>OX402546.1:1373333-2746666 GCA_948098915.1 Lampropteryx suffumata | reverse complement strand
TTATACTTTGGAAACCGGATGACTGATAAAATATTTGTATACTTTCTTGTTTTTTATGATACTTTCTACCTATTATTATTTTTTATAGCGGTCCATATTTTACCTTAGTTTTACCGTGGAACGCTGGAGGCACGTCGATGAAGATACGAGTGTTGCCATCCCACCACAAGTCTACTTTGTTTGGTAGTTGCACTGAAATATAATATATAAAAATTAATATAAAAGATACTTCCCGCTATGTAAGTTTATATATAGTTTATATAACTCTAGGTTTTGTTTTTAGCAACAATTTATGAAATAAATACATCAGGTGACGTCTAAAATTAGCGCCAGTGAAGCGTGGTATACATGTATGTCTTGAAGAGTGATGAATTTCACGTGACGAAGAGAGTGTTCGTTTGAATGAGGAGAAGAATTATGAATGTGGAGGAATAGAAATAAAATATGTCAGGATTGTAACAAGCAGAAACCCGTTCTCTGCCTACCTCGTCGAGAAACGGACGTGATTTTATGTATATGGCCTTCTACATTTACCTTAATAAGGATATAGGGTAGACCAAATAAAAAATAAATGGATTTGTGTAAACGATAACATAAGAAAGTAAGGAGTGAATACTGAAGTCTTCTTCTTCTGTTATGAAAGGTGTTATGAAAGGATTAAAGTGCGCCTTAAAGGCTCCCTTCGTAGACTTGGCAAATGTCTTCGAACTGAAGCTTCTACAGCATGCCGGTATCCTCACGATGTTTTCCTGAATACTGAAGTAACGGCTGATAGAGGAGAGTAGAAAATAACATACTATGTCGACCATACGTGGGGTAAGAAGATATATTCTTACCAATAAGGAACAGCGAGGAAGCAGCCCGTATCCTCACATCCCCGACCAGTACAGGTAGAGTTGTGACCTCCTTGCCGTTAACAAGTATATTGCCACCTTGCTTCAGATGGATACTGGCCCCACCGTAGTTCAGAGTTACCGCTTTAGTGCAAGATGGCTTGCCTTCTCCTTTGTACGGTGTTAGGTTCATAGCCTATGGACATAAAGATTAATGATCATATTTTAGAATATAATTTCTTATAATTTACTCAAATAATCAATAAATATTGGTGGACATTTAGGAAAATTCCAAACGAGGACTCCAAATGTCCGTGGACATTCCGAAAAACTTCGACGATGTTTTATGCTTTCATTTTTGCAGAGCACACAAAGTTATTTTAGAACGGGAATCGATCCAACACCAGTTCGACTGGCCTGTCAGGTCAGTTAGCTCCTGCTGCCTTCTGCGCCGTAGGTTGATTACCTCCCAGAACAAACATGAGTGTGATGAACATAGGTGTTTGTTCTGTGTCTGGGTGTCATGAAATATCATATGTATTTAAAGATATATAAGTATTCTATTAGTCATCTGGTCAATGCCAGTATAGGAACAGATGGTATTGTGCCCATTGTACACCAATATTTAATGTATAGACAAAATTGATTGCTTTTTTATACTTTGTTCCTACCAGGATATAAATCCTGAGCAGGAAATACAAAATAGGTACTTAAGACCCATTGTGACATAATCCCTCAACACACTACATTCGTAAGAGTGAATGGCCCTCGCTGGTGGCGGAGTTAATATGCTGCTCAAAGGCATCTTAGCCTAACAGCTAAAAAGCCGGATCCGTCAGCGTAATGTACCCACGGTCACCCATCAAGGTACAACCCTAGCAGAGCATTGCTCATCTTCGTTCAACTATCAGGAATAATTAAGTTAACTATGCAAACAACTTACCTCTGTAATAGATCCACTACAGGCCACATTTTCCACCAGCACGGTAACATTTTCCGTTTGCAGCATGGTGTACGTGCAATGTCCCATAAAGTCGTACCGGAGTCCGTCGAAGGTGGTGTAGTGCGGGTCCCCCACGGCGCGACACCGCGCCCCGCACGGAACCATAGTGCACACCCATTCTCCGCCTTCGCAAGAACTGTAGTCCAAAACGTTATGGAATTAGGCACAGAGATTGGCAGCCGACCGATTATGGACTCTGTTACTATCAAAATATTGATGCTTACAGCTTTCAGTTACTATTAATGAATACATATTTGAGCCTTTTGGAGTCGAGACCCTGGGCCCGTGAGGAACAGGAGCCCAAATTATTTTCAAAATTATTTCACGGCGTCTAGTAGATACATTGTGTGACCCAAGAGCTGGCTCCTAACTGGCTCAGCGTATTAGCATTGCCATTCAACGTGGCAATGCCGCCAGTATCTTGAGAACGCTGCCCTCTGGCAGTGATCTGAATCGGTTGAGCTATCTATAGATCGTTTTAAACGGCTCTTAGATAGCTCACCTGTTTCACGTGTATTTTATATTATTGTAAATTGTTCTGTACATTTCTGTAAATGAAGACTTTTTGCCCATTAATGAATTGGTATTACGGAAGGTTGATGATGAATGTGACACATGTTATTTGAATAGAAACCGAATGTACGTAATATCAATCCATTTTGCCAAAACTGATTTCAGTTACAATCAAAGTAATTATTGAAATAAAGCCTATTGCTAATGGAAACTGATAGACATTGATTGTATTAAAAAATCCATATGCCTCTATACACAGGTCTATCTTGCAGGTCTTGAAGAAAAATCAAGAAACGAACATTAGGAATAACTTTCTACTCTAAATCCATACTAATATTATAAATGCGCAAGTGTCTCTGTCTGTTTGTTACGTTTTCACGGCTAAACGGCTGAACGGATCTTGATAAAATTTGGTATGAAGATGTATTGCATTCGGGGGAAGAACAAAGGCTACGTTTTGTCTCAAAAAACTACCTTAAAGACCCCTTTGAAGGGGATAAAATAGGGGATGAAAGTTTGTTTGGGCAACTCATATTTCCTTATGTTAGGGATAAGAAAATTCATATTCAGGCTTTTAGTAAGAAATCCCTACTAATATTTTATATGCGAAAGTAACTCTGTCTGTCTGTCTGCCCGTTCGATCCGATGATCCGAATTTTGATGAATTTTGGAATAAAGATGGGACCTTGGAGAAGGACATAGGCTACTTTTTATGGAGGTAGCACGCGTGCAAAGCCGCGGGCAACAGCTAGTTTATTTATAACCCGTTTCATTAAAGAAACAAACCATAAATGGCGGCTTGTACTTACATATGTAGATAATAAAGTCTGCAAAAAAGAGATGCACGTTGAGGTGAGATGAGACAGCGTGAAACCGACTATTCTTTTGCGTTGCGTTGTGTTATGGGTACAATATGACTGATATACTACTTATATAATTTTTAATTGACTGATGATGATGATATAAAACATATATCTTTAAATATCTCCCAAAATCGTGCAAATTTATTAACAATACTTTTCTACTTCTAACATCTGCACCGAATATCCAGCTTTCAGAAGTAGACAGGACTAGAACATTCTAGATACTCGTAGTTCCACTTACCACGTATTACAATCCTTCTTCAAAACCTTTCCAGGTGGAAAGCTCTTATTCCTCAGTCTGCAAGGACACTCCTTCTTCTGCACACACTTCCCTGCTTCTAGAAGGAGGCCAGAGGGACAGAAGCAACCTTCCACACATACGTTCTCAGGCTTGCTAGGAGTCATAGGGAAGGAACAGCTGGGTTGGGTGTCTGTTCCGCAGGACTTGTAGATCTTGCCATCAGGGCATTTCATAGCTGCAAGGGTAAATTACAAGCTTATAATTCATACTTATACCATGTTTCAATTGTTTCTAATCGATCTTTATACTAGATACATACGGCAGGTGTCAGCATCTCGCCAGTTCTTCATGTCTTCGACTCCATGTCTGAGGCACTCCTTAGCGTACACAGAAATGGCGTTGCAAGCGCAGTCTTCTGGATCTTAACCAAAATAATTACATTTTAAAAACTAGAAAGAGAACCGACTTCATTTATATAATTTCGTATACTTGGATGTCATATTTTTCCCACCTATTTCGATTTAAAACCCAAACTACTCAACCGATTTTGCTGAAATTTATATGGGACTAATCGGAAAGCATATAAGTACTTTGGCATAAAAAAAATATTTTTCAGAACCTCCTCTTTTTTTGAACTCGGTTAAAACAGCTTATTAAAACTAGTTTATTGAGTGCAGTTTGGCCCATAATCGAAGTCACTTCGGCTGCCGAACCGACCACACACAAGCTGAATGATAGATCATATTAAACTCCATTCATAATGACATATCATTATCTAACGTTAAAAGTCTAGTAGCTGGTCTCATATCTCAGGCTCGTATTATGCATACCTTTAATTAAATAAGTTTTAGAATTTTGTTATTAGATATTATTGTACCATGTTAATTTTGAATAAATATTATTATTATTATTATATCTAACTAAAGCTGATAAACTAGCTTCAGTGTGATTTGAGCTGTGTATTTTTAAAACATTTGTGAAAAGAATTCATACTGTGTTCGAGGTTTCATCAGACTTGTGGATACGGGTGGTGTGGTGTATCGGAATGTGAACGCGGTCATTTTGGGATCAAGTTAAATAACTGGACATACAGATGAAGATTTTTTGTCTAGAGCCGGCGACGTGCGTGTGATATCTCCATGTATTGCAAGAGTCATAGGTTACGTAGTTAATTTAACGTAACGTAACGTACGTGTTTACCATCAGGCCGGCCGTTGCTGGTTTAATTGCAAAAACAAAGGTATATGTAATGGAAGTGTGCTTACTCATGGTCTTGGTACAGGCGCAGTAATCCCATTTGCAGGCATCCAGAAATTGTACAACATCCATGATCTACGTTGTGACAAAATAATAATAATAAATATTGGTGGACAATGCACATAACACCAGCTAGCCCCAAATTAATGTAATAATTTGAATTTGTCAACGAAACAACTGTCAATTGACTGACCGGTTAGCTCAGTTGGTAGTAGCTGTCCCTTCTGAGCTGTTGAGGGTTCGATTCGGGTTCGATAAGTTCCAGCTAAGGGATAGATTAAAAACCAGCCCTGTGTACACCATATTTGTGCAGATATAGTACTGAGTCTACTCCAATTGCTAAACTATTCCCAGATGTATAAATCTATTAGTACGTATTTCTGTAAAATATAACTTTACATGTATAATGGTGGCAATTCGGTTGGTTCATTTCTAAAATTAGAAATTGTCTAAAATATATTGGGATATTTTTAAATGCACATCTGTATAATCAGCACACTAGGTAACTCCACTAATTAACTAAATGCATACCAGAAAAATGAATGCTGTGCTAAAAAACCAATTGATTAACTAAACATGTCCTACAATTGGTTAGGTTATGTTCGAGTAGAGAAAACAACGCGCAAGGCGAGCGCCGAAGCGCCAGAAGCGCCAGAAGAATAATACAAGGTCACGGTAGGAGCATAAGAGTTCTGCAAATACCATTAAACAGTATATATAATTTGATTTATTTAGTGTGCATAACTTGTGTGCAAGTCAGTATTTTTGGTTTAACTTTAAAATATTTTGTTCGAAAAAAGGAATACACAGATATCGATTTAATTACATTTAGTTAGTCATAGCATTTGTAAAACCTATATATTCGGTTGGTACCATCTAACAAAATTAGGAACGCTTAATTAAATTAGATAAAATTAAATTAGGATAAGTTGGTAACAGCAGAATACCAAAGTTACATTTGACGTTCTAAACCTAATTTTAGCTAAAATTAGTTAGGTTGGTGCCAACAGAATTGAGGCCAATGTCTACAAATATTCTATCAGTTATCTGGTCACCATAATACAAGCTATGCTTAGTTTGGAGCTAGATGATGTTGAGTGCATTGTTCACGAATATTTATTTATTTATTAACGATGTTATCGTTGCGATACATCGAAATCGGTTTGCCGAGTCGAATTCCTGTTCCTGAACGCTATTCAGTTCGAGCTTTACTGTTACTTAACAATGTTGGATAACGACCATATAAATAAATATTGGTGGACAATGTACACACAACACCAGCTATCCCTAAAGTAAGCTTACCTTGTATTATGGTGACCTGATAGACCTGATAGACTTATATAATTGATGGTACCTTGGAGCATTTACGGAACTTCTTCATACTGATCAAATCGTTGCAGAACTTGGCAGCCTTAGAGACGTCATCAGCCGTCTCTGTCGCACACATGGCTGCCTCAGTTGGACTCGTCTCACATATATCTGGAAATTAAAGATTGTAGTACCCACTTTTCATGATAAAATAGAATAATATAAAGTAATGTATAATCCTACTAGTATTATAAATGAGTAAATCTGTAAGTTTGTCTGTAACGGCTGCAACTCAGGGTTAGTAGACATATCCACAGATCTAGAATAGAATAGAATAGAATAGAATAATAGTTTATTTGACACACAACACAAAAAAGGTTACAAACATAGAGAAACAAATAGGAGAATGATTAGAGTAGGTAGGCCAAATTACACACTATAAAAGAGTACATTATTGCTTGTGGTGCCAAACAGGTCCAGTCTCAGCTTTAAGATCTCTCGTTGCTCAGATTTTTGTCTCGGGTGGTAGCTAGGTAGCTAAAGGTTTTTGACTTTTTTATATTGTATATTATCTGACCCGGTCATGTGTGGCTCAGTATTTATAAGATGTTGAACCAATATAATATTTTGATATTGATTTTAATATTTTGAACATAATTTTCACTCAAAACGGGACGTTTACCATTATACATATATGAGTTTTTCTGCTTCCCGATATTTCGGCACAGGCATGCAAAAGATATTGAAGTTAACTTACACTGCAATCTGTTGGAAACTTATGGAACTTATTGTAAAAAAAAACATTTAATTTGCATTAAAAAATATCACTATCCTATCTTTAAATTGTGTCAAATTACATAAATCTGGTTAAGTAGTTACGTAGTTAATCCTGGACAAACATCGTGACGCGAAATGTTTATATATAAAGATGTGTGCTTATGTTGCAATATTTACACTGCGAGCTTTTCGATCATTAAATATTTTGTACCTCCAATCTTGTTGAGTTTCCAAGAAGACGCCAACACAGACTTGCTCTGCACTACACGGCCTTCCTTCGTCATCAGGTCGTTGGTCGGGTTTCCATCCAGGACACCGCAAAGACCTTCCGTATTGTTCCACAGGAGCACTGACCCCTCGATCTGGACTAGGTTCTGGAAAATAATAATACTCAAGAAGCATCCTGCTAACATTATAAATGCAAACGATTGTGTGGTTGTTTAAATAAAATAAATAAAATGCTGGACATTTTCACACAGCATCATCTGGCCCCAAAGTAAGCAGAGCTTGGCCACCACAAGACTGATAAAAAAAGTATATAACTAAGTAGTATTTATATACTTTTTTAATTCATATTATAAATAGAACGACTACTGTGGCGCAGGGGGCCAAGGTCCTGTTGAGACGGAAAAGGTTGCGGGATCGATTCCCGCCGCGAGACAAATGTTTGTATAATCTGTAAGTTTGTCTCAGGTGTTTACGGCGGAACTGATTATGATACCTAGGTATATAGTAACCCTATATCTTATCCCTACTAATAATATAAATGCGAAAGTAACTTTGTCTGTTTGTAACGTTTTAACATCTAAGCCGCTGAACCGATTTTGTTATGAATTTTGGTATAGAGATAGATGGGACCTTGGAGAAGGACATAGACTTTTTATGTAGGTACTATACCTGCGAAGCCGCGGGCAGCACCTAGTGTTAAATAAATCTATTTAAGTTGAATACTTACGTTAGTATCCCATTTGATGGTAACACCGACGGCGTCCAAGTTAACAAGTACGTAGTCACTCGGCATCGAGACTCTGATGCCGGGGAGAGACGCGGGGATTGGAATTAGACGCTTCGTGCTTCGGAATATCACTGACCCGTCCTCTGTAACAAGAAGTTATGTTAGTGTGAGTTCTACTCGGGTAACGGAAAACAATTTAATAATGAATAAAATGCAGACCGATCATTCCAATATCAATAGTCACATTTCCAATTCTATTGGTAAAACGAATCCCCAATCCTCGCTGTTCCCACTGTTAGGCTCGCTAAAGTTAATAAGTCTTTTATAGGGCAATGTGTACGCTTCTATAACAAGGTCCCAAGCGATGTATTAGATTTGTCGATTGGCAAATTTAAAAACGTAATTAAACAGAAACTGTCTATTAAAGCATATTATAAAATATCTGATTATTAAGATGACAAAAAAGCTTGGGATGAATCAGCTCCAACTCGACTCGGCATCCGTAACAAAATTGTCAAGGATGTGAAAGTGAAAAGTGAAAAGAAAAAGTGTTAAGACCAGACAAGTTTCTTGCCGGATTCTTGTTGAACTGGGGTTAGGAGGAACCGGCACCTAGATTCACTAGCATGTAAGAAGACGATTCAAAGTGGTCCTTGTGTTTTTATTGAATAAAGACGTTTTGAGTTGAATTGAATGAGATTATTATATTATAGAGACTATAGTAATGTAGTATACTACAATACTATCTATATCTACTCGTATAAAAGGCGATGTGTGATGAAATTTTTCAGAAATCTTCAGATTTCCCTAGCAGGTGATCCTGTGAAGTTTGGTAGCGATCGGATCAAAAGAACTCTTTTTTTGGATCAATCAAATTTGGTATGGATATAGATTGTACCTTAGGAACTGACATACTACTATTTATGTATGTACTATGCGTGCGAAGCCGCGGGAAAAAGCTAGTAGACTATAGATACTAAAATTTAATTTGTCTCATTTGACAGGTCAAATTCAGTCAGTTCAGTTAGTAGTAGCTCTACCTTCTGCGCTGTAGTTTGAGAATTCGATTCCCTCTCAGGATAAACATTTGTGTGATGAACGAAGGTGTTTACTCAGTGTCTGAATAGACACCTTCGTTCATCACACTTCATTTCATCACCTTCGTTCATCGTTCATCACGCCTTCGTTCGTCAATTTACAAGTGAGTGATTATATTTTCAGATTGGAATCCAAATGGAATGGAGTTGTTAACAAGTAGTCCGATCTTTTTTGTTTTATACCTAACAGCTAAACCCAGATTTCAAAACATAACGTGCAAGGGAATTCTACTACGAAATTTCATTTTTTAATAGTCTTTTGCAAATCCATATACCTGCATCAGCCATTTTTTTACATAGTACAAAGCTAAAGACACATATAACTGTGTATGTTTAAATACTTTTGGTTCGCGAATCATGACATTTTAAGCCGAATTCGATAACTTAATGTGTCATCTGCAGTTATTTTACCTGTAACGCCGAGCATATAAGGTTTTTCTTCCAGATAAACGGTGATCTCGCTTGGACAGTAACCCCGTCTTTTGCATTCGCTCTGTTTGATCGCCACCGAGTATTTGTGTTCTTTCGGGTCTCGGACCAAGATGTGTTGGCAGGGCGATTCGAACCTGAAAAATAAAGGAATTTTAGAAAAAACGATAGACAGAAAAGCCATACATTAACACCACGCTATCAGCTAATGCGACGTTAAGGTATAGATTGTGTACAATTTTAGGGTTGAAATTTAATTTATCTTTTTAAATATGAACGCACTTTTACTATAATTATATTTCTATATTGTTAGCAGACATCCGTTATTTCGCTCTAGGCTCTTGGTTCCAACGGAAGATCAGCGTTGTGTTGCTAGAACACAACTAATGCTGAGTTGGACGCCAATTTGCGATAGGGTAGGTATCTATAGATGGTCGATGCCGGGAGATTGAAAATGTATATGTACCTACTTATTTTATTTTCTTTTTTATATTAGAAAATATGTATTTTCCTGTCTCTATCTCTCATCTGTCTCTGTAATTATGGCATTCTGTTGTGCGGAAGTGCTGCAGATGATAATACCATATTTGTGTTGCAGAAGAGGGCTGTTTGTGCAATTTATAACATGGGCACTAGATAATGACTTAGAAATACATTAAATACAATACAAGAAATAAATATAATGACAGTGCTTTGTCAGTATATATACGAAAATCTAATGTATGTTCACAAAAATGTTAATTTGTTTAAAAAAATAGCGAACATCATAGTATTAATACTAGAAATAAAGATAAACTCGCTGTTCACACAGTTAGGCTCGCTAGGGTTAATAAGTCTTTTATAGGGCAAAGTGTAGGTACGCCTCTATAATAAGGTCCCAAGTGACGTGTCAGATCTGTCGATTGGGAAATTAAAAAACGTAATAAAATAAACATAAACTGTCTATTAAAGCATATTATAAAGTATCAGATTATTTTGATGACAAAAAGCTTAGGATGAATCTGCCCCAACTCGACTCGGCATTCGTAACTAAATTGGCAAGGATCATATAAAAAAGTGTAAAAACCAGATGAGTTTCTTGTCGGATTCTTCTTGAACTGGGGTTAGGAGGAGCCGGCACCTAGATAGTGAATCTATGAGCATGTAAGAAGACGATTCAAAGTGATCCTTGTGGTTTTATTGAATAAAGAATGTTTTGTTGGTTTGTTTGTTTATTATGTATTTTTGTTAACTGTCTACACTTTTACTATCGCAAATAAATGTATTTCCTTTCTTCTTTCTTTCTTTCTCTTTCTACTGTGCGGATTTAACCAACCAGCTAAAAGAAATAAGACTATAAACACTCACGTATAAACCATGCCATCGAAGGTCTTGTAATGAACACCAGCCCAGGTCAGGCATGTGCCTCCTTTAGGAGTTAGGTCTTCGATCACAACGTGTTGAGAACCAGAGCTGTAATGCGAGCTGCCTCCGTACGTGTTCTCTCCGTACTGGGTCTTGGTATACGTCTCATTGTAACCGCTGTGGCTTCCAGACTGGTACGAATAAAATGACTGTTGGATTTAAATATTAAGATAAATTGGGCAAGCGCTTCCGAAGTCTTGGATAAGAAAGAATTGTGGTCAGATCGCAAACTAATTCAACACCATATAGTTAGCAAAATAATTTGACTTGGAGTTTTCATGATTATTTTTGTTTATAAATCAGGCCTGGCAGAGCTACTACCAGCTCAGTCTGCCTTTTGCGTTGTAGGTTGAAAGTTCGATAACTTCCAGGACAATCTTTTGTGTGATGAACGTAGGTGTTTACTTTGTCTGGGTGTTAAAGTATGTATTTAAAAATTTATATGTATTCTATCAGTCATCTGGTCACCATAATACAAGCTATGCTTAGTTTGGGGCTGGATGGTGTGCATTGTTCACTAATATTTATTTATTTACTAGCTGTTCCGTTCGATTATGCGTTATAGTTTAAGTGTACAAAATTTAATAACGATTTGACTAAAAGTCTTCGAGCTTAATTAGGGGCGGACAGACAGTCAGACATGCAGTCATGGTGAAGCTACAAGGGTTTTTTGTGGACTTCAGAACCGTAAAACAGGTTTATACCCTCTTTTAGGGTTCTGAAGTCCACAATAAATATTGTCCATAGTAAATGCCTAATGCCTAAATCGCAGACGTCGGAAACAAGACCGCCAAATTAAAATGGAGTTGGGCGGGGCACGTCAGCCGTATGAGTGAAGACAGGTGAGCAGAGCTCGTCACACAATGTGTGTTTGACGAGCTCTGCCCACCAGCACCGGTTACGTCGCCCATCTGCTGGGCAGGCCGAAGAAGCGTTGGCGTGACGATCTCAATGCCTTCGAGAAAGGCTGGCGGCAAGTGGCGGGGTAAAGGGACAAATAGAAGGAATTGGGGGAGACCTTTGCCCAGCAGTGGCAAAGTATAGGTTAACAAAATATATGCCTAAATAAATAATAATGATATTTCACATAGCGCCATCTACCCACAAAGTAAGCAGAAGTTGTGTAATAGATAGGTTCCTACCACATGACTGATATACTTTTTTTTGTAAATACATACATATTTTACATAAATACACCCAGATCCGAGACAATTGCAGATCATACAAACATTTGTTCCGCGGCGGGAATCAAAACGACCATCTGCGCCGCAGCCATGCCTTCGCTCACTGCGCCACAGAGGTTGTATCGACTAATAGACGGACATACTATTGAGATACGGAACCATAAGAATATGAAATATGCCCAGCTCACAGCTGTAACCCTCAGGCTTGGGTCAGATTCCTCTTCAGACCTATGTTACATGTAGTCTTGTAGTCAATTGTCAATGTAGTCTAATGCAGGTAGTCAGAAGCTGCTTGTATTATGTATATTATACTTACGTTATTATGCTGGTTAATCGGTGATATAACAACAACGTTCTCTGAAAAATAAATATACAAAGTTAATAGCACTTCAAAGTATTTGAAATTTAATTAAAAGCTTTTCTCTGAAACCAGTTTTTACAATAATATTTCAAACTTTTGCTAAATTGATATTTTTTTTGTAATTAACGGGTATTTATTGCGTATTACCGCCAACTTTGGGGTCAGTCCTCCGAGATAAGCTAGCCAGGTCATGCTGGTCTAATTTGACCATCATTCAGATGTATCTATTACAAATTTTCACTCAAAACGAGATATTTATCATGATACTAGCTGTCCCGTTCGCGACTTCATCCGCGCGTTTTAAAAATAAATAAATATATCTAATTGTACCGACTGCAGCGCCATCTGCGGGGCTGATTTGTGAATCTAAACCGTCCAGGGCGCCACCCAAACGCATACAAAAAAAATCATTCAAATCGGTCCAGCCGTTTAGGAGGAGTTCAGTGACATACACACGTAGGTACAGTAGAATTATACTTATACATAAAAGATGTGAGTTTTTCTATTTCCCGATATTTCCTGATATTTGCTGCCAATACCATCCACTCGCAATTACTTCAGTTTGCGAGAAAATTATGTTTAAAACGATGATAGTTCCAAAAGTTGTCTATTACTGTTGGTTCAACAAGTAAGCAAAGCTTCAAACGTTATAATCTAGTGATGAAATAAAGATTCAACAATTGGAAAACTCCGAATATATTTGTTTGTTTTGTAATTTGTTCACGTCTTATCCCGATTTATCCAGTCAGCTCGCGGCCACGGTTATTGCAAAATAATCGAAACGTCGTAGGTAACATAAAATATACCGTTAAATACCCGTTAACTACTCAAACAGTTTTGACAAAATGAATTGGATTCACGTACGTTCGGTTTCTATTCATATGACAGCATGTGCTACAATCAACATCAACCTTCCGTAAACCAATTCATCAATCGTAACTGAAAAAAGTAAGTATATGTCTGGTGATTTTCACTTACCAAAGACACAGTGTGGGATAGGTTGCGGCTCGAAGACTCCTGTCGCGTAATGGCAGGTGTAAAAAGCTGATGGTGCTGAACTGAACTGACTGCCGACCGGGCAGTTCAACTTGCACATGAACTTGGTTTCGTCTCCAGAACACCTGTAGCCACCGTTGAAGGCCAGTTTGCGAGCGTCGCAGACGGATTCAGCTACGGGACAGACAGGCTTCCATAAATAATGTTTGATGGTAAGACGACAAACAGTCAAATATGTAGTTCTCTAGATTCAGATACAGTTTCAGATTGATGAGTCAAGTCAAAAATCAAAACAATTTTTATTCAATAAAATCAGGACCACTTTTTAGAAGTCAGTTAAATAAGTCGTGCTTAATGGCCAAGGGCGTAAATATTACCTGCTTGTATTATGATGACCAGATGACTGAAAGAATATTTATATATTTTTAAATACTTATGATACTTATATAACACCCAGACACAGAACAAACATGAACATAGGTTCATCATAGAATTATCATCATAGAAATTTAACCCACGTCGAGAATCGACCCCGCAGCCCGCGTTTCAGGCGGACCCACTACGCCAATGAGGTTGTCAGTAATATGTGTGTATACTTACAGTACTGGCACTGAGGGCCTCGGTAAGCCGCAGGACATTGGCATGTGTTAAGAGCGAGACAGGCGCCTCCGTTGAGACAGGGAGGCTCGCATTCCGGCTGACAGTCCGGGATTATGGAGATGTCAGATCGGGAGGGCGTCCACTCCCCCTCCATACAACGCATATTGGCCACTGTAGACCCATCCATAAACTTATGGCCTTCCATGCAGGTTATGGTACACTGTCTGTAAGAACAAGTTGGTTGAGAAAGCCATATTTATAAATCTTTAAGGGCAGGTATGTTTGTAGGATGCTTAGGCAGCAATATTTGCTAAGACCAGAAATTTTAACTTCGGACTTCGCTTTATAATAAGTTTTGATGTGAAAATTTTAGTGGATATAGATAATTATTTGTTATTAACTACAAATGACAATTGAAACTCAACAACAAGTCAACAAATTAAACACGGTTTAACTAAATGATGTGATCATATTACGCGTATGTGTATAAATTTATTGCATTTTAGGGCAAATGCTGTGCATGTCTGTTATTGTTGCAAATTCTATAAAACGTCATTGTTATATATTGTTTGATGAGTGTGCTGATGGGGATGTCTAATATTCAAATAATAAATTACGTATAAAAGACTAAAAAGAAAACCGACATCATTGAATTAAATTATTTTTCGAAATTCGTAAACACCACTGGAAACTGTGACTTTCCAAAAAGAAAAGATAATACGATTTTTTTTTCCTTGGATGACATAAATTTTCCAGCTATTTTGATATAAAACCCAAACTACTGAACTGATTTTGATAAAAATTGTATGGGAACAATTGGAAAGTATATTTTTTCATATAATAATCGGAAAGTATATTCTTGGTTTATAAATTACGAAGTTATGAGGTTACAAACATACCGAATTGAAAACATCCTTCCTTTTTTGAAGTCTGTTAAAAATTGCTGGTTGAGATAAAGAACTTACTCAGAAGAACACGTCCGGTGTGAGTTCATGGGTAAAGGCGGGAAGTTGAGGCAAGGCTTCTTCTCAAACTCGCAATATGTTCCGATGTAGTTCGCTGGGCAGTCGCAAGTGTTGGTGTCCACGCAAATTCCAGAGTTTTTGCAGGTTGGCTCGCATTTCGCTACAGTAATATTACAACATTGAATAAATGGAAATAATATATCATTAAATAAAATAATTAACCAAACTTAATTAAATAATTGTACATTTTTAGGTCTATTAAAAGTACCTAACTCGTGGACAACAGAGCTGATAACTCCTAAAGAAACACGAAATTAAATTAAATCAGCTTTATTTGGCTCAAACTCTAGAAGAGAATACAAGGTTAAATGTGTTGTTTTTAAACCCTTAGTACCAAGAACCCATTTAGTGGATTGAAAGCAGACTCATATGATGATGTTCACTTAATAAGTAGATACTTCGTGTGTGTATTCGTTTGTTAATCACAATTGCGAGCTTGTTCACTGATGTATTCGTCTACAGACGCGTCGGCGGAGGCTGCTTGTCTGGGCATGGTTGGCCCGCCCATGCTTGTACCTTCGCCATACGCGACACAGATATCAACCCATGCCAACGCATATGATACCGATGCCGTCAAAGCCAGGGATGTTAAAAACTCATTGTTATAACATAATTTAGACATATGATTCGTTTTATATATTTTGATATTCTTTATGAACGTTTTTATTTATAACCTACTAGCTATTGTTATAATAGAAACATTTAATGCCTAATTTAATAAATAAAAAAAAAGACATTTATGTCCAAGACTGTGACGTAGACGCATCAGTGGAAGCTGCACGTATATTACCTATATTACTAAATAAACGAAAAAAACATGTGTGCAATTCACACGTGGTAGAAGTGAAACCTTCAAAAATTTTGGCTTCAAGATAATGAGACCAAAAAGAATATAAGAAACACTGTATAATGCTTCCTATCTCATTTTCTCCCACGTTAAATCTTATGAATTTATGTGTCTGTCTTTTTTACTGTCGCTTTTTCATCGACTTTAAAATCACAACGATGCTAAAGAAGTTTTCACTTCAAAAATGGGCTCAGAGGCTTCAAGAGCGTTTTTCAATTTATAAATTGGCCATACGCATGACCATGTATGTACAGTGATGGCTTCCGAAGTCAATAAAGAAGAATGACTAATGGTCAGCTCCCAAACCAATTCGACACCATCTATTTAGTTAAACTAAATAATAGTAAGAATTATTTAGTAATCAACGTCAGAGTCAAAAGATACTTTATTCAATACAATCACAAGGATCACTTTGAAACGTCTTACATACTTGGTGAATTTAGGTGCCAATTACTCCTAACTCAAGCCCGAGAAGAACTGGCAAGAAACTCGTCTTGGTCCTAGCGCTTGTTTGCATGATCCATCTTATAACTACTTTAACTACGAAAAACGAATACAAGAGAGTTTATTATAATTATAGTTTTAGTAGTAACATGGACCTAGTAGTTTCTAAGATTCTAGAAAATCTTAGAAAATTAAAGAAATAAATGTCATGACAGTGCCTTGTCAGTATTATAATATGAAAATATAAAGTACACAAAAAAGCTCAATTGTTAAGTAAAATAGTTACAATCATAATAATATTACCAGGAATAATAATACTCGCTGTTCCCACAGTTAGGCTCGCTAAAGTTAATAAATCTTTTATAGGCTTCTATAACAAGGTCCCAAGCGACATGTTAGATTTGTCGATTGCCAAATTTAAAAACGTCATAAAACAGAAACCGTCTCATAAAGCATATTATACTTAAAAGTACAGATTATGTATCGTTATGTATCGCGCCCGTGAAGTCACGCTGGTTAAGGTCTAGTCTGAAAACCAGCGCTACTTTTTTAGGAGAGTAGCATCAACGCTGAGACCTGTTGGACATACCACACACAGGGAAAGGACTAAATGTTTTCGAACCACAGTTAGTATAGGTACCTATTATTTGTGTACAATTGTACCTTATTATTTTATTGAATTCTTGTACTCTATGTTTTCTTTTATTTTCTGTTTTTTTTCGTTTGTTTTTTACTTACCATCTTACCTCATTGTTCTTATATACTTTCCTAACTGCCTGTTTCTATTGTATTTTCAATTTCCGTTTGTGTATGTGTACCAAATAAATAATTATTCTATTCTATTAATTAGACGACAAAAAAGCTTGGGATGAATCTGCTCATACTCGACGCGGCATACGTAACAAAATTGGCAAGGATCATACAAAAGTCTTACAACGAGACAAGTTTCTTTAACGAGTAAGGAGGAACCAACACCTAGATTCATTAGGATGTAAACAGACGTTACAAAGTTGTCCTTGTGATTTTATTGAATAAAGAATGTATTGATTTCATTTAATGGAGTAAATAATGGGCTTTTTGATTGTATTTGCAAATGATAGTGTTGACTCTGTGGTATAAGGATTTCATTTATTTATTTATTTATTTATTTACAAAATAATAACAGCATTACAGTACACCAATGCGCTATGAAATAACAATTTATGAAAAAATAATAATCCATGTGGACTATCCCTAAAAATAATGAAACATTTATGTCATTTGCCTACTTGTCTGTTCCTACGAAACCTAGTTAAGGATGTCAAAGTGACAATAACCCTGACACAATAAATGCATGCACTATCAATGCACATTATCTATGACATTGACTAATATTTAGGTCGCATTAGCTTTAAATCGGCGAACGGACGCTGTGATTTGTGTAGATCTGTGGCTTCCGCTAAACGATGCGCCCACGCATTATGATTAAATTGTTTCGGTTTTTAGATTCAATTGTTATACCTACGCTTGAGTTTTTTGTTCGCTATTTTTACCGCCGTATGAAACGCGTGTAATTTAGGTATTGATGGTTTTCTCTTGAAATTATTTAGAACAATCTTAAACCAGGGACTGAATTTACTTATAATTTAGGATTTACGTTCTTATTGAATGAAAGCTAACCTCCAAATTGTAGGTCTTTAGGCGCCGCAGTTCAGGCTACCAGCGCCTGTTTCCTGACGGAGTAGGCAGAGTTTACGAATCTCCACTTGCTACGTTTCTGACATAATTCTTTTACTTTATTCTCTCTCAGCAAATTCCTCATACATGCATCGTTTAAGGGTACTCTTGACAGTGTAATGAGAAAATGTTTACCTACCTGATAACTACTTAATAAAAAACGAGCGATCCTTGGACACATCTCACCTTAGTAATAAGAAATATTAACATTTACATTAACATTATATCCTGAATTCTTTAATATAACAGCACACTTTATACACAATACTGTATGTTAAGCGCACAGCTGATGCGTTCTCCTTCTCTATTTCAATTTCTCTATCTCGCCACACACACGCACACACCTGGGAAATGGGAAATGGAAACTCGGAAAATGGGTTTGGTTCCATTTGACGGCCAACTCTACCACCGCGCGCGATCATTGGTTAAATCAAATAGCGCGCGTTTGCCCGGCTTCCTGTTACACACTTCAGCCTCTTTTCACGAAATTACTCCCACAGATTACAAGAAAGCGAGAGGAAAGATGTAACACATTAAAAACAATAAACTTATTGAGTAGGTATTGCCAACGTAATGTTCATCATTCATCAGTACAGAGAGCATTGGTGGTCTAGTGGTAGTGGCCCTGCCATCCGATCCTAAAGTCGTGGGATCGAATTCAGTCGTACACCAATGGATTTTCTGATCGAAAATGTATGTGCGGTATCGGAGAAGGTAACATCGTGAGGAAACAGGCATATCGTAGAACCTAAAAAGTTCGAAGACATGTGCCAAGAGCACGAAAGCAGCCTCTGAGACGCACTTAAATTCTTTCGACACACTGATTCGAAATAACTAGTTAATAAGAAGTCTTCATCATCTTTCTGCCCTTATCCCACAAAGTGGGGTCAGCACAAAATATTATTTTCTACCATCCGATATCTCAGTAGTCACTCCATTCTTACATTATGTCATCTTTCACAGTCCATCCATCTTTTCTTAGGTCTGATAACGCATTGTAATTGTTATTTCTGAACCACCTAGTTGACCTAGAGTTCTAATACTTTGAACCAATATACGCTTACCCAACCTAGATATCAAAATATGTTGAAATTAACTTACACTGCCATCTGTTAGAAACATATGGAACTTATTGTAGAAAAACATTTGCAATACAAAAATATTAAGATCAATAATCGAGATAAAAACTATTTCTATTTCTATAAAATCTTACCATGACCAAATTACACACAATAGGCCGTTTTATAAAAATTGGTTAAGAAGTTCCGGAGTTTATCCCGAACAAACATCTTGACTGGAGATTTTTATATATAAAGATTAGTAAGCTGTATTAAGAACTTGTGTCAACTTACGTTCATATTGTTTATTTGCGTTCACGAGGAACTCTTTAAAGTTGGGCCTGAAACAAGAAGTAGGTACCTATGTACTTAAAGTATTTAGTTACAAATAGGTAAAATAAAATAAATAAATAATGCTGGACATTTCACACAACATACCCCCAAAGTAGCTTGTGTTATGGGAACCACATGACTGATATTTTACTATATTTTATATGCTACTTATTTTTTTTAAAACTTTAGTATTATACATAGAAAAACACCCAGACCCGAGACAAATATTTGCAGATCATATAAACATTTGTCCCAAATGTCAACATTTGTGCTGTCTATCATTAAGTAAGTTTTACAGTAGTTTACGTTCCTTTAGTACAAAATATCACTTACGCGGAACCCGAATTGGAGTACCATTGTCGAGCCTCACTGTATCCCGAGCCACCTCCGCCGTGACCGCCATCAACATTTTTGGTACCACTGTACACGGTTTTGGTACCGCTGTACACGTTTTTAGTACCACCGTACACGTTTTTGGTGCCGCTGTACATCGTTTTAGTACCGCCGTACACATTTTTGGTACCGCCACCGAAGCTGCCATAGGAATTAGTTACCATCTGATGCCGTAAATACGCAGGTAAGTATGCAGGTGCTTCTACATCAGATTGACTGGAATAGAATTAGAGAAGTTATGGAAGTAATGATACACAGTAGGTAATTTGCCCCAAACTGAGATCTCGCGATGTACCTACGTATAGTGTCGTCAAAGTACCTATGTCATTAATAACGAAATTAGGCCTGATAGGCCTAAGCGCGAACTGATTCAAATCAGCCCAAACATGGATATTTACCTACTCTTATTCATTAGAAACCTCCAAGGAACAGCTCTTAATTATACATTGTAGGGTAGTGGCACCAAAAGATGAACGATTAAGCGTTTTTGACAACTTTGAGTAGCTTTTCCTCCTTTACTTTATGATATTATCGCTTGCCAGTATTTTTTAATAATTACTAATATACTCAAGATTTGACTGCTGAAAAAGAAAATTACTATGTCTACTAGCTTTTTTGCAAAATTACTATTTGTCAAAGATTTTGTATTTTTCCCCTATAGATGAATACCAACCCCTCATTATGAACGATTTGCCTTCAATAATTGAACTAACATTTTAAATGAATTTAGTTGTATAAATTTATAAATTAGAAATGATTTCTGCATGCCTTTTCGTGATGTTAGGGTGCCTTTGCTAAAATAGCTGCAACCATTTTTTGCCTGGTTTCAGGTTCGAACCTTTAATTTCATCATTTGCGTTTACAGGAAAGCCAACTTTGGCCAAATTTAAAAGCCAAGTAGCAATTTATCTTCTTCATCATCTGATAACAGTTTATTTGGCCCTTTTCTAACCTTTGTGTGTATTCTTTGGGATATTAAATTGAAGCCTGACTTTGCTTAGGGAAATCTGTTCATTTTAAGGAACAACACCTTAAAGTTGAACGAATAAAATGTAAATATATTAATAAATTCAAGTTTTGCATATGATTCCTAAAGTTGAACAGATTAAGATTTCATACTAAATAAAAAACAAAATAATCAAAAACACAGAAAACATATGTTCAGCTTTTGGTAACTAGCTTCCTATAATGACTAAAACTAATTTGAGATATTTTATTTTTATCTTAAAGCGATAGATTCTAAGTTATAAGGTCTGAAAAATGATGCTATTTCTCCATTAGTTGAATGGGTCAATGGACCGGTCATTTTTTGGGTCAAGCAAATAAAATTGTACCCAATACTTGAACAGTCAATTTCTTTTTCAAAAAGCTTAAAAATGAAAATTTGTATAAATATAATCAAAGATTGATTTATCAAGTTCTTATTTCGTATAATAACCACTCAAATCCATTACCTACTTCTTGCTTTAATCTAACAAAATGCTTAAATTGGGAAGGCACTACCTTAAGTAGGTTTCCTAGTAAATCAAGTTTTCTGCGGGAACCACTCATACAACGACTCGCCACGAGCGCGTCAGTAGTAAAACTTTTGATGTTTTGATTGAAAATGACGGAATAAAAAATCCATATGCGGAAAAAAATATTGCACACATGTAAATAGCGAGTTTTTTTTTTTAATATTGTATTGTCTGTCAACTTTTGGGGGTCAGTCAACTTTTGGTGCCACTACCCTATATCTTTAAACTTTTTTAGCCTCTTTTAGAACCTGATATCTTAACAACCTCTTGTCCAATTCAGTTCAAAAAGTTATTAAGCTCAATTCTCTATTGTATTACACGCAGATCGGAGCAAATGTATGAATGTTATCGTCGAAGAAATAATCATACAAAGCCAAATCACCCATGTTGCAACTAAGGACTTCGCACGCTTCGCTAGATCGAACAATAAATACATAAAAAATGCCGGACATTTCTTACAACATCATCTGGCCAAAAGTAAGCAGGGCTTGTTATGGGTACCATGTGACTAATATACTACGAAAATATTTTTTTTTTGAAAATACATACTTATCATAGAAACACCCAGACACGAGACAAATAGTTGCAGATCACACACACATTTGTCCCACGGTGGAATCGTACCCGCAACCTTCTGCGTCGCAGTCCCACTACTACGCCCACTGCGAAGCTGACTGGCTTCCAAAGACATTAAGGATAAGAATGACTAAGGTCAGGTTCTAAACCAATGAACGTTCCACAATACCATATCACAGAATTCACAGATAACATAATAATATAGGTACTAGAAAAGAATTGAGTATTTTAGTAAAAAAAATTTTTTTGTTCATATATGTAAGGGTAATAATTTAATAAAACCTTACTAGCTGTAATATCTTTCTTATACTTTCATCATCACTTTAGATTACTATTTTGAAAACTTTTAAGTTATTCTCAAGCAACGATTTAGTCGGCAGGTGTGGACACCGAAACTCTAGCAAAAATTTGCAATTCAATTTATTTATTTATTTATGATCTATTTCGAACATGTCAATAACACTATTTAAAAAAAGAACAACAATACATCTTTAAATGATACCTACTACAAATTTAGGAAATGTTAAAGTTAAAAAATGTTAAGATTTTATAATAATCTTGACATTTTAACTTTAACATGTCAACGCTGCCCGTCTATTTTGAAAAGGATTATTAAAATCCAAAGGCTTAAATGCCAACGCGCGAGATCTAACGATTGACCAAAAGCTCAAAGTGCCCACCATATCATAGAAGCACTCAGACATAACTGCCAATCCAAATGATGATCGCATATAACGTTGCATAACAAAATTTATATGTTAATCCATTAAGTAAGTGCAACGATCGCATTTATTCATGTCCAAGATGATCCTACCTAGGACTGTTCGAGAACGAATAAAAACCTACGAACGAAGACGTCTTAGAGTTGCCATGTTAAAATTTTGTAGGTACGTTTTGACATTGGTACGTGAACGTGAGCTAAACGTATGTTTTTTTTTAATCTTAGCCATTAAACTAAACTAAAGAACTTACGCCTCAGGTGTTACGTAATTATTCGTGTTTCCATATCCATAGCCCGCGTCGCTCAGATAAACCCCTAACAACAATACAAAAGTTTGTAACCAATACATTTTGATTTTATTAATTAATCCATATTTAAATTAAATTAAATTGAAAGAACTATTCGCCGGGAATTGCGAATCCACACTGATTGCTGAATGTTAATGACGTATTAATGATAACTTTTATAATACAAGGCAGGATACAGTAGCATCCACCCTCCCGATAACTGAAAAGCTTATCTCTGAATACGGGATTTGCATATTTTTAAATAACGCACTAGCCTTCTCGTACTTAAAACATTTATAATGTACCTACGTAGGTATGAGTAGGTATAAGCTACAATAGGTTCTTATGTAGTCACTATGGAGTTTTAAAAGCACTGAATGACTCCGTGAATTTAGGACCACTTAAAATTGATTTCATTGTAAACCAATCCCGTATTGAAATCGTTTGAGCAATTTGGAGTATTTGCGTTAGCACGGCAATTGATCTTTATATATTTCAAGATATATATATTTATAGAAATATTTTGATATATATATATAGATTTCATCGCTTACCAAGTATTGTTCCATCATACATTAGGTTATTCTGTGTCTACATAAAATATATATGAGCTCAACTCTCTTTGCCATAATTAGAAAAAAAATATATTTGAAAATGGAGCATAGAAATTGGCGGGAAT
The DNA here is from genome assembly GCA_948098915.1 of Lampropteryx suffumata. Lineage (NCBI taxonomy): Eukaryota > Metazoa > Arthropoda > Insecta > Lepidoptera > Geometridae > Lampropteryx > Lampropteryx suffumata. The sequence continues at coordinate 2,723,249 of OX402546.1, read as the reverse complement.
ATGGTTAAAATAGTTATTTCGAATGAAGGGCACTTAATTACTAAAAGTTTAATAACCAAAAATACATTTACGAATAATTTCAACTTAACATTTATTTGTGCTTTTATTTGCAATGCCGCCTAAAAGAAAAGTTTCTTTGATCAATAAACAAGTAAGCACAGAATTTTGAACTTCATAAAAACTGTGAATACTCTTAATCTTGAGCTATTACACTGTTTATTTCTAGAAAAGGCTAATAGCCACAAGACTGATGCAGATCAGCCTGTTGGTGGACGACTACCTCTACCTACAAAAACCGTTGTCGCAGATCAGTGCTGAAGCGTACATAAGCGAGATCTTGGGCTACAAAGCGAAGTGCTATCAAGATGAACGCTCTCTTCAGGTACCTATTTATTCTAACCTCACTTAAATTTTATGATATTCAGAAAGCAATCAGGTAACAACTTAAACCAGTCGTTCAGGTGGTCATATAGTTACTTCATCAGTTTTGCTTCTGTTATTTCGTCGGACTAGTTAAAATTTCTTAAAATCGATCGACCTTGTTTTACTCGCACTAAATTCCAAATTGGAGTAACAGTTTTGTAAAAGTTTTAATAAATATAAATAAATAAATATTGCTGGACAATGCACACAACACCCATCTAGTCTCAAATACAATACAAGCTATGCCTAAGGCTATGTTTAGGCATAGCTTGTATTATGCTGACTTAGATGACTGATAGAATACTTATATATTTTTAAATACATATTTTTTGATACTTTATAACACCCAGACACTGAACAAACAACTATGTTCTTCAGACAAATGTTTAATCCTGGGAGGGAATCGAACCCTCAACCTACAGCGCAGAAGGCAGAGCTACTACCAACTGAGCTGACAGGCCAGTCGTTTAATAACATTTTGTTTAATTGTTGAAAGTTGAATTGATTTTTCTAAGATTTTCCGCAGTTTTAATCAACACCATATTACCTGACGTCTAAAATGAGTTAAAACACGTAAATTACTCGTGAATGTAGTCAATTCAAGATCATTTATATTTGATGCAGACGTTAGTGCAAACCAAATCAGATAGTTCATAATTTAGGATAATAGAGTTAGTCCGACGAAACTCGGGACCAATAAATGTCTATTACTGGCCTTAGATTCATAGACCTCGTAGCTCAGTTGGCAGTAACTCTGCCTTCTATGTTTTAGGTTCTGGGTGCAATTCCCATCCAAGACAAACATTTATGTGATGAATAGTCTGTGTCTGGGTGTTATAAAGTATGTATTTAAGTATATAAGTATGTATTGGTCAGCTAAGTTGGTAGTTGCTCTGCCTTCTGCGCTGTAGGTTGATGGTTCGATTCTCTAACAGGACACACATTTGTGTGACGAACACAGATGTTTGTTCTGTGTCTGGGTGTTATAAAGTATATGAGTATTATAAGGAAGTCACAATAGTACAAGCTGTGCTTAGCTTGGGGCTAGATGGTGTTGTGTGCATTGTCCACCAATATTTATTTATTATTATTATTTATGAGTAGGTATATAATTTCCCATAGAACAAGCATTGCGTTTTTAGGTTCCACCAATATTTATTTATATTTACCGTGAAAACATCTTACACCTTACACCCTCACAAGAGCTTCTGCCTCGTGCTCCTACTAAATACCCTACTGATAGGAGCACCGGGACATCCATGTCCTGATGCTTCTACTGCAAAAGATCCGTTTGGATCTGATGAGCATTTTTATTACAAACCACTTGGTTAGGTCATGTTAGAGTATAGAAAACAACGCGCAAGGCGAGCGAGCAAAGCGAGCGTGCCGCGGCAGCGGTCGCCGAAGAGCCAGAAAAAAAAAAATCTTTATTCATTATCTTAGAGCTAAGTGTTACAATACGGAAAATAATATTTATTATTATACATTAAGGAGATTCTCGAGAGATTTTGATTGTATAAAAATATTTGTTTTATTCTGTACTTAAGTGTAGGTACTAATAGCATTCAAGGTCACGATAGGAGCATAAGGACATATTGGTCCTCGTGCTCCTACCAGTAGGAGAACCGAGTAGAAGCAAGTGGAAACGGTCCTTACGAGGTGCATCATAACAGATGCCTTTGGAAGGCCGCGGCTTATGAACTTCGTCAGCACCAATACGAAGTAATGCATTTACTCAACTCATTCCATAACACAAATGGTGGTCTTCTTCCTAAATTTACCGCCATTCACCAAAATTCTGTAAATTACTGAGTCTAAGATACAGAAAGTCTATGATCACGTCAAAACGCTCCGAATTTTGAGAAATTGATGCATGCCCCATCGCCGGCCGCATCGTCGCTTACCACCAGGCGCGGTCGTGGTCAAACGTAGGTTGTATGTATGTTAAAAAAAATGTATGGATGTGTATTATCACATAATCATAATCACGTATCGAGAATGTGCCCAGGAATTACATGATCTGATTCCACCATCTCCTTTTCACAACAGGACAAGCAGACGTACCGCTCAATACCATCCATACCATGTCAACCTACCACCCTTACGAGTAAATCACTTTGCTTCCCCATTTATAATGCGTACAGCCAAGGATTGGAATGCTTTGCCGTCGTCTGTCTTTCCTGAAAACTACAATCTAGGTCTCTTCAAGTCTCGAGTAAATAGGTGTCTTCTAGACCTACGTGCCCCATCGTCGGCCACATCGTCGCTTAACATCAGGGGAGATCGTGGTCAAACGTAGGTTTATTGATATTAAAAAAAAAACACACCATAACAGCTGAACGGATTTGAATGAAACTTGGTCTAAATGTAGTCTGTGACCTGGACAAGCAAAGGTTATTCATGTACTTTCATGTAACATCTTCGCGTACGAAGTCACTGGCAGGAGCTTGTATAGAATAACTAAATTTATCATCAGCAGTCCAGGGTTAACCTTCAGTGCAACCTAATTCTAGAGCATAGGACGTGGATCCGTTTTCCGGCGGATCTGCATGGACGGATGTTCTATCTAGTTCTAGATACCTAATATACATTTGTGGACATAGTTTTGAATCCCATCCCACTAATATTCTAAACTAGCTTCTGCCCGCGGCTTCGCACGTTTGATACCTACATTATCTTCCACACTAGCAATTACGGTTTCAAACTGGAAGTTCTTTTAAATTATTGGTTTTGATTGGCCTGTCAGCTCAGTTGGTAGTAGCTCTGTCTTCTGCGCTGTAGGTTGAGGGTTCGATTCTCTCCCAGGATAAACATTTTTGTGATGAACATATGTGTTTGTTCTATGTCTAGGCGTTATAAGGTATCATAAGTTTGTATTCTAAATATAAGTATGACCACCATAATACAAGGTATAGTTACTTCAGGGCTAGATGGTGTTGTGTGCATTGTTTATTTATTATTATGAAAAAGTAGAGTAAATGGATTGTGCAACATTTATGATATGTTTTCGTAATTTAGCAACAATCAAATTTTTTTTTACGTTTATTGTAATTGTGCATACGCATTTTCATTGGTCATCTTTTTGTAAATGTAGGTAGGTACTTCCGTAAGAGAATTATATAACAACAGATAAACAGAGATATACACGTTAATATTTTAGATTTCTAAAATATGCTCTTAATAAAGTTAATCTATGCAATCCGTACTTATAATTCTAATTGATCTCTTCTGGCAAATAAACTATCCTTTCAATTTGGGCAGCATTTCCCCATACTGTTATAGCATAGTTCTTAAAGCTATCGATTCATCTAGAGAATCTTCATCAGGGTGAGGTTCGCGCAGTGCGAACCGTGAACTCGAGCGGCAACTCACGGACCGCGGATCAAACTCACCCTGAATATTCTCTAGATGAATCGAAACAGTGTCGGTGCCTCCATCGACAAAATAATACGTGAGTAAAGCCCGTGTTTATCAAAATGTATAGTACAACTCACGAACGTTTTGAAAGTGAAATATGTATATAATATTATATACATGTTACTAAATACATTAAGTAATATATATTACTAATACATACAATTATAATATTGTATGTATTTAGACTACCCTGTCAGCTCAATTAGTAGTTGCTCTGCCTTCTTCGCTGTAGATTGAGGGTTCGATTCCCTCCGAGGACACACATTTCTATGACAACCATGGATGTTTGTTCTGTGTCTGGGTGTTATAAACCATCTTAGTTATGTATATATAAGTATTCTATCAGCCATCTAGTCACGATATTATAAGCTAAGCTTAGTTTCGGGCTAGATGGTGTTGTGTGCTTTTGCCACCAATATTTATGTATTTATTGAATTACAAAAAAGTAAGTATATAAGTAGTATATCAGTTATGTGGTACAAATAAAACAAGCTCTGCTTATTTCGGGACAGTTAATGCTGTGTGAAATGTCCGGCATTACATATTATTATTCATGAATTAATAAGCACTGTTCATAAAATGTATATCCGTTATTGGATGTTTGTTATGCTATAAAATATTTATATTGTTTATACTTATTTTTTTTCTTATTTAACCTATATCGTCCCACTGCTGAGCAAAGGTCTCCCTCAAATCCTTCTAACTAGCTCTATCTTTAAGGATTACTCAAAGTTGTCAAGATCGTCACTCCAACGATTTTTCGGCCAACCACTACGCAATGACTTTATAATATAAAGATCAACAAATATATAAATATAAAGAGTAAAGAATATGTTAGGTCCAGGTGTAAATCTATCTAGCTATATCCAAACATCAAAAATTTTCAGTAGGAAGGATTGGACGTAAGTTTGTTTTTTTATCACGCATTAATGTCTAAACAGACTTCGATAAAAATGGTATATAGACAAAGCTTTGTCCAATAATCTTGCTGTCTCATTATCGCTTCGCGTCTGTTGCAAAAATACGAGTTAATAAGTCAACAAAATAGTATCGCAGCTGGCATGTTAGCCTGGCAGAAATAAACGCTACATTTTACCTACGTACAACGCGGGCAAAGCCGCGGTAAAAACTAGTTCGTACTTAATATACGATGACCCAAGGTGGAAACCGAACTTACATCCCTCGCGTCTCATCCAACCTGTCCCCCGATGCGCCATTGTTGTCATCACAAGAAGTTGTGTCTCGAAGTGTAGTTTTGATTCATCTTTTTCTGCCCTTCTTTCAGAGTGGTGTCCGGCTCAAAATGTTCTTATCATTAATTCTTCTTTCTCGTCAGTCATCTCTGTACTGGTTATATATATGGTAAAGAGTATCTAAGTTCTGCGTATGCCTCCTGCACTGTAGGTTGGGTGTTCAATTCCTTTCAAGGACAAATATTTGTGTAATGAACATGTATAAAAGTATAACTTTTAAAACTATCATGGTTTTGCACATAATTTTCACTCAAAACGGGATATTTACCATGATATATGATATACGTTTTGAGTGAAAATTATGTATAAAAGTATTCTGTCATCTGGTTTTTATAATACAAGCTATGCTAAGTTTGGAGCTAGATGGTGTTAAGTGCATTATCCTACAATATTTATTATTTATTAATTCTTACTTGGAACTATAATATCTAACTGACACACTTATGTCCGTTTTCACTAATCTGATATCGTTAGTGAGTACAAGAACAAGTTCGTCTTCTTCTTCTTTGTTAATGGCCTGTGACATACTAATGTCAATTTTGCCATTGTCAAGTGTTTATAGTTTATGGTCAGTTTGTTTGTTATTCTCAGTCGATGGTCAATAGAATTTTCTTGGGATTCTTCGTCGTTCAAATCACATTGGACCACAATATACATATAATTAAATTATCCATACCTGTCCTGTGGTCACAATTTATTCATTAAAATTTCGCCAAGATTACTGAATAAAACATGCAATAAAACGGGTAAAAAATATTAAATTAGCAGAGCTATGGTACTCCATGAAATGACAGACGAAGAATCCTCCAAGAACAAGTTAAGTAACGCTTATTTAGAAACTGTCACTTTTGTCAGTATATGAGTTGCCTAGCATTACGGGCTGCGTTCGAAACATATGCCGTTAAATAATTTCAAATCAAATGATAGTCCAGATTGTGAGATCTGTGGGGTTAAAGATAATGTATCATCTGTTAATGGAGTATGTCCGGAGTGCGCTTGTGAGAGGAACTGTTCAAGAACTTGAAAGTAAACCAGGTCAATGTGTTTGTTTAAAGCCGAATATTGTTCTAGGTAATAGAAAAGCTAACCCGTTGCATGAAAGGGATCATTTTAGAACAGCAGGAGTTAAATGGCGCGTCTGACACGGTGGACGAGCTCGTTTATCCCTTGCAAGACACTTTGAACAACTATAACAATGCTATGACATCCCCCGTCTACTCGACAGTAGACGAAGATTTAACGCAGTTACCGTTTATAGAAATAGATGAAGATGTAATATTATGTCAAGAAATACACGACAAAGAACTCGATTGTGATAATATTAAAAAACGCGATGAAATCTTAGAAGATACTACCACAGATAAAGAAGATGATAAAACAGAAAATTATGAAAACAAAAATGTAACAGGTCATTTAACTAAAACAGCAGAAAAAGAAGCATTTAACAATGATATGGAAGTGATAGATATATGTTATGATGACGTAGATGTTCTTAGACGTGAAAAAAATGTTATCAAATTTCAACAGGAGCCAGAATTCAATATCCAAAAAGCTATTTCCAATCTTTCAATCAGAGATGTTGAAGAAGAATCTACACCTTCCGCGTGTTCCCAAAGTATTTTGGAAACATACTATCCTAACCATATTGGTATTACAAGTACTATGGACTCTCAACGAAAAAATGTTGAATATCTACTTACCTCTAACAACGTTACTCCGATGATTTCAAAACCTGCAACAAAATGTTTTCAAAGTGAGTTACCAAAAATAGTATTACCTATTAAGAAGAAGATAAATAATATAGCAGCAGCAAATAAATCTACGCATAACATGAAAGCCCAGATAAAAATAAACGCATCTAGAGAAAGCGCAAAAACATCTAAAAACAATACCAAAAAGCGTTCGCACGTTAACAATAAAGATACTTCTGACACAGTTGCATCGAACACGGTTAATAATAAGAAAACTAAAGCAAAGGTTAATACAAAAAAGACACAGATAGACAGCAATATAAAAGCCACAGATCCTAAACAACAAAAACAAAATGAAGGAGTACTAAACACACATGTTACAGCACAAAATGTGTACATGCAAAGCAATAACCACCGTGAAGCTTATAATATCAAGATCCCACTTACATATTCAAATGTTCAGCACAGCACAGAACACACAGACAAGATGCCAAAACCTCGCATCAAAACACTACCCAATAAAACAGAACACGCCGACAATCTTCAGAAACCTCACAATATACTTCCCATTTACAATAATACTGTTGTAAACGACTTGTCGTGGATCGAGAGTATAAGATTTGTGAGAGAAATATCTAATGAAGAGTATGAACCTATTTTAGATGATGGTTTCTGGGAAAATTATACTTTACCAGATAACTGCAATGAAAAAGATTTCAACTATTGATTGAAAGTATAAAATAAAAATATCTGCCTATAGCTTATCAATTTCAATGAGCCTAAACACAATATCTCTGTTGTAAGTTAGTGAGGAGTTGGATATCCTACAGATTCCAGATGTTGCTGCAGCATCAGGTCAAGGTTACCATGTTCTTTCAATATCATTGAAGTACCAAGATACCTAGTCTCGAATCGATCTGCCCTGAGGAAGTTGATCAGATCCCTTCATCAACTTTAAAACAGTTGATGATCTTCAAATGGCTGAACAAAACTAAATCAAAATTGGTTCATCCGTTTGGGAGCTACGATACCACATTTACAGAAACACAACTTAAACTTAAACACTCCTCTGATTCCTTCGGAGTTTAAAAATAGTCCAAAGAAAACAAGACAAGATATGTGTTGAGTAATTTAATTAAGAGATATATAATAAAGATAATTATAAATAGTAAGTAGAATATAAGAATACAATTAAAGCAATAATTAACAACTTAACCTACATACGTAAATAGATTTGAAAATAACATATGCGGGTTTTTTATTTCGTCATATCCTGTTTGTCGCTATGATTAGTTCTGATTTCTATTTAACTCGTACTGATAATGTTTTTCGCGGAAACGCAACCTATAACCTATTTGTTGCGTTCCAATAATCCGATAAATATGAATATAGGTAATTAATTAAAGATGTGGGCGTTTGCCAAATACAATGGTGAAAACCTCTCTGAATAACCCTCCTTAGAAATCCTCGCAGACCTAAGTATCTAAAAGTAACAAGAGATCCGAGGAGTTGTCTAAAAAACCTGGGGATTTAGTCGTGAGCATGTTTTAGATTAAGGATTGACCCATATAATAAGACTCATAAAAATGTTAGGCACCACATGAGATATTATGAATTCTTATTATAAATTATGATATAAAAAATGATCAGTTCAGAGTCTGTTCTATCTATTGACTATTGACGTGTTGATGTCGTTGGAGTTCACACCCCCTCTGAACAGTAAACAGCAAGACATTAATATCCTTTTCTTTCAACTACGTAGTAATGTTATCATTAATCACTACAAAACCGATCACAAAGGACGTATTTTTTGCTTAGAACCAAAAGAGTGCAGTAATATTATATGAAATCTCATTATTGCACTGTTTTTTACTTTTTATTTAGATATAAATTTACCACAGAGGTTTAATATCTCCCAATAAGTTTAATATAAAATGTTTGCATTCGATCAAAAAGATACTGGCTGATAATAAAAATCGGCTGAATAAAACCGACCTGTTGAAACAAATGGCGCGCATTTTGTACCATTGTAAAACATTGATTCTTCATATTTTTAGTTTGAATAGGCATATTTTATCACAGTAGGTAGATTAGTAGTTGAAAGAAAAGTAAATTATGCACCTTGCTTAAGAGAGTAATTAATGCACTAGTGTTCATTCAGTGTCCTCGCTTGCGCTCTGGCACCAACATAACACTCTTGCATTTAATACCTCACTTTGCGCTCGGTGCAACAATCTACTATTCCTGAGATCGCATTCACCTGATTTGAAGGTTCCACATTCAAAGCGCCTTCCCTAATTTCTGCTGACTATAAATAGAACAGACTCTGAACATACATAAGTACATATTATATGTGGTGTTAAAATCAATTGCCATTTTTACATTTTTACTGCCATTTTGACATTTAAATTATGACATGAACATAACATACAAGAATGCTACATTAGGTAATTAGGAGATAGACGGTAATACTTATACCCCATTATTTATAAACATTTTCCATTTAAAACCTTCGAAGAATATGACAATGTGGATATAATGGTTACAGATTTTATATCTATTTTAGATATATCAAGCTTACATTATGATTAATGGCGTCTGGTAGATACATTGCGTGACCCAAGAGCTGGCTCTTATCTGGCTCAGCGTCTTAGCATTGCCATTCAACGTGGCAATGCCGATTATCTTGGGATCGCTGCTCTCTGGCAGAGAGCTATCAGTCTATCAGTTGAGCTATCTATAGGTCGTTTTAAACGGTCCTTAGATAGCTTAACTGATTCACGTGTATTTTATATTATTGTATATTATTCTGTACATTTCTGCAATAATTTCTGTAAATTTTGAATAATGAGAATGAGTATAATCTAGTATCTATGTACTCGTAATGTATGTCTAGAACTTTAATATAGGCCTGACTTACCATATCTAACTATTATAAATATACCATCACAATATTTTGTTAATCAATTAAATAAACCATAAAAATATTGTTTACAAAAATAATATAATAATCTGCTACATACTTAAGTACTTACATAAATAAATGGTTTATGATATTATTATAGGCACCTCTAGATATCATTAAAATTATTAACAAATTAACTCACTAATACATCATAATAACAATGAGTTATGCAAAAGCTACAGGTAGATAAATAATCTCAATATCAACATTTAATGTATTAACCATATTTTTTTATTCTAGCTAAACGATTTGACTAATTTTATTAAAATTGTTATAATACTTACTTATCTACAGTTTTAAGCTACGCGTCCACCGGTCCGTACACGCTTAGTAAGTATAAATAGGTGCAGTACGATTAAATTACGATTAACTTTAACTACTTTTAATGATGTTAAAGTTAATCGTAATTAAATCGTCTACTTTTAATTAACTACGAATTAATGTTGGCGCCTCGGCAAATTTCGTCTATCATCGGAAATTCGAACCGATACGATACGATATACGATCGTGATATTCATCTCAAAGTCAAAGTCAAAGTCAAAAGATACTTTATTCAATACAATCGCAAGGATCACTTTGAAACATCTCACATACTAGGTGAATTTTGCAACTTTGCTATTAAACAATTTATGTTACATTTTTTCAGTGTTATCGTGAAATTATTATAATAATTATTATTATACAAAAACTGCAAAACTTTGAAACCCAATAGCGTCAAGAATCAGTCTAAATATCTGTTTTGGCGACTTGAAACGCTGATCTTCTATTTTGCCTTTCTCTTTTAATAATCTTTGCAGATTACGTCTTGATATGCTTGACAACGCTGTTAAAATATACTTTACTAGCTGGTGCCCGCAACTTCGTCTGCGCAGTATTAGTACTTGTAATTCTAACGGTTTTTGCAGCGCATGGTAGAATAGCTTGCAGATGGCAGATTTTTTTCCTACTTGACACTTATCGTTATATTTTGGACAATTCACACAATATATTTAAAGTTATAGCCTATGTGTTATTCTGATGTATAAGCTATATTATTGTACAGTTTCATTAAAATCCATTCAGTAGTTATTGCGTGAAAGAGTAACAAACATACATACAAACATATAACACACACATACACATACATATAAAATATATTAAAAAATGTCGATAACAATACATTGTATATTATTTAATTAAATTCTGACTTAATAAATTTTTCTCTTATTAATTTGGAATCCATTCAGAAAACTAAATTTATAAGTCATATGACTTAATATGGTGATGAAAATTTCAAAAAAATACCTACTGCTATGAAATATAACTGAGGGTGTTAATAGCTATATACATCCAAATACTAAAGCCACACGTGCTACCGCCATTGAAGCTGGCAAACGACTGATGAGCCGTTACGAGCCGCGGGACGAATTAATTAGAAACCTGAATGTCGCCGAGGTGCCAAGCTTTCGTCGTAATGCTGTTACTTTTTTTGAAGTTTGTTTTACAACATACCGACATACTACGTATGTACGGACCGGTGGACGACTGCCTTAAATCTCCCGATCTCTATTCCCCATTTATGACCAGATCAAAACCGCATTCCATATTCCTAAATATTACTTATTATGATCATAGTAACTCTTATTTTATCAAGCATTTTCTAGCAAATATTAACACTTAATTTGATTAAATAAAAAACTAATCTTAAATGGCGTTTTTAGTAATGTCCTCGCACTCGCGCAATATTGCTTTTAGTATTGTCTGAGCGAGAGGAGAGGCTAGAACCGCCATTTAAAAATAGTTTTTCTATTGAAACATGTTATACTAATGATTATATTTATCTGATTATGTTTAATTTTATTTTAGACTTTATTGGAATATTTGGAATATTTTTAGTATATATAATTGTAAGTATATATAGATATTATGATATTATGCACTTCAAGATATTATGCATATTTGTTTGACAACGGACCAGCCGCTTACTCCGATCGAAAATGTTAATCGCAAGAGGTAGTGCCGGTGATCAGAACTTTAAACTTATGTAAGATAGCGTTTAAAATGCAGCACCTGCCATTATAACAATGAAGTTAAAATACAGTAATTCAAACGAATTATAATAAAGTATATATTTGCTTGCAGTATCAAGCCAACAATGATTATAGTAGCCTTTAGCCTATAAACCTGACCTCCATAATAAATCCAACCACATCTATCCACACCAATTTGAGCCTTACTGCATAAAACCATGACGATTTTTACAACAGTACTGTTTTAGAATATGTACAATCCTTAAAGTTACTGTTCCATTGACTGTTGATATATATATTTTTGACTATTGACTTCGCTAGATCTTCATTGATCCAAGGCCCAAGGGTCGGTGAAGAAGCAACCAGTGACACCGTAAAACATGTGAGGGAGCAACATATACTGCAATAGGTACAGATAAACCAAATTCTAGTCTAAAGGCGAGTGTCCACCTAAGGTAAGTAGAGGTCTGTACGGATTTTGTTGAAACTTAGTATAGATTTAGTATATAGGCTACTTGTAGATACGACGCGTGCGAAGCCGCGGGAGGAGCTAGTCAACCATAAAGTCTTGTCAAAATTGCGCAATGATGATGTTATTCTTGTTTCTCTCAGTTGGTAGTAGCTCTTCTTTGAAATTCAAATGTTTTTATTCAATACAATCACAAGGATCACCTTGAAACGTCTTATGGCGGCTCTACACACTCGTCGAGATACCCCGAGACAGGCCGAACGCGAGTGTGTACAGCGCGCTCTCGTCTCGTCTCGCCCTCTCGTCCTCGTCTCGGTGGCTCTCGGTGGCTTGTCGGTTTTTTGCGCCCGACTCAAAGGGCCTCGTTGGCTCTCGCGAGGTAAACGAGAGCGAGCATGCACACACTCGTTCATTTAGTTGCTTTCCAGTATTTATGAACAGACGTGTTTCACTATGTGGTCTAACGAACGAGAATTACACTTTTTGGAGTGCTATCAAACAGAATCTGTTTTATGGAACTCGAAGGATGTGAAACACAAGGATAAGCAATGTATCCATGACGCTTGGGTGCGAATAAGCGAGCAAATTGAAATCCCTGTCGCCGAGTTAATTTTCTTTTTATAGTAAATGTTTAAAAAATTATAATAGCTCACGGCACAAAGACAAATAGCAGCAGCAATTTCTACGTCCATTGTCGCGTAGGCCTTCAGTTCAAATGTTAGAACGAGTGTGTACAGGCATGCTCTCGACGAGAGTGTTCTCGGCCGAGGCTCTCGGCGAGAGGCCCTCGTCGAGTGTGTACAGCCGCCATTACATACTGAATTTGTTGGTGAATTTATGTACCAATTCCTCTAAAACCTTAAGTCCAAGAAGAATTTACAAGAAACTTGACCTGGTCCTAAGCCCCAGGTCCTGTCTGTGCTATACCACTTATATACTTTTTGTTTTTTAGTAAATACATACGTCTCCCAACCCTGAAACAAATATTTGCAGATCATATAAATCATTTGTCTCGTGGCGGGAATCGGACCAGCAACCTTGGGCGTCTCAGGCCTTTGCCCACTGCGCCACAGAAGTCGTTATATGTATGTACAGTTATATAAGTATTCTATCAGTCACATTAATACAAGTTTTGATTAGTTTAGAACTTAATGGTGCTCTGTGCATTGTCCAGCAATATATTTTTAGGTGGACCCTCGCCTTCAATCTCTGCTAAACGGAACACAAAATTTAGATAACGAGGCGGATGCAGACGAGATCTTTTATCATGAGTCATGAAATACTCACTACTCAGGTACTTATGTAGTAGGTAGACCTACTAAATATATTTGTGACAATATTTTCACCATTTTGATAGTGATAGAAAAAAAAATGGTTGTCTGTTAAGTCGGTTTACGCACAATAATTTTACGTGATAACGTCATAAGAAAACATTGATGAAAAATTGCATACTTTTAACCTATTAAGATGCATCACAAGCAGAACGCTTAGGCTGACCGTGCTTCTCTATCGCTTGTTCCGCGCTCTCGCTTGCACGCTCGGTTCAGGCGGAACATGATAATTGTTCATGCGTGCAGCCGGCGTTCATCGATTTATAAGACGTTATCACGTCAAAAATATTTGACAGCAACAGCTAAAAATATATTTCACTGAGACTTTTTACGCTTCCTAGCGTATGCCTGTGTAGCTATTATGGAATTCCAGATACAATTAAGATTCGATTAGTAATAGGCATCATTTAAATCATTATTTCATCGGAACCAGTTTTGACTAGATAGATTGGTATTACGAATGTTTGGTTTCTATAACACAAGTTCTGCTTACTTTGGGGCCAGATGATGCTGTGTGAAATGTTCGGTATAATTTATTTATTATTTATATACTAGCTTCTGCCCGCGGCTTCGCACATATAGTAAATACATAAAGTAGCCTATTCCTAAGATACAATCTATATCCATTCCAAATTTGATTGATGCAAAAAAGAAGTTCTGTTGATACGATTGCTACTAAACTTCACAGGATCACCCGCTACCCATTCTAACCATCAATATTTTAATCAAAAAAAGAAACGCTCCGTTCAGATTTTTATAGAAAAATCAGCTGAAAAATGCTACTAACAGATAATTTTACTATATAAATAGTAATAGAGCTGGTAGCCCCCAGGCACTTTCGACTTACCGAAGATCGAAACCATCAACAAATATAATTATAATTCTTATTTAAAAACTAAACTTCCCTCTGACTTTGAAGAAGCCCATACCAGCTTTGTTATGTAGCATTGAAGTGACGCCCACGTAGCTCTGGATAACGATGGGAGAGTGGTGGATACAGCTGGAGGCTGACGGCATGGACTCAATGGCGCGTTGGAGCTTCTGAGCGAATGTCTCCATGTCATATATAGACCGCTCTTCGGGTCCTCCTTCTGTGGATACGGAAACTGGTTAGAATACATGCGATAAAAATAATGTGGTTTGACGCAGCAACTGGGGAGAGGACATCGGGACTTTACACGTAAGATCGCCAACACCAGACTGACGCTCTGTTGTTCCGGTTGTCGAGAACTTTTGATTTGCTTTTGATCTTTTTGTGATTGTTTGTGTATTATTAGAAGACGATAGAGAGACTGTGCCTTACCTACTGTGAGAATTAACGTTTTGTGTAAATATAGCTACACTCATTTTATTATTTGGTGTAGGTATAAGTTATTGACCGAGCCAAGCGAGTGTCTCCGTTTTAGCTTAGGCGAAAATGATTTCGAATGGCTGTCCGGCCGACAGGTCGCATTTCTCAACCGATTCTCGTGAAATTTTGTAAACAGGTTTTATATACATAGAATTTTTTGTCGATTCAGTTTTTGTTTTTTTTTTCAAAATGGCGGAGATATGGTTGAAAACGTAAAAAAAAAATATTTCAGTCTTTTCGAAAAATGTTCTACAGCTCACAGAGCCACTAGTTATTAGATTTTTGAGAAGATTCACTGTTTTTACTTTTTCTTTGTACTTTTATTTTTTCTCCTGCTGTTTTGTGTTCCTATTTTTAACGCATTAGATAGTATCTGTAATATTAAAATAATGTGTAAATAAACTGAATTAAATTATAGCACAATCGAAGTTAATTTATTATACTTTCTCTTGCATATTTTAAGTGCATGGGACACTTATATTTATTATATCGTTGGTATTACGGATCTGGGTGTTTTTGTATATATACGTATGTATTTACGAATAAAAAATATTGAAGTAGTGTATCAGTCATGTGGTATCCATAACACAAGCTCTGCTTACTTTGAGGCCAGATGATGCTATATGCAACGTCCGGCATTATTTATTTATTTATAAAACGTGGTTAGATATTTGATTTTTAGTCAATCATACAATAATTGAACAAGTGATGTGTGAATGTTTACCTTTTATTATGATATATATTATTTAGTATTATTAACTCGGTGTAAGTGCCGCCCAGCAGTGGAACAACATAAACAATACTAGAAACAACTATCGTATTTGTAGATAAAAGGAGAAATTATATAAAAGAATATGATCTACATAGAACAAAATTTGCTTTAGTTTTGGGACTAGATGGCGCTGTGTGAAATGTCCATCAAAATGTATTTCGTTGTCAAGAATTTGGTTACCTTTATACCAGTAGATAGGGTGTGATGCAAAGGTCAAGAACGGCACATCCTGGCTGAACGGGTTCCAGACTGTCTTCAGCGGCAGCGCCTCGCCTTTATTCCACATCATCCGAACTCCACGAAGGTTGCGTTCTCTGGAATACAAGACTATTGATAGCACCTCTTCGACCTAAGACTTAAAACAATCTGATAAACACAGCCAATCTTCGCTAACTCTTAAGGCCAAGTATCTACCAAAGGAACGGATATAAATAACCAATAGATTCGTTTATTTTTACAACTGAGCCAGCATATAAGCATACGTCCCACTTGATTCTAAGTGGTTACCGTAACCTATGCTTGCTTGGAATGCTACGCTTGCAATACCAGAAGGTATCACACGCACGTTACTGGCCATAGATAAAAGTTATTTTATCTGTTTGCTCAGTAATGTCACTTGCTTCAGTGCTCTTCAAACCTTAACACACATGTTTGCACACTACTTGGAAGTAGAATATCTGACACTGTGCTGATACCCACTAAGGCAGGTTCTTGCTGAAGAGTCCTACCACCATTCATATCTCTACAATGGTTCTATGTGTAGGGCTATGAACCCCACAATACGTAAAGCTGCGGTTAAACTGCTAAGGGAAGCTAGCTAAGAGGTGGTGACTCAGAAGAGTGTTAAATGACCGAAACCGTTGAGTGTAGTAGTACAACTTCTTTATTGTTTTCACCAATGATCGATAACAATTGCAGCGTAAGGCAATGCAAGCTAGGCTAATTTAAATATATTAGTAATAATAGATATTTTATCTATTACTATAAGTGAATTGACCGAGCGAAGCGAGTGTCTCCGTTTCAGCTTAGGCAAAAATGCTTTCGTATGTCTGTCTGTCCGTCCGGCGGGCGTCTGTCCGGATGTTCTCCTACAGGTCGCATCGGTGGTAGGGTACGTAAAAAGCATTATCTACTAAGTTTTACAGTTTTACTACAAATTATGAACATGCAATGACGAGACAGCATAGCTTACATAAAGGCTAGTCTTGAAGAAAGCGTATTACAATATAAATGGCTATATTATTAATAAGAATGCATGGCCTCATGTTGCTCTGTCCTCAGACAGTTAACCGACTAATTTTCACTACTGTAATCTTGTATTAGTTTTTCGTAGTTAAGCTAGTTATAAGATGGATCATAAAAAAATAGCTAGAACCGAGTTACTTGCCAGTACTTCTCGGGCTTGGGTTAGGAGGAATTGGCACCTAAATTAACCAAGTATGAAAGACGTTTCAATGTGATCCTTGAGATTGTCTGTACAAATATTATAAAGAGGAAATATTTGATTGTTTGAGTTACTTGCCAGTACTTCTCGGTCTTGGGTTAGGAGGAATTGGCACCTAAATTAACCTAGTATGAAAGACGTTTCAATGCGATCCTTGAGATTGTCTGTACAAATATTATAAAGAGGAAATATTTGATTGTTTGTTTGTTTGTATTAAATAGGCTCCAAAACTATTGGACCGATTTGAAAAAATATTTTACCGTTGGAAAGCTACACTATCCCCAGTTGACATAGGCTACTTTTTATCCCGGGAAAATTAGTTTGTCCCTAGAAAAAAATCTTCAACGCAGGCGAAGCTGCGCGCGGACAGCTAGTATTAAATAAAAATACTTGACTTTGACTTTGAGTAAATTGCCACGTGCACACAACTGAAGTAAAATAATTGACCAGCAGAATACTTGCAGTATGGTGAAGTCACTTAAATATGAAGGCTACTTAGTCGACGTTTCCGTGACCTCCTCATACAATTTTGTAGGATAACAGGTTCTCAAACGTTTAAGTTGCTCTCAAATGCTTAAGTAGACATTCTGTATTATAAGAAAGCACTAGTAGAATAGCGGTAATGGCCACGTCTTCCGATCTTGGTCGTGGATTCGAATCCAGTCGCCCACCAATGGAGTTCTCTGATCTAAAATATGAACGTTATACCAGTACTATCAAACTGTGGACTACATCTTGAGGAAACCGGCATGTCGTAGAATCTAAAAAGAAGAGCAGTACATTTAGTACATTTGTATAAAGCTATTGGCTAAATCTGTTGAGGTCGCTCGTAGATAACTAAACTAGTGATCGCCCAATGGACGAAATTCGACCATAATTAATATGTTTTTGTGCATAATTTAAAAAAACAATTTGCATTCTACACTCCTCAATATAAACTATAAGTGTGAGAAATTTCATACTCCTCCGTCCGCGCAATATTTGTAAAAAGGGATACAACATTTTTACTTCACGTATTAATATATAGATTAGTATTATGAAGGTCATTGATAGACCACGATCATGCAATGGTTTCCTCGTGAATGATTATGAAATTATTAGAAATTTTACTCTACTAATATTGTATAATATTAATATTTGTGGTCAGATGTTTGTTCGATAGATGTGGACATGGATTGATTGATTGTTACTATTTATATACATACCAATGTTGAGTCGATTCCATCTGTATTTTTAATTTCATAGCATTGAGACACAATGAGATTCAATTTCAATCAAATAGTCATAAAATATCAGTTATTATTAACGTGAGGGATATATAACTCCACCACATAAACCTTCTACATGTATATACAACATTAACACTTGACTTAGCTTATCTTTTTTCAATCTACCCGCAAAACTATCATGAAAATTATTTTAATATTGTAATTAGTCCACATGTTTTAATATATGTCACAACTCTATAGCTATAAAATCACAATAAGGAAGAGCGTTATTCTCCAAATACAGGTATTTTATGCTTAAAATGATGTATCCAATATAAAGTTAAGTTAAAGTTAAATTAAGTTAAAGTTTATGTTACTTAAGGCGGTACCCTCCTCAAATGATCCTTTGTATGCGCAAAATGTGTCTTTTTGTCGCTATTTAGTGGATATCTGCTTGTTAATTTAAGGAATTTTATATATTACTCTAATTATATTTTATTTCAATATTTTGCCTCCAATTGAGGAAACTCGAATTGTTTTTAATGTTATTGTTAATTCAAATATGATAATAAATTAAATATGGTCTAAAATATTCAATAATCATCATCTGCTCCTACAGTTGACGTAGTTTTAATTTGCAGTTTACACAACTATAACTACTAGAATTAACTTAAAATAACATGTTCAACTTTTTATTTGCTTCTTTTCTGATATAAAAACAAGATTTAAGTGCCGTCAAAACGCATCAAGGTCATTTGCTCAGGTAGGCGCTTTAAGTTAAGGAAATGAATTAGTATTGTTTTATACCCTAAAAAATAATAATAGACAAGCCCATACAAAGCTGTACAAACGCGCTACTGCAACTGAGGAGTACCTAGGCTCAAAATACTTGGGATCGAACAGTCTATCCTGAGATGGCTGGGGCAGTTCCAGCTCATCGTCGTGGAGGCTGGGCCGCCGGCAGAGGCGATCGATCACGCAGTCCTTGACGACTGTCGTCACGCCTGTGGCGATGCCGTTTAGCCGGCTGTGTACACCAAAATATACTGTATTTGCTTATAAATGACATAATACTATTCATCATCAGCGTCATCTCCAATCATCCCTCTCCCTGTCCTTATCACAGAATAACTATACATTTCGGTGAATGTAATACTATTAAATAATATAAGCTAGCTGCTGCTCGTGGCTTCGCTTGCGTGGTATCCTATCTCATTACCAAATTTTATCAAGATCAACCTTTTAGCCGTGAAAACGTGACAATCAAACAAACAGACATTTTGAAATATATAATACTAGCTAGTCGGTCCGCGGGTTTAAAAAAAAATTTAAAAAATGTAATTGTAAATCTAAACTATTCTCGAATTCACTTGAACACAAACAAAAATTCTCACCAAAATCGGTCCAGCCGTTTAGGAGTTTAATTACAAACACACGCAGAGAAGATTTATATACAATATAAAGACTAGTAAAGATTTGAAAGTAGTTAAGGTTTGTTTTGTTACTCAATAATGACTGAACCAAATTGAATAAAACTTGGTATAGATATAGATTTAGACATGGAATAACATTTATGATTTTATCTATGTACCACGCGGGCAAAGCCGCAGGCAGCACCTAGTATCTGATAACCTAAAGATTACCACTGCTTATCTAAAGAGCAATAATGTGTAAATTCCAATAGATATCATTATAACAATGCACATAACACCATCTAGCCCCAAACGAAGCACAGCTTGTATTATGGTGACCAGATGGCTGATAGAATACTTATATACTTAAATACATACATAAAATACTTTATAACACTCAGACACAGAACAAACACCTATGTTCATCACACAACTGTTTATCCTGTCCTGGGAATCAAACCCTTAACCTACAGAGCAGAAGGCAGAGCTACTACCAACGGAACTAACAGACCAATAAGAATCAAATCTATTAATTATATAGTTATAATTATAGTAACTAGTAAATAAACTTACGGAACCAGCGATGATGGTGGATACACAAGTTCCCCGATGACGATAGTGTCCAAGTCGTCAAGATATGTCTTCTTGAAGTCCATTTGCTTCATGGCTATGAAGTCATACTTGATCGTCATCACCAGTCGAGATGTTAGTAGCACTATCCTCTCCTTCTCATTGTCCCATAATGTTATCCTGGAATCAGTCATGAACAGCCTTTTAAGGGATTTACGATCCCAAGACGTCACATAAAACAGTTCTAGGACTAAGACAATCTTCTTGTAGCTTAGGACGCGTGTGACGATTTCAAAGTGGATCTTGGGATAGACGAACTCTGTGGCACAGTGGGCCAAGGCCTGGTTAGGACGCAGATGGCTGCGCAGATGGATCGATACCCGCAGCGGGACAAATGTTTGAACGATCTGCAAGTATGTGTCTCGGGTGTGGGTGTTTATATTTATAATATGTATGTACAAAAAAGTATATCAGTACCCACAACACATAGGGGCCAGATGATGCTGTGTGAAATGTCCGGTTATTTATTTATTCAATAAAAACTACTACGTCTTTGAAACAGACCAGTCAATGCGTCGATAGTTATAAGCTGAGTCAGGCCAACGTCTTCATAATCCTTATGCCTTTGACATAATGCTTATTTTCAAATTTAAGCCTGTTTTCTGTGAATGGGTCCTATTCTTAGGGCTAGCCAGTATTAAGACTTATATTCAAAAAGAGACCCTTAACTCCGATTGAGAATATACATAGAATTCTGAACTAATTTTATTCAGGACTGTCAGAAAAACTATCCTTAGTTCTCAAAGTAGTTTTGTTCTGAAGTATCGGCCCTAATGAGAGATCTGGATCCCGAGCAGCCCTAATGTTTCAACTGCCAGGACACCAACGCGACCGGTGTCGCGTTCATTTGGATCTTTATTTACCATGTGGACCCAATGTGGATTGGTGAATCAGTCTTTAGAACTTTCAGTTCTTGGATCATAATGAAGGCAGATGTTACAAAATAAAGAGAAGAAGAATAGTGGAGAGGTGAAACACGTGTCGACGTGTGCAACCTTCTTTTTGAGGTTGCATGTGTGGATGGTGAGCGCTAACCTTTTACGTTAGTAAAATTTGCATGGCTTTTTAACTGCGGGCAGGAGGGAGGTGCATGCGTCTGCATCGTGTCTAACTCATTAGGAATAGATTGGCGGAATAGAACTAAATATTTATCCATCCGTTTAATGTTTTGTAATGGATTTCCGCAAAGTCACGTCTGAATCAATTATTTATTTAGAGAAGAAGAACGTCAGTTTCCTTATAACATTTTAAGCAATTTCCATTTCAACTTACTCTGTTAGCAGCCAGCATCCCAAATACTCTCCATCTTCAGGAAATAGCAAGGCCGTTATGCATTCCTGAATGGCATTCTCGACTACCCCTTTACGGAACGTGAAGAAGTCTTTAATGTTGTCTCGGTTAAATGGAACATCGTACCGAGGGTATACAGTTTGTGCGGTCTCTTTGGTAGCTTCTGCATTAGGCTGCTCTTCAGTCCTGGCATCTGGAAGTAAGTGATTAGTCTTTAGCGACTAGGCTCCAGAGCTCAGTTGGTAGTCTGCCTTCTTTGCTGTAGGTTTGATTCCCTCCCAAATCAAAAATTACCACCAAAGTACCACCAAAAATAGACATGATTGTCAAACAATATGTCCATCATGATCAATCTCACCCAGTTTAACGGGCTAAATCATTACATAGTATAAAACAAAGTCGCTTCCCGCTGTGTCTGTCCCTATGTATGCTTAGATCTTCAAAACTACGCAACGGATTTTGATGCGGTTTTTTTTACTAGATAGAAAGATTCAAGAGGAAGGTTTATATGTATAATACATACATAATATAGTAGAGAAACACTGCTAATTATAGAGGTTAGCGTATATGGGTTCAACGTATTAGAACTACTGAAGTACAGCAACGCGTGGGCTAGTAATAAAAAAATTATTAAGTTAAGTATACAATTATACATTTTTATTTGATTCTAGGGAGCATCATTACTCGGATATCTCTGCTTCGTTTGTTCTGTGCTTTGCTAGGTGTCAGACATATCCCTTCTTCGAAAATTAATAATAAAATTGGCTATGTAATATAAAATATTTTAAAAAGATTTTAAAGTCCTTGTGTTCTTATGTGCGCTTGTACCTAAATATTGGACTTTCTACATGGCAATCGATTTTTATAATTATACAGACTTACTAAGTAGAACTTAGGCAGGGCGCAAACGTGGATACTTTTGTTTCTTGTGTCAGATACAAGCAACCGATGAATATTTGATATCTAACCAAATCATCCACTCACATACGTAAACATTTTTTGTGTCCAGTTGCTCCCACTTAACACTTACTCACTGACAATCGAAAAGTGTTCGGTGTCGGTAACTGGAATGGAAACTAAAAGTCGTCAGTTGAAGCAACGGAGTTTCTTCATCGACGTCCATCGTGACACCGACGGAAAACAAGCAACGAATTGTGCCAGTGGCCAGTAGTAGCAACGGACGACTGTGTCCGATCACCGCCACAAGACACAGCAACAACGGTTCCCTGTGATGGTGTGCCGTGTCGGCAACAAAAAGTATCTACGTTTGCGCAGCGCCTCAGTGGAGTTTTTTAGATTCCATTTAGTAAATGACCTAGATCTTTTGTGTGGCCCGATAAGTCCATTACAAAGTTGGATAGTAGCCAGTAGCCACTACATGCCTTTCAATACATTCTAAATGATATTTTGATAATGTTATTCATCTAATAAACTAAGCTATCCAGAGACAGGAACTACTCATTAATTTTCAGATCCTTTAGAGAGAATAAAAGAAAATTTTTATTTGACACACAAAAAGCAGCAGAAAAAATAAGGATGTACTTAATATGCAAAATAAGGCAACACCGATGTGAGTAGGTGTACCTACAATCAATCAGTCCTTCTCTGAGATTGCGGTCAAAACTCCCGAACATGGTAATGAAGCGGCGCTGGTTTTTAGACTGGGCCTAAGCAGGATGACATCACGGGTGAGACATACCCAAAATTCAGTGTTTTTAGCACTCGGAAATATGAACTTACACTTCTGAATCTTATAACTACACTCATTCTTAATCGGTTTAAAGAGTTTATTCTCATAAGAACAAAAATACAGTTCACTTATAATGAGAATTAGATTAACGGGTACATAACTAATGTACCTAAGTAGGTATTTATTTTGTTAAGCTAGTGGCGAAGCATGCAGTACTAAAAATAATATTTAAAACTATAACTTATTAACTAGGTAAATAGGAAGCAAAAAACCTTCCTTGCTAACAAAAAACATAATTTCAAAAGATAGGAATATATCGATACACTCAAACTATAACTGAATTAATAGGGTAGTCGAATAGTTTATGAAGCGGAAGTTTTGTTACTACCATCACTTTACTCGTTATTATAAGCTTGTGTGTAATAGACTGCGATTGATTGTAGAGTGCAGAGCTGTGTGTGTGTTTGTGTGTATGTAAGCACTGAGCGCGCAAGGTTGTGTGAAAAAACTTCACTGCTTACGAGCCTATGCTTTAGTTTTATAGTTCGAGAGACAATCGTTACTTTACATTATATATTGTTTTATATTTAGGAATTTTAGACTGGGTCTACGATAAATTGTTTGAGTTGTTTTTTAAACATGTTTAGGCTTACACATTCTTTGATTTTGTGTGATAGTTTGTTGTACATTTGAGTACCTTGGAGCATAATGTTCATTCGTCCATATCTCTCTGTTCGGGGGGGTCGCACATAAAGTTTATTTTTGCACCTTAGGTTATATTTAATTTTTCTAACCGTAAATTGTGTGTTTGTTTGAATAGTTTTATAAAGGATCTTTATTATTAGAATGCACGTATTGTAGGAGAATGTTTGTGTAATGTTAAGTATTTTAGTTTCTTTATATAGTATTGTTGTTGATGTTAGATAGTCGTAATTGTATAAGCGTTTGATAATTTTATTTTGTGCTATTTGTAATTTATTTATATTAGATTTGGCTGCTGATCCCATATTTCTATTAAGTATTCAAGATGAGGTCTTACAAGAGAATTATAGATTGTGTTCTTTATAGTTGGAGGTACACAGTTTCCCATTCTGCTTAGGGCTCCATTTAGTGACGTTAGTTTTTGCCGTATGTGTTCTATATGAGGCTGCCATGACAGCTTATCGTCTAATATTAGCCTAAGATACTTTTCTTTGTAGGATAGCTGAAAGATAATACCGTTTATTGCAAGAGGCCCATAGGCAGGATTTTTTTTATTTATTGCGGTGAAAATCATATACGAGGTTTTAGTAATGTTTATCGTAAGAAGGTTATGAAGAAACCACTCATTTATCACATTAAGGTCATTCTGAGCCTCATTTATAATATTGTGTATAGACTTTCCAAAGTAGAAAAGACACGTGTCATCGGCATAAACTGTTAGGTATCCTCTCAGACCTATTTGATTAATATTGTTAATATAAATAAGGAACAGTAAGGGACCCAGGATCGACCCTTGCGGAACCCCGCATGTGATTATTTTAGTGGTACTTTCATAGTTTCCTATCTTTACTTTTTGGTGTCTGTTTGTGATGTATGAAGAAAGTAGGTCATAAGCTGTTCCGTTTATGCCTAGGTTTTTATTTTTTTCTAGGAGTTTGGGGTGACTGACCGTATCGAATGCCTTTTTTAGATCTATAAATACTCCCAGGGCCATATTTTTTTGATCAATGTTTGTTTTGATATTAGTTATTAAATCTATTGTTGCTGATAGTGTGTTTGATCTTTGCCTAAACCCATATTGTTGGTGAATCAAAAATTTTTGTCGGTTAGGTATTCATTCAATCGGGTGTAAATGATTTTCTCGAATATTTTTGACATTACGGGCAGCACAGAAATTGGTCTGTAGTTAGCAGGATCAGATTTGGTTCCAGATTTGTATATTGGTGTAACTTTAGCTAACTTGAGATCATCCGGAAATATGCCTTCTTCTAGGTGTTTATTTACACAGTCCGTTAAAGGTATAGCTATCAAAAGTTTTATACATTTTATCGCCTTAGTGCTGATTTCATCAGACCCAGCTGCTGCTATTTGTCTTTAAGTTGTCAATGATTTTAATTATTTCTTTGGAAATACATGGTCTAAATTCATTAAGTGTTAAGTGGTGTATATGTTCTTCACTATACATTAATGTGTTGCAGAGTGATTATGATATCGGTTGGGAATTTTATTCGCTAAATCGGTTCCAACTGAAGCAAAGAAAAGGTTAAAGATTTCACAAATTTTCGTACCGTCAGTTATAGTTTGAGCGTTTGATACAAGTTTGGGGGGTGTACATTTTGTTTTGAGCTTATTAGCGCAGATAAGGTGTTGATAAGCTCCCAAATCTTTTTAGGATTATTTTTACATTTTATAAACTCATTATAGTAATATTTTCTTTTGTCTATTCTAATTTTCTTTCCAATCTGGTTCTGTTTTGACTTAAAAACCTTTATTAAATTTTTGTTTTCTTTGTCTTTCTTAATTTTTTGCCATAATGAGTTTCTCTGATTGATCATGTCGATTACTTCTTTATTAATCCAATCATCTCTTGGAAGGTTCATTATTTTGATTTTACAGGTTTTGTTCTCGGACAAGTGTGTCTTTACAAAATTCTGTAATATGTCATAACTGCTTTCTTCATTTATGTATGTAGCTTTTTTCATTCCTTTATAAAGTCTGTCGTAATCAATAGCTTCGTACTTTGTATATTGCTTGATCTGTGGTTTACTTAAGTCTCAAAAGTTCCAAATATATTTGTTTGTGATCCGAAAGCGATGAGTCTATTGGTCCGAATTTAAAATGATATTTATGTAGGTCTGTCGCCATGTGGTCCAAGATTGTTCCTCCGGTAGTTGTTTGCCGCGTAGTATAAAGTTTATCTACCTTATTAAGGATAGCAAATCCTGTTTCTTCTATAATATCTAGATAATGTTTGGTGTCAGCATCAGTGCATAAGAGATCTAGGTTGAAATCACCGAAAATTAGAGATCTTTTTCGTTTTTCAAGCTGGCCGGCGAATGTGTCCAAGAAGTCCTTTACATTACCAGGTCTGTTGATAGCTCCTATGTTCAGTGCTAGTGCAGGAAGATAGACCCGTAAGTAGTGGTTGCCCTCCTTGTATATTTCTTCTGTCGTCTCAACACATAAGCTGGTGTGTATGTAGATAGATACGCCGCCCCCTTTACGATCACTTCTATAGTTAAACACGTGTTTGTAGTTTGGTAAATCGTACAACTTTGCATCCTGGTCAGATTTAAGCCAAGTTTCAGTTATTATAATAACATGTACCGTTGAGTTTATTCCTATACTTCTTGCGTTAGCGTAAAATAAGTTTAGGGAAGATGAGTTATAGGTAGGTCTTGATATCTATTAGCTAGATGATACATTACTTGTTCTTCTTTGTCTGACCCCCCTTGGACGAACCGAGAGTCAGAGCCTCTAAGTTTTTTGTTGCTTTCTTGATAAATGTTGGAACACCTTTTATATATTTTATAACTAGATCAGTTTCCCCATTCTGTTCTCGGTGTTTTAGATTCGCTACGAGGTTCTTCATATAGCTTCTTTGCACATTTGTTTGATCACAGAAAATCTTAAATTTATCTGGTATTTTGAACTTGTTTTTAAGCAGAAGTCTCGTCGCTTGCGGTGATTGGAACATTATTTTGATCCATCATTGCTGTTCGAAACTCAGCCAAATCTTTTCTGAGATCGTATTCGGTACCACGTTCTTTTCTTTTTCTCTGGTATTTGTTAATTCGATGCTCATCTTCGTCGTAATTTGATAGATTTGATGTTGATCCATCCCCACTTCCACTAGCACCTATCGCTGAGTGACTTTGTGGTGGCGATCGCTGAATACTCATTTTAGATGTTATATTTACAGCTGTCTCTTGATCTATTTGACTTTGGTACTTTGTAACTTAGTAACAGAAATGACTCACTTGAATTACTTAGTATTGTTCGGCTCTCCAACTATTCCAATATTGTGTTTTCACTTTTATGCACTGGACTATAGTGTATTGTCGTTTAGCACCAACCAATATTTTACGTAAATATTTTTAGTTTGTAATTGCATTGATTTTAAACACGTCTGCTCACTTCGCGCGCTAGCTAGTGTGTTAATGATTACTTAAATCACTGCTTAGTATAGATTTAACAAAAGAAAATACTAAAGAGCGATTTAAGGAATGATTAAGTACTCTAAGAATATAATAATAATAATAATAATAATACTATTAGAATTATAATAATAAGGATTTAATAAATTTCACCGCTATCATAATAATAAAGGTTGTCTGGAAGATATCGCCATATGCTATAAGACTTCCGTTTCCAGGACATATATATACTGTAGCCGTAGCATAAATTTGTATGTACATATCTAAAGTATTATGTTCTCACTAAAGTTCATTTATTATTATTATAATAACCACCTTACATTATGGACGTCTGTGCTATTTTTAGGTTGTTATTCTTCATTGTTTTGTTTGACAACAAAAGCTTATCTTAACTAGAAAACATCAATACAAACATTGTAATACATATTATCTACACTGCACAAATCAAACATTTGACCTATCTAAAAGTTGCAAGTGGAATGTATCCTACACTGGTACCCATTGGATGTGAAACACTGTGAAGGTTGCTTCCTTTTATAGCAAAACCACCCACTTAGGCAGGATTTTTTAAAATTTAACCCCTAAGAGGGTGAAAACGAGTGAAAACTAATGTATGCAACTTTTTAACGCATTGCGCAATTAGCTTGAAAGAATAAATGGACACATGGTTTAGGATTTTATAACTCTTACAAAGGGGTAAAATTGGGTGTCAATGTTTGTATGGGAACTTTTTAACAGGTGGTGTGATTTCTTAGAAACTTGGTTTGGATACTTAAAATACAAAATAAATGTACATGTGTTTCTGGATTTAAAAAAAAATGGGTGGGTGTTAGGTGTGATTGGTTTGGTTTGGTTTGCATCCTGGGGAAGGATTTAAGTTACAATTCCTTTCAAAAAAATATGTGGACGAAGTCACGGGCAATAGCTAGTATAATATAATCGTGAAATTTAACGTTATGTAAATAATTATTACTTATAATAAATGTTACAAAAGTAGACAAGAATGGAAGGTATTACTGGGATAAGTAGGTATCTGCAAACCTGTAGGTAGCTAGCCAGGTGCCAAGCACCTTCGGTTCCTCCATTGGCTTTGCATTCTGTGTTGTAGGTTGAGGGTTCAATACCCTCCCAGGTAAACATTTGTGTGATGGACACAGGTGTTTGGTCTGTTATAAAGTATCCAAAGTATGTATTTCAAAATATATGGTTATTCTATCAACAATAACCTATGCTTCATTTGTGGCTAGATGGTGTAGTGTGCATTGTCCACCATTATTTATTTATTTAGCTACAGGAATAGACTGCGAGAAAAAAATCCCATCCTTCACATGGAAATTTGCTATAAGATAGTTAGGTTTCGATAGGTTTTGAACAATACATTGTTTCTATGTAAGCATTATATGTAAGTATTTACAAAAAAAGTATATTAGTAATATATCAGTCATGTGGTACCCCTTACACAAGCTATGCTTATTATGGGCCAGATGATGGTGTGTGAAATGTCTGGCATTATTATTATTACTTATTGCTTTTAGCATATATACTTACTTTTAAAGGTACCTATTGATTTGTTTATAAGCAGGGACCCGGCTTTACAGCATAGAATAAACAGGTATTTCGGTACCTAAGCATAATATTGAATGCCGCAATTTCGAATTACTAAGGTAATTACCAGCGAAAGAAGATGAGGAGGATGTCAAAGAATCCGCCCCAGAGAGCACCGAAGGATTCGCATTCCTTGGTGCTATTCTATCTGTCGCATTCGTATCCGCAGTAGCTGTAATCTGGTGGTCCGTGGAGAGCTGAAGAGTGCCTCCGCGGAATTCTAGATCCTCGTCCAGTAAATCACTCATTGCAGACAACTATTTGCACTAGCTTCTAAACTACTTGTTTGTTTATATAATCAATTTATCACTGAGTAAATAATTTAACTGATTAAGATTAACATTAGTTTATTCGTTAGATGTTTGTTATGGATTATATTTTATTTTTAATAGACAATACCACAAACTATAAGAGAGAATACTTCACACACACTACTAATCTGAAGAGCCGAATGAGTTGGTTGGTGTGCTGTGCTGTGTGAAGTAACTGTTCACTTCATTGTAGTACATTACATTTGTACATGCATTACTTAGATCAAACTTATTCCAATAGTTACATTAATATATAATCCATTGGTATGCCTGGCCTCAGCTGGTAAAAAATACAATATCAAATTAATAAACAAAGCATGAGTCGAGTGAGTGACCTTGATTTGATAGAGCTGTGAGCTTGATGAGCTGTGCTCTTTCATTCCATTTATTTCAGCCCAACTCTACCGATGTCAGCTTCTGTCACTGTCATTTTTGATAAAGGTGACAAATAATGCATCACACAGTAAAGTCATTCTACCCGTATCCCTAATATAAAATAAAGGTTGAATAATTAGAAAAAAGAAAACTATTCACTGTATTTTTTTACATCATGGTTTACTATGATTTTGTACAAAGATGTAACACTCAATTTATTATTTACATGCTATGGATACTGACCTATATATGTACTTACAAACAGATCTAAGTACGTACAACGTAGGCACTTACGTACGTTGTACGTAATTACAACTAAATTTTTATTTGATATTCTGGCACCACATAATATACCTAGTTATTTATAAAAATATACAATAGAACTTTCAGATTTTCTAAGACTAGGTAGTACTTAGGTAGGTAGGTACTTATCTAAATACAATGTATTTTGTTTAAGATACTTACTTATTACAACCTTTTGAATATTAGGTACAGTAGGTACAATGTATATTGTCTCCGAACGAAATTCAAACTATCGTACATTATTAGACGGTAGGTCTTTACAGTTAAAAAGTTACAAGTTAATTTGCAGAAGTTGAATTTGTAATAGTAATATATATAAGTATTCAAATACATATTCTAAGAAAACAAATATACTTTTGTTAGAAAATAAACTAAGCAGATCGAAAGGTATAAGTGTCTAGTAGCAACGGCATCGGTTTGTGGGGCAGCGCGGTGGGTACACGATGCACTGGTCCATGCAATACACGTCAGCTCCATCTCTACCTTCCAGCTCACCGATAGCATCGCAAGTTTGTCTGCAAAATATAATAATGCTGTAAATAAATAACACACCAAAAAAACCACAACATCGCAAGTTTGTCTCCAAAATATAATGACGGTATAAATAAATAACAGTAGGTAAAGTACCTACCTCCTATTTGGCCAAACGAATGTTTACTTTAGGCATTGTAAATTTATTATTCAACGTGGCAATGTTGTCGGCACTTTGAGGATTGTATATTTTGAGAAGCACTGGTTTTACTCACGTATTATTTTGTCAATGAATTAAAACAGTGTCGGTGCCTTCATATACATGGGGCACACTAAAAGTTTTGCACTTCTAGCTAATCGGAACTATTTGAATTTCGAATGTTATATTTTTTTAAACGTTGCAATCTTACGCAACGAAAATGGAATTAAGTCGAAAAGATTTTAGAGCGATTATTTTTTAAAAGTTCTTTCTCTCCGCAAGACTGTGCCGCTCGTCTTCAAAATGCTTTTGGGAGAGAAGCACCTTGTTTGAGCACCGTGAGGCGATTGTTTGCTGAATTTGAGAGAGGTCGAGTTTCTTTACATGACGAATTTCGTGAAGGGCTGCCTTCAACTGCCGTCAACGAAAATAATGTGGCTACTGTTAAGCGGCTAATTGAAGAAAACCCGCGG
The DNA here is from genome assembly GCA_948098915.1 of Lampropteryx suffumata. Classification (NCBI taxonomy): domain Eukaryota; kingdom Metazoa; phylum Arthropoda; class Insecta; order Lepidoptera; family Geometridae; genus Lampropteryx; species Lampropteryx suffumata. The sequence goes on along the minus strand of OX402546.1, from coordinate 2,692,018 downwards.
ATTACCTATGAGAAAATTCGAGGACTATTGGGGATTGGCTCATACCCAAATCCAGAAAATTTTACACGAAGAATTGAAAGTTCGGAAACTTTGTTGTCGTTGGATCCCTCATGAACTGACCTCATGAGCGGAGCAGAAGCGGGCTCGCGTGGAATGGTGCTCACAGATGCTACTGAAGTACGACCACGGACATTCTAATGCTGTTTATAATATTGTCACAGGAGACGAAACGTGGATTTATTGTTTTGAACCCGAAAAAAAACAGCAATCTTGTGAATGGGTGTTTGAAAATGAGAACAGGCCAACAAAAGTGAGGCAGGCGAGAAACGTTGGTAAAAAAATGATCGCGTTTTTTTTCTCAGCTACGGGTTCCATCTGTACAGTTCCACTTGAAGATCAAAAGAGTGTTAATGCCGAGTGGTATTCTACCATTTGTTTACCCAGGGTGTTAGAAAAAGTTCGTGAAAGACGACCCAAAAGCCTCATTCTCCTACATCATGACAACGCTTCTTCACACACGGCCAACAAAACAAAGTCATTTTTAGCTTCCGAAAATGTACAACTCGTCACCCATCCTGCGCATAGCCCCGACCTAGCACCCTGTGATTTCTGTATTTTCCCCAAAATCAATGATTTGATGAGAGGTTTCACTTTTACCAACTCCGAAGAGGCAGTGATAGCGTTCAATCAGCACGTAGAAAACATGCCTTCAGATCTGTGGTACTCCTGTTTTAAAAAATCGTTCGATCGCATGAAAAAATGTTTAAAATGTAAAGGAGAGTATTTTGAAAAGCAAACATAACATTTTGGTTTCACACATGTTGTTTTTTTAAGTTACGCAAAACGTATAGTGGAGACCTACGTATATAAAATAAAACATGAGTAAAAACTGTGAATCTCAAAAAGTCTTAGAACCTAAAACACTCGAATGTTTTGAAAGTGACGTTTGGTCCTACCTACTTAGGTAGGGCCAAATGTCACTTGCAGAAACCACTAGACCACTAGTGGGATTCTTCGTCTGTCATTTCATGGAGCAGCATGGCTCTGCTAATTTAATATTTTTTACCCGTTTTATTGCATGTTTTATTCAGTAATCTTGGCGGAATTTTAATGAATAAATTGTGGCTGCGGGGCGGGTATGGATAATTGGATTGCATGTGTATTGTGGTGCAGTGTGATTTGAACGACGAGGAGTCCTAAGAAAATTTTAGACGCCATTCCGCGTGTCGTCTAGAATTGACAACTGACCATCGACTAAGACTTATAACAAAGAAACTGAATATAAACTATAAACACTTGACATTGGCAGAATTGACATTAGTATGTCACAGGCTATTAAACGAAAAAAAGAAGAAGACCACTAGTACTCATACCGCTATGCACGACTAATCTCCAATTATGAAATATGACAAATAGTCGAGTAATTTGATATTTTTATGAATGGACATCTATATGAATGCACATTATTATGAATGGACATTTTTATTATTGAACATTTTTATTACTGGACATTTTTATTATTGGACATTTTACTTATGGACATTAGGTTTGAACATTTTTCTTGTATGACATTATTCGTGCAAATACTCATAGGTACCTACTTAGGTATGAGCACTGGTAGTCTAGTGGTTTCTGATCGAAATGTTTATGTGCGCTGTAGCAGTAGGTAGGTACTCTCAAACGGTGAAGTAAAACATCGTAAGGAATGTCTTAGAACATACAAAGTTGGAAGTTGTGCTCTTTTCGTGCACATGTGCCAAGTGCACGAAAAGAGCCTCAAAGGCGCACTTTAATACTTTCTCCACACTGTTACGAAATAACTAGTGGCACGATAAGAAGAAGAAGGTATTCAGGATTCTAATTCAGTGTAAGTGTAATACAACCTTTAACTATCTACTCCATACCCACATAGGTAGGTAGGTACCCCATCACTGGGAAAAGTGATGCTAACTATCTAGGTGATGTGCATCAGATTCTCTTCGCAGACCGAGGTAAGTACTTACGGACAGGAACACAGTGCTTCAGGACAATGGGGCGGGTACCGGAGGCAGTTGGTCTGGCACCAGTTCTGCATACCAGGCAGTATTCGGAAGCTTAGCGAAGGCACGCACACTTGGTCCCTGAAACATTAGGTAATTACGTGCTTATACTCGTAGGTAAGTGTTGTTTGTGACCCCCCACTGATATATACCTACGTTTTATAATTCCTACTAGTGGGACAAATTTTGTAGGGATTATGAAATTTACTTCTTTAAGTTACCTAAACATGAAAATATTGAAAATTAAAAATACTTAGTATATCTTCGGTTTAAACCAAAATCAAATTATAACTGCGACTACATAACATGTGTTAGCGTATAAATTTCCAAGTATTATACAGTAGGTATTATAGCTACATAAGTACCTAGTACCTAAAGTCTAGATAATTTGGTAAATATGCCGTTTTAAACAAATACTCGGGTATTATTAAGAACTATCCAGGAGTCAAAGTTTGTGGGTAAGATGGAATAAACTCACTATAATTAAGGTCTGGTTAGTCACAATGTACAATAAGTTTTTAATTAGGTACTTGGTAGTTACAAAACATTCTCATAGGAGAGGTAGGAAAGTATAATAAGTTTTAGTTAGGTACCTAGATCTGCAATCTATGTAGCTGCAGACATAACTACGTAGGTATACGTATATTTTTAGAAACACGGATTTTGATTCGCATAATATATTGTATACAGTGCGAACGGGAGAAAGCGAACCGTGGTTCAAATTCACCCCGATGATTCCATACGAAAACCCGTGTTTCTCAAAATGTATAAAATAATTGAGTGAAATATCTCCAATCTACAGTACCGAATGTAAATACTAAATCGAGAGGGATGCAATTAGACACACACAACGAATAAATACTAAATTAGACACAACTTTGTACAACTAAAATTAGAATGTTAATTTAAAAAATGTCGGGCCGTTCAAAAAAGAAAAAAAAGTCCCCAACTAAACTAAACTCCATATTTGTCTTGAGATATTCTGTGGTTTTGAGTTTTCCAAACGCTTTAGTAGGATAGCTAACAAAACAAAAAATGAATAGGTAATTGCGAGATGTGCTGCTTTCGCTCTTAAATCGACGATCTATCGAACGGCTTACTTTTGACATTATTGTCTGCGAATAGTAGCGCTTTAGAACAAAATAACTACATGCAATTGGCAAATCTTGGCATCTTAGGCAGACAAATGCCAATAAATAAAGAAGAAAAAAAATTACATTATGCAGGGATGTGAATTGTAGAAAATCGATAATTTAACGTACCTACTCAACTCAAAAAAATCAAACCTAAACGAATAAATGAACGGCTCGACGTAGAATCTACCAGGTTCCCAGGTTTGTGTACACAAGAGTCTCCAGCACCACAGGGACCACACCTTGCATTCAACACAAACAAATATACCTAATAATATGCGGTTCAATGCCCTCCGCTGAGTCAGACTCAGATAAATCGTTGCTGAAAGAAAATTGTAAGGTATAGTGCACGTTAATAACAAAACAATATAAAAAAACGCATTTACATAGACATTTTACCTAACTATGTAAGATTCCTTTTGGCGCAGTTTGTGCTCTTGTCTGAAATATGAAGCAAGTGAGAAGATAGATATATAATTTTAAATTATACAAATATAAACACACGTAATACGAGTACATATATACAATTTACAGTAATACAAATTGCACCACGTTGGGAGCCAATAATTATTTTGGCGCCCAACGCGGAACATTTTCTTCATAGGTAAAAATAATATAAGTACATTTTGATAAATAAATAACATAGTAAACACACATACAATTACGTATTAAAAACTTATTAAGTACATAATAAACATAAATACATTAATGTCAAAACATACATAAATCTAAACAAAAAAAAAATTACACGAAATCGTAGCAAATGCTTTCTTATACCTGACAACCAACGGGAACACATTCCTTGGCATGTTTAGGTCCCTGTAGAACAGCAGGAACGGATAGTCGATCTTGAAGTCACCAGCGAATGCAGGTGGTATACCACCAGTGCTGGTGATCACGCTGACATCTGCGCAGTTCCTAAAAGTCTCTGATCTGCCGCAGCCTACCGCCTCGGTGCCGTTGGGGCAGATGCCCCACATGTTTCCTGGAATTATTATGGAGATTACTATACCTACAGAACATTATTGTTTGACTGATGAACAAAAATGTGTTTGTCGTCTGCAAGAAATCCGCCGAGAAAATGTGATTATACGAGTAGTATTCCAGTATTCATTAATCATGGTCTTTTTAGTCATTAAAATGTTTTAAGAGACATCATAAATTAATATTAACGGCCTGAAAAATAATTTATGACAACTTAATGGATTATTTACATATTTGACCGTTTATATTGTAATTTTGTGCGAAACATGTCAGGATGGTAGGAAGGTAGATAATTTGGCAATTTATGTATCTATCATGTGGAAATAATTTATTGAACAACTGGATTTAGTCCGTCTAAAATGCATCTATATACCTACTCATGGACTTATTTAGAGGAACCTTCTTTCAGAAAAAAAGTTGAAATGTATATAACTGCTCTTATTGGCTCACTGGCCAAAGAATTACTTTCATCGTCTTTTGCCTCACAGTTTTCCTCATAGTTTTGCTATCTTTTTTTTTATATTTTCCAGTTTTTTTTTTTTTTTTTTTTTTTTTTTTTTAAATTTAATTCTGTTTTTAGCCGACTTTATCAAAAAGGAGAGGTTCTCAATTCGTCGGAATCTTTTTTTTTTTTTTTTTTTATGTACGTTCACTGATTACTCGAAAACGGCTAGACTGATTTGGAAAATTCTTTTTTTGTTTGAAAGGGTATACTTCACAGGTGGTCCCATATAAATTTTATCAAAATCGGTCGAGCTGAAAAATCAACGAAAATCTAAAAATTGTTTACATCGATGATGTTTTCATGTACCTACTTCGATACCTCGCTGTCTCATTAGAGCGATGCTTTTATTTGGAATACCCATATTATATATTTACAAAATACATCTACTTTCCACTAAAAATGTATTATAGGCTCAAATTTAATTCAATGAAGTCGGTTTCTTTTTAGTTTTTAAAACGTAATTATCATATTCAATATTCAGGTATACGTGGCCAGAGTGTGTATATGAACTTTTTTCCTTCTTCTCAATCCCCGAGCGGTCGGATCCAACGGATTTGATAGTGGATTTACTGGATTTATCGATGGTAAGGGGTGTTTATTATTACAAAAACTGTTTATTCTGCTCATTATAAGTATTTTTAGATAAACGATTGTAAGAAATACATAGTAATAACTTCTAGATAAGGCGGGAAAAAGTTCGTTGCCATGCTACTGATTTCGAAGTGATTTATTACTAAACTATTTATTATAAAATATAGTATTTGACTAAACACGTTATTTTTATGCCTGATAGATAGGTAATATATATATAAGTACATTGTTTTTTACAGAATGATAAAATATGCCTTGGTTGTGTTGAAGGTGTTTGAAGAGTTAAACTTTGTTTTTCGATCGATGAAGCGTTCTTCTAAATAAGGTCTTGAGTGTATATACTTATGTATTCTATCAATTATGTTCGCTATAATACAACGAAGTCGTCCATATAATGGCAGCCAATAGAACAAATGAGAGGATTTTTGGTCTCACTTGTTCCATTAATTGTCAATTGAACTAAAAATTACAAAAATGATTCTTGGGCCACTTCAGGCCTCTATCATAGCTTAACAGCTGCTCATAGAAACTAACCAACCCTGTGTTAATAATCTCACAATTAGCCGGCGTGGCGTTGCGTTAAGGTATGGTTTGTCTTTGTCGTTTCAATATCAATGAATAGTGATAGCAATAGTTTTAATTAACACATTGGCTAATAGGCGGCTATAAGATACACCCGTTCTTATGGTGACTCACCTGTATAGTAAGTCCACTGCAGCACGCACTGCGTGCAGGTGATGTAAGGGGGCAGGCGCACTCGATACCTAAAGATCTCTTTCTTCGCCGTGTCCAGGGGAATCAGGAACCTGTCTTCTCTAGTCTCGGATATGTACAGTGGGTACCTTGGCAAAAAATATTTGTATCATGTACTGCTACGATTTTAATTAGATGCCTCGGTAACATTCGTGATTACGAATAAGCACGATTATGCAACCAAAGTACCTACCGCGGCTCGTGAAGGCTTGCTGGTGACTGACGAACTGTCACGAGTCGCGAGACGGCCGGATCGGATTTAAGAACCGCTAAAGCGAAATATTTCTATAATCTGCAAATATTTGTTCCTGGTGATGTAGGTACTTTTCAATTGTTCTTATCTAATCTAGTAGCAGTTTCTGTTAGTCTCAGAAACATTAAGTAGAAATATTGTAAAGATAAAACTTTTGGAAGACACAACTTACCTAACCAATACACAATCATTGGTTTAACCACAAGTTAGGCTAACATTTAGAGACAAAAACAAACGCTTATCTCTCGCTTCCGTATGTCAAATCACACTAAATTTTGTCAAACAGAAGTGGGACTTTATGCTTCGACTGTAAATATGTATGTTACCTGTCAAAGCAGTCCTGAGAGGCCTCTAGCTTGGGGTTGTTGTTCGGACACAGCTTCATCACGAAGGTTCCTAGATGATTGGCTGTCAGTTCTACCTCCACTTCGATTTCCTGGAAATAATATTTAAAAAATGTTTCACACTCATAGTCTCAACTAGACAAAGCCAAAGAAAACTGTCCATACAGACAAAAACTTTTTTCACAGAAAACAGAAATTTATATATTTTTTACATTAGGTACATGAATACACGTTTATGTCTTTACATTATGTAGGTAACTAAATGGTTTGACAGTATCAGTGACTTGGATGAAAGGCCGTTCAATCCGTTTTTATTTATTTATTTATTTATTATTAATAATTAGAACGGTCTAGGACCACTTACACTAATTAATTAGATTTCAGATGTCACTTATTTTAAACTATTTTATAAAACGAGAGTCAACAGATTGGAACTTACTAAACGCCCGCTCCTAAAACCATGCTGCGCGTTGGATAAAAAGGTATCTACCTACCTGGTAATAAATTATTTTGTGTAAGACGTTTTCAAAAATCTTTGCAGGAGAAGACAGAATTGCAATAGGTCTGTACTCCTCTACTGGCAATTTATTTGAGGTCTTTGGAATGGGAGTAACTCTGGAAATTTTCCACTGAGGAGGATACACTCCTGAAATTAAGGCCAAATTAAAAATGTGACAGAGAGGTCTAGCTAAACTTTTACTCGCAGATTTGATAAAGGCGGAAGAAATACTATCCGGGCCTACTGCACTACTTGGCTCAACTTAATAATTCCATCATGAACATCCTTTATCGTAAACTGAAAAATGTTAACATAGTTGCTATTGCAACTGTTGTCACAGCTAGCAATATGTTCAGCATCAAGCAACGGCTTTTCGGAGAGGAAAACACTTGAGAAAAACTCGGCGAAGGCCTCTGCTGCCTTGATTCCCGAAAAGGGTTGCCCTTTGTAAGTAACATTGGGTTCGAAACCGCCTTTAGTTCTCAAACTAGATATGTGTCGCCAGAAACCACGTGGGTTTAATGCAATATCGTCCTCAACACGCCTCACATATAAATTATAAGCACAAGCCACGCGATTTTTTAAGGATGTTCTGAGACCAGCAAATGACTTATATGCAGCCTCAGTTCGTGTGCGTCTCCAACTTGCATGCATTTTATTTTTAAGCTTCGTGTCACTAATAATGTCAGAAGTAAACCAAACGGGGAAGCGCCTGGTGACAGTTTTTCCACGGCTCTTCCTGGGCATGCAAGTATCAAAGATGTTGTATATAATATTATAGAAAGCGTCGGTTGCATCCGAGGAATTGCCTGAAAGTAATACGTGTTCCCACGAGGCTTCTGCAAGCAAGTCACGCAATAGTTCAGTGTTACATTTGTTAAAATTCCAATCTTTAGCTGGGTTGATATTACTTGGCTGGACTTGGTCTGAAGAACGAGCAGCATCGACTCTTACTTCAACATCTAACGCAGGATGGGGAGCATCTATAGGGACTAACCCCTCAGTGCAGATCACCAAAGCCTCCCGCAACTCCACGCTCTCCCTTATTAGGACGACATCTAAAGCACCACCTATCTGGTTTAGGACAGTATTCTTATCTACTAAATTCGAGAACGATAAAAAATAACAATAATAATTTTTAATATTCAGCGTTGCTCTATTCAAATTTAAGTCACCTTCTATTATAACATTCCCTTTCAAATCATTAATAAACAGTTCAACTTTACAGAACCAGCGCATGAAATCTTGGTCTGTAGAGCTAGGTTTTAGGTAAACGACACATACATAAAATGGTCAGCCGCACCAAGTGTAACTCGCCCACATATCTTCACCGAAATCAGTTTCGAGGTCTCGCCGCCGTTGCAGTACGATGGGTGCGCGTGCGGCGAGCATGACTCCTCCGCACGGTGTACCCCTATCCCGTCGCAGGATGCTCCAGTCAGCACACACCAATTCAGAATCCTCTACTGAGGTGACGAGGAAAGTCTCAGTCACGGCTACTACGTCGTGTTCCAGCAACGCGAGATTGTTACGCCACGTCGGAAGCTTGGTTTTCAAGCCACGGACGTTTTGATAATAGAACCGAAGACACAAGGTTTTATTGGACGTTGCTTGGCCCACGAAAGGGCTGCTGACGACTGGTAGATGCATCAGCAGAGCCACTTACTCGCGCCATGCTAGCGGGTTTCCGATAGTTTATCCATACTTTTATTCTAGCATTGATCGGCCAGACATCGATAGAAAAACATTTATCACAGTAAACTTCTGGGACGCCTATCTTAAAAGACTTGTAGCTTCCTCTCGGCGTCAGCTCATCAACCGTACATAAACCTGTGGGACATAACAGCTTCAGGTATTGGCGGATATCATCAGCGCTAGATGCCATATTCCATAAATGAATATATTTTATGGGTTCTGCCGCTTTCAAAGTTGTAATCGCTGGACCAGCGGCACCATATAGCGAGGTTGGGCCTCGGCTCTTTCGTTTTTTAACCTCGATCCACTGCTGATCTTTCACAGTGCATTCATTGTCACGATAAATTAAGTCCACTTCAGGTGCGAGTATGTCTGAGTTTAAGCCAGGATAAGCGTTCTTTACAACCAATTCAGACACCTCCAGGGGATCAACGACCATAGTTGTGGGCGTGGCCTGTTGGTTTTTCGCTTGCGTTGTGTTTCTGGATACCTGCTTTTGTACCACAGCCTTCGACGTTGAGGGTGGAGAAGATCGCGATTGCACTTCCTGAGGCTTTTTGGTTACTTTATTTTCGTAATCCAGCAGCTTAGAGCACAAAGTACCCACTTGTTGAGCATATCTGTCCAGCTTAGACTCATATGAAGATATCAAGGAAACAGCACTAAGAAGCTGATCTCTAAGAGTACTTATCTCAAGTCTTAAGCTTCGAATTTCAACGGAGAGGTCATTATTAGTCCCGACACATACATGGGCCGCTTCTGAGTTGACTGGTAAGATTTTCTTGCGGTGAGTTACATTTGGGTCTCGTGTCTTCTTGGAGAGCCCTACTGGGGTTAGACTATTGTCACCTCCTTTTTTTGCTGCACAGTGACATTCAGGGCACACCCAGATTGTTTTTTCTTCATTGGTAAGGTGTTTGCCCCCCGCGCACAATAGATGATAGCGTTTACTACAACCATCCATCACACATTGCAAATACTCTTCCTTGTCAAAAATGGCGTTACAACAGGCTGCGCAACTCATAGCGCTCTTGTCAGTGCAGTGGTGAGTCACCGCGCACACACAGTGCAGTGCAGTTGAGTTACGCTACGCGCGAATTGTCCTAGGTCAGTTACCGGCGGTAGTCAAAATTTTAATAAATGTTTTTGCTTCTATTTACATAAATACCGGTCCAATTTTAGTTAGGTAAACGACACACGATAGCGTTTTACACTGAACACAAGGCTTTATAAGTCTCACCAGAGCTACTTCACTTTTTATCAAGTTTAAACTTAAGAAACCACGGAGCAAACAAACGAGCTGTTGCTAAATTAAAGGCGTACCGACAACTGATATTGTATTAATATGATTATGTAATAATTTTTTTTTCGTAACTGCACATAGACTAGTTTATATTATATTCGCACTGTATTTGATATGTGACGTTTAATAAATATTTTCTATTCTATTCTAATACAATTAATATAATATTATTAATATTATCCTTTCTTAGTACCTAATTATATATTCTGTCTCCGTCTGTTACCCTTCCACGGCTGACAGATCTTGATTGAATTTTGTACAAGACAGATTGTATCTTGCGTTGCCACGTTGAATGGCGATGCTAATACGCTGAGCCAGATAAGAGCCAGCTCTTGGGTCACGCAATATTTCCACCAGACGCCGCGAAATAATTACTTGTACATGTATATTATGTATATGTATATAAGCATTGGTCGAATTGGGCGAAAACATTTACACGATTCATTTGTATCCATAAGCCCATCCGTCACCCAGCAACTGGAGCAACTGAAAAGTTACCTGTCCAACACTGTAGTGCCTGGTGACGATACCCTTGCCGTACATGCCGCCTGCCTCGTGCGGTCGGGGCTCCGACACGTGGTGTGCGTCACCGCAGACCCCGCACTTACCCTCGTTCTGCTCCCATTGCACTGTGGACAAACATAGCAGAGTGCCACTAACTTGTCTGTGTAGAGGCTCTAGACAAATACCTCACGCTAACATCTTTGCGGAAAGATCAAATTGTATGGAAATCAATAGGGCGATCGCGCTATTTGTCAACGTAATTGCCTTTGAATGGATTGGTTTTGGCAATGGTTTGGATATGGCTAGGATTTGGCTAGTCTGAACGTCAAAATGGTACCGCGCTATTCTTTCTGAACGATTTAATCATTGATTTTACTAATCGCACAAATTTATTTATAGAACTATCTATGTAGTATTACTCTATGAAAGCACGTTTGAAAGCACTGTCAAAAATAACGCAATCCCAAAACGTTTGATCAACGTATAATTCAAATTAGAGCTAAATCGCTAGGTACCGTTATATTGATATGTCAAAAATAGCGTTTTGACTACCTAGTAGCCATGAGTAACTTTTAATATTATATGCTTATGTAATTTCCAAACAATATGATCATTCCGCAAGCATAAACGCCAACAGAACGTGGATTTTGTCTAAGCCCTCAGATGACCAAACCTAGAACAAGGTATGTGTCATTGGCTTAAAAGGACATCGTCGCTTGCAAATTAAGAGGTATCACTTGCGAGTTACGTAGGCCATAAAATACTCCAAGATATCGGTGATGACGATGGTACATCTATAAACAATCTGTGTACTTTTCTGAAACCCATGTTTTATTTAGTATGACTTTTCGCAGTCATCTGTGCAACATTCGAAGAGTAGGTACAGTTAAGACCAGTAGTTTTGCAACAAGGTTTTTCTACTGAAAACACAAATAACTGCTGATGTGCTCGTTTTCAGTACGTGTGTAAAATCACACAAAGTCAATTATGTATTTATTACAGAATGAGGTTATAACAATTATGTGTGAAAAGTCCAGAATTATTTATTTATAAAAAAAATAGCAAAAATTTATGGTAACATTCAGACAAAATCATTAGGGAAATTGCTTTTGCGACGTATGTCAATGTTTTGGAGCTTATTATTGTCAAAGAGTTTTGTACCTAATACCTACCTGTATAGTTTTGTACCTGTACTTTTGTACCTAATACCTACCGGTCCGGTACCTGTACCTAATAGCAGAGAAATAGCGTACTGTGCTGTGCAGTGTGCATAACATACAAATGGCAGGACCCGGAACAATAATTTGCAGATCATGTTACGTCAACCAGTCCCTCAGTTTTAATAACAAAAGGTCGATGACTATCGACTGTATCCGCTTTTTTCACGTATATCAAGCATTACAATACACAGAGCATCATCCCAGCAATTTAGACATTTGTATTTTTTCTTCTTCTGATCATATCAACTAATGAACCGCGACGGCTCAGACATCATCATCAGGTCATCGAACTGATGAGTCTCAGTGCTATTGTGTGGTTGCTCGCAAAAACTGTGCGAATTGATACTTAGAGCATTAAGTTGGGGTTACGGTTGAATAGCCGCCCATTATTACAATTATCTATGTACATGCTAAAATGAAAATGTGAACTTGGCTTTGCCACTTCATCTTTTTCTTTACCCTGCTTGTTATTTAATTCTAGGTACATAAGGAATCTATTAAATTTGTGAATCTTTAATTTTTGTCATTGACTTAAGGTGACTCCATGATCAAAAGATTTTGACGCGTATTCATTCGCATAGTACATTCTGAAAAAAGTTAAACGGGTTATGTTTTAATTAGCTTGCTTTCCGCCTATCAATGATGATTATTGAAAATTTTAGACATTATTTCATAATTAGATTATAAAACTAACAGTTATTTTAAAAACAACTTGAAACGAGGAAATAGGAGGGAAAATATATAAAATACTTACCGTATTTCTTTTTTAACTATTATTTCATTAAGCATTTCATCGAGCAGATAGCCACTAAATAGCGGTACGATTTTTTTTCCATACAAAAGTTAGTTTGCTGTGAGCCCAGTCTTCTTAAATGCGTAAGGAACGAAAACAAGCATGTGCTTACGTTTCAATCCATTTTTACATTATCTACAGAAACGTGAGCTTTGTTTAAGTTTCATCTCTGATTCTAAGGCTTAACAAACACACTCATATTAAAGATTTACGGCTAACGAAATTATTAGCAAACTACGAGTAGGTACATACTTAGTATAAAGCTTAGAATTTAACTTATAAATGATATATAATATTATTTATTAAAACTCAAAACGAGATATTTGCTGATAGAGATATGTGAGTATTTCTGCTTCCCGATATTTCGGCACAGTTGAATGCGCCATGATCACGAGATTAACAAAATATCGAGATAAACAAAGTGTCGAAACATTGGGAAGCAGAAAAACTCACATATCATGGTAAATAATAATAATAAATAATGCCGGAAATTTAACACAACGTCATCTAGCCCCAAAGTAAGCAGAGCTTGTGTTATGGGAAATAGATATTTGTCTATTTTATTCAGCTGTTAAAGCAATGTTTTTAGATTGCACCAGATAATCTTTTGATGTGCTTGGTTTTAGAGAGTCAGTGGAATGCAGATTTATCATTTCTGTTGACAGCTGTCAGTTGAAAACGATTATCCCAAGGGCTGAAAAGTACTACTTTCAACACGCTCCTTAGGCAACTTCAGGCCTATTTTGCGAGTATAAATGTACTAACAGAATAAATAATAGTTATCCATTGTGCTACAATAAAGTTTTAAATAAAATTCTTCGTGAAAAATCAAAAGCACATGCCAGTTGGAAACGTTTTCGGAATGAATTGGATTATATGGAATTTTCTTTATTAAGGACAACAGCAAAAAAACTGGAGGGTGAACTGTATAATAACTTTATCACGCACATACAGGATAATAGAAATTTTTTTTCGAAGAAAATATGGTCCTATGTAAAGTTAATGAGAGGACAATCAAATTACCCTAAATCATTATCACTAGGTACTTATATATATGATAAAGGTCCCGACATTTGTAACGGATTTAATAATTGCTTTAATAGTGTTTTCGTGAAACCTGCTGCATATTATGACTTATCGGAGTTGAACCTCCCAGCTTGTAGTCAAACTGGTGCTATTGGTAGTATTGTCATTTGCGGTAAACAGATACTTAAACTACTTAAAGCAACATACATTAATAAATCGGCCGGTACTGACAATATTCCCCCCATCTTCATACACAACTGCGCTGAATCTCTCGTTGAATCTCTTCAAATAATATTTAATAGATCATTGTCAGAGGGAACTTTCCCAGTTAAATGGAAAGAAGCTAGCGTAATAACGTGATTTTTATTCACGTGAAAAAAGACTTTACTACTCAACTTAACAAAAATGACTTAAAATCTAACAAAAATAACACATCTACCTGTCCTCCCTTCTCCATAGAGGGGAGGACAGGTAGATGTGTTCTACACAGACTTCGAAAAAGCGTTTGATCGTGTGGATCACATCATCCATCTTGCGAAGCTGGAACAACAAAGCATGGGCTTTCCAGGACAAACTCCACGAATTCAGCTAGGTTAGAGATCGTAGACCTTGCTGCTGCTTTCGAAGTCTGTGTAGAACACATCTACCTGTCCTCCCCTCTCCATAGAGGTGTAGATGTGTTCTACACAGACTTCGAAAAAGCGTTTGATCGTGTGGATCACATCATCCTTCTTGCGAAGCTGGAACAACTAGGTATCCATGGAGATCTCTTACGATGGGTTAAGTCCTACCTTACGAATCGGGCTCAGGCGGTGGTGGTTGGTGGATTCAGATTAGACTTCGTAGAAATTATCTCGGGTATTCCACAAGGATCCCATTTAGGGCCTCTTTTATATAACGCATACATATTTAACATTTATAAATGCTTCACATCTTGCAGCCATCTTTTGTACGCAGATGATAAAAAGTTTTTTTGTAAAATTAATAACGAACATGACTCGGTCCACCTTCAAAATACTTTAAATTCATTATCTAACTACTATTCTCTAAATAAAATATCTGTCAACGTACATAAATGCCAACAAATATCATTCACTCGCAAAAAAAAACCTTTCACTTTCACATAAGACCTTGGAGTCATTCTAGACAGTTAAAGCTTATAAAAATCTTGGATTCGTGATTCGTACTTGTAAACCCTTTTCAGATACTGCTTGCATTAAAACAGTCTATTATGCTTACGTTCGTAGCGTGCTGAAATACGCCAATAGTGTCTGGTCTCCGAACTATATTATTCATATACATAAAATTGAAAGAATTCAGAATAAAATATAAAACACTTAAACTACCGCAAGCACGTATTCTACAACTATAAAGATCGTTGCAAATCTCACAAACTAATGACCTTGGAAGATGGCGAACGTTGTTGGATAATATGCTTTTGTATAACATACTGAATAATACCTTGGATTCTCCAGCTTTACTCGCCACCGTCAAGTTTAGTGTGCCTGATAGACGAACGCGTCACACACCCCTATTTTCGTTTCGTCATCTTACTACCATTTATGCTAAGAACGCACCAATATACCGAATTTGCTCTAAATATAACAAAACATTCTCGAGTGTAGACATTTTCAACAGTAATAAAAATAACTTTAAAAAAGTTATTTTTATCTTGTTATCAGTATAACATGCAGACACACTTACACACACGCATCCTCCTCCCGTCATTACCCCCCAACACGCACAGATACACCACACACTCACATATACCACACACATACACACTACACACACACATACACACACACACACACACCGCCATCACCCTGTAGGTATAATACTAGCTCTTTTATAATTATTTCATACAAACAATATTGTTCTATACATATATAGTGAAAATTATGTATGCACCTTTCGGCTTCAATACTTAATGTCTTTTTTACTAATGTTGGACTATTGTATATTTTGTTCTATCAAGAGAGACCTATAATTGGCTGTTTTTAGTATATTCATTACTAGCGACCCGCCTCGGCGTCGCACGGATGCAATGCTGTTAATAATTATACCACAGAATGGTTATCCTTAAGGGTTCAGCCAGCGTTTGCAATATATGCGCAAAAATATGAGTTTATTTACGACGTCACATTGGAAACCACTAAAATTATCAGTGTTTATCTACTATATTATGCATGTATTATACATATAAACCTTTCTCTTGAATTACTCTATCTATTAAAAATACCGCATCAAAATCCGTTGCATAGTTTTAAAGATCTAAGCATACATCGGGACAGACAGACAGCGGGAGGCGACTTTTTTTTATACTATGTAATGAAGTTTACCCATTGTAATTTTTTGTAGCTGTTGGTCTTTTCAATAAAATAAAATACCTATGTAATGAATAGTATATTTTCGTCTACAAACCCTACTTCTCCTGAGGATAGACGGAGTTGACTTGGAGTTTACTTATACATACCAGCATACCCCCCACAGAACAGCTCATTGTCGTTATAATTCACGGGGTTTGGAAACCCGAAACGCCACATGGAATTGCGTGCTGGTGGATCCATAAGCCTTCCGTGGCCTTCAGCGCCGCGGTGAGCGCTGCCTAACATCTAGAAATAAAAAGAAGATTATTACTTGTATCTAGGAACAAATAATTACGTTTTAAAAACTAAAAAGAAACCGACTTCATTGAATGAAATTTGAGCCTATAATACGTTTTTAGTGGAATGTAGATGTATTTTTAACCGACTTTATAAAAAAGAAGGTTCCCAATTCGTCGGAATCTTTTTTTTTTTTATGTATGTTCACCGATTACTCGAAAACGGCTGAACAGATTTGAAAAAATATATTTTTGTTTGAAAGGGTATACTTCACAGGTACAAAATACATCTACTTTCCATTAAAAATGTATTGTTAGGCTCAAATTTCATTCAATGAAGTCAGATTATTTTTAGTTTTTAAAACGTAATTATTTATATATATAATATGGGTAGGCCAAATAAACGCAACGCTCCAATGAGATAGCGAGGTATGAAAGTACATGAAAACATCATCGATGTATACAATTTTTAGATTTTCGTTTATTTTTCAGCTCGACCGATTTTGATATAATTTATCGAGGACCACCTCTGAAGTATACCCTTTCAAACAAAAAAAGAATTTTCCAAATCGGTGCAGCCGTTTTCGAGTAATCGGTGAACATACATAAAAAAAAAAAGATTTCGAGGAATTGAGAACCTCCTCCTTTTTGATAAAGTCGGTTAAAAATAGTCTGTATTTTGGGTTCACCGTATTAAAATTCTAATGATTCTGGCGGAGGTATTTCGAAGGCAATATTCGTCCAGTGCAGTTGGTTCAGTTGGTTCACACACCCTTAGGGAAGATATCTTAGAAATGTATCTCTACTTCTTTCAAAAGTTCTTCTTCGTTGATGGCATGTGTCATAAATATGATGTAAATTTTTCCAATGTCAAGTGTTTAGATTGTTTATAGTAAGACGTCACAAAGTTGTTGTATAATGTCATTCGTCGCTTGTTATTTTAAAAAAATTGGTGTTTCTTTATAAAATAATTAAACGGATTATTTATGCTCAAATCACAAAGAAACACAAACTTTCATCCCAATTATTCACACTTGAGTCAACAACTCTAGCTTTATTTGAATAAAATCTCCAAAATTACAAATAAATCCCGAAATAACTCGGGAAAATATATAATATAAAAGCATACACATTATGCTTTTATATTGCAAAACGGCAAAACGGCTAAAAATAATCATGGCAAATTTTAAGCACTGTTTATTTAGGCTGTATTCAAGTTGAATGACGTTTATAAGTAAGGTCGATAATGAATAAATAAACGTATATTCAAATCTCAGTTTTACGTATGTCGGACATGTTTTTGAAGTGAAAACTTCTTTAGGCGCGTTGAGCACTTTTTGGGTGAACAAAAAGCGTGTAACTCGCGTCATCGTCACCGCACGCTTCCCATGAGCTATGGAAGAAAGTTGATTTTTTCTTTTCAGTTGATTTGAGTAATCTATTTTGTGTAAATAATTTCAATAATTGTGTACGATAGCGCAATAAATTAAAATTGTATTTCAAACAATTCATGCGAAATTATGTCCTAAACATTCTTTGGGGACTGCCGATAGAACTTTCTCTTTCACTTCTATCGGCAGTCCCCAAAGATTGGCCCGTATTTTTTTATTGAAGCAGGTTATAATAGCAAAGACCTATTAAAAGTGATTATAAAAACCAACTTACTTGCAACAAAAATATCCAATACGTTAGGAAAGAAGTTCGATGCGTCCTATACCTCCGTATCTCCATCTGTGAACAAAATAACTGTTTTAAATATTTAATTTATTCATTCATGTCCATTATGGCGATAACCTTCCACATAAAGTAACAAGATACTTATCAAAATATGCCCGACCTAAACGCTTTTAATATTAATCGTATAAGAGCCTTTAAGATCTTTATGTCCTGAAATGCAGAGGTAGAATGTAGTTAGATCCTTAGATGTAGCCTCGATCGATATAAAAATACCATTTCGTACGTAATAAACCGTTTCATATTCGCACTTCGGACCTTTATGGAGCACAGAACGGTCCTTGTTTATTTCGGCGAGATATGTTCTTAGTACCTATTGTAGTGATAATTTCTTATGGGAGGGTAAACCGCTTCGTTACGTAACGCGTTACGGCGCCAGTCTGTCTGGCTTCTCTTTCTCTCACGCATATGGCAGCGGTAGGCAGGCTCCTCCTCTCTCACTTTAACCGCACAGCGCTAGTTAGATTAGTTTAAGTTATCACTTCTGTCGGGCGTCCCGAGACGCACACGGTTTGAATTTTTTTTAGAAGGTCTTTTTCTTCTCTTCCTATAACTAATAGCATCTGTTAAGATAACAATTTTGCCAAATAAAAATAATCATATAAACTTTATTTCAGGCAACAAAATCATATGTATAAAATACAATAACAAGGGCCTATAGAAAATAAATACCTTATAGACCAACATGAAATCGCTAATTAATGACGGAAAATCATCCTCTGTCTCTAAAGCGAAAACTCATTGATATGTGTATTTTGCCCGTTCTTATCTATGGTGCACAAACATGGTCTTTAACTGAATCTCAGAAGTCCGAACTCAAGATCTGCCAACGAGCTATAGAGCGTAGCTTTCTTTTTTTCTATGAGGGAAGACAGGGCAGAGATCGTCACACAATGGTTGCCTGCAGATGGGCGACGCAGAAACGAAGACAGGCCGAAGAAACGCTGGCGTGACGATCTCGATGCCTTCGAGAAAGGCTGGTGGGAAGTGGCGGGGGACAGAGACAAATGGAAAGAATCGGGGGAGACCTTTGCGCACTAATTGATCACTAATTATGTACGTCATCATCGTCATTGACCTTAGTAATGCAGATTTAGGTGGGCACGGTCACGGTCACGTATGTAGTGCCTAATGTAGTAATTCGTTATTATAGGGAAAGTTATCTTTCATTTTCTTTTATGACTTTGAAAAAATGTTGCTTTTTAAGTTGATACGTAAAACCTTTACATAAAGATATCTGATACAGCGTTGAAGAATTTCACGAAGCAACTTACGAATTGCGGTTCGACATAAAGTGTGATATTATCGGCTCCACAATATTAACGTCTGGCCGATGGGTCCGTGTTGTTCAAATAAAGCAGAATACTTTACGAGCCACCTGTTACTTTTCCGTACCATATAATCAGCTCGCGAATTAATTAAAAGAATGGAATGGATGGGGAGAGATAACGTTGAATGGCTACTGAAATACTTCACAGATTGACATTTTGTATGCTACCTACCTCTCGATACTGGTTAGTAAGTCAAACAAACCAATGTTCTACATAGTATGGGGCCAACTGCGGTAATTTTGAACGTTTGAACCAAAGCTAAACCAAATTCAAAACGTTTATTTTGACATATTTCGTATCAACGATTTCGCTCTAATTTGGATTATACGTTGATCAAACGTTGCGGGATCACGTTTTTTTTGACAGTGCTTTCAAACGAACGTTTTTGATTTAGTACATCCTAAAACCTAGTCTGAGCATAGAGTAATACTAGGTAGTTCTATATATATAAATCGATTCGATTTGTAAAATCAACGATTAATTCGTTCAGGAAGAATAGCTCGTTAAATACCATTTTGACATTCAGATTAGCCATATCCAAACCTTTGCCAAAACCAATCCGTTCAATGGCAATTACGTTGACAAATAACGCGATCGACCTATAGTCAGTAGAGATAAGAATGAGTGATCAGTAGGGCGATTATGGAACTCTAATTACAATCAATGTCTATCAGAAATCTATGAAAACTGATAGAAATTGATTGTAATTAGAGTTCCATAATCGCCCTACAGGTCATAAATCAATTCAACAGCATAGCAACAAAAAATTGTATCGGACTTTTTGTTTTTTTTTGAGGATTGGCTCAAATCAGGCTGTTACTTAAAATCTAGTAAAACCTAGGGTTTCAAAATGATCCTTGTAATGATTGTATTGAATAAAAATATCTGAATTTTAATTTGTTTCAGAAAACTCATACCTTTAAAATCCTATCCAACGATAATGAGTAGTAAATATTTTGACACAACATGAAGTAGTAAATTATTAAAAAAATCAATCCCAGGTAACGTGTATCCCGGAAACCCGAGTTCTTAGTTGTTATGTCATAACTTAACAAAACATATTATTCATCTACGCTACTTATTTAGGTGCTAAAAACCTATGACTGAAATTTATACAAATAATTTCTCAAGGAGGTCTATGTACGGACATCAACTTGATCACTTACTCCTGGGGGTGCCCTGGGGGCGACTTACTCATACGAAAGTAGAGTATACAACCAAAAATGTACCAATTAATATATATATATATATATATATATATATATATATATATATATATATATACATTTCTTTTTCAAATAATACATATTTGAAAAAATATTTTTTTATGTGAAAGGCTACACTTTCCGATTGGTGCTATAGAAATTTGATCTGAATCGGTTCAGTAGTTCGGTTTTGAAATCTAATAAAATAATAAAATAAATGTAAAAATAAAAAAATAAATTTGACGACCTCTGTGGCGCAGTGGGCTTAGGTCCGGCTGAGACGCAAAAGGTCGGGTCCGGGTTTCTATGTATAATATGTATGTATTTACAAAAAAAAAGTATATAAGTAGTATATCAGTCATGTGGTACCCATAACACAAGCTCTGCTTACTTTGGGATAGATGATGCTGTGTGAAATGTCCGGCATTATTATTATTATTAAATAACGCATCCAAGTAAACGAATTTCATATTTTTATATAAACAAAGTCGGTTTTCCTTTTTCTCGCTAATTTCAGAAAGATTTGCATTGAATGACTGATTTAATTTCTCGGAGCTACCACCAAACCTTTTGCCATTCGATTTTTAACTCACAAACGCAATGATAAAAGGTTTTTAAAACATTTATTCAAAATTCCCGTGCCTAAACTGGGTACAATTTGTAAAAAGCTCGCGTGCTTATGAGCTCATCTGTTGCGGTTGATAAATGGTTACACTGTCCTCATAAAGAATGAATGAGCTTACTGGTAAAATAAGTCATCACGTTGAAATGAGTATTATTTTCTTGTGTGTCAATGTTTAATTAATATGCATGATGATTAAGGTTAACCTGTATTTAGGCACGTAGACATTTATTGGCATTCTCTCTTTTCGGTCACTTGGCACATACTTCGAAGTTTTTAGGTACGATTTTGCTAATTGGAAAATAAATTGGTGCACGACCGGGTTAGAACCCACGACCTTAAGATCTCAAGGCGGGCCCACTACATCAGTGACCTCACTGTGTAAGTAGGTACTTAATGATTTTAAAGCATAACCTATCGCTAAAATTACCTATCATGGGCCAAAGCAGGGCATTGACAGCAGAGTTTATTTGTAGGCGTTTAGGTCAAGACCCCGGCGACCTTGACAGTTTAGATGTGCGTACGCATGTGGATGACAGCTTATAAAATAATTAGTTAACACTTAGGCGATAACATTAGTGTTTCTAATATGGGGACAGATGATGACTTAAAGTAGTATGTTTAAATTATTTGATGTTGCCCGTGACTTCGTGTGGTAGGTACATACATAAAAGGTAGTCCATGCCCGTCCCCAAGGTACACTCTATCTACCTACCAAATTTCATCAAGATCCGTTCAGCCGTATAGCCGTGAAATGGTAACATACAGACAGATAGGCAATAACACTTTCGTATATATAGGTATATTAGAAGTAGTAATAGTGTAGTCAAAGTCAAAAATATATTTATTCAATACAATCACAAGGATCACTTTGAAACGTCTTACATACAAGGTGATTTTAGGTGTCTGTCTGAACACGATAAGGTATAAACTTCCGAACGGATTTTCATACGGTTTTTAACAATGAATGGAGTGTTTCAAAAGGTACGATTAGGTTTATAACTCACCCGTGCGAAACCGAGGCGGGTTGTTCGTTAATAATAATAATAAAATGTGTATTTTGTGCCACAAGAAGTTAAACATCTTACTATGTGCTATGGAGAGAGCTATGTTGGGTGTTTCACTACGTGATAAAGTCAGCAACGAGGTAATCCGTAGAATAACCAAAGTCCGACATGGCACTCAAAATTGGCAAGTTGAAGTGGCAATGGGCAGGCCATAGCTCGCAGAACTGATAACTCTTGGAGAATAAAAGTTCGCGAATGGCGACCAAGGACAGGAAAACGAAGCGTAGGATGCCCCCACCCGATGGACTGACGACATTGTAAAGATCGCAGAAAGTCGGTGGATGGAGAGGGCTCAAATTCGTTCTTCCAGATAATCAATTGGGGAGGCCTATGTTCAGCAGTGGACTTCTGTAGGCTGATATGATGATGATGACGAGTAATTATCAAATATTAAAAACTCAATATAATTTCACAATGGCACTGCGTGACGCCTGAGTTCACTACATATGTAGATAAAGTGGCTCGCTCTGGTGCAAAATTGTATGTAAGTTGGGCCAAAATAATAATAAATGGAGGACATTTCACACAGCATCATCATTATCATCAAAATGGTTGACAAAACTGAGAGTTGAACGGGTTTCCTACATTTTATTCAGTTAATAATTATGTGTTATGTTTGTCAGCTAAAGTATCACCAGTTTTGTTCGCCATTAAACAGCCGTAACCACACTTTATGTCCATAAAATTATTTTAAATGTATTTTACAACAATCAGAATTATTTACAACAAATAAAAATTATATGTCATTCATTCTACGATACAATCACGCCTTATAAGTCAGGTGTGATTACTTTATATAGCTGTTATTAAACCATATTATGACGATTATCATTTAATTGGTGTGAATCTGACTTTCTGTTTTCGATTGAATTTCGTGGTGTCCATTAAAACATATTTCGAAAATTGTTCAGCGCCTTTCATATTATGCGTTATTATTATTATCCTATCTTTCAAAGCATTATATTATCAGTTGAGCTATCTATAGATCGTTTTAAACGGTCCTTAGATAGCTCAATTGTTTCACGTGTATTTTATATTATTCTGTACATATCTGTAATTATTTCTGTTAATATTTCAAATAAATTTATAACTATCATAGATTTAGTTAAGAATTGCTTGATCATTCCTTTATTATGGACAATCTCTGTGGCGCAGTGGGCCAAGGACCGGCTGAGACTCAGAAGGTTGCGGGTTCGATTCCCGCCGCGGAACAAATGATTTTTTGATCTGCAAGTATCTCGGGTCTGGATGTTTCTATGTATAATAAGTATGTAATTAAAAAAATATATAAGTAGTATATCAGTCATGTGGTACCCATAACACAAGCTCTGCTTACTTTGGGGCCAGATGATGCTGTGTGAAATGTCCGGTATTATTTATTCTTATTAATTTACAAAATAAAAAGCCTTCAAGGAAACGTTACTACAAAGTAGTATTGGACCACGATTGATAAGACATAAGGAATTTAATAAGCACTTATCAATCTGCCTTCGAAGAATTGAGATAATTGTTTTGGGAGTTCCCATTGTAGAGTTTTTCTTTCCCAAATCTCTTTCCTTAAGCATAAACATATATATTTTTAACCAATAAATACAAATTAGTTGAGCTATCTATAGATTGTTTTAAACAATCCTTAGATAGCTCAACTGTTTCGCATGTATTTTATATTATTGTATTCTTTAAATTTCTGTAATTGTTTTAAAATAAAATGATTTTGACTGGCCTGTCAGCTCAGTTGGTAGTAGCTCTGCCTTCTGCGCTGTAGGTTGAAGGTTCGATTCCCTCCCAGGATAAACATTTGTGTGATGAACTTAGGTATTTGTTCTGTGTCTGGGTGTTATAAAGAATCATATGTATGCATTTGAAAATATATAAGTATTATAATCAATCACCTGGTCAGCATAATACAGGGACTAGATGGTGTTGTGTGCATTGTCCACCAATATTAATATTTATATTTAGATACAAATGCAAATATATATGTATTTATTTGAAGCAAAAATAGCGAGGTAATATTTAAGCACATAAAAAGATACTGACAGCATAAGTTAAAAACATAAGAAGATACTTTAATTCATGATTCGTTGAATTTATCTTATTACAAGAAAATCGTAATCATTGTTCATTATTCAACTTCACCGTGTCGTCGGCTGCCGCCGAGGTTCCTTATCTACCAATTAAGGTTACCTACCAATTGAGGTTCCTTATCTACCAATTAACGTATTTACCAATTAATATTATATTATAATTTTAATTATTAATATTAATAACTACAACTTTAGAAGATGATTATAGAATATTTAAGACATTGTTTCATAATTGAATTAATAAACTAGCAATTTCTTTAAAACAATTTGAAACGAGTAGGTTAGTGGCAAAATATTGAATACTAGCGACCCGCCCCGGCTTTGCACAGGTGCAATGCTGATACTAAAATATCCTACAGCCATTCTGTTCAGCCAGCGTCTGCAATTTTAGCGAAAAAATGTGTTTATTTACGACATCACATTAGAAACCTCTAAAATTATCAGTGTTTCTCTACTATATTAGGTATGCATGTATTTTACATATAAATCTTCCTCTTGAACCACCCTATCTATTAAAAATCGCATCAAAATCCGTTGCGTAATTTTATAGATCTAAGCATACATAGGGACAGACAGACAGCGGGAAGCGACTTTGTTAACTAGTTAACTAGTCACTAAATGGCGGTAAAAAACGACTAATATTTTCCATACAACATTTTTTATTTTTTATTTGCGTCTAACTTATAAAACCTCGTAAAATAAAATAAAAAAAAACATGTGTGCAATTCACATGTGGTAGAAGTAAACCTTCAAAAAATAAACGTATAATAAGTACACGTATACAAAACACCACGGTTGTTGTGATGCCTTTTTTCAAGCTTTCTATTACGCATGCGCGCACAAAAACGTAATAATAAACACTTATAATGCTTACTATCTCATTTTCTCCCACGTCTGTCTCTTTTTACTGTCGCTTTTTCGTTTCATCGACTTTCTAATCACAACAATGCTAAAGAAGTTTTCACTTCAATAAAATTTTAAAATAACTAAAGAATTGTACAGAATATTATACAAACTCTATTATACGAAACACATGCGAAACAGTTGAGCTATCTAAGGAGAGTTTAAAGCGATCTATGCATAGCTCAACTGATCCAGATCACTGCCAGAGGGCAGCGTCCCAAAGACACTGGCGGCATTTCCACTTTGAATGGCAATGCTAATACGCTGGGCTAGATAGGAGCCAGCTCTTGGGGCCCGTGATATTTCTGCCAGACGCCGTGAAATCTATATGTATATATTTATTAATACGTAAAGCAAAAACTTTGTACCCCTTTTTACGAAAATTTCGGGGACGGAGAAGTATGAAATTTCGTTTATATAGAGAAGAAGTGCAGAATGCTAATGTTTTTTTAATTTATGTATAAAAATTACATTAATTATTAATTAATTAAGGTCGAATTTCGACCAGTGGGCGACCACAAGTATTATTTCCGGGCAAGACCGGCATATTTGCGTGAAATACGGTCCACTTTACACGATCTACCTTACCAATCACCTGATTCACGATAAAGACCGTGCTGATTTACATCCTTCATATACAAGTAAGTCATATAAAGGTCGCAATTTACAGAATTATGAGTGCTATATCAATATTATGACGGCATTCTTCACTCGGCCAACGTTTTATTTTCATTTTCAACGTTAAATTTTATCAAGTTATTTCAATCAACTTCAAAATGATTTCATGGCATCTGGTAGATACGTTGCGTGACCCAAGAGCTGGCTCCTATCTGACTCAGCGTATTAGCATTGCCATTCAACGTGGCAATGCCGCCAGTATCTTGGGAACTCCACACTATGGCAGTGATCTGGATCACTTGAGCTATCTATAGATTTGACGACCTCTGTGGCGCAGTGGGCTTAGGTCCGGCTGAGACGCTAAAGGTTGCGGGTTCGATTCCCGCCGCGGGACAAATGTTTGTATGATCTGCAAGTATTTGTCTCGGGTCTGGGTGTTTCTATGTATAATATGTAGGTATTTCAAAAAAGAAATGTATATTAGTAGTATATCAGTCATGTGGTACCCATAACACAAGCTCTGCTTACTTTGGGGCCAGATGATGCTGTGTCAAATGACCGGTATTATATTATTATTATTATTATTATTATACATCGTTTTAAACGGTCCTTAGATAGCTGAACTGTTTCACGTGTATTTTATATTATTGTATATTATTCTGTACATTTCTGTAATAATTTCTGTAAATAAATATATATTTATTTTTCAAGAAAAAAACAACGAGCATAATATTTCTCGTAATATGTGAAAAATAAAATTCACTACGTAATAAAAAATATATACCAATCCATATTCTACAATTTAAATAGTACATAATAACGTATTAAAAACTAAAAAAAGAATACCGGCTTCAATAAATAAAATTTGAGTCCATAAAAAGTTACATAACCTTAGGCATGCAATTTTCTTTTTTCAAATACAATTAGGTTATTTAGGTATCTATAATTCCTCATAAATACATTACATTGTTAGAAGTAGGTACAATACAACATTTCTTTCCCTATTTTTTTATATTTTATTCAAATTTTTGTTTCTACTTTTGTTTAATTTTTTCCAAATCGTTTCATATCAAATAAAATCAAAATCGAAACATCATTTATTCAATAAAATCACAAGGACATCTTTGAATTGTCTTCTTACATGCTAGTGAATCTAGATGCCGGTTCCTCCTAACCCCAGTTCAAGAAGAATCCGCCAAGAAACTCTGGTCTTATCACTTTTTTGTATGATCCTTGCCAATTTTGTTACGGATGCCGACTCGAGTTGAAGCAGATTCATCACAATCTATTTTGTCATCTAAATAATCTGATATTTATGATTCTTTTGTTTTTAACCGACTTTATCAAAAAGTCGGTTAGGTCGCTTAAGTCGGTAGGTTCTCAATTCGTCGGAATCTTTTTTTTTTTATGTATGTTCACTGATTACCTACTCGAAAACGGCTGAACCGATTTGGAAAATTCTTTTTTTGTTTGAAAGGGTAAGTTGACAGGTGGCCCCATATAAATTTTATCAAAATCGGTCGAGCTGAAAATCAACGCAAATCTAAAAATTGTATACATCGATGATGTTTTCATGCACTTCGATACCTAGCTGTCTCATTGACGCGGTGCGTTTATTTGGCCTACCCATATCATATAATATATACAAAATACATCTACTTTCCACTAAAATTTATTATAGGCTCAAATTTCATTCAATGAAGTCGGTTTCTTTTTAGTTTTTAAAACGTAATTATAATATAAACAGTTTCTGTTTATTACGTTTTTAAATTTGCCAATCGACAAATCAAACACGTCGCTTGGGACCTTGTTATAGAAGCGTAAATTTTCCCCTATAAAAGGCTTATTAATTTTAGCGAGCCTAACTGTGGGATCAGCGAGTTTATTTTTATTTCTAGTATTAATAGAACTACTATAATTGTCGTTATTTTTTTTAAACCAATAGTTTTTTTTTTGAACTTAACGTTAGATTTTCGTACACTGACAAGGCACTATTTATTTCTAAGTGATTCTCTGGGGCCCATGTTATAACTTGCACGAACATCCCTCTTCTGCAACACAATATGGTTTTAATATCTGCAGCATTCCCCTACAACAAAAATCCATAAGACATAAATGAAAGGTCATCATTGGCCTTTGTTCATCTGTTGAAAATGATTTATGTAACGTCAGTTACAGAGCAGTTAATTGTAATTGAAAACTTTCGTTCATGGATCCACTCCAGCAAGCTGCGGTGAAGTTTCCTCTCGACTGACGTCACTCTGCCTGGGATTCTGATTGATAGCGCAGGCCTTCCCAGGCACCACACTAACCTCGACCTTGCCGACAGGTTAAATAAAATTAACCACATTTCAATTACTGACCCGCAGGAAAGTCGAATCAGTACATCTGGTGTCGGGGTTCGGTTGCAGGTGCATAACGGCTGGCACCGAGCCGGGCTTGTTTCAAGTTTTCCTTCTCTGTTGCAAATAAAAGGTATCTACCACTAAAAAAACTTCTCCTTGTTTTTGAAGTTGGTTACAGTATAATATATAATGAAAACTGTCCATTGGTATCAATAATTACCTACGCACGAGTTACAATTAGGTAGCTACGCATGTATGAAGACTAGTGTTCATACATACATGTCTATCCATACACCTATGTGTTTTGCTCATCGGTTATCGACCTTTGTGGTTTAATTTTACCGTCTGTTTGTCACGTTGTGTGTTTTAGAGGATTACTTTGTAAATGAACTCTCTTGAACAAACACTTCATTATGAACACAAGGTATGGACATTGTTTATTGACAATATCACAAAGAGTGTTCTGCTAGTTCATCTTTCACTTGATTTTGAACACTTAACTGTAGGTACTATGTATGCATATACACCAGCAAATTCAGCAAAAAGAAAACAAATTAAATATTTACTCATGTATAATGGCGGAACAATTGTTTTTCTTTAAAGTATTTTAAAAATTTGATGTGTGAATAGTTTACGAGTACCTATAGGTAATAGGAAATTTCATCCAGATTATTCGCTGACGCTGCAATGATGTCAGGGCATTCAGGTAAGTATAATTTAATTTTATCAAAGAAGGCTTTTTTATCAGAAAACATAAAGGAATTCTAAAAAAAAACCAATTATACGAGTAATGTTTTAATTGGCTTACTTTCCGCCTATACACGTAAGCTGCTAGTTGAAACGACGTCAACTTTAGGAGAAGATGATGATTATTGAATACCTGCTGGTGCCCGCGACTTCGTCTTTGCGCAGAATTAGTACTTCGTGTAATTTTAACGGTTTTTGCAGCGCACGCCCGAATAGCTCGCAGATGGCAGATTTTTTTCCTACTTACTTGACACTTATCGTTATATTTAGGACAATTATTCACGGAATATCTTTATAAATTATAGCCTATGTGCTATTCTGACGTATAAGCTATATTATTGAAAAGTTTTATTAAAATCCATTCAGTAGTTTTTGCGTGAAAGAGTAACAAACATACACACAAACTTTCGCGTTTATAATATTAATATTAGTAAGGATTAGTAGGATATTAGACATTTTTTCATAATTAAATTATTAAACCAACAGTTACATTAAAAACAATTTGAAACGAGCAAGTTGGAGGCAAAATATTGAAAATACATACTAATATATATAACCATTTTTCCTTCAGCCACTAAATAGCGGTAAAAACTACTATTTTTGTGCATACAAATGTTAATTAGCTGAGGGCACTCATTTATTTATGTAATTTTTCAAATTTTTCCACAATTTTTTCATTTAAGTTGTTATTTAAAAAATAGGTTAGTATACAGTAATTGAAATGTGGTTAATTTTATTTAACCTGTCGGCAAGGTCGAGAGGTTAGTGTGGGTTTCTGGGAAGGCCTGTACTATCAAACAGAATCCCAGGCAGAGTGACGACAGTGGAGAGGAAACTTCACCCAGCTGAGCTTGCTGGAGTGGATCCATAATCGAAAGTTTTCAATAACAATTAACTGCTCTGTAACTTTACTGACGCTACCTATATCATCTTCAACAGATGAACAAAGGCCAATGATGATGATGAATTTTATTTACACGCTTTTTTATAATCATTTGGAAGCGTTATTACCTACCGTATGGATACTTACCGTACCTACGAGCTGCCCTTCTTTGCTCAGTCTCCTTTATTTCTGTAATCGAATTCATTTTGACCTTTTTGTGTAACTTCCCAGAGCGCAGATAACAGGTAAAAGGTATCGTAACTTGTAAGTTTCAGAAATGAAGATAAGATGAACTTATTTACGTGATAATGGACGCAAGCTGAGTAGGTCACATATATTACCACCTAATTTACCTTTAAGTTTACTAAGATTACCGTTCTGGAACTTAAGATATCGTCTAACGGTTGGTAAAACGTTTTTTTATACTTTACTGAAAAATGGCATTAGACTGACAAAAAATAAACAAATAATAATGAATATTTGAAGACATTGCACACAACACCATCTAAACTAAGCATAGCTTGTATTATGGTGACCAGTATGGCGATTATGGAACTTTTGACACAATCAATGTCTATTAGTTTCGATTAGCAATACCTATGCATAATTTCAATCATAAATATGATTGTAATTGATACCAGTTTTGACAAGATGGATTACTATTACGTACGTTCTATCTCTATCTCACACCAAATAAATATATAGACGGAGACGCCATGAATAACTAAAGTGAAGCCGGAAAACCATGCTCCTTATTGTAAATACATGCACACACAGTAGATGCGTGGGGTTATTTATTAGGATTTAGACTTAGGAACCCCCTCCTATTTATTATGAGTTCTATTTATTCAGAATCATCAGATCAAATAAATAAATAAATATGAAATAAATAAATAATGCCGAACATTTCACACAGCATCATCTGGCCCCAAAGTAAGCAGAGCTTATGTTATGTTTTCTAAATACATACATATTGTACATAGAAACATCCAGACCCGAGACAAATACTTGCAGATCATACAAACGTTTGTTCTGCGGAAGAAGCGAACCCGCAACCATCTGCGCCCACAGCGCCACAGAGATCAAATAATATAATAAGAAAAAAACTAAAACTTTAAATTTATACCTAACGCGTATTGGTCGCTCGGGGTCAACAACAGTAATGTACTAAAATATTTCCTACACCTTGGTCCTTGAATGTGACGTTTTTATTTCCAAAATATTGTAAAAGTAAATATTCTTCTCAAGTTACTGATCGTTTTATCGTAAATTTATACCGCACAGAACTTAATATAAAATTTAACGGTCCTTAGATAGCTCTACTGTTTCACTTGTATTTAATATTTTTGTATTCATTATTCTGTACACTGAATAAATAATTAAATAAATAATGTCAGATATTTCACAGAGCATCATCTGGCCCCAAATTAAGCCGAGCTTGTGTTATGGGTACCACATTAATGATATAATTACATATTTATATCTATACTTTTTTTTAACTGACTTCAAAAAAGGATGAGGTTCTCAATTCATCGGAATCTTTTTTATGTATTTTCACTGATTACTCAAATTCAAATTCAATATTTATTTATTTAATAAAATCACAAGGACCACTTTGAATCGTCTTCTTACATTCTAGTGAATCTAGGTGCCGGTTCCTCCTAACCCCAGTTCAAGAAGAATCCGGCAACTTGTCTGGTCTTAACACTTTTTTGTATGATCCTTGACAATTTTGTTACGGATGCCGAGTCGAATTGGAGCTGATTCATCCCAAGCTTTTTTGTCATCTAAATAATCAGATATTTTATAATATGCTTTAATAGAGCCTGTATTCAAAATCAGGGTGGTCATTTTGAATGATATTAATAAAATTGTATTTCACATTTCATTATCTTTCTTTTCATGTACAGCTTTAAAACAATAAACACAATTTATATGATTTTTTTAGTTAAATGTTTGTGACAGAATTTATGACCTGACTGACCAGGTATGTATGACCTGGTACATACAATAATATTATTTTTTAATACACATAATTTTACTGTACTTTTACTATGTGTATTATCTCTATTTGTGTATATCGTTTATGTTAATATTATTGATAAGTAATATCAATAACGTTGTGTAAGTTTATTGCGTTTATTGAATACAAAAATATTCAAATCATAGCTCATAATTTAGTGCACCCCTACCAATCTTCCAATCAAGTTAGGCTCCTCTTCATTCGATTTCTTCCAGATAACCTTATCTGGAAGAAATCGCCCCTTTAGCGATAAGACCGCTCATTGTACATATACATATTTTTGTTATTCTTAGTTGTCACATTGTTTCTGTGCTAGTTTTAGGGTGTACAATAAAGTTTTTTCATTCATACATACTCTCATTCATACAATTACATAGAAACACCCTTACAAACACCCTATACAAATACTTGAAGATTATATAAAAATTTGTACCGTGGCGGGAGTCGAACCTGCAACCTTCTGCGTCTCAGCCTTCTGGGCCTTGGCCCACTGCGCCACATATGTCGTCAAATATAGTATTTGTTCTGATATTATATGATTATAATATATATTAGTATTTTTCTTTCGACTATATACCGAAGTCAAACATTTTTTTAATCAATACAATTTTTTAATAAATACAAGGGCAGAGCAACATGAGCATGCATTATCTTTCTTACCTACTTTATGAAAGAGTTTGGATTATACGTTGATCGAACGTTGCGGGATCGCGATATTTTTGACAGTGCGTTCAAACGAACGTTTTTGATTTAGTGTATCCTAGTGGTTCGTGCATAGAGTAATACTAGGTAGTTCGTGCCAGGAGACCGATTTGTAACATCAATTTGTAAAATCAAATGTAAATTTGATTAATAAAATCAACGATTCATCCGATCCGTTAATCCAATGGTAATTACGTTGACAAATAGCGCGATCTCCCTATTGTACTAGGTAGAACATAGTGATGTTCCTAGTGGTAAAGATTGAGAATCTGTCAAAAAGTCTGTCACGTCATCATCTCTCTGTTTGTTTGTACCTAAGTTTAGTACCTGTTGGAGACCGGCCACATTCCTGCTCTTCTGGAAATGACAAGCTTCTTTGGTTATTTTATCAAACAAGGTGTAACACTCATTAATATTAATGCTATATTTTGTTTGGGTCAACGATTCCATTATCATAAATAAACACTAAATTTCGACAGTTTCTTTGTTTTGGATAGTTTATAGCTATTCCCAAAAACAGATAAAAATGATTTAAATAAATAAATAAATGTTTTTATATATTTCTTGTTTTCTTGACCAAGCTAAGATCTCAGTGGTAACTTTGGTTTTGTATGTTTGATGATAACATTCAAACCGTTGTTGATCCGATTGATACTGATTAGTATTTTATTAAACCAAACACAAGTACAAACGGTTGTTACGATATGAGGATCCAAAAGGAAGGAAGTAAAAATATATAAGTATACAAACCAATAAGTAATAAATAATGCCGGTAATTACACACAGCATCATCTGGCCCCAAAGTAAGCAGAGCTTGTGTTAAAATTCAAAAAATTCAAAATTCAATATTTGTTTATTCAATAAAATCACAAGGACCACTTTGAATCGTCTTCTTACATGCTAGTGAATCTAGGTGCCGGTTCCTCCTAACCCCAGTTCAAGAAGAATCCGGCAAGAAACTTGTCTGGTCTTAACACTTTTTTGTATGATCCTTGACAGTTTTGTTGCGGATGCCGAGTCGAGTTGGAGCTGATTCATCCCAAACTTTTCTGTCATCTAAATAATCAGATATTTTATAATATGCTTTAATAGACCGTTTCTGTTTAATTACGTTTTTAAATTTGGAAATCGACAAATCTAACACGTCGCTTGGGACCTTGTTATAGAAGCGTACACATTGCCCTATAAAAGACTTATTAACTTTAGCGAGCCTAACAGTGGGAACAGCGAGTTTATCTTTATTTCTAGTGTTAATACTATGATTATCGCAATTTTTTTTAAATAAATGAATATTTTTGTGCACATACATTAAATTTTCGTATATATACTGACAAGGCACTGTCATAATATTCATTTCTTTAAACTTATTTCTAAGAGATTCTCTAGGGCCCATGTTATAAATTGCACGAAAAGCCCTCTTCTGCAGCACAAATATGGTGTTAATATCAGCAGCACTCCCCCACAACATAATGCCATACAACATACACCACTGATATCTTATCTACATATATATACTTACTTACTTTTATATTTTTTTGTAGATATTATACATAGAAACACCCAGACCCGAGACAAATACTTGAAGATCATACAAACATTTGTCCCGAAGCGGGAATGGAACGAAATCGAAATCGAAATCGAAGCGGGGCTAGATGATGCCGTGTGAAATGTCCGGCATTATTTATTTATTTATTTACTTATTATATACTTACTTGTCACGAACACCAGTGTTATTGTTTAGGTGAGTCAAGAGCTGTTCCATGGAACTTCTTAGAGAATAAGAGTACCTAGGTAAAAAACCTGTGATTGGGCTCATTTCACTCAGCTCGTGGTTACATAATAAAAGCTTCAATTTATTAGTACTTTTGTCTTTTAAGTCTATGTACTAAGTAATCGTTCGATCGACGACACAAATATGGCCATCGCGAAATATGGACATGAAGGGATCGATTAGTTTATTATAGAGATTAAGAAGTATAGGTATGTAGTTTATAATGAGACAAATATACAAGCTTCTATATTAGTATTTTTCAAACATTCGCAATCAGAATTTTAATTTCTCTTATAATTAACGGGTATTAATCGTGTAAATATTACTTGTTAATTTATTTCCGAGATGTTTCGATTATGTTGCATCCACCGTGGTCGCGGGCTGGCTGGATAGATTAGAGACACTGAAGGTCTAGTAATGGCCTTTCGATCCTAAGGGTCGTTGGTTCAAATCAGGTCGTGTACGAATGGAGATTTTCTGTTCGAAATATATATGTGCGCTTATACGAAAGAAAACATCGTGAGGAGACCGGTATGTCGTTCCTAAACAGCTCAAAAACATGTGCTAAGTGTACGAAAGGAGCCTCTGAGGCGTACTTTAATCCTTTCACCACACTGGTACTAAATAACAAGTCACACAATAAGAATAAGACTTGTTTATTAACATCAAGGTATCATAGCTTCGGAGGGCGTTGGAATTGGACAGCTTTGATCAATATCGTTCTACAATACCAAAAGGACTAGACGCATTCTCGTATAAAAAACACCAGGAAGTTACTAGAGTACAAAAAGAGGAGGGTGTCTGATTGGAATCCATACATGAAATACCTATTTATTACATGAACCAGTTTATTTATTTTAAGTATAACAGAATCATTACATAGTATAAAACAAAGTCGCCTCCCACTGTCTGTCTGTCCCATTGTATGCTTAGATCTTTAAAACTATGCAACGGATTTTGATGCTGTTTTTTTAATAGATAAAGTAATTCAAGAGGAAGGTTTACATGTATAAAACATGCATAATATAGTAGAGAAACACTGAAAATTGTAAAGGTTTCTTATGTGGTGTCGTAAATAAACACTTTTTTGCTCTTACATTGCAAACGCTGGCTGAACTCTACGAGATAGATCAAAATAATGTACTACAGTATTGTACACCCTCAAAAGGCCTACAAAAAAGTCTGCGATGGTATATGGCTTTCTCTTAGGGATAACCATTCTGTAGTATAATTAGTATCAGCATTGCACCCGTGCGAAGCCGGGGCGGGTCGCTAGTAGATAATAATACCTGGACTATGCACACAACAACATCTAGACCCAAACTAAGCATAGCTTGTACTATGATGACTAGATGGCTGATATAATACTTAAATATTTAATACATTAATAATATACTTTATAATACCCAGACACAGAACAAACATCTATGTTCGTTACAAAAATGTATGTCCTGGGAGGGAATTGCACCCTCAACCTTCAGCGCAGCAGGCAGCAGCAGCCAGCAGCCTAGCCTGCTTACTATCCGGCCTAGCCTGTTGCGCAGCAGCGCGACAGGCTAGTATAACAGATAGTAAGCAGAGTTTAATATCAGTTTCTCAAGAGGTGAGAACCTCGAGCGACAAGCTCCGTAGGCACCCATATATATAAGTGCCTCTAGCGATCAGTTAAGTAAACTTAAACTTCATGTTGTCGATCGAGATTCACGCAGATTCTTTATGGATAGAAGTGTTCACCTCGATTGAGAGTATAAGAAAATACTCGTAATCAGCTCTATTCTTAATATAGAGCCGTTTGGTGACATTTAAGTCAATGACATAGGATACAAAACGGAATGATTTAATAGTCGCAACTCCTTATTTTGTACTCTAGAAGATATACTATCTATATACTTAGGCTAAGATTCAGAGACAAAACTAGGCGTAAACTTTCACATCCGTTTATCAAAACTCAGTGCGAGTGTGATACAGAAATAATGTTTTACCTTTGAGAGTAAAGCCCGTATTCATGGTTAACATTTGTTGAGCAATAAACAGTTGATTGACATTAAAACGGTGTTCAAATCAATATTTCTTGTTCACACGCCAGTCTGCATCAAAATGCTGCAGAGGATTTTTATCAGTAGGTACGTACTACTGTCACAGTATAAAAAAAATTATACTTATAGATTTAGTAATAAAGATTGAGGTACTGTCATGTTGTCATGTTTATAAAGTTATTGCAAACACACACACACGTAAACAGATATTCGTAAA
Source organism: Lampropteryx suffumata (assembly GCA_948098915.1). Classification (NCBI taxonomy): domain Eukaryota; kingdom Metazoa; phylum Arthropoda; class Insecta; order Lepidoptera; family Geometridae; genus Lampropteryx; species Lampropteryx suffumata. The sequence continues at coordinate 2,655,480 of OX402546.1, read as the reverse complement.
CTGGATTTTTCTTCTTCTTCTTCGTTAAATAATCACACCATAACTTTAGCCTTATATGAATAAAATCACCAAAATTACAAATAAAACCCTAAATTACTTAGGAAAAATTAATAATATACGAGTAAGAACGCAATGTTTCTTCGCAAAACGGCCAAAAAATTTTCCTTAACCTAAAATTTTCTTGAAAATTTCCTTATTTTCCTATCCCATCCTCCTATCGGGCGATAGGTTGACAACTGAGTTGCTGTCAGCAACACGTTGACAGCAACTCAGCAACACGTGGATTCTACTGTGTTTATTGAGGCTTTTGATTCAACTTTGTTTATAAACAAATGTTTACCATGAATACGGGGCTTTAGAGACTTATTCTTAGTGTGACTATACATACTTACTGCTTGTAACCTACCTATACCTGATATCACAACTAGTTACATACAATATATTATTCTGGGGCTATGCTCTACTTTTTCATAGAGCGAGGAAAATGTCAGAGGTAATATGGAAAAAAATACTTCCGCGTTCCAATTTTAATAATTAGGTAGGTAAAATAACTAGAATCTAATGAACACAAAAACTTTTAAAAATGTATGTAGGTTCCTACCTACTTTAATTACTGTACTTACCTAGTTTTAAAGTTCATACAAAAAACCGACTTCTAATTGCATGTTTTTTTTTCAATATTTGATTGAATAGGTCAAGTTCACATTTATTCCTTAGCAACATCGATTGAGAAATAGGTAGATTGTACTTTTTGAGAAGAGTGCTGGGGTGACATTTATGTCAATGACATAATATACAAAATGCAATAATTCAGGACTCACGCATACCCATACACATACCATACACGCATGGTATCTACATAAAACGTAGACGTACATATCCGTCCCCAAGATACAATCTTACTCCGTACCAAATTTCATCAAGATCTGTTGAGCAGATTAGCCTTCAAAAGCTATAAAACAAATAAACAGATCCGACCATCCGAGTCTGTATTTTTTTTAAATCTGGCATTATAATCGTCAATTAATATTTTCTTCTCCTTCATACAATTCAATAAACAATACAATCCTTCCTTACAACAGTCGCATAAAATGTGTAACAACTGACATCTCAGGAAAATGGGTTGGGACCATCTAACGGTCAACTCTACCACCGCGCGCGCTCATTGGTCGAATCAAATAGCGCGTGTTTCTTCGGCTTCCTGCTACACACTCCCACAGAAAACAGAAAAACGAGAGGAAAGATGTTACACGTCAAAAACTAATTAAATAAATAAATATTGTTGGACAATGCACACAACACCATCTAGCCCAAAACTAAGCATAGCTTGTGTTATTGTGACCAGATGTCTGGTAGAATAATTGTATATTTTTAAATTCTACTTATGATATTTTATAACACCCAGACACAGAACAAACACCTATGTTCTCCACACAAATGTTTATCCTGAGAGGGAATCGACACCTCACACCTACAGCGCAGAAGGCAGAGCTACTACCAACTGAGCTGACAGGCCAGTTAGAATTTAGAAGTGCTAGGTATATGAAATGACAAATCAAGAATCCATCCTATGATTATTTCCCGACTGTCCAAGTCTGTCATATTCTTAAATCTGTTATAATAACCGTCAAATAATATCGGTCGAGCCCCCAGCCTGCGCTTGCGCGGTGAATGTCAAGGGCGGGTGTAACGCACTCGCGACATAAACTCTGTTAATGATTACCTTAGCAATGTCGTTTCAGCTCTAAATATGGCGGGGTATGTGAATAGCTGTCGCGAAACGACCTGCGCTGGCGCACCTTGATGAATGCTATTGACGAGTCTAAAAGCCATACGCGACTGTTCGACAGTATAGTTTGATTTCTAGATATTTCTACCCTGAAGGGCGTTTAATCTTTTTGATTTAGGTATGCTCAAAGTCTAAGGATCTATCCTATAAAGACACTAGCTAATATATGTTGCAATCTTAAATAACCAACTTAAAAAAAGGGGGTTCTCAATTCATTTGTAATATTTTTTGTTACCTTATCCATCAATTATTAACCGGTTCCGTAGTTTGGTTTTTTTAATAAAAATAGCTGGAAAAAATATGTCTTCCAAGTAAACGAAATTTCTTATTTTTATATAAATGAAGTCGGTTTTCTTTTTAGTTTTTAAAACGTAATTACTTATTAACATTAGAATGACAAGGATGCAGACCGCGGTAATTTTTAACGTCTAAACCAAAGCTAAACCATGACTTTATTTATGCCATATTTCGTACCGCGCTAATCACTATAACGGAAACGATTTAGCTCTAATTTGGATTATACGTTGATCAATCGTTGCGGGATCGCGTTATTTTTGACAGTGCTTTCAAACGAACGGCTTTGTTTAGTGCATCCTAGTAGTCTGTGCATACAGTAATACTAGGTACTTCTATATATAAATTTGCTCGATTGGTAAAATCAACGAATAGATCGTTCAGTAAGAATAGCGCGGTACCATTTTGACATTCAGATTAGCCATATCCAAACCTTTGCCAAAACCAATCCGTTCAATGGCAATTATGTTGACAAATAGCGTGATCGCCCTAAGGGTAGATACATAGGTATTTAAGCGCCACACTAGCGAACTATGTCATTATAGGATAAAAGGTTAATATCTAGTCAAGTCAAAGTTAAAAACATTTACCTGATGAGTGCCCTTGTGTGCTGATGATCCACATGCCCACTAAACTCCCGAAATATTCCAATCTCTAATTTCTTATGTATTACACCACACACCATTCATAGCCGTCACACTTCTGTATCATATGCTGAGTGGTAGCCTGTTTTCGCCACGGTATATAGACTACTTTATGTTATATTCGCACTGTATTTGTTGTGGTGTTAAATCATTATTTTCTATTCTAAGGATTAGTATAACATCGATATCCGAATCCGGGAATGCAGGTGTCGGTCGGTATCTCGGGGGTATGGTTACAGTTTACAACTACACGGGGGCTGGCAAATAAGTACCCAACACGCTGAACCTTGTAGTTGGTTTATCGACACCTCAATTTCCTTCTAGATTAAGTATAGTAAGTATATTTAAAGGTTGTCTGGAAGATACCGCCATTTGCGATAAGGCCGCCGTTTGCAGGACATATTACATTGAAGCCGTAGCATTAATTTTGTTTATACATACCTAAAATGTTATGTTCTTAATAAACATATATATTGGAGGACAATGCACACAACACCATCTAGCCCCAAACTAAGCATAGCTTGTACTATGATGACCAGATGACTGGTAGAATACTTATATATTTTTGAATACATACATAAGATACTTTATAACACCCAGACAGAACAAACACCTATGTTCATCACACAAATGTTTATCCTGGGAGGGAATCGAACCCTCAATCTACAGCGCAGAAGGCAGAGTTACTACCAACTGAGCTGACAGGACAGTCAATAAAGTTCATCATTATTATTATTATAATTCTATTCTATTCCTGATTGGGTTACTTAATAAAACATATCTACTTCAAAGGCCCACAAGTTGTTGAATCGTGAAAGAGGACATATAGCACATATCTACATCTACATACATATCTATATCTACAAGTAGGTATATCTATATATTCGTCATGTTGAGTCTTAATATGCCTAGTCTTCTGAGGAAACGTCTTTTACGTCTTATAGTTCACCAGGAACATTATACAAAATTCATCTTTTTTACCATTTTTTTACCAAAACGTAAGTAAAATTACAACTTTTTATAGTGACAGGGGTTTGCAACCGTACTAAGTGTCTGACAATGTACAAATTTCTTCTATGTACAAATTTTCCAAATAAAATTTAAAATATAAAATATATAAGTAAGTTATATATAAAATATAAAAGTGGCTCTGTGAGCTGTAGACCACGAGAAGAAATTCAGAAATGACTGAAATATAACTTTTCTTACGTTTTCAACCCCCATACCTCCGCCATTTTGAAAAATTTCCAAAAACTGAATGACTGAGCTTTTATAAAATAACGTAGGTCTGACCAATATACAATAGTATCATTTGCTGTTGTATCAAGAAGTAGTCAATTTGCATGTGTTTCTAGTTTCTACAGTTCATTTCACGCACAGCGTAACGTAGCGCTGTAAAAGCGCTAAAAAAAAAAAAAAAAAAATACAGAAGATCTTTGGGGAATGTCTACAAAGGTGCTGGGTGTCATTATCTTAGATATTGCACCATGTTTAGCTTATATTTTTAATAGATGTATCGACGAGGGAGTTTTTCCCGATCTCATGAAACACAGTAAACTCATTCCTATGTTTAAGTCTGGAAGTGAAAGTGATCTCGCTAATTATAGACCGATATCGATATTACCTGCTTTAAGTAAAATCTTTGAAAAAATAATTCTTAATCAGTTATTATACCACTTTAACGTTAACGGCCTGCTACATAGTAATCAATACGGATTTACTAAAGGTCGATCAACAGCTGATGCAGGTATAGCGCTCTTAAAGCATATATTTGAGGCCTGGGAGAAGTCACAGGATGCAGTTGGGGTATTCTGCGATCTATCTAAGGCCTTTGACTGTGTGAGTCATGCAACCCTAATCACAAAGTTAAAATATTATGGCATTAAAAACCGGGCGATTGACCTCATACAGTCTTATCTATCCAATAGAGTCCAGAAAGTAGACGTGGGTGGTGAGAGGTCTTTGGGATCAATTATTGATATAGGGGTACCTCAGGGATCGATACTAGGCCCTTTTTTATTCCTAGTATACGTTAATGATTTACCTTTTTTTGTAAAAAATATTTGTGATATAGTTTTATTTGCAGACGATACGTCTTTAATTTTTAAAGTTGATAGAGGTAAAACCAGTATATGCGATAACGTAAATGAATCCTTATCGTTAGTTCTTAACTGGTTCACTGTAAATAACCTTTTGCTTAATTCCAAAAAAACTAAATGTATCAAATTCACTTTGCCAAATGTTATTCATAGCCCGTCCAACATTGAAATAAATGGAGAGGCAATGAATCTTGTAAATTCCACGATCTTCCTAGGTCTTAATATTGATTCAAAACTACAGTGGGGACCACAAATTGAAACGCTTGCTGGTAGGCTTAGTTCCGCTGCATATGCAGTTCGTGCGATACGGTGGCTTACTGATGAAGCTACAGCTAGACTAGTTTATTTCAGTTACTTCCATAGTGTTATGTCATACGGCATCATTCTCTGGGGGAAAGCAGCTGATATTGGTAAAATATTTGTAATTCAAAAAAGGGCAATACGTGCCATTTATAAAATGAAACCACGAGAATCTTTGAGAGAAATATTCAAAGAAATTAATATTCTCACAATAGCTTCACAATATATATATGAAAATTTGTTATATACACATAAAAATAGAGATGGGATTCAGCAAAATAGTGACCTTCATAAAATGAACACTAGGAATAAACATAAATTATACATCCCTAGGTTTCGACTAGAAAAAGTTAATAAGTCATTTATGGGGAACACGGTGCGCTTCTATAATAAGCTTCCTGAAAATGCTACTAAACTACCTATTAAGAAATTTAAAGCATACATTAAAGGTAGTCTTTTGAAGAAAGCTTATTATAATATAGATGACTATATTATTGATAAGAATGCATGGCCTCATGTCGCTCTGCCGTCAGACAGTTAACCGACACACTTGAAATGTATAAACTCTCTTGTATTAGTATTTAGTAGTTAAGGTAGTTATAAGATGGATCATATAAAAAAGCGCTAGGACCAAGACGAGTTTCTTGCCAATTCTTCTCGAGCTTGGGTTAGGATGAATTGGCACCTAAATTCACCTAGTATGTAAGACGTTTCAAAGTGATCCTTGTGATTGTATTGAATAAATCATCTTTTGACTTTGACTTTGACTTTGCGCTCTGGAGGCTCCTGAGGCAAAACTAACCGTTATCTTACATTATGCCTTTATTTATACCTAGTTTACGTTAACGATCTGCCTTTTGTTGTAAATGATATTTGTCTTGTATAAGTCTTGTGATGAAAGCGTATTAAAATATATATAAATGACTATATTGTTGATAAGAATGCATGGCCTCATATTGCTCTGCCCTCAGACAGTTAACTGACAGATTTGTAATGTTTAACTTTTTAACCGACTTTATCAAAAAGGAGGAAGTTCTCAATTCGTCGGAATCTTTTTTTTTTTATGTAAGTATGTTCACCGATTACTCGAAAACGGCTGAACCGATTTGGAAAATTATTTTTGTGTTTGAAAGGGTTCACAGATGGTCCCATATAAATTTTATCTAAATCGGTCGAGCTGAAAAATAAACGAAAATCTAAAAATTGTATACATCGATGATGTTTTCATGTAAGTACTTCCATACCTCGCTGTCTCATTGGAGCGTTGCGTTTATTTGGCCTACCCATATTATTTAAATACAAAACACATCTACTTTCCACTAAAAATGTATTATAGGCTCAAATTTCATTCAATGAAGTCGGTTTCTTTTTAGTTTTTATAACGTAATTATTGTTACCTTGTATTTGTTTTTAGTAGTTAAGCTAGATGAATCATACAAAGCGCTAGGACAAGGACGTGTTTCTTGTCAATTCTTCTTAGGCTTGGGTTAGGGGGAATTAGCACCTAAATTCACCTATTTATTTATTTATTGACTTTTAAAGTGATCCTTTTCATGTGATTGTATTGAATAAAAAAATATATACATAAACAAAAAATTCTTAACATTTCGTATAAACATTTCGAAAATGGGAGCTTATCGTAAGTTTTCATCTTTGAATCTTAGCCGTAATCTTTTGAATAAATCTCAGAAAACCAAAAATGAAAAAACTATTAAAGCCTCATTACCTTTTGAAAGTTTTGAATTCCATAATACCCAAAAAGGAAAAACTCGTTGCGCTTGCGAATTTTAACAAGCACACGCTGTCAAACTGGACAAAATCCTTTGCCAGCTCATCCATCATTCGGATAAGGTGTTGCCGGCTGCCTTCCGGTGGCTGTCCACTTAATTTGTAAATTAATCTTTACAAGAATATGCTGTCAGCAACACCGAACGTCGGTAAAGGTTTGATCTTGGTGCAATATGCTCTTCAAAACAAAACGAATGAAATATTTGCTTACTAGTTACCTTAAATTATAAAAATCACTGATTACTGAATATTAACGAATACTGAACTCATAGGTATCTAGGTCGGTACATTTAGGTATCTTATAATTACGTAAAAACCGCTCGACCGATTTTCATAAAATTTACCCCTATCTAAATCGGTTCAGGCGTCTTTAAGAAACCTTTTTTTTTAATGTATGTTAGGTACGAATTGAGATCCTCCTTCTTTTTTGAAGTCGTTTAAAAATAGTTACCTACTCATGCAAATATCATCTAAGTATTGAGTATTCGGGCATAAGGTAATTTAAACTAAATCGAGCCGGAACATTTCTCCTTTTTTACAAACACAAAGAGGCCTTTTTGATGCGATTAAGGTAAAAAATACCTCCCAGATACCTACGCAACACGGATCAACGCCTATCAATTGGAACACGATACGCGGGGACAGCTAGATTGTCTGGAAATGTCAAGGTCGTGTTGCGTAAAAGCTGCTACACACTACGATTGGCACAGGATCGGCTTTGGCTCGAGTTTCCATGGTGTGGCGCTTACACCTTCTGAACCTCTTTGACTCCCTCCTGGCCTGACCTGGCACACATAGGACTCTATTGTGACTTACAGCAGCTTCCCTGCTCCTTATGGTAATCAAAGAGCCGCTCCCAGGATCTGCGTTGATGACGACGAGGCAATAAAGTCAGGCGGTAATGAAGAGCCGGAATGTGTGGGATACCATTTTGACTTACTTAAACTTGTCCCAAACGTGTATTTGGGAATGTCCTTCAATGAATAAGTAGTATTTTTAGCTTGTAATGTGTGAACATATGATTTTGATTCTGAAGAAAATTATTATATAAAAGGGGTTGGGCCCCTGCTATAGACAAAGCGGACAAACTTAAATAGTGTCTAATCTAACTTCTAACTAATATTATAAATCCGTCTGTCTGTTTGTTACGTTTTCACACCCAAACCGCAGAACCGATTTTAATGAATTTTGGTATATAGATAGATGGGACCTTGGAGAAGAACATAGGCTACTTTTTATGTAGATACCATGCGTGCGAAGCCGCGGGCAGCAGCTAGTATTTTATACGATACAAAAGCCAATTGAAGCGCAGTCAATACGCAGTGACGTGGTTGTTTCATCAGAGTTGTATAATGTTTACTAGTATCTGGCCGCGGCCTCACACGCTTGGTACCGACATATTATTAAGTAACTTATGTCCTAAAATATATTCTCCCAAATTTCATCAAGATCTGAATTAATGAATGAAAACACTTTATTGTACACCTTAAAACTAGCACATAAACAATAAACAAACATAAACAAACAAACTAAGAATACCTATATATATCAATGAGCAATACAATGAGCGGTCTTCTCGCTAAGGGAGCGATTTCTTCCAGACAACCTTTGGATGGAGAGAAGCCTAACTTAAACGGAAAATTGGTCGGGGTGCACTAAATTATAAGTTAAGATTTAAATATTTTTGTAGAACTGTTCAGCTGTTTGGCCATGAAAAGATAACAAGAGCCAGAGACATTAGAACTTATTAGTATGGATTTATGGATGTATTACTACTTTGAATCCCCGTATGAGTTATCATACAAACTTAAACTCTTTATAAACTCTATAAAGCTACACGTTAATGAATAAAAGGTATAGGTATACTCTATAAAATACTGCAGTCAATTCAAAGCCACGTAAAGGACGCGCGTAGAATTGTAATAAAATATCTCCACGTGCCTAGCGTGTGGTACTTTGTTGGTCATTGTGTAACATTAGGAATTAAGTTCTTCTTTTTCTTTTCTTCCTATAATGGCATCTGTCTTGTCAAAAATTTGGCCAGTGTCAAATGTTTATTTGTTAATAAAGTCTTAGTCGACGGTCAATTGTCAATTCTAAACGTCATCGCGGAACGGCCGTATAGAACTTTCTCGGGATTCCTCGTCGTTCAAATCACATTGCACCATAATACATTTATAATTCAATTGGCCATACTTGTCCTATGTATGTAATCACAATTAATTCATTTAAATTCCGCTTAGATTACTGAATAAAATATGCAGTAAAACAAGAAAAGTGTATTCATTTAGAAGTTCTATGTTACTTCATGTAATGACAAACGAAGAATCCTGAATTAAGTTCGTTTAAACTGTTAGAAAAATTACGTTTTAAAAACTAAAAAGAAAACCGACTCCATTGGATACAATTTGAGACCATAAAATTATTATATTGTGTCATTTTTAGTGGAAAGTACCTAGATGTATTTTGTTTATATATAATATGGGTAGGACAACTAAACGCACTGCTCTGCACTTGCTCTGTAGGTACGTAACAAAAATATCATCGATGTATACGATTTTTAGATTATTGATGATAGTTTAAAAGCTGCTTAACCGATTTCGATAAAATTTAAATGGGAAAGATACCCTTTAAAACAAAAAAAAATCAAATCGGTTCAGGCGTCTTTGAGTAATCAGTGAACATACATAAAAAAAAATCGACGAATTGAGAACTTCCTCTTTTTTGATGAAGTCTGTTAAAATTGACTACAAACAAGTTATATAAACTAGACAATGATATAAAAGTGACAGTGATATAACTGATAGACAGTGATATTAACTAGACAACTAGACACTAGACAATGAATTGTTTGAATCTGTTGCCATTTGTATTTTTTTACATTACAATGACTAAGACACACTTTAGCGCCACGCTAACTAATTGTGTGTTTATAAGATGGAAAGTAAATCTCTGAAGAAAAAAAACCCTCGCTTATTTAATTTATGTGGGTATTTTACACACTCATTAGCCTAAACAATCACTAGTGTGTGACCTCTTTAGTATAGAAATTCAATACTTCAATACTAGTCAATATGCTCTGGTAAACTCAACCTCCTTGCAAAAAGCCGCTAAGTGCATACTCACAATCTGCTGACATAAAACCTTTGATGTGTCGGAAATAAAAAAACTTTACATTAACATTTCCGACAGAAATCTTTTTATATTTACCAACAGGGTGACATGAGCATGTCAGCCACAATCGACACACTAGCTGTACCTGCCTTCCTACATTCACTCTTGTCAGCTGCGATAGCCGTTACGAATTGTCGGTCACGCGTCTTAAAGTTCAACCGTCTGTTGTTTAAAACCAATAGGTAGGTACCAAAAAATTATCATTGTGGCAGGAGGGCAAAAATATGGTAAAAAAACCATATTCAAAGAAATTTTAATGCCATCGGCTACTTAATTTATCGTAGTTTTATCGAGCACCAACAAATTTCCAGTAAATCTTCAAAATTTAAAAATAATATCATTTTATAAACATCGATGAATGTTAGTAAATATGTATTTACAAATTACAATTAATAACTGAGATTAGTCGCATACACACCTACACACACAACATACCACACATACACTACACACGAGGAGGCAGCTTAGCCACCCAGGCTCTTACGAGACTGGAGTTATTAAAATGCCTTCTCCCACATAACATACCTAACACACGCTCACTCACACGCAGCAATACGCAGTAAAAAGTTTTCAGTGTTTTTTTTTATTAAGTAAGTACATAGTCTATATATTTATAATAATTTATATCTATATTATTTCATTATGTCATTTTTCATGTTATTTTTAACCGACTTTATCAAAAAGGAGAAGATTCTCAATTCGTCGGAATCTTTTTTTTTTTTTTATGTATATTCACCTATTTATTACTCGAAAACGGCTGAGCCGATTTGGAAAATTCTTTTTTGTTTGAAAGGGTATTATACTTCACAGGTGGTCCCATATAAATTTACCCATATTATACTATATACAAAATACATCTACTTTCCACTAAAAATGTATTATAGGCTCAAATTTCATTCAATGAAGTCGGTTTCTTTTTAGTTTTTGAAACGTAATTATTATTTGCTCATTTTGTTGTTTGTATGAGTATGATCTATCATTTTTTCCGCTGTTACTATCATTTTTATTGCTCGACTGTCACCTAAGTTCGAGCTAAGGGGTAGACTGAAAACCAGCCCTGCGTAAACCATGTTTGCGCAGATATAGTGCTGAGTCTACTCCAATTGCTAAATGATTTCCAGAACTGTATAAACTGTGTAAATGATCTTGTAAAATATTTTTTAGCAATAAACCTTTTTGTATTTGTATTTTTATTTGAGATGTACAGAATACAGGCGTGAAAACGTAATAAACAAACGGACAGACAGAGTGACGTTCGGGTTTATAATGTTAGTCACAACAGCCCAGATGTTCTGTCACCAACCTCTGTGCCTACATCTCTCATTCCTCACTCATCATCAGCAAACTGCTCTACTGGCACCTAATATTACTGTCATAGGATTTTTTTACCCATCTACACCATTCTGAGACGCAGAAATTGTGGGTTTATTACCGCCGCGAGACAAATGTTTTTATGATCTGCAAGAATTTGTTACGGGTCTGGTTGTTTCTATGTATAATATGTATGTATTTATAAAAAAGTATATAAGTAGTACATCAGTAATTTGGTACCCATAACACAAGTTGTGCTTACTTTGGGGCCAGATGCTGTGAGATAGTCAATTAAATTAAAATTATTTAATTTAATGGACTATCCTAATATATTAAAAAAACTTTATCCTAATATATATCTTATATAAATTATATATAAGTATAAGTTATGTAAGTATATAAAGAAGATCATTTAATTTTTTTTTATTTTCGCTTAGGTGCGTCCAGATATTCAATTGTCTTTGAAGTAATCTTGTTAGATGCCCGTAAGCGTGCCCAGAAGGACACGATTCGTGCACGGAGGAAAGTGTAGAAGTAAGGAAGCCCTGCCTAGGAGATATACAAAGATGCCCTACGCTGCATTATCAGTATCTGAATAGGTATACAAATTATATATAGCGTGAAAAAGTAGCTTTGCGGACCAATTCCTTCGCAATTTACATAGTTTTAAAACGATCACAAAAAGTACAAAACTTAATGTAGTCCAACTGGCTTCTTGGACTATCGAAATATGTACCTACTCAAATCACTTTTCCCCATTCCGACCTAAGTACCTTGACATAAGGTTCAATAAGCTCTGTCAGGTTGTTTTTTTTGCTGCATCGCTCAATAGACTTGATCCATTTTTGTTCCAAATCTAGCTTTGACCTTTAATAAGATAGAAAAAAGAGCTCTTTTTGCGATAAAAAATATTAAAGTAATTATGTTGAATGATTCAAGAAGCTAAACTATTTTTTAGTTTTTAATGATTGCTCTTTTTGATTCAATAAGTAGTTTATTTTTACCAATTGACGACCTCTGTGGCGCAGTGGGCCAAGGCCCGCCTGAGATACAAAACGTTGCGAGTTCGATTCTCGCTGCGAGACTTATATTTATATAATCTGCAAGTATTTGGGCTGGGTGTTTTTCTATCTATTAATATGTATGTTTATATAAAAAAAAACAGTATATAAATAGTATATCAGTCATGTGGTACCCGTAACACAAGCTCTGATTACTTTGGGGCTACATGACGCTGTGTGAAATGTCCGGCATTATTATTATTAATTCGTGGTAGGTACAATAGGTAGGCTATTCAATTTTCATTTATTTTTAGTAAACAACGGTTAGGTAATTATCGCGTATTATTATTATTAAGAGCCCGTGACGTCCCACTGCAGGGAAAGGGCCTCCCTTCCTTTTCTCCAATCGTCCCTGTCTAAAGCCACTGTGGGCCAATCCTTAAGATGGGTTTCTAACTCGTCCCTCCATCTTCGCCGCGGTGACCCGCGATGTCATTTTCCGTTCAGGGGTATCCACTTAGTGGTGGCTTTAGCCCATAACGCATCCGACATGCGGCAAACGTGGCCTGCCCAGTCCTACTTCAATTTCCCGTAGGTATTATATTCTAACTTATTTCCCGACACTTCGGCTATGTTATGATGCAATAACCGTTGGTCCACTGACTGAATCGCCTAGAGGGATGCATCTGAGTAGTAAGGCTAGTTTTTCGAAACTTTTCATTTGTGTGGCGAACATAGATGTTTGTTCTGTGTCTGGGTGTTATAAAGTATCTTATGTATGTATTTAAAAATATATAAGTATTCTATCAGCCATCTGGTCACTATAATACAAGCTATGCTTAGTTTGGGGCTAGATGGTGTTGTGTGCATTCTCCACCAATATTATTATTATTATTATTATTAATTCCAAAATGTCCGTGCTAACATTACAACACACTAACCTTATCCAAGCAATGATAAGATAAAACGCAACGGTAATGGCATGGCAATGGCAATGGTACTAAAAATACCATTGTTGGTAGGTGTACGCTATTAACAATGGTATTTTTAGTACACGACGCCATGTAGAGTCTAAAACAGTCTTCTCGATTTAAATTCACGCACTTCATAATTTTAAACTCCCTCGGATCATTCTCTTGTGGAAGCTACGTTCATTGGAAAGAGCCTTTGGATCGAGAAATTCAATCCAATGATTAGGTCCCGAATCCACCAAGTGCTCCGACATCGCTGGTTTGTATGCTTTGATACCTACTAATAGATAAACTTTGTTCTTTCGGTGTCTTTAGGTGTTAATTAATCGTATTATTTTCGTCCCGTCTTAGGACCCTTACCTATACGTCCTTTTTTAATCGACATAAAAAATGGAGGAGTTTCTTAATTCGTCGTAATCTTTTTGAAGTGAAAACTTCTTTTAGCGCGGTACGCATATTTTTAGATGATTTTAGATGAGGTTTTACACCTCTGGACTCGCGACACCGTTACCGAGACGCAGGGATGCCGCGCTCACCCCATTTGATTATAAACCTTAATTCACATGTTTACAGTCTACTTTTGTATGGAGAAGTTTACTGAGTTAGGTTCTTTGATATATTATCTACATTCTGAACAAAAACATAAAAGAATATTAAAAGTATTTTAAAGTTTCTAATAACTAATAAAATGAAATGCATAAATAAAAAATTCATAAATAAAATGCAATTCATAACCCAATAACCCAATAACCCTAGTACCCATCTTAGCGCGCCAAAATAAGTTTTCACTTCTGTCGACACTGCCGGAGTGCAACCCGTAGTTTTCACTTCTGTCGGCACTGCCGGAGTGCAACCCGTAATTTTTTTTATGTAGGTATGTCCACCGATTCGGAAAAATATTTTTTTTGTTTCAAAGGCTTACTTCCCAGGTCCCATTTAAATTTTGTCAAAATCGGTCGAACGGTTTTTAAAAAGTATATAAAAATTAAAATTTTTAAACATTGATGATATTTACGTTTACTCCGAAACCTCGCTGTCTCATTTGAGCAGTGCGTTTAGTTGGCCTAAGTACTCAAATTATAATAAACATCTACTTTCCACTAACAATTTTGTATATTAAATGAAGTCGGTTTTCTTTAATTATTATGAATACAATAGTCTAGGAGATACAAGACATTTGCAACGTGTGATTTGACCATAAATCAAATCGCGATCCATACACACACACGACGGATAGACGGAGACGGACGGTAGATGTCCCCCTAGACACATTTAGTATGCTTCGATTTTATTTTCTAGTGAAAACTTTGCATTTTTAGAAACTTTCTGTACCGTTTTCCCTCTTCTTACATAATTAAATTTGACATAATCAACCTTATGGGATAAGAATCTTTAATTAATCTTGAACGAAACACGACCACTTAAAATACCTACCTGACGTTAATCCATACCATGAAAGGTTAACGAGACGTTAATTAATACGGTCAACAAATATGGAACTATGCAGTTTTTTACAAGATTTCCATAACTTTACCTTCTGAATGGTGTCCCTTCCTCAATCATGTTATTGTCGATTGTAATAAATAACACATTCGCACTGAAATAATGTCAAATAATATTATCGAACGGCCACGGATTAAACTTCACAAGTAAAAATTAAAAACCTTCGACTCAATAAATAAACATCTTTATATAACCTGGGCCATCTATTTATACCATACCATTTATAACCTATCTAGCTCAATAATTCATTGGACCCGTTCTAATAAACCCAAACACGAGACCTCTGTAGTAAGTTATTGATGGTTTGGGTATCCTGAATATTCCAGGTGATACTGCAGAACCAGGTCAAGGTTACCCAGCACTTGTTATATCATTGAAGTAACAGGATTTAGAAATTAGAATCGATCAGACCTGTGGAATTTGTTCACATCTCTTCATCGACTAGAATACAGTTGATGATCTTCATAAGACTAAGAATACTCTCGATCAAGTCACTTTTTAAACTAAAAGAACTGAATCCAAATTTGAAAGTGAAACGAATCAAAATCAACGTTCATCCGTATAGGAGCTATGATGCCACAGACATACACAAAGATACACAGACACCCTCGTATTTTTATCGAGGGTTGAAAATACTACTCCAATTAGTATCTATCCTGCTGTGCAGGCCTCTTAAACTATCTTCTCCTCTCATTTCCTATCCTTTACGGTCCTGCGCCAAGCGCAGAGCTCCCGCAGTATGTCATCCCACCACTGGTGGCTGGTGGTCTACCTGATCAAATACCCTCCGTATACTCTAACATTCGTTTGATAAACATAGGTGTTTGTTCTATGTCTGGTTTTAACATGGTATAATAAGTAGATATGTATTTATAAATATATAAGTATTCTATTAGTACAAACTATGTTTTGTTTAGGGCTAGATGGTGTTGTATGAATTCTACACTAATATTTATTATATTTAGACCTACAAAAGTAAATACAAACATATTATTTATTTATTTGGAAAAACCAACAGAATAATGAAACGTATAAAAAAAAGGCTTTATACATTAGACAAGTTATTTAATGCAGTTTTATTTAATGCTGATGGCATGTTTGGAAAGGGAGAGGTCAAAAATATCAAACATAGAAAACAAATCGCTACTAAAGTTCATGAAACGATTAATAAAAGTGTTTGAGGCGTAATTTGTACGAATGATACTAGGTTGAAATGTGTGGTTCTTTCTAGAATTAAGTCTGCGACATCGAAAGAAAATAAAGTAAATACTTACATAGAAAAACACGCAGACCCGAGTCAAATATTTGCAGATCAATTCAATTCAATTCAATAAATCTTTATTCAATAAAATTACAAGGACCACTTTGAATCGTCTTCTTACATGCTAGTGAATCTAGGCGCCGGTTTCTCCTAACCCCAGTTCAAGAAGAATCCGGCAACAAACTTGTCTGATGTTAACACTTTTTTGTATGATCCTTGACAATTTTGGTACGGATGCCGAGTCGAGTTGGAGCAGCTTTTTTGTTAAGTATCTAAATAATCAGATATTTCTAAATAATCAGATCATACAAACACTTAGACTTCGACTGGCCTGTTAGTTCAGTTGGTAGTAGCTCTGTCTTCTGCACTGTAGGTTGAGGGTTCGTTTCCTTCCCAGAATAAACATTTGATGAACATAGGTATATGTAAATATGTAAATGTAGGTAGGTGATCTGGTTACCATATTACAAGCTATGCTTAATTTGGGCTAGATGGATTTCATTTTTTAATTTTAATTGAATTTCCTTTCAAAATCGCAAAATATGCAATGCCTTGTTCGTGCAACAATGTTTTTCGAGATAAAAGTAGTCATTTTCAGCCCAGTCTTTGGTCATGACCTTGAGTCGGAAGGTGTAGAGTGAAACAAAAGACCCTTATAGTTAAAAAAAAGATTCCGACGAATTGAGAACCTCCTCCTTTTTGATGAAGTCGGTTAATAAGAGTTTAGTTGCAAAAATTGACAACACCGAGTACCGAGTATAAGTAATACCGATAACGAAACGGCGGCGGCATCAGCAGCGCGATTATCTCAAAACGCGTGTATACATCGACCGTTCATTTAATTTGGCGTCTTATACGATCGTTTACCTCATTAATCATCGCTTTTTACACTTTTTTTACAAGCAGTGTCCTTATGGTCTGGGAGTAATAAAATCAACTATGGTCATCATGAGCATGAACTAACACAGCGGTAATAGAGAGCGAACAAGCTATCAAATGTCAAAAGCAAAGAGTGAAACCCCATGAAGATTGGATAAGTTTATAGGTCTACATTGCTCATAATGCTTATGCATTCCATAATATGGATATATTATAATAATATATTAACTATGTATTATATATTTTTTATTATTATATTATCACACTTCTTTTTTTAAATTGCTATGTTTTTAAGTTGTTTTTAATGTTGCTATGTTTGTATTATTTTAGTAATATTATTAATTACCTATTTTATTTAATGAAATTGTATTGAGTTATATGTATAATTTTGACTTAGTGTGTATTTATTAAACCATTAAATACAAATACAAATACAAAACTTTCTATATTTAATAAAATCACAATTAAGGACCACTTTAAATCGTCTTCTTACATGCTAGTGAATCTAGGTGCCGGTTCCTCCTAACCCCAGTTCAAGAAGAATCCGGCAAGAGACTCGTCTGGTCTTAACACTTTTTTGTATGATCCTTGACAATTTTGTTACGAATGCCGAGTCGAGTTGGAGCAGATTCATCCCAAGCTTTATTTTTTTATATGTTTATTTTAGTTTATAGTTCCCCCGTTATGATGCCACTAGCCCTGAGGTTTAGTCTGAAAACCTACGCTGCCTTCATACTTTGTATGGGAGAGGCATAAAACTGAGACTGGACCTATTTGGCTACACACAGGCACAGATAACATAATACTATACTAACACAGGGAAGGATTGTCGATCGTGGGTGTGTGTTAGTAGGTAGGTAATGTGTTTGGGTACCCATCTGCCTGGGAGGGTGCCTATACCTATACCTATAGAATTTCGTTTTTTTTTTACTGTCTTTCTTGAATATCTTTAAATTCTTTTCTTTCTGTATGTACCAAATATATGTCTATTCTACTCATAATTGGTTCTTCTCTAATTAGAAACACATTTTTTTTATTTTACTGGTATAGCGCACATACATATTTCGAACAGAGAAATCTATTGATGCACGATCGGTTTTGACCCCATGATATTAGGATCCGAAGGCGGGGTGGGGTTACTACCACTTGACAACCAGTTGTATCTAATTCAATAATTAACAATGACAATGTTTCATTAAATTAAAAATATAACTTGTGTAGTCTGCTTGTGTGGTAGCAACGCGCGCTTTGTGGTTATTTATTACTCCGACACTTTTTATCGATCTTTTTAAACAAGAATATGTAGCTAATTTCAGATGTTCTTATAGAAAATAATGTTAAAAAAGTCGTTGTAAAAAGCGGTTTTTATTATTGCTCATCAATATTCGGTACTGCTTAATCGAAGATGAACTTCAGTATCAAGGTGAACAAGTCGAAATTGATTGATCTATGAAAATGAATATAGTGGCTAAATCAATAAAAACAAAAAATATGTCCAGCAAAATCAAAATAATTACGGTTTTGACCAGGTAGAGATTAAAAGCCAAAAATCTATTCTCCTTAAAATACATATATTTATGTTAAAATACATGTTGAAAAAACATATCTTAAAATACATATCGGCCAGCCCCCAGCCCCCGTTTTCCTCGTTTTCAGCTCTTATGGACAGCAGGAGTTGTTTACCCGCTAACGAAGAAAGTCATCCCGTGACCACGACAGAGTGTAAACCTGTCGAAACGTCGGGAAAAATAGGTAAATAAACGCGATAAATACCCGTAAGTATTTATAATAATGAAGAAAATACACACAAGAGCTGTTTTGTGTTTTATGTTACTTTGTAAGATATATATTGTATGAGTTTTTGTTTTTATATTTTTAACATTGCATAAATTATTCGAAATAAAGATTATTATTATTATAATTATATGAAAGCCAGTAGAACATTGAGGTGCCTCATTATTTCCATTCTCGTCAAAGTAACCTTTTGTAAGGTAAGGTAGGTAAGGCCCATGGGCAAGTCCCATTAAATTGACAAATTGATTGGTAGAGTCAGCACAACAGTCAATTTCAATCAGTGAGAAAAAAAACATCTAGATTTTATGTTTGCAATACTATCATCCGTACCTAATCATAATCTTATCAACAGAAAAAATATAATATAACCAAAATTGTCTCGCAATATTTAAATTTCTATTCCCTTCGTTGAAATGAAAGTATGTTGAATCCGTGTTTTTGCGAACCGTACAAATATTAATTTATCAATGGTAATACCTACTCGATCAATATTATTGATAAAAGGCAGCCCACAGCGTGATATATAGCCTGAGAAATATATCAAAGCCTTACAAGTAAGACAATGCGAGAACTTTACAAAAACAATGGCTATATTGAAGAAATGGCACCAACCTGACCATTTCTTCCTTTTCGGGCAGGGCTAAATTTATCTCTTAATTTCCTTTTTATTATGTTGCAAAGTTGTTTATTTTTAAGAACATTCTTAATTTTCTGTATGAAAGAATTTATTACAAACGGCCGAAAGTATCTAAATATTAAAAAAATGTTCAAACCGGTCATAGTTAAATTAGTTATAAAAAGGATGAAACAAAAAAGCGCAAGGACCAGGACGAGTTTCATGTAAATTCAAGTCGGACTTGGGTTAGAAGGAATTGGCACCTAAATTCACCTAGTATGTAAGACGTTTCAAAGTCAAAGTCAAAAGATAATTTATTCAATACAATCACATGATCACTTTTAGGTGTCAATTCCTCCTAACCTAAGCCCGAGAAGAACTGGCAAGAAACTCGTCCTGGTCCTAGCCCTTTTTTGCATGATCCATCTCATAGTTAGGTAGTTACCTTATCTACGAAAAACTAATACAAGAGAGTATACATTTCAAATGTGCGGGCTAACTGTCTGAGGACAGAGCAACATGAGGCCATGCATTCTTATTCTTGTGATTGTCAAAAAATGTTATGACTTTGACTTTAACTTAGATCACCAGTAATGATTTAATGGTCACATATTATTTTGTCAATGAAGCCACCCTCACTGTTACGATACATATAGAATCTTCATGCGTACGTAAGTAAATAACCCGTGGTTTTTAAAATGTAATTACCTACAACTCATGAAAGCTTTGAAAATAGTTCAAGTTTTCCTGCAGTTTTGCAAAATTTCCATCCATCCTTAATAGTTGTCCAATTAAGTCATGGAGCCCAAATGATATAATTATTGTGTCGCCAAACAGTACGACGTGTATGATGAATCGTGTTCCGGCAGCCCTGTCTCTTTGGAAGGTCAGAGATGCATCATCAGCAATTTATTGCCACAATAGTTAGCTTGCTTATTACTATCGACGGTTTATTTATTACAGGGCATGATTAAACGATGTTTCTGAATTTTGATGTGACGTTTTGCACTTTCTTTATTTGATTTTAGTTTGCTGTTTCTTGTTTATTAAGCTTCTGGTAATAATGGTGATTTCATTATTATGAGCTAAAATACATATATACCTATAACATAATAAATAAATAAATATAGGTGGACAATGCACACAACACCATTTAGCCCCAAACATAGCATACCTTGTATTATGGTGACCAAACTACTGATAGAATACTTATATATTTTTAAATACATACTTATGATACTTTATAACACTCAGACACAAAACAAACACATTAAGTTCATCACCTAAATGTTTATCTTAGGATCGAAACCTCAACCCACAGCGCAGCAGGCAGGGCTACTACCAAATGAGCTGACAGGCCAGTGGTGAAGTATTTCACCAATAAATCTGTTCATTGTACCTAAGTGCATTCTCCAAACTATTTTTGCGATTTGCCTTTCCTTCTAAGTCCATAAAAATACTTCAAAGCGAAACATTTCCCTTGATTCTTATGCTTAGCATGCGATTGACAGACTCTAGCTCAAAGTCAAAATCAAAAACATTTTTAATCAATACAATCACACGGATCACTTTGAATCGTCTTACATACTAGGTGAATTTAGGTGCCAATTCCTCCTAACCCAAGCCCGAGAAGAACTGGCAAGAAACTCGTCCTAGTCCTGGTTTTGCATGATCCATCGTACTTATAACTAGCTTATCTACGAAAAACTAATACAAAAGAATTTACTCGTGTACATTTCAAATCTGTCAGTTAACTGTCTGAGGGCAGAGCAACATGAGGCCATGCATTATTATCAATAATATAGTCATTTATATTATAATACGCTTTCTTCAAAGGACTACCCTTTATGTAAGCATTAATTTCTTTATTGGTAGTTTAGCTGACTGATCGAACAACCTACGTATACGTAAGGTGTTTTAGATAGTTTCGCTTGTCTACAAGAAACGGCCTATGCGCATTCATGACAATCCACATACACCTACAGCCCAAGAAATGTCAGCTCAGACCAGTTAGTGTCCCTGACATTACCAGCGGTTCCGCGCAACAATATAGACCAAAAGTACCTATTAGACCAAGCCGGATTGTGGGGAAAGGATTATAAGCTATGTTAATGGATTTGCTCATTGGTACTGATAATGGATTTAGGCGGAATGTGATGTTAGGCTCGACCAATCATTCCCTACTCTTTCGTTTGTTGCTTATTCTGGGTAATACTTGTGAATAATGACGTCATGACAACATCAATTTTCGCAATTGCAACATGTAGCAACTTGTTTAGATATATCAGCACGCAGTATCCAGCAGTGTGGTGCAATTTAGCAAAACACAAGTTGCCGAGCAATTATTGCTCAAAAAACTGCATGTGTAAGCGGACCTTGAGGTACAGACAACAGGGCAGACAACAGGCGAAGTAGTTCTGATTACCGAAAAATAATAATATATTCAGTTAATTCGTTTAAGTAGTTCAAAAGTCTAGCTATGAATACTGATTGATATAATATACCAACGAAACCTACTAATTGAAGAAGTATTAATGAATCAGTCATCTAGAATTGAGGCTACTAGAACGGGCTAATTGTCCATAAAATGATATGCAGCACACGCACTTAATCACTTAAAAATGTTGCTTTGGTATTTATTATGACATATCTTAGTATCTAGTTAAGCGAATTAATAAATATATTATTCAATGGCATTAAATTAGACAGCACATTGAACTCAGTTTCGTTACGTAATTAACACACTATAATAAAACACTGGTTTTATAAGTATTGCAAAGGAAATAAGTCGATATGCGCTTTTTAACAAAATTAAAGAAAGTAGGTACTTAGATAATATTGATAGATTACTTTTATAAGCAGATAAGTGGTGCAGTAAGTAGTTAATTTTTTAATAGTTAATCTGTCAACAAACTTAGACACTCCATTTTACCTCTTTGCGATGATTATTTTGAAAACCCGTAAAACATGTGTCCATTTAGTTTTTATTTAAAATATCCAAACCGAAGTTTCAAGCCAATCGCACCACTCATTAAAAAGTTCTCATACAAAGTTTGACATCTCATTTTACTCGTTTTTGAGGGCTATTGGGGTGAATTTAGTGGGTCGTTTTATTATAAAAGGAAGCTACTTTCCTGGCTGGGTGATGATGAATCAGTCAGTCAGTCATGTTAGAATGTCAGTTGGTAGTAGCTCTTCTGTAGATTATGGCTTCGATTACCTCCCAGTACCAATATTTGTGTGTCGAACATAGATGTTTGTTCTGTGTCTGGATGTTTAAGAGTATCATAAGTACTATTTATGTATTTAAAAATATATAAGTATTTTATCAGTCATCTGGTCTCCATAATACAAGCTATGCTTAGTTTGGGGGCTAGACGGTGTTGCGTGTTTAAATTTAAATACTTACATAAACCGACCAACCTATAAGTATACCAAATTTTAATCAAACTAAATACTAGGAAGAACCTCGACAATAGAATCACTGGTTAGTCTGACTATGATAAGAATCTCCTTTTCAAAACATGAGAATCGATTATTTATTATTTGAATCGGTCTGACTATGATAAGAATCTCCTTTTCAAAACATGAGAATCGATTATTTATTATTTGAATCGATTGACAAGTTAATAGTGAACTTATCTGTATCGACCGATAGACTCTTATGTAATGTTGTAAACTTGTAACATCTCATTACGAAGCACAATGCATACGAAGGGACGTTGCTTCCATGCCAAGCCTACTAGGGATGCAGACAGATTGGCAAGTTTTGATAAGCAAGACTATTTAGTACCTGATTTCTAGATATTTGTGCCTAATTTTTCTTCTTCTTCTTCGTTACTGGCATGTGTCAAATGATGACAATTTAGCCAATGTCAAGTATTTAGATTGTTTATAGTAAGACGTCACAAAGTTGTATGTTGATGTTCGTCGTTTGTTATTTATAAAAATTGGTCTGTTTATAAAATAACTAGCTGTTGCTCGGGACTTCGTCCTAATTTTTTTAAAAGGAATTGTAGCTTAAATCCTTTTCCAGGATGCAATTTATCTCCTTGCCAAAGTTAATTGATATGTTTCAAACCAATCACACCCACCACCCATTAAAAGTTTCCATACAAACATTCACACTACATTTTCTTTTTAAATCCTGAAACACGTGTCCATTTATTTTGTATTTTAAGTACCTACCTTCCCAAACCAAGTTTCTATGAAATCACACCACCCGTTAAAAAGTTTCCATACAATCTTTGACACCCCATTTGTTATGGTTAATTGAAAAATCCTGTGTCCATTTATTTTGCATTTTCATTAATCAAATCAAGTTTCAAGCAAATCGCACCACGCGTTAAAAAGTTTCATACATTCGTTTTCACCCCATTTCACCCTCTTAGGGATTGAATTTCAAAAAACTCCGCCTTAGTAGGTAGTTTTGCTATAAAAGGAAGCTACGTTCCAAATTTCAGTTTTCTAGCTCCAGCAGTTTCGGCTCGGCGATGATGAATCAGTCAGTCAGTCAGGTTAAGCTCTTTTATAGGTATAGACTAAACGGATTATTTTTGCTTGAATCACAAAGAAACCTAAAACATTCATTCCAATTATTCACACCCGAGTGTGAACTCTAGCTTTATTTCAATAAAATTATCAAAATTACAAATAAAATCCGAAATATTTCTGGAAAAATAAATAATATAGGCACAATGTAAACTCCGCAAAACGGCCAAAAATCTTGTAATCTAATAATCTTGTGCCTAATAATTACCTAGTTTGATATATCAGTGCGCCTGCAGGTAAGTGCAGTGGAGTGATCGTGCTTTAGAGATCTGTCACTACAGTAAACATCAATTCCCAAATTGATTACAAATAAACCAGTAACAATAAATAAATACTCATAAAGTCAGAACAAAATACATAATGGAGGCATTTTAAATCAATATGCACGCGTCAATGAACATCGAACACGCTCGCGAAAGCTTTTCAACAAGGTGTTGTAAATTACAGAGACAAAGTTACAGATGCCATCGATAAAACTGATTCTGAACTGTGCTCTGAGGACGTAGAGATCATATTTGAGGAGCAGGATGATAAAGATACGGTGGTTGATAGGATTTACCACGGTCGGTTAGGCCAAGTGTTATCGGTAGTCCTTGCAATGAATAACTTTAGCCGAGAGTTTGATGTTCCCGAAAAAAAGTTCGAAAAGGTCCAGCGAAATGACGTTACGTGTTTCCTTATCATTTTCTGAAATTAAGTGTCAATTTCTGAATTATTTTACAATAAAGAAGTGTTTTTTTGGAATTTAATGGTGTTGTTTTCAAAGTCATGATATTTATTTATACAATTTATATAACAATTTCTTAGTCGCTTTTAAATTTCAATAACATTATATAACAAACACTGGCACAGTATGCGAAGGCCTGCATGAGACGCAGAAGGTTGCGGGTTTGATTCCCGCCGTGGGACAACTGTTTGTATAATCTGCAAGTATCTGGGTGTTTTTCTGTGTATAATATGTATGTATTTACAAAAGAAAAAGTAGAATACCAGTCATGTGGTACCCATAACACAAACTCTGCTTACTTTGGGACTAGATTACGCTGTGTGAAATGTCCGGCATTATATATTTTATATATAACTAGCTAACCCGGCAAACTTCGTACCGCCTCAGAATCAATAAATAAAAAAGCAAGCATTTTTTTCATATTTACTCACTATGGACTTCCAGTCCAGGGAAGGTTTAAAAAGTCCAAATAATTCAATTTGGTTTTGAATTATTAGCCAAATCAGACCAGCCGGTCTCGAGTTTTAGCGAGACTAACGAACAGCAATTGATTTTTATTATATAGATTTGTTTAACATTTTCTCAAAAGGACAAGTAGGTACCTACCTAGCTACCTAACATACCTGTATTTAATTTAATGGTACCAACGATAAAATGTCAATCACCCAATTTACATGACAAATAAATGATACAAATTAAATTGATCTATTCAAATGTTAAATACCTACAGCGGCATAAATATTTATAGTCCATTCCATAAACTTGTATATGAGATTTTATGACAATCATAAAATCAAATATCATGCCAAAGCAATTAAGCTATTGTTTGTAGGTATTTTATATTCGATCAACAATAAAACAGGTCAATGTATTTTTATTTGAACTGGCCAGCTTAGTTGCGCCGTAGGCTGGGGGTTCGATTCCCTCCCAGGACAAACATTTATGTGATGAAAATAGGCTTTTGTTCTGTGTTTGGGTGTTATAAAGCATTATAAGTATGATGTGTGCATTGTCCACCAATATTTATTTATTTCGATTTAAATAGATACGACCTCGTATTATTTTCTTCTGTAATCCTTACTATCCTAACTTATATTATAAATGCGAAAGTAACTCTGTTTGTCTGTCTGTCTGTCTCGATTTCACGCCAAAACTACTGAACCGATTTTCATGAATGATTTTACACAGATAGTCAAAAGCCTGAGAAAGGACATAGGCTACTTTTTAATTGGAAAAAAAGTGTTGTAAAGGGTTGAAAAGGGGAATTAAAGGTTGTATGAAAGTATTGTCATTTTCAGAACTAGAAGCACACAATTTTGGTTTGTTGATCCCTACTAATATAATAAATGAGGAGCTCCGGAACAAAAACCGATAAATCCACTTTACGTAATTTTAGGGAAAATACAAAAATGTTTTATTAAGATATCGTAATGCTTTTCGTATCATATGACAAAAATGGGTCGTAGGAAGGGCTTTCATATAGTCATTAAAAAAAACTATTATGAATAGTGTCAAGAATTATAATTTAAAATATGGAATTATCGGGTTTTGGTCCGACCATTACATAATTATCGGCTTTTCGGCATTTTGATGAATTTTGGCATAGAGATAGATGGGACTTTGGAGAAGGACATAGGCAAATTTTTATGTAGGTACCATGCGTGCGCAGCCGCAGGCAGCAGCTAGTACTAATATATAATACCAACAAATTACGTGGCAGACCACGTCTAATGCAAGGTTCTACCGATCTTACCCGAAAACGACTGTCAAAAAAGGTATAGGTAAGTACATTATACCTTATTTACCTTTAGGCTATCTAGCCCCAAAGTAAGCAGAGCTTGTGTTATGGGTACCACATGACTGATATACTACGCATATACTTTTCTTTGTAAATACTTACATATTATACATAGAAAAATACCCAGACCCGTGACAAATACATGCAGATCATATAAAAATTTGTACCGGGCTGGATTCGAACCCACAACCATCTGCGTCACAGGCAGAAGGTTGAATGGTATTAAATTGCTACCAAATCTGACCAAAAATCATTATTTTCCTTATTAACATCAAAAGAATTCACTGTGTTCAAATGCGTTTGACCAATTTATTGTTTGAATGATGTTTGCATTTTTAATTTAATTTTTTTCCATAGGATGTTACTCGTAAATCGACATGGTGATTACATGGGCCTATTTATTATTACTTCGACCTTTTAGCAGTTCATTCATGCACAAAACTCTCGTTAAGGCTTCCTTATAAGTTTAATCAGATGTTGATCTGGGCAATTATGAAAACAAAACTGCTTCGATTACTCTTGATCCGTAAATGATTAATTGACTTCAAGACAATCGCTTATCTGAGCGAGAAGTGTATTCACCATCAGAAATATCTGAGCATCTCTTGTGCAACACTTACGGCCAACCGCGTCAAAATCATCATCACACTTTTAAAGCCAAATTATTTGGTATTTCAAGTTCAAGTCAAGTTATTTATTGGTAACAAAATAAGGTTATATGTCAGTTTCATCACAATAATAGATAGGTTAGTAAATCAATTGTGTTGTACTTACAACGACCATTCGTTCGAATTTACAATATAAATAAATAAATAAAATAAAATAATAAATAACCCCGGACATTTCACACAGCATCATCTGGCCCCAAAGTAAGCAGAATTTGTGTTATGAGTACCATTTGACTGATATATACTTATGATACTACTTATATACTTTTTTTTTGTAAATACATACATATTATACATAGAAACACCCAGACCCCAGAATATATAAATTTGATTGATTCTATAATAATTTATATTGATTCAATTGGTATTGGTTATAATTGGTAATAATTGGTTGGTTCAATAATTGTCACTATTATTTAAAAAATACATATAATAATGTCATTTCATTTCAGTTATTCATTTAACAATATACATTGTATTTGAATATAGTCTTACATTAAATTGGCCTAAAATTACACATAATTAAAACAATAGATATTAAAAAACAAACAATAAAGTACAATTAAATTAAAGAAAATAAAAATAAAAATATTTTATATTTAATATTATTTTTAATGTGGTCCCTAACTGAGAAAATAATCATCATGCGATTGATTAATGAACTTTAGAAAATGTCTTAGACATCTTGGTTGCTCAACAACTTCTGGTGGCGTACTGGCGACTGGCGATTGTCAAGACAATTGCTTTTTGAGTGTATGTAAATGAGAGTACTGAGGACGATGGTTTTCGTGACTTGCCGAGTGAATCACCTCGTCTCAGCTCGTGAACCAATATGTAGGCTTGAGGCCCGGGACAGGTGACAGGCCTTCGGAGACGAAAGGATAATTCGTGAGGAATCGAAGGGGATACTGACGGTGAATCATTTGCTCGTTGATTGACACCTTTTTTTTTAATTTAATTAAATTAATTGGCCTAGCGCGTGAAGGTTTCCGATGTCAGTATGGATGAGAAAGTCAGGTCGCAAACCGATTTAATACCATTTAGTTGAAAAACAAAAAAATGTTTGTTTGTAAAAACGGTTTACGGACGATTATTTTACGTGATAACGACATAAGAAAACATTGATGAATCTATCGTGCCTATCGTGCCTCTCTATCGCTTGTTCCGCGCTCTAGCTTGCACGCTTTTTCGTGCGTGCAGCCAACGATCGTCAATTTATAAGACGATATCACGTCAATAAAAATCTGGCTTTACCTCGAAATTAAGTAAAGCCTTACCTACTAGCCGTGATAATGTCCTTGTTAAAAACATTTCAGGTTTCCCCAAAAAGCGGTTTAGCCAGTAGGGGGATACTGACCTCTACCAAAAATGACCACTTTGAAACTAAATATTTATCAAACGAATATCTGTTTCGAAAAACTATTCAAGAAACCTCCTAGTATCTATCCTTAAAATACCTATCTAACGATATGTAAATAAAGAAAAACCCAAATTGACATATAGTAGAGTGGCGTAATAGGTACTTAACAAAAAAAAAATTTTTAGTTTTTATTTCATAATTTTGTAAGGGCTACTAATACCTACGTATTACCGATCAAAATTCACGATCTCGATTAAATTTATAGTTTGCGAGCAAAGGCTTGTGGACTTCGGGTCCTTAAAAAGGTAGCCATTTAAACCTTTAATTTAATAAATGCAAAAATCGGAAAAATGACAATTATTTTAAGAACAGTGGTTGTTTTAATACCTCTCATCTCTACTCTAATTGAGTGAAGCACGTGCATGCCTCATAGCCGGATTCCTTACAAAAACACAATTATTGTAAGTGTATAAAATTACAATTAAAAATATATCGTACGAAGACAGCGATTTTAATATTAAACTTGAGAACGATATGCTTATAATAGCTAGGAAGTTTATTTATAAAAACGCTTAACTGCTGTTTACATAAATTGTACCTTTACTCATTGATCCAGGCACAAAAACCAAGACAAGTCTCTTGTTTTTCTCGGACTTGGGTTAGGAAGAATTTCATTCACCTAGTGTACCTAGTAAGACGTTTCAAAGTGATCCTTGTGATTGTCTATTACTAATACTTATTATAAAAAGGAAAGATTTGATTGTATGTTTGTTTGTATTGAATAGGCTCCGAAACTACTGGACCGATTTGAAAAATTATTTTACCGTTGGAAAGCTACACCATCCCCGGGCTATTTTTTATCCCGGGAAAATTAGTTTGTCCAGGGAAAAATCTTCAACGCGGGTGAAGCTGCACGCGGACAGCTAGTATTGAATAAAAATAATTAGATTTTGAATTTGCTGTTAATGCGCAACTAACCGTTATAAACGCAGCCAAAAATACCTAAACAATATTACAAAATATCGCCAATGAATATCAATACATTTTTCAATGGATTGGAGAACAAGGAAGTATTTATATAACCACTATGTACTGACGGAGCCGTCTGAAAACATGCGTTTTCTTGCTACATTAATCGTAACAAAAGATTCGGCAGAGGTGCTGCGCCACAGCTAATTAAAAACAGTAACTACATTTTGTAGCACACCTACTTCAGTTTGTAGCACACCTACTTCAGTTTGTAGCACACCTACTTCAGTTTGTAGCACACCTACTTCAGTTTTTTACCGAACGCATTCCATGGAATAGTAACTGCTATCACATCGCTAAATATGGAATCAGATAGCATCGTTTTACAAACTTCGTCCAAATTAATGTCAACTGTATCAAGAAAATTAATGAGTAGGTACAATTACAAACTGAATTCTTTATAACTCGTTAAGAAGTTTTGGGAAAATTTGAAATACGAGGTGATTAAGTGGTGTCAACTGACAAATATTTTTAAAGCGGCAAATTTATGAGAACACTAATTTATTTCTTTTCAGATAACAAACCGAGCGCATATTGTCATTCGATAGCGGCTAGGTATCATTATTACATTCTCTAAATAAAATATTAAATTCTCAAAACTATGAACAATATATGGAATAAATTGTATACGGAATAGTTTTACAAGGCTTTAGTACATAATACTTATTAGTACAATAGCTGCTCCCCGCGGCTACGCACGCGTGGTACCTACAAAAAAGTAGCCTGGGTATGTCCTTCTTAAAGGTCCCATCTATCTCTATAGGTACCAAAATTTCTCAATATCGATTCAGCCGTTTAGGCGTGAAAACGTAACAAACAGACAGACAGACAAAGTTACTTTCGCATTTATAATATTAGAAGGCAGACTCCTCGAAAACATTTATAATAAATAATAAATAAAGGCATGTAATTAAATCGATATCTGTGTATTCCCTTTTTTCGAACAAAATATTTCAAAGTTAAACCAAAAATACTGACTTGCACACAAGTTATGCACACTAAATAAATCAAATTATATATACTGTTTCATGGTATTTGCAGAACTCTTATGCTCCTACCGTGACCTTGTATTATTCTTCTGGCGCTTCGGCGGCCGCTACCGCGGCACGCTCGCTTCGCTCGCTCGCCTTGCGCGTTGTTTTCTATACTCTAACCTAACCAATTGAAGGACATGTTTAGTTAATCAATTGTTTTTTTAGCACAGCATTCATTTTTCTGGTATGCATTTAGTTAATTAGTGGAGCATTTAGTTAATTAGAGGAGTTACCTAGTGTGCTGAAAAATTATACAGATGTGCATTTAAAAATATCCCATAAATAAATAGCGACTTTAGCTACAAACCATACCACGCAACAAAGTACAATTCAGTTCGCACAAGCTCTTAGTGCCTAACATTATTTTTACCTACGAGTACATGCCCCTTTCTATCGCGTAACTCTCGTCTGACGCGGCACTTCTCCGCGAATTTGCCAACAAGGTGAGTGCGCAAATGTACTTGTAACGTAGTTACCTAAAGTAAGGAGTACCTACGTCTGGCTTGACTCTAGGCTCTATTAACAGACCCAATCTAATAGAATGCCAATGTCAATGTCATAAAAATAATACAAGATAAATGTTTTGATGACTGCCAGAAACGACCCAGCGATATTTATTTCTGAGTTATTGAACATGCGAAAAAGGTCAACAGCCATTAAATTAAAGCAAATGACGAATTTAGAAATTAATAATAACTTTTGTTGCTAGATCCAGTTGGTCATCAACGAGATTGGAAGTCAATTATCGTTCCAATGCGTGAAATTATCATCTGACATTTTCTTTGAGATCTTTCTTATGGCAAGATAGGGCTGTTGAATTTAATTTGCTGCTGTATATTGTAGAGGAGGTTGAAGTACCGGTTATTGTCTTTCTACGTAAGCTGTAAATAATAATAATTTAAGCCTTTATTACTGTTAGGTATAAGCCTTTATTACTAACTAAAATATTTCACTGACGGTCGGTCTGAAGAACTGCTTGTCCTTCGACTAAGGGCTCCCCTAAAGTCTTCTATATTTCTCTGCATTTTGCTATTCTAGTCCATTCAGGGCCGGCGATTCATTTTAGGTCGTCTTCCTAGCGTTTCGCTTTTAACTACGTTTAGACCTACGTTTAACTAGGAACTCGCCTGATGTTAAGCGACAATGTGGCCGACGACGGGGCACGCTGGTCTAGAAGATACCTACTCTTGATTTGAAGAGACCCAGATTGTAGTTTTCTAGAAAGACAGACGACGGCAAAGCATTCCAATCCTTGGCTGTACGCATTATAAATGTGGAAGCAAAGCGTTTCGTTCGTAAGGGTGGTAGACTGAGCGGTACGTCTGCTTGTCCTGTTGTGAACTTATTTTTATGCAAGCTGTATTTGCACCTAAATGTATGGTTAAAGTTTTGACATCTCAATCAGGGATATACAAACATACGTACACACTAGTCAGCATCTTATAATGATATACTCGGCGTAGTTGGTTTATGTTTTGATAAAAAAATATATGTATTATGCTTAATTTGGAGTTAGATGGTGCTATGAGCAATTGTCCACGAATATTTATGTTATTATATTTACTTATACCAAGAGTGTCAACCCTATTACACTAGATATCCAAAGCACAACAAACCGCGAACCAAAATCATCTTTTTTTTAAAAGCGAAAATGTCAGCCGCTACAAGTTGTTCCAATATTATTACTGGTTTGTGTTTGTCAATTTAAATTTTAACCGGGATTACTTTGCCCTTTTGTGAATGATTATTTGAAGAGTATGTGACTTTGGGCGCAGCTGGTGTTTTTGTTCTGTGACTTTTTGATGACTTTTTATAGCTGGTCAAATAGTTTTATAGGTTTTTAATAGTTCCTAAACATTTCCATATGACACAGTTCCGATTTTTTGAGTTGTAAAAGTTGATTCTTTATTGCCTTTGGTTACTTTTTATATTAAAAAACAGTTACCTATAATATAAGACGGTCTGACGCAAAATATAATACCTAGATTTTAATGATAAGAAACTCATTGACTTTCTAGTTCAAAAGGTAATTCGTAGTTTCCAGGATCTACAAAAGTCTCACAAAGGCTTCAATAATGACAGAAGTTTTTAAATGACAGAAGTTTTTAAATATCTCTATAGTACCAGGCAAGTAAATGATGCGATAAATCGGAAAATTATACCTTTCAAGTTTCTTTCAATTTACAAAATCTTACAGACAGTAATAAGCAGGCTCTGCGCACTTACTGATGGCATGAGATTTATGTCATTAAATTGCCCAGCAGATTCACCGCTCACTTAAATAAACACTTAGCATGTCGTAAGCACAAAAAGGATAATGGCAACAAAAAACAATGACCTTAAATCAATAATGTGACTCAAGTCAAACGAGTTGGCATGTAATTTAAGTTCAGTAGGTATGTAATTTCTAAACTTACCTTCGATTTTCCGAGACAATTCACAGTCAAAAAAAGAACACAAATAATTTAGTGCACGTGGATACTGGCACAAAACGTCCAAATCACCAAAACGAAGAAAATTATTAAACAAATGAAAAACTATTCTAAATTCAAAGAACGCGCGAAACCGCAGAAATGTGTCAGTGGCGCGTCGCGACGGCCTAGCCGCTACCCGTGGCTTGAATAGCAATGGCGAGCAATACCGAACCGATTTTTCGAAATTTTGGGAGCGGTAGTGCCTGATCGGTGGCGAGGATCTGAATGGCGCGACGCGCGGCACCTCCGTTCCTCGGAGACTGACCACCAAAGCGGCAGGACATCGACTTTATAAATTAACTTCGTCCATAAATGCGTAACTGTACAATTTGACTAGATTTTTGTGACATGCTTTTTATTGGGGCATTAAGGTACCCATCCTCATTAATTGATTCCGACAAGCACAAATGATTCACACAAGATCTCTTATGCCTATTATCATACCTACCTAAACATCTTAACTAATTTTTCCTATCAAATATATTTTTGTTAAATTGATCCATCAAAATGTCTCAACAATCCTAAACTGGAATATTGAGATGATGTCATCTCATCTACATTTATTTTGTTATTTAGATTATTCATATTTGAAAAATAGTTGTCTGATCCCTCTCACAAAGCTCACATAGAATAAAAGAAATATCCAAAGGGATTCTGACGTATAAGTATGTATAGAGATTACGCAGACGTGAGCAAATTTCTTTAAACTTTTCATAAAGAAATTTCTCTTGGATTATGCATAAAAAAGTAGGTAAAGTGCTTACTTCGGTGAGTGAATAGGTAGGTAAGTTCATCTAAGTATTATTTTTACGACTAAATTTGCATTTACGTATTTACACATAAAGCACATGAACCGGACTAATAGCTGGCTGAGTCCGCACTCTATTTGCCATTACGCGAAAACAATATTGACCCAACCTTCTAGGACAAATTTAATATCTACCTAATGGACAATTGCAAATATTTGAACAGCTTTCGCACTGTGCCAGGCAGGTTAAAAAATTATAGAAAGAGCTATGCCATCAAAATGTTTTTGAATTTTAAAAACAGAAGTCGTCGTTTTCGGTGTTCTAGAACTTTTAATATACTCGTTCTTACAGTAAAGAGCTCATCGAGTTATTATCAAATCACTTGTTTGAAGTTACTTCGTGTATTTTTATTTTTATAAGAAGACTGTTAATAATAATTCTTTAATAATTTAATTTAAAATAGAATTACAAAAAGCCATTTTTTTATAGCCGAATCACGAGTACATGTTTGTGAGTTGCGAAAATGAGGCACCAAACTCTAAGCACAATTAGATGTAGGTACCTATTTAAAAAATTATACCTAACACTGAAGTAATATAACTGCATCATCTGATGGAGGCGTTCGTGGCCTAGCTAATTTATTGTTTTCCTAAAGATCAACGACGTTTAGCAACATTCTGCGACGTCAGTATCTGGATGGGCACCCGCTGTGGCATTTTCATCTGAGCGCTTCCGTGATTCGCTGTCGGTCGCGGATTATCAAATGTTGTTAGGTTGTATGACGGAGGCCTTCGAGCGACCGTAACTTCATCACAAGTTTTGGCATCTGACTCAAACATAGAAGCATCGTCAGCTGGCCAGCAGTACCTACCAGCTCATGTCATGTCTTATCCGTTTTACGGACAGACACAGAGGTCGATATGCAAAGAGTAGCCACTCTTATAAAGATTTACCGGTTAATCTGAAAGTCTTAACTGTCCATGTTACAAGATATAGCGAAATGTCTTAGCGAAACTTGTACATAATTCACTATATTTATACTAAGTATACACTGTTTATTATCACAGTTATGTACTTAGTTTAGACGTGATAACGTCTTATAAATCGATGAACGCACAAAAAATTGTCACGTTCCGCCTGAGCTGAGCGTGCAAGCGAGAGTGCGGAACAAGCGATAGAGAGGCACGATCGGCCTAAGCGTTCGCTGTTCGGCTTGAGTTGTGACGCATCTTAATAGGTTAAAAGTATGCAATTTTTGATCAATGTTTTCTTATGACGTTATCACGTAAAATTATCGTCCGTAAACCAACTTTACAGACATCCATTTTTTTTTGTTTTCAGATGGTACAGATTGGTAGTCACAAAATGATCACCGGCCACTTCTACAAATGCTGGTCTTCTCCTACGTCCTACGTGCAAAGGACAAGCAAAAAACGTGACATTATCAAAACTGTGGCCCCTTCCACAAAGGATACTAAACAAACATTTTATTGATTGAATCGCATTGAATTGATTGTTTCATTGTTTGACATTTTATTAAGTAATACCTACTACAGCTCTTCTAAATTAATTCGTATTTCTATGTTATTTCATGTTTTATTGGGTAATCTAAGCGGAATTAATCAATAAATTGTGACTTCATAACACAATCTAGACACACTATTTTTGAAGTGATAACGTCTTATACATTGATAATCGCCAGCTGCACGCACGAAAAATTGTCACGTTCCGCCGGAGCCGAGCGTGCAAGCGAGAGCGCGGAACAAGCGATAGAGAAGCACGCTCCGCCTAAGCGTTCGGCTTGTGACGCATCTTAATAGGTTAAAAATACGCAATTTTTCATCAATGCTTTTTCTATTTCAATGTTTTCTTATGACGTTATGATTAAAAATTATCGTCCGTAAACCTTTAAAGACAACCATTTTTTTGCAAATACATACATATTATACATAGAAACACTCAGACCCGAGACAAATATTTGCAGATCATACAAACATTGGTCCCGCTGCGGGAATGGAACCCGCAACCTTCGCCACTGCGCCACAGAGGTCGTCTCGTCAATGTCAAGAGGATATATTGCTAGGCGATTTGTACGACGAGGAACCTAAGTACAATTGACGAACGACTGCTACTTTTTAACTTTAATTACACTAGCAAAATTGTCTTCAGATAGATTCTTTGAAAGAAAAGAAGAAGTATATATTTAATACAACACTTCAATCAGAAAAAAACCTCGATCCATAGATTCCTAAGATACAGTTGTGGTCATATAATTAAGAACAATTTGAAGTTATAAAAGTTTTTTATTTAAATCGTGTCATACACAGAGGTGTGTACCTTCTGAGAAGCAACTAGTTCTGTTATAAAATAGCCACATTAATAGAGCAACATGGCTTAGGAATAAATAATAAAATCGCAAATTGTTTTTTTTTACATTTTATTTATTTTACCAAAGTAACACATTCAAATAGTACCTACTGAAGCTGGACAAATAATTAAGAACAATTTATTAAAACTGCTCGGGAATTGTTTTGTATGACACTTACATTTAAAAAATCACATAATGGTGGCAATTTGGTTGATTCATTTCTAAATTTAGGAATGTCTAAAATATATTTTAGTTAGTCATATCATTTGTAAAACCTATTCGGTTGGTACCATCTAACTAAATAAGGAACACTTAATTAAATTAGATAAAATTAAATTAGGATAAGTTGGTAACAGCAGAATAACAATGTTTAATTTGACAGTCTAAACCTAATTTTAGCTAAAATTAGTTAGGTTGGTGCCAACCGAATTGCCACCAATATGTAGCGCAGAAAATTTAAAAATCAATTTAATACATTTTTAACTAAAATTAATATTTAATAGCATATCTACGGCTTTTAATTACTGCTTTACACCGGCGACTCTATTAATTTTTGACATTTCACAAGAGAAATAGAGTTCCATTCTTCTAAAAAAACGTAGGACCTTTTTCTTTTCTGCGAACCACAGATTCTCTATTGGGTTTAGATCAGGGCTGTTAGCTGGCCAGTCTGACAGAAACTAATTGCGCTGTAAGAAATTCCTTTACGGTGCGTGCAATGTGCTTTGGATCATTGTCATGCTGGAATGTCCAAATAACCGGTATAACGTCTTCAGCATAAGGTAACATTGTTTCTTCCAGTATATTTTTGTATTGGAACTGATCCATATTACCTTCTATCAACTTTACAGGTCCAACACCATGTCCAGAAAAGCACCCCCAAATTTTCACATTTCCACCACCGTACTTTAATGTAAATTTCGTGTACCTACTTAGGGTCGAATGCTGTATTCGGGGGACGTCGTACATATCGTTTTCCATCAGAATAGTTTATTTTCGTTTCGTCAGAAAAAAGTACATTCTTTCACTGTCGCACAGTCCAGTTTTCATACTTTCTCGCAAATGCTGTCTGCTGTGGCACCTTTCTTGCTATCCTACCGTGCAATTTTTCTTCTACCAAACGTCTTCGGAAAGTACGTGCTGATATTGCTGAAGGGTTGTTTTCACCAAAATATTCATTTCTCAGCTCATTGGACCTTTAATAAGGATTTTGTTTTGCCATACGAACGATGTTTCGGTCATCTCGAAGAGTTTTTTTTCTCCGTTTAGGTACACGAGGAACATTCGAAGTAGTTTGATACGTAGCAAAATGCTTTACAGCGTGGAACCATAGTTTTTGAACATTGCAGATGGTCGGCTATCTTTTTATAAGACCAATTCTTCCGGCGAAGTTTTATTATTACTTCCCTTGTAGATTTATCACAACTTTTA
Organism: Lampropteryx suffumata; assembly: GCA_948098915.1. Classification (NCBI taxonomy): domain Eukaryota; kingdom Metazoa; phylum Arthropoda; class Insecta; order Lepidoptera; family Geometridae; genus Lampropteryx; species Lampropteryx suffumata. The sequence continues at coordinate 2,617,867 of OX402546.1, read as the reverse complement.
TTTTTTCCCATTGTTTTTTCATAAGAAGCAATCTGGTTTAATCTTTTACAGCACTAAATGGCGCCAAAATTATACAAACAGTAACAAATCGCCTGAGTGTTCTGTATTTAAATTAAGAACGCTAAATAGTTTATACCTTTATTCAATAACGGTATAAACTATTTAACTATTTACGTGACCAGCCAGTAAATAGGAATACTATGTTTGGAGTAGTGTGAAATGTTTGTCTATTTATTTTCAGCTAATCATGTGTATCAATGAATATAGTGGTATTATGGAAAAGTTTTACGATACCGAGAGAAATAAAAAAATTGCATGCAATTAGTTTTGCGTCTTAGTTTGAAAAAATCTTCCCATTATATCAGCGATCTTAATTATATGACCACCACTGTATATGCTTAGTCCTCGATCTGAATTTGAGTTTTGTTCTGTTTTAGCTGAGAATTATATTTTTTTTTCTAATTTAGACTTGTATGAAAATTAAGTGTCATTAAAATACAATTAAAAATGTGGATAAGTGTCTTCAAATTATAATAAAATCCATTAATCAATTAACCCCAATACACTGCAAAGTTGGCACAAGTGCGATATCTTGTGCAATATCATGTAGGTTAAACAAACAATGACACCAGAATTGGCCTCAAACTATTACTAATTTAGTAACATATTTTATTACGCGTACGCGTTGTACATACATAAAAAGTAGCCTATATACAAGACACAATCTATCTTCGAACCAAATGTATACCTATCGAATATAGTGTCATATAAAGAAACCTGGATTTTTGTGTGGTGATTCCTCGTTGCGTCTTTGGATGCCTATCGACTTAAATAACACTTTTCTGAAGGCAACACCATTAATTACTGGATCATCTAAGCATTTCTGAAATCAAATTACTTATAGGTATAACTACGCAAACAATTTTGAGTAACATGGGTTTTACTCACGTTTTATTTTGTCGATGAAGACACCGATTCGATTCATCTAGAGAATCGTTGTGTGATGAACGTTGATGAACATAAATGTTTATTCTTTGTCTGGCTATTATAATGTATCCTAAAGGGCTCGTTGTTTGACAATTTCTTACTGCAATTGTATAGCCGCCAAGTTGCCGATTATATCTCTCAACACAGTGCAACAATTGCTGCAATATTGCTGTGTAGACCGACGATATTGCCAAGATATGTTATTATAGCCGGCTACATTGCAAATGATTTATCCCGCTTTGACTTCACTGCAATATTGCCGTATATCGTCTTTGCTCTGATGTATAGGTGCGTCTCTTTTCCCTCGCTCTTTTGGACATGCTAGTGTAGTTTTGAAACAGATATTTATTGAGAATCAGCTCCTTGCCAAGGTTAGGAGTTATGATTTGGCGTTTGTATTTACAAAAAAAAGTATGTAAGTGGTATATCAGTCTCTGCTTACTTTACAGATGATGTTGTGTGTAATATAAATATTCGGCATTATTATTATTTCTCTGTGTCTGTTGTGTCTGTGGCTGGATCCAAACTCTTCTTCTAGGTTTCGGTTTCTTTAAACGATGACACAGAACAATAAAAGCTGCAGCAACGGCAACAGTTTCGGTATCCACCATTTATCCTGCGAAATCTAACCGCAATATTCCCCGAGTGTACGAACAAAATTCTTCAGCAATCCAGTTGCCGAATCTTGAAGGGCTACACTAGCGAATGTATTGCAAAAAGAAATTGCAGCAAGTGTAAAGTTGCAAATATACTGAGCTATCTTGGTCAACAAAAATAGCCAACAAGATGCAATTTTTGTAGCCTTACAGGCCTCTTAGTATGTACATAAAAAAATATAAGTATGATATCCGTCATCTTGACACCTAGTTCCAATTTTGATAGTTTATTACGGTAACTACATACATATTTAAAGTATCGTAAGCTTCCATACATTTACATGCAGCGCCTCTAGCGGTAACTTTTAAGAACTAAAATCGGCAGTACGGCCTAAATCGAATCATAGTATTATAAAGTTTTTGAACGAATTAGTACCTACTTTTGGCAGTACGAGTTACTACTTTGTCTAGTTGGTGGAAGTTAAAGTTTGTTGGCTAAGTTTTTTTGTTGTTAAGTTTGTTCGCTATGCTACCATTTGGTAAATGGTGTACAATATTTTCCTCCAAGGAAGATACCGTCTCTTTGAGATAATTCAATGCAATCAAAATAAATAGGTACTCCAACGACTCAATGAGAAAAATGGATGATGTTTGCAATCTCTCACTAAAATGTATTCAGTGAGTAACAATATTATGAAAGTTTTCAAAACGTCATGGTTTACTTCCACCAACCTGTCAAAGTAGGAACTTGTACTGCCATAACGCACTAATTCGTTCGAAAACTTATTTTGTTATCGAAAACAAAGATTCGATTTAGCTCATATCTACTGCCGATTTTAGATCTTCAAAGCTACCGCTAGAGGCGCTGCATGTATGGAAAAAAATATAGGTACTTTATAGTTTCCGTATCTAGTTTTTGACAAGACGGTGCTGTGCAGTTTGTCCACCAATACATGTTTATTAATTTATATCACCATGATAATCTATTAATAAACATACCTAACCACATAAGCCAAAAGGGACGCAGGTAAAGCTCGACTGCCGAGTAAGAAAAATATATTTGTAAAAAAGTATACTTCGTTGTTTGGAACACATTGGACCAAACGTAAATATTATAATGAGGGGCTTTAAAAGTCCCAGAACTTAAGAGGCCGGCGGAGGACGAATTACCCCTACAAACGTAATACCAAAATGATTTGTAACTCAAGCATATTTCCACTATATTGTTGTATTATATGTATTTAAATAGCATTTATCAAGGTTCCTGGATAGTTTTTATTTCGAATTACTTATCAAAAATGAAATAACAGCCAATCGCATTTTGCACATTTTTATGCTTAAATTGACAAGTTTTCTTCCTATATGTTTCGTATAAAAAAAAATATCTTACGTGTTGTTTGTTAAGGACCATAGCTTATACTCTATAGTTACAGAATGTGACGAATACTAAATGTTTTCAGTCATAATTTTTGGTATTAAGGAACACAACTAAATTCATACCAGTTTTGAACGGCTAATATTGCTATCGTGCACGCCCGGGGCGGGGCCGGGGGATGGGGACAATTCGGTTGTGTGATCACTCGGACAGCTACGCACGCACACACTAATGCAACGTGTATTTACACGGTAGGTACGTGTATTCTATTGACCTGTGCCACTGACTTGGATTGAGATTTGCCTTGTTGTTTGGAAACAATAAACTACCTCTTAATATACTACCACGACTTTGCCTTTGTTTACGGAAATTTTTCAATTGACTGACGACCTCTGTGGCGCAGTGGGCTTAGGTCCGGCTGGGACGCAAACGGTTGCGGCTTCGATTCGCGCCGCGGGACAAACCTTTGTATGATCTGCAAGTATTAACAAAAAAAGTATTATTATTATCATCATCGTCATCGTCATCGTCATCGTCATCATCATCATCATCATCATCATCATCATCATCATCATCATCATCATCATTTTAATGTTTTTGTATGGAATTTGACAATAATAAGATGTGTGCAAAGTTACACGAAGTTGGAAATATGTACATAGTTCAATGATCAATAATCAATGACAGAAGTATACCTACCTTACCTACCCACACCTGCTCACACACACACACACAAGCACGTCACTACGGGTGTATTTAGGTATTGTAGTACCGCGTCCCGTGCGTCTCCCGCGCCCCGCGCGCGCTTACATAATATAAACAGAGATAGAGATATTCGGAGCGATTTTTGCACGCGCCTCGAATTGATGCCTCGAATATAAGTTGCAAACAATCTACTTATCGTGTGACAAGTTATTTCTAACGAGTGTGGTGAAAGGATTAAGATTACGGATTAAGGATTAAAGTACACCACAAAGGCTCCTATTATGCATATGTCTTTTAAGGATCAAACAAACATACAATTGAAACAAATAAATCACTTATTATAATACATATAATTAAAAGATCTTTTCTCAATATCATTTACATCCGTAAAAACATACTCTATTTACAAATCTCTTGCAATTTACACATTTCATAAAAATCACAAAAATATATAAAAAAAATCTAAAAAAAAAAAGGTGACTATACAAAGTCATGTACACATAGACAGTCATTTGATCTGTATACTACAATATACATTTATAGATACATACAAAAATACTGTTTAGCAGGGTTGCCGACCTGTACTTTTGTTTCTCAAACAGCCAAATTTGAAAATCTTTCCTGGCGACACTAAATTCAATCTCTGTACAGAACGCCACAATGAACTGTCCTGAGTTGCCTCCATTCATCAGTGTCGTGAATAGTTAATTTAAAATTCTAATTGTCATAACATACATAAATTAACAAAATTGATGTCATTTGATTAATTTGTTGAACATCTCTGGCCACTTGTCTATTTTTTGATTTAATTATTCGAAAGTTCATGAGATAATTCAATTTTTGATTCTGCTGCTGTCATCAACTAAGCCTCTATGTTGTTTCATCATCATGAGCTAAGAGCGCCGTCCGTAATAGTGATTCCAAACGACACCACCGGTGGTTTCGTTCTGGTAGTGTCGAGTGGAATGAACAATTAGTGAGTGTTGTTTTTAAAATAATCCCTTGGGAATTAAATAAATTATCGAAAATCTATCATGAAAGGTTCCCATGCTGATTTTTATTTATTAGAATCACTTTCGTCGAATACGCTCATTGCAATACAGATTATTTATTATGTTAGCCTCTTTGGAGTGGCAGAAACACTTTTTTAGACAAAGATGACTATTTAAGAGGAGTTAGGAGCTCGCTTAGCTCGCTAAGGAATCTTTGAGCCGCCATTAAATTTCCGTTGCTTTCAATAAGTTAACCTTTTATTATTATTATTATTAAATGCATGGCAAGTGTTTACTAAGTACACTGTACTGACTGAAAATTTACATGACTTCTATTTACAATATAAAGATTTACTTTGATAATTTCACCCTGTATAATGTGATTTTTATATTATATATCAACTTAAAATTAGTTACGGATATAATGTGATTTTGAAATACTGCAGTTTACCACACAAACCGTTGGTCACTATAACAGTTAACAACACTTCATGGTGTGGTGTCAGTCAGTGGACTTAGACCGCACAACAGCTGTACCTCATTATGTTACATAACTAGTTCTGTCTTGGTTACTTTACGAGAGGTCAAAGACCTCTAAGGCAACTTGATACTAAAAAGAACCTTATGTTACAAACCATTTATATCCACAATAATTGGACAGAGAACTCCCATAGATATGCAACAATGAACGGTCTACGGCAGCTGGAATATTGCTTCTTAATAATAAAGTTCAAAATCGTATGACTCAGTTGAGCTTCCAACACATCACATTTACACCTTAGTGAAATAACCTATTCACACGCGCAATCCATTTACAGCACTATGTACAAGTTCACAGCGTCGAAACTACGACGCGCGTCGCTTTAACGTCACTTTACCCCGCGCTAGTTGGGACACATATATTCTTATTCGCTCCAGGGTGGTCTTTTTTATCCATATCTGAAAGAGAAAGATGTATTAATGTTACTAACATCCCAGAGTTCATACCCAACTTTAACGTGCATCAATGCATTTTTCCTTACGAAAAATGTATGTGCAATGCCAATATTAAATAGTGCCCGACATATTAGTGCCCACACAGCGTCATCTGGTCCAAAGTAAGCAGAGCTTGTGTTATGGGTACCACATGACTGATATACTACTTATATCCTTTTTTTTTGTAAATATGTACATACATATTATACATAGAAACACCCAGACCCGAGACAAATACTTGCAGATCACACAAACATTTGTTCCGCGGCGGGAATCGAACCCGCATCCTTCTGCGCCGCAGCCGGTAGGGCGATTATGGAACTCTAATTACAATCAATGTCTATCGGTTTTCGGCGTAATTACAATCATTACTGATAGACATTGATTGTAATTAGAGTTCCATAATCGCATAATTCTACTGATCTTAGCCTATACACTACCGAGGTTGTCAATGTATTATTACAGTGAAGAAAAACCGTGACTTATCATGAAACTTATTACCTATTGTCATATTTATGCAAGTTGGTCTTTTCGCGAATGCGAATACCAACAGAAAGTGGATCTTGTCGAGGCCATCCAGCTTTAATTCGCTTTCCGCTTTGTCTGTCAGGTACCTTAGTCAGTTGCACGTGTGTTGCAGTAGCACGTTATTATTCGACTGGCCTGTCAGTTTGTAGTAGCTCTGCCTTCTGCGCTGTAGGTTGAGGGTACGGTTCCCTCCCAGGACACACATTTGTGTGGCGAACATAGATGTTTGTTCTGTGTCTGGGTGTTATAAAGTATCTTATGTATGTATTTAATAATATATACGTATCAGCCATCCGGTCACCATAATACAAGCTATGCTCAGTTTGGGGCTAGATGGTGTTGTGTGCATTGTCCACCAATATAATATTATTATTGTTATTATTATATTATTACGACATCGATTATCAGATTATTTTTGGCCGTCTTTCGCTCTTATATTATTAATAATACTAAAATTATTTCCCATAGTGATTATTTTTAGCTCTACAGTCACAAAATCGTAAACGATCGTCATTTGTCGATGGTAAACGTCATCGCGGAATGGCCGTCTAAAACTTTCTCATGTTTCTTCGTCGTTCACATGACATTGCAATATAACACACGTATATCGTGATGCCGACGATAACACTGTCACTCACCGCGTCATCGGTGATGGCGTGGATGTGTCCCGCGAACTTAGGCATCTCTCTGCCCTCCACCGACACGCTCTGCCCGCGATGGTACCAGCGCCGCTCGTACAGCAGCTTGCCGTCTTCCACCCGCGTCTCCGTCGTTGTCTCCGCCATCTCTTTCACGGGGGATTCACCTGAGAATTACAATTAATATACCATTATAAGAATGATCTATTGTAATCAAATCGTTTACAAAACGAAAGGTGCGGGACTCGTAACACTACTACTTTAACGACCTCTGTGACGCAGTGAGCCGAGGCCCGGCTGAGACGCAGGTTGCGGGTTCGATTCCCGCCGCGGAACAAATTTTTGTATTGTCTGTATGTATTTGGCTCAGGTATGGGTCAAATTCAAAGTCTAAGTCAAAAGATACTTTATTCAATACAATCACAAGGATCGCTTTGAAACGTCTTACATACTAGGTGAATTTAGGTGCCAATTCATCCTAACCCAAGCCCAAGATGAACTGGCAATAAACTCGTCTTGGTCCTAGCGCTTTCAAAATACTAATAAAAGAGAGTTAATACATTTCAAGTGTGTCGGTTAACTGTCTGAGGGCAGAGCGACATGAGGCCATGCATTCTTATCAATACTATATATTCATTTATATTATAATATAAGCTTTCTTCAAAAGACTACCTTTTATGTATGCTTATGAACTATGGTGAGTGTATCATGGACGCTGAAGGAATGGTAAGTACACGTGTTGGACCCGTCTATATTTTCATTAATAGCTACGCTCGACCAACATCAAAAACTATTTATGAACTTTAAGATGGTACTGGCTCATGATAATCAAAATAGAACTTACAGCTGCCGGAGTTAAGGTGTTTTCTCGGCTGCACGGCGGGCGTGGTGTGAGGGCGACTTGCAACGGGCACAGCTATCGCTCTGAGGTCGGTCTCGATATCTCTGTCGTCCAGTTGGAAGGTGAGAGTGGTGGTGAGGGCTTTCCGCCGCTTCTCCGGCGCAGGTGCAGGCTCGTTCGCTCGCCGGCGTAATATCCTCTTCATCACTGGTTTCACCTGGATCACATTAACAAATATTCAGTCGACAATTTCAAGTGTCATCTAACCCCAAACTATTCATAGCTTACAAGGGAACATAAGCTTTAAAAATCAATATGAGTATAATTTTATACTACAGGTCCCGTGAAATTCTGGCCAAACGCATGCGCACAATGAAGGCTTCCGAAGCTAGTATGGATAAAAAATACTAGTGCTCCCGAAACAATACAACAGAACAATACAAAAGAATAATTGTTTACATATTATTTGGTCCTTGTCATTGTATTGAATAAAGTTATATGGAATTGAATTTTTATAAACGCTGTTACTCAAAATCTAGCCTCTAAAGCCTTCATAATTTCCCTTGTAATTTCATTATAGGTACGAGTATATCCAACTTTTTTCTAAAACATTTCGGGCTTCACCAAACAGTAGGTACTTTAGCCGGTAGGACACTGACCTCTATCAAAAATGGCCATTTCTTAATATTTATTAAACAAATATCTATATCTAAAAACTGTTTAAGAAGCCTCGTAATATCTTTAAAAAACCTATACAACGATATGCAACACGATGAGGTAGTAAAATATAAAAAAAAAACCACTGGGAAGGTATCCATAAAACCTATTTTTTAAAGTTTTAAAGTTTATTTCTAATAACTTTGTAACTTTGTAGATGTCATTAATACGTACTTTCAGTGCTAAATTGAATCACGATAAAACTTAGTCTGCGAGCAAGAGCAAGTTTAGGAGCGGACAGACCTACAGACAGACAGTTTATTTGTTTTGAATGGTTGATTGTAATTTGTTTTCAACAAATGGAAACAAATTACAACCAACCATTACTACACTCATAGGCACAATTAACCGCCCACCAAGATTTTTTAAGTTTTTCGTGTAAAAAAAAATTTGAAAATACTTTTGCATGATGTCTTATTGCGTAGGTATTTTGAAGTACATAAAATAAAAGATGATATGTTTTTAATTAAAAAAAAACATTCTGTTGTTGTGGAATGTTGTGCCACTCCTCAATCACGGATGGTTTTAATTCATCTATGGTGGTTGGAGCTGGTATACGGCTTCGAACACGTCTTTTTAAATTGTCCCATATGTGTTCAATGGGATTTAAGTATGGACTCTGGGATGGCCATAGTAATTTTTGAATGCCAACGGTTTCCAGGTAACAATTCTAGCAACGTGGGGGCGAGCGTTTTCCTGCATTAATAAAAAATGGTCGCCAATAAATGGAGAAAATGGCATTACATGAGGTTCTAACACTTCTGCTACATACCTCTGAGCATTTATTCCACCTCTTTCGTAGATAACCAAGTCGGTGCGTGCTTCGTAAGTTATACCGCCCCATATCATGATTGAGCCACCTTGGTAACCCACTGTTTCAACAACAGTACATGTTGCAAACCTTTCATTCTTGCGTCTGTATACACGCTGGCGATCGTCAGGACCGTGCAAGCATATTCTTGTCTCGTCAGAGAACATAACATTCTTCGATTGTACCATATTCCATTCAGCGTGCTCTCGGGAAAAACGAAGTCTTTCTCTCCGGTGGCCTACGAGCAATTGTAGCACTCGAGATGGTCGAAAAGCTAACTGGCCTTCTCGTCTAATCTTCTTCTCACTGTTATTTCACTCACATGGACATAGCGAACCTCACGAAGTTGGTTTCGTGCCTCAACATCTTTGGTGAACCGATTTCTGAGAACATTGGTCACAAGAACAGATCGTCGCGAGTGGAAGTGCATCTTTTTCGGCCTTGTCTTGATCATAAGAGCCAGTCCCCCGAAACCGTTTCACTGCATCCCGTAAGGTAGTACGTGCTTCCGCGCTACGTAACGCTAACCCTTGGCGATAAGAGCGACAGCTCTCGCCACTGAGGTAGCATCAAACGGCATGTTTATGACGTCAAAACACTAGCTTACGAAAGCAAAACAAACTTAATTGTTTACTTTCAATACTAATGAAACAATGTAAGCAGTATGACAACAATAACGTCAATGAAATTAAGTTCGATATTTACCCTATTCACAACTTATGCGTATGAATAAACAAAGTTAAGTGGGTAGTTTTGTTATTTTTTTGCCCCTAATTATCTTTCACACGTGATTAATTTAAGTACAATAACTTACAACTGCGATAACATCAAAATTTGCCACTTGAAGAGGGTGGACGGTTTATTGTGCCGCTGAGTGTAGATTCTCCAGTTTCTTTCAGGATTCGCTCTAATTATGAATTATCTATTATTATTAATTAATTGCAAATTCCACTCAATACATATTTTTTTTCTTGTGGAGAACATAGGCTACGTTTTATACCACGCGTGCGTTCGCGTGATACCTTAGTTGGTAATTGGTAATTTAGTTCCGCTTAAAATAAGAATGACTTCCATAAACCTATAAAGAATTTAGAATCTCTCACCTCCATAGAATCCCCATTGAGCTCCATACTGTGCCGTTCACTCTCTATCATCTTCCGCTTATCCTCAAAGTCGTTCAGGAGGTTCTCACGCAGTTCCACCTTCTTCTCCTCAAACTCCTTGGCGGCTGCCTTCTTCTCGGCAATGTACTCTCTTTCTACCACCTCATTCATGTGATCTCTGCAGTAAAAGGATCTAATATTCACTCAAGGTTAAGGAACATAGCTTATGTTACAAGTTTGACTTGACATAACTTGACAATGTTTAGCATCTAAGTTCTTTTTCTCTGAATATACCTATAATTAGGATTTAGGACATACAGCGTCAAGTGTCAAGGAGCTTACGATACATTTTCCTTTAGAACTGATGATGATGTGAAACGTGTTTACCATCAGTTAAGCAATGTTTGACCCATTAGTTGAGATGACATTTTTACATAACCTTTTGACAGTTATAATTATGTAGTTTTTTTGCGTTTTGAGATCTCTATAATTCTTTAATAATCTAGCTAGGCTTTCAGTTTCATCATACTAGGACCAAGATGAGTTTTAGCCTGATTTCAACTTAGCTTTGGAAAAATTTACATTAAGATTCTTGATATACAATTCATAGTGATCTTTGGTTAAAAAACAGTTTTTATTTTGTGAACTTTTTTTATGAACTATGTGCAAACAAAGACCATGTTTTTGAGGGTGGAATAAATGTGTACTAAGTTATTTTGTAATTTGAACACATCGAAAATACATGTGGCAGCTTACTTGTATATCCTATTCACTCGCAGCCTCTCGTGTAGCTGATGTTCCAGCCTCTTCACGCGCCGGAGGAACTCAGGATGACTTCCATCTTCTAACTGCTGGAGCTGCTTCTTGAAGCTTGCCAACTTGTCTTGATAGATTCTGCAAAGGAAAGCACAGTTCTCTTCACACTACAGATACATTCTCTTGTATACACTAATATTATACAGCAATGATTTTTATTTGTTTGTATTGGATAAACTCGAAAACTACTTAACCAATAAAAAATACATTCACATATAGTCAGCTATAATATCAGAAAGTAATGTGGGCTGTTTTTTATTTAAAAAAAATGTAAGATCTTTAAAAAATTTGCAATCAAGCCCATGTAAAGCTATTGCGGAAGTGTTTAATTAATTAATAGATATATTGGTAGGCAATCCACAAAACACTAGCTATGGGAAACAGATAACTGATAGAATACACATATATACTGTTAAATACATTCCTAACATATTTAATAACACCCCAGACTCTAATTATAATCAATTATGATTAACATATTTAGAATAAATGTATGGTTTGATAGATATTAAATAATATAGACTATAAATCTATCTGAGCAAGTTACCAGCTGACAAATATTAAGATAACCAAAAAAACATTATTTTGAAGATTTTATTTATTTATTTATTAGGCATCACAAACATAACAGTACCCATAAGAAATATATGAATCTAATATTACATGAACAATAACATTTTATGGAATATGCACTAGTTAAAGGCATGGACAGCATTTGGCATAAAATACAATGCAAAATATACAGACAACAGCTTAAATTTAGATTAGAAATAATGGACTAAAACTAAAATAACAAACATAGTTAAAACTGAAATATTAAAATATATAGATGTTTGATGCAGATGGATGAGGTAGGCAATGAGTATTACTAGAGGATGTTTAAAGCGAAGGAAAAGTTGGACAATTCACACAGCATCATCAAGCTCCAAAGTAAGCAGAGCTTTTACTATGGAAATCAAATTACTGATACTATACATATATATTTTTAAATATAAAGTATTGTAAGTAACATACTTAATTTATCAGACATAGTGAAGCAATCATGTGAAGGAAGAAAGTCATTATACAAGTACAAGGGATGGATTTGAATGGGGATGAATATAGGAGAAGAAAAGATGGATGGGAAGAATGAAAGATGACATCTTAAGGTGGAGAAAAAGAAGTCCCCACTTAGTGGGATGAGGGCAAGAAAATTATGAGCACTAGTAGCAAAGTGGCTGGTAGCACCCATGCTCATGCTCTTGTCAGAGAACAACTATTTGCTTGCTCAAGAGATTGAGATAATAGTTTTAGTGAGGCAAATGAACCTGGTGTGGTAATAAGGTGCATAGAACTAAAAGTGGATTATAGGACTCACTGCTCTTTCCTTTCATTCTGTGTCTCGGGAGGATCATCATTGTTTGGTAGTTCTGTCTCACTAGCCTCTTCTGTATCTGAAAAAGTAACAAAATTGTTTATTTCTATAAGTTAACAGGTGTTGAACAAAAACAATAAATAAACATAGCTGAACTCATATGAAAACTCAATTGGAAAATCAAGGTCAAACATATTTTACGGTGAAAGTGATTAGAAACATCGCCATTACGTCATCAAACAGGTACCTTACCGACCTGCTTAGGTGATGCAAATACGCGGGAACAATGTCAGAGTCAACAGCGGCTTCTGTCTAACCTTGTTGATATTGCATAACCACTGTTTACCTGACAGTGTCACAAAAACTAACTGTGATACTAGGTATAATAGCCCCAAGACTAAATACGCATGAAATAGCCCAAAAACACCAGACAAAGATCGTAAACAACACTCACCTTCATCACTATCATCGGCCGGAGCCGGCTGCTGCAGCAATTCTTCCCGCTCCCTGAACTCGTCCAGATCGTCGTACCCGTCGTCTTCGAAGTCATATTCGTCCCCTGGACCCGAATATGGAGATCCCTGGTACGACATAGTCGAGGCGACGCGTAACAGTTGCATACAGATTGAATTCGATCACCGTCTCAGAAACTAAATCTGACTATGCACGAAGATTAAGCACGACCGGAGCAACAAACGGCAAATGCCAGTTAGGTCACTCATAAAAAGATATTTATATTAGTTCCACTTTGACGAAAAAATGAAACGAATTGGACCGAATAACGAATTGATTGATGAGATGAAGTGAAGTGAAGTGACCACAGACTACTAGATCCAAAGTATGGCGATGTGATGAATGAGTGAAATACGTGAAAAAAAAAATTCTAGGTGGCGCTATTGTTCTCTCTTTAAATTTTTTAGTAGAATCTGCAATACATTCAATTCCTTGTACACAACATGTTGGTGCCTAATTAAAAACCCTGACTGAACTTATAGGGTGTGATAAGGTGTCGAAATGGTATCACAAATACGTAATCCGTTATTAGAAAAAACAACAATGAATTTCCCCGACTTCGCTATTTAGTTTTACAAAAAATCAAGGTTACCGTTACCCTAGTAACTCCGACGGGTGATACGCGGTGACCGCGCGTTCTACTGCTAATTATCGCGCGGAAACCATATAACGTTGTGCTACGTTACTAAGCTAGGGTTTTTGATGTGAAACATCTATAGGCTAGGGGTAAACGTAGGTAATTGTTGGCCTGGCGATACAGGCGGTGGCGACGCATCACCGCGCTATGATGGAATATAAATAGCGACTCTTGCGGCGACGCAACAAAGTTCAATTCAGCTCGCATATCCTCTATAACATAGCCAAACGCTTCTTACATATTTACTTCGCAGTCACTGTCTAGGCCGGAGCGACGCATTTCGTAAAATCTATCAGTGGTGTAATTTCAAGAGTAGGTACATAGGTAAATGAAAACCTAGCAATCATTATTAAAGTATGGTGGGTACTTGTATGTAGGTATTACGTACCTACTATTTGGGAATCATTTATTTTATTATGCATACTTGTCATTGTCATCATTACATAGTATAAAACAATGTCGCTTCCGCTGTCTGTCTGTCCCGATGTGTGCTTAGATCTTTAAAACTATGCAACGGATTTTGATGCGGTTTTTTTTAATAGATAGAGTAATTCAAGAGGAAGGTTTATAAGTATAAAACATGCATAATATAGTAGAGAAACACTGATAATTTTAGAGGTTTCTAATGTGGTGTCGTAAATAAACACATTTTTTGCGTTTACATTGCAAACGCTGGCTGAACCCTACGAGATAGATCAAAATAATGTAGGTACTACAGTATTGTACAGCTTAAAAAGGTCTACACAAAATGGTATATGTCTATCTCTTAGTCTATGTTATTCTCTTAGATAACGTTGTATATATATGGCATTCTGTAGTATATTTAGTATCAGCATTGCACCCGTGCGAAGCCGGGGTAGGTCGCTAGTACAAAATAATTTCGATGTTTCACATCTGGCAGCCGTCACGTGACGGCTCACATTTTTTTTTAGAGCGTTGCTTGCTTTTGCATTGCTTTACTCACGTATCTTCAGCAGAGTTCTCTTTACCCCTAGCCTCCTGGAGCACCCTTATAGAAGAGTTTCAGCATTTAGCCTTTGGAAATACCATTTGCAGGTGACAGTGATCCCATCGAACATTTTTCCATTTACGGCACAATACCTAATCGTAGATAATCAGACTGTGCAAATCCAATGTACCTACCCCGTAATAATAATAATAAAAATAATGGTGTGGCTAGATCATTCTAGCCACATCATTCTTTACAGGGTTACAAGTTCCAGCCTTAACCCACTCAATGATTGCCTAAATATCTGGGTCATCTGTTAGCGCTTTCTGCAAGGTTTCCTTCAACTCATCACTAAGATCCGTGCTCATCATTCTGACGGGTACTACTTGTTTAGTCTCTTGTTTCATACAATGCTTACATTCTTCTGGAAGAGGTCTTCTTGACAATGGAACTCTTGTGGCCGTTGATTCTTCCATGCCACTTGAAATCGGTCGATTCATTCTTTATTCCTTTTCGGGCAACTAGATCTTAGATGACCTCTTTATCCATAAACGTAGCATTCTGGAATTTAAAAAAAATTTAAATAAATTTTTACCTATTTGTGAGAGAAAAAAAAATATTTATTAAATAATGTTTATTAATTTTGGACGACTGTCACATGTAGTTGGTTTCACCACTTCCCTAATGCGATCTGCTCGAGGAGTCATAGGTGCCTACTCCCACCACCTTCAAAAGTAAGAACCAAGGCGTTCCTCAAAAATGTGTGATGCCGAAGTCTCACAGCAACTCTCACTTCCAAGGCAGGTATTCCATCGACGAATGCTTGAATTATATTTTCATTGATAAGCGCAGGTGATTGGAAGTGATCCTGAAAATAGAAAACCTGCAGTGCTGCAGATTCTCCGAATTGAGCGGAGTCCTATCATTTAATTGAGCGCGAAAAACGTGTTCTAGATGTGCGTCACAATATCGAGATCGAGATTCTAGTCCCTGCAGCAGCTGCTTATAACTGACGTTACTTTCCAGGGCCTCCAAAACAGTGCGCACTTAGCAGGGCTAATTTTGGTGCAGTCATGGCTTGCGACTTCGCACTGAATTTTATACGCCAACCACGAAGAACCTCCATCAAAAGGTGCCATCTTGAATCCTCGCGTCGACGATGCAAAGACCTCAGATTTCAGCAGATCTTTACGGATCTTTGATCTTTTTTACACTAGTAATCTAACCTAGATTCTACTCCAGAAATCAGGCTGTCGTGATGCTGAATTTGCTCCTTAAAATCCTGAAACTCTTTACCAATGACTACATGCAGGTCTTTTATGAGGCAAGTTTGTTTCTTATATGAGCTGCGAGTGCATCGCGTTTCGCGTACAACCTAGGTGCTAGGGACTCCAACTAGAAAATACTAGTGGTTAAGCTAGCCCGTTTTGCTACTATTTCTTACAGGCATAACCGTTTGTAAGCAAGATATCTCGTTTTCTCTAATACAATTATTATTCGTAGATTGTAGTGTATGTATCTACTCGATATTAGATGGCATTATGCTGATTATTTAATGCGTCCGCCCGACACCAAATTGAGCTATGCAGTTGCACTGGGCGCAACAGTATTTACAAATAATCATCTACAGCTAATGTGTGAAAAACTTGCCATTTTAAAGAGTTTTGTCGGCTATCTGGCGGCTACTAGCAATTGGTGTGAATTGCGGGATCACAACTGTCAAACGAACTTTTTTATATGCGTATTATCTCTGCTATAAGCGTGTTTTGGCTTATAGGTGGGCGACAGGCTATGACTGGGTTCCGTGATAATTTTTTGAAGTGAAAACTTCTTTTGCATCGTTGTGATTTGAAAGTTGATGAAACAAAAAAGCGACAGTAAAAAGAGACAGAAACATAAATTCATAAGCTGGGAGAAAATGAGATAGGAAGCATTATACAGTGTTTCTTATATTCGTGGTTCTCTTTGTGCTCAACATTTTTAAAGGTTTCACTTCTACCACGTGTGAATTGCACACATGTTTTTTTTATTTGCGATTTTGCAGATATTACTAATAACCATGCTGATCATCCTTTCTGGCGTTTCTGACGTACTACACCTACTGACTGGAAATCAATTGTTCATTACGTAAGTAAAAAACCCAGTGAAAAAATCTGAAATAAAGTGTCTAATTTAGCAAACTTTTATCGAAATCTTTTGATATTCGATACTTTCGAGATTCTTAAGATGCCTATCACAAAAATACGTTCTGAAAGATTAGGTATATTGAAGCACGGCGACAACTCGCTCGAGGTCACGACACGAGTTCACGACACTGTTGTAGCCAACGTCTAAACGATTTTAATAATTTTTCTTTTATTAAGTTATTTATTAATGTTTCTCTAACATAATAAGTTGAGATAATGATAATAATGATAAATCATCCAATTATCAGGGCAAGAACTAGGACTATAATAGAGGCATAAACTTTTAGCTTTTGTTTTGAGTGTTATAGGTATCCATTTATGTTGCTGTTTACCAGCCCGCGGCTTGTGTAAACTGTATACTGTTACTGTTTACTGTTTTTTCGTAACAAAATATTGATTTGTAACTTTGTACTTACATATCTGTTGACGTTTTGTATAACAAATAAGTAGGCAATTTAATAAAACAACAAAAATATATTTAATAAATTACTATAATAAATTTCCGACAATTAAAATATATAATTTGATAACTTGTATGACCTGTTTTTTTTATTTGCTGCTTCATTTGATTTTTTAAATGTAGACAGTGTAGTGTATCTTTTTTTATTACAGATTTATACACGGAACCTTTTTAACCAATGCTAAAAATATACATAACAATCAGTAAGTAAAGACTCGTAAAAAATATAACGAGTCAATATCAGTATTCCCATTTTGATAAATGTTCAATATAAAATTGATCAAAACGACGTAGTTGCACTATATCGACAAAGGACTCTTCGAGCGCTCGCGCAGTACTGCACAGTACTGAGTTCGAGCGGCCCACGCATCGCATTATATAATTTATTTTGTGCATATCGCGTAGCTGTAATTAAACTTATTTTAAATTTTAAATACTATAATTTAAAAAAATAGTATGTATACAATTTCATTGCTTATGAACTAACGTATGTTCTGGTATAAATTTTACTCGATAGTATTAATGTACTAAGGAGAAATTTACAGCTAATTATGAACATTTTTAGTAGTTTTATACTTTTGAATGGGATTTTTTTGTGGATACTTTTTACATATTTCTGAATTCCGAGGCCGCTATAAACTTAACCACTATATAAGAAGAGATGTTGTAATATAATTTTCATTTCGTTTTCATAGTATAGACGTTCCATCCACGAGCTTGAAAAAGTGCCTTCGCGCATTTTATTTGCAAATTGCAAATGAACTATAATAATAACTATTCTCCACCATACAATAATTAAAAATTGTCGAAGACTTTTCAGTTTCTCTGAACAAGAACGCTAGAGATCGGCATTTAATTTCATTTTGTCAACACACTTTGACAAAACAAAATGAAAAATTATTTTAACATTACAATAATTTTCTAATTTTTAAATGCATAGGTAACTAAATAAATAAATAATCCCGCACATTTCACACAGCATCATCTGGCCCCAAAGTAAGCAAAGCATGTGTTATGGGTATTACATGACTTATATACCTACTTTTTTTTTGTAAATGCATACTTATCATACATGGAAACACCCAGACCCAAGACAAATACTTGCAGATCATACAAACATTTGTCCCGCGGCGGGAATCGAACCCGCGACCTTCTGCATCTCAGCCAGACCTTAGCCCACTGCGCCAGAGAGGTTGTCAGAGGTTGTCATAGGTAACTAACGAAAATTATGTACTTGTGAAAAGTAACTCCACTTGCTTTTTAATGTCTTTGCGCGAGCGAATTTCACTCCTTTACTCCATATTTTGCCATTTTATTTAAAATAAAGTTTAATTGACGTTAAGACTGCGACTGATTAAATAATAAAAACGAGTAGGATATCCGACTCCGCTTGTGGTACTTTACGTTCCGGGACCTAGTGCAGATCTATTTATTTAAATCTATGGCATTAGGCCTTACGGCAATGATTAATAAAGCATGTAGTATTTATCCATGGAGTAAAGAATTCAACATTCCTTATTTTGTAAAAGACATTACGGGTTACGGTAGGCAGCTCAACACCATAGATACATTATTTAGCCTCTGTATAAAGACCTCGCAGCCCGCTAGCCACACTGGCACTTCTAATGTCATGGGCGACGTGACGTATTAGTTAGACGTAAGACAAGGTATGGTAAGGCGGTAAGGTCCTAAGACTATAGCCTACATAGACAAAAAAAAAAAAAAAAAAAAAAACACGGAGGACTACGTCATCTTGATTGAAATTGAATGAGGTTTACCATTTTATATTTTCAGAGAAAAACAGATTAAAATTCTGTTAGTGTTCCTAATCCGCCTGTTTTTCTAATATAACAAATAGTACTCCAATGTTATAAAGAGTTTGTGTCGTATTTACCTAGGGAGTGAAGGTGACGCTAATACCCGTTGTGTTGGTGATGTAATTTGGGTGATTTGGTGGCTTCTTAGTCCCAGAGACTACAATGGAAGAATCCTCTTTCACTATTCCAGCTGACGACAATGGTGATACTGAGCTCGACCCTAGAATACAGGTCAGTGAGTGAAAATAGTATGTACCTACCGAGTTTAACTGTTAATTGAGCTTTGATCGTAGAGCCCTGTAATCGCAAAGATGAGTGTCAACTTTGTAGATTATTTCGCCAACGAGCATAATGGTTACGATATCCTGTACCAAAACATGAAATACGGACTCATCGCCAGCAAAGAGCTCTCGGAGTACTTCAGAGAGAGGTCGAATGTAGAGGAGACAAACTCAAAGTCGCTTGCTAAGCTTGCGAAACAAGCGAACAGTAACTGTACGCAAGGTACTTTCGCTCCCTTCTGGGGCGTACTCAAATGTTCTGCAGAAAAGTTATCTAACCTGCATCAGCACATGTTCCAAAAGGTTAGTGAACTGGTCAAAGATGTAGCCCGATATGCTGAAGAGCTTCACAAAAAGCAAAAAGGGCTGAAAGACTCTGAATCAAACACGTTAGAGGCGGTAATACTCGTACAAAACACTAAACAAGCCTTGCAAAAAGCTTGGGATGTGTACTCAACCAAGACAGCTGAGCTAGAGAAGCTTCGCAAAGATAATGGGTCTGCGAAAGATATTGAAAAGGCTGAAGCCAAACTGAAAAAGCTTCATGAAGACTATAGACTGTTGAATGAAAAGCATAGTATGGTTAGACAAGACTTTGAAAAGAAAATGACTCAAACATGCAAACATTTCCAAGATGTGGAAGAAGCACATCTTAAACAAATGAAACAGTTTGTTAACTTGTATGCTGATATTATCCAAAACAACCATGATCTGATGGGGCAGGTGCATAGAGACTTTAAGCACCAGTGTCTCGAATTAACAGTAGAGAAGTTATTGGAACAATTTGTAATCGAGAAATACAATTCTATAGAAAAAGCTATCGACCTACCTCCTTCATTACCTAAGCCAAACTCAGCAAACAATTCCATATCTGAGGCAGATCAGATATCAAACATCTCTAATGGATCACACAAGCCTGCTCTGATAGCCAAAGCACAAAAGAAAGAGCCATCATTTGCTTCGAAAACTTCGAGAAGAACAACCTCATTACTAAACCTTTTTACACCAAATTTCCAAAGTAAAGATGAGCCTAGTGGTAGTATTGAGGGAGCAGCTCCAGTCTCTGCACCCTCCAGTCCCAGTGGAACACCAGCCACTCCCGTAGCTCCTGAGAAGGATGAGAATATTGGGCGCACAACTCTTCGAGAATCCAAATGGTTCCTAAGAAGTAAGAGAACAAAACCTAAACCAAAAAAGTCTAAAAAGAAAAAAGATGAGATTTCTGAAAACTCAAACATAGGAGACAAGACGGACTTGGAAGAAAAAGAGGAGGAGGTGCCTACTGAGGATTTAATTAACTCCCCTGAAGTGGATGATGAAGGTTATTGCATAAGACCAACAGAGGAGAAAGGGAGTGTTTACTCTTCAACAGATTCAGATTCAGAAGAAGAAAGAGAAAGAAAAATTCATGTGGAAATTAAACCTATCACTAATGGAACCCCACAGATGTCGGCAAGTGTTGATGAATTACGAGCTACAGTTGAAAATATCTCCTTGTACAAAATTGGAACTGCCCGGCGTGGGTCTAACGCAAATACAAGCAAAGCCAGTAGCGATCTAGTAGACCTGTTCCCGAGTCCATCCGTTAGCAACCCGACATCACCACATGGGAATGCTTCAAACCCTTACGCACCACTACAGCCAAACCATACTATTTTCATAGGAAGCCCTACTCCTATCTCCAACGCAAATGTGGACGACATTTTTTCTGAAGTAGGTGAAATGAATCAAAACAACGTTCGTACCTCTACGCCCACGATATCGTCTATATCGCTTCCGCGACCGCCTTCTCGGCGATCTGAAGGTGACTTTCGTACGGGAGCTTCGTCTGGATCGCGAGGGCCTTCTCCCCTGACCATCGGCATGGCAGATACCATTCCCTTAGCCGTCGCTTTCCATGAAATAATCCACTCGTATTTCCGCGGAACAGAGGAAACTAAATGCCAAGTGAAAATGTCGGGAGACATGATGCTTTCTTTTCCGACTGGGATAGTAAGCGTTTTGGCCAATAATCCAAACCCCGCGAAACTATGCTTCAGGCTTAAAAACATCCATAGGCTGGACAACGTTCTGCCAAACAAGCAACTGATCAGCATCAATGCTATGCTGTCCACTCGCGACAGCACTGTTCTTGAATTCAACATGCCAGCATTGTCGTCCCTCTTGAAACGGCAGTCAGAAAAGAATCCTACAGCACAATACTTTAATGTAGATATCCTCAAGTATCAGATACGACCCAAAAACGGCGCTGCGTCGTGTCCCTTCCAATTGGTAGCTTATTGGAAATGCGAGCAGGACCACACCGATCTAAAGGTGGATTATAAGTACAACCTGCACGCTATGAGTCCTCCTTCTCCGCTGCTAAACGTCTCCGTCATCGTGCCGATGAACGGAGCAGTCAGCAACGTTATCGCGATGCCGAAGACAGCGTGGAACTCTGATAACGAGCAGGCGTTATGGCGTTTCACAGAACTGTCTCAACATTCTGAAGATAGAGGCGTGGGATCCTTGAAAGCTCGCTTCGAGCTCGGCAAAGGGCCATCCAACAAGGGAACAATTTCAGCTCAATTCAACTGCGAGGGCGCAACTCTATCTGGTATAGAGTTCGAGCTCATGGGCAACGGGTACAGGCTCTCCCTCGTCAAACGCCGATTCGTCTCTGGCAAATATATTTGTGATAGTGAAGTGCCCTAATCCAAACCTATACTCGCGTCTAGGACACCCCTCTTATGTCCAAGCTTTACATACGATGTTTTGTACCTTATAGGACTGTTTCCTGTCCACTCAATTTCGATTTTATCACAAAGTTTGTCAATTTCCATTTGAAAATTGTTATATTTTAATTTTGAATTGTAAGTTGTAATAGAAATAAGCTTTCACTTCATACTAACTTATTTTCTGATTAGAACTGTGCCATTTACTGTATTTTCATAAGATTCATTGCATTATGACCTTTATTAGTACTAATATTTTAGTTTTAGAAGCATCACAACTCAACATAATGTTTCTTGCACATAATTTATTATCTGATTATCTTGGTTAAATTGGAAACAAGTACCTATGATTTGATTTCTCAGAAGGCAACTGCATGTGTGCATTTTACACAAAAGGTTACTTGCCTATTTATTTTTATTTTAAATGTTTAGAACATCCCTTAATATCTTTGTTTTAGATTGATGATTTTTTCTAATGACAGGCCTAAAAACCTTCTATATTATTAAATTATACTAACAGAGGAATCTATATTGTATGTAACCTCTTAGCTTGTACATCTTTTTTTATAAAGTGGGTGAAATAAATGCTAAGTACCACTTTTGGAATGGGGTTACTTACTTGTACTAGTAAGGCAACTCCATGGCAATAATATCAATATTTGGTTAACATAGGGTCACCTATTATATCGTTTCCAAATTATATAAGGTTCCTTGAATCTCTGTTATTATACATTTTACATTATTTTGACGAGTTTTGTTAAAATATGTTGCAACTATTTTGTGTAAAGCATTTATAGAACCTGAGTTAAATATGATAAAGATGGATATTTTTTGTTTCTTTCATAATAAGATTATGTTATTTTCGTTTAATTTGTAATCTCATGTTTAGTTATTTCATCATATCCCAGCGGCCTAATGTTTACAAAGATTGTATAATATATGTGTAGCCTAGCAGACCGTAATAAAAGGAAAGTGTTCACAAACTATTTATTTACTATTTAAATGGTCAAACCGTTTAGTGTAACAAACAGAACCATTCCAATAATAAACTATAATCTCTTTAATTTAAGTACCTAATTATCTATTATTATTTGTCACAATATAATTATATATATAGGCCTCTCGCTAAGTCCCCCTAAAGTGCCAGATAGCCTAACCATAGTCCTATGATGTCATGTATAAGAGACTATGGAGTCTCTGATGGATAGGCTCACTGTCACATTACGTGGATTTGGTAAGCAAATAATTACTATCAGCTGAATTTATATTCAATACACTGTATCCAATTACATACCTAAATTAGATAACAATGCAAATACTACATTGGTAACAAAATATTTTTGTATTGTAAATTCTCATATAATCTACTGTAACTATGTTATTGAAATAAAATTGTAATTTTAGCATTTGCTTGTTGTTTATTTAAAGCCAATGTTGCCAACACGAAGAATTTATAAGTAAGTAAAATTTTTTTTAGTATGTATCATGTATTTAGTTGCTTTATATTGTAGGGACAGGAAACAATCCAATCCTATATAAGGCCTAGAATACACTGCTACTTTTTTGTATCAAATTTATACCAGTAAGTCTAGCGTAAGCATTTAGTACATGTACCTCTAAGAAACTCAAAAATATCCCCTAAAAGGCATAAGTATATAGTTAATAGTGTTTTCGACTTAAAAATATCACTATGTTTATCACAAGAAAACCGTGTCTAATCTCAATGCTGATCTTAAAATACAAAGTAGCACGTGTAGGTGGGCTTCGATAGTCGTCATTCATCTTTTCAGCGAGATAGTGATGCCTGAATTGTTTCCCGTCGCTACATGTTGCTTGCTGTTACCTTACGTATGGGAGTGCCGTGTCAAGGTGCCCTGCGACTGTCTCAAGTTCTTCAAACATTTTCAGGTGGAGCTTGAGAAGCTAAATGCGGCTACGGATGAGATCAATAAGCTGGAGTTGGAGCTTGATGTGAGTTTATGAATATTTTGCTGGCTTTGGGTACCAAAATCTCACTCATTTATCACGAAATCTCAAAAACCACCGAACGGATTGGAATGAAATTTGGTATGCAGCTTCCTCTAAGGCCGTAGGTGCTCGCTAAGAAAGGTTTTCAAAAAAATCACTCGGGATCATGGTCAAACCGTGACAACCGCGATTATGCTTTGTAATTTTTCCGAAACATTCATTCGTTCAATTATTATCTTGCTACTTTTTATCTACCACGCGGGCAAAGTCGCGGGAAACAGCTAGTACTTATACGTACAGCGTAAACTAGCTTGTAAAAAATCTATTGCGTAACGAATTGGCGGCTTTATTGGCAGAACTGGTGCACAATCTCCGTAGATAACGCCCTTTACAGAACTGAACGTACTCTTACAGAATGTAGGTACAGAACTATATGTAGATGTAATCTACTTCTTTTCATGGACTAAATAAAATGAGAAAAACAAGAGCACTATGTAAGTATATAGGTAAGTATATTCTTCTTGTCACGCAAATTTAGCCCCTGGGCAAAAGCTGGGTTTACACACTCTTGAATCGCTCTTTCGGGATAGAAAGTCACATGATTGATAAATCAATATTTTTTCCACCGCTGACGATATTTATATGCTTGAAAATTAAAGAATTTAACAATGTAGTCGTTCCTAGATAAAATGTATCAAAACGGTAAATACAAAGTGTTAGAAGATTAATGTTAGATTTTACATAAAGCAAGTTTTTTTAATCTACCCTAGATTTCTTCACAACAAAAACAAGGTCGCCCCAGTTTTGTTTAACTTATAGAGTCTTAAAAGCTTAAGTCATCACATCGCTCATCCTTAGTATGTATGTTATAGCCACGTTCAATTGTAGGTAAGGTGCCTTTTCTTATCTGTTTACATGTAATTTTCCTTCTTATTTATTTGCTGTTTCGTCTTGTTCAAATCATGCCGGTTCTGTTCCTACAGCATTCTATAACTACATAACTCAATAAGGCAGAGTATTCTGTCTTTATTGTTTCAGAATTTAAGGTTAAATTGACCTTAATTTTATTAAAATTGAGCTTTATTATTATCTAGAAAACTCAAAAGATATAATATCTGCTGTAAAAATAATAACAGCGGATATTATGTCTATTTTATAAAGCCACTAGTTACCCGCCCCGGCTTCGCACGGGTGCAATGCTGTTACTAAATATACTACTGAATGTCTTTATATACAACGTTATCTAAGATAATAACATAACCCAAGAGATAGACATATACCATCGCGGACTGTTTTGTAGACCTTTTTAAGGTGTACAATACTGTAGTATATGATTTTTATCTATCTCGTAGGTTCAGCCAGCGTTTGCAATGTAAGCGCAAAAAACTGTTATTTACGACATCACATAAGAAACCTCTAAAATTATCAGTGTTTCTCTACTATATTATGTATGTATCATACATATAAACCTTCCTCTTGAATCACTCTATCTATTAAAAAAACCGCATCAAAATCCGTTACGTAATTTTATAGATCTAAGCATACATAGGGACAGACAGACAGCGGGAAGCTACTTTGTTTTATACTATGTACTTAGTGATGACTCTTGTATTGTCGCTTCAAAAAATAACATGTAAACGCCATCGTTTACTGTCTTTGAGGCGCGACGCCATTGTGTTTTCCGAACACAATAGAAAACTCATGTTTTGGCTCGAATCCAATACTTTCTTTATCGAAGGTCAAAGGGCGAAACCGGAAGTAGTTGGAACGTATCATTATAGCTCCTATATGCCTTAGATATACGAGTATCCACATACCTTAGCAGTAGACTTTGTGTCTTGCACGGCCAATTTATATTCAATCATGAGCACAATACCTACTTGTCAATTATGTCGTCACGATAATATCAAGCGATTTTCTATTCATAAAGTAAATGCAGTAACTTCGCGGTTGGTATTGTTGGTACGATTACCCTAGAAGAAGAAGTTGAAGTTGAATTTGTATCCAGATGTTTTTATTAACTTCTAGCGGCTCGCATCGCCCTCGCCCTCGCATGGATTTATTATACACATGAACCTTCCTCATTCATTACTACGTCCATTGGTGAAAACCGTATGAAAATAGGGTAGTTTTTAAGTTTGAGACGCGGTGAGGGGACTTTGTTTTATAGTATGTATGTACTGATACTGATAAGTAATTCCAAATGTGTCAAATTTTTTGTTATTTATACATACTTAGGTTCTTCCCGCGGCATTGCCCACGTGGTACGTAGATAAAAAGTAGTATATATATTGTTCTAGGTCAAAATCTATATCACAAAGTTTCATACTAATTGTTTCAGCTGTTTGTTCAACATTTGTAATATTAGTAGGATAGGATATTGTAAGTAGGATGTTTCAGATAAACACCTCCGCACGTATGCTGCTAGGCGTTGAGCCTCTTGAGCCATCGTTAATATTCAACTGTTATTAATTTCACTAAGCTAAAAAACTTCCTGGAACATTACATAAACTTATTATGTTATTTTGTCTATTTATTCGTATAAAAAAATAATGAACCACCTCAGGGTATAACTTGCTTCTCACAAAAATAATGTTTTCACGTCAGAATAAAATTAGCGCTAAGAAACACCATGTAAGTAAACGTACCGCGCCATAAAGAGAACAAAGCCGTAATTATGCCGGACACGGTACTTGCGTAACAAGATGAAAGAAACCCTGTACCTACCTTTCGCTTATTACCAAGTAATGTAGTACGGTATCTAAGGCTAAGATTCAAGCGACGAAACTTACGCTACTATTTTACAAAATTCGAGTTCGGAAACTCTGGACGTAGTGTAAGTTTTTGAATAATATCCTAAGAATGTCTGGTATGCAGTGAAATTGAGCAGGTCATTACTATATTCAAGAAACTATTTGTAGTACCTACAAATAGTTTCTCAAACATTATCTCGTACTCTCGAGATATCTAATGATTGTTTCACTGTGAGCTGTGCAAATAAATTATATGTTGCCGCTGCGTCATAGCACAGAAGAAATAAGCTACCATGATCCGGTACAAAGGCACCTTGAAACGATTAGTAGGTATATCTGTAGGTATTAAATGGATGACCATAAAAATCGATAGCATGGCGCACCCAAAACTCGGCCTGAAAATAGCACAGGGTGGCAAAGTCAGGTCAGGTCATTCGTACCTAATGATTATATTATGAGAAACAAAGAAAACTGCTCTGTATTGCTTTAGCATTCTTAGCATGCTGCATTCCAGCACTGTCTCCCATAGGAGTGGCATTTGTAACAAAATTGGCAATGATCATACAAAAAAGTGTTAAGACCAGACGAGTTTCTTGCCGGATTCTTCTTGAACTGGGGTTAGGATAAACCGGCACCTAGATTCACTAGCATGTAAGAAGACGATTCAAAGTGGTCCTTGTGATTTTATTGAATAAAGAAAGTTTTGTATTTGTACATGCTGAGACCTGTTTGGCACCACAAGCATAAAATGTACATAATCTTTAAACATGTTAATTTGGCCTACCTGCTCTAATCATTTATTTATTTGCTTCTCTCTGTTTGTAACTTTTTTCGTATTGTGTCAAATAAATATTCTTTAAGAAACTGTTTAGTTATACAGCCTTACTTATCTTACCTTAGCCTTCCAACTTGAACTCTGTCTAAACACGGCACACGAAGATTCGCCCTGTCACTATTTGTCACTCTTACAAAAGAGATAGCACTATTTTTAACAGTGATTAACTTTTAACAGAAGTTGAGAGATTCGCCCTGTCACTATTAGTCACTATTACAAAAGAGATGGCACTATTTTTAACAGTGATTAACTTTTAACAGAAGTTGATAGACGTTTATAAGTAAAGCCGATATTCTTCAGTACAAGTACAAATATCTGTAAGTCATAACATAACTCCTTTGTTACATACTACCAACGCCCATTGGCACATGGCATCGCTTGCTAGACAAAGAAAATCAATACAACATTCAACATACCATACACTTGTTACTAGAATCTTAAACCAGACCTTGAGTAATTGTGCCTGAGTGATGTGTATATCCAGCTGCAGACGATGTAATAAATAAATATTGGTGGATAATGCACACAACATCATCTAGCCCCAAACTAAGCATAACTTGTAATATGGTGACTAGATGACTGATAGAATACTTATATATTTTTAAACACATACATATTATACTTTATAACACCCAGACACAGAACAAACATCTATGTTCGTCAAACAAATGTGCTTTCTGGGAGGGAATCGAACCCCAACCTAAAGCGCAGAAGGCAGAGCAACTACCAACTGAGCTTACAGGCTAGTCTAGTAATTGAATTGATAATAATGAGTCTTCATAGGTATACTAGTTCGTTTATAGGAAAAACACTGTTTACTCGTTTTGAGAAGGGCGTTCGTCGCTGATGCTGATACGCAGTTTTTACGAATTTTATCAGTACCATGTGTTATTCTTTTGTCCATGAATGAATATAAATTCATAATAAATCTATTTTTTATTTATATTGTCTTAATATTCTTGAAAATCGTTTTGTAATACCAGTCAATATAATCAAAACAAGTAGGTTATAATAGTTGATTAAAGACCTGTATTCTTGCATGCTAAATAGTAAGCTACGCAGAGAGCCTGTTAGTTGAACGTAAGTAAGGTGCAACATAGAAGCCAAGCCAATTGACCCAATCTAGCGCTGACCTCGCTCACAGATGATTGAAGAGTTCTATCGGCTCTGGCTGTATGGCTCTACAAGCTTTGTTTATTAGTCTAAACGTGTTTCTGCTTACATCAATCTAGATCTAAAAAGGTTAATTCTTCATTCTGAAACTAACATACATAATGTGTTATTTTTATGGAGAGACCTATGTTGGGTGTTTCACTACGTGATAAAATCCGTAGAACCAAAGTCACCGACATAGCACTCAAAATGTGCAAGTTGAAGTGCCAATGGGCAGGCCATATAGCTCGCAAAACTAACCGAAAACCGTTGGGGAATAAAAGTTCTCGAATGGCGACTAAGGACAGGAAAACGAAGCGTAGACTCCCCACCCGATGGACTGACGACATTGTAAAGATCGCGGGAAGTCGGTGGATGGAGAGGGCTCAAAATCATTCTTCCTGGAAATCTATTGGGGAGGTCTATGTTCAGCAGAGGACTTCTAGTGACTTCGAGTGACTGATATGATAATTTTTTATTCGTCGCACTGTCTATATTTAGTAGATCAATATTAGTAGTCCTAAAATCGAACCCACAATTCAAACAAAGCAAGGACGTGTTGACTTTCCTAGAAGCCACAACGGTTTGTTAGGTGTACTTAATTTTGAGACTAAAACAAGTAATTGGAGTTATTTCATGAAACAATTGAATTTACCTTAACGTGCTGCGTCCTTATTCATATTTATCGAATATTTCATGAAGTATTGAACTAATTTATTTTCAAGCTATTTCGCATGAAGGAGTTTACAGTTTATAATCATGTTGTAACTTGACTTGAATCTTACAGGAGTCGATGAAGAAGTTCCACCTACAACTGAACGACACGTCTCGAAAACTGCAAGGGCTAACGAAGCGACTGGGCACGTGCGTGGACAAGTCCCGACCTTATTACGATGCTTTAGGGACCGCGGTGACTGCCAGGGCGGAGTGCCAGAAGGCAGCCGTGCAGTTCCAGAGAGCTAGTGGTAAGTGCTTGGTGAATCAAATAAAATCACAAAGACCACATTGAATTGTCTTCTTACATGCTAGTGAATCTAGGTGCCGGTACCTCCTAACCCCAGTTCAAGAAGAATTCGGCAATAAACTCGTCTGTTCCTAACTCTTTTTTGTGTTATGATCCTTGCTAATTATGTTACGGATGCCGAGTCGAGTTGGAGCAGTTTCGTCCTAAGCTTTTTTTCATCTAAATATTCTATTATTGGAACGAAGTTCCTTATCGTGCGTAGGAGAGGGGACCTAGCCGAGAAAAAATGTAACGCATTACGAAAAATCGTAAGAGAAAGGGAGAATGAAAGAGACCGATAACTAGTCCCCCACATGTATATTTCTCCCATATATATGTGTGTGTGTAGGTATTCATTTTATTTTATATGAAAGGTCACCATTTTATTTAAAAAAATTAAGGGTTGAAGGAAAAAAGGGTCTTCGTTCCATACGGGTGTCCCGCGACTCGTTCATTTTGAAGTGATAACTTGTTAAGGGAGGGTAAACCGCTTCGTTACGTAACGCGTTACGGCGCCAGTCTGTCTGGCTTCCCTTTCTCTCACGCATACGGCAGCGGTAGGCACGCTCCTCCTCTCTTACTCTAACCCACATCGCTAGTTAGATTAGTTTAAGTTGTCAAGTCTGTCGGGTGTTCCGAGACGCATATGCTTTTTTTATAATAAGCTATTATGAGACTTTCTATTTTACCAATTTTAACCTAAATTTGCCAATAGACAAATCTTACACGTCGCTTGGGACCTTGTTATCGAAGCGTACACTTAGGCCCTAATTCTGTAGTTTCGCTTAACTATCTAAAATTTTCTAAAATACGAACGTCCTTATTTAACTTGCACCAAAGTCCAAATTAGAGTGACAGTTTTAAATTACAGTTCGAAATTAAGTTAATATCGACATTTAAGTCCTGTATTGAATTGATTTTCCTAGTTTTTCCGGCAGTTTTAATCTCCTTACATGATGACTAAAATGAGCTGAATCAGTTACGTGTATATGTCAATTTTGTAATTTTAAGAAGTGTAATTTCAAAATGTAGCTCTATTCAGTCTTTGGCTCAATCAATATAAGATCATTCGTGTTTTAAGAAAATTTAGTTTGTCGGCGAAATCACGGCCATTAAAGATTTACTAACTTTAGCGATTTACTAACTTTAAAACTGCTGAGCTATCAAGGACCGTTATATTATACATATATTGCTTGAAAGTTCATACCATATTTTCAACTCCGTCACTAGAGATAGTAGAGACAGACACTAACTCATACTCGTACTGGTATTGTTAATTTCAATTAACTCTAGAACAAGTAAAATTCCCACGACTACGAATTAAAATTCAGTGAACCGTTAAAATCTATTCAACTTGCAAACAATCGAACACAATATTATGTACTTTCCTACAGTAATCTTTGTGTAGTGTTTGGGAGTACAATTTCCTTCTAAACCTAATCAATTGATGATATAGTTGCGTATTTCGGGAATTGGAAAACGGTTCGCACAGACGCTGCGTCGGTTTATCAGTGGCTTCAGAGAGATAATAATTTCCTGTGGGTACGCCCCTCCCTCGCCACTGATTGTAAATCACACTATGTAAGTACGTACTAGGCCTTGGGCAGTCGTGGTGTTCAAGGCTATGGAATTATATTAGTTCTTGAGGTTGCGAAATCTTGCGTAATAAATATCTTTAACTAGAAATCAATAATAATAATAATTATTCACCATCAATAAACAATACCATCTAGCCAGCATTGCTTGTATTATGATGACCAGATTGCTTATGATACTTTTCAAAACCCAGAAACAGAACAAACACTTATGTTCATCACACAAAGGTTTTCCTGGGAGAGAATCGAACCTCAATCCAATCTACAGCGCAGCAGGCAGAACTACTGAACCAAAGGAACTGACTGGCCAGTAAAATTACGGAAATTCCTTTCGGAGCGTGTTCACACGCTCCCAATTTCTGCGAGTGATTTTCACGCTCCTTTCGACTAGCGACGAGTTTCTTGCCAGATTCTTCGTGTACTCGGATTAGGAGGAACCGGCACCTACGAGTACAAAGTACACATAGGACTATTCAAAATGGTTTAAGTACTATTTTTAGCAAATAAAACAAATCTAATTTAGTTTTTATAGTTGTCAATCAGGACTTTGATTCTTCTAAAGTTTCCTTCTTGAAAGTTTCTTCTACATACGGAGCATTATAAGAATGTTTAATTCATTAAACAAAATACATAATAAAATTAGAAGAACCCCAGTCTGATTCGTAGCACAATTGATCTTAACTACAAATTCAACTGTTATTGTGGTATCGCTAAATGAATGCGTGAAGCTTCGAACATGTAAATTAGCATCAATTGAGCTAGGTATCAATTTACATTGGACCTGTTTCTATAGGTACCGTACATGTTATTTTCACGTACCTTATATTGCAGTATAGTACAAGTACAGTAAGATCATTTTGACAAAATATTACATATACTTTTTTAACTTTTTATCGCGATAACACAATAACCTACACTGGGTTTGCATGTCATTCTAGACAGCTTGATAATAAGATGAGCGTAGATAAACTTACAATTACAACTTTACCACATAATACGTCTTTAAGGATACACTAGTCATAGACACAAATTCGTCAATGGGTGCAGCTAAAATGCATGCTATTTCATCTATAGTCTGAGAAAGTGATAGACGTGCAAGAAGGCTAGTGATGAGATATGATTATGATTTGTAATCATATGATTTAAATTAGACAAATTACATAAAATGACAGAGTAAAAATCATGAATATACTTTTGTATATCAAATAGAGTTTAGAAAGTAGACGTGGGTGGTGAGAGATCTTCAGGATCAATTATTGATATAGGGGTACCTCAGGGTTCGATACTAGGCCCTTTTTTATTCCTAGTGTACGTTAACGATTTACCTTTTTTTGTAAAAAATATTTGTGATATAGTTTTATTTGCAGACGATACGTCTTTCATTTTTAAAGTTGATAGAGGTAAAACCACTATTTGCGATAACGTAAATGAATCCTTATCGTTAGTTCTTAACGGGTTCACTGTAAATAACCTTTTGCTTAATTTAAAAAAAAAGTAAATATATTAAATTCACTTTGCCTAATGTTATTCATAGCCCGACCAACATTAAAATGAATGGAGAGGCAATGAATCTTGTAGATTCCACGATCTTCCTAGGTCTTAATATTGATGCACTACAGTGGGACCACAAATTGAAACACTTGCTGGTAGGCTTAGTTCCGCTGCATATGCAGTTCGTGCGATACGGTGGCTTACTGATGAAGCTACAGCTAGACTAGTTTATTTCAGTTACTTCCATAATGTTATGTCATACGGCATCATTCTCTGGGGGAAAGCAGCTGATAATGGTAAATTATTTGTTCTTCAAAAAAGGGCAATACGTGCCATTTATAGAATGAAACCACGTGAATATTTGAGAGAAATAATCAAAGAAATTCATATTCTCACAATAGCTTCACAATATATATATGAAAATTTGTAATACACACATAAAAATAGAGATGGGTTTTAGCAAAATAATGACCTTCATAGAATCAATACCAGGAATAGACACAAATTATACATCCCTAGGTTTCGACTAGAAAAAGTAAATAAGTCATTTATGGTGACTCGGTGCGCTTCTATAATAAGCTTCCTGAAAATGCTACTATTGAGTAGCAGAATGATTTTCATGAGAACCCATGAGACAAAGTCAAAGTTAAAGTCAAAAGATACTTTATTTAATACAATCACAAGGATCACTTTGAAACGTCTTTCATACAAGGTGAATTTAGGTGCCAATTCCTCCTAACCCAAGCCCGAGAAGAACTGGCAAGAAACTCGTCCTGGTCCTAGCGCTTTCTACACGATCCATTTTATAACTATCTTAACTACGAAAAACGAGTAAGACAAGAGAGTTTATAGATTTCTAATGTGTCGGTTAGCTGTCTGAGGGCAGAGCAACATGAAGCCATGCATTCTTAACAATAATATATTTTTCTAGTCGAAACCTAGGCATGTATAATTTGTTTCTGTTCCTAGTATTGATTCTATGAAGATCACTATTTTACTGAAATCCATCTTTATTTTTATGAGTGTACAAACAAATTTTCATTTATACCTTAGGTAGGTATAAATGAAAATTTGTCAGGTCATAAATTGTGTCACAAACATTTAACTGAATAAATCATATAAATTGTGTTTATTGTTTTTAAGTTGTACATAAAAAGAAAGATAATTAAATGTAGAACACAATTTTATTAATATCATTCAAAATGACCGGCCTGATTTTGATTACAGGCTCTTAACCGACGCGGCCAGTCGTCGATTGCAGCACGACCCACATTCATATCTATTTCTGCCGCTGCTTTAACCAGAGATGCACGGAGAGATTCCAAATTTGGATGAGGCTTAGCGCAGACTTTCTTCACTAAATGCTGCCATATTTTGTAGTCCAGTGGATTTAAGACTGGGCTAGACGAAGGCCAGTCTTCGTGCCTGATAAAGTCGATTTCACGGGTAGTCAGCCAGTTTTGAGTGCTTCGTGCCCTATGACCTGGTGCAGAACCTTACTGAAAAGTACAGGGTCTGTTTTCGAACATTGTTTGGGAAAGAGGTTACACTATGTTTGTAAGGACGGTATTTTGGTACATAACAGCAATAGTTTTCACACCTTTCTGACAGAAATGCACATCTGTTAAGCCTGAATATGACATTCCAAGCCAAACCATGCATGACAAAGGCTAATGCCCTCGCTGGACCCTCGAAATACGGGCGCTTGCTTCATCACTGCTGTGGGCGTACACTTTATCATTTTGTTTGTTGTAACTTTCTTCGATGTTAAAATTTTTTTCATCCGAAAACAAAATTGGCCGGTATTTTTTTCGCTGTATCAAAGCGCGAGATCTTTCCAACCAAATTTGTTTTTAGGCGCGCATCCAAAAAATGTCCGGTCTTTTTTCGATAAGCCCGTAGTCCTAGGTCTTGATTTATCACCCTTTTAACAGTTGTTCTGTTTAGTCCCATCTGAAGAGCTAAGATTTTTTGTTTACGCACGGGATTTCGTTGGATTCGCGCTCTCACTGCTTTGACGACAGCTGGTGTCCTAAACGTGCGCGGTCGGCCGTTCCTGTTACGATCTTCGAGGCTCGAATCTTTACTGAATCGTTTTATAATTCGATGAAAAAACCTTAATGTTATTTTCAAATTTTGCAGAATGTTGTAAATATTTGTTGGCGCGTAACCACAGCGGTGCAACGCGATAACCACGACTTGATCTTCCTTTAGGGTCCATTCTTTTTGAAAAATTAACATAAGTAATTTATTTTTTATTTATTTTTAGAAAGCTCAAATGTACTGTTTTGAAAATCAATAAAATATTTCTGGCCAGTATTCGAAATTTAAAAATAAAAGGGCTGTGACAGAACTTATGAACCGGTAGGTATATTGTGAAGCTATTGTGAGAATATTAATTTCTTTGAATATTTATCTCAAAGACTCTCGCGGTTTCATTTTATAAATTGCACGTATTGCCCTTTTTTGAAGCATAGATTAATGTCAAAACAAATGAAATCACTCTTAGTTTTGGTTGTTCAACATCAGATGGTAGAATGATCATCCTTCGACATTTGTAAGAAAAGATAATCGATTAAGTTACTCATTGTAGTCCCTTCTTACGATGATTAACTGTGTCATGTCACTTGATTGGCCATAGACATGCATAGGCCATTACGTATGGCCGATACATGTGATAAGGCCGCCCATTGTACAATTTTAATTCTATTATTTCTTCTCTGCTCGAATTCGTCTTCACCGGGGCTCCACACTGATCTATTTGTGTGTGATTGTAATGACTGGCTTGATGCACGAGTGTAAGAGGATGTTTGAAGTGTGGGCTAGGAAGTCTAGTTTTAGTTTATAACCTGGCATAGCTTGACCTTATAATCTTATGTCGATATATTTTCTTAAAATTTAAATATTTTTGACATTGGCCTCAATTCTGTTGGCACCAACCTAACAAATTTTAGCTAAAATTAGGTTTTGAACTCAAATTAACCTTTGGTATTCTGCTGCTACCAACTTATTCTTATTTAATTTTATCTAACTTAATTAAGCGTTTCTTATTTAGTTAGATGGTACCAACCGAATAGGTTTTACAAATGCTATGACCAACTAAATATATTTTAGACAATTCTTAATTTTAGAAATGAACCAACCGAATTTCCACCATTACCTATTTTTGACGACCTCTGTGGCGCAGTTGGCTAAGACCCGGCTGAGACGCAGAAGGTTGCGGGTTCGATCTCGCCGCGGGACAAATGTTTGTACGATCTGCAAGTATTTGTCTCGGGTCTGGGTGTTTCTAAGTATAATATGTATGTATTTACAAAATATATAAGTAGTATATCAGTCATGTGGTACCCATAACACAAGCACTGCTTAATTTGGGGCCAGATGATGTTGTGTGAAATGTCCGGGATTATTATCTCTATCTGTAACGACTATCTGTATAAAAAACTATTCAAAAACCTCCTAGTATCTTTAAAAGACTTCATATCTACCCAAAAAGATGGGGAAGAACACACACTATGGGGTAGAAAAGTAAAAAAAAGAATATTTATAAATAAATAAGTATTCTATCAGTGATCTGGTTCGGGTAATACAAGCTATGTTTACTTTGTGGCTAGATGGTGTTTTGAGCATTGTCCACCAATATTCATTTATTTACTATGTAACTATGTCCCCTACATAGGTATACCCCTTGTCGCGTATCCAAACAATGGCAGACGCGCCAAACGTCATCCTATTTGAAATATATTTTTGACAGCCGATGTCAAAGGGACAGATCGTTAACCGCTTCAACCTCACGCACGCATCCAAAACTTTGTAATTTCTATTTAATAATACGCAAATCTACCAAATCCAGGCTTGCAAATTATTTACAAACACCCGAGAGGAACCCCTGTGTCGGCCCAGACACCCTTAAAAACAAAGTTTATAGTTCATAACTTTAAAGCCACTAATATGTATCACGGCAGGATAAGAGTCTGCGAGCAAGACAGACAGATCAGAGCTCAAACATACAAACGGACATGACGAAACTTCAGTTTAGAAAACTAAACAAAATCCAATAATTCATCAGTCATAATCATACTTCATACTAATATTATAAAGGTGAAAGTTTGTGAGTGTGTATTTTTGTTACTTCTTCACGTCTAAACGGCTGGAGCGATTTAAATAAAATTTGGTATGGAGTTAGCTGACACCCTGGATTAACACAAACCTAGGCTACGAAAATATTTTTTTTTTGTTTGTTACCGCGGGTAACACCTCGGGGCACAGCTAGTGGAATATAATTATAAAAACTCATCTTCATTTAACTCGTTTTGTAGAATTACACGCAGCAGCGAAAGAGACAGTGACGCTAGCGGAACAGCGCTTTGTGAGCAAGCAGCACGAGTGGCAGTTCGACAGCAACTGGCAGGAGGTCCTCAACCATGCTATTATTAAGGTAATTACTTAATGTATGATAATTTCTTTTAGAATAGTTTACTAGTCTACAAATAATAAAATGATACTCTAATAATTTGACAACCTAGTCAAGTAGGCCAATTATAGGTATTTTAATTTAATTTAAGTATTATAACGATGTCTAACATCCCAGTGGCGAAGCATAACCTGAGTCGAGGCCCTTTTACTACTGTGCCACACAGATACATAACATGCTCTCTATCTTCTCCACTTTTACTTCTGTATTCAAATAAAAACGTTCTTTCAATAAAAACAAAAGGACCACTTTGAATCGCCTTCTTACATGCTAGTGAATCTAGATGCCGGTTCTTCCTAACCCCAGTATTTTCTGTACAAATAAAGAGTTGAAAAGAGTGAAGTCCATCTACTAGCTACCTAGTTTCGTAGCCATTTCGTAGCGCTAGGGATTCCACCACGATATTATATCTTACGTATTAAACGGATGGATAAATATTTAGTACTATTCCGCTAATCTATTCCCAATGAGTAAGACTTAGACACGATGCAGACACATGCACCTCCCTCCCGCCTGCAGTTGAAAAGCCATGCAAAGCGTTAATAAAAGTTCGGAATAGTGCTAAATATTTATCCATCCGTTGAATGTTTTGTAATGGATTTCCGCAAAGTCACGCCTGAATCAATTATTTATCATACGTATGCCGAGTAATAAGATACATCTCTTTTAAAAACCTCTGTAAAGTGAAGCTGTTCTAGGTCATGGATGCTGAGAAACGCAAGGCGGAGAGCGGACGAGAGCATCAGAAGAAAGCAGCGGCTTATATCGCAGCAGAACGCAAGGTAAACCTATCCTGATCCATAGATTGCGATCACTTATAAATAAATCTTGTTTACTACTATAGTTTTGTATGAGTCGATGGGAAATTCTGGTGATAATATCAAGAGACCGTCATGAACCTTTTGAAAAGCTGGGATCGATTGTCTTCTGAGTCATGATCACCCAGATGATAATGCTACTGCGGTAGTCAATGCAAGGACTGACCACTCAGAAATTTATTATAATGCTACCTGCTTCCTGCGACGTTGCCCGCGTCGTACGTAGATAAAAAGTAGCCTGTATAAACTACAGGTCCAAATCTATACCATATATATATATACCAAGTTTAATTAGGTTCAGCTAGTATTGCATATATGAGTAACAAACAAATCTCCTAACATCCAAACTAATAAATAACAAATAATGCCGAACATTTCACACAGCATCATCTGGCCCCAAAGTAAGCAGAGCTTGTGTTATGGGGACCACATGACTGATATACTACTTATATACTTTTATTTTTTAATACATACATTTTATACATAGAAACACCCAGACCCGAGATAAATAGTTGCAGATCATGCAAACATTTGTCCCGCGGCGGGAATTGAACCCGCAACCTTCGGTGTCTCAGGCAGGCCTTTACCCACTGCGCCACAGAGGTCGTCGACTAACTAAACTAACATAATATTAAAATAAGGTTTTATCGACTGGTAAATTTCCCACAGGTAACGCAACTAGAAGACAATCTCAAACGCAACATTATTAAATCCCGCGTTTACTTTGACGAGAAGAAAGTTTGCGATGCAGAGCTCCAAGCTCAAAACGAGAAGATCGAACGGCTACAGCGTCTGATAGCCGACGCTAAGTTCCGATACTCAAGATCCTTAAAAGCTTTGGAAGAAATCTCCGAAGAGATACATAGAAGGAGAGGCGAATACCCACCAGGGAAGGACTCCATCCCGGTTGGTCCCAGAGAACCGGGAGTGGGAGCAGAAAGAGACCCTATACACGACGAGCTAAAATCTGATAAAGATGAAGACTCTGGTCTGCAAGAACTTAGGATGCGCGTCAGAGAACTTGCTTCGAAACCCATTGACAAAGACGTAGAAACCGACGAAGTTTGGGCGTTAGAACTCAACGAGACTATTAACAAACTGGACCAGTTGCTGATGATGAAGGAAAGCAACCAGCAGAAACGATCCAAGTACACGGAAAGTTCGCCGAGAAACGCGAGCGCCCCCTCCACATCGACTAACAAACCTAAACAGACGCCACCTAGCGACAGTTATAGACTAACTAATCTAACTCGAACTAAATCTATAAGTCGCGAAGTCGTCTTCGAACATACAAACCCGCCTATTACTAAAACAGAGAAATCTAAAAGCATGATGTCGCTAGATGTTCTAGCATTAGCTAGAGACACAACGATTCTAGATAGGGAGTCGTATCTAAAGGCAGTTATAGAAGACAAATCTCCAACAGGGACTTATACCGAGAGCAACTCGGATAGAAACGAAACTCCAGACGAGATATTGATGGTGGAATGTGACTCCAGCGACTCGGCGCAGAACCCAGTTATCAGAATGACCAGTTCTACTGTATCAGATAGTGATAACAGCTAGAAGTTATAGATCTTATAGAAGACTTACGCAGAAAATAATTCTTAAAAATAATAAAACTGCGTGAATGTTACCTGTCCTGCTTGAGGTGACCTTGGAAAAACCAGTGCGGTGTGAAACAAAATTAACAGATAATATGACAAAATGAACGACACTAATTCTTGGATACTTTTGGCGTTGGTTTCTTGCCTTTGAATTCATGTTTCATGTTGCTTTGTAAAATCTGTCTAAAAAAATCAGGAGCGGATGATTTTCGTTTGTTTGTGAAAACTATAAAAATTGAGGTTGATTTGTGAAATACAATAAAAATTGTAAAAACTTAATTTTGTGTTCATGTAATTTGTAGTTTATATTTTGTGTCATTTATGAAGAGAAAGGTCACATGTTAGTTAACTTATAATAAATAAATCTCTCAATAGTTTGTAAGATTTCCTGATTTTAACATTAGAAGTAGTCCTGAATTCTGGTACATTAATTACGAAATAATCTCGATGGAAAATGAGAATTATAATTTGTTGTTTGTAAACATTTTAGGTAATTTTGCAATTTAAATAATTTATGTGTTTTATGATTTTAAAAACCAGCCGGGCGATTATGGCATTCTGATACTATCAAACATTGATAAAACAGCTTTCAGTTACTATTGAGGAATCGGTATTACGGAATGTTGATGTTGATTGTAAGACATGCTGTCATATGAATAGAAACTGAGAAAGAAACCGAACGTATGTAATTCCAAACCATGAAAGAATGCCTATTGCTAATCGAAACTCATAGACATTGATTGTATCAAGAGTTCCATAATCGCCATGCAGTATGGCTTAAATGGATTCTTGATACAATCAATTACTATCAGTATCAATTCGCAACTGAAGATTTGATTGATATTACGATGAACGTTATTTCAATCACTGATTGCAACTGGGACCAGTTATGAAAGATGTGTTTCCACGTGCGTTTCTTTTCATATGAATTTTGATATTGATTTTAACACACGCTGTGTTAAAATCAATATCAACCTTCCGTATCAGAATTCCATAGTCGCTATGCAGGTTACAATAAAGCCATATCATTCCACCGACTACTCTCACAAAGTTAATATTCTTCATGGTTGTATTTTTATTTAAATATTTATCAATATAAGTACTTACGTAGTTTTATTATGATAACGTTTGTGAGTGAGATCTAAGAATGATAGATGTCGCTACTAGGTAGTTAAAGTAAGATAAAGCTGAGCGTGAACTTAGATAAACGGAAACGTAATTCCACGCTTAGTTTAGTCTTAATCTTAGTCTTATTTTGCACACTAATGCCTGCTCTACACATAGGCTAAGATGAGATGTGTGTTAACCAAATGCACACACGCGTTTGAAGTACGAGTATAACCTGTTTTAGCTATGACGTTTCTTGTTGTTAATTTTACGTAGAACAGAATGCATTTGGCTATATAATCATCCAGCTCCCGCACATAACACACGTGCGTCACGTGCTCCCGCACGTAACACACAAGCGAGACCACTGCACATATTCAGACGTAAAAACCGACGCGTGCGCCACCTGGCGCTTTTAAAAAGAGTTCGATTTCAAAATGGCTTCGTTAACGGCGTTATGTCGTGGTCCATATTATAAATATTGTGCGAGTGAGAGGACATTGAAACAGGTTATATTATAGCTCACTATTTTCTTATAATGTTAGACTATTTAAATGAAAGATTAGATAATAATGGAAGACTGCACCCGGTTGGTATTTTATGGTTGTAGAGTGCTTCTCCCACCAAGTACTGAAGTGTTGTATTCAGCATTTACAAGGACCTGGTGTTAGAGGCCCTTAGGAGTATTTGGTATGAAAAGTGACAGCAGTGGTTCTTTAGCGTTTTATAGATTTGTATTTTTAGGACGCATTTATTTGATCAATAAATTAACGTGACATATTATGGTAATTATTTGAAAACTCGAATGCATTTTTAAATACAACTGTAACTAACAAAAACATCTAATGTATTTCTGCTACCCACACATTAGGTATGTCTTGTTTAAATATGTATTAAATAGATTTTAATGTCAATTAATAAAGATGGTTGTTCATTGACATTAAAATCTACTTGCTAACTAATTATGCGATTATAAAAGGCATGAGCTGAAAACTTACCTAGTCTGATCGAATTATATTTTATATTTACCTACTAACCAATTTCAATGAGGGGTATTAACCCCTCATAGTGAAGTTATAAAAATGATGAATGTAACAATCAAAAACCAATTCAAAATGATTCATATTACATATTTATCATACTGCCACACAGTCATGGACTTATTACTTAAGTCTCTGTTTAGAATAGATTTGATAGAAAATCTATATTAAAAAAGTACTTAAATAATTTTAAAGGATAACGAGGTCACAAACGTTTGAGTGTATACACAAATATTAGTAATCACGAACCAGACTGTTATAAATCTTCTAACCCTTCTTCA
This sequence comes from Lampropteryx suffumata, assembly GCA_948098915.1. Classification (NCBI taxonomy): domain Eukaryota; kingdom Metazoa; phylum Arthropoda; class Insecta; order Lepidoptera; family Geometridae; genus Lampropteryx; species Lampropteryx suffumata. Next base: position 2,575,748 of record OX402546.1, on the reverse strand, counting down.
ATTTCCCCTAAACATGTCCCCCAATCATGAATTTTTCTTCTATATGTCAGTCTTCAGTCAGTATTTTGGGCGAGTGTGGCATTAAGTCCCCTTGTCACCCAAAGAAAGAAGTGATGCAAATGCTGGGAATATTTGAAATTTGTAATATGTCATACAATGTAATTTTTCAGGTTACTTAATAAATTAAGCCTCTATACACAATCTGTATTTTTTGTGTGCAAGTGTAGATGTTGAATGTTTGCACAGTATTTACCTATTAAACTACTGCACACTTAAAGATTTATACACTTCGAATATTAAATATACTTACACCACTCCTTTTTAAACTCAGTGAAACAATTGTAATGTGTTTTTGGTCAATAAATAAATGTAAAACTAATTTAATTGTAATTATTTGATTATCTTACCTTAACCTAAAAAAATTAAATAAAAGTTTCGAGTTTTTATTCAGTGTTTTCAGCTGACTGGCCTAGAAGCGAGAGACTTACCTATGTTTGCAAAAAAGGAATTAACAGTATCAACTGAAAGGGAGGGGGAGGAACACATTTTCAATAGATGAGATGAGGTTGAATTTATCTTATGAAGATTAGTAATTTGTTTAATAGCGTTCCAAGTATCCTTAGGATTATTTTTGGCATTACGTATTTTAGCTTGATTGTATTCCAGTTTTAGTTTTTTTAGAAGATTGTTGCAAAACTTGCGATAGCGTTGGTAAATAAGCTTGTGAGTTTCGCTATCAGGATTTCTTTTGCACTTACGATACATTTTATCTCTTTGACGAATGCAGCGTAGTATGCCAGGAGTGATCCAGGGCTTTATGATACGCTGTCGACTAGGAATGAGTACGTTACGACTATATATTTTTATAGTAGTGGAGATAATATTTATCAAGTTATCTGAGATTGCTTCGGGATCACTAGCGAGGAGGAGTGGAGAAAAATCTGTGTTTTCCAGACAATCAACAATCGCAGGGACATCATCACGTTGAGATAAGCGATTTGTAGATGGTTCGGTGGTTTTTGACTTACAGCAGAGAAGTATAGGCATATGATCTAACCTAATCCCGCAACTACTCTTATACTCAACTCTCCCATCACCGATCATATGCCTATACTTCTCTGCTGTAAGTCAAAAACCACCGAACCATCTACAAATCGCTTATCTCAACGTGATGATGTCCCTGCGATTGTTGATTGTCTGGAAAACACAGATTTTTCTCCACTCCTCCTCGCTAGTGATCCCGAAGCAATCTCAGATAACTTGATAAATATTATCTCCACTACTATAAAAATATATAGTCGTAACGTACTCATTCCTAGTCGACAGCGTATCATAAAGCCCTGGATCACTCCTGGCATACTACGCTGCATTCGTCAAAGAGATAAAATGTATCGTAAGTGCAAAAGAAATCCTGATAGCGAAACTCACAAGCTTATTTACCAACGCTATCGCAAGTTTTGCAACAATCTTCTAAAAAAACTAAAACTGGAATACAATCAAGCTAAAATACGTAATGCCAAAAATAATCCTAAGGATACTTGGAACGCTATTAAACAAATTACTAATCTTCATAAGATAAATTCAACCTCATCTCATCTATTGAAAATGTGTTCCTCCCCCTCCCTTTCAGTTGATACTGTTAATTCCTTTTTTGCAAACATAGGTAAGTCTCTCGCTTCTAAACTCATTCCCATATCTAACACTGACCCATCTACGCCTCCAAACTCCGAATTTTCTTTGCCTCAGCCACCTCTCACTCAACCCCTCTCTAGCTTTATGGCTCTTTTCAGTATTGAAAACTCAGAAATAGATTTAATCATTTCCAACCTCAAAGAAAAATGTGCGACAGGCTGGGATGGTATTACTACCTTGATAGTTAAATCTGCGAGACATATTCTTACTCCTATTTTATGCCACATATTTAACTTATCCATTGCATCTGGCATTTTTCCACGTGCATTTAAAAAAGTTATTGTTCATCCAGTATTTAAAAGTGGGGACCGAGAGGCTGTTACAAACTATCGGCCTATATCGGTCCTGACTGTATTTTCAAAAATTTTTGAGAAAATTATTAACTGTAGGTTAATAAATTTCTTGAGTGAAAGGGCCATTTTATCCTCTAACCAAAACCACGAACGAGTGGGAGGTCCACGGAGGACGCTGTCATTGAACAGACCGATGCTGTTGTCAGGAACATAGACAAAAAGCAAAAAACTATGGGTGTCTTCCTGGACCTTTCCAAGGCTTTTGATACTGTTTCTGTACCCATCTTACTGAATAAATTGGAACGCATTGGTATTAGGGGAATTGTGCTTGACATTTTCCGTAGCTACCTCTCAGACCGATCACAGTGTGTGAAAATTGATGGACTCATGAGTAAGGAGGAATCTATTTCATTTGGTGTTCCCCAAGGTAGCGATCTTTTCAAAGATTAATGATCTTTGTGACTTAAATCTTCCTAACTGTAAAATCATCACCTACGCTGATGACACAGCCCTTCTTATACACGGTCGTACCTGGCAAATTGCTCGTAACAATGCAGAATTTGCTCTTAAGGCTGTTATGTTCTGGCTGCGATCCAATCTTCTTACTCTGAACTTTTCCAAAACTAAATTTATGACCTTCTCCCCAACCTCTGCTGCACAACCGCCCTCATCCTTCTGTATCCTCGCACATGTATGTCCCAATGCTACTATTCCATCTTCTTGTGACTGTCCACCTTTAGAATGCACCTCTACCTATAAGTATCTTGGGATTATGTTGGATAATACTCTTAGCTGGAAACACCAAATTGACATTTCGGTGTCCCGAGTAAGAAAACTTATTTTTGTCATCAAAACTCTACGTCCTATCATTAGTTTCGAACTTCTTAAATCTATTTATTATGCTTTAGGTCAATCTGTTCTTACTTACTGTATCCCTTCTTGGGGTCGCTGTGTCAAAACCCAAATGCTAAGACTTGAGCGAGCCCAGAGGGCAGTTCTAAAAGTTCTATTAAACAAACTGATCTGGTTTCCTACCTCAGAAATTTATTCTCGCACTCAACTTCCCACAGTCCGTCAACTTTTTATTTTGCATACGATCATCAGAAAACATTCCCAATTAGTCTCTGACCCTGCTGTTTATGCCAAACGTAGATCTGATATAATTTGCAAAACGGAAAAACGGCGCACGGCATTAGCCAGTCGCCATTTCTACTATTTAAGCACAACACTCTATAATAAGGTAAATAAGGAAATTAACATTTATCCCCTTCCCCGATATAACTATAAACAAATATGTCTTCAATGGCTTATGTCCCTGTCTTATGATGACACTGAAAATTTCTTAAGATTTCGGAATGAACACGGAACACCTTTAAACTCACTCTCACTTTACACGCACACACACACCCACACACTAGCGCGCACACACACACACACACACACACACACACATACATATACACTTACACACATAATCATACACGAACACACACACTTTATACACTACACACTCGCTACTTCAGATTCAATATATTTTGTGAAGGGGTCTACAATCCCCTTATAGTATATAGTATGCTTTAGTATCTAATTTGGGTTCTGTTTTATTATCTTCGGAGGTGGGCGTTAACATTCGCGACACAGTTACATATAACTTCTGCGTAATCTTTACCAGAATCAATGTCAAACCATAAATATAGAGATTCATGGAATGTGTTCAATTGTTATACTTTCATAAATTATCATGGATGATACAAATTTCATAACAGAATGCATCGAAAAAAATTCTACATCAGATTCTTTTGTCTGCTCTCCGGAGGACAGTTACAACTATTTAACTAGGTATAGCCCTGGTTTGAAAATGTTGCACGTTAATATTCGCAGCATTAATCGAAATTTCGATAACCTCGTTGTTTTGTTAAATATAATTAAATGTCAACCTGAAATATTGATCCTCTCAGAATGCTGGTTAAGTAAATCGCCCTCTATACCGACACTACCCGGCTTCACTTCCTTTAAATCAAGTTTTAAAAATCAGAATGAGGGGATAGCGATTTATGTAAACAATAATTGTACCTACTCTGTTGAGGATCTATCTTTCCAGGAAGCAAATTGTCTTGTTCTAAAAGTTTCAAACAAGCTCGCTATAGTTGCCATATATCGCTCTCCATCGTACAAAAACCTAAATTCATTTTTCAGTAATCTTGATAATACGTTATATAATCTCAAAAACTATCAAACCTTGGCCGTGATTGGCGACTTGAATATAAATATTTCTCCCCACAGTAAAGACCCAAACTCAGAGGAATATTTAAACTTACTGGCCTCGCACGCAATGCTCCCCGCCCAGTTACACCCTACTAGAGAAAACGCCTGTCTAGATCATGTTTTGTTAAGAACACCAAAACGAGCGGTTACACTAGTCCTCGACTCACTAATAACCGACCATGCACCAATACTTTTTTGTTCTCAGTCAACTCTAGTAAAGCCTGTTTTATCCGCAACCCGCACCACAAATCGAATAAATATATCTGTTATTGTCAGTGCCTTAGAAACCACAGACTATTCTTCTGTCCTTGAATCAACTGATCCTGAAACCGCTGCAGAAATATTAGTCAATACTATATCCACTGTCATTAAATCTCATAAAGAGCTTGTCACTGTTAGAAATCGTAAGCGTATAACGAAGCCCTGGATAACACCTGGTCTCTTACGCTGTATGAGACACAGGGACAAGCTATATAGGACGCACAAAAAGTACCCTGATGACATTAATTTGAAAACTATTTACACTCGGTACCGTAACTACTTTAATAACCTTTTAAAGAAAATAAAACTTGAGTATTATCAGAAACAAATTGTAAATGCTAAAAGAAATCCGAGAGCTACGTGGAACATTATCAAAGACGTAGCATGTCTGCAAAAAAGTAAGACACATTCCTCAGATTTGTTAAATGTTTGTAATTGTCCTTCCTCCTCTGTTGATACAATTAATTCATTCTTCGCTAATATCGGAAAAGACTTAGCTGGAAATATAATAAAGAGATCTAACTATGCAACAAATCCTATGCCTACTCTTATGTCACTATCACCTATCACTAGTAACACCCTTTCCCCGCTAAAATCCATGGCATTATTCCCTACAAATGAAAAAGAGATAGATGCTATTATTATAAACCTTAAAACCAACTGTGCAGTGGGGTGGGATGGTATCCCTACTTCAGTTATAAAATCCGCTCGTCATGTACTATTACCTTCCCTGGACCATTTATTTAATCTATGTCTCTCTACCGGTTATTTTCCTCGGGTATTTAAAAAAGCTATTGTTCACCCTATTTACAAAAGTGGAGACAAAGGCAGTGTCACTAATTATAGACCCATATCGGTTCTCACAGCCATGTCAAAAATATCTGAAAAAATCCTTTATAAACGTCTAACCAAATTTCTTACTGATAATGCTATACTCGCTCCAAACCAATACGGATTTAGAAGGAGCAAATCGACGGAAGATGCGGTTCTGGAGCTAACGGATACCATAGTAAGATAATTTGACACAAAACAAAGAACAATAGGAATCTTTTTAGACCTGAGTAAAGCTTTTGACACTGTCTCTGTACCCACTTTACTCTCTAAACTTGAACGAATCGGCATTAGAGGTATCGCACTAGATATCTTTCGAAGTTACCTAACGAATCGATCTCAGCACGTTTTAATAGATTCTTATACTAGCAAAGAAAATTATGTTACCTTTGGTGTTCCACAGGGTAGTGTCCTTGGACCTACCCTGTTTCTTATTTACATCAATGATTTGTGTAACATGCCTCTTCCCAAGTGCAAAATCATAGCATACGCAGACGATACAGTTCTTTTAATTCATGGCCTAAACTGGCAAGAAGCCAAAGTCAACTCAGAGTATGCTTTAAAAAGCGTAATGCAGTGGTTGGATGCTTACCTCCTTACTCTTAAGGTAGCTAAAACTAGTTTTGTCCCTTTTGCCATTAATAAAGACTCTGAGCCTCCCATAACTTTCAATGTTTGCGCTCACGTTTGCGCTACTTTTGTACCAAGTCAAACAAATACCAGCTTTGGTACTTGCCCGGTTTTAGAACGTTCGGCATTTGTGAAGTATCTTGGGGTTGTGATAGATAACGCTTTAATTTGGAAACAACAAATTGAATCTACTACATCTAGGATTAGAAAACTTACTTTTGTGTTTAAATCTCTACGTAATATTCTCGATCTCCATTCGTTAAAATCTGTCTACTACGCTCTTGGTCAATCAATTCTATCCTACTGCATTACTGCTTGGGGCGGATCTACCAAAACCCATATGCTAAAAATTGAAAGAGCCCAAAGGGCCGTGCTAAAAGTAATGCAAAATAAACCATTTAGATTTCCTACAAACGAATTATATTCACTCTCTCAAGTTCACAATGTTCGTCAACTCTTTATTTTAAATACAACACTCCGTAAACATTCCGAACTGGCATATGACTCATCTCTTGTTGTCTCTAGGAGAAGAACTGACAGAGTTTGCCAAATTGAAAAACGCTGTACAGTAGTGGCGAGCCGACATTACAAGTTTATAAGCTCTACATTGTATAACAGACTGAACAAAGAACTAAATATTTATCCCCTTTCTCTATATAATTGCAAAGTTAAATGTCTTAAATGGCTTTTATGTAAATCGTATGACGATTCTGAAGACCTCATTAAATACATAGTATAATAAATATATAACTACTGTAATATAATTCACACACACACACACACACACATACACACACACACACTCACACACAGACACTCACCTACACTTTGAATCACCCTACATTCTCCTGTAGACAAATGTTTCTAATGACATCAAGCTCTTAACAGGCTTGTGTCATTTAGTCACAACACATCCCACATACCCTAATAACTCACATATGCCATACCATTTCTCATACTCATAGTCATACCCTACAACTTCTCTTATTCATTTAAATATCGAGTATGTCACTTTTTGTTTGTATTCTGGAATTTCGAGTGTATCACGGAGGAGGGCGTTGATGTGCGTAACACAGCATAATTTATACTACCACGGGCATCACCGTTTTTCTTAATGTTTTACATTAATATTGTTTGTGGTTCCAAATAAAGATTTATTATTATTATTATTATTATAATGTTATCGCTCTTGCCATGTTTTTGATATATTTTTGTTTATGCTCTCAAATAAATACATTTTGATTTTGATTTTGAGTGAGTTCGTGCGTGTAGGCAAAACAGCAAACAGGTTAGTATGTCTAGTTCTAATGGTCGGAACACAAAAGCGCAACACTTTAGACAATAACTCCGAGCAGTCGATATAGTTATTGCATACACCATGCAGAAATGACATAACAGTTAGAGCCCTACGGTTTTCGAGAGAAGTGAGGTGATGATATAAGCACGCTGTCTGATAGTCGCTAAAACTACTGAAACATCAAAAGTTCAGGTGTTTTATGAACTTACTTTGTATACTTTCCAGGCTCTGAATGTAGGTAATATAGTGAGGGTTCCAAATACAGCTGCAATACTCTAGAATGCTTCTAACATAGGAATAATACAGAACCTTCAAGCAACTAATGTCAGAAAAAGGGCGGCTAACACGCAGTATAAAACCTATGTATATAAACCCATGTTCTGAAAATGATAATTTAGAGTCTATTTGTACACCAAGATCCCTAACAGAGTTTACTTTACATTTTTTTTAATTATTTATATGATAATCAAAATGTTTTGGACGTATTTTTCGAGTGACATATGAGCATTTTGCAATGTTAATATCAATACGATTTTCTGCGTAATAGCGTCCTAGCCTATCAAGATCCGCCTGTAGATTTAGACAGTCTGTATGGTCACTAATCTTCATATATATTTTCGTGTCATCAGCATACATAAAGTAACGTGCATGCCTAAAGCATTTACCTACATCATATAGATAAGCTGCATATAATAAAGGTCCTAAAATGGAGCCCTGTGGAACTCCAGATGGAATATTAATAAAGTTAGAGCAGAAACCTCCAACCAACAATAACTGCTTGAGAACGGTTACGTAAATAAGACTTTATCCATCTTAGCAAATTGCCTTTTATACCCAGCTCATAAAGCTTTCGCAGAAGTATGATGTGATCCACACGGTCAAATGCTTTTTCAAAATCCGTGTAGATCACATCTACTTGCGAGCCACCATCTATCCTAGTCGCTACATGATCAATAAAAACTCTTAAGTTAGTAGAAGTGGAGCGTCCATTCATGAACCCATGCTGCTCAACCGGAATTGACGTTGCAATAACAGGATATATATAACCATGCACTACCCTTTCAAAGAGCTTACTTAGTACATTCAATATTGAGATAGGACGGTAATTTTCAATTAATGTCTTATGACCCTTTTTTGAATAGGACCGATATGTGCCATTTTCCAAACACTAGGGAAATAGCCTTCACGCAGACACCTATTGAAAATGAGTCAGAATTGACGTTGCAATAACAGGATATATATAACCATGCACTACCCTTTCAAAGAGCTTACTTAGTACATTCAATATTGAGATAGGACGGTAATTTTCAATTAATGTCTTATGACCCTTTTTATGAATAGGACCGATATGTGCCATTTTCCAAACACTAGGGAAATAGCCTTCACGCAGACACCTATTGAAAATGAGTCAGGGGGGCAAACAATGTTTCAGCACATCTGACGAAAAATACCGGGGGGATATTGTCACTGCCTTTTGTGATGTCTATATTTTTAAGCATTTTGAAAAGCTCCTTTCCACATATCTTAATGAAATTGATAGTGTTCTCACTATGGTAGACATTTGTTGAATCAAACAAATACTAATCAGCTGGTATACTAAATTTTTTTCAAAAAAGCTATTAAATTAGGAACATATATGTCAATTTGAGTACTAAAAGAATTATTATTGTAGATCATCTGTTGAGGGTAGCAAGTCTTTCTTTTTGACCAGACGATGTAGATGTAGGACCAGAAAAATTTTGGGTGAGATTTAATTTTTTGTTGTGATAGATTGACATATGAAGCAAAACATTCTGTCTGCAAAATCTTCTGCTTTTCTCTGAGGTTGGCAAAATGCAAGTAATCATTAGGATTATGATAACGCTTCCAGTCTCGGTGAGTTTTTGATTTTTCTTTGATCAACTGAATTAAAGCTCTGCTATACCAAACGGGGTAGGTGTAAGTGCCAGAACAACGAACCTGAGGCACGTATAACTGTATTAAACTATTTAATATTGAATAAAATCGAGTAATTACATTTTCAATATCGATATCTTTTGTAATGAACGACTAGTCATGTTTAATAAGTGAATCATTTCATCATCATCATCATCATAACAGCCTTTATAAAGTCCACTGCTGAACATAGGCCTCCCCAATAGATTTCCAGGAAGAACGATTTTGAGCCCTCTCCATCCACCGACTTCCTACGATCTTTACAATGTCGTCAGTCCATCGGGTGGGGGGTCGTCCTACGCTTCGTTTTCCTGTCCTTGGTCGCCATTCGAGAACTTTTATTCCCCAACGGTTATCAGTTCTGCTAGCTATATGGCCTGCCCATTGCTACTTAAACTTGCAAATTTTGAGTGCTATGTCGGTGACTTTGGTTCTTCTACGGATTTCCTCGTTGCGGATTTTATCACGTAGTGAAACACCCAACATAGCTCTCTCCATAGCACGTTGCGCGACTCTGAGCTTGTGTATGAGGCCAATAGTTAGCGACCAAGTTTCTGTTCCATATGTCATCACTGGCAACACGCACTGATTATAGACTTTCGTCTTGATGCTCTGCGGTATCTGTGACGAGAAGATGTGCCGTAATTTCCCGAACGCTGCCCATCCAAGTTGGATTCGTCGGCTGACCTCTTTGTCGAAGTTGGACTTGCCTAGTTGAATCGTTTGACCCAAATAGACATAATGGTCTACAACTTCGATTATATCGTTCCCAATATGTACCGGTACGGGTGCAACATGAGCATTTGACATGATTTTTGTCTTGCTCATGTTCATTTTAAGACCCACCTGTTGGGACACGATATTAAGGTCGCTGAGCATTGTGCCAAGGTCTTCCAGAGATTCTGCCATGAGGACTATATCGTCGGCAAATCGAAGGTGAGTGATGTGTTCGCCATTGATGTTGATACCATGTCTATGCCAGTACAAGAGCTTGAAAAAAAATATCCTCCAATGCAGAGGTGAACAGTTTCGGAGAAATAACATCTCCCTGTCTCACCCCTTTATGCAATGGGATTGGATTCGTGCTCTGGTCCTGGAGTCCTTGGCACCGCTGGAGTGACCGCAACACTGCCCAGGTTTTGACAGAATCAAAGGCTTTCTCATAGTCCACAAACGCTAAACAAAGTGGCTGGTTATACTCTTCGGTCTTCTGTATAACCTGCCGGAGCGTATGGATGTGGTCTATGGTGTTAAAGCCTTTTCGGAACCCGGCTTGTTCAGGAGGCTGGAAGTCGTCAAACCTACGAGCGAGACGATTAGTAACTACTCTCGATAACAGCTTATAGACATGGCTCAACAGCGAGATGGGCCTGTAAATCTTTAAGAGGGTGTTATCCCCTTTTTTAAAGATATAGGCTGACGTCAGGAATGTCTTCAGTGTAGTGTCGGGTTAGGCGGGCTCTTGCATCGCTATTCGTGCTTGTAGTAGGACTTTACGATGAGGTGTATAGTTGTCCATAGAACTTCCGAGCTCTCGTAAAATTTCTGGCTTCGAGGAAACGACACTGCCACTATCGGTCTTCAGCTTCGTCAACAGACTTTGCCCAATAGACAGATCTCTCGCGAACACTTTGGAACCTTGGTTGCGCTCTATTGCGTTCTTAATACTACACATATTAAAGAGACGCAAATCGCGTCGCATAGACTTAGAGATCTGTTTATTGAGCGAGCTGTATTTCGACATGTCCACTGAAGACTGCAGTTTCATTTCGCTACGTTCTGCCATGAGTTTAAGAGTGTGCTCAGAGAGTTTTTGGGTTCTACCTTTGCGCTGGGTTTTACAGAACTTTGACCCAACGGCATGGACAATTTCCACCAGACCGTCATATATTTCGTCCACGGATCCGCATTCGGCGAGGCATTGGAAGCGATTTTGGAGTTCCAACTGAAAGCTCTCGGGGTTTTGGATTTGGGCAGGACTTGGGCGAAGAGTAGATTTCATCAGACGGGACCTTTCTAGCTTTACGTTAAGATTTAATGAGCCTCTAACCATTCGGTGATCACTGCCGGTTTTGACCCTGTTGATCACTGAGACATCATTAAATATTTGCTTTTTTGTAGTCATGATGACGGGTTGAAGCCACGTCCATTTCCCGGACGACCGCTTCTTGAAAAAGGAGTTCATCAAAAAGAGTCCCTCCTTTTCCATGAAGTCGGCCAATCGCTGACCCCGTTGGTTCCGCTGTCCAAATCCAAATTGCCCCACTCTCAGTTCATCGCCATTTCTCACACCTAGCCGCGCGTTGAAGTCCCCCATCACAACCGTAAAGTGTGTTTTCGAGGCTTGCATGGCATTTGAAATGTCATCATACATAGTCTCCACTTCATCGTCTGGACGTTTCGAGTGAGGTGCGTACACTTGTATGACCTTAAGCGAATACCGTTTGGTTATTCTGAGTATAAGGTATACCACCCTGCTCGACACGCTTTCGATCTTTACTATGTTGTTAACGAGGGATTTGTGGACGAGAAATCCGACACCGTGCTGAGAAAGTTGATAGCCCTCCGGGTAGTAGAATAAGTTGCCGGAATTCAGGATTATCGTGTCCTCTCCCTCTCTTCTGACTTCTGATAACTACATAATATCCCAGTGCAACTTATTTACTACTTCTTCCAGCTCTATCTACTTCTCGTCGGTCCTCAGTGTGCGTGCGTTGTATGTTGCCAGGGCCAGGGGGAGATTCTTCGCACCCCCTGTTCCGCCGTTACCGTGGCCGCCACCTATGCCAGGAATAGCGGAACTGCCGGGAACTGGGGGCCGTCTTCTAGTTGTGTTCATCATATGGGGGGTTTTGCCATAGTCACCACGCTTGGCAGACGGATTGGTGACCGCAGATTCAGTATTTTGTGCTCGGGGGGTGCTGCTGCCCAATCCCCCGGTGTGTGTTCCCTTAGTCGCCTTTACGACATCCACGGGAGGAGATGGAGGGGTCCTATTCTATGCCGGAACCACCACGGTCAAAATCATTTATGGAATTAAAATCCTCCCAAACTGAAATTTTATATGAGGTTTCGGCTTGAGTTATCAAGATATCTGAAGCTAAAATAAAAAATGAGGGATAAGCAAGGTCTTCCTTGACAAATGGTAATATAGCTCTTTGAATTGTTACTGGGAAGTCCGAGAATAAGAGATCTAGAGTATTGTTACTTTTGTTCACAAGTCTATTATACTGAGAAAGACCCAAGAAGGCAGTCTGGGTAATGAAACCATCTGCCGCAGTTTGGACCTCAACAAGACCTCAGAATTACTGGTTCACTAGATTTCCAGTCTATACAAGGAAGGTTGAAGTCCCCCGCAATTATAAAATGATCATCGGGGCATGTGCTGTGAATTTTTGTTAATAAACTATTAACTAGTAGAGCTGATTTTTGTCCGTACGGCCGGGAGTTATTGATATCTCAAGTACGCTCCGCAGCTTGACGGATGTGGCATAGATAAACCCGCCTGAGAGGTTAAAAGATTGAATACGTGCCGCGAGGTGTAAATTCGGAGGTATATAAACAAGTGCAATATGTAGGTCGTGAGCAGAACCGAGCGTACGAGAGGGGATAGTAACCCACAGACATTCTGGATCAGTACTTTGCCATTCAGTTCTAACACGGGCTTGTAAGTAAGGCGCACTCATTACCATCAACCCACCTCCCAGTGATCCCCGATCATTGCGAACCACAGTGAATCTGCCGTCACAAAGCTCAGAGTCCAATATCCCTTCACAAAGCCAAGTTTCTGTTAATAATATAATATCTGACTCCAGTAACAGCAGATTGTTATAGAATTCAATTGTCTTTGCACGGAGCCCTCTTACGTTCTGATAAAAGACTTTTAATTTTTTCATTGTATCATCCATTATGATTCACAGAAGTATAAACATATTTACAAATAGAACAGCTAATATAAAAATATAAACATAAAAGCATACCTATCATCAAGCTAGGCCCCAGGATACTGTAAGTGGCATAAGTAAAATAACAAGCAAAAAGTATATTATGTCGGTATAAAAGTATTAAGTAGGTTTTAAAGTTTGTGTATAATATTATAAGCAGATATGTACAATCACTGCACGAGAATCTCATGATTGCTGCTATAATAACCGTACAGTGAGAGTACACTGAAACGAAGACGTGAGTGTGAAGAGTGTATAATAATGTGTCGAATGTGGAATCTGGTGGATGTGTCCTAAATCCTTCTAACTTTCTTTCCTTCGCATGACATGCCCATACCACACTAACATATTTATTCACCTTTTCCATCACTGACGCTACATTCAAATTTATTATCTTATCTATCCTGTATGTTATTTTACTGTATAGGTAACTCTTTGAGTTTTATTGTTTCTTTACTTATCTTCCTAACTGCTACTGTTTCTACTGTATTATCAATTTCCGTGTATGTATATGTCCTAAATAGACATTTATTCTATTCTATTCTGCTATATAATGCTATTATGCAAGTATTAAGCAAGTAGGAGGACATGTCTGAATCAGGTATCTACGATGTTTCTTTATTAAAACGGGTTATATGAATTACTCTATATTATATTTGACCTTTTCACCAACAGCAAACAAACTACACAAGGATTATAAGTAAAAATAAAAACGCAAAACTTGTTTTTAATCCATTTATTCGACGAATTCACAGAATCTAACAACTTACAACTAGGACAACGAGATGGAACTTTCAGTACAGGGGAAGGCACTAGAGTAGTCCAACTGGAAGCAGACTGATTACATCGATATCCTATCCAAATGTCAATAAATTGTACTAAAATCCCATAGAAAAATAGTCATTTTTTCTGAAGAAACGTTCTCGTTTTCCCCGAATTTCAAATTTTAAGGGTAACTTTTCAATTCATAGATTTTTACGCAGTTCCTTATTGCGGGTTGGCGAGGAGACCTAGCCGAGAAAAAATACACATTTTTTATCGAAGTAACTTCGAGTAATATTCGACGAAATCAAAATAAGTACATATTTTAATTTCGTAGAATATTACTCGACAAAATTTCTTGTATGACTAACACAATCTTTTTAAAATAAATAAATAAATATATACCTATATTGCAAATAAATTTATAAACATAGTTACTTTTTGCATCAATATTCAAAATTAAGGAGAGGGGTAGGTAGAGAGAATGAGAGCCTGGCAAGTTACCTAATGATTAATTATGCCAACCCTGCATACGAAACGGACTTCGTTCCAAACGCGTGTCCCGCAAAACGTTATTTTTTTATTTTTACATAAAAAACACTACCTATTCGGACTGTGACGCGAACATTTTAAAACGAAAATAGAAAAATCGGTCCAGCTATTCTCAAATGCTCTTACCAACGGACATTGGCCTCAATTCTGTTGGCACCAACCTAACTAATTTTAGCTAATATTAGGTTTTGAACTGTCAAATTAACCTTTGGTATTCTGCTGCTACCAACGTATCCTAATTGAATGTTATCTAACTTAATTAAGCGTTCCTAATTTAGTTAGATGGTACCAACCGAATAGGTTTTACAAATGCTATGACTAACTAAATATATTTTAGACAATTCCTAATTTTAGAAATGAACCACCCGAATTGCCACCATTGCCCTTTTATTAAATAGATAGTCATCGCAAAAAGATGATTAAAAGTGATAGGATAAGATCTAGCCTGAAGGAATACTAAAATACTTCGTTTGACATTTTCCTAAGTAACATAGCTCTGCTCTTAGAAATTAATTCGTTTCTCTACTATTAGACTTGTGACTTTCTAATTGTGCTTTAAATTTCAATTACAAGAGTATTGTTTTGCATCGTGATTTGATTTAACTTTTTGAACTTTTTGTGACTTTTTGAAAAAGGCACCCAAGAAAATTCTAGACGGCCATTACGCGATGACGTTAAGAATAGACAAATGACGATCGACTGAGACAAAATGTCTGGAATTCTACTAATATTATAAATTTCTGAAGCAGGTTAAGTATCGCGAGATATTTACATACAGAAATTTTAAAACGCAACGGAAGAGCTTTCTATTTTTTCCTGTGGTGCCATCTAGTGTTGAGTGTTGTATATATTAATGGTTTGGTATGGAATACACATTTTTTCATTTTATGTTTAGTTCATATTTCGATTATTCGGAGTCTACTTCCAGCTGTATATGAATAGATATTAAAAATTTTATTTACATATTATATTCTTATAATTCTAAGTAATTTCGATTATTATATTTATAACATCAATGTGTAATTTACCTAATTACATATTTAATTAAATCGCCGTATGGTTAAAATATTAGGTGGTATATAATCATGTTTTACTACATAAAACATATATTTCATACCCCCTTATTCATAATGGTGTTGTAAGCATCATTCTAATGATGCGTAATTTTTTTTTAAAAGCGATATACGTTAGCAAGCTATTATGAACAAGAGGGCAAGTTTACAGACGAACAACACTGGAATCTCAATAAAAATATTATTTAAAAATATCTTTCGCATTATTAAATTCTGAAACATGCTGTATCTGTATCGGCTCGATGCCAAGACGATCTTTAACCGCAGATTAATCGAAAACAGCAAGGAATTGTGCTACATACATACAATTTTCAATAAAATATTTGTTTTTATTCTATAGAATAATTAAATAATCTTACCCTGATAAGGCTTATATCAATAAAACATATTATCGATAAAATTCTGATAAGATTGACAAAGATTACACAAATACTTAGTATATACGATTTCTTTTAATCAATGCAATAAGTTACATGGTATTAAGACAGTTTGTGCACAGTAGAATAAACATGCTATTGAAAATTCATCCCAAAAGACAGCATACAAAAATATCATGTGAATTTAATATCCATATGCATAATCGTAAATTTACTTTTTTAATGTCAAACGGTCTTACTATAAATGCCTCTCAAGTAGACCACTGCTTAAATAATGCTTCTGATTTGACCTGTCACTATTTAAAACAGTGATTAACTTTTGACATAAATTGAGAAGATTCTAAAAAAGATATCCTTCTTAGCACATTAGCGAAAGTATTTTTGTAACCGACTTCAAAAAAGGAGGAGATTCTCAATTCGTCGGTTTTTTTAAAAGTATGTTCACCGATTACTCAAAAACGCCTAAACCGATTTGGAAAATTGTTTTTTTGTTTCAAAAGGTATGCTTCCCAGGTGATTCAATTTGAATTATCGACATCGGTCAAGTTGTTTTTAAAAAATCAATAAAAGTAAAAAAAATGTATACATAATATTTTCGTTTACTCCAAAACCTCGATGTCTCATAGGAGCAGTGCGTTTTGTTGGCCTACCCATATTTTATATAAACAAAATACATCTACTTTCCACTATTTGGCTTCCACTTCTCAACTGATGTCTAGTACCGGCTACGTGCGTGTGATATCTCCTGGTATTGCAAGGGGCATACGTTAAGTACGGAAATATTTTGCTATCAGGTGACCTGTGTGATTGCTGGCTAATTTGTATCAAATATAATTACATTTTAAAAACTAAAAAGAAAACCGACTTAATTTATAGAAAAATACGAAATACTTTATATTTTGATTTAAAAACTACTGAATCGATTTTGATGAAATTACAATGAGAGTATGGGACCAAATGGAAAGTATATCCTTTCAAATAGAAAAAAAACAAATCGGTTCATAAATAACAGAGTTATGAGGTAACACAAAAAAAATACAACCAAATTGAGAATCTCCTTTTTTAGAAGTCGGTTAAATGACAAGGACTGACCATATTTACACATCACGTTAGTTAATCTGTGATAATACGATTAACCTTAAGTATTCAGAATCTATGTTATGTACGAATACTTATGTGCAACATTTCTTTTGCTAACATAGTTCAGTAGATTATGTTAAAACTCTACAGAGAGCGGAATGAAAACCATCTGCTTTATCCATCAATGATATAGTGCGCATAATTAAAGCTGTTAAAATAAACACAAAATAGTGCTCGCAAATAACAATATTTGTAGGATTGTTATTAATATTAAGAAAATACTATAACAATAACCGAGCTACAAAAAATATACAGAATATAAATTGAATTAATCATTAATTGAATTTATAATAAAATAATTAAAAAATAGTTAACGTTTTTACTATGTATCAGAATTAATTTAATACATTAACTATGAAAATAGAAATGGCGGCTTGCGTATATTATATATGTTATAATAAATACTTACCCTAGTAAACTAAAAAAAATACCTACAGAAACATATATTTACGGTATTGAACAATGTGCATATTTGTTGATTACATAGTTTTGTCCATTTTGATTAAAATTAAATATTAATCTCTGACTGTCCTCAGAGCTTCGTTATTAGATCTGCCTTCCACACTGTGGTAAGTTCGGTGTTTGTCCCAGGACAAACATTTGTTCTGTGCCTGGGTGTTGAACATACTATGGCGTTCCGGTTCTTTCTCGAACGTTCGAGTAACGTCTAGGTTTTACGCGACGCACTCGTCGCTCATATAAAAGCGGCGGTAATGTGTGGATGCAGTCAGTCTATTCTCGGCTTAAAAAGTGATACGAGTGCGATAGTTTAGAAGTGTTATCAGTTGTGTTGTATTGTTGTTACTGTGAAGTATACAAGTAGACTCAGTGGATTTAAGTTCTCTGTGTGGTAACATTGAAATTAAAGTTATAATTTGGTAAAATCGTAACAATATGTACATCACACAAATGTTTGTTTTGAATAAGGATCGAACTTACAGCGCCAAGTTGCCACCGACTGAGCTTTGAGAATAGTCAATTTATTAGACATTATGTTATGGTTAGGTATAACTTATATATATCATAATTAATTTGTTAGGCATTTAGGTCAGGAACTGAATATTCTTATACGTTTAGCGGAATGTACAATTTAAATATTTAAAATAAACTACGCAATCCACCATTTAAAAACAAGGAGATAATTGATCCAAAATCGAAAGATCACTAGCGATCTAAGGCGATGTTTCGATCGTTGTACTAGGCAGTGTAATCAAAAATATAATATTATTAAGATAATACTTTAAAGAGGTAACATTCCTATTAATTTTAACGCAAAACATGCGATTTCATTAGTTTCTATAGGAAATTATTTGTTAGAGTAAAGATAGGGACGTGTCAGGCCAAGAGGTAGATTCTTATAGCTAACTAGCTACTTCCCAGGGCTTCGTACGTGTGGTACCGGCACGGATTAATAGCGCTGACCTTGAATGCGATTTTGCGATTTTTTGTTATTTTCTTTCGACGACGAAAAAATAAACAAATGAAATCGTTAGTAATTTAAAACTGGTTAAAAAAGCAACAGCAGGAACGACTATTACATTGCAGAAAACTTATTTTACTGTTGTTGGATATTTGGTTGTCAGAATTTCATCCGTTCACTACCCAAACACCTCTCTGCTAGGACAACACTAAATTATTCTATGCGCGAATATATACTTGGGCAAAATACCCCTTCACATTCGCCGAGCGCTATTAAACCGTGACGGGCTTGTACCTATGTAAAAAATTGCCCATACCCGTCCGCAAGACTCAATCTAACCGTACCAAATATAATAAAGATTCAATTTATCTTATATCATTAATATCTGTCCATCCAAAGGTTGCCTGGAAGAGATCGCTTTTAGCGATAAGGCCGCCCATATCTATCTATCTATCTATCTATTTATATCTTGAGGATAGACATAGGCTACTTTTTATGTAACGTTTGAAACCGCCGGCAGAAAGTAGTTTTATAATAAGAAGTCCCAGAAATTCATTCAAGTTTAGAATAAAACAAGTCAGCGTGACACACAGAAAAACTATCGATAAAAACAATATAGAGTACACCTTGTACGAAACAGATAAAATGCAAATAAATGCATACACTAGTCGTCTCAAAACTAATGTGGTGCGTAGACCCACACTCATAACTCACAGCGTTTTTTTTTAAATTATAGTACCATTGAAATGTTCAATTTATAGAGAGGACCTAATACTATAGAACGCAATTATCAAAACTTAAGGCTGGCTTCTTGGCAACGGATCAAAAAAGTTTCTGTTCCTTTGGCAACCTTAAATGATTTCATATATTCCTTCTTTCATTCCATTTATAAAGAATATTTAAAATATCTAATGTGGCGTTGTTAGGTAGGTAAGTACGCAGAATAATTTTAAGCTGTTTAAATGTCTTTTCTCCTTTTACTTTTTGATATGTGTCACTTCCTTTTTACCTAATTTTGTTACTCTTTGTTATTATTGATGTGTTTGTGTGCTTATTCAGTAAATAAACAAATGTCTATGTCTATGTCTATGTCTATGTTAAAGTACGGTATGTCTTTATCATTAAATATAAATATTAGTGGAAAACTCACACAACACTAAATAGCCTTAAACTAAGCATAGCTTGTACGATGGGAACCTGATGACTGATGGAATACTTATATATTTTTAAATACATACTTTATAACACATAAACATCGAACAACCATCTATATAAGGACCTATGTGACGCAGTGGACTAATGTCTGGCTGAGACGCAAAAGGCTGCGGGTTCGATTCCCGCCACGGGACAAATGTTTGTATGATCTGCAAGTATTTGTCTCGGATCTGGGAGTTTCTATGTATTTACAAAAAAAAAAATATAAGTAGTATGTCATGTGTACCCATAAAACAAGCTCTGCTTTCTTTGGGACCAGATGATGCTGTGTGAAATGTCCGGCATTATTTATAACGTGAGTGAATTGAACCTCCAACCTACAGCGCAGAAGGCAGAGCTACTACCAACTGAGCTGACATGGCAGTCCAATAGTAACGCATGTCAACGCCACATTAAACTAAATTTGATAATTGAAAGATATCTGATCATAGAAAAAATTAAATATAGATGAAGCCAAAAAAGCGTGTCAATATTTATCTACTTGTCAAGTATCTGCGCGTTCTATAGTATTTTTTTCTAGTTAATAATAAGTTAGTAAGTGTACCGAGCTGGTCTGTTAGAGCTTCGACTGTATGTTGACTACCTCTCGCCACCAGGGGGCGCGTTCAAACGCGCTTGGATGCGTGAAGAAAGCCTTTTGCAGGTTTTGGTACAGCTGGAATAAAATAAAGGTATTTTTATGGCATTATAGTTATTTTTAACAAATATTAGTAGAACATTTTACTCAGCACCATTTAGCCCCAATCTAAAATTTAATTATTAGATGACTGATGGAATATATAAATAATTTTATATACATACTTATACCACATATCGTCTACGTTTAAGATCGTGCGGCATAAGATGCTCAAGAGGCTGTACATTAATTACTTATATCTTATACGATAAAAAATAATTATTAATTAACATAATCCTAGCTTTATTTAAAACTTTATTTTCAAGACTGAGTTCGAAACTGTAGCACTTCGCTGGTATCCCCACTTACCAATGGTAGGATTTATTGATTCGCATGTGGCAACAGTGAATGTGGTGGTTACTACACGTTATTATATTGGCATAGCGGTTGACCGTTGAACTGACTTTCATTCGCCCGCTAAGCGCATCGAAGCTCGTACTCGTCACCTATTTATTGACTGCGTCGTCTCTCGGAAATATGCTTATATATTTCTGCCTTTTGGAGTAGAAATTTTATGCCCGTGGGGACCCGAGGCGTGCTATTCAGAGAGTTATTCAAGAGACTGGTTGTCCACCAGACCAATGATCAAAGGGCCGGTGCTTATCTCGGACAAAGGATTAGTATGGCTATCCAACGAGGTTACGTTGCCAGACTTTGGGTAATTTACGGTCAGTGAACCGAACTCTGTTTTTTATCAATAAGTAATTATCTAATTTGTCTTGGGTCTGGGTGTTTCTATTTAAAACATGTATATATTTGAAGAGGATATTAGTAGGATATCGGTCACATCGCACTCATAACACAAGCTCTGCTTACTTTGGGGCCAGATGATGCTGTGTGAAATGTCCGGCATTATTTTAAGGATCGAGTGAGACTAGGGTCTTGTGTACCTTGCCGTCGCTCCGTGCCAGCACAGAGTTGAGTACGAAGTCTGTGGGCGCCAGCGCGTCGGCCACGCTGACGGCCTCGGGCTGCACGGCGGCACATAACTGTTGCAGTGCGGTGCGCACCAGCCGCGCCAGGCCCGCGCCCGAACTGAACCCACCCGCGTACAGCTCCACTAGGTGCTTATCTGCAATGTTATAATGTAACCTTATCCTATTGTACACTGACAGTTTTAAGCTGATGCGTGTTAGTTAAGGCCTATTACGTCTTTGGAGGGCGAGGCGTAGACCCCTTGAAATCCTCCATCAACCTCCAAAACCGGGGCCTCGACGGTAGACTCGGCGGAGTCTACCGCAGTTAGCCCCTAGAAGTCCACCGCTGAACATAGGCCTCCCCGATTGATTTCAGGAAGAACGATTTTGAGCCCTCTTCATCTACCGAATTCCCGAGATCTTTACAATGTCGTCAGTGCATCGGGTGGGGGGTCGTCCTACGCTTCGTTTTCCTGTCCTTGGTCGCCATTCGACAACTTTAATTCCCCAACGGTTATTAGTTCTGCGAGCTATATGGCCTGCCCATTGCCACTTCAACTTGCAAATTTGAGTGCTATGTCGGTGACTTTGGTTCTTCGGTTCACGATTAGGTAATATAAGTTGTTTTTGGATTGATTGTCCCCGGCTGGTGGTTAACCAGCGAGTGGCCCCTAATTATTGGTAATTGAAATAATCCCGACTAAAATCTAACCTAAAACAGACTTACCTAGCGACCAGAGTCCATATAAATAGAACAGCTTAGTCAGCACAGGCTGCAGTTCCTTTTCCTTCTTGTCCAACGCCTCCAAGGAGAATATAATGGCCAGATACTCTGCGTATACTCTCGTTAACACCTTCCATTTATACACCTGCGGAAATGAATATTAAAACATATTGGTGAACAGTTCACATAACACCATCTAGCTCTAAACTAAGCATAGCTTGCACTATTTGAACCAGGCAACTGATAGAATACTTATATATTTGTAAATATTTTTATTATGTTACCTATCAGGACTAGTTAGGCGCACGGCCTTTCTGTATTTTGTTTCTTTATATACTTTTCTTCATTATATTTTATCCTTGTTCCTGGTTTCCATTCTGTCCTGTGTTGCCAAACAACCACAACAAAATAAACTCTCTTTTATAAAACATTAAATAGCTAGACAAATATTGAGTACTATTCCGCCAATCTATTCCCAATGAGTTAGACACGATGCAGACGCATGAACCTCCCTATCCCCCGCAGTTGAAAGGCCATGCAAATCGTTAGTAGAACGTTTAGCGCACACCATTTTTCTTCACAGACTTTCGACACGTGTTTCACCTCCACGAGGCATCTTCAGGCGAAAAAACACTCTGCTCTGCAGACTTGTTGCTTTGCCGAACGCTGGTCTGAGATTATCTCTCTCTTCTATATTTATTTATAACATTTAATATTAAATAAATATTGGTGTGAAATGCATACACCATTGCCTCAAACTAAGCATAGCATGTATTATGGTTACTAGATGACTGATAAAATACTTATATATTTTTGATTACATACTTATGATACTTTATAACACCCAGACACAGAACAAACACCTATGTTCATCACACAAATGTTTATCCTGGGAGGGAATCGAACCCTCAACCTACAGCGCAGAAGGCCGAGCTACTACCAACTGAGCTGACAGGCCAATTACCAATTTTTAAGCGAATATTACTATTACCTGACACTTAGCTCGCGCTGTAAACTTAGGAACCCCTCTCGCAAGCTCACTCTCATACTGGTCGTGTGTCTCCTTCAGGATGTAGCAGAGAAGCCATTTATACGTGGAAATTATAACTGAAATACAAGAACAATTATTCATTATTTTTTGATTTAGTGATCATTGAATATTGTGTGTATGAACATAAATGTTTTTTGTGTGGGTATTATAAACTATCTATGTATTTAAAAGTAGTTATATGTATTCTATCAGTCATCAAAGTCTAAGGATATTTTATTCAATACAATCACTAGGATCACCTTGAAAAGTCTTACATACTAGTTGAGTTTAGGTGCCAATTCCTCCTAACCCAAGCCCGAGAAGAACTGGTAAGAAAGTCATTCTGGTCCTAGAGCTTTTTTGCATGATCCATCTTATACCTGAACTACGAAAAACGAATACAAGAGAGTTGATACATTTCAAATGTGTCAGTTAACTGTCTGAGGACGGAGCAACATGAGGCCATGCATTCTTATCGATAATATAGATACGCTTTCTTCAAAAAACTACCCCTTATGTAAGCTTCAACTGCGTGGCAAACTTTTGAGTAGTCTTTTGAATACTTTTGAGTAGTTATTAACATGTAAGATAAAAACTGGATCATCTAACATTGTCTCTCTGGAAGCATATAGTTCATACAATGTATTCCTACTTCTATAAATATCTGGTGTAGCCCAGTCCGCAAATCTAACTCAATTTTTTGCTTTGCATCTAATTCTCATAATACAAGCTTTGCTTAATTCAATTTAACTCAATTTAACATACAATTTATAACATGACAGTACATCAACCAAAGAGTTATAAATAAATAAGTTAAGATTATTTACAGAATTGCATCAATCATCAAAAGTATTAAAAGTCAATATTTACTTATAATTTTAAGAAAATATACCGACATAAGATTATAAGGTCAATCTATGCCAGGTTCGAACTTATACTAGACTTCCTAACCCACAATTCAAACATCTTCTTACACTCGCGCATCAAGCCAGTTATCCCACTCATGAATAGATCAGAGTGTGGAACCCCGGTGAGGACGGATTCTTAGTTAAGGGCTAGATGGTAGCAGGGCTAGACAAAGCCTTATTTAAGGGCTAGACAGAACTTAGTTAAGGGCTAGATGGTGCTGTGTGAAATAGTCCAACAATCCAATAACCAATCGCACATTGTATAGAACACTTACACTCTCTACTCTTCAACTGCTCCGTCTCAGTGCATCGGAACCTCTGCTTCATAATAGTATTAAAGTCCTTCAGAAATGCCACAGTGCCCAATGGCGAGTCCACCTCGTTGCCAGCGCTGGCTAGTTCGTACTGCCTCAGTAGCCAGTTGCCAGTTTGCTGGGAGAGCACGTTGTTATCGCCTTCGTATGTTACGGTCGCTTCGTGGTTGCTACGGATGTCACCTAGGTTTGCGCACTGAAACAAATTGTAGGTTATATTTTTTTGAAAGCCAACTTCATTGATGGCTTTATTAATCAACTTTATAAGGCAGGAAAGTTTTTTAAATCTAATTAAATTAGAGACATCAATAAATAATGACTAATATAATAACCAAATATCTAACCCCGATAAAATATACATATTTGCACCGTTTGAGACATATTTGCACCTGTAGGGCGATTATAGAACTTTTGATACAATCAATGTCTATCAGTTTCTATTAGCAATCGGCATCAATGTCTATCAATTTCGATTAGTAATAGGCATTATTTCAATCAATCATATACGATATATTTAATTATTATTAAAAAAATAGTTTGACACCAATTTCACATTGTAACTAGCGATAGAAGCCGATAGAAATCGCAGCGATCCGTAATACCAAATCATCAATAGAAACTGAAAGCTATTAGTATCAATACTTTGATAGTATCAAAGTTCCATAATCGCCCCACTGATGATGTTGTTGCGGAGCCCGCTCGCTTATATTATAAATGTTAATGTTTGAGTGTTTCCAATCCACATCCATGTTTAAATGTTCATATAGTTGTAACTCAATCACGTGGGAATAGCTGATAATATCTGAAAGACTCTAGACAAGTACCTCAGGCTTAGTTTTCCGTTAGTTAGCGTCGCTAACACGTTTGCGGAAACAACAAATAGTACGGAAACGACAGCACTAGTCACGCTTCAGTTACGTGACTTATCACAAATATAATTAGATATTTCTGCAGGCGAGAACGTCATCAGAAAATGGATCTTATACATGCTATTTGAATTAAACTCGACATAAGTATAGTCTGTGATCTGTAATAGCATATGGGCTACTTTAGATGTAGGTATCACTTGTGCAGAGCCGCGGGAAGCAGCTAGTAAATAGAGAGAACCTTCAAGAAGCCGTGTCCGCCGCAAGCCTCGCGACATTGTTGCGCGGCCTCCAGCGTCACCCAGGTCAGCAGCGGCTTGCTACACGCCACCATGCCGTGGATCTCTGACACCGCTTCACTCTACGCCACAAACAAATTAAAAAGTATAAATTTAAAAAAAACAAAGCATAGACAATAATATACGGTCAATTGTAAAAATCGCGCGTGGGAAACTTATTTAACTAAGTATAAAGTATGCATTACAAAAATATATAAAATAAATAATGCCGTAGTAATGTTGTATTATTCAATATCTTGTAATGGATTTCCTCAATGTCACGCCTGAATCAATTTCATATTTTGTTTTATTATGATAATAAAACAGGAATATTTACAAATAATAAAGAAAGTGTGGATGTTTGTTACATTTGGGTACTCAAACCTATCTATGGTTTGATTTAAGCTTTTGAAATTATGTGAAAAATATGTACGTTAATCTTCAAGAAAATATTTCAAAAAGATAATGTGTAAACTAATTATAAACTTACCAAATTGTCGACTTTCATGCCGGCGTTGGATTGCTCTACTATACTCAGGTACACTCGTGCAAAGTTTTCTATATACATTTTGAAGACCACGGCCGCCGATAAGTAGCCAAAGAGCCGCCATTGCTGGAACAATATATAACAGTATATAAGCGAGTAAGTATACAGGTTGTGCTAGAACTAGCATATTTCCTTTGGGACTCTCGATACTTACGAGATAATAATATTTGTGAATTCGATTATTTTCAGATAGGTGCTTTGTTTTAGTATAACAGGAAAATTAAACTTGCAATTGTACCCAAATAACTATTTACTTTCCAAGTTCAAAAAATTCATATACAAAAAAAATACTATTCAGTAACTTGTTCCGGGACATAACTTATAACTTCTGAAACTATCATGGTTTTAAACATATGCATGCAATGCAACTGTCATGTCATGACGTGATCATGGCGCATGCAACTGTGCCGAAATATCGGCACCGAAATAACTCATGTATCATGGTAAATATCCCGTTTTGCGTGAAAATATACCCTATTATGTCTTGTTCCTATTATATAATTTTGTTATGAGACACGTATACCTTCTATTATGCATAGCGTTCTTAAAGAACAATTCTACGTTATTGTACTATAATAACCTACGTTTTGCTTGAATTAATCGCACGTAAATTTATTCAAATCACAAACACTGTCAAAATCAGAGTTCAGTAGACTAATGGCACCGTTGACATCATCAATAGTGGTTTGGCAGTATATTTGAAGATCATCTGCATAAAGGTGGATGGAACTTTTTGCGTTATGGATTTGATAAACATAGTAAAGAGAAGAGGAGAGAGAACGCCGCCCTGAGGGACACCAGCAGTGAGATTGCACCATGAAGAGAATGTGTCTTTTATTGATTTATCTTATTATCTTAATTATCTTATATTATATGATATAGTAATCTAAGATTCACAGTTATTAATTTAGTTTAATATAATAAAGTGTAGATATGCCAAACTTTAACCAATTTGAATCCACATTTCGTATTCATATCGCTTATAACTCATGGATGGTATAGGTATGTATGAATATTTAAATTAAAAAAAAAACAAAAAAAAACAACAATTAAAACTAAGTACTACAATAATTGCAAAAAACATAAACAAAAATAGAACATAAGCAATAATATTTTTTTTTCTTTTAGCAAAATCATGTTTTTAAATTTAAAATATGAAATATCATAAATTAAAAATATGTTTTAAGTTGATTAAATACCAATCGCATTATATGGATATGTTTATGTGAAGTGTATATGAGAAGTGTGTGTGTAGTGAGGTGAGTAGATGATAAAAGTATGATTTAAAGAGACCATAACTCAACAAGTATGTAGGTAATTAGACTTAAGTAGCTAGATATACTCGAAACAGTTTGCTGCAGTTAAAATTGAGCCAGTAACAACCAAAAACCTGTTTCTGCACAGTATGAAACGAAGTGTTTACATGGTGCATAGATTTCAAGAAGTGCACATACTTACCTATTGAATTTTACTTGTTGACTTGTTAACCAAAGATTTGATTACTTTTGATTTAAATACTTTTTTGGGCCTTTTGTTAAATATGTCAAAGTCGCTAAACTGTTTGTTGTATGTTTTAGGAAGCCGACTGGTAACACTGTTGACCGCATAATTTGTACGGTGTGTAGGCACATAAAACAATTGGGTGTGTCTGGTGCGAGTATTCGGGGCTCTCAGATTTAAGATTTTAGATGTTAAATACAAATTATCCAGATTGCCAGTACATGCGTCGTGCAGCAATGACATATCTTGCACAGTTCTTCTGTCATGTAGTGATATGAGTCCGTACTCACGACATGGTGCCTCGTAGATTTCAAAAGTTGACCTATCACGGAAATGCAGTTGTTTCACAAATTTTCTTTGCAATGATTCTATAGCATGGTCATATGTGATATACTGTGGGTTCCATACGGAGCTGCAATATAACACGGATGCGCTGCCGGCGATCGAATAAGTAGCTACGAAACCAGTCCACTGCCGACAGCGATTTGTTAACAGAGCTAATTACACCCAGAAGAAAATTAAAACCAACATTACTGAAAGTGCTGCTGAAATCTGAAATCAAGGAGTGTAAATATGGTAACCTTACTACAGTCTAAACCGATGGCCTGGACAGAAGCCAGGCTGGAATGAGTTGAGTAGTTCAGCTTACGCCTTTGCATCAGCGTCAATAGTGTCCTTACAGCAATCACGCATACCTATATCATTTTAATACAATTTGATATTTCCGCTAGCGTAAACGCCGACAGAAAATGTATATTACACTACCGGCTCATAAAACATTGTTACTTACATGCAAAGGATATTCTATAAGTGGAGTTTCGTCATCTTGCTCGCCGAACTGCGCCCGAGTCGCCGCGTAACGTATCGCTATTGATACAGCACTTGATATGGAGTGGCAGCTCTCTTGCATAATGCCTATGCGACCTGCAACACAACAAGCAAGTTGTAAGTTGTAGACTGGCCTGTTAGCTCGGTTGGTAGTAGCTCTGCCTTCTGCACTATAGGTTGAGGGTTCGATTCCCTTCCAAGATAAACATTAGTGAGATGAGCATAGGAGTTTGTTCTGTGTCTGGGTGTTATATAGTGTCATAAGTATGTATTCAAAAATATTTAAGTATTTTATTAGTCATCTGGTAACCATAATACAAGCTATGCTTAGTTTGGGGTTAGATGGTGTTGTTAACCAATATTTATTATTATTATTATGTATTTATACGCGGAAACATAGCATTCATTAAGAAAAACAAGATCATAATAAAAGAAAAATCGGAAGCTGAAAAAAGGAAAAGGGAATCTTCCATGTCACCCAATAATATACATACCCCACAACGCAATACAGTGAAAAATACTATTATAGCACCTTCTTAAATGCACAAAACTGACGCATTCGCATATATGAGGAACCGATCTCTTTCACTGTCGGAAAAACAAACACAACAAAACAAGGCATAGGAATTAATAGACACCGGAAACGTGAAGAATACAAATAAAGAAAGAAACGCATCAATCAAAAACAACCAGATCCCCAACTCGGCTGGTCACCGCGGGGAGATAGACCACATTCCCCAAAAGCTTAAAAAAGCCAAAGTGAAGAAAACACCTAGATCCAAGCTAAATATAGCAACGCTTAATACTAGAACATTAAAGTCCAAAGAATCTCTACTAGAACTAGAATACGCCTTAGAAACAATAAACTGGGATATCATAGGACTAAGCGAGATACGGAGAGCAGATGAGAAAATTGAAGAACATGAAAACTACATATTATACTTCAAAAATGAAACTGCGGGATTATATGGTGTAGGGTTTATCATGAAAAAATATCTTAAAAATAACATAATAGAATTCAAAGGGGTGTCAGACAGACTCGCCGTAATGACCATTAAGCTTCCCGGCTACAAACAAACAACCTCAATTGTCCAGGTATATGCTCCAACCGAAGATGCCAAAGAAGAAACAAAGAACGAATTCTACAACCTACTTAATAATACAATAACATATTTGAATCTCAATGACACCGTAATCGTAATGGGCGACTTTAACAAATCGGAAAGAGGAAAACAAATGAAGATAAAATAATTGAACCTTATAGTACTGGAAAAAGGAATGATAATGGACAAAAACTGGTAAACTTTGTCATGAAAAATAACTTTCACATTATGAATACCTACTTCAAAAGAAAGAAAAGCAGAAAATGGACATGGATATCACCAGATGGGAAGACAAGAAACGTAATTGATTATATCATTACAAATAAACCAAAGCTATTCTCAAAAGTGGATATTGTCAATCAACTGAACTTTAATACTGATTATAGAATGCTTAGAAGTCAACTATACACAATAGAACCAAAACCATCAAGAAAACATATTAATAAAACTGAAAAACGTATAATATTACCAATACCCGATAAGATCTTAAATTCTCTAGATGCCAACTTAGTAAAATTACAAAACGTCGAAAAAACCTTAGAGAAATACGATGCCCTAGAGAAAGAACTAAAACAAATAGAAAACAACGTTATACAAAACAAATCAATAAAGGATAAAATAGGACCGAATGCTAGAAACTTAATCAGACAAAGAAAGATCTTGTTTCAAGATAGGAAGAACAACAGACAGGAAATAGCAAAGTTAAGCAAAGAAATAAACCTAGGAATAAGGAAACATAGATAAAACACAAGAACACAAACAATCAATTACTACATAGAAAAAACAAGTGGTGCGAAAAAAGCTTGGCAAGAATTAAGAGATAGTTTAGATTGGATCGAAAACGTTACACACCGAAGAACTAAAAGAAACAACACAAATAGAAAAGAAATATTAAAAATCGCAACTGACTATTACCAAGAGCTATACAGTGATAAGGAAATGCTGTCAGAAGCAAAACAACCAATTATCCAAAAAGGCGAATAGGAGGAAGACACTCCAAGGATAATGCGAGAAGAAGTCAATAAAGCAATAAAATTACAGAAAAGAGGGAAAGCACTAGGAGAAGATGCCATATCTAACGAACTCCTTATAGAACAACGGACAAAATACTAAACATAATGACAGACTTATTCAATGAAATTCTGGATACTGAATACATACCCTGCCAGTGGAAATCGTCAACTATAATACTGATACACAAAAAAGGAAATTAAAACGACATAACAAACTATAGACCTATTAGCCTCATGTCCAACGTGTATAAAATTTTCTCCAAAATCCTACTAAACCGCGTAATAAAGATACTGGACGAAAATCAACCAAGAGAACAGGCGGGATTTCGGAGTGATTTCTCAACGCTCGATCATATTCACACCATAAAACAGGTCATACAAAAAAGTAACGAATACGGTATCGACTACTAGATAGCTTTCGTAGACTACAACAAAGCGTTCGACTCACTTAAACACGCAAAAATATGGGAGGCGCTAGAAACACAGGGAGTAGACAAAAAATATATACGGCTCATTAGCAATATCTACCAGACCATGACAGCTAAGGAACGAACAGAAA
Source organism: Lampropteryx suffumata (assembly GCA_948098915.1). Taxonomy (NCBI): domain Eukaryota; kingdom Metazoa; phylum Arthropoda; class Insecta; order Lepidoptera; family Geometridae; genus Lampropteryx; species Lampropteryx suffumata. Next base: position 2,544,798 of record OX402546.1, on the reverse strand, counting down.
GAATAGGTGAAGCTTTTCCTATACAAAGAGGAGTAAGACAAGGTGACCCGCTGTCACCCAAACTTTTCTCAGCAGTTCTGGAATTCGTATTTAGACGCCTCGAATGGGACAACTATGGACTAACTATTAACGGAATACAACTGAACCACCAAGGATTCGCAGACGATCTGATACTTATTACAGGTGACGCAAGAAGCCTACAAGAAATGCTCGAACAACTTACATTCGAAAGTAGAAATGTTGGTCTGTCAATGAATACCTCAAAAACTAAATTAATGACAAATGTAGAAAAAGTTCCTATTAAAATTTATAATACGCAGATGGAATATGTGAATGAATATATGTATCTTGGACAAATTATATCTCCAAAACACCGGACAAAGAAAGAAATAAACAACAGAATTAATCTATCCTGGAAAAGATACTGGTCTTTGAAAGAAATCGTAAAAAACCTAGAGATACCACTGAAATATAAGAAGAAAGTATTCGATTCATGTATTCTACCCGTTATGACGTCTGGATGTCAAACATGGAGCCTAACAAAACAAAATATACGCGCATTAGAGACCTGCCAACATGGGATAGAAAGAAGTATGCTCAATATTAAACTTAGAAATAAAATAAAACTTGAAACAATCCGGAAGCAAACTACAGTTACAGATGTGACATACTGTATCAAAGAACTAAAGTGGAGGTGGACAGGCCACATGATGAGAAACCAAAAAGACAAGTGGGCTAAGGATGTGACTGAATGGTATCCAAGACAACACAAAAGAAAGAGAGGGAGACAGCGTCGGAGATGGGAAGACGACATAAAAAGAATAGCAGGCGCCACATGGAGAAGGAAGACACAAGACCGCACTTTATAGCAAGCTTTAGGGGAGGCCTATGCTGAGTAGCAAGACAATCTTCGCGAAACTAGTGTCTATGTTAAATACTTTAATGTATAAGAAACAGTAATAATAATAATAATAATAATAATAATAATAATCATCATCCCGGACATTTCACACAACGTCATCTGGCCCCATACTAAGCAGAGCTTTTGTTATGGGTACCACATGACTGATATACTACTTAAATACTTTTTTTTTTTTGTAAATACATACATATCATACATAGAAATACCCAGACCCGAGACAAATACTTGCAGATCATACAAACATTTGTCCCACGGCGGGAATCGAACCCGCAACCTTCTGCGTCTCAGTCGGACCTTAGCCAATTGCGCCACAGAGGTCGTCAAAACAGTGTTTTATAAGATCGTTTAATAAAGGCTTTATTATTATTATTATTATTAAACGTATTTGCGTTTATTAATAATAATAATAAAGCCTTTATTAAACGATATTATAAAACACTGTTTCTTATATACTAAAGTATTAACATTTAACATGTCAAGTCAAGTCAACGTTACGTTTTCAAGGCTAAACCGCTGAACCGATTTTGATGAATTTTGGTATAGAGATAGATGGGACCTTGGAGAAGGACATAGGCTATTTTTTATATAGGTACCACGCACGCGAAGCCGCGGGCAGCAGCTAGTATATTATGCATACGCCGCGCGCCGTGTAAAATGCTATTCCAGCCAGAAATCATTCTGAGTTGCCTCTACAAGATGGTGTGGCTTTTTCTTATCGTGTTACTAGTTATTTCGAACCAGTGCGATGAAAGGATTAAAGTGCACCTCAGAAGCTCCTTTCGTGCACTTGGCACATATCTTCGAACTGTTTAGGTTGTGCGACATGCAGATTTCCTCACAAAGTATATTACGCGTGGTGAGGAAAATGAATAGAAATGAGTCGCGTAAGATACCTACGCTTTGTGAGTTTTCTCCCGTTTATTGTCTGATTTTTGAGATATCCTTACCCAAGTCTGAGAAGAGAACAAATTAAAGAAGCATGCTTACGACTACCCGGAGATCCCTCGGTAAATCCCCGGACTCCGGAGGAACCGACTCTGACCTATAGTTTCCTTAAGGATGTCTATGGGTATTCAGAGGCACGACCGAACATTATATCAGATATAGAAGATTTTTAATATTGATAATATGATCACTATAAGATGTTGTTAGGTTAGCTAATTACGTAATAACTTACGACATAAGGTCCTTTAATTAGGGAGGGACTGAAGAAATGAACCAACTTGGGTTGGTTAAAGGACTTAAAGGACCTTCTATTACATGGATCTCACAACTTTTTACGGTAGAAGAACTGAGTTGCGCGAGACTTGGTTTTATTTTTAGGTTATGTTTTTGATGGCATTAATTGTACTTTTAGGTGTTTGTTTTTAAATATGTTGTCTATATGTATATGTACTGTTATTTTTCTTTATTCTTAGATTATGTTAGCACTCCTACTTTTTGTTCTCTCTACCTTGCAAGTTGGTTGGTAGAAAATGCTACTAGCATTAAGCCCACTAGCCCACATCTATACATATTTGTTTGTGCAATAAAGAATTAAATAAATAAATAAAATACCCACACTTTGCATACGAATTAGTATTCCGTACATGAGAAGTTGCAAACCCATCGCCGCTTATAGAAGTGACACAAAATGCATACCTTAATTTTTTATAGGTTATAGGATGTGCCGTTACCGTACCGTTTAAAGGCACTGAGCATTGCTACCATACATTCGAAAGGGGAGAATCCATTGGTTTGAAGGTAGGATCGTAAGTAAGGTAGAACCCACTACACTAATACAATGTCAGAAGAATCAAGTAAGAAACTCGTCTTGGTCTAATGTAACTAATCTACCTATGAAATTTAAAGCTGACATAAAGGGTAGTCTTTTGAACAAAGCGTATTATAATATAAATGACTAAATTATTGATCAGAATGCATAGCCGCATATCGCTCTGCCCTCAGACAGTTAACCAACACATTTGAAATTTATAAACTCTCTTGTATTAGTTTTTCTTAGTTAAGGTAGGATAAGATGGATCATTTAAAAAAGCGCTAGGACCAGGACGAGTTTCATGCCGGTTCTTCTCGAGCTTGGGATAGGAGAAATTGGCATATATTCACCTAGTATGTAAGACGTTTCAAAGTGATCCTTGAGATTGTATTGAATAAAATATCTTTTGACTTGACTTTGACTTTGGTAGCGAGTAGTAATACCAGTAAATACCTGCAGATAAGTTTTCTAGAGCTGCGCCCAGGATCTTGGAGGGGTCTGAGAAGGAGCTCTCGTAGGTTCCATTCTCGGTGACATCAGCTGTTCTGTTCAGCAGGTTTTCCCTTGGTATCCGATACTGGTTGAACATTATGAAGCTGGAAATACCATAACTGATTTATATGACGACCTCTGTGGCGCAGTGGGTTATGGTCCGGCTGAGACGCAGAATGTTGCGTGTTCGATTCCCGCCGCGGGACAAATGTATGATCTGCAGGTATTTGTCTCAGGTCTGGGTGTTTCTATGTATAATATGTATGTATTTACAAAAAAAAACATATATGTAGTATATCAGTCATGTGGTACCCATAACACAAGCTCTGCTTACTTAGGGGTCAGATGATGCTGTGTGAAATGTCCGGTATTATTATTAAATTATTACTATTCTCTATTTTTAAGCGACTTCAAAAAAGGTTTTTCATTTCGACAGTATAATATATTTTTATTTAATGTGTGTTCGCGGATAACTTCGTCTTTTATGAACTGATTTTGATGATTCTTTTTTATGGAAAGGAGATATCCAAAACGTGGTACCATGATAAGGAAACCAGAATCTGATGATGGCATCCCAGAGAAATCGAGGGGAACCTTCGAAAACCGTAGTGGCGACTAGTGCGTTTGTTTTTATCCTTAAGTATTTTAAAGCACTACTATTTAATGAAGGTCTGGAGTCGATCTGATGATTGAGTCGAAAGACAGTCGAGGGAACTCCTCAACGATTTACAGCAATTAGCTGGTGTTTGGGCTTGATTAATTTATATTGATGAGAACTGTACACCTAGATGGGTTGTGACTGTCATAAGGGGTCTGATAATGAAGACGAAGGACGGTCAAGAGATGTTTTACATTTTAGTTAGGTACCTGTTTGTAGTCGGTTTTTTGTTAAAAAATATATAATCACACTAGCTGTCATAAGTATTTACTTTTATCTATTACTAACTGACCCGGCCACGCGTTGCTGTAGCTCAGTAGTTCTAATACGTTGAACCAATATACGCTAACCTCTAAAATTATCAGTGTTTCTATACTATATTATGCATGTATTATACATATAAACCTTCCTCTTGAAACCACTCTATCTATTAAAAAAACCGCATCAAAATCCGTTGCGTAGTTTTAAACATCTAAGCATACATAGGGACAGACAGACAGCGGGAAGCGACTTTGTTTTATACTATGTTGTAGTGATTCACGTCTAAGATCATTTCGAGAATGAACCTACAATATTATACAAGTACCTACTATACTGCAAGAAGAGTATAGATTAATATTGTGAAGAGTTTGTGCGTATCCGTAATGAAGAAATATCTAGATTATTACCTATATGTGCATTATTATTTTGTGCATTGAAAATTTTGTAAACATTTTCGGTCATACTTACAAACGCCTACAGCTTCTGTCAAAAATGTATCACTGTTTAAAATAGTGCCATCCCTTTTTGTAAGAGTTACAAATAGTGACAGGGCGAATCTTAAGCAGTGTTTAGACTGTTTAGGCAGTGTTTGAGTTAAGGGGTTTATAAGGTAGTTTAAGAATAATTATATTATCGATACAAAGTTTCATTCAATTCAGCTATTAATAGACGACCCTTGTAACGGAGTGGGCCAAGACCCGGCTGAGATGCAGAAGTTCGCGGGTTCGATTCTTGCCGCGGGACAAATGTTTGTACTATCTACAAGTGTTTGTCTCAGGCCTGGGTGTTTCTATGTATAATATTTTACAAAAAATATATGTAAGTAGTATATCAGTCAAGTGGTACCCATACCACAAGCTCTGCTTACTATAGGGCCCGATGATATTGTGTGATGTCCGGCATTATTATTATTGCGTGATCGCGTAACTAACAAACATTCCCAAATAAAATGTTATTTCATAAATAATTAATGCTGGACAGCATTATTTATTTATATACAACAACATCAATAGGGAATCAAACCCGCAAACTTCTACAACTTAGATGGGTCTTCGCGCACTGTGCCACAGAGGTTGTCAATGTAATGTCAATAAATAAAGATTTAAACCGATTTAAACAGCGCATTAGTTAATGTGTGCTTAGAAGATAAACCTTGTATCTAATCATATTATAGTTTTATTGCAATCAGCTGATAGACATTGCGTCCTTGACATCCATCATCATTATCATTAATCATATAATAGATAGCTGATAACAAAACAAGCCTGACTCATTACGTACCAGGAAATTGGTATTTACCTGTTAAATTCGCCGATGCAGCGTCACCGGTATCTTTAATCTTATCATATCGTACCATAATCAAATTTTCCTCACCAAGTACTTTATACATATATACTCTATTTATACTGCGTAAATTACGCAACTTCTTTCTCTAAAATTACTTTTTATATTTATTATATTATAATTTATATTTATTACTTTAAGGCTAAGGGCCTAAGCACGGCGTTTTTTGTGCGCGCAGACGACGCGCAGATGACGCACGTTAACGCATTTCAAACGAGATTCAGTCGCAGCCTTGTAACCTATGCACGCGTAAAAATCACCCGTATCTTTAATCTTATCATATCGTACCATAATCAAATTTTCCTCACCAAGTACCAAGTACAAATATACTCTGTTTTAACTGCGTAAATTACGTAACTTCTTTCTCTAAAATTACGTTTACAGAGTCACTCCTTCCAATATTTGTTACTTTAAGGCTAAGGGCCTAAGCACACGGCGTTTTTTATGCACGCAGACGACGCGCAGATGACGCACGTTAACGCACTACAAACGAGATTCAGTCGCAGCCTTGTAACCTATGCACACGTAAAAAATATGTGGTGCTGTAAACGCGCGTTCGTGAAACGCGCGACATCTGCGCGTGTTAAATATATGCCCCTCCCCCGCCTCTTTACTTCACTTTTTACGCGCGCTTGTATCGATACAAACGTTATTCGAACGCATTTTTGTATTGCTTTTTACACGCGTTTGAATCGATACAAATGCAACAATCCACTTTCTGGGCATCTACGTCGCTGTAAACACGCGTCCGTGAAACGCGCGTCGTCTGCGCGCATAAAAAACGCAGTGTGCTTAGGCTATAACAAGTGTGTAAAAAAAAACAAGTACGAATCCCACAATGATGTACGGTGGATTATTTCAGACCGTCTTGCAAAACAAACATTGCGCTCTTATACTACATGTAAGTTATTTCGTGTTTTATTTGTAGTTTGGTGATTTTATTCAAATAAAGTTAAGAGTTATTGACTGTTGTGAATAATTGGAATTGGGAAAAAGATTTGTGGTTCTATGCGATTCGAGCAAAAAAAATCCGTATTATTATTTTATATGAAAGGCACCATCCATACTGATATTATAAATTGTGAAAGTAACTGTGTCTGTCTGTCTGTCTGTCTGTTACACGCCTTAACCGCTGAACCAATTTTGATAAGTTTTGGTATAGAGATAGATGAGACCTTGGAGAGGGACATAGGCTTTTATGTAAGTTGGTACCACGCGTGTGAAGCCGCAAGCAGCAGCTAGTTTTATATAAAATGACAAATGGCAAACGACTAGATACGACTTTGTGACGTACTATCTATATATAAAAGGCGATGTGTGTATGTATGTATTGTCCTTATAGACTCCGAAACGGCTGGACCGATCTCCTGTAAAGTTTGGTAGCGATCGGATCAACAGAACTTTTATTTTGCATCAATGACAGCTCTGCTGTCGATCTGCTATTGTTTTCATAACCCGCATTATGTTGACAAGTACGTCGTTTATTTTAATTCAATCTTACTAATATTATAAATGCGAAAGTAACTCTGTCCGTCTGTCTGTTTGTTACGTTTTCACGCCTAAACCCCTGAACCGATTTTGATGAATTTTGTTATAGAGATAGATGGGACCTTGGAGAAGGACATAAGATACTTTTCATGTAGGTACCACGCGTGAGAAGCCGCGGGCAGCAGCTAGTTATTATATATTTTAATGTGTCTCTGTGTCTGTCAGCTTTGTTTGTTTGTTACCTTTTCACGGCTAAACAGCTGAACGGATCTTGATGAAATTTGATACGGATATAGATTGTATCTTAGGAACGGACATAGGCTACTTTTTATGTATGTACTATGCGTGCGAAGCCGCGGGCAGAAGCTAGTAAGCAATATAAACATTTGACACTGGCAAAATTGCATAGGACACAAATTTACAACGGGGCATGTTGTAAATTTGTGTTTATAGCAATCAGTAAGCAAAAAACTGATAAAGCTAACTAACTAGTGCGCTAACCCACCCGACTAGAGGTCAAATTGTGATTATGATATAAGCGAATATACTATTATCTCACGACCTTGAAAGATAGAGTTTTTAACACGTAATTGTTCATTGTTTAGGCATGTGACGTTTGATAGGAATAATCTAGAAATGTGACATACATTTTTAAAAGGCATTTAATATCTTACTAATATTATAAACGCGAAAGTTTGTATGTATGTTTGTTACTCTTTCACGCTATGACTACTGAATGGATTTTAATGAAACTTTACAATAATAATGTTTATACATCAGAATAAAACATAGGCTATAATTTATAAAGGTATTGTGTGAATTGTCCAAAATATAACGATAAGTGTCAAAACTAAGTGAAAAACATCTGCCACCTGCAAGCTGTTCTGGCGTGCGCTGCAAAAACCCTAGAAATTACACGAAGTGCTAACCCTGCGCAGACGAAGTCGCGGGCACCAGCTAGTTTTATCATAGTCCCGTAAAGTACGTAATACTTATGTTTTGTTTTGATTTCCACAGACTTACTGATAATTATATAATCCACTAGCTGGTGCCCGGACTTCGACTGCGCAGGATTAGTACCTAGAGTAACTTATCTTTATAAATTATAGCTTGTGTTATTCTGATGTATGAGCTATATTATTGTAATCATCATCATCATTGGCCTTCGTTTATCTTTTAAAAGTGATTCAGGTGGCGTTAGTCAAGTTACAGAGCAGTTATTTGTCATTGAAAACTTTCGTTCATGGAGCCACTCCAGCAAGCTGAGGTGGGTGAAGTTTCCTCTCCACTGACGTCACTCTGCCTGGGAATGACAGCAGCCGAATGACAGCTTTTGACTTGTTTTCATATTCTGCTAATGAATAACGGCTCGGCTTACGCTACGTTTACGAATTCGTCAACGATCGATCGAATTTCTTTTGTTTGGTCATAGATATAACAGAATAGGTTTTTCGGTAATTATTGAACCGCAATTGGAGCCGAAACGTAGATGGATTGGAATAGAATGGTAGCCGTTGTAAACTAACAAAATTCAACATCATCTAGTTATATATCATCAACATCATCAGATGTTTAGCCTTACCACATTTTATTAAGAATCCTTGATAAATTTAATGAGATAGAATGCATCTTCGAGAAGGAACTTTTTTGTGGGGACCACGCAAGCGATGCCGCGGGCAGAAGCTAGTATGTTATTTTTAACATGTATATGCCCATTTTGAATTGATCTATGGGGTTTATTCTAAGATCTCCAAGTAACAGTGGAAACGCTTACCCATTATCAATTCCATTGACACCGATCTTCTCGCCCATATCTCCTACAGTCAGGCCAGGATACGTCTCCAGAGTAGCAGGATCTCTCACAGGGACCACGAACCCGTGCAGTCCATGGTTTGTACCGTCCGGTGTTATCAGCTGTGCGAAGAGTAAGGTGTGTATGCAAGTTCTACCTGAAAGAAAGGGATGGATGTTGGAATAACTGAAAAAAATATTGAAAGTGGATATGTTTGGATGTCGATTATATAAACTTAGTAATTTTTTTTTGTGTGAGTCAAATGAAAGAAAGAAAGCAATACAATTATTTAATACACACAAAAGAAACAATAAAAAAGAGCAGACATGAGCGGAAAGACTAAAAAGGGCCAAGAACAGGCCCCAAAGAGAAGGAAATAAACAATTTACTGCGCACATACACACGAAAATAGAAAAGTACCTACCTACAATTAGGCCCAAAATTAGCCCTTCCCGCGAACTAATCAGAGTAGTGGTGTCCAAAAAGGTTATATGCTACTTCCAAACACTGTAAGCGAGTGCGAACCGTGAACGCTCGCGGTTACTCACGGACGGCGGTTCATACTCACCCTCATGAAGATTCTCTAGCTAGATGAATCGAAACAGTGTCGGTGCCTCCATCGACAAAATAATACGTGAGTAAAGCCCGTGTTTATCAAAATGTACGGTAAGAGAGTATCGGTATTTATCAGGAATATTTTGTTTTTGAATACTCAAGCATGCAATATTAGCTTAAACTGATATGGATAAATTTAGATGTGGTCTAATCTCTACTATAAGCGTATCTTCGTCTGTATGTCGGCGACAGGCGCGTAAAAATAATGCTGCCTTCTATAATTCGATTTTTTCACGACTTGCGACTGATTTCGCAGATGTTGCTGTCGGATTGTTGGTACCTACAGCGATATTGGTATTTTTACGTAATAATTATACCGACTGTTTATATCTCACAAATAACACATAAATTGCTTTTATTTGTTTCTACCAAATATGAACCCATTGTTAATTCTTCACATGAGTTTCTACAAATGACTACAAAAGATTATTTTAAGAATATTTTTTATTACATAAATAAAATGTAATCATGCGTCAGTGGCATCCATCGGCCGATTTCTCTGAAAATTAGACCAGTCTATATTACGTTCTCGCAACGTTAGCAATAGGTGTGAATTGCGCAAATTGCGCTAATATCTCAGCTTTAAGCATATTTTCACCTGTAGGTGAGCGACAGGCAAGTAAAATAAATATATAAAAAACGAGTGCGTCTCGGGACGCCCGACATAAGTGATAACTTACACTAATCTAACTAGTGCTGTGGGTTAGAGTGAGAGAGGAGGAGCCTGCCTACCACTGCCGTATGCGTGAGAGAAAGGGAAGCCAGACAGACAGACAGTACCTTATACATGTACCCCATGACTGATATACCAATGGGCTTCAATAATTACTCCTTTAATACGATTTGGAACAGATTTCGTCGATGTTGCGTTCGCGCTGCAATTGCTGTCGCTATAGGTAGTTAACTTATGTAATAACCCTGGGGATTATTATCTCGATAAATTTGCACACGGATGCACAACAGTTATAGCACCAACAGTATTATAACACCAAAGCATTCACAAATTAAATCTCCAAGTAAATTACATTAAAATAAAATAAATAAATAATGCCGGACATTTATCACAGGGTCATCTAGCCCCAAAGTAAGCAAAGCTTGTGTTATGGGTACCACATGACTGCCATACTACTTATACACTTTTTTTGTAAATACATATATATTATACAAACATTTTGTCTTGTTTTTGTACATAGGTCGTCAAATACATACATATGATACTTTATAACACCCAGACACATATTATTAATAAATGTAACACAAGTTACCTAAGTTACCGACCCAGCATTTAGCTGCCTCGAAGTCGGGTGTGTGAACGACGAACTCTTTGGTCTGAGGGTCGTAGGTGGCTGTCGTACGCATCAGTCGCGCGTCGGAACCATGCGCTATTTCTGTCAGCGCGAAACTTGCTAGAACCTGTTAAATTTGGGAACAATCAATCACCATAATCCATTAAAAGCTAGAAAATTTTACGTTAGACAAGGTCTTAAAACTACTTATCCCAAAAATGCGTATCGTTTATCATCAAAATCCATAAGGAAAACCAATTATTAAGTCCCTAAGGCCTTTAATCCTGTCACCAGACAGGTTCGAAATAACCAGCGACACAATAAAAATTAAGATCATCAATTAAACTCTCCTTCTTGTCGATGCTTAAGCAGTTATATGGTTTTAGAGTAGTAGGTGGCGATCTCAAACGCAATAACTGTACGGGAACGGGAACGGGGCGGTTGGCCGATAGCGCCATCTATTATTATTTATCCGTAACTTTGTTAATCTCTGTAATTATTAAAATAATTTGAATAGCTATCTTTTTTTATTAGCTTATCCCGGGAAAACAACGGGAACGGGGCGGTTGGCCGATAGCGCCATCTATTATTATATATCCGTAACTTTGTTAATCTCTGTAATTATTACAATTATTTGAATAGCTATCTTTTTTTATTGGCGATATTAGTACTTTAATATTTTTTGTGAAGTTGTAACCGCTCAACGAAGTGGGCACGGGTCAGCTAGTTTTAAATATGTGTAAGTAATTTAGGATACCATTCAAACTCAAGTAGGTAGACAGGTAACTATGATATAGGTAATTATGATTACTCAACTCAATAAATAAATAATGCTGAACATCTCACACAGCATCATCTATCCCCAAAGAAAGCATAGCTTGTGTTATGGGAACCACATGACTGATAGAAAAACACACAGACCCAAGACAAATACTTGCAGATCATACAAACATATGTCTCGCGGCGGGAATCGAGCCCGCAACCTTCTGCGTCTCGGGCAAGCCTACGCCCACTGTGCCACAGAGGTCGTCAAAGATGTGGGTTAGCCGCTCCGATTAAGCGAGTCTGTAGGTTATATTTTGACGTAGACTTTCATGGGGCCCGTTAACTCCTAGGCCAGTCAAAATAGCATTTAACTTTGCACTAAATTTCCGATCCAAATTGTTTTTTTTATAAGGTTTAGGATCACTTACTGAGCATAAAATCACAAAATGCTGACAGATCCAGGTAACGCTTCAAGCGCTATCTTGAAAAAACGTTTTTGGCCGATATCTCGGAAACTATGCACTTCAGGGCAAAAGTTATAGAGACCATTATTGTAGAGAATAACATTTCGCATCTTTTGTTTCTACTAAACTTTTTTGTAAAACTTACCGTTTAAGATTTATGCTCAGTAAGTGATCCTAAACCTTATAAAATAAAATTTGGATCAGAAATGTAGTGCAAAGTTGATCAAAAAACTTCTATTTTGACTGTACTATCCGTATATTAGGTCTATTAGATCTAATAGGATTCTATTATTTAATTCATAAAATATATATCTGCTTCACTATGGACTAGCTTTACACTTACCTCTCTATTAACAATCGTAGCTTCGTAGAACTTGAAGTGCCTCTCAGTGCCAAGCGACAGTAGCGCGTTTCCATACAAGTAGATGCCAATCGCCATTTTGACAGATACACTTGGATTTACAGACTGGATCGCTTCGTTAATAGTCATTATTGTTCGCGTCTGAGGACAAGTAATTAACTTATTAAGACGATACCTACAGCAAATTAACTTATGTATGGAAAAAATATATTTTTAAGGCTATTAAAATAGAATAGTATATATCTTTATTGTACACAAGAAATAAAACACAATATTACAATTTAATTGACGACCTCTGTGGCGCAGTGGGCCAAAGGCCGGGTGAGACGCAGAAGGTTGTGGGTTCGACTCCCGCTTCGGGACAAATATTTGTATGATCTGCAAGTATTTGTCTCGGGTCTGGGTGTTTCTATGTATAATATGTATGTATTCACAAAAAAAAGGTATATATATGTAATAGATCAGTCATGTGGTACCCATAACACAAGCTCTGCTTACTTTGGGGCCAGATGATGCTGTGTGAAATGTCCGGTATTATTTATTTATTTATTTATTAAAGGGATAATAGTTATAACAGAAATTGGTATGTATTTTCAATATTTTGCCTTCTACTTCCTCGTTACAAATTGTTTTTAAAGTAACTGATACTCTTATAATTGAATTATGAAATCATGTCTAAAATATTCAATAATTTTTATATTATCCTAAAGTTGACATCGTTTCAACTAGCAGCTTACACTAATAGGCGGAAAGTAAGCTAATTAAAACATTACCCGTTAAACATATTTCAGAATTCGTAATTTGAATTTTTATGATAAAAAAACCGAGATTTGAGCGCCGTGAATACGGTGATGATATGGTGTAGCTGGCTCCCTCGAAGGAAAGGAATCAAACTCGCAACCTTCTGCGTCTCAGCTGGTCCTTGGCCCACTCAGTAAAGGTCGCCACATAGGTACATTGCAATATATAGACCATAAATAAAAATATTAAGCTTTTAAGTGGCCATTCTTGATGGAGGCCAGTCCCTTCCTACCTAAACCACTGTATGGGGAAACCTGATATAATAATAAACTTGGATATATGAAATTATAAGGAAAACTATAACGGTTAGTAAGGCTTGATTTTAAGTAACGGCTACAAATATATGTAAACATAAAATAAAAAAAAAGATAGACATACTTTTTTTGTTTTGTTAACTAGATGGTATTTGGTATGGGTGTTGATATAGTAATATGTATTTGGGAATACCTCTCGACTTTGCTTACATCACGACATAGTATAAAACAAAGTCGCTCTCCGCTGTCTGTCTATCCCTATGTATGCTTAGATCTTTAAAACTACGCAACGGATTTTGTTGCGGTTTTTTTAATAGATAGAGTGATTCAAGAGGAAGGTTTATATGTATAATACATGCATAATGTAGTAGAGAAACACTGATAATTTTAGAGGTTACTAATCACATTCTTTCTTCTTGAATTCTAAAGACATTCTGTAGTATATTTAGTAGCAGCATTGCACCCGTGCGAAGGCGGGGCGGGTCGCTAGTTGACAATAAGATAAAGATTTATAGATGAATAGGAAGACTTACAATAGTACGCCTCATGTCAAATGAGAAACTGAATACTAAGTTCATTCTTAGTTTCATAGGCTAACTATAATTTTAACTCAAAACGGGATATTTACCATTATATGAGAGTTTTTGTCAGTTCATCTCGTGATCACGGCGCATGCAACTGTACTGAAATATCGGGAAGCAGAAATACTCACATATCATGGTAAATTTCCCGTTTTGAGTAAAAATTATGATAGTTTTAAAAGTTATAACAGGCTAACTGTTTTGCACTCTCGCCGTCACAATCGGAGTTTAAACAGCATTGAGAATCATTACTTTTTGTATGTTTCGGTAGAATGCTCATGGTCAACAAATTCGCAAGGTTTATCTTCAGACTATGTAGCGTAGACTACATGGGTCACGTGCCTACGTCATAATAAACTAACATTGTAACGATAATGACCTCTGTGGCGCAGTGGGCCAAGACCCGGGTTAGACGCAAAAGGCTGCTGGTTCGATTCCCGCAGGACAAATATTTGTATGCAAGTATTTGTCTCGGGTATGGGTGTTTCTATTTATAATATGTATTGCATGTAACTCCAAAAAATATTTATAAGCAATATATCAGTCATGTACCCATAACACAAGCTCTGCACAAGCTTTGGGGGGCAAGATGATGTTGTGTGAAATGTCTGGCAAATTTTTTTGACGTGACAACGTCTAAAAAATCGATGAACGCCGCGCCGGCTGCACGCACGAAAAAGGAAGACTCATTGTCCCGTTACATTCATTGTCCCATTACGCTCATTGTAACGTTACGAAAGGCACGATCGGCTTGAGCGTTCGGCTTGTTGTCACGTTAAACTATCGTCCGTAAACCGACTTTACATACAACCAATTTTTTTTTTAAATATCTTTAATTTGAGCCAAATTAAGCAGATAGCTGTCATGTCGTATTTTGAAGATCAGAGATGCTTTGCTGAAGAGAGAAGCAGATGGATAGAGCGGCATCAATCATCGAGAAGACCCACAGTCTTAGATTAGAAACAGAAGCGAAACGCTTCGCGACTTCGTTCGCGTTATGTACTTTAACGTTCTATTTAGTGTTATAGGACAAAAAGTAAATGTGAATTATGACGCCTGAAAATGGAAATGTCCTTATAAATATTAAGTTTTAAAAACTAAAATGAAAACCGACTTCATTTACGAAATTTCGTTTACTTGAATGACATATTTTTCCAGCTATTTTGATTTTAAAACTACTGAACCGATTTTGGTGATATTTCGATGGGACCAATTGGAATGTGAAACAAAAAAATAAAAATGGTATGTACAGCAATACCTAAATTGTTTACTATATAACAATACTTAATTGTGCCATACGAAATTAATTTGTTTATATTAGATTTGATGACCAATCTGATAGTATACACACAAAACAACGAAGTGTGACAAGGGGTGGGAGGGGTCTTATGTTTCGTGATGTCACATTTAAAAATTTTGACATAAGTAAATTTTTTACTTTATTTTTTTATTTCCAATAAACTAGTTTAATTTAATAATATCTAGCTATGTAAAATTGCAAAATATGTGACGTCACACTAGCGAGGGCGGTCTCACAAATGTGACCAACTGAGACAAGGACGGGGGAGGGGTCAAAAAATCACGAAATTTGTGTGAATTACTTTATGGATGACCCCTTACGGACAGTTGATGTATAAAACATGCAGTCATATGAAGAGAAACTGAAAAATGAAATGAAACCGACCGTACGTAATACCAATCAATGAAATAATGCCTATTGTTTCGAAACTGATAAACATTGATTGTATCAAGAGTTCCATAAAAGTCAAAGTCAAAGTCAATTCTTTATTCAATAAAATCACAAGGACCACTTTGAATCGTCTTCTTACATGCTAGTGAATCTAGGTGCCGGTTTATCTTAACCCCAGTTCAAGAAGAATCCGGCAAGAAACTCGTCGTAACACTTTTTTTTATGATCCTTGCCAATTTTGTTACGGATGCCGAGTCGAGTTGGAGCAGATTCATCCCAAGCTTTTATGTCATCTAAATAATCAGATATTTTATAAAATGCTTTAAGAAACAGTTTCTATTTTATTACGTTTTTAAATTTGCCAACAGACAAATCTAACACGTCGCTTGGGACCTTCTTATAGAAGCGAACCTATAAAATACTCATTAACTTTAGTGAGCCTAACTGTGGGGGCAGCAAGATTATCTTTATTTCTAGTATTAATACTACAAGTACGATTAACGCTATTTTTTTTAAACAAATGAACATTTTCGTGAAAATACATTCGTTTTTTGTTTACATACTGACAAGGCACTGTCATAATATTTATTTCTAAGTTATTCTCTAAGGCCCATGTTATAAATTGCACGAGCAGCACGAATAGATATACATATCTCTTAATACACTTGAGAGCAATGAATCCGGGTCACTTAAAGAAACCTATAAATCTCGGAAACTAAGAATGCTAGCTTAATTAAATAATTTGCAGCATTGTGTTTAATAGACAATATAACCCTTGAATGAAAAAATTAAATTTATGAGTCACTACATTATATTTACTAAAATTTACATAAAGAAAAAAAACTGCTGATCTCGCCTTAAGGGTACACAAGTAATCAGTCAGGGTCACAAGTCAGTGCGCGCATCTAAAAGGCATGCTATTTCACCTAGCACAGTGCGAGAAAAAGATTGACGTGCACGAAAGATGGTTATGAGCTGTAAGGAGAGAGTATGATGATGATTTTTATTCAATAATTAGATTAGACTGTGATTTAGATATAAAAAGACCGCGTATAAATCATAAACAGACTTAAGGGTTCTCATGAAAAAAGGATTGAATGTATCTATTCGAAATAATGTTATTTAAGGTCTTAAATAAATAACCTATGCTTGTATGGGAATCATTTTGGAGTTTGCGTGCTGCATAATATGCAGCACGTAAACTCCAAAATGATTCCAAAATGATCGGAAATTTATGCGTAAATAAATAACATATAATGTTATTTATTTACGCATAAATTTCCTTTAAAATAAGTGTTGGAATTCGATATTTTTGAGACATGTATCTTTCGGACCTACGTTTTTTTATGATTCTGTTGCGATACAAGCATAGATTATGAGACGAGACAAATGGATACCACTCTTAGTTTTGGCTATTTAACATCAGACGATGGTGTGATCATCCTTCGACGTTTGTATGGAAACATAATCGACTAGTTCACTCTTAAAACACAAATAGGAAACATGAAATTTTTGAACAACGTTACGATTTTCTTGAATTTTAATACTTTGTATTGCCTCCTCGTGCTTTCATTACCGCGTTTACGCGGTTTGGCATGCTGTACACCATGTTCCTTATACGATTTTGGGAAATATTCTTCTATTCCTCTGTGAGAGCAATTTTGAGCTCACGAAGCGTGATTGGGTGAGGGTTTCATTGTTTTACGCATCTCCCTAGATCGTCCCAAGCATGCTCGATCGGATTGATATCCGGGCTGCGTGCTGGCCACTCCACACGAGTATTTTTTATCTCTTGAAGGTAGTCTCTCACAATCCAACCTGTATGAGGTCGGGCATTGTCATGCATAAAAATAGCATCCTCACTCAAATTGACCATAAATGGCCCAACGCATTCATTAATGATTTCTTCCACATATCTTATGCTAGTTAAAGAGCCGTTTTCTATGAACACCAGTTCTGTGCGACTCGCAGATGAAATTCCGGCCCACACAAGTACAGACCCTACATATATATACCCTACAGACCGTAGGCTACTTTTTCTTCGATGCATGCTTGTTTGAAACTTTCCCCTGGTCTTCTATTCACTCTGTACTTGTAGAGCATAAACTTTGATTCGTCGGAGAACACAACTTTTGACCAATCTTCAATAGTCTAATTTAAGTGGTTCTGGGCATAACTTAGTCTTGAAAACCGATGCCCACGCTCCAGTTTAGGGCCATTTGCTGGTTTGAGTGGTTTTTCAAGTTAGCTTCAGCTAGTCGTCGTCTTACTGTCCATGCGATTGGGTTACTTACTCCGATGCGTCGAAACTGATTTGTAAGCTATTACGAAGCATAGTGTTCACCAAGTATCTATCTTCTCGTACTGTGGTACACCTGGTTCTGCCTGTTCCTGGTCTGCGTAGGTTAGAGCCAGTTTCCTCGTAACGTCAGAGAACTCTTTGTACTGTTGACATCGACACATTCCTGGCTGTATTACTCTGACTCAATCCGGTTTCCAGAATTGTGAGAATTCTGGTGCATTCTTCTGGTATAAGCGACATGATTACATCTTAAAAAATAAATATTGAACACTATCAATGTGGTTTATAAACCCACTTAAATGACTGATTAGAAAAAAAAACAAAATAAAATGCAGTCATTTCGTAGTTCCATCTTCGAAACATCTTTTTCAAATTTGTTTTTTTTATGACATAACTTTACAATAACTAAGAAGTTTGAATACCTTAATTTAAGGAGTATTTAGTTGTCTATTAAATACAATTTATTTACATTTTACAATTTATTTCATTCTTAGTTTCCGAGATTTATAGGTTTACTTTAACCGACCCGGATTCATTGCTCTCGAGTGTATTAACACTCTATTCTATAATCACATATTTAGTTAGGATGGCGTTTAAGTATGTTTTGTCCTAGTCTTTCTAATGTCAATGAATAAAGATAGCAACAGGTTTAAAGAACTCACTAGCTAATGCGTATTTATAAGATAAACGGTTACTATATTTTGAGAAAAACAGTCTTTTACTCGTGTATTATTTCGTCAATGGGGCCCTCACACTGTTTCGATTCATCTAGAGAATCTTCATGCTCGCGCTCGGGATTCGCGATTTGAGTGCGAAAGCCCGGGTTTCTCAAGTAATAGTACATACAACTCACAACAATTTTGAAAGTGTAATAATAATAATCCCGGACATTTCACACAGCATCATCTGGCCCCAAAGTAAGCAGAGCTTGTGTTATGGTACCACATGACTGATGTACTACTTACATACTTTTTTTGTAAATACATACATATTATACATATAAACACCCAGACCCGAGACAAATACTTGCAGAACATACAAACCTGTGTCCCGCGGCGGGAATCGAACCCGCAACCTTATGCGGCTTAGATGAACTTAAGCCCACTGCGCCACAGAGGTAGTTTTTTGAAAATATTTAAGTGTATTAAATTCTTGAAAATTAATTATTAGCCGTAATCGCGCATGTTATGCCTGATGCTAATTGTTGCGAATTACGTAATAATGGAGCTGCCATTTGCAAAAATGCTCGGTGGTTTTTCGTTTTCAGATAATATTGATTTTAATCTTGCTTTAATAGAAAACTATTTAAACTTGACTTTGACTTTGAATTACTAATGTAGATTTTACACGCTAAGAACTAGCTTTTATGCGACTCTATAAACATTCAATTTAATTACAGAAATGTACAGAATAATATAATATACAATATAATATATAATACATAATATAAAATACATGTGAAACTGTGGAGCTATCTAAGGACCGTTTTAAACTATCTATAGATAGCTCAACTGATCCAGATCACTATCAGAGTTCCTAAGACATTAGCGGCATTGCCACGTTAAATGGCAATGCTAATACGCTGAGCCAGACAGGAGTCAGCTCTTGGGTCACGCGATGTAAGTACCTATCTACCAAGACGCCGTGATATAATTTTGAAAATGCGATGGTCTCCTGTTCCCCACGGGCCCAGGGTCTCGACTCCCAAAAGGCTCAAATATGTAGGCCATATCAAGACCGGCATATTTGCGCTTAAATTGAATTGGATTGATTTTATCCAGGCGATACCAAACCATTACTTAAGTCAAGCGTGCATAATAACCGATTTGAAGTGAGCGAGCGTGCTTCAAGTGCGAAACCACAGATTAAATAGCAGTACCTAACTTCATTATAAAATTATAATACTGATATAATGCAAGAAAGTTGCCGTAGCTACATTGTCGAGTCATATTATATGAACTGAATTACGTTTATTATCCGACCACCGAAGCGAGTGCCCAGGGCCGGGTTCGATCGATTCCCAGTGCGAGACAAATGATTGTACGATCTGATATATTTTGTCAAACTAAGATTCATACTGACATTATAATTGCAAAAGTTTGTACGTTTATATTTTAGTTTTTTGCTTCTTCGCGGTGAAACGGCTGGCTGAATGGATTAGGATAAAAGTAGTTATGGATAGAGGTGGAATTGGAATAACATATATATACTTTTTAATCCTAAAACACCTTATATCAAAAAACGTTCCTAATTTATACACCTCTCCCACTCTCGGCATAATGTTTATTACTCCGTAAGTTATTGTCCGATTTGGATAATTCAAAAAGATATATCATTCTTATGTCATAAAGAATAACGTGGATACGTCGTATTTCTATTGAATTTGCTATAACTAAACTATGTAACGCACTTCCAGATAATAAAATAAATAATACCATTTTTATAATGGACATTTTACACAGCATCATCTGGCCCCAAAGTAAGCAGAGCTTGTGATATGGGTACCACATGACTGATACTTTTTCACTAATTAATATACTTTTGATTTGTAAATAGATGTATACATATTATACATAGAAACACTCAGACCCGAGACAAATACTTGCAGATCTAACAAACAGTTGTCCCGATCTAGCAACCGTCTGCTTTTCAGGTGGGCCTTCACCCACTGCGCCACAGAGGTCGGCAATGCTATTAGAAGCGCCAAATCACATGCAAATTATAAAGCTATGTTCAGGAAAAACTGTGTCTTGTTGTTAACTGTTATTCAGGTATATATAAGTATTAGTTTATTTAGTTTACCAAACAGTATTTTATATGATATATTTATTTTTGAATGAGTATTGATGTATTTTACTTTTAGTTATGCTGTAAATTCATATCATCTAATTGTAAGGTTTACATGTATTTAGTACTAGCTGGTGCCCGCGACTTCATCTGCGCAGGATTAGTACTTCGTGTAATACTAACGGTTTTTGCAGCGCACGTCAGAATAGCTCGCAGATCGCAGATTTTTTTCCTACTTGACATCTATCGTTATATTTTGGAAAATTCACACAATATCTTTATAAATTATTCTGATGTATAAGCTATATTATTGTATAGTTTCATTAAAATACATTCAGTAGTTTTTGCGTGAAAGAGTAACAAACATACATACAAACTTTCGCGTTTATAATATTTTAATATTCGGAGGTTGCTTGTGTGGATGGTGTTCGCTAACCTTTTACTAACTCTTTGCATGGCCTTTCAACTGCGGGCGACAGGGAGGTGCATGCGTCTACATCGTGTCTAACTCATTGGGAATACAAATTGGCGGAATAGTACTAAATATTTATCCATCAGTTTAATGTTTTGTAATGTATTTCCGCAAAGTCACGCCTGAATCAATTATTTATATTTTTTATAGTTCGTTGAAATAAAGATAATGGTCAGGCAACTGCCTTACAGTAATATAAAGTACTAGCGTACTAGAAGGGTTAATGCTAGTTCAATTTAGTTTAGTAAACTAGTTCAACTAGTTTTATAAAAGTGGTTTATTAGTGCTAGTTTCTCAATTTATTGGTATTAAGACCTACAATGACTCGTAGGTTGTGACAACGTGAATTGGACAGTCGTTGTTGAGAGGGAGACGAGGTAACAAGCCTTAGAGAGTGTAAATAGATTGTACAAGTTGATTAAACAGTGCAGTTTTTTTAATTTTTATATTTCCTGACCTTGTCCAAAATATTATTCAGCTATGTAGAGTTCTAGCTAGCAATAAGACCGCCCATTGTACTACCGCGTAGCTAAACATCGTTTCTTATAACAGTCTAATATATTTGTGCAATAAAATATTTTCTATTCTATTCTAATAATCCTAGTCATAGGCTATTCAGAGGGTCAACACAAACCATCTATACCTATAAAAGAGCCTGACTGACTGACTGACTGATTTATCATCGCCGAGCCGAAACCGCTGAAGCTAGAATGCTGAAATTTGAAAGATAGCTTCCTTTTACAGCAAAACAGCCCACTAAGGCGGGATTTTTTTGAAATTCAACCTCTAAGAGGGTGAAAAGGGGTGAAAACGAATGAATGAAACTTTTTAACGCGTGGTGCGATTTGCTTGAAACATAATAATAAATAAAATGCAAAATAAACGGACACGTGTTTCAGGATTTTTCAAAAGAATCTTTGTATGGAAACTTTTTAATAGGTGGTGGGTGTGATTGGTTTGAATCTTATCAATAAAATTTGGTAAGGAGATAAAAAGCATCCTGTTGAAGGATTTAAGCTATAATTCTTTTCAAAAAAAACTGCGGTCAAAGTTGCGAGCAACACCAAGTCATTCATATGATGGTTCGTGTTTGGCCTCTGGTTATAATAATATCCAATGGTTAATAGATAATAGACCCAATGGTTAATAGAACACTGGTAAAACTCACTCGTTTACTGTAGCTGGCGTTGGTCATTTCTCTCGTAAGAAACTTGTATTCGTTAACCTTCTTGAGCCTGAGTTGTGTTATACGCTTCTGTTCCTCGACGGGCGGGGTCACGTGACTTGGAGCGAATAGCGGGTCCCTCTCCAAGGTCTGCCATATTTTATACTGTAACAAAAAGTCTTTATATAAAGGTGTAGGTATATGTGTATAAATATAATTCTCGCGTCACGATGTTTGTCTCTAAATTTCGGAATTACTTAACCATTTTTTATGAAATTTGGCTGTGTGTAATTTGGTCAAACTTAAAAGATAGGATAGTTTTTATCTCGATTATTGACCTCGATATTTTTTTATTGCATATTAAATGTTTTCCTATAAAAAGTTCAATAAGTTTCTAACAGATGGCAGTGTATGTTAACTTCAACATCTTTTGCTATATATGTTGGGTAAGCGTATATTGGTTCAAGGTATTAGTTAGATTAGAACTACTGAGCCTCAGCAATGCGAGGCCGGGTCAGCTAGATTTATATATGTAAAGGAGTGTGTTCCCGAGCAATTTCATAAATATCTATTAGGTATATATAATGTGTATCACGCCAAAACAGCTGAGCAGGTTTGAATGAAACTTGTATATAGTGAGTGATTGTAATGGAACAAATAAAACATATTCCAGTCATACATTTGCCCCCTCAATGGTCCTGGAAATAGAACTAGTAGGGATGACCGAAGAAAACCAGTGACCGGGAATGTAATATAGGCTACTTTTTAAGCAAGTAACACGGGAGCGAAGCCGCGGACAAAAGCTAGCTAATCATAATTATATTAGTAAAATTTAAAAACGACTGTTTTAACAAAGATTAAAGTTGACATTTGTGTATTTTTGTTTAATAGATTTTTCAAGGATTTTAGGCCCAAAATTTGCTAAAACATGTTAATTGAATAATTTGAAAGTGTAATACAAACTATAATTCAAAAAATATCAAAATTCAAAATAACTTTATTCATTACAATCACAAGGACCACTTTGAATCGTCTTCTTACATGCTAGTGAATCTAGGTGCCGGTTCTTCCTAACCCCAGTTCAAGAAGAATCCGGCAAGAAACTTGTCTGGTCTTTTTTGAACACTTTTTTGAACACTTTTTTGTATGATCCTTGACAATTTTGTTACGGATGCCGAGTCGAGTTGGAGCAGATTCATCCCAAGCTTTAATACACTTCGGTGGAAACAAAATTTCGTATTTTAAGAAATGTTTGTGTGTCCAGCGAAGCAACAGTCTGTACTATTTAGTACCTAGTAAATAAGACTATGGTAAGATTATATTTTCTAATCCATTTATTTATCTAATCAGTTCACATGCGCCCACCACTGTGTTCAACACGCCATCCTTTCCGGTCCTGCGCAATAACTATCGCAAACGAGGCTCTGGCGATTTACCAAGACGCACTGGCCATCCAGTGGTTAATTGATTAATAAATGACGACCTCTGTGGCGCAGTGGGCTTAGATCCGGCTGAGACACAAAAGGTTGCGGGTTCGATTCCCGCTGCGGGACAAACGTTTGAATGATCTGCAAGTATTTGTCTCGGGTCTGGGTGTTTCTATGTATAATATGTATGTATTTACAAAAAAAATAAGGTATATAAGTAGTAAATCCGTCATGTGGTACCCATAACACAAGCTCTGCTTACTTTGGGGCCAGATGATGCTGTGTGAAATGTCCGGTATTATTATTATTTTGAATTAATAGTGAGGATTTTAAAAACCCTAATTTTAATTATCAATGGCAGATTACTAATTTATCAATTCAGGAAACGCAAAATATTTGCTAAAAATGTTTGATAAAAACATGTTATCTATACTAGCCAATCCAATAAGTATAAGTAAACATGCATCTGATTATCAAACCTCTGGGCTTATCATATTATATTGACAAGCCTTCTTATACAGAGAATAAATCACTTGTTCAATTGTTTCAACGCAACTGATTCGTGAAAAGAGTCGGCAATGTTTAAACCTGAATGTTTAAGCCAGGTAAGTATAAAAGCGTAAATATGAGTAGAATAATCATTAAGAAATTACAAGCTGCCTGCGGCTTCGCATGCATCTTACCTACATAAAAAGTAGACTATGTATGTCCCCAAAATATGATCTATTTTCTTGTCAAATTTCATCAAGATACACTCAGCTAATTAGACACTTTAGAATTTATAATAGATAGGTAGATAGGTAATAGATATGACATATATATTTCATATATATGGCATATGGCATTTTTTTTTATTTCTCTCGGTATCGTAAAACTTATCCATAATACCACTTTATTATACTTTATAACTAGTTGCTTCTCAGAAGGTACACATCTCTGTGTATGACTCGATTTAAATAAAAAACTTCTATAACTTCAATTATTCTTAATTATATGATCACAACTGTATATATATATATATATAAATAACAGTAAGGGTGATTAATATTGAAATATTTTTGTTATTGTGTGTATAAAGTACCTAATAAGTCGATTTTATTTAGCAAAGTTATACAATAATATTTGCCAATTGCAAGATTTTTTATCAAATATATTGAAATGAAGCAATGTGTATTCTATAAGATATACCTATATTATCATAGGGCAAATAGTGGGAAATGGAATTTACATTGGAATTGATTTACATAGATTAAGCTAATGGCCACACAAAAATACATTTTGTCACTACCTAGCTATCTGCATACTAAATCTTAATAAGGAAGGTGTAAATTCCCTGTATTTTATTCATATTTACCTAACACTGAACAGTTTCTACCTATGAAGTCATAAAAATAGATATGGAATTTCAAAGGAAAATTAAATTTAAAGAGTATGTACCTACTTGGTGTATATTTGAAAAATACATGTAGGCAATTGATAAGCAGCTCGTACAATGTACATAACAGTAATAAGTTATGTACTAAGTACCTAAGTCGTAACTTTTTGCCAAGGAATTGTGGACACAGGTGGCCAAAATTAATTTCCTTACCTTGAGTTTCAACAGGTCCAAATCACCTTCCAGCGCCAATTTCAGGCGTTTCCAATCAAATGTTGCGTTCTTTCTGTAAACATCTAGGGGGCCGCTCGGGAGATCAGGGATAAAACTCAATTCTTCCATGCTAAAACAGTAATTTTAAACTTAACACTCGCCAATTTTATAAGACAACGGATGACTAAACCTCTTGTAATTGTTTATCATTTTCACTCCCAGTGTTAATTAATTTATTACAGCAAGCAAAAGCAACGAACAGTCACTATTGATTCCTCACCTTGGTGAATGAAATTTGTGGAAATGATGCTGAAAGATACAATGCGGCGTGCGCGGACACAACACGTTTTTAGCACTTTATAGCTAGTCTGTTATTTTTGCAAGGATTTCGTTAGGTTTGCTTGGAGAGGGGAAACGACTGCGACTGCCTGCCTGACCGATAACGCGAGGGCGGCTCAGCTCGCTCACGCTATTTTAATTTCGATTCCTCTCCTCCCTCCACAAAAACACGTCATGTCACACACATTGCACAGGGAGTGCTGCCATCTCGGTATTTAAATAAAAATGTATATTATGATTGCTGGATTTGCTGCTTTGGTTTCCTATATAGATTTATAGTCTTCAGTTCAATGGGCAGGGAGGTGCCCTATTATCCTGACAGGTCGCAGCATCGCTATTGCCTGAAGTTGGCCTATTTATTATCTGTCAAATAGCAGAGTTTTTCTTTTGCTTTTGTAAACAAAAGATTTATATCCGAATTATTGTCATAGTACAATAGTGTAAGTTCCCTAAAGATCCAAAACAAACTAAAAGTTAGGAGGTACAATAAAAAAATCTTGAAAGCAGAAGACAGCCTAAATTGTGTTGTGTGCATTTCCAACTAAAAGATTACTGTTCTTGTAAATATTAGCTCAATGGAAACTGTGATAGAAAACTATAGGTAAATGAAATCTGTCTGAGTTTTTAAATAAATTTCATCTTTGTACATTATCTTTTGTCTCTGATGGTGGAATCTTTTGTTTATCGTTTCATTCGAAGTAAACGTCAATCGTCGTCCGTAAGTTTAAATTCGTTGTTTCGCATTTTAATTAATGCTGATTATGAAGTTCAAGATTCAAGATGGTAAAGCTTTTGCATGGTCTAGGGCGATGTTACAAAGTTGGTAGCACTTTTCAGCGACATCAGAAATGTGTTTGAAACTGTCAATGTCAGTGTCATACAAAATGTATGACTCAGTCATTTAGGAAAGGACGCCATCTGTTTGATTGTTCGAGAAGCTCCACCGACGTGTCTAAAGATTTTGATTGTACCACTAGATGTCACTACAACTTGATTAAAGTTTAGTGATGAATATCAACAGATGGCATTTCGTACCTTTAATTTTAATGAAGTGAAAGACAAGGACCTATAACGAAGTATAACTAACGACAGAAAGAGATGAAATGATTACAACTACATATGCAGTAACACCTCTACATAGATAATTTCTGCGTTTTTACATGCAGACGCACAAGAAAAGAGAAGTTGTAAAACAACAAACTGACTGTACTGTTCGTTCTCGATCGTTTCGTTGCTTGATCAGATGTAAAATGGTCGGGCGGTCGGCATGTCGTTGCGTGCGCGAGAGCTCCGCGTGTTCGTTGTAATATCGATGTTGTGATACGAATTTGTTTATATTTGACGTGTATACAAATAGTTCTTGTTGTCGCGAATTAACGACTGCTTCGGTGTTCTATGACCGAAGTAGAATGTGAAATAGTGCATGTGTTTTTGTATGACGTTAGAGCTCACTTGCAGTGATTTCGCTGATAGCTCACTACACCGGTGGGTGCGCGCGTGATAAACTACGTGTTCGTTTTTTGAAAAAGGCGAATAGTCGATAGTGTGTGTGTTTTGCAGTTCCACCATGCTGTGCAAGGAGACATAGTGAACGTTGTAACTGACCCTGACCTCTGACAATCATGTCTGGGAGATCGGATTGCAGGAAATTCGCACCGAACATATTCAATAAGAGCAAGTGCACTAATTGCTTCAGGCAGAAGGAGGAGCATAGTGCCGAAGCATTGGAATCTAATCGGGTAAGTTTTACTGCATACGTCTACCTACAACTTTTTCTATTCAATGGCCCAACTAAAATATTTGCGGGTCTATGTAGCCTATGTAGGTTGGTGTTCGTTTACATGTGTGGGTGGCATGACTTGTGTTTGTTGATCTACCTAAATAACGGATTTCATCGAGTTAATAAAATAATGCTGGAGCGTGTTTTGAATATTATTAACTTTGAACTCATTACTTAATAAAAAAAACTGTTGGTACCTACCTATTATGTAATTTAAGTAAGTACCTCCATGCTTTTTGTAGCCATTAGTTAGATAGTTAGGAACTGTAGGTAGGTATAATACTTATCTAATTAACTTTTTACTTACAAACTCCACATACTTAGGTATTTACGCCTTCCCTGCCCGAACGAAAATGCTATCCAATGAAAGTACCTATCTATCTACCCATACCCACGTTTTAGTAGTACTTACCTATTTCAGTTAAGTGGTAACCTACCTATATAACAAGCTCTAGGTAGGCACTTAATTTTGGGCTAAATGATGCTGTCTGAAATGACGGCACTATTTATTTTTTAGGATTCTGATCGCCAACAAGTAACCCTTATATAGGTACCTATCTAATTTCGCTATCTCCGTCTGTTTGTCTATCTGTTTGTCTGTCCGACCCTAGAGATCTAGCTTCCAAACTAGGTAGGTAGGTACCCCTATTAGTCTTATCGTAATAAAACATTGCATAGTAGGTAGGTACCTAACAAGTATTAGTTTCTCCTTCATTAGATAAAAACTTTGAATAAATTTCACTTTTAAAACTTTGGTGAGTTGTAGGTATGTAGTACCTACCTACTATTGATAAACACGGGTTTTACTCACGTGAGTAAAACCAGTGTTTATATATGAATAAATGTTTTTTAGGAGTAGGTACCTCCCCTACATTTGAAGTCGGGTTGATTTTTATTTATTTTACTAGGTACCTTATCGTTTTGCATATTGTTGGAAAGATATTTCAAAGATATTATAAAGTTTCTCGGAACAGGGTTTCATTACAGATAGTACCTATTCGTTGGATAAAAATTTATAAGTAGGTACGTTGAAGTCGTCATGTTTGAAGCTGCATAATATCTTTGAAATCTCTCCAACAATATGCCAAACGATAACGTACCGGCTAAACCCCTGTTTCAGGGGTTTCAAGTTTTTAAAATTGTGGCAAATACCTACCTACCTACCTACGCTGAAATTATAAATAGAAATTATCACGGCTAGTAAGGTTTTAATTAAGAGTAACAGCCCGATATGTAAACTTTTAAAAAAACCTACTCATTTTATTTTGCTCAATTGATGGTGTTGAATTTTGGGACCTGACCTGACCTGACCTGATTCTAAATATAATTGATAATGGCCATGATTCTGTGATTTCGCCGGACAAACCAAAATGAATTGGAATACAAAAAAACGATAAAAACGATCTTATTTTGTTAAGCTTAAAGAAATACTTAGGAAGGTACGTTGGTATAAAATTATTTATAAAACGAACTTTGTTGACAATCAGATAGGTAATAAGTCCGTCGTACGCGTACGAGACAGTGTAATTTCGGTTTAAATAAATACCTACAACAACGGCACCTGTGGAAATACTACGTAGCGACACCCATTTGAGGCCCGCGTACTTAAACGCGTACTTAATTTTTAATAAAATGTTTTATAAACAAAGTTGTTAACAAAGTCCACGCCGTCTGGTAACAACCTGAGAAAAAAAATGCAGGTGGACTGGACAGCCGCTATAGTAGAAATACTTTTAGAAACTTGTCAGGCAGCCATCCTGACAGCTATCTATTCATACAATCGCCATTTTTAGGATTATTCTGTTGGTCAAACAGAATACCCCTAAAAACCGCGAACACAAAATATCATTAGCCAACTGCTCATGCTTTTGAGTTTCTAGAGGGCAAAAAACACCTGTCATTTACACAAAACATCTCAAAATGGAGAATGAGACAATGTCAGTCAACGCCAAGGCTGTACGGAAACCTAAAGCGTGCCAGAGCAGAAATTGTATCTTACTCCCAAGGCCAGGTATATCGCTAAGACAAAATCTAATAACATAAACGTTTTTATGGTTAAAATGGCTGTGTTCATTGTCTTGACAAATGCTCTAACTGAAGACTAAATTGCGCGTGCTGAGATGACGCGTCGGCAGCATCGCCGATAGGTAGCTAACGATCGCCACAAAGCGTCGGCTACACAACTAAACAGATACTTTATTTGCGCTTGTGTAACTATCGGAGAAAGTTGACGCTTATTAAGCAAAATGTCTGCTGATGACTTGACAATTTGCGCGCGTCTACACACCGCCACCTAGACATGCGCTTTAGAAATCGCATCCGGACAAAGTGAATGATTTGAATGCTTTGATAGTAAACTATCGAGTAATGTTTTTAATTTTGTAATCATGTCTATTTTATATGGGTTTCCGTTGGGCGTTAACCTCAAGAGTCGGTCAATAGTTTCTCGCCAGTTGATTGGTGCCTTGTTGGTACATTTCAAGAGACTTAATGCAGACAATTTCTTGGAGCTCATTTGCACAATCCGTAATACCTATACTCAGGAGCAATAAGTACAATAACACGAGTTAAGGAGAAAATAATTTAGCTTTTCCCGCTTTCACGTTACGCGAGTTCGTTCAGGTTTGTGGGTCGGCTCGACACATGTATTTGTTTTAACAAAATTAACGTTTTACACGAACAGGTTCGTAATGTTTTCGTTATACTGGTGGCGCCAGAACCACACTTTTGCGGTTAATGCGTAAGCGCAGTACGCAAACGCTCGTTTTAAGTACTCTGACATACTTTTGTCTCATACATGTCACGCTTGGAACTCATTTCAACTGGTTATTTTAGCATTTTCAAAGCATAAGCATATAAAGTTTCAACTCGTCCACATACTCCTTTCTTGTTCGGTATGAATATGCATCTACCCACAGTATTTACCTGTATTTCGACAGGGTTTTAAAACTCAATTAAAACGCTATACCAATTTGAGTGTACCTGCTAATTCGTTCTGTCAAATGTAGAGTGCTACTAAACGCGTCATAAATTCATCCTACAAACATGGAAACCGATGTCAATATTTGTTCATACGTTCAAAACACCTCGAGTTCTTTCTATGGCGTTAAGAGGCCACCAAAAACCTTTTGATCCGATCTGTCGGTCAACATAGACGAGATAGAATAGTCAATTTAAAAAAGAAAATAGGATGTTCCGTTCCTTCTTCGATGACCGATTTAAGTTGAGCCGCTTTGGAGAAACGGTGTGACCTTTCCTCGTCTGTTAATCTCGGAATGGGCGACGGGCTGTGGATCAGCTATGCTTGGTTGGGCTAAACTTGTAGTGTAGCATAAAAAGGAGTGCGTGAGGAATGCGCCGGCCCGATCGCCAGGTGCAACGGCCGCGCGCCCCGCCTCCGACCGGCATTTTTGTGTACGCCTAATGTGTGAGCCCGAAAACGATTTGGTAACAAACCTTGGCGCCAATCAATTCCGAATTAGAAAATCATAATTCTTAGTTGTGATCTGAAGCGAGTCACGCACGGCCGACACAGTGATCTTGCATCGTCACTAATCCCTCCATTGAATCGGCAAATCGATATGTGCCTTCGAAATTCAAATGCTGAGGACCGTTATCCGTACAATGGTTGCCAGCAGTAAATAACATTATTATGTGGGTCGAGAAGTCAACGCGACACCGGATAAAGAGAACAATTGGAGTCAACATTAGCACCTACTTGACAAATGCGAAATGAGAGTCGTACTCGTAACTGGATAACGAGAATGTCTTCATTGTAAACCAACTAATTAGAGATTCATGCGATCTATCCGCCAATAAGGGCGGTGAAACGCTTCGTAACTTGATCGCGTTGGAATGGAATGCGTTGCCACCAGTGGTTGCCACAACAGACAACGCTGAAGTTTATCTTAGTAGGATGCTAACGAAAACATGTTATCCAATATCTGTTTGGATGAGTCATAATAATAATTGTTTAACCTACTCTGATATTATAAATCGGAATAATTATACTTATGGTAAATATTTATTTACTGCCTACAACTACTAAGTAACTGTTATCAGATAATAAAAAGTAACTTGATGCTCATTATTATTTGATTATTTAGCACTAAAGGTGTTTGCTTAAGTTTAATACGATTATTTTTATCAGGCTATCAAATATAATAGGTAAATTCATTGCAAACTCAACGAAACAAACTCTCATAAGTAAGTAATGTACATTCATTATCTTGTGATAAAAATACTGCAAGTATACGTAATGTACTTCTATTGGATTTTCTTATCATTGTTATCATTATGTATACTAGTATCTTTAACGTAGAAGTTTAATCTAAAGTTTGTTTTAAACGTTTTCATTCAAGGCTTCCTAAAAATATATACCTACCTTAATTTCTAAACAGTCTACAAAGCATATTATTGTTACTTATTAGATGATTTATAACCTTTATAAATGTCCAACTGTTCGTTCTGTCCATGGATTTTATTATACCTTTAGACAAAAGGAAGCCAAATAATGCTTTTTAATTCAAGAGCCGCAAGTTTATAGTCTCATCAAACAGCCCCACAGTAATATGCTCTAATGACCGTCCTTCATTCACGCTTTATCCCACTCTTTGAGGTACGACAGTATAGCGTTACATGATGGTAAACCTTTATAAGGGTTATTTATGCCTCGAATTAAAGTTTACGAGCCACTCTGTCTACGGACCGAGATGTCACATATCAAATTCATAGAGAAACCAGTTCTTAGCATTGCACCTGTCAGATTAATTCTGGGGACGCGTATGTAGCTGACAGGGTAAAAAAAATTATGTTATATAAGCTTAAATTTTAGATCCTATTTTACACGCTGTTACCCAAGTCAATTTTAAATGAATTATCTATTTACTAGTACGTAAGAACGTACGCTTGAAATTAAACTTCTTAGAAGACTTTGGGTGCCCTTTGAACTCTATCAATCATCAAGGCTTGCCTGGCAACTAGTTCACGCAAACATACTTAGTAAAGCTTTCTGATAAACACTATGACATTATTTATGTTTGTGCTTACTTAAACAGAAATAAAATCATCAAGTTTTTTATAAACGCGGGTAGTTACATTATCTTGCTAATGCTCTTCGAGTCACGATGCGTTTCTGCAGTAATATATTCACAATCTAGCTAACTGATAGCGGTACGCGGTGAAGCTAAAGCGAATCCCTAATTAAAACATTTAAAACACAATTTGTTTCATTTTCCGAACGCGACCGTAAAAATTCAATATGGCGGCATTTGCATACACAAATGAGTGCATGGCGCGGTGTTCGTGCTTTTAATTGCTGACTATTTTTGTTGTTTTTATTTATTCAAGTTCGTGTGTCGATAACGTCAGGTTTGTTTGCTAAATGGCTATTCGTAGATAGTGTTGTTCTATGTTTATCGTGTTCCATCTGAAGTGCGGTCCGGTTTGATGCGTGTCGGACTTGTGGAGCTATCGAACCGAACCAAAAAGCGTACCGTTAAGTGCACGACCAATAAAATACTAGTCGATCGTGTATGGTAATAATGTAATTGCATGTTAAGCATGACCAGCTATGATTTTAACCGCAAACTGGAAAACTTCTAGAAAGATTTAGAGAAACGAGCAGCTTCTTTATTATTAACTTTGTTAAAAGGTTAAGAGACATTGCAATGCTGCAAAGATTCTTCACACGAGTGCTCTTACGTAAGCTTTTACGGTGACATAGCCGAAATCACAGCATGACTCGTAAATACTCTAATGCATTTAATTATTTACTTAATTTGATACTGGAGATATTTCAATTAGGAAATAGATTAAATGACGTGGCGCTTTTTTTATTTTTTTATTGAACTAAATGTAATACGTAGTGTTTTAGCAAGCATTTATTTCAAAGCGTATAGAATGCTCATAATCGCATTTAACATAAAGTACAGGACAAAAATTTAAGGATTAAAAATAAAAAAGAAATTTACTTCACTTCCGGGTGCTTCCGGTAAGTTCGTTTAATCCAATGGCGCTTATTAAAGACCGAACAATAATGAAAACTATTTGAAATATTTTTAGGGTAGTTGCACTAATTTAACTACCTTATGATACCCTAAAAATATTTCAAATCGTTTTCATTATCCTTATTGTAATTAAGTAGGTACTTAATAGTTATAAAAATAGTATACCTATTTTAATCTAACATCTAACAAAACTGCAGTGAGAAAGGCCGAATGAACTTAATATATACTGTAGCAGCTCCAGGCTTGTAACCCTGGGTTTGTTGAATGATTGATGTCAGTCTCATTTCCTGCTTGATGCTTAAATAAAGGTGTGTCCAACCTACAGCGGAAACCGCTCACCGGGTTTATTTAACAAAGCGAAAACAATGAATGCAAACATTTTGGAAATTCGATGTTGCAATTCATTACGAGCTTTACAAAAAAGGTTAATTTAAATCTGTGGTAGGCAAAAACAATTACTGTCTCAAAAAATACTCTTCAACAAAAAAACGAGTGTATAGTCTAGCCTTCTATTCTATAATTACATAGTTAGAGTAAGTACGCGCTGTCCTTGTCATTTTTATGTCAGAGAATAGAGATGGCAACAGATTTAAACAACACATTAGCTAGTAGGTGGCGGGTTCGATTCCCGCCGCGGGACAAATGTTTGTATGATCTGCAAGTATTTGTTTTGGGCCTAGGTGTATAAGATGTATGTATTTACAAAAAAGGTATATAAGTAGTAGGTTTGTCAGTCATGTGGCACCCATAACACAAGCTTTGTTTACCTTAGGGCCAGATGATGTTGTGTGAAATGTCTTATCAAGATAAAATACGTGTAATCTCTACGTGTAAATTGAAAGTAACGTAAGTCCACTGTCATTCCAGAGTGTCATTCGAGTGATACGTCATTTGTTATTTATAAATAGATAAAAAATATCTGATCTTTTATAAAATCTATGAACGGATTTGCTCGAATAACAAAGAA
Source organism: Lampropteryx suffumata (assembly GCA_948098915.1). NCBI lineage: Eukaryota > Metazoa > Arthropoda > Insecta > Lepidoptera > Geometridae > Lampropteryx > Lampropteryx suffumata. The sequence continues at coordinate 2,510,433 of OX402546.1, read as the reverse complement.
ACAATACTTTTATTCAAATTATTCAATGAGTCAATGATACAAGCGTTATTTTTTTAAATATCACAATAGTAAAATAAATAAAACCCAAAACGATTCGAGAAAAATACTTAAATAAAATTAGAGCGCAATGATTGCTTCGCAAGACGGCTAAGGACAATCCTTTAAAAATACGAGGAAAATGACGTAATCGTCATCTAATTAGCTTGTAAATTTAAAAGACGTTTCAGTATTCGGGCGTCTATGATTCAGAAGGAACAAAACGCAAACATTACGTAAGTACCTAGTACCTACGCTTCCGTTTGTCAAAATTCAAAACATTCAATATAACTTCAACTAGACTTCAACAGAGAAATACCTAAACTAATCACTAGGTTTTATAGACTTTGAGAGCGCTTGTGGTCTGGTAGTAGCCCCGCTTTCCGATCCTAAGATCGTGGGTTCGAACCCAGCCGTGTACCAATATTTTTTTCTGTATGAATAAATACGGTTACAAGTACTCTCAAGCGGTAATGGAAATCGACATGTCCTAGAACCTAAAAAGTTCGAAGAAATATGGCACATTTTAATCATTTCACCACACTGGATCGAATTAACCTGTGAGATTAAGAAAAATAGTGTTCCAGAATGTTTTGACGCAAAATAACAAAATACCTATTACGTCTTGATAAATCATAGAAATCACTAACAAAGCGAGGGTTAGCTGGACTAACCCCTATAGGGTTGATTAAAAGCATCTCCGCCACATACATATTTGTAAGATATTAGCAAAACAGCTTTTTATAAGTAGCGGAGTAGAGTTGAAATTTGCGCAGTAGTGCAAATGGAATTTCTACGCAATACTAGATAGGTATACATTTTATTCTGTGGCACGGCTGGGCCATTCTACTTAGTAAATTTACAATTGGGATCGAACCGCTACTGAACGAAAACTTTTCAACAGATTTTAGTTATTTTGCTATTGAGCAACGACCCACCTTACGCTACATTATCGAAGGCGCCAACGATGATCTATAGAATGTTTTCTTACGTTTGGCCGTAGAAACAGTAACAATTTACAAAAATAATTATAAAAAACCCCGACACAAAAAAGTTGCATCATAGACAAATGTTTACCTTATGATACCTAATGAGACCAAACACGGCTCCTCAGCTGTAAGTTGGTGATGAGTTGGGTATCCTGCAGAATCCAGGTACTGCTACAGCATCAGGTCAAGGTAACCATGTTCTTGCAATATCATTGAAGTACCAAGATTTCAAATTTTAAATCGATCAGACCTGTGGAAATTGCTCAGATCCCTTCATCAACTTGAACTAGATGATGAGCTTCTGAGGCGCACTTTAATCCTATCACCACACTGACTTGATGTTACTAGTGTGTGGTGTTACTAAGAAAAAGCTGATGATTTTCTTGAATCATAGCTATGAACACGCTCAACCAAGTCGCCTTTCAAGCAAAAACAATTAAAATTAAATATTAAAAGTTTCGACTTGCAGTTAAAAAAAATAAGTAAGTAGAAATACAATAGCAGACGACTGATTCTAGAATTTCATGGGTTTTTTCGGGGGTTCCAAATTAAAACTCAATCAGAGCCGAAACGGAAACGTTATTGGAATTGAAATAGAATAGTAAATGAATTGGAATCTTTATTTCCACAGAAAAGATATAATATGTTCTGTTCTCTGAAGATATCCGTCGATAAGAGAATTGCCCCCCTGTTCTTTCTTGGATTATGATGGATGTTTGCTTGTGTACAGAGCGTGGGCATGGAGTTCTGCGGGTATGCTAATTCCTGGCTTACGAGAGGTTACCTTGTTCATTGTTCAATGTTTGTATGATCTGCAAGTATTTTTCTCGGGTCTGGATGTTTCTATGTATAATATGTATTATTTATTTACAAAATATATATATATATATATATATATTAGTAGTATATCGGTCATGTGGTACCCATAACACAAGCTCTGCACACTTTGGGGCCAGATGATGCTGTGTGAAATGTCCGGGATTATTTATTTATTTTTTATTTTTTTTTGTTTACGTCAAGCGTTATGACTTCCACCATTCAAAGCATTCAAACTAATTCACTTCTCCGTCCGGTCACATAATACCATTTTTTACGGTTGTAATATAAAAAATAATTCAATGTCATTATGAAAAGGTTTCTGTTTGAATACGGATTGATTGTTTCATTTATCGACAGTTCTCGTCGATCAGGGAAATAAGTGCTAGGTATCTCGTTTTCAAATGACACATCGAGCAAGTATGACTTAAGTAGGTACTTTAGTTTAGTGAATTTAGATTAAAATACTGAATTAATGAATATTATAAGTAAAAAGCCAGATAAATTATTTCGTATGACTGTAAAGGAGTTTCTTACGATGACAAACCAACTACTACAGATAACTGGAACGATCACAGTTTTTTTTTATACGGCTTACGATGCGTCTGATGTCAAAGTCAAAGTCAAAAGATATTTTATTCAATATTCAAAAACTAGAGAGTTTAAACATTTCAAATGTGTCGGTTACCTGTCTGAGGGCAGAGCGACATGAGGCCATGCATTCTTATCATGCTATGTAGTTATCGTCGACTATATACATCTGAAGATAAAGAAGACGATATACATCTGCAACACCAGCAGCATTGCCGATGCGATGCCTACCCCTCAAGGTCTCTTTTTATAAATTTTTTGAAGCGGCTCATGTTTGAGGGAAAAACCTCGAAATACACAAATTCTTCAAAATACACGTATGTGGAAGGAAAGATCTCGTAAAACGAGTTGTATTTAACTGTTCTGTGACAACATACAGAAACAAATACGTTTAAGAGTTTTCTTATATATAAAACTAAATAGACAGACAACCTTTCTTAAAAATTGTAAATAAGATAAACGTACCTACCGAAGAGCGACTCGAATTATATTAATTCGAGTCGCTCTTCGGTACTTTTGTAATGGTTGAAGAAGCAGAACAGAGATCAAAACAATCAAGTTTACAAACGTCTTGACAATGGATTTCTCCCAAACAACAACAAAACTGAGATTCCAAAACAATGAGAAGCGGCCACAACCGGCACCGTGTTGACTGGATGGAACAATGGCCAGACATGTGACGAAACCCGAGCTCGGATCCAAACATTTCGCGAACAATGGCGATTGGAGACTCGGATTCTTGCTTATTTTGAATATTACATTTCTATCAACGTTTGAGGCACCCATCAGAAGCAATTGAGACATAACTGGATTTCGGATACCCTAATTAGACCTAATTGAATCTGTTTCAGGGTTCCTAAAGTTATTTTTGACCACTCTGTGGCGCAGTGGCGCCGCGGGACTAATGTTTGTATGATCTGCAAATATCCGTCTCAGGCTTGGGTGTTTTTCTGTGTATATTATGTAAATATGTTTTTACAAAATGTAGGTATATAAGAAGTATAGCAGTCATGCGGTTCACATAACCAAAAGCCGAGCTTTGGTTATGAGAACCGCATGATGATGACCGGCTTGATGATGCCGTGTGTAATGTCTGGCATTATTCATTTATTTTGCTGTCGAATTCTTCTGATGCTTCAAAAGGATTCAATTTACACAATGCAATATTGTGCGAGCGAGAGGACACGACTAAAACCTTAAATAGATGGAAAAATATTTAGTACAATTCTGCCAATCTATTCCTAAAGAGTTACCTCCAAAAGAAATTCGACACGTGTTTCGCCCCTCCACGAGGCATCCTCAGGAACACTTGACTCACTCCGCACCCCGACGAAAAAACACTCTGCTCTGCAGACTTGTTGCTTCGACCAACGTCAACGTGTCTCCAGTCTCAGTCTGACGTTGGTCGAAGCAACAAGTCTGCAGAGCTGAGTGTTACTAAATACTAAACTAAAGTACTAAATATTTGTCCATCTATTTAATGTTTTATAATGGATTTTCGCAAAGTCACGCCTGAATCAATTATCTAACGACTAAAACCATCATATACAATTGGTTTCTTTATTGAAACTGGTTTATAACTCGTCAACTGGTGACATAAGGTTATAGATTTGTTGATTAGCCACATAATATTGTTAGTTGGTACTTCCGGATTAATTATGAAAGAAAACACATTTCAATAAGTGAATTCCGCGTGTATTGGAATGTTTTAACAGTCGATAAACAGGTGAGCTTGATTGCTTGTGGCTATCGCGGAACATTGTATTTCCGGATAGGATATTAATTCCTCGATAATTACCTGTGTTGTGGATTTCTTAGTCCATTAAAGGTGTTGTAATTATCATTTTTAACAGACTTAAAAAGCGGAGGAGGTGCTCAGTATGTTTGTATTTTCTTAGTTTGTTACTTTTGAACTCCTTTGAATAATAGATTTCTGAAAAGTTATGCCTGAATCAATCAGCTATCCCTAATATTTATAAAATTTTTTTAAAAAAATTTTTTTTTTTTTTATTAGTAATCTAAGGATAGTAAAACTGGAGATGCATTTTTTTTATTGCTCTCTTTATATTTTTAGTTTATTAAACGTAATTTAGTAAAACGGTTAAATTTTTAGTTCAATAGAATGTCTATTTGCTGTAGAATATCTGAGTCGGACAGATATATCCGTAAAATGAAACTTATGGTGACTGAACTTGACAAAATTTAAATATCGAACAATTCATGTTTAAAAATCGAATCCTTTGAGTCGATTACGGTCTTTTATCAATCACTTACCGGTTCCAGTATAAAAAAAAACAAATTATTAGCGTTCGTCAGATGACAAATTTTCTATGAAAATCAGTACGGATCGTTTCATTCTTAATAGAGAAACTTATTGATGGTTGCTGTGCTTATAACCAATGTTTTGCATAATGGAACCCGGCATGAGACGTAATAGAGAATACATTATGAATATAAATTTTAGTTTGTTTAATTAATTTAAGTTGTTATCTCCTAGTTACACCCTTCTTACTTAATGAACTAGCCTCGGGCTTGGCCGTTGTATTAAAAATAAATATTAATCATTTGAATAACAATAGACGGCATGACAGTTGGGCAAAAACTATTCAATATTCCGTCTCAATTTACAAATACAATTTGTCGTTCATTGATTGTTTTCCTAAAACGGCGTGCGTGCGCCCTCGACGCCCACGCGCAATCTATTGCTATATCGACAACTCAATGGAATATTATCGTTTACGTTTTACTTTTCATTTTCCTAAACGGACGCCTAATTATGACGTCATTCGTGTCAAGTTCACCATCCGCTTAAATGCAGTAGAAGCGTGAGCGAAGCGAGCCCGTCGCTCGGGGATAAAACCATCATATTTTTCATATTGCTATCGTATTGTGGAAGCATAGCATCGTAAATAAGATATATAATACATCCTTAAGTAAAAAAAAAAACCACATCCTTCAAAAGTTACATAGTTTTGCCACAAGGACGGACATGCTTCAGCTGTGCTAACAAACTAGAATTATGTATGGACGAGCGAGTATTGTTTTTGGCCATTATGTCTGTGTCAAAAATATAATTGAAATACTATGGAGCAGAGTCAATGTACTCTATGAACATGTTGAAGGTTAAAATTGAAATCAGATAAACTGAAATATGTTTAGGTAGGCTGTGATAATGAGAAATACGACCCTATCTAAAAAAATTGTCTGTTGCGACAGATGAAATAATAAAGTTATAAATAACTTGCAATAGCAACCTTCCTCGTGAATATCTCCGTCCATTGGTGAAAACCGTATGAAAATCCGTTCAGACAGATAGACAAACGCAGCGGGGGAACTTTATTTTATAATAAGTACTGTTTGAATCAGATGGGCTATCGTCGATCGTTTTAAAAGGTCCTTAAGTAGCTCAACCGTTTCACATGTATTTTATACAATGGTTTTCTATTTTATATCATTGCTCCTGTAGGGCGATTATGGAACTCTTGATACAATCAATGTCTATCAGTTTCGATTAGCAATCGGCATCAATGTCTATCAATTTCGATTAGCAATAGGCATTATTTCAATCAATCATATACGATGTATTTAAATGCTTAGTACGCTAAACACGGTTCCTACCACAATCGTACTTTGTAAATTGGTCCTGTTATAATTTGACACCAACTTCACGTTGTAACCTGCGATAGAAGCCGATAGAAATCGCAGCGATCCGTAATACCAATTCATCAATAGTAACTGAAAGCTATTAGTATCAATGTTTTGATAGTATCAAAGTTCCATAATCGTATCCCTGGTCTTAAAGATTTCACGTTATAGCTTGTTTTTTGTTTCCCCTAGGCTCGAATATAGTTTTGAGTTAAGAGCCGTGTTTGGGCTTGTTAGTTAATGTAATATTTTCCTGTTTTCAGGTAAGTAAGCTGGACAAGAGAAACCTACCTGGTTTACATAAAACTAAATCTGTAAGTGACAGCTTAGTCAGCTGTCTGACTGAAGCCTCTTCGCTAACTAATTCTAATTCTAATTCAGCTATATACATACGATCACAAGGATTACTTTGAATGTCAACAGCACAGGGCTATTTATTCAACTCTTTCGATTGTAATCAAACTGCAGCTCAACGATATCTTATGATTTGATTTCGTATTCTGCTAATGAACAACGGATCAGCCTAAGCTTTTTACGAAGGTTACGAAGTCACCAACGATTGTTTTCTTATGCTTGGCCATACATATAACAGGGTTTTGAGTAATTATCGGAGCCAAAACGTATTACATATATGGTTCATACATATGGTATGAAATTTTTGCCAGTGTCAAATGATTGCGTATGATATTGTTTCAAAATCGCATTTGTATATTCTAAACGTCATCGCGGAATGGCTGTCTAAATTTTGTTAGGTCTCTCATCGTACAAATAGCAATGAAACAATACATTTATAATGCAATTGCTTACACTTAAAACTTACGCAATAAAACATGAAACGAGAAAACTTAATACATTTTGAAGAGCTTTTATTAAGAGATATTATCTCGTAAATGTCTATCGAAGAATTCTCCCTGTAGTTGTATTAATTTAGGACCTGCATCATCTGCTAGAGAAGTGTTAATGTCAACTGTTTAGTCGTCATAATGTAGCAGCAGTAACAATATGCTCGGACCATGCTTGACATTTAACACCCCCATGCACAAATATTGATTTGAATGAATTAGGTTACCTACATTACTTAAAAAAATAAAAATATTATGCAATGTAAACAGTAATTTACAGAATAAAATTAAAAAAACGAAGCGAGTAGTCGCAAATGTTGTGTAAACTGACATCTGAGAAAAATGGGTTAGTACCATCTGACAGCCAACTATAACAACTCAAATCAAATAGCGCGCGCTTTACCGGCTCCCTGTTACAACTTTCCAACTTTCACGAAATCACTCTCACATATTGCAGGAAAGCAAGAGAAAATATGTTAAACAAAGAAAATATATAAAACAGTTGATGTAAGGACAGTTTAAAACGATATAAGTACCTTATTTTAATTGCGTTTGTTATCTAAACTCGTGTTGAGGAGCAATGGAAACTCGATTGACAGACGTAATATAGCGAACGTCAGTTTTGTGTTTCTGGTGGTAGCACCTTAGAAAACCAAGACATAATCGGAGCGTGGTGCCGTTATGTTGTTTATCTGCAGACGTGAGTCCGCCCCCGCACGGATTAACCAGCGCTGTCGGAAGGGAACCTGTCTGGTTATGCTCTTCAGCATCAGGTTCTTAGTGTCACGTTGTCACTATGGAGATGACTCTGTAAATAGAATTCGACACGCTTAGATCTGTTGGTTAAGTATTATGTATTTTGCGTTTGCTGTAAAGTTAGTTGAAAATATTAAAATACCAATTCGAAATTTAATGTTTTGAATTCGTTTCAAATTTCGTTTTTATACGCTTTATATTAGCTTCACTTGTATGTATGTTTGTATGCTTGTTTGTTTGTAACCGACTCTTTAGGACGCGATTTTGACCCACTTTAAAAAAAATAAAAAAAATAAAATTTAAATTTAAATATCCGATTATCCTAAAACTAAAAAGTAGAAAATAAATAATAGTTTAAAAAAACTAAAAAACACGCATTACATAGAAACCAAACTAAAAAATACGTAAGCAAAAAATGTTTTATTTAAAAAAAGCGTGGGGTGCATGGTGTCAATAGTTATAAATATTTCATTGACAGATATGAGAAGAAGGATTATCATTTCGATAATATCTTAAAAAGCACCCAACGCTTTTTTTTTAATAAAACATTTTTTTCTTACTTACATCTATTAAAATTTATTTTCTATTTCTAAAAAATAGAAAATACATTTTATAAAGCGTATAAATGTATAAAACGTGTTTTTTATTTTTTTTAAACTATTATTTATTTTTTGTGTAAGTATGTGATGGCATCTATTGAAATTGAAAACAATTAAAATTTTGCCTGTGTAAGTTTTTTTTGTTAAAATATCGCCACAAAATCGCATCCTGTTTTTGATAGGAGGTCGAATAGATCCTATAGTGTAGGTAAGGTCCAATTATGAAGGTCCAGTGGATACTAGATCGTCCCTGGTGCCTGGTCGCATCTTTCACAAACTAGGTTTACATAAGTTTTAAGACCATTGCTTAAATGATAAGCCTGTTTATGTATAATTACCCTCTTAGAGCTTTTAGATTCTATTTTTCATTCGACACCTGATCTGAGTGCAAAAGTGCATTTTATGGGATATCGTGAAAAAAAATTAGATAGTGTTTTATAAGTATATGTTTTATTTATGGTAACAACATAAAGAAATACTGAGCATGGGAAAAATACACCATTGTATTTTTCGTACAGACACGTTTAAAGAATAATAAAACATTTCTTTTCGGGAACACCGAAAAACGGCACTCGTAAATCTCTCAGAGCAAATATTACACATAAAGTACACATTCAAGTGACCCACGTAGGTAAAGCTCTCGCCAGACAATGCACGGTAACAAGCACGAGTTTACCAATAAATAAACTGGGAACAATCCATTGTTGATATAAATAAATAATGCTGGACACACAACATACAACATAATCTAGCCTAAAGATGTAACCACATGGCTGATATAGGTACTACTTTTTTAAAATATAAATATATATTTATATTAAATAGATATATCAATGACGCCTTACTTTCGGACACTATACAACTTATTTTCTGCTACATTAATACATAACCTAGCCTACTCGTTGTTATAAATAAACACTGGTTATGAAATGACATGGCGAAGCAAAATTAACATGCCGCAACTACCAGTAGACAGTAGTTTTATTACCTAACGTGTATTTACGGCTTATTACTTTTAAATTATTACGTTACTTTTACAAAACTATGAATTTTGACTGCGAAAGCTGAAAAAAAACGGAAAACACATTTTGAGAAACACGAGCTTTTATTCACGTATTTTTTTGTCTATGAAAGATGTCGACACTCGAGTGCGAATCCCGAGCACGAACGAGAGCAAGCAAACCGGTGATCAAACTCACCCTGATGAATATTTTCTAGATGAATCAAGACAGTGTCAGTGCTTTCATAGACAAAATAACACGTGAGTAAAAACTGTTCTCAAAATGAACAGAACTCACGAAACTTTTGAAAGTGAAATACAGTAGACAGTTTTAAAACATGCAACGTAACTGTACATCATCTGCAATAGGCTTTTGACATGAGGTATAGCCCACAGCAGACCCGCGGGGCCGCCCAAAAAGGAGCCAGGAGTTACCGTCGGTTACCACATCGTAAATAATTCATGCATTATTATTACTCAATCATGCAACGGCTAACTGTGGGGCGTTTTTTCTCGGGTCCCGTTTGTGTTCAGGCAGAGTCGTTTTTCTGCAATTGTCCTGTCATCATGAAACATGGGCTGTGGAGGCTGGTAATATGGTGATGATTTTGCGGAGGAACGGAATCCATCGTCGCGTGATTTTACTGTTGGTGAGATTATAGATGTATTGTTTTTATCATCAAAGTGCGTCAATAATGTAACCTACTCTACTCATAGCCGCAGTCTGAATCCTTAGTATAGATTTGACAAATAAAAGGAAAGGAGCGACATAACCATTAAAGAGTCACTGATGGAGTGAAACTTTCAGTCTTCCAAATGAATATCAGCATGGCGATTATGAAACCCTTGATACAATCAATGTTTATCAGTTTCTTATAGCAACATGCATTATTTAATGGATTAGTATTACATACAATCAGTTTCGATTCATAATGAGAGCATGTGTTACTATCAACATCAACCTTCCGTAATTAGTAACTGAATTTCATTGATAGTATCAGAATAGCATAATCGTCTGGCGGAGCTTATATTCTATCTGGATTTAATCAGGAGCATACTAATTTAAAAACTATAAATTTTAAGACACTTAGCCATCGTCGAAGAGTAACGTAACTTAATTGTTTAGTAGACACCAAGCCTGGAAATTCCAGTGAGCAAGTTGGTTCTGGCTCTAAAGTAAACCTCTTTCACGCAAGCAATTCCTTATCATATCGCAATACCACATCACCGCTAGTGAAACAAATATGAAGCTGGCGTTATCAAGTCATCGTCACAAAAGTTAGTTTTCCGCGTAATGTAATACTGTGTAACGGAACACCGCGTCACAGTGACCCGAGAGCATCCGTCGAGTCATGGCGGCCACAGGTGCGCCTGCGTTCACTTTCAATCAAGATGCTGCCAGTTATTCTTTAGAACTTGAGAAATATGAGCTTTCTGAACTCTGCTGTTGGAATTTCAAAATATAGACTCAATTTCAAACTCTTTCGTGGTATCTAAATATAGACGTGTTTTCGTTTTCCTGAAACAGAAGAGCTGTTGACCTACTTACAGATACTGTTACTGTATCTTATAATGACATGATTAGCTAGCATGGCTTTAAAGGTATGGTTTGTCCTTATCATTATAATTTGCACGAAAGAAGCCTCCATTGCGCACTTCAATCCTTTCACCATACTGGTTAGAGAACTAGTGACACGAGAAGAATAATAATAATAAAAAAAAATGGGGTTGCACTCCGGGAGTGCCGACCGAAGTGAAAACTTATTTTGGCGCGTTAGAGTTTAGTAATAAATCACTTCAAAATCAGTAATTATGGCGACTGCCAATCAAATACTGAACAAACACAGATGATGCAATATTTTTTGTTCAGAATGTAGATAATATATCAAAGAACCTAACACAGTAAACTTCTCCATACAAAAGTAGACTAGATCCATCTAGTCGATCCATAGATCCATATATTCATCTCCATACAAGTAGTAGTAAACGTGTGAATCAAATGGGGCGAGCGCGCCAGCCCTGCGTCTCACCCCAAAAACGGTAACGGTGTCGCGAATCCAGAGGTTTTACCTCATCTAAACATATGCGTACCGCGCCAAAAGAAGTTTTCACTTCAATAATAAACCTAGACATTTCACACAGCATCATCTGGCCCCAAAGTAAGCAGAGCTTGTACTTTTTTTTTGTAAATACATACATATTATAAATAGAAACACCCAGACCCGAGACAAATACTTGCAGATCATACAAACATTTGTCCGGCGGCGGGAATCGAACCCGCAACCTTCTGCGTCTCAGCCGTCTCAGCCCACTGCGCCACAGAGGTCGTAAGAAGATTATAATGTCAATGAACAAAGATAAAAATGTATTTAAATGACTTCGTAACTGAGGGTATGGGGCTAAAAACGGAAGCTTTTATAGAAATTGCTAGACGTTTAAGTACATATTATAGCAAGTTTTTTAGAGGACCATTGTTTGTATCTTCAAGTATTAGGCTATAATGTATGCATTTACAAAAAAAAGTATATAAGTATGTATCAGTCATGTGGTACCCATAACACAAGCTCTGCTTACCTTAGGGCCGGATGATGCTGTGTGAAATGTCCGACATTACTTATTATTGTACTACAGAGCACGAAATTTGAATTTGCTATCTCGTGAAACAGCACCGATTTTCAATGATAAAAAAATCATGAGTTTATGAAGAGAAATCCTAGACTCAGTTCGTCAGATTAGAGTTAAGTTTATGGACCGCTATGAACTCTACCAGCTTTTTAATTAAAATAATAATTTACTCTAGTTCGTGTTTCGTGAGACCGCATAGGCTGAGAGAAAATTAAACACAGTTGCGATGCCCTTATTTTTATCCAGGTTAATAAATCGGGTGATTTATTTGATGATAAACCTCGCATTTTAAATAATCAACTGATGATGAGCTCTAAAATGAAGACACTGTGATCATTATGGTTTTATGGCGCGTCTTTAATTGACACTGTTACTGTGCGCTGTATTTTATGATAAAACTAGCGACCCGCCCCGGCTTCGCACGGGTGCAATGCTTATACTAAATATACTACAGAATTTCTAATGTGATAAGAAACCTCTAAAATTATCAGTGTTTCTCTTCTATATTATGCATGTATCATACATATAAACCTTCCTCTTAAATCACTCGATCTATTAAAAAAAACCGCATCAAAATCCGTTGCGTAGATTTAAAGATCTAAGCATACATAGGGACAGACAGACAGCGGGAATCGATATTGTTTTAGACTACGTAGTGATTAACCGGCCCGGTTTTAATAATCTTGTTAATCTTGTAAAACTAAAAGAAACTTCAGTAACCAATAAAGTTTTCGTTTCGGGTTAATGATGCAAATCCAAAGTAGGTCGTTTTCATCTGTCAGTCGTCTCACGTCTGTTAGCTCACTTTTTCCCATAAACAATTTAACTCAAAGGCTTGGGTTGAGTGTTTAGTAATAACAATAATAAATAATGTCGGACATTTCACACAGCATCATCCGGCTCTAAAGTAAGCAGAGCTTGTGTTATGGGTACCACATGACTGATATACTACTTATATACTTTTTTTGTAAATGCTTGAAGATACAAACAATGGTTCTCTAAAAAACTTGCTTTAAAATATACTTAAGCGTTTAGCAATTTCGATAAAAGCTTCCGTTTTTAGCTCCATACCCACAGATCATCAATCACTTAGTCTGGCATGGATCCAAGATTGTACTTGTTACATATAACACACCCATGTTTCAGGAGGATTTCTGAAATTTCACTTTCAAAAACATTCGTGAGTGGTATTACACTTTTTTTACGGGTTTCAAATACACCCTGATGAAGATTCTCTAGCTAGATGAAAGTGTCGGTGCTTTTTTCGATATAATAATAAGTGAGTAAAAAAAACCTATCTCAAAATATATAGTCTTCTGATAGTCAAAAAGTCCCAGTATTAAATTAAATACCCACATATTAAATACATTGATCTTGCATTTAATAAGTTACTGTGCGTCGTCTGAAATTGGTTTTACGAACGCAGTAATAGCCAAATTATAAATAATAAATAAATAATACCGAACATTTCACACAGCATCATCTGGCCCCAAAGTAAGCAGAGCTTGTGTTATGGTATGGGTAGGTACCACATGACAGTTACACTACATATATACTTATTTTTTTTGTAAATACATACATGTTATGCATAGAAACACCTAGACCCGAAACATATACTTGCGGATCATACAAACATTTGTCCCGCGGCGGGAATCTCAGCCCACTGCGCCACAGAGGTCATTATGATCTATGCTAATACCTACTAAGTATTTTCAGTAAATTAATATTAGTTGACATTGCACACATTGCACCCATCTTGGCCCAAACTAAACTAGTTCGTTGTATGGTGACCAGATGACTGATAGAATATCATAAATAATTACAGAAATGTACAAAATAATATACAATAATATAAAATACACGTGAAACAGTTGAGCTATCTAAGGACCGTTTAAAACGATCTATAGATAGCTCAACTGATCCAGATCACTGCCAGAATATCTACTAATATTTCTTAATACATATGGTACATTACCATACAGTATTAGAAAAGAGCAATGTGCAATTTTTTCGTTCGTATTATTAGGGTCATTATTGTCTTAATTCCTGGCTGCTGGCGATCCTAAATTCTGCGTCTGCGCATCTCAGTGCACCTGCGCGCGCATCTGTATTTAGCCGTCGCGACGCCGGTCGTTGACCGCCGACCTGCTTACCGAAATATACTCCTGCGCACGTGCCAGATCGAGCTTGTCAAACTTTATCAAGATGAAGTATTTTTTGCTATGTTTACTGTTTTAGTACGGTTAAGAATTGCGATGAGTTATTGTAGTCTTAGGTCTACTATGATTGTAGGTAAGTTGGTAAGTCAGTAGGTGGGTATTGGTATTACTAGCACTGGACTAGCAAAACATTGTTATTTTTTTTAACTTTTCCAATGTATTTATGGCGTGCATTAAAATATTTTCTATTTAGGTATCTATAGGTAGTAGATTCTAGGTACTAATACTAAGCCATGCTCTAAGGCATTCGTTTGCCCTTGAAATTGAGAAAATTGCATAGATAGATCCAACTAAGTATCCTAATGACGACCTCTGTGGCGCAGTGGGCTAAGATCCGGCTGAGACGCAGAAGGTTGCGGGTTCGATTCCCGCCGCGGGACAAATGTTTGTATGCTCTGCAAGTATTTCTCTCGGGTCTGGGTGTTTCTATGTATAATGTGTATGTATTTACAAAAATAAAGTATATAAGTAGTGTATCAGTCATGTGGTACCCATAACACAAGCTCTGCTTACTTTGGGGCCAGATGATGCTGTGTGAAATGTCCGGGATTATTTATTATTTAATATAAATTAATTCGAACGTATGTCTATCTGTCTGTCTGTTTGTCTTATCTGAGGTATAGTATGCCTCACAGGCTCCTTTCCAGCACATGACACTCTTGGAATTTCTTAAGCTTAAGAATTTCTTACGACATGCCGGTTTGTTTCCAATAATTTGTTCATCGTAAAGATAGAAGATTATTTTATTCCCTACATATTTACCCTACGCTAAGAATAAGGAACTAAGTACAATGTGCCAGTAAAATGACCATTACACGTTGACCTTTCATTTTACGGTCCCTATCAACTTTATTTTGTATCGTTAAGCGATTCTTAACCCACGAGCCTTTTATGACGGCTCATCTCTACATACGTATATACTGGCTTCTGCCCTCGGCTTCGTACGTGATACCTACATAAAAAGATGGCTATGGCCGCGTCCCTAAGATATAATTATAATATGTTAGTATTTATTAGAAAGCCTATGCTTTGATTATGTGGATGTACAGATTCAGATTCAGAACAAACAAGACAGACAGAGAAACAAGTCCTATATTATAATACATTAGGTACTTCTTCTTATCGTGTCACTAGTTATTTCTAACCGGTGTGGTGAAAGGATTAAAGTTTGCCTCAGAGGCTCCTTTCGTGCAGTTAGGTAAGCCTTAATGTAAGCTTTCGACCTTGCCGACAGGACCCGCAGGAAAGACGAATCAGTACATGCGGTGTCGGTTCGGTTGCAGGTGCATAAAGGCTGGCACCGAGCCGGGCTTGTTTCAAGTTTTCCTTCTCTATTGCTAGCTCTTCTGTTAGTCAGCAGGGGGACTAACCCCCAATAATTTGAATCATCAGTCTCCAAGCAGCACTCAATCACGTTCCACGTAGAAATCCTCACTCGAAGAGTTATATAATTCAGCGAAAATTACCAACCCGATTTTACAGTCAGATGCGGGTGCTGAGCCATACTTATATATATATTAGTATGAATATATATATTAGTGGTGTTTTCGACTTTCGAAAATTTTGAAGTACCTATTAAAAAGAGTAGGTATTAAAAAAACTTTTTAACAGACTTCAAAAACAGGAGGAGGCTATCAATTCGGCTGTATTTTTTTTCATTCAATAGTATGTTTTTTTATTTTTTAAACGTAATTATTAAATACATAAGTACTTATGATAAGTCCTTACTCGTATTTTACAAAACAGAATATACTAATATAATAAGTATACGAAACATTCACACAAACTTTTCCATTTATAATATCAATAAGATACAGCAATTTCACGAAGATCGCAATATCGTTGTGGAATAAAAATGTTCGCATTTAAACCATAAAACTTGATTATATTGTGTAACATGATATTTCTGTTGTAATTGATAAACGTTCAGCGAAACTGTTTTGTCATATTGACAGGACAAAACGTGTAATACGATAGCGTGGTATCGATCGATATCAATATCAATATCGATATTGATATCGATAAATTGGTTGAAGTTATTAGTGCGGCTTGTTCTAGAAAAATATTTTTTTTTAGCGTTTTGATTTAATTTTGTTTCTTGAGGACACCTTATCTTATAGATAAGATATTCCTAGAGTCTAGAGATATATTTAATTAGGGATAAAGAGTCAATCTTTCGAGTTCCGATGTCTTAAACAGAGAAACGAAAACCACCATTATTCATTTAATCTGGATCAGTTGAGCTATCTATAGATCGTTTAGACCTTAGATAGCTCAACTTGTTACACATGTATTTTGTATTATTGTATATAAATAAATAATAAATATTGCTGGACAATGCACACTAAGCCCAAACTAAGCATAGCTTGTATTTGACTAGATGACTGAATACTACTGGCTGATGATAGAATACTTATTTTTAAAAACATACTTATGATACTTTATAACACTCAGACACAGAACAAACACCTATGTTCTTCACACAAATGTTTATCCTGTGAGGGAATCGAACCCTCACCCTACAGTGCAGAAGGCAGAGCTACAATCAACTGAGCTGACAGGCCACTCATCTATTATTTTGTACATTTCTGTTATTATTTCTGTAATCTAATCCTAAGATATTTGACTAGCTAGAATTTTAATGAATAAATTGTGACTACATAAGACAAGTATTAACAATTAAATAATATGTGTATTATGGTGCAATGTGATTTGAACGACGAGGAATCCCAAGAAAATTCAAGACGGCCATTTCGCGATGACGTTTAGAATTGACAATTGACCATCGACTAAGACTTTATTAACATACAAATTGACTATAAACAAATTTATACACTTGACACCGGCAAAATTTACTTTATTATGTCACATGCCATTAACAAAGAAGCAGTAGAAGAAGATGTGTTTAGTAGACCCAGAATATTAGGTACTATAGTGATACTATCAAGTCGGACTGTTACTGTAAAATGAAGTCCAATAAAGCACTCCTAGACATGAATACTAACAAAACCTAACAAGTTAGTGCATAGACTAAACCAACACGCACTAATCCAATCCAAGATAATGTTCAGCAGTAAACTACGTATCAAGCAATGAAAATAATGTTATTGTGTCTACTCTAGTCTCTGGGAACAAAACGGCCAAGACGTGCTTAATCTAGACTCGGGTGCAGACAAAATCAATACTGAGACTTCCCAGACGTTGTTTTGCTTCTGCCCGTCTGGGTATTCTCCTCGTGCAGGGAATAAATCACTTGTTCAATTGCTTCGACGAGACTGCTTTGAGACAAGTTGGCAATCTGACTCATGTGTCAGGCCTTCGAAAGTATATAAGCGTAAGAATATTTTTTAGGAAAGTACTTGCTACCAGCAGCTTAAAATAATAATAATAAATAACGCCGGACATTTCACACAGCATCTAAATATCTATTTACTAAATTATTTCAACAAAATCGGTTTAGCAGTTTACCCGTGAAAAGGTAACAAAGGTAACATGCATTAAAAAAGACACTTCAGTTTTATAATATTACTAGCTGACCCGGCCACGCGTTGCTGTAGCTCAGTAGTTCTAATACGTTAAACCCATATAAGCTAACCTCTAAAATTATCAGTGTTTCTCTTCTATATTATGCATGTATTATACATATAAACCTTCCTCTTGAATCACTCTTATCTATTAAAAAAACCCGCATCGAAATCAGTTGCGTAGTTTTATAGATCTAAGCCTATGTATATAGGGACCGACAGACAGCGGAAAGCGACTTTCTTTTATACTATGTAGTGATATTAAGGCGATTCACTGATTAAATGATTTTGACACGTATTCACTGCGCTCAAATCGCGTAATTAATTAAGCGTAAAGTCGCGTAAAGTGCCTAATTTTGAGAAAAGTTAACGGGTAATGTTTTAATTAGCTTACTTTCCGCTTATTTGTTTAAGCTGCATGTTAAAATGACGTCAAATTTAGAAGAAGATGATTATGAAATATTTTAGACATTTAGACATAGGTGGCAATTCGGTTGGTTCATTTCTAAAATTAGGAATTGTCTAAAATATATTTTAGTTAGTCATAGCATTTGTAAAACCTATTCGGTGGGTACCATCTAACTAAATATGGAACGCTTAATTAAATTAGGATAGTTGGTAACAGCAGAATACCAAAGTTTCATTCGACAGTCTAAACCTAATTTCAGCCAAAATAAGTTAGGTTGGTGCCAACAGAATTGAGGCCATTTTATATAATGGCCGTCCAAAAGTTCATTTGCTGAGGGCCTCGTCTTAAGTATGTATGAAGGATGCAGTCTTCATGTTTAAACCCTCTAAACGTAGTTAATGTGCTAAAACATACTCAGGCGACCCTAATTTAACGTGACCCTCTGCAGATTTCTGCTCAGCCACAGCTTTCGGAAGCGATGACGTGTTTACAATTCTTAGATCGTTAAAAAAAGTTCTCGGAACATTAAATGAGTCAATGCTCCGCTAAATGCCTGGACAAATAATATACGGGTCGATTCCTAACCTATCCTAGACGAATGTTCTTAATCTATGTTTTGGTAAATAATATATTTGTATTTGTACTCAGTTGGCCCGCCAGAGACGCGGAAGGTTGCTGGTACATTTGCAAGAGCAAATATTTATCTCGGGTGTTTTTAATGTGTAATCTGTGTAAGTGGGTGCCCGATAGTCGGAGACGACGCGGCAGACCCAGGAAAAGATGGCGAGACGATATAGATGCATTCGAGCCAAACTGGCAAACTGTGGCCTTGGAGCGCAAAGAGTAGTAGGTAAAGGGGGAGACCTTGGCCCAGCAGCGGGACACTAGGATAAAGAAAAAAAGAGTATATGTCATTTGGTTCTCATAACACAAGCTCTGCTTATTTTGGGGCTAGATGATGCTGTGTGAAATGTTCAGCATTATTTATTATTTTTATCCCATGATAAACTCGTATCAAGGAGCTTAAAGGCCGCGGTACACGGCGCGGTTTTTACGGACGTTCCCGGCAGTACATGTGCACAGAATAAATACGCGACTTGCGATGGACAGGTTCTCAGAATAGCTGTTAATTGCGAATACAGCCATATGGCACGGATGTAGGGTTGCCATGATCCGCGGCTTTTTGTGGTGAGGTAAGGTTTTATGCTTTCTAAGATTTATTGCTACTGGTTAAGTGGTGGTTTGCGTCTCAACCGTTAAAACAGGTGGTAAGCGAATAACAATAATAACAGTACACCTTACCAGAAAGTGGAACAGAATAATATGAACCTCAGCAAAAGCTCATGATTTCGACTGATCGCTTTTTAATATTGTTAACTTACGATTTAAGGCGACTCTCTGATCAAATGGGTTTTCGTGTATTCACGGCGCTCAAATCACTATTTTCGCAAATAAGGAATTCTGAAATAAGGTTAAGGTATTCCGCCTATTAGTGTAAGATGCAAGTAAAAACGACGTCAACGTTAAGAGAAGATGATGATTTTTTAATATTTTGGACATTAAATCATAATTAAATTATAAAACTAACAATTTATTTAAAAACTATTAGAATCAAGGAAGCGGGTGGTAAAATAATGTTAAATAATAAAAAAACGCATAAATCAATAAAAACGACAACAGAAATAAACAATAAAAGAATTGGTTGTCTTACAGACAAAAGTCGGTTTACGGACGATAGTATGACGTGACAACGTCATAACAAAACAGATAGATGCGGCGCAAGCCGCATTTATCTGGTTAACGTTATGCGCTCTCGCTACGATCGTAACGAGACAATGAGCGTAACGGGACAATGAGTCATCCTTTTCATGCGTGCAGCCGGCGTTCATCGTTTTATTAGATGTTGTCACGTCAAAAAGTACACCCAAAAATATATATTTTCACGCTACGTAACTGAAACCACTTTACACTCTGTGCGTTTATAGTTTAGCTTGGCAACCCTGAATTTAGAGATAAGGCTGTCAACACATGGCAACTGGCACACCTATCGGTCAATCTTTCGGCGCTATGATTGCGCGATACGAGGGACACGTTTGGAGAATATCTGATTTTTCCGGTAAAAATATACCATTGCTTGAGTTTTTATGAACATGCTTTTTAGGTAGACCATAACAGCTTGCAGATCCGATCTGCTGCAGAGAATGAAGGTTTTAAAATGACGCATAGCCATACTAAATAACTATTAATTTTCACTATAAAGGCACGTGATATTTTCCAATTGAGAGTTTTTTTTTCCCCGATATTATCCTGAATTAGAAGATATCATGGTGAATATTCCTTGATAGAATTCATGTCATTTTCGGGATTTTCGAAAATGATTGGAATTCTAGGATGTTCTCACATACTAGGATGCAATATACGTACAATTTTACGTATTTGTGAGAGAAATAAAAATTAATATTATTAAAAATGTTTCAACGTTAAACGTTTTGTTCAACCATTCAACGTGGCAATGATGATGAATGATGAAAGTTTCTTGATGACGCTGCCTTCTGACAGTGATCTGGATCAGTGGAGCTATAGATCTTTGTTAAACGGTCATAGATAACTCAACTGTTTAACATGGATTTTATATTGTTTTGTACATTTCTGTAATTATTTTAAAATTTGAGTTACTCTGTTAAGTTAGAGCAAAATATAAAGAGGACAGGCATCACATAAGCAATGCTTCATGTGTGTTCATTCTACAGCACCATTGCTTCAATGGTGCGGTAGGCGACAGTCACTACTTACCATCATAAACCTACTTATTAATTATAAAAAACGAGCTAGTCTTACAGTAGTGGCATATGATGTGGCAGGAAAACGGGTTGGTACCATCTGACGGCCAACTCTACCACCTTGCGCGCTCATTGGTTAAATCAAACACCGCGCGCGCTTATTTGTCAAATCAAATAGCGCGCTCGGCTTCCTGTTACATTACAATAAAAAACAAGACGAGAATTATATATTTCTTACTAACCAGAATAAGAATTTAAATACAGTAAGAACCGAGTGTTCAAGCACCACACCTAGCTATTAACTCACTATTATAAAATCACATTCCCTATTAAAATCCCCTGTATAAACCTACCTGCGCAGAAGCAGTTAAGTTGAATGCATTGTTACGGCACAGAATAAGCACCTCCCTGCCGGATAATTAGTACAAGACGGGAAGATAATTGCTAATTATAGTACAAATTAATACTTCGCTGTGTATACGCGAGGAAATGGCCTTTCCATAGGATTTATCTATAAATATACGCTTATTTGAAGTACTGTTGCAGCGGGACTTTGTACAGGTTGATGCTGTACTCTTTTACTTGAATTGATGATGAAATTGTATGATGCCCATCCTATGTCAGATTACAAACTATCAAACCACGTCTTACGGGGCTCGATCTGACCGAAGTTCTGACGAAACATTTCAGGCACTGAATGTGTTTGATATATATATTGTTTCGTATATTTGTAATTTATGAAAAGCCGTATCAAAAGCCGTTCTATTATTCGATCTCATTAAGAGTGTTCGTAAGGCAGCGGGCAAAGATCAGAGGAGGAGCTGAAGAGCGAGCTAAGTGGCGTGGCATGGGAGAGGCCTATGTCCAGTAATAAAATCCGTATTCATTATCTTAGAGCTAAATGACACGAAAAATATTGACTATAATACTTATTAGGAATGTAATTATACGTAGGTAACTGTTTTTATACACCTGAACTAAGAGAACCTGAGTCTCAGGAGGAAAAGTGCTATTAATATTAACCTGTAACTTAATAATCTGTAAACTTAAGTATTAAATTAAATAAACAGAATGTCAGTAAAAACGGTTACACATAAAAAAACAAAGTAGGTATTATTATTTTTAAACTTGTTTCAAGTGCATTCTAACACCATGGACTATATTTTTGTTTGAATAAATAAATATATTATTATTATATATTTTCCTTTTAACATAATAAGATACTTACATATTTTAAAATATACTTTACTATTTATATTAAATAGAAACACCCAGACCCGAAATAAATACTTGCAGATTATACAAACATTTGTCCCGTGGCGGGAAACGAACCCGCAACCTTTTCTCAGTCAAGCCTTGGTCCACTGCGTCACAGAGGTCTATACCAGTACTCTCAGACGGTGATGAAAACCATCGGGAGGATTCCAGCGCAGCATGTCACAGTTCTTAAAAAGGATCCTCTGAGGCGCACTTCAATCTTTTTACCACGCTGCTTCGAAATAACTGTCGATAAGAAGTGGTTTCGAATCAGCTCAAAGCTAGCCGCGCTTGGCAATCAGACTCTTATCATCAAATTAGGGTAGCTATAAACAATAGCGCAATCTATTACATCAACCCCTAACCGTACTTTCTACCAGGACATTACCGTATCTGGACGTGGTAATTGGTAGTGCTATTGTCTTGTTGGAATGTGGAGTGGCCTTGGAGGGTGGAGCAGGAAACTCAATTTAAGGTTGTCTTGTCTTTGCCGGTTTATGGTCATTGGAAATTTAAACGCTCTAGGTATTAATCCAATGATCAGATTTTTTTGAGTTTTATATAAAACTAGTTGTCGCCCACTGGTCGAAATTCGACCATAATTAATTAATAATTAACGTATTTTTTATGCTAATTAAAAAAAAATAGCAATTTGCACTCGTTCTCTATATAAACTATAAGTGTGCGAAAGTTCATACTACTCCGTCCGTGCAATTTTCGTAAAAAGGTGTACAAAGATTTTGTTTCACGTATTAATATATAGATAAATATTGGTGGACAACACAACACAATTTAGCCTTAAATTAAACTTGTATTATAGTGACCAGATTAATGATATACTAATACTTATATATTTTTAAATACATACTATGACTACCGATATACCGACTAGCAAAACATTGTTATTTTTTCTACAATAAAGTATTTTTATCTTCTATTTATCTATCTATGATACTTTATAACACCCAGATACAGAAGAAACTTCAATGTTTATCACACAAATGTTTGTGTTGTACGGGAATCGAACCTCCAATCTACAGCGCAGAAGGCAGAGCCAACTGAGAATTTTGAAAACTACTTAAAAGTTCTTTCACCTATAGAAAGCTACATTATCAGTGAGTACCATGGACTTTAGTTTTATTTTCAATAACTTTAGATATTCTTACGAAAATTGCAATAAGGTAATCCGTGCTAGACCGGGGCGAATCGCTAGTTAGGTACATAAAAATAAAACGAGTATAAAATTAAAACGGTATGAAAATTGCAAGATTTTATACCCTTGCAGAAGTATATTAATTATAAACTATAATACCTAACTGTTAATTAAATAACCGTACATCATCAACTTGTTAAAGGCAAGTACAAGTACCCATAAAGTCGACTGCACACGACGATAGTAACTGGAACGAGTACTTGTCTACTAATTTTATTATACGCACTTACTCCAAGCAGCGAGCGGTCAGACACTCGCACTTTCTCCAGGGCAAATGTTTACACTATGAATGATGCACAGTAAATTACTTGGCGAGTGTTAGTGGTACTACGTATCTTCTGCAATATGCTTGGGAAATTTATAATAAAAAATACGTCCTTTGTCATTTGTCGCTTAAGTTTGCTGACATTTCGATTCTCTTGAAGCTCTTCTTCAAGTTCAAGAAACATCGGCTGCTATCTGGTCCAGCGTATTAGAGTTGCCATTCAACGTGGCAATGTCGCTAGTGTCTTGTGGACGCTGCGCTCTCGCAGTGATCTGGATCACTTGCTATAGATCGTTTCAAACAGCCCTTAGATAGCACAACTGTTTTACATGTATTTAACGAGTATATTATTGTATTGACTGGCCTGTCAGGTAAGTTGGTAGGTAGCCCTCCCTTCTGCGCTTTCGGTTGGGTTCTATTCCCTTCCAGGACAAACATTTGTGTGATGATAATAAGTGTTTGTTTTGTGTCTGGGTGTTATAACGTATCATAAATATGTATTCAAAAATATTCGACCAGTCATCTGGTCACCATAATACAAGTTTTACTTAGTTTGGGGCTAGATGGTGTTGTACCTCACATTGTCCTCCAATATTTATTTCTAAATACATTTCTGTAAATAAAGTTCTTTAATATTTAAAACGAGTTCCATCTAGCCACTATAGATTCAATCCTCTAAGCTTGATGAAGTGGGTTGCTAAGTGCACATCGACGCACACGCAGCAGAACGGCTCCGACGAGCTCCATTTGTCGATGGGCACTCATTTCACACGTGATTTCATCGACGCACGGTCCCGATTCAGATTGTTGGCTTTATCGGTCACTCGGAACAATATTAATGTGATTTGTCCATTACATTTCAAGCCTTACATAGCTGGTAACGCAATTTGATTTATAATGAGGAGTAAGTTTTCCTCATTATTTTTCTGACCATGCTGTTATAGTTGAAGCTTATACTTTTTTCATAGAATAATGTACATTTAGTGGAGTTGGGCATGATACCTGGGGGTCTAGACAAATACCTTACGCTTAATTTTCCTTCACGCATATTGCAAATCACAGCAGTAACTGCTGCTGTATCACAAGCAAGTCATATCCATACAATTTGACTTTTCCGTAGGCGTAAACGACATAATTACGTTTTTAACCGACTTTATCAAAAAGGAGGAGGTTCTCAATTCGTCGCAATATTTTTTTTTTTTTTTATTATGTTTGTTCACCGATTAAGTACTCGAAAACGGCTGAACCGATTTGGAAAATTCTTTTTTTGTTTGCAAGGGTATACTTCACAGGTGGTCCCATATAAATTTTATCAAAATCGGCCGAGCTGAAAAATAAACTAAAATCTAAAACTTGTATACAATGATGATGTTTTCATGTATTTTCATACCTCGCTGTCTCATTGGAGCAGTGCGTTTATTTGGCCTACCCATATTATAATATACAAAATACATCTACTATATACTACGATATATTTTGTATATGTATAATATGGGTAGGCCAAATAAACGCACCGCTCCAATAAAACAGCGAGGTATCGAAGTACATGTAAACATCATCGATGTATAAAATTTTTAGATATTCGTTGATTTTTTAAGCTCGACCGATTTTGATAAAATTTATATGGGACCACCTGTGAAGTATACCCTTTCAAACAAAAAAGAATTTTTCAAATCGGTTCAGCCGTTTTCGAGTAATCGGTGAACATACATATTCCGACGAATTGAGAACCTCCTCCTTTTTGATAAAGTCGGTTAAAAAGAGAGTTGATCTTGTAGGGCTATACTATTCACTCGATCGGAACCAAAGCGCAGCTGAATTTATAGTTTTTGAAATGTTTTTATATTCTTACGTTCACTAAGTCTCCTTCAATCGATCGAATGGTTTCTTTAGTCATGGAGATAACAGAATAGGTTGAGATAAGAAACGCAATCGGAGCTGAAACGATGACGAATTGGAATATAACTAAAATCTTTGTAAATAAGAGAATATGCCCCATGACTAGACGAGGTAACGACAGAGGAAGTACTTTACTTCCTCTGTCGTTACCTCGTACCTCTAACTGAAAATCTTCCAAGAACTGTGTATAAAAATGTAGGTTGTCTTGAAGCGAAATAGGCAGAAACTAAGGCTGGCACAGGACTGGAAAAAAGGAAAGGAACACATATAAAAAAAGATGTGTATATCCAGCAGTAAGTAAAGCCAGTGGATGATAATCATGATGATGACATCTAGTGGAACTTGTAAAACCCTTCATGCCTATTTTTGTCGATAATAACAATTAAATTTGTGGTATTTATCAGAGTATATTCTCCATTTCTTAATTTGTCTAATGAACTAAGTTTTTTGCGATTGGAATGTAGGAACAGACAAGTTGATCTATAGGAAGAAATGCCTGTCCCTATAGAGAGCGAACGGTAATTAATAGAAGGTCGCTCGCCCGTTATGCGCGGGCGCATCTCGACATATATAGCCAGGGGCGTCCGGCACGCCCGATATAGAGCTGGGCATAGTGGAGGTGAATACCGTAGCTCAGTTTAAAAGTAATACACACCTGACGGTGTGTATTACTTCATGCGGCAATGATCAACTACAATAATAAAAAATGCAGTATCCATACGAAGCAAATTAAAGTGTAAACTGGGAAGAATATATCAGAATATAATACTTACCATGATCGTGATGAAACTTAACCAAAACATTGTTAAGAGAATATAAACGACATGTGAGTCTACGCAGTTTTTTACTAAGTGGCTAGCTTGGTGCAGCTGGCTGCGCAATGAGCAAAATACTTTAATGGATTAATTTTGACATTCCACATTGCTGATGTTTTGTTTGTTGACATTAGGTATCTCACAAGAATTTTCTATTTTGCATTCGTTTTCTCTGCACACATTGACCATGCCTTTCCTTTGGATAATGCTGAATAAGCTGAAAGAATGTTATAGGTGCTGGGCAAGCCTACTCCCATCTAAAAACTTTCCCAGGCACTATACTATATCATCCTGTATCTTTAAGTTATAAGTTCCACTTGACGCTGTATAAATCATCTAGTTAGGTGCCTGTATATTATTTTGTACAAAATCATGATAAATTTGCTGTTATAAATATTAAGATCGCCTGTGAGGATGAGCGACTGCGTTTTCTGTACTATGGCTCGCTCATGTCCAGTGCAGGCGTGTCCAATAAATTCACTCTAGGAGGGTGTAGTTTTTGTTAAGAGATTGATGGGTGAAAAACTATTTATTTACTCTGATTTTTAATGTCTGCTACAGTCTTAGAATGGACGCCGCCATAATACTGGAAAACTGGCCTGTCAGCTCTGCCTTCTGCACTGTAGGTTGAGGGTTCGATTTCCTCCCAGAACAATCATTTGTGTGATGAACATAGGTATTTATTCTGTGTCTGGGTGTTATAAAGTATCATAAATATGTATTTAAAGGTATGTAAGTATTCTATCAGCCTACTGGTCACTATAAAACAAGCATTGCTAGGTTTGGTACTAGGTGATGTTGTCTGAATTGTCCACCAATATTTATTTATTTATTTATTATTAATACTGTTGCGTGAAACTTAAAAACTTCAGGTACATATTTCAATAAGGGTCTGCGCGTCTAAGACTAATTGTTGTCTACTCAGAGGCACGTCCATACATTATAGTTTCAAGTCCGCTTTCCACAGAAATTGATATTCCCGTACGTGAAGTTAAGTAGTAACTTGTAAGCCCATCGTCGCTTAAAGAAGACTTCTTATCGTGTCTCTAGTTATTTCAAACCAGTGTGGTGAAAAATTAAAGAGCACCTCAGATGCTCCTTTCGTGCACCTGGTCTTCAAAGTTATAGGAGTATCCAATACCGCACTGAATATTTAAGGTTCTCCGATGTGCCGCGCGATATTTCCATCACCGTTTGGGAGATAGATAACTGCGTTAATCAAATTTAATAATCGCGTGGACACAGAAAACCAAGCGAGTGGTCGAGGAATTTTAACTGGAGTTCAGTCGATGCTGTAAGTTGTATGTAACTAACTAGTGGTTGGGTAACTGTAAGCTGATGTGATGGTTACAAAGATATGTGGGACAAATATGTAGCTAATTTGATACGGGACTCGAGTCGCGCATGGCTACTTTGAAGCGTTCGTGGCTAACTTACTTAGTCTCTCTCAACAGATCAACAAAGTTAAGCAACCTTCTTAGAGGTTAGTCCTTGGGTGCGTGACCTCAGTGTCGTTTTCAACAACGATTCTGTACTTCGGAGGGCACTTTTTTCAGAAGTTGTATTTGTAAACATTCAAAGATTCAACATTCAAAACACTCAAACATTGTAAAGTAGATTGGACGGCGCGGCGTACATTAAACTAAATGTAAATTATATAACTTAAATACTAACATAGACATACCTTAAAATATAAAAATAAACATTATAACATACAAACTAAATAGATATATATCTAATACCTTTAAACGAACAGTTCTTGTATATATGTAGGTATATATATAATCTGAATCTCGGAAAAGGTTCCAACTATTTTCATGTAATTTAGTATACAGAGGGTTTCGGGGGCGATAAATCGATCTAGCTAGGTTTCTAGAAAACGTCGTTTTATCCGTGTTTTATACCGAGAAAAGCTCAGTGATCCAGGTACTAGATATATATGAGAGTAATGTGAGATACGGATTGTATACCAAGTTTTTTAATATAGGTAAGGATTTAGCATACGGGATGAAGAAAGAGTTCATTCCAAAGCTTCACAGTTGTAGGGTACAAAATCTTCCACAGTAACTAGATTATGATATGAGTTGTTTTAAGCTGCAGGGTTTCAGAAGAACGTAATGCCGGATTTGTAAAATACGCAATTATCCGTTAGTCAAGTCAAAAGATGATTTATTCAATACAATTACAAGGATCACTTTGAAACGTCTTACATACTAGATGAATTTAGGTGCCAATTCATCCCAACCCAAGCTCGAGAAGAATTGGCAAGAAATTATTAGGAAGTTATTAGGAATAATCAGTTAATTTTTTTTTAATAAAATAAACAGTTCGTTAAAAATATCTAACGGTTATTGTTTATAGAACAGGGCTAGTGTCTTTACAATAAGCGAACGAAGATGTCTCTTGATTGACCTCTATAAACAGTTAGTTATTAATAAATTATGTTTTTACATGTTTTGATATGAATATTCATAATATTTAAATAGATTGAGGTTATTGTGCTACTGGGGCTCCGAGCTGGAACACCGGATGCGTTACCGGAGCAGCCATAAGTTACCAGCAAGGTTGTATATCTAATTTTTTGCAACAATATTTGAGTTATTTCGTTTTTTATTTTTGTATGAGTCAGTGACGTTGGAGACGCCTGAAGGTCTCCGTCATTTTTAAACTTTATTTCATTTTAAAAAACTATGATAATTCATACGTGGCAATGCCGGCAGTGTCTTGGGAACTGTCCTCTGGCAGTGATCTGGATCAGTTGAGCAATCTATAGATCGTTTTAATCGGTCCTTAGATAGCTCAACTGTCACATATATTTTATAAATATTATTATGTACATTTCTGTAATTATTTTTGTAAACAAATGTAGAGCAATACGATAGTAGTTAACGCAGGCTATCATTGTATGCTACAAACTTCTTGTCAGTGTTTTAAGGTAGTTTTATGTTTAGTGATGCACGTCTCCGGTTTTTCAAGCTGCGAAGCGTTTATAAATAAGGCCGAATGTAAATATTTTCAATATTAGTAGGACATGTAGATTAGGTAGGCAATGTTTCATTGAGAATATCTAGAAATTCTACATAAAACCAGTCACCAGCTTACCTCCACTTCAAATACGAGTTACTCCTGACCATAATACCATTTCCACCGTGTCAAAGTGCAGGTGCGGTGGAAAGCTGCGCGTGCGCAGGTCGTGACCATAAAATTGCGTCGCGGCGGTCCCTGGGTCGTGTCTTCCTCGGTTTATGGACTGTTTAGTTAAAAGGCCTATCAATTTGTTGAGGTCTAAGGAAATAATGTCAATGTAAGTATAAGATTAAAATTTCATCAAATAATGTTGTTTCCACATGGGTTCATCTTTTAACCCTATTTTTTTTTAACAAACATGTAACACGCAACCTAGATGGCGCTACACGAAAAGTAAGAACGCACTATCGATGTTTTGGAATATGCTTTAAACATTTTGTGATTCTTTACCTAATTTACAACAATAATATTAGTACGACATTAGTATAATTACAATTCATTGAATTACTATCAAAATAATTAGGAATAAAGATAATAATAATGCCGGACATTTCACACAACATCATCTGGCCCCAAAGTAAGCAGAGCTTGTGTTATGGGTACCACATGACTGATATACTACTAATATACATTTTTTGTAAATACATACATTATTATACATAGAAACACCCAGACCCGAGACAAATACTTGCAGATCATACAAACATTTGTCCCGCGACGGGAATCTAACCCGCAACCTTTAGCGTCTCAGCCGGGCCTGGGCCCACTGCGTCACAGAGGTCATCAAAGATCTAGGAGATTAAAACAGAAAGATGCAAGAACTGTGCTCTTTCAATTACCGGTGATATAATAAATATAAATAATACCGGACATTTCACACAGCATCATCTGGCCCCAAAGTAAGCTGAGCTTATGTTATGGGTTACCATATGACTGAAATATTACGTATGAATTACTTTATTATTTAATATACTTATACTAATTATATATATAAAAACACCCAGACCCGAAACATATACTTGCAGATCATTCAAACATTTCAGTAATTTACTGACTACAAATACAAATCGGCAGCAATGGGATCGTCATTGCCTGCTTAGAAACCAAAGCATTAATAAGTATCTATAAGTGCATTGAAAGCTCTTTTCACCAGGGTCCACGGAGCATAGGTTACATCGGCCTGACCTTGAGGAGAAATCTTGCGAACCTGGGATTCGGTTTCAATTCCTCGATCAAATATATTACGAAGTAGCTGCCACCGGCGACTTTACATACATAAAAAGTCTAATGGGTTATTACAGCGTACAACTATATTTATACAGACAGACAGACAGACAGACAGACATTTATTTGGCTTCATAGCACACAATACACACAATACAGGAAAAGAACAAGGCACATGGCACAAGACAAATGTAATGTGTCTAATTTCTTGTATAATTGAATATTTAGATTTTTTTTAATTTACTAATCTATTTACTAATTTACTTTAAACTGTTTAATAAAACTTATAGTATCTTTAAAAGACCTATCCAAGGACATGCCACACGATGGGAAAATCAATTATTAAAAATACGAACCCCACTTTACATGTAGAACATATATCTTAAAAGCGTTTTTTTATGTAAGAGCAAGTTTGAGGACGGACAGACAGACGGACGTAGCGAAACTATAAGGGTTCCTTGAGGACTTCGGAACCCTAAAAAACAATGTTACGTTACTGCACCGCTAAATTGAAAGCTCTGGCTTCAGACACGTGATCACAAGGTATGCATTTAGCACCTCGAGTTATCGCTCGTGAAGGACTCTGCAAACAGAGCGTCTGCAAAAATAAGCCAGCGAAATCGAAAGCAAACTGTAATGATGACCGTTGATTGCTTGATGACTGTGCGAAATGCACCTTTTGAAAAGGTTGTTTGCTTTTCTGTCTGGAAAAGGAAATCTTATTTTATGAAACCAGTGGGCTTGGGGTCACCCGCGATTTCTTTTACTAAAGGTTTCTTTACCTAATATTATAAAGAGTTTACCCAAAAAATTACTGATCTGATTAAAAAACTTCACCTGTAGTAAAATTCAGAGTCAATGTAGTAACATCAGAGTAAAATTAAAAAAAATGTGTGAATTGTAAAAGTTGCAATAATGTAACCCAAGATATCGACAAAATTAAGCAATGCTCTGCGATCTTCTGTCAATCCTTAGATGAGTGACCGCAGTGGCATTTTCGTCTGAGAACTTCCGTGCTTCGGTTCTAGCTTTTTCATAATTGTTAAGCCATGTCGAAGGCCTTTAGACGGTCTCTTAACTCCTTCTCCAGATTCAGTCACGGACTCATACGAAGTATTACTAATAGTATACAAGTTTCACCATTGCTGGATCTCTCGGGAGTTGAATTTCGGAAACTCCTTGCTTAGTGCGCTTCTAGACAACAAAGAACGGGTATGTTAAACAGGTCTCTAAGATTTAAAGTATAGGTTAACTATGTTATGTCAGTCAGTCAATATCAGTGAGAGAACCGATCTCTCCCATAGCAGGCACCCTCAATCTCAACAACTCATATCAAAACACCAAGAAGGTCGTTCACGGCATGAAATATCGCCCACAGTATGAGAATCTTGTCTAAGCCAAGGCTCCAGTTTGTTGTAAAGATCCTCGATTTCTTTATGAAGCACAATATTAGCAAATTAGTTATATGTTTTTATTTTTAAATTCTAATGAATAAGTACAACAATGGTGCTCTCCAACTTTGCATTGAGTCGTACAAAATTGCAAACAACTTTTACCCGCAAGCATGTATGTATAGTGCAGACTAAATACAAAACCCAATAGGTTTCTAAGTAAATGCAGGCTTTTCAACATTCTGCAGGATTCGCCGTGCCAACATGAGATCTGACAAGGATGTAAGGGATAAGCGATACGGATTTTACATGAAATGCGTCATGAATACTATTCTGCTCACCAACTAAATTAAATACTGGATGCAACTTATGAAAAATGGATACAAGTTCGAAATTTGATTTTTTTTCGAATTTCAAAGACAGATAACATACTTTTTTGTAGTGACGAAAATGAGGTCGTATATATTTAGCGGAAATATAGAGCGTCTGTGTGATGTGTTTAGCGCTAAGATCGAAAAGAGGAAAAATAGCAAGTAATATTAAATAACTTTTCCTGCTCTTTCCACCACAACCCAAACCAGCCATCCATCAAACAAAGGGACAAACATGCAGCTGCAAACAGGAGTGGTGCCAAAGCAAATGCAGAAACAAAAGTTTGCGCACTGCATACAAATGGCGTTTACGGGAAGCTTTGTGTGAGGCATTAACCGCAGAAACGCCTTTTGAGTTTTATGCTAGAAGAATGTAAACATTGCTGAAGTGCTCTTCTTGACACTTCCAAGTTTAAAAGCTTTCAAGATGTTGCATGTTATTGCTCAATATTTATTTGCTTCAAGAAATTGTGTTATTTTGACCGAACAACATCTTGTACAAAATAGTCACAATGCGAGAATTTTAGGCACGTCATATCTCCTTTACTGTTTATACTCATAAACGCTAATGGAGTTGTTTTGTTATATTTTTTAATGGTGCTATATTTAACTTAATAAGACCATACGGACCTCATAATCAAGGTCAGACTAATAATTTATAATATCAGATCAAAACATTATTATGCGCATATTTTGACCACTTTACTGCACCGTCTCTAGACCATAGAGTTCACAATGTACCGTTAAGAGCTAACCTGATTTTTAATGACATTGAAATAAAGTTTAATTTCCCAAATCGTATGTCACGTGTAAAGGACCCTGACCCCGATTGGTACTGCGCTAAGTAATTACTACGAAAAAGGGACACAATACAAATTGCGGCTGTATGCCATCTACGGACGGTAATACCGACATTACTCCAAGACTCCCAAGTTCCAATGACATGTCCACATCCATTGAAGTTGAAGTGGATACATTTTGTATTTTGCCTTTTACGGATACCAACTGTACTTGACTACGCATAATATAATAGCCACTTTTCTAGTGATTTACTCGGCTAAAAAACGCGTAAGGTCTCTTTATTTCTTTATAGACCTGGTTTCAAATCATTTAGGCCTTATTATAGTGCACTCAATATACCTTTGATTAACAAAGCTTATAAAAAAGGATTTGGAAGTTACAGTGTCCTGTCCCCATGGTCATGGGAACAAAAAAATAATCATGTAAGAATACCTATCTGTAAGAATAGTGCTTGATTGATTGATTTATCTAAAACAGCATCGATTTGACGCCACATTAAAAAACTATCGATAATATCAAGGACCTTGGTGTTTTGTAAAATAGATTCCAAACCTGATTCGCGGCATTGCGATTCATTGCAACACGCAATTGCTAAAGTCAAAGTTGTGAAGCCTTATCAATCTATCGCCCTTATTATTATGGTAATAAAGTGCAAATTGAAACACAAAACTACACCTAAAACTAAATGTTAAAGGTTCTTGAAAGCACTGTTCCATCTGATAAAGCTATGACCGAACCTGTTTAGGTTGTTCCGTAACTATCGCTTGAGATGACAGCTAAACTGAGAAAAAATACAAAAATAATCTGTTGACCCAACAGATATTTAATGGCTGGTTCTTGTATTGGTGAAGATAGGCATTGTTTTTGATAATAGTAACATTGATTAATTCTGTCATGATTTTCATTAACGTTATAAAAAAAATGAAATCGACAGTAATTCCCCGGCTCGGTAGATATCTCATATCTCTAGTTCCTAGATCTTTGAGCACGTGAAAAGAGGGTAGTCTGACATTATATTTGGGACATTCCTACGCTTTACACAGAGGTTAGTATTAAGTATTGGATACATACTCGTAAGGTCATCAGAATTAAAATTTGGTAGTCATGTTTAGGGCACAAATAGATTTGTTTAAGCAAATTTTAAAAGAAAAGGTATAAGTACAAAGATGACTCAACAGATTATCCGTAAACTTGAGTCATTTTGTTTATCTATTTATGTGAAAATTCTCACCAAGAACCGTATCGGCGATCGTTATCGATGTCGAAATATTTGTAAGCGGTATCGATTTAGAGTTGATTGTCGTGTCGAGTCATGGCGCCGGGCAGCACTATTGTCATAATCTGGGATAAACTTCAACTATCTTTTTAAAATCATCCATTCATCCAGCTCATTCCTACTTTATCTAGTTGGTACCCTCTAGTTCCTATCCAAAAGCATAGATCTTTTTATTATGCATCGGTTTTATTTATGCTAATGGCGAGTTTGTTTTCATAAAATTTAAATTAAGCTCGTTGCTAGTGCGTACAGAAGTAGAACCTGTCACCGCGTATCGAGTACGTGACCAGTGTTGCGACAAGTTATCGATAGTCTTTTGACGCAATGCAATATTATGTTCCTAGAATTTAGGTAGCGGTACAACCGCGTTTGGAATTTTTATCGCTTGCAATAAAGTCGTAAGTGTGAACTGGTCGGTGGCATATCGTATTGACATATCAATATGTGATACTTGAATAACCTTAATTTAGGTAATAAATGCGGTATTATCAATGTTGCTAAAGCCGTCGTCTGTTAAAGCTGTCATCAGAACATCATCACGTGCGTTTTAAATTATGATTTATTTGTACGATAAATTAGATACCTAATCAACTTTAATTGTCTTTTAAGTAAGTACCTAATTACTAATGTACATTTCCTGAATATTCAAAAGCGTAAGCGAGAGATAATATATCAGTTTTCTCATATATCTAAAGATAGAACACCCATAAAAACAAAGTATGAAGACAAAGTGGAATCTTAAATTTATTGACCAAAACCAATTAAATTATTAGTCATTCATAGATTTTACAATTTATTGCCTTCTATTTAGGGCCAACCGCTATACCGAAGGTTCTCACCTCTTTTACTATGCAAATCAGCTTCTATTGGTAGCAAATTCTTTAACCTTTAATTATTAAATTTTTAATAAGCCATCTTTCATCAAAATTTATTCATTTTTTCGGTAATTAAAAAGAAGATGATCGGAAAGTGGCCAAAAGTTGCGAGAGTTTGTAGTTCCCGCACACAATATGCTTAACGGTTCAACCAGTTCTAGCTACATCGAACTGTGTAAAATTCCTTTTATTTGTGCCCGCAATGTAGGTCAATTTGTTTTTTATAATCCATGACAGGTTTTCGATAGTGAAGACGATTAAAAAACTCGCCGACACCGTTGTGTTAATATTTTGTGTTTGCGATTTTATCGATGTTGTTATTGAGGAGTTACGACATTATTCCTCTTGTTTGTCGTATTACTCGTATTTGGTTTCATAAAAGTAGCTGTTAGCCGTCATCGGAATCGATATTTTTTACTTTAATTCTTTTCGATTTAGATTTTTATCATATTCGGGCGGGAGGGAGGTGCATGCGTCTGCATCGTGTCTAACTCTTTGGGAATAGATTGGCGGAATATATTTGTCCATCTATTTAATGTTTTATCATATTATCATTATATGCATATTACTTTTTATTTGATTGAATCCTCGTGGTAGGACTCTTCAGCGAGATTCCGTCATGGTAGGCGACTCCTCTGCCGCAGTAGTAAATTAAATTACTGGGCAAACAGACGAATTAACTTATGTCTAAGGGCGGCAACGTGTGTATAAATACCTCTTGTAGAGCGATCGAGCTATTTGTCAGCGTAATTGCCATTTACCGGATTGGTTTTGGCAAAGGTTTGGATTTGGCTAATCTGAATGTCAAAATGGTACCACGCTAATCTTCCTGAACGATTTAATCGTTGATTTTACCAATCGAACAAATTTATAAATAGAACTACTTAGTATTAGTCAAGCATAGACTACTAGGGTGTACTAAACGCTCGTTTGAAAGCACTCTCAAAAATAACGCGATCCCGCAACGTTCGATCAACGTATAATCCAAATGAGAGCTAAAACGTTTCCGTTATAGTGATTAGCGTAGTACGAAATATGTCAAAAATAACGTTATGACTTTAGTTTGGCTTTGGTTCAGACGTTCAGCTCTGGTAACCGAGGCTTCATAGGTTACGGTGACCACATATCATCAGGTTGTTTTCTGCATTTTTTTATCAGATCATACAGGCGTTTCAGTCTGTATAAACTTAACGCGATTTTATATATATTTGGACAACTTCTAAACCTTGACCCAGCTCGGCATAATAATTAAAGAGTGCGTCAGTTGATTTCCTCGGCTACCAAACACGCAATTTCCGGAACAAGTTGTCAATTTATATCCTTTGAAGGATATACGACAAACGTATATGTATGTACTTATCTATATTTTTAGCTGTATCTTGGGTCTTTTGGTGATAGATAGAGGACTTATGCTACTCTTTATGTACTTTTGACCTTTATGTACTCTGCTGTACTGTAACTGTAAGTACCACGTCCGAAGTCGCATGCAGAATAATGAATAGAGTATAAAATGACATATAGTACCAAATTGTAGAAAAAAAAACGTTTCAGAGTGTACACAATTTTGTCAACAATTTGACCACGTTTGAGTTGTCTTGACGTCTAGGTACCTACGTAAGTTATCAAGTTACTCTTGACTTGAATCTATACTTGTAAGGGAGCCGGCTGTCCTCACCTCGCAGGAAATATGAGTCGCTTCGTGTTTAAAGGTCGTTTTGATGCTTTAAAATTTAAATCTTTTTTTTTATATCATTATTATCATCATTCAGTCCGATTGCATATACAGATGGATAGGCCTCCTCTTTATTATGCCAGTCTCCGGTTCCTAGCAAGTCTTATCCAGTGGTTCGCGACAACGCTGTCTATATCATTCGACCATCGGCCTCTTGGCCGTTGAGCATCCCTCGGCCACCACTCCATTACCGCCTTTGTCCATCTCCCGTTATCCATTCTTACCAAGTGTACTGCCCATTTCAACCTGGCGATCTGCATACACATTTTTTATAAAAAAAATATTTAATGAGGTACTTACTTAGGCCCGTGTCACATGATGAAGCGAGACCCGTGTATAATGTTACTGATTTTTTGATGTGGTGTTTTTTGAATGTTAATAAGAAGAGAACTGGTAGTCCTCTACTCCAGTGGTAG
Source organism: Lampropteryx suffumata (assembly GCA_948098915.1). Classification (NCBI taxonomy): domain Eukaryota; kingdom Metazoa; phylum Arthropoda; class Insecta; order Lepidoptera; family Geometridae; genus Lampropteryx; species Lampropteryx suffumata. The sequence goes on along the minus strand of OX402546.1, from coordinate 2,473,040 downwards.
TAGCCCCGCCTTCCGATCCTAAAGTCGATGGTTCGAATGTAGTTTGGTTCGAGTGTACTCTATACCGGTACTCTCAAACGTTGTGAAGGTAAAAATCGTGCGGAAAGAGGCATGTTCTAGACCCTAAAGAAGTTTGGCAAATGTGCACAATATTAGTCACTGCAGCGCCTTTTCATCTTTTCACCTCGCTGTTTCTAAGTAACACGATAAGAAGAAGTATAAGGTTTATAGGTTTATTTTAAAACAAAACTCAAACACAGGTCCAGCAATACTAGCATACATTAGCAACAAATTTATTAATAATTTTTTACTGAAATTGTTAATTGCAAAGTGTTATTATAATCTTGACGAATTTTTTAGTGATAAATTGTAATTATTTTTAAACTTGCATGCCATCTCTCAATCTAATTTGCATACCGTAAACCGGTCAAGCATGTTGTTTCACATTGTTATATTTTTGTCATCTTCTGTACACATGTTTTCTGGCAAATAAATATCCTTGAATCTTTGAAACAATACTGAAAAAATATCTATGCTCGTGTCTCGATCTTCTTTTTAACCGACTTCAAAAAAAAGAGGTTACTCAATTCGACTCGTATATTTTTTTTGTGGTACCATGATAAGGAAACTAGGATCTGATGATGGCATCCCAGAGAAATCGAGAAGAACTTTCGAAAATCGTAGTGGCAACTAGTGCATTTGTTTATTTTTTCATTAAGTATTTTAAAGCACTACTATTTAATGAAGGTCTGGAGTCGATCTGATGATGGAGCCGGAAGACTGTCGAGGGAACTCCTCAACGATTTACAGCAATTACCTGGTGTTTGGGCTTGATTAAATTGTATTGATGAGAACTTTACAACCTAGATGTGTTGTGACTGTCATTAGGGTTCTGATCATGAAGACGAAGGACAGTCAAGGGAACTTCTCAACGTTTTACAGTAGCTACCTTGTTATATACATGAAGTCGGTTGTCATTTTAGTTTTTTAAACGTAATTATTAATTTAACATCTGTCTTCATTATGATGTAAATTTTACCAGTTTTTTTTTGGCTTATCGTTCGTACCTACACAAATTTACTAGTAGGTAGGTTATTACTTAAGCACTAATTACATGCATCTATTAATTTAAAATTTACCTACTTAAAAACAAAAAATTCAAAATTCAGAATATTGTTTCTTTTAAATCTAAAAACCTTTAATACCTACTCTATTCTGTTTGATAAACTGTATCCACTAAGTACCTATAATAAATAAGACACACAACATAAACTTAGATATATTATAATATTTTCTATGGGTTATTGACGGAAGTAATGTACATGTACGCATATCGCGTCGTGCACGAGTGGGCGTGCGCACTCACGTGTGCAGTCAAATCGCAACACTACGAATTAGTACTTACGGGTACATACTTCACATCTCACTTCACACTAATATCATAAATGTAAACGGATGTCTGTTACTCAAACATCGTAACAGCTGAACAGATTTTGAAGAAATTATACAAATAGCTGCATGCCTGCTTATTGAGACGACCTCAGCAAATTAACTTTTGTATAAAAAAACCGATTAAACGATACAGTAGTAAATTGATACGACACTCAAAGTTAACACTAAAAACTCTCAATGTTTTAATTTGGAATTTCCTAACCAATTTTCTAATTTAAATATTACTGAAATAGAAGATGTTGAAGAACAGTACAAAACAATAGTAAAATCATAGAATTTAAATCTGCTCGTTAATTGAAAGTAAGTTATATGGTATGTATTTTCAATATTTCGCCTCTATTCTTCGATTTAAATTGTTTTTAAAGTAACTGATAGTTTTATAATTTAATTATGAAATGTCTAAAATATTCAAAAATCACCATCTTCTAAAGTTGTCGTCGTTTTAACTAGCACCTTACACTAATAGGCGAATAGTAAACCAATTCAAACATTACCCGTTAAACTTTTTCCGAATTCTTTATTTGAATGTTTTCTTATAAAAAAGTCTGAGCATCGTGAGTTCGCGTCAAGATCATTTGATCCGGGAGTCGACTTAAGGGATTTTGATATCATCAAAGTATTGATACTTACTAATCGTTTTTGAGTTACTATTGATGAATTGGTATAACGGAAGGTTGATGTTATAACATGCTGTCATATGAATAGCAACTGAGATAGAAACAGAAATATCAATCCATGAAATAATGTCTATTTATCAAAACTGATAAAAATAGATTGTATCAAGAATTTATAATCGATATCCCAGAACAGGACACCCATATGTCATAATCGCTCTGTGCTGGTCTTCTAATGTCAATGAATATAAGTGATAACAGAATCTAAAGCCACTTATGATAGACCTACCTATAGTATATTTTTGATGTCGAAAAACGACTTTATGGTCATATAAGGAGGCGTCAATGTTTGATCACGAACGAAGTCGCAGGACGGTCCAATACACTATAACCTTTTTATAGTGGTATAACGGCCTTGCACATTCCTACAAGTGTTAACAAATAATTTATTATTTCAAGTACCAATCAACTTTATTCAAAGCGTACAAATAAGTGGGTGTAATGAAACTATTGATGTATTGACTATTGATCAATCAGTGCGGACTTCCTGCATGTAAAGTAGGTACCTAACTACAGCTAGGTAGGATATGTTCGTTTCTACTTCTATTTCTATTATCTACTTTAATAGTATTGGTCTGGGTGTTTTCCTATGTATATTATGTAAGTATGTATTTACAAAATAAATAAAAGTATGTAAGTAGTGTATCAATCATGGATTACCCATAACACAAGCTCTGCTTACTTTGGGACTTGATTAAATGTCCGGGATTATTAGATATAATAAAAAAATGCAGAACTTTTAATAATATGATTTATTTATGACGACCTCTGTGGCGCAGTGGGCTTGGTTCGGCTGAAACGCAAAAGGTTGCAGGTTCGATTCCCGCAGTGGGACAAATGTTTGTATGATCTGCAAGTATTTGTCTCTGGTCTGGATATTTCTATGTATAATATGTATGTATTTAGAAAAAAAATGTATATAAGTAGTACATCAGTCATGTGGTACCCATAACACAAGCTCTGCTTACTTTGGGGCCAGATGCTGCTGTATGAAATGTGCTTCATTATTATTATTATTATTATTATTATTTATACAGATTGTTTACACATTATGTTGCAGGCTACTCGTATCAAGACCTGATACGAGTAGCCTGCAACACTGTCCCAGGAACTAAGACTTTAAACCATTAATATAAAGAGAATACTCATTGTAGTGTCATAATTTGATTAGGACAAAAAACTAAAGTAATTTTTATTCCCGATGCTTCAGTTATGTTGCAATATCCGTGGTCGCAGACTGACTAAATGCTGACTAGATGCTTCCCTAAGCAAGTTTCGCCGAGAAGTAGAAGAAGTATTTCAAAATTACCTCACTTCGTCTTTAGAAATACTACTAAAACAATATGAATTCTAATCGAAAATATTTATAAAACACAAATAAAAGTAGGTATTTTGGGTAAATATCGCAGTAAAATATCAACAAGTACCTTGAAGCCTTCGTTTGTAAACTTCGGGCTTCCTTCACATTAGATTAGAACGAACGCGCCAAAATTCAAATTAGCGACCAGGCTCCTCAAATGATAAAAGAACCGGAAGCTCATTTTTATTAAATACTTACCAGTAATTAGGTAGGAGATACCTAAAGCAGTTGCTACGTGAGACGAATATGATATGAAATATTATCTGACCGTTAATTTATAGAATTGTTATTCAATAGTAAACCATGTAAACAAATGTTTCAAAGCTCAATTTACCGTGTCACAAGCTATAAAAATCAATGCCAATAAACATAATGAGACAATAAAGATTCTAGTCCATAGCCCTAAAACCTGGGTTGCTAAAACGTTATAATAATTACATGCAAATCCAACTTTACTACGCACTGTGAAAACTTTATAGCTGACCCCAAACTTCGCCCAAAGAAGCTAATAGTTCTCTAGGTAGGGGGTACAGTACACGGCGTGTTAACTGAACAGCGGAAGTCAAGTTTATTTTACCTCCTATGTACTTAGAAAAATGTACGTACGTACATACGTAAATGTACGGAAATTTAAACATCCATACTAATTTAATTACAGGAACCTACCGCGTTTTTAAAATTATTTCACGGCGTCTGGTAAATACATTGCGTGACCCAAGAGCTGGCTCCTATCCTGCTATCCTATCCATTCAACGTGGCAATTGGTTCTAGCGGCATTAAGACGAATAATTACTTAACATATCAATATATAATAGTAAGTCCAGTTATTATCACTCCACGAATGTGCGTTATCGTTGAGTTCGTAGATTAGGTATATTATTATAATAGAACTTAATTTACTGGTAAGTTCGTTTAATCATGAAGTTACTGTCGTTAGCAGGCTGCCATGTCAATTGCCGGGCACTATAGCCCGTCTGATGAAAAGTAAACAAGTTTTACGATCAATATAATTAATGATTTATTGAACGAAATCGCCTGCTCATGTTGGGTTGGGAGCTGAAGACCTGAAGTACCACGTTATGTAGCAAATCCAGTTTATGTATGCAATAAAAGCATTTGGTCGAATTTGTTCGTGTCTGATCAGAAAACTTTACAACCTCTCTTTTATAGTATATTGAATATATACTGGAAGCAATTCCGCACGAGTGACCTAGAAAAATGGTCCTGTGAACATGGGCGCCTGACATTGAAACGTCAAACTCATTCGGCGCGTGATTGAAACAACTTAGTTTACTTCTGCTTCTCTTCGTTTAATGGCATCTGTCTACAATCTGTCATCTGTCAAGTAAAATAAGTAACCATAAAAAAACAATATTGATTATTTTTGCTTAAATTAAAAAGAAACACAAAACATTTATTCAAATTATTTACACTAACTAGAGTCTAACTATAGTTTCAATTTAAAAAAAACACTAAAATTACCGATAAAACCCAAAACAAATAATACAATAAATAAATAATTAATGTTTCGCAACACGGCCCAGAATACTTTTAATTTAGACCTATTTGACTGCGACTTTCTGTCGTTGCTTTCTTCTTCTTCTTCTTTATTTAATGGCATCTGTCTTTTATAAAGTGTCAATTTGGGCAATGTCAAAATACTCACAAAATCAAAGTAAATACATATTTACTTGACATTGGCAAAACTGTCATCATAAGAAGACAGATGCCATTATAGCGAGAGAAGAATAAACATCCAAATGAACTATTTCGAATTTGCAAGTTAACGAGATGTCATCGCATTTTTAGGCTTTTTGGTTTCTTTATTCATGCCAGAATGGCGTTTTCGATTTCCATAACCTCAGGTAGAGTTCCGGGATTTTTGCATTTTAAATTCCCGTCCAAAGATGGCTTAGACCGGTTCTCTGTCAATATGTATGCAAAATACTGACATGAGTTGAGTGTAAGTGGAACACAGATCGGCTACTTAGCGATTAGTGTTTTTTGCATGCATTTTTTGCAATTACACGGATGAATGATTTGATATCTCAACTCGGCTTGTCTTGAATTTTTTTATCTGTGGCATTTACTTACAGTTTGATTAAAAACTACTTTTCATAAAACACGTTCTCGAAAGTTCGAATTTCGAATTAGAATTTCTGGAAAATAAAACGATTTAAGTATTTTGACACGATGTTTCCAAATTCAAACTAAGAATGTTTTTGCCGCGCGTGACAATTTTACGTTACGATGGCGCCGTCAGTGGGCGTTGGCTTGGCTCTTGTGGAACGCGAGTTTTAATACCTCAACCTGTGGCTACGTAGCCCTATTTCGGACCCACAGCTAGCAATCACAGAGTGGTCACGGTACATTTTTTAAAAACAAAAAAAAGCACTTTCATTATACCGCACGCTGTTGCGTACCACTGAACTAAATCATAGCACTCCATTGATACGGACACTGGAACCAATTTCAAATACAAAAACCGCTCCGGCAAAACGAAAACACAAAAATATTTATATTAAGTACGTGACAATAGCATGGTCGCAGTGCGCGTGCGCGGAAAAACGGCACAGATCATGCAGCAGTTTTTACTGACCGGGGCATGGATAATCTATTAGTTAGTTCCAACTAGTGCGGATAAGTAGTTACTATGGCCGCGGCTTTTTGTGAATGGACCAAAAGCGGACAGGTTCTGTTAGAACTAACTTAACGGGGCTTGCTCTTTCTCGTTTTTCCCTAAGCTTGGATTTCTTAAAACAGCGGCGACTGTCATACATAATTTAACGGCCGTAATTATAAACTTAATAGAGTCGGTTCACAAACTGAACAAAGTGCAAATACTTGGTAGCTAACGCGTAATTGTTCAAAGCAGCCATTTTGCGAGTCATTCCAAAAGTTTTAACTAAATGGTCCCAAAAATCCAAGAATCACAATCCAAGAATCACATTTTTATTCGTTGCATCTGCCTGTCATTTTCCAGGAGAAAACCTAATACTTTTTCTTTTAGATGGTTTTGATCCAAAAGTACAAGTACTGCAAAAGTATCGAGGAGGTTAATCGGTCTCCGGATTAAGCCTTAGTAATATAAATCTCTATCTCTCTATAAAGAGAATTTACAATTCACGTGTCTCCTTTTTATAATGTTCGTTATCAATCGTCTTTTCATAAGAAACATACATTAACATAAAATAAAAAAGCGTAAATTCTGTGTTACCATATAATTAATTGTATTTTTTTTTGTTGCAGGTAAGTTAAATTATTTGCAGACAACGCAAACGTCCCGCAACGAGAATCATACTCGCTCTTCTCGCGTTTCGCCACCGAGGTTACAGTATTCCACTAATAGAGGATTCAATTCCTGCCAAGCCATTAAAGAAATATCCCCAGTCAGGTTAACCATTACACGAACGAGGAGCTAAGCTCTCTCCGTAACGACCGGTAAGTACCTAAATTAAACGTTTTCGAAATTATTCCCGCATTATGGACGTTATCGGTAAAGATGGCAATTTAGATACATTCCGATGGACATCAGAAACGCGGATGTAGACAAATGCTGGAACGGACACATCAGGCTCAGTCTTCTTCTTATCAGGCTCAGTTGGAAGAGGCATTGAAAATATTTGGGAATATAAAAGATAATATAATAATAATCAATAATAAATAATCCCAGACATTTCACACAACATCATCTGGCCCCAAAGTAAGCAGAGCTTGTGTTATGACTGATGACTGACTGATATGACTGATATATTACTTATATACTTTTTTTTTGTAAATACATACATATTATACATAGAAACACCCAGACCCGAGACAAATACTTGCAGATCGTACAAACATTTGTCCCGCGGCGGGAATCGAACCCGCAACCTTCTGCGTCTCAGCCGGGTCTTAGCCAACTGCGCCACAGAGGTAATACAATAGAATAATACAATGGTAATACAGATAGAATACATGTTTATTTAACAACAATACTGAACGGAAAATAACAACGAAATTAAAATCAGTTTTGTCCAATCACAAGGATCACTTTGAATCGTTTTACATGAAGGACTTATGAAGGGTATTTCCAAGTATAATATGTATGTATTTACAAAAAAGTATATAAATAAATAATCCCGGACATTTCACACAGCATCATCTGGCCCCAAAGTAAGCAGAGCTATTGTTATGAGTACCACATGACTGATTATACTACTTATATACTTTTTTTTAAATACATTTAAGTGAATTTAAGTTCCGATTCCTCCTAACCCAAATCAGAAGAATGGAAAGAAACTCGTCTGGAACTCTTATTTGTATTATCCTTGCTAATGTTGTTACGGATGCCAAGTCAAGTTGAAGCAAATTCGTCCCGAGCTTTTATCATATCTAAATAATCTGAAATTTTTGTATTTTTTGAGACAGTTTCTGTTTAATTAGGGTTTACCAGTCAACAAATCTAGCACGTCGCTTGGAACCTTGTTGTAAAAGCGTGGATAATGTCCTATAAAAGATTTGCTAACATTAGCAAGACTAACGGTGGGAACAGCTTGTTTATATCTATTTTTGGTATTAATATTATCGCTGTTTACGTAAATAGAAATGGAAATAGAAATTATTTATTTGCAAGAAATATGGTAGTTAACAGATATTGAGTCATACAGTAAGTTCACATATTTCAAGGAACATTGGTATGCAAATTTTCATGTTTTCACAAAACATTATATTAAAGCTGCCTTACGTGAAAATAATAAACTACCACACAAAGCAGCACTGGTTTCTAGTCAGGGCCTGGGTATAAGATTGACATTTGTGAACGGTAAGTCACGTGGTCATTCCCGTTTGTCGAACGTCAACTTAGTACCCATACTGGGGCTGATAGTCCATTCCAGTCTAATTACTTCTACGTCAGTGTTGCCCACCGCAGACTTCGTACAAGTGCATTTATTTTAGTAGTTTAGAGTACGTACCGTTGTGTGCCCTCCCTTACCCTTTATATTACCTATAGGAGGCATTCAAACAGCATTGTTGCTATTAACTGTATTTTTTTATAGCTTACTGGTTATTTAAATGTTGTTTGGGATTTCTATGATCGAGTTCAGTTATTTATTTCTATATATTGCCATTTTATTACTATTATAACTTCTAAAAATATAATGGGTTTGAACATAATTTTCACTCAATACGAGATATTTATCATGATATATGAGTTTTTCTGCTTCCCGATATTTTGGTACATGTTAGTTTATTAGGTAAGTATATTTTTTTTATGACCAACCAGCAACAAAAAATATTTGGGAATAAAAGGATTCGCGAGTAACAATGATTTCTTCCATTTCGAAATGTTGCAGTGTTTTAAAATTATTATTATGTCACCTGGGACCATATATAATTTACTTATTAATTTGCAATTTCAAAAAACAAAAGCGTTATCTAAGTTTTCCATTGGTTTGCATCTATGCGTACGTACGTGGAACACATTACAAAAAGTGCGATTTCGTTCCACATACGTTTCGAATCGATCAGTGTGTGAATCGAATAAATCAACCGATTGACGGCTAGGAAATCGATTCGTTCGTGATTGTATGCGCGCATTCCGCAACCTTTTTTGTGCGTATGCGCCTATTTGTAGTTTGGACGAGAGTCGTAGTTAACGGGTTTTGACAGATGCGTCATGTGACAGCCGCTACCTGTCCTCTTAGGCGCCGCCATTGTGAAACTAGAATCAGTATGTCGTATGAGTCAGAATCGAAATTAGTCTAACATACTGATATTAGCAAAAATAAGTTTAAAATGGTTTTTGGAATTTCAGATAGTTTAGTAATCTACAGAGTCTAGATGAAAATTTCCCAACTAAGCTTCTAAATCATGATCTAAGACTGCAAATTATATTCTAGGCACCGGATATTTCGTGGCGAATTAGTTCATTTTAAAATGGCACAGAATAATTATTAGTACTACTGTTGTTAAGAAACAGTTTCTGGAATATGACGGCCGAAATTAGATTATTTTATAATTTTTTACTGCTATATTCTGCACCTATTTACAAAGGCGACTAAAATGAGCTAAACTACGTCATTTTAGTAAGTTTAAGAAGTTTCTATAATTTAGACTTTGGTGTAAACTTAAAAAGATCGTTCATATTTAGCAAAATTTTAGATTGTCTGACGAAGTTACAAAAATCCAGTATCACTTATTTTTTTAAGACCTACTTTTTCACTTTCAAACTTTTCGTGAGTTGTGCTATATATTTTGATAAATACGGGTTATACTCACATATTATTTCGTCGATGGCAATGACAATATTTCTATGCATCTAAAGAATTTTCACCAGGGTGAATTTGATCCGCGGTCTGCTCGTTCACGGTTCGCGAAAGTGTCAAGGTCTCTATCGATAAAATAATACGTGAGTAAAACCCATGTTTATCAAAACGTATTTCCTACATAATTGACAATAAGACTAGACTTAAGATGACGGTGACAGGTTCTTAGTAAACCATAACTTAAGTGGTTTGGTGGAATATGATTTTCCCGTGTGGGCTTAACTTAATTGCTGTGCATTACTGGTGAACGGGTATTTACTATGTGGAAATTCTGAATAAATGAATTTATAGAGCACTATTTTACCGGATAACTAATTTAATTAAGCTCAGAGGTTTGTTTTCCTGTATTTATAAAAGAAACAGACTCTCGGAATCTCCAGGCTCTGTAGACATCTTCTCAGATCCGAAATTACGTATTTTGAGGATGTTTAGAGGCACGTCCAAACAATATTTGGTTTGTGCCCTCATTTTTACAAAATTGTTAGTATTCTTTATAAATACTGACCAATGACATACCTTTGAATTTGGACTTATCGTAATAATTAAATTGATTTAGCTATCAACGGTGTACCCAAATCTGGTGTAATTAGGACATAAAAGGCTCCCTGGTCTGTGGTGTGCAAATTTTTTCTCAAAATTTTGGTCGTAAATTTTCGATTTCTATGCCTAGATAATATCGTGGTATTTTGGTTTATAAAATGAATTTAATAGCTTTTTATCTATTTAGGGACCTAATGTGTGGGCTTAATTGACCTCCAGTAAAATTTATGAATTGAAAGTTTACCTTGGTCTTAATTCAATCAACCGCTTTAGGAAACAAAATGTTTTCTATTTAATCAATGTGCTTTCGCTTTTATAACTGGCTATAAATCTTTTTGTGTAGATAAAGTTAGTAAGTAGGTACCTAACATCCTTTCAAAGTCTAGAACTGCACTAAAGCCGTATTCGAGAACTGTCAGAAAAAAAACAAATATTCTTTCTTTAATGTCTATAGGGTAGTCACAGGCACGTCCAAACATCTGATTTATGCCCACGCTTTAGCACAGTAATAAATTAGCCTTGAATAATCTATGCTTATTGCTTAGTTCTTAGATGCTTTCTTAAATTCAGACTTTATAGGACTCTAAAGTCAATGTTTATGTCAAATCTTTCGTCGTTTCTCATATAAAACTGTTGTCATATCTACTCTCTTTTAAAACCCTTTCACACCACGTTATTACCCGAGAAATTCCAATAAAATCTAAGCACACGAGCTAGAAAATAGATCATTGATAAAACAGGTCCTGATTGGTCCGTATCGCTTCTAATTGCAGCGCAGGCGCACTCTAATGATACTCTGACGATAACATGAGGAAATAATATGGTGCCTGCTGGGACACGAACCCGATTGGATTAAATTGTTTTCCCACTCGGTTTTACTACTATATTATGTTTCTGGAACAAGAGCATTGGATAAATTGAAAATTGAAAATGAAAAAAATATGGAATGATTTTGTATTCTATACATATCATGGTTTGCAAATATTTGTTCCGGGCTGGATGTGTGTATTGTATACTAATACTAACTATGGCAATCATGGTTTCCGTGGTATGTAATAGGATTACATATCAGAAAAGTGGTACAAAATTGTCGGTATGAGTTGACGACGATGATACGTTGAGGTGTTTATTCCTTATAATCCTACATAAAATGGACATCGAACCTCTCTTGATATCACAGATTCAATAAACACTGTCCATAATCAAGGAAGCGTTAACGTATCGACATAAATCATCCGTGTACAGTGGCTGGTAGCAATTAAATCCTGGATGCTGCTCACAAATCATGATCAGCGCCACCTTTGGGCGTTAGACGGAAATAACGATCTATGATATTGATATTTTCTATTGATTTATGGCAAGGTGCAACTGCAATGATGGTTGCTCTATTCCTGCTTCCGAGGTCTTTAAAAGTTTGAAATATGATTTTCAAAGTATATCTATAGAATCGGCTTCGTTTTCTTCATGTGTCTCATATTTTTAAATCCTCCAAAAACGAATCGGTTCGACAATAAAGAGACAAGAACTATTTTGAAATTGAAAACTCTCCAAAAAATGCTCATCTCGATTTAGTTTCTCAATACGGGACAGACATCGCGTGCAATCAATAACGCTTGCCATAACGGTGTTAGGCAGACCATACGATTTATTTACATTCCAGCATCACTATTTAGACAGAAAGTGGTCGCGTGCTGCACGGACTTCAGGGTATCAGAGCGTGGATTGTAATTACACGAGATAAAATAAGGAGCATTATTATCAGACTGATCACATTTCACAGAATGACATTTATTATCTCACATTTCCGTGTGTAAGGCTGATCCTAATTCCTGATCACCAACAAAAAACGGGTGGTTTCTAGATACTGTAAGGGGGCATCCATTGATTATGTGAGGCGTAGGGGGGGAGGGGGTTGAGCCAAACCTTATCCAATCTCACGTGGGGGAGGTCTCGGCAAATATCATGTAATTTTTTTTCCTTAATTTCTTAAGGAAAAAAAATTACATGATATTATATTATTGATATTATACGATTTAAAATTGCGAGCAAATTGGTTAAATTAAATAAAAAGTTATGCACTGATAGATGAGTTTATTAACTATTAATAAAGTAATTTATTTATTTATTAATTTAATAAATATGAATAATTGTTAATAAACATTTATTAGTCAATCGATTTTTAAATTTTTAAAATCTAATTAAATGTAATGTAATCAAGCACAGATTATGTTATTTCCATACAAAATATGCATTTTGTAAAATCTCACGTGAGATTAAGGGTGGTGGGAGGGGGTCGAACAAAATCTCGCCAAGGGGAGAGGGGTGAGGGACTGAAAAATCGCCAAAATTGCCTCACGTAATTAATGGATGCCCCAAACCCCTTGTTACAAAACACTTAAAAAACTTACCTTATGATAAAAATTAGAAACATATTGAATCCCGCGTCAACTAATTCCGTAATCTTCTTCCGAGATTAGTTTTATACTTATACAATACCTATTAACTTATTGCAATGAATTATTCATATTCATACACTATTCATTTGACAAGAACCTGTTATTATTACAATTATTTTATTATTTATCACCGGTAATTACATATTCTACCAACCACTTATTACTTTGACATTTATTATTTCAAGCGTTATTTAAGAAATTTTTGTCTCAGACGATTTGCAATTGCAACAAGTCAAGAACTAGACATAACATAGTCAAACTAAAAGTAGACATGTGGTTACATGTAGCTATACTTCTTAAATTTTGTCGATTTGACTATAAATATACGGCCTTATTTGAACACTGCATAATCACTGCTTAAGATTCGCCCTGTCACTATCTGTCACTATTTGTCACTATCTTACAAAAAGGGATGGCACTATTTTAAACACGAATTAACTTTTGACAGAAGTAAAGAGACGTTTCTAAGTAAGGCCATTTAAGTTCACGCAGAATCTACTTATACAATAAGGTCGTCAAACTATGCGCTAACTTTAAACTTGTCAAACTTGTGCCAAATTTTACACCAATTTTACAATTTAACAAATTTTATTTAAAATTTTTTTTAGAAGAATTCTGAACCATACATTTTGTATAGATACCAATAATAGCAAAACCTCAATAGGCAAAAGATCTTCCTGTGACTCTGCTAGGAGTAAGGAGTCCACAATCATTCATTCACATTCACAATAGCCAACGATCAAGCGAGTACCACAGGGCGCAGGATCCCAGGGCCACAGGCCGTCATTAGTCTACATCCATCTCTGTCCCGCCAATAATTACTGCTCACACGCATAGACAAATCACACGGGGATGTGGTGCAAAACAAGGAAGACAGAGATTATTTTAGGCCGTCTTGTGAAGCAAACATTGCATTCTTAAATTATTTATTTTTCTGAGTTCCGGTTTTATAAGTAATTTTGGTGTTTTTATGTAAACAGAGCTAGAGTTATTGACTTGGAAGTGAATAATTCAAATAAAAGCGTTGTGTTTCTTTGTAATTGGAGCAAAAATAATCCGTAACTGTACTATTATTATTATATTATTATTATATTATATATATCTATTATTTTATATAAAAGACACCATGTTATATAAAATAACAAACGAAGAACGACGTGATACGACTTTGTGACATACTATACAGAATATAAACACTTGACATTGGCAAAATTGACATTATTATGACACATGCCATTAACGAAGAAGAAAAAGAGGAATGACATTTGACAGTCAAAAATGACCATAATATAAAGTAATTACGCCGAAGCCCAATTTCTGCAAGTAGGTAAGTTAAGTACCCAATTACTAGTAAAGGGTCAAAAGTACCAATCACGCGCATCACTAATTTCATGTAGTTAATTGACATTTGAATAACAGATGACGTTACCAAATAGATGTTGAAGATATTTGTCCAAAAGACCTAAATACCACGGGTTACCTTTCGTGAGCCGTTCTACAGTTATTTGGGCCCAGTGGAGTTTCAGAAATCAAATTCTAATTATATTGTCTTTTGGGATTCCATATTTATTGCTAAATGATATTAAAGTACATTCAGATACCAAATATATAAAGAATGATGTGTACCTTAAGTGTACCTAATAACCTTTCTTTCCCTCGCCTTTTTTTCAATTTTATGACTATTTCATGAATTTACAAAGAAGTCAAGCAGAAGAATTAATTATTACCACCATAACATTAAACGTAAAGCATTTTAAAACTTTCGCTTTAAAACTAAGTAAAATATCACTGACTGAAAATATTCAACATCATCATCATCATCATCATATCAGCTATCCATAATGGCATAGGCTATTATTAATTCTAGGCTCTGATTCTGCTGAAGAACGAAATATAAATTTTCTGACAGTTCTGGATGAAATGTTGACTCCACACTTGAGATTCTTCGTTTGACATTTAGGAAGAGACATAGTTCTTATAAATTAATTAGTTTTTCTCGTGTTATTTAATGCTTTATTGGGCAATCTTAACGGAATTTTAATAATTAAATTAAGACTTCTTAACAGAAGTATACACAATTGACTTTTAAATTGTATTATGTTGCATTGTGATTGGTACGACGAGGGATCGAAGAAAATTCTAGACGCCAATTTCGCGATGTTGTTTAGAATATACAAAATGACGATCAAATGCAACTTTGTGACGATGTTGAACACTCAATAATCAAAGACTACCCGCAACAGTAGACAACAGTGGACAAAACCTTTGAGTGACAGAACAACAGAGAGGAAACGCTTCGGCTTATCCATTAAAATCGTCCCTACGCTAGTGTGTATGTTTTTTGTTGCACTATAAAACTGGGAAATCCGGTGTGGAGAGGTTGGTTTCCCTGCATTATTACGTGGATGATGCAACTGCAATTCTACATATTTAATCTGATGCCGCACAAGTTCACAAGTCGTTTTTCACTTCAGAATTATTCTTTTGTTTCATTAATATATTATAGTTTGGACTCGAAAATGTTGCTAGATTTATGTGTTCGGTACTTTATTAACTTCCTTATTCAACATATGAGATAAGTATTTTATAGGTAGATAATCTGTGGATAAATAACGTGCTTATTTATCCACAGATTATCTTAATATTTTAACCCACCATTATATTCGACCAACGTCAGACTGAGACTAAACGTCAGACTTGAGTCTCAGTCTGACGTTGGTCGAAGCAACAAGTCTGCAGAGCAGAGTGTTTTTTCGTCGGGGTTCGGAGTGAGTCAAGTGTTCCTAAGGATGCCTCGTGGAGGGGCGAAACACGTGTCGAATTTCTTTTGGAGGTAACTCTTTAGGAATAGATTGGCGGAATTGTACTAAACATTTGTCCATCTGTTTAATGTTTTGTAATGGATTTCCGCAAGGTCACGCCTGAATCAATTATCTAATAACTGGTTATAAAACAGTGGAAAAAAAAATCCTCATATATAACTTAGTTATGAAATCTTAGTTACGAATGTGAACCAAACCGAAATGACATTGCTAAACTGAATTTTCGTCTCATGAAATCAAGCCCCTATTTACATACTGTGTAGTGTAAACTTATACTATGGTAACAATAGAATTAGAACACTTATCTTCATGCCTCTCCTTTTTGTGGTCTCCACACATGCAACATTACGTACCTACCATCTAACTAGTTAAGTATCTACAAAACCGCAACTGCGATTACACGTTGCGTGACTCGAGCTAGATTCTGCTAGGAAGCTAGAATGGGAAATGTTCGTAATATCTCCGTTACCTTCTTTTAGTTGAAGACAAAAAACGTAGTTGTTTAAACAGTTTGAAGTAATTGCACGGTTCCAGAATTGTATTCGAGTTTGCCGTTACTTATAGCAATCCTGTCGTTTGTAACAGTGACGAAGTTAAGCAATCTACTGCTACAGTCCTTGGATGATAGAGTCATTGGATGACCGCAGAAGCATCTTTATCTGAGCGCTTCTGTGCTTCGGAAGGCACGTTAAACTGTCGGTTCCGGATTTTCAAAACTGGCTATGACGCATGCCTTCGGATGGTCGATTACCACTGTCACCATAATTGGCCACATACGAAAGTACTAGTAGTAACAGTATCTCAAATTACTTATCTATCTGATAAATATATCTGTCCTGTATTAGTCAGAGTCCCTAGGTCCTCAATATTAGGGTATTCAACTTTCAAATCTATCTGTTCTGTATTAGTCAGGGTCACTAGGTCCTCAATATTAGGGGATTCAACTTTCAAATCTATCTGTCCTGTATTAGTCAGGGTCACTAGGTCCTCAATATTAGGGGATTCAACTTTCAAATCTATCTGATAAATATATCTGTCCTGTATTAGTCAGGGTCACTTGGTTCTCAATATTAGGGGATTCAACTTTCATCTGTCCAATAAGCACCCCAATCGTCTTAATAGTTTCAACCTGAAACGACTCGTTTCCACTTTTCCGAACCGAATCCCGAATCCGCACTGAGGTCAATACCTATAACACAAACTGAACAGGAAATACTACAAGGAGACAAAAAGCACCATTACCTACTGAGCATATTCTAAGGTTTAGTAGAATGTATGTAACGCGTGTAACCAATGTCGGAGACCCTCGGACCACCTCGATGCGAGCCCACTTGTCTTGAGAGCTTTGAGTGCCCGCTTCGTGCTTCTGAACATATTAGGTTGGGGAAAGTCTTTTCACATTATAGTATGTATGAACTCTTAATAAAATCTCTTTGGCTATACTATTTGTATCTGGCTGGTTTTGGTATAATTAAAAGTTTAAATTTTAAAGAACATAATTCTAAATTCATATTAGGGAAATGTGTGATTTTTATTTGTTTTTCGTACTGTCAAGATGAGTGAATCTAATGAAGAAATTCGATACATTTTAAAATTTTACTACAAACAAGGTAAACATGCAATGCAAGCCTCGAAAAAAATTTGCGATGTTTATAGACCTAGTGCAGTGTCTGTGAGAGTAGCACAAATTTGGTTTAAACGTTTTCAATCCGGAAATTTTTATGTCAAAGATGCACGTCGCTCTGGTCGCCCTATTACGGATAAAATGGATGCCATTTTTGAAAAAGTAGAGCAAGATCGGCATATCAGTAGTTACGACGTAGCTGAAGAACTGGGAATTGACCACAAAACAGTTTTGGCGCATTTGAAAAAAACTGGGTACACAAAAATGCTCGATATTTGGGTACCTCACGAGCTCACTGAAAGAAACCTAATGAACCGTGTACTCATTTGTGATTATTTATTACGACGTAATGAAACCGAACCATTTTTGAAGAAGCTGATAACTGGTGATGAAAAGTGGATCACGTACGACAAAAACGTGCGAAAAAGGTCGTGGTCAAAGGCCGGTCAGGCTTCACAGACTGTGGCGAAACCCGGGTTAACTCGCAACAAGGTGATGCTGTGTGTGTGTGGTGGGATTGGAAGGGCATTATTCATTCTGAGCTGTTACCACCAGGCAGGACCATCGATTCTGAACTCTACTGCGAACAACTGATGAGATTAAAGCAAGAAGTTGAGAGAAAGCGGCCGGAATTAATCAACAGAAGGGTTGTGATTTTTCATCATGATAACGCTAGACCTCACACATCTTTAGCCACTCAGCAAAAATTAAGAGAGTTTGTCTGGGGGGTGTTAATGCATCCGCCGTATAGTCCTGACCTTGCACCTTCAGATTTCCACCTGTTTGGGTCTCTTCAGAATTCTTTAGGCAGTGTCAGGTTAACATCACGAGAGGACTGCCAAAACCACTTGTCGCGGTATTTTGATCAGAAGTCCCAAAATTTCTATACCAATGGGATCATGTCCCTACTTACAAGATGGCAAAAAGTTATGGAACAAAATGGTACCTACTTTAGTAATGGAACATACTTTAGTTAAATGTAAATAAACTATATTAAAAAATGATTTGAATTTTCTTAAAAAATGCGAAGAAAGTTTTTCCCCAACCTATTATAATTCGTATGTCAATGGCCAACTCATCTAATGCTATGTAAATGACATATATATATTTGCTGTCCTTGTCTTGGTCGTGTTGGGTATAGACCTACCTGTTATTTCTTCACCCATCCCAGTCCCTAGCAAGTCTCGTCTAATTTTTCATGACTAAGCTGACGTGTCTACCGTCCACAAAAAGTCTTTAACCACGAAACTACAACAGGCGAAAAATTCCGCCGAACTCTCTAGATTCTGCTAAAAGTGGTGACAATAATGTCAATGACATAAGATTCAAAATGTTTACAACTCTGCACATATTAAACACAGGAAAGCTTTTGTAAGCCAAACTTACGTGCCTTTTATTAGACCCTAAGCTGTTCCTAAGCTCATGACAATGATCATAAAAGACATCCCAAGAATGCTGTTAATCCAAACATGTGTAAGTATATAAACATAATAGACGCTTGCTATAAAATGTGACAACGCACGTATTTGTTCCCTTATCGTTAAGTCAGAGCCACCGTTATCCTGACAGGCAGTGTCACTATGAACTATTCATCTATGTAAAATAGACTTTATTACGCTGGATTTAGAGTAAGAACAGCTCCATCCAAATGTCTTAATATGTGATGGGTGACAGCAATGTAACATCCTTTTTCTTATCCTGTGGCAATATTCTCTAGCTTGTAGTTTAAGCCACTTAAGCTCAATAACGTACATTATTAAACATGAATCTGATACTTTATTGACAAACAATCCTTCTCAAATCTAATATCTGCTCCTGAACTAAAAGGATTCAGCAGTTGGAAGACTTTGTAAGAAAAGAACTTCATGGAAAGTGGATTCCATCAACTAGTCTACGTATACTGTACGAGTGTCAGTTGAACTGTACGCCACTATTGTTCAAACTATGGCATGACCTAGGGTTGTCATGTCAACCGTATCTCAATTAGCAGTGCGCGTGCGCAGATCGTCGCTGACAACCCTACAGCGCGGCGATAAAATGTACGTGACAGGCCGACGGGTCATGCCTGGGTCAAATTAAACAGTGCCTGGTACATAATACATAGCCCAATTTGTAGTGTACCTATAAACAATTTTGGATCGGAAAAAAACAATGGACGACCAGTGGTCTACTTCTGTTAAGGCATTGTTGTTTTATAGTGGTAGAACTGTGTCATTTTATGAGGTAACGTGATGATGGTGACCTTTTTAAATGAGTAGGTAATTATAACTTTTGATGTAGATCATCGTGTAACGTGTAATGATTAAAAAACGTATGGAACCCAACAGTCCCGATTTTATAGCGTTCCATCCGTCTAAGTTTGGAAAAAAGGTTTTGTTGTGTTATGAAGGTACGGAATGGAAATTGCATTAACTTGTGATAAGTCCAAAGTCGCGTGACTGCTGCTGCAGAACGCCAGCATAAAGTGGAAGACCCTCTATGGCCTCAATGATCTCCTGTAAACCATGAAAGAACCAGTGCTAAAAATAAGTGGGTGGGCGACTTTTATACCCTCAATAACAGTCAGAGGCACGTTGCAATACGCATGGATACCGTAGGTATTGACAGGTATTTACTGCAATAGATACAATGCGTCAATTGCAATTTTCTAATCGCTGGGTTCGGGCCTTGCAAAGCTATCAAGCACTTAACACATTGTTTACACAGCTCAGAATTATAAGTACTTAGTAACACAAGTCCTACATCCATTAACCTTTTAAACCATAGATAACTTAGAGGTGTTAACACGTGCACGACCTTTCACCTTACCAATCTATGCCCAGAGGTCAAATATATCATGTCATTTGCCGATAACATGAATGGCATGAGCTGGAATCATTTGCATTTCACGACGACGTGTATATCAATGTTATTCGATTTAAAATGTAACGAAATGTAAAGCTGTGTATTCATTAAGAGACAAATGTCTAACCAATATGTCGAGCGATTTCGTATAATGCCGCGCGTTTTCGGAAGGTATGTCGAGCGGCATTGCGCAACGTCAACATTAATCGTCTTAAATTAATATGTCTTAACTTAATAACTTATACTCTTATTCTTAATAAAGGTTCAAAATAGTGTGATATTATTGAATTATGCTATTTACGACACCTATAAACTGTGCGTAGGTTTTTTTTCATTGTATCTGTTTCGTGGCGTTTAATGAATACATTCAAAATATTCTTTTGTCGATATATGCATGTCGCGATGTACGCATATGTAGGTAGGGTCATTATACATTCATATTCGAATGAAAAAGAATGATACATAAACGCAACACTAATTATGTAATTTTAAGATAGAAGTATAGTCTGTTTATATTTGTAAGTACATTTAAGGGCCTAGACAGGATATACTTTCAGTTGGCGTTCACGCCTTCGGAGAAATCCAACTGTATGAAAATGACATCACTACTCTGACAATTCATTCACCACACTGGTGGTCTAGTGGTAATGGCCCCGCCTTCCCATCCTAATGTCGGGTTTGAATCCGGTGTGCACCAATTAATTTTTCGTTTCGAAAAATCTATGTGCTCTATTCCAGTACTCTCAAATGGTGAAGAAAAAACATCGTAAGAAAACCTAAAAAGTTCTAAGACATGTGACATGTGTCAGAAAGGAGCCATTGAGGGGCGCAATATAATGTCTAACCACTGGTTCGAAATAACTAGTGACACGATAGTATTTAATTTTAAAAACAGTTCTACAACAACAACAGGTAGACAGCACTACAAGTGACACTATATATATATACGAATATTATCAGAGAACATAATGTCATCGTGTCACACGCCATGTCCAACAACATTCGCCTAATGTATACACGGCTTTATAACCATGAATGGGTGAAAATAACTGTACGCGGACCTTACATAGTAGCGAATGGGACAATCAGGGCCCGGAATTACTATTTTATAGTTGTCACTTCTATAGCTGTCAGTCCGCTGAGTAACGGCGTATGTTTGTATGATTTGTGTGGCGAGAAATGTCATTGTAATTGGCGGGTTTTACAGTACCTCAGCTTGGTAAATAATAAATAAATAAACTATAAATAATGACGGACACTTCACACAGCATCATCTAGCCTCAAAATAAGCAGAGCTTGTGTCACATGGTACCACTACTGATGAAAAGTATATACAAAGAAAAACACCCAAACCCGAGACAAACACTTGCAGATCATACAAACATATGTTCCGCGGCGGAAATCGAGTCCGCAACTTTCTTCGTCTCACACATTTCACACATCATCTGGCCCTAAAGTAAACCGAGCTAGTGTTATGAGGAACCACACGACTGATTATACTACATTTTGTTATATACGAGTACCTTAACACATTCATATTATACATAGAAAACTCCCGAGACCAATATTTGCAGACTAATATATTTGTCCCGCGATAAATTCCTTTTTTTATTCTGTGCCCGCGGCAAAATTTTACTTAAATAAATATTCGCGAGACTTGAGAGGTGGCTCCTATCTGGCTCAGCTTATAGGTATTGCGTATAGGTATTAATTCAACATAGCAAACACTGACTTTAGGACGCCATAGAAAGCCTAAGGTTTTACTTATACAACCATACGCTAAACTAAGACTAAGTTTTGTCTGTAATCTTAGATTCCTCATCATGGAAATACTAAAACTGGTGTTGAGGATCTAACTAAAGATTATTCACCGTTAGGTAGAACATCCTTTATCCTACTACAAGATGACTATATAGGTAAATACTAGTATTGGTGCGGAATATTCTAGAAAGCTGCCATTATCTACTTGCAGTTTAATCATAGACCGGTGCATTAATGGTGTTGACAAACATCCTCTTACCAGTCATAGAAACTTGAGTGCCCATCAGTAATTATCTGGGTAATGGACTCTGTACACTAGCATCTCGATCTCATCTGTAGGATAATGCTATTTGGATTTTAGATACGTCATAATACACCCTCTATTCCACAATTGAAACCCGATTGATGTTGTTCCAAATTTGAAATATTTATATAGTTGCCACGTTTTTTGTTTTTTCATGTATCTCGTTTATTAAATGATAGGTTCGTATAGAGATTTATTGAGGAAATGATAGGTCCTTGATAGAGTCATTGGGCATTAGTAGACAGACGACCTTATTATATGTCTCTGGAAATTCTGCGGAAAAGCGATGCTAATCCAGCCGGTTTCATAGGATTTCCGCGTAATATGAAAGTATGGGCATGTTGTATGGCGGCAAACATCCGATTAAATCCATGTGATGACTACTTACCTTATCTCAGGATATTAGCAACGATATTTCATTAGCTTTTAACATTTAACATTTGATGATGGCCATTTGAATGCAAGACCCAGGTAACATTTAGTTTAGAAAACAAATTGACAGAATGTCTATCTATATCACACATCTGCATCAGTCTTCTTTGTCGTTTGAATAGTGTCCAAGTGTAAATTGTGTAAATTACAGTGTTGCAAGATGCAACAAAACAAGCGAATGCATTTATCACCTTGACAGTGCGCACGAGTTGTCACTGTCTTAGAAATTAGGCCGCGTCGACACTGCCTGATTTTGAAACAGTAACGGTCCGACCTGCCATCTAGGAACTAACAAAGCAACTATGTGGACAGATAATGCATTATTTGATGAGATTCAACCCCATTGTTTTGTACAGTACGTTATCTTCGAATAGACGAGTTAATGGGGTTTGAGTTCAGTCAAACGTCTACGTAATGTATTACGCAATTCGGTTGCTCACTTTCACGATATTTGACGAACATTTCATCTCAAGTCCTGTGCGGTAACGTTTATTGACATTGATATAAGGTTCCAAATCCAATCATTCATCAGACCACGTGAAATAGAATAACTGTACTATGACCGTGGTTTAATAGAACTGCCGCAGAGCTAGTACTAGTTACAACAATATATTATTTGTTGATTCAACTTCCTTCAGGAAGTAGGTCTCGCACTGCTCTATTTGAATACGGTGTTAATAAATTTGATTTGATTTGTTAGCCAATCAACTGTTTTTTCCACTCATTTGCAGTCCTATAAAAATAGGTTGGACCTATAAAGATCCCTTAAGGAATACCATTATTTTTCCAATGTAACCGTTACATATTTGTGTACTTAGTTAAACAATATTTTCCATCACCTCGATAAAACGTTGAGGTCACGTTTGCTTTGATTAAGTACCTATACCTAGTACCTTCTTAGTTGAACCATGAACTTATGATGCATCACCTGCGCAGTGCGCATGCGCCCACGCCCCACACGCGATGTGGCCGGTGTCAAGTGGCTGTGATGTCATTAACTGCAGTTATCGCTAACTGTCAGTACATTTAAGAGGATCTTGAATGAACCATTGAGAGAGGAAGTCTTACATTTGTATATCCTTTTAGGCAGAGAGTTAACTAATAGAATCATGCGGCAGTACCGTACTATGAACAAATATAGTTTGAACATGTAATGCTATCGGAGCCGAGATATTTAACTAAAAAATCTGAATATTCTGATCATTTTTATACATGTTTAAAATGTAGGAGTAAAATTGAATAATGGTATGAAATTTATAAAATGTTTAAAATATATGTAATTAACAAAATAAATGAAGTAAAATATATGGAATGAATGAAATGATTTGAACCCCGACCTAGGACTGGGTACTCTATAATTCTTATCTATCTTTGATGATAGTGATGATGATTACATCGCTGAAAGGCGCTACATGGCCTTACAACTTTTAAAAATCCAGAACTACTTAAAGATTTTGACGCTAAATTCGCATTAAATAAAGGAAAGCATAGGTATATTTACATTGATTACCTTATAATAACCCTTGAAACTATCTTGAAATCGGAAAATCCTTGACATAATGATTGTGCATAGGAAAGACACGCTATAAAAATAATAAATAAAAACTGGTTTATTGCTTTAGTAATAGGTACAAAATTGGTAAATATTTTAAATATCTTAAAACGCTAGGCTTACTAAGGTGCAAATTCAGCATCTGCTGTTAAAAACAACGCCAGTGCTCTATACTATTACCCCAAGCCCTTTTCAGTGGAGTAAACTCCACTGAAAAGGGAGGGAGGGATAAAACGTATTATAATATAAATGACTATATTATTGCTAAGATTGCATGGCCTCATGTTGCTCTGCTCTCAGACAGGTGACACATTTGAAATGTATAAACTCTCTTCTATTCGTTTTTCATAGTTAAGGTAGTTATAACATGGATCATGCAAAAAAGCGCCTAGACCAGGACGAGTTTCTTGCCAGTTCTTCTCGGGCTTGGGTTAGGAGGAATTGGCACCTAAATTCACCTAGTATGTAAGATGTTTCAAAGTGATTCTCGTGATTGTATTGAATAAAATATCTTTCTACTTTGACTTTGACCAGTTTGATTTTACTCATCCCCTCTGATATTATGACATGCCTGCTGAGTGATTATAGTTCTATTCACGGCTTGTTTGTCACTTTTATCTACGAGAAGGTCGATATTGATATCTTTATCGATTTTACGGTCATTTAACAATATGCTTTTATTTTGTAACGTGCAAAAACTGGTGCCTTGCTTCGCTATTACCGGTAGGATTTACATACAATGGACCCGTGAAATCGTGACATCCAAAATTCGGTATATTCGCATGATAATGTTGAATTTATTTGGATAAAACCCTTTACATTGTTGGGATGGCAAGTCCGTAAGTTTGTTACAAAAGTTGGTCAAGTACATCTTTTATAACCTACCTTCCTAGGTATATATATAACACCTATGCCTAGGTGTTTTTAGTTATCAATTCCTCGTAACCCAAGTCATAAACTAAATCAAATAAAATCAGATTATCTCATATCTCAACCATGAGTGTCAGATATTACGTCATATGTTATTAGGGAAAGTCCCAATGACATATTTTGTGTAACTTTTCAAAGCATACACATACACCTAGGATCATTCATATCATTCTAAAGATGCTATAATATTGAAGAGGCTGCCTGAAATCTTCGTTTCTCACGGTTCTGGCTCTTCAGCATTGTCTCAGTTTTATGACTTGTTTACACCCGGCGTCGCAGTATTATAACCGCATTATATAGGCGATCCCGTATTCGATTTCCGAAGGTGTAAACACACCATAAATGATAAACCTACCTATGTTAGACAAAGGTAGTAAACCAGGATCTAGGATATCATAAATCGTAATTAAACGCAATTATCAGCAGCACGATGTTTGGGCGTAGGTACCTACCTACTCGATATTTATCACCTAATTAGTTACCTATATTGAGTAGGTAGGTAAACAGTTGATAGCATATCTTGAACTAGGTAAACGAGAGTTTGGAATGAAATTATACTACACTGTCTCATTATTTGTAAATACATATTGACGAATATATAAGTAATCTATCAGTCACCAGACTAATACATTCAGATTTCCAAAGTTTAAGCTTTGCTTATTTATAACCGACTTAAAACAAGGAGGAGGTTCTCAATTCGGATGTTTTTTTTTATTATTTTTTGTTTGTTCCTCATTCATACCTCCGTCATTTAAGAATCAATTGCATTTTTTTATGTGACCAATCGGAAAGTACATAGGTATATATCTATGTACTTTCCGATTGGTCCCATAAACAAAAAAACAAACAAACATTATTTTGCTTGCTTGTGACTTTCCAGTGGTGTTACGAATAAAAAAAAAAGATACTATGATGATGATAAGTACCTACTAAAAAGCGTAAAATACAAACTGTTTTAACCGACTTTTAAAAAGGAGGAGATTCTCAATTCGATTGTATTTTTATGAGTTCAAATTTCATTCAATGAAGTCTGTTTTCTTTTTAGTTTTCAAAACATAATTATTTAATGGCAAACCCTCACGGTCCCGTCCAACCAATATCATTTCAAGTAAACGTCAAAGCCATATCGATTAACCCGCATGAATCAGAATTGCCGTAAGTGGAACAAATGTGCTTGTGAACCACCATTTACATAGTCTAGGATACGGCTAAAAAGGCAGTGCTCACTTTCGCTACGGCTAAAAACGGCGATTCGGCTTTTATGGGTAATTGCTTGAAGGTTCGACTAATTTAGGATTGAGGTGTTCTTGTGTAAGGCCTTGCTGAAAATTTTCGGAAATGCACAGGACATTTGGACTTTAGATCTTTTGAAATATTCAGATTGAATCTTAACCTTAAGTTTTTGACTGATATTCTGTTTAACAAACTGTTTGGAAACCTTCATAAAAATAATTCAGGGAAAGTCGGGTTATAATTTCCCAAACAACTCCTGTCTGTTTTAGTTGATGATAACGAATTGAAAGTTGAAGACGCACTTGAAGATGAACTTAAAATAAATCAATATTGGCTGACAACAACACATCACTATCTAACCCCAAAATAAGCATCGCTCGCACTGGTGTGAATATAGGTCTTTAAAAATATCATCCATCAAATTCATGGCATCAGACCATCAGTAAAGAAAGATCGGGGTGCCCAGCTGATTCATTTAACCCAGTAAACCGAGAAAAACGGTTTAATACTTCATATCAACTGCGGTTCCCATAAATATAGCTCTTAGTGAAACGCCGGTGACTTGCTTCAATATTGCTGTTGGTTTTAAAAACACGGTGAGGTTTGGTAATATTTATAAAGTACTATAGCTTTTTCTTCAGGTTTCTTGGTCTCTCGGTTTAGTCTGCCTGGACTGAAAGTTTATAAGAACACAAGCTTCTGCACGAGTTGTACCTTTCCCTAGATACCTCTTTCACAATTTTCGTAATGTTGATGTATATGAAAACGCCAACAAACAGACCGAAACAACTGTTCCTCATAAAAGCAACAATTTTATAGACTTCACTTCTTATTGCTGGACGTAGCGTTAAAAAACTCAGTAGGTCTGCAAACAAGTTACGTGCGTATGACATTTTGTACGACAAATTAAATCGTGTGAGGTGTGTGTGCGTTGTGAAACTGTTGCGTTGTCAGTAATGTTTATTACATCTGTATTTTATTCTTATGTTATTGAACTTTGCTTGAAAATGTTTTTGTAGACAGCTTATCATTTTATTTTCAACCTGTTCAAGCTGAGTTCGTTTCAAGTAAGCAATGAACGGGCTTTGGATTGCTAACGTGCTTGACATATCTCAGCTATTTCGTCGTCAGTTACCTGTAGCTTATCATAACTTCCGTAAGTAATTTCCACAGTTATAAATAAATAAATAAATAAATATTGCTGGACAATGCACAAAACACCATCCTAGTCCCAAACTAATAGGCCAGTCAAAATAGCATTTAACTTTGCACTACATTTTCGATCCAAATTGTTTTTTTTTATGAGGTTTAAGATCACTTACTGAGCATAAAATCAGAAAATGCTGACAGATCCAGGTGACGCTTCTAGCGCAATCTTGAAAAAACGTTTTTGGCCGATATCTCGGAAACTATGCACTTTAGGGCAAAAGTTATGGAAAATGTAGAAAATAAAATTTCGCATCTATTGTTTCTAATAAACTTTTTTGTAAAACTTACCGTTTACGATTTATGGCCCATTTAATGAACCGGTTTTTCTATCGCGGCCGATAACTTTTTAAATATTAAATTAATCAATAAAATGCATTTAACTATTTTTAAAGATCAGTTCATTTTCTACAACTTTTGTTTCAAACTTTTTTTTCTAATGTCAGTACTTTTTGAGTTATAGGATGTTTAATGTTGGACTACCGGGCGTAAAGTTAAAAATTTCAAGATACGCATAGAATAATAATGGTACAAACTCAACAAATAAATTAAAAAAAATATCCTGATTGTTTATGTACTAAAAAATGTAGTTGTAAAAAATAAACTAATCTTTAAAAATGGATTTAATAATTATTATAATAATAATATAATAATAATATAATAATAATAATTTAATATTTCAAAAGATATTGGCCGCGATAGAAAAACCGGTTCATTAAATGTGGCATAAATTGTAAACAGTAAGTTTTAAAAAAAAGTTTTGAAGAAACAAAAGATGCGAAATTTTATTCTCTACAATAATGGTCTGCATAACTTTTACCCTAAAAAGCATAGTTTCCGAGATATCGGCCAAAACCCTTTTTTCAAGATGGCGCTTGAAGCGTCATCTGGATCTGTCGGCATTTTGTGATTTTATGCTCAGTAAGTGATCCTAAACCTTATAAAAAAACAATTTGGATCGGAAATTTAGTGCAAGGTTGACCAAAAAAAACATCTATTTTGACATGCCTATAAGCATAACTTGTATTATGATGACTAGATGACTGATAAAACACTATATTTTTAAATACATACTTATGATAAAACACCCAGACACAGAACAAACACCTATGTTTTTAAAACAAATGTCTATCCTGGGAGGGAATGGAACCCTCAACCTACAGTGCATAAGGCAGTGCTACTACCAACTGAGCTGACAGTCCAGTTACGAGTGTATCAGCTACTTTGCTGACAAGTAGTACTTCAGCTGATAGCAGTGATGTAACAGCATGTGGCATTTTAACTTATTAGTGCCTACTTCTTGCGCCAGCGATACCTGTCTGTTGACAAATCGACACATGGTTGAACATGTTCATACCTAAGTAGCAAATAAATACTCGTGTAACGTACGAACCACGTATGTAATATGTATACGAAACGTAACATGAGTACGGTAAGAATTCATAAAATAGAACCATTTGCACCCCACAATAGAATATTGTTGCATTATTCAAAAAAATGTATAAGTAACTAGTCGCTTCTTTTGTCACTTTGATTTGACGTCATTTCACCCGATGACATTATTTTATCGAACGTTTCCAAAATCGGTTCAAAGTAGTAAAATTATATATTCTAACCAGTGAAAAGCAGACACAGCATTAAGGTTTAACTGCTGCATCTTCTTGTAACAAGCAAGGCAGGATTGGATCGTAAATGCAAAAACAAAAAATATTTTATATTTCTAAGCGTTGTCAGGAATGGATTTATAAGGAACTCGTAAAGTACACACTAAAACCAAGCGTACAAGGTTCGAGGTTCGAGGTTCGAGGTCAAATTGACATACCTTAGCCTGATCTTGAGAATTTCTATGGTCCTTTGACATTACGAGTAAGCCTAAGCATAGCATAAAACATTTGTTGTGTTATGCCCGTATACAAGCGTGCACGTGTACTTTAATTTTATTCTAATTACTACCAACCTATTTGGCATTTTATACTCAAAGGTACTTTTCTTTATTTACAGGTACGTCCTTAAATAACCAGAGCCTCGAGACAGCTCACTGCATCAGCTAAGACACTACCTTACACAGAGTAGTCCAAACAATCAATCCAAAGCAATATGATGCTTCTGGATCTCGGTATTTATATGTATAATAAGTATATCAAGTATGACCCAAGAGCTGGCTCATATTTGGCTCAGCGTATTAGCATTGCCATTCTACGTGGGAATGCTGCCAGTATCTTGGGAACGCTGCCCTCTGGCAGTGATCTGGATCAGTTGAGATATCTATAGATCGCTT
Organism: Lampropteryx suffumata; assembly: GCA_948098915.1. Lineage (NCBI taxonomy): Eukaryota > Metazoa > Arthropoda > Insecta > Lepidoptera > Geometridae > Lampropteryx > Lampropteryx suffumata. The sequence goes on along the minus strand of OX402546.1, from coordinate 2,443,264 downwards.
TAAACGGTCCTTAGATAGCTCAACTGTTTCACATGTATTTTATATTATTGTATATTATTCTGTACATTTCTGTAATTATTTCAGTATGTCAATGTAAAATAAGTATTATCAGTCATGTGGTTTCATAACACAAGTTCTGCTTACCTTGGGACCCTATTATTGTTCTTATCTAACAAGAATTTGTTTGGGTGCCATCAAAACGGCTCAAATGCAGCACAGCATCTAGCTGCTAGATTAGGGCTTAGATTCAGAGACGTAACTGAGCGTGAACATACGCTTCCGCTTGTATAAATTAAGAGCGGTTTGAAAAACAACTTAAAATATCGTCTCTGGATCTTAAATTTTGAATGTGCCAAGTGCACGAAAATAGTCTGGGAGGCGTCCTTTAATCCTTCCACCACACTAGTTTGAAGTGTCTTGTGACACTATAAGAAGAAGAAGCCATAGCTAAGGTGATATCTATGGCTGACTATGATGGCTATGATGAGGTGACTGGAATAGTCATACCATTACATATATACACAAACACTATGTTTAATATAAAAATGTTGAATTCGCCTTTTAGAGGAAAGTAACAAAAAATATTAACAATTGTTGACAAATATGTACAGAATAATATAGGTACAATAATATAAACTTGTGGCTCTGTGACTTGTAGCTGTAGACCTGGCGAACATTTTTCGAAATGACTGAAATATAACTTTTTTGCGTTTTCAACCCCCATATCTCCGCCATTTTTAAAAAATTCCAAAACTGAATAGTCAAAAAAATTCTATATAGTTATAAAACTTGCTCACAAAATTTCACGAGAATCGGTTCAGAAACGCGACCTGGAGAGGAGATCGTCCGGACAGACGCTGGCCGGACATACGAAAGCATTTTCGCCTATGCTGAAACGGAGACAAATACATGTAAAAATTTCGAACTAAGGATTGTTTAAAACGATCTACCAAATGATCAATACCAGAGAGCAAGGTCCATAAGACACTGGCTGCATTGCCACATTGAATGACAATGCGTTTATCGAATACGCTGGGCCAGATAGGAGCCAGTCCTAGGGTCACGTAATGTTTCTACTAAACGCCCCGAAATATGGATACAAGTTGGGCTCCAGGGTCTCGACTTCCAATATAAAATATGTAGGTCTTATCGAGACTTGTAAATTCGGTCTACTTGCTCCGGAGCCTAATTTGCGAGAAGGTCGTAAATTCACTAAACCGTGTGAACCTTCGGGTCGAGATTCGAAACTTTGTACTTGGCGTCCATATTTCACCAACTTTATGAAGACCTCCCATCGCCCTACAATCATTGAAGATGCATTTACCGAAATTATTTTCATTCATACACTCTGTTATTTTCTGCAAGAATTTTAAATAAAAAATCAAGCATTTATTTTTGTACCTGCTGCGCGCGATTTCTTATGCGTAGTAGGTACTTACGAGTACATAAAGGCCGTGCACTCACTAGCGAATAATCCGCGCGGTTTAAAACAAGCTATACTATCTCATTTTCTACGCGGTTTTTTCCGCTAGTATGTTCGCGTACGTCTGATTCCATGTTCCACAGAATAGCGCGTAAAAAAACGCAGTGTGCCAATTCCAATACCAGAGATAATATGCCGCCCAAAGGTCTCCGTCATTGTCTCACAACTTTAAAAAAACCGGGATTGAGGAAAAATGATTCAGCTCTCACATGCCGGCACGTAGAGGATTTTTTGAAATTGACCAATTACCTAAACAAAGAAACAACTTTCCTACACTGTCATAAATTATAATCATAACAATCGTATGCGTTCCCAGCACGAATTAAAGGCTATCGCATACGATCACGTAGGACCTCATAATGAACGTATGTCACTGTAAGTTCACTTGCAATGTTAAATGAGCCCTAAAATTTACCACATTAAGTTCTTTATAGCCATGCAATGATAAAATTAAAATAGCCGACCACTCTGGCAAACACCGACATAACTTAACGACTATTTTCAAATCGTATAAATCTATTAAGCCTAGCGTCCCTACTCCATAATTGTTTGGATAATATCGCCATATGTGATAAGTCCACCGTGTACAGGACATAAAATATTATACTATAGCCGTAGCATTAATTAATTAAAGTATGTACCTAAAATGTAATGTTCTCAATAAAGTTAATTTATTTCACTTTTCAAACATTCGTGAGTTGTACTATATAGTTGTATTATTTTGTGGATGGAGGCACCGACACTGTTTCGATTCATCTAGACTAGAGAATCTTCATCAGGGTGAGTTTGAGCCGCGGTCCACTCTTTGCCGCTCGAGTTCACGGTTGATTTATAATTACGTAATTACATTATATGTATTCGATAAATAGGAAATGAGTTTTGTTGCGTCCAATAACACGTTCAATAACACTTTTCTTACAGACTTTAGTTAAGGAGAAGACACATTTTTGTTGTGTTGTTAAGTACTCAATTATCACCTCACTGTTGTTATGTTACACTACAGTAACTCAAACTGTCTGCCTTCTCACATTATTTTCTAAATTAAGCTAGACTTATTGACTCGGGTGTGATAATTGGAATAAGTAAATATTTTGTGTTTCTTTGCGAAATTTCCCAGGTCATTTGTGTGATGGACACAGATTTTAGTTCTGTGTCTGAGTCTGTGTACATAAAGTATCTTATGTATTTCAAAATATATAAGTGTTTTATCAGTCATCTGGTCACCATAAAACAAGATATGCTTAGTTCGGGGCTAGATGGTGTTGTGCGCATTGTCCACCAATTTTTGAAGTTTCTTCTTTTAGCGCGGTAGGTACGCATATTTTTAGATGAGGTAAAACATCTGAATTCGCGACACCATTAACGAGATTACTGAGACGCAGCCGGCTGCCGCGCTCGCCCCATTTGATTATAAACCTTAATTCACATGTTTACAGTCTACTTTTGTATGGAGAAGTTTACTGAGTTAGGTTCTTTGATATAGACGTAGCCGGCTGCCGCGCTCGCCCCATTTGATTATAAACCTTAATTCACATGTTTACAGTCTACTTTTGTATGGAGAAGTTTACTGAGTTAGGTTCTTTGATTTAGACGCAGCCGGCTGCCGCACTCGCCCCATTTGATTATAAACCTTAATTCACATGTTTACAGTCTACTTTTGTATGGAGAAGTTTACTGAGTTAGGTTCTTTGATATATTATCTACATTCTGAACAAAAAATATTGCATCATCTGTGTTCGTTCAGTATTTGATTGGCAGTCGCCATAATTACTGATTTTAAAGTGATTTATTACTAAACTCTAACGCGCCAAAATAAGTTTTCACTTCTGTCGGCAATCCCGGAGTGCAACCCGATTTTGTTTTATTTATTATTTATTGATTTATTTCAGCAATAATAAACTGTTTAAGTATAGATTTTAGACAAAATATCTGTCATTTTATATTTAACTACAACCGACGAACGAGTACACATGACTTTGTGATGTAACTTTTATCAAACTATTCACTTTGACACTGTCCAAATTGACTTTGAAGACAGATGTCATGTAAACGAAGAAAAACGATGTCTGTGAAGTTGATTACTTTTGACTGTCTTGCAAAGCAAACATAGCGCTCTTTTATTATTAGTTTTTTCGAGTTTTTTCGGGTTTTATTAGTAATTATGGTGATTTTATTCAAATAAAACTAGAGTTATGAAAAATTTTAGTAATAGTTTTGGGTTTCAAGCAAAAATAATTCGTAAATAATTTTATATGAAAGGTCACCTTTATTAATTTTAATCTTTTGTTCGCGTGTTTGTAATTTAACTCCTCCTAAACGGCTGGACCGATTTTGATGTTTTAGATATACAATTATATATATATAAATATATATTTTAACGGGATAGCTTATATAAAATTAAAAATGCCTAGCGACAAAATACTACTATGGATATACTGTAACATTTATAACAACACACACACATTAGCACAATTGACATCATTATGACACATGCCATGAACGAAGAAGAAGAAGTCCGTGTTGTCGAAGAGTTGGATTCCCTCGACACACACACACATTAACGTGAGTGATAGAGGAAGAAAGATGCAGGCAGTGATCGAGTGTGGAATTAAGGGAATTACTGGGAGGCACCGTGGAGGTTTCATTGGAGTAATCTCAGCCCGAAATGAGGCTGGGAGGGCGTGCGCGTGCGCATTGTACCAGTCCACGTTCTGGCGAGAATAGCCGCTCAAATAATTACTTACGTTTTACAAACTAACAATAAAACCGACTTTATCAGATCACTGCATGAGGGCAGCGTTCCAAGACACTGGCAGCATTGCCACGTTGAATGGCAATGCTCAGCCAGCTCTTGGGTCACGTAATGTATCTACCAGATGCCTGGATAATTTTGAAAACGTGGTGGGCTCCTGTTCCCAGGGTCTCAACTCCAAAAGGCTCAAATATGTAGGCCTTATCAAGACCGGTATATTTGCGCTCTTTGATAGATATAGATTGTATCTTGTGGACGCACACATTCTACATTTTATGTTACCACTACGCATGCAAAACCGCGGCAAACAGCTAGTCCATTACATTCACACGACAGAGCAGGCGCTAGGGTTGTCACCGCTCGGTTTCTCGTGCGTTATTCAATGGAAACAGTATAACGTAATTTTTTCTCGGATCGCCCGCGGCTGCAATTAACCGTCGATTTGCCTCCGCCACGCCACGAGAGACGTCCTGACTGTAATGTGCTTGGATCCCGATCGATCAGAGCTACTTTTGACTACACATTGAATAATAAATTGAAAGTCAAAGCCAAAACATTCTTTATTCAATAAAATCACAAGGACCACTTTGAATCGTCTTCTTACATGCTAGTGAATCTAGATGCCGGTTCCTCCTTGCTAGACGGATTCTTCTTGAACTGGTAACCCCAGTCGTCTAGCAACTCTTCTGGTCATAACACTTTTTTCTAACGTATAATCCATGTGGAACAAATCTCCTTGTCAATTTTGTTACGGATGCCGAGTCGAATTGGAGACTTTTGATCTGTATTATTTAATAGTAAGTATATTGAATTCTTTTAAAATTATTTATATAAGGTAAATTTAAATCAGCTTCTGACATTACTAGATGCTGCCCGCGGCTTTTCACGCGTGTTACGTACATAAAGAGTCTCTCTATGCCCGCCTCGAAAATGCAATCTATCTGCTTATAAAATTATATCAAGTTCAGTACAGACGTTTAGCCGTAAAACAGTAACAAACCAACTAAAAGACAAACGAAGACACTTTGGAATTGTAATTATTAGTATTGTATTGATTTACGCATAATTCCGAATGATCAAGACAACAGGATCGCAGCTGACGGTAACATTTTAGTGAAGCTGGGTGAAGCCAGGCTGTGGATGATGATGAAATTTCAAATCATCATCAATTTCAGTCTACGTCTGATTAAAAACCGACCTACCTACTTAAAACCGCCAACTTTCAAGTAAATCAAGTTCTTTACAAGCGAAGTTCAACAAACCCGGTATATTTTACTTTCGTTCGTTCTCGTTTACGCAATGGCCAATTAAAACAAGTTACAACACCCATTTTTGTTTAATCTCGGAAATGCTAGATGCCAGATGTAATGACAAAATACTACATTCACATTCCGATGATTCGCAGAAGCATGGTATAAAGTATGTATAATATGTAATACTATTTATAACATGTATTCTGCGTACGTAACTGTTAGAGATGTCGAAGACTCTATTACTAAAAAGCTCAACTTTTAATTGCAATCGAATACTAACTATATATTCTGTATTGAACAAAGATCAAAAATCTTCTCTCAACTTGAGTTTCTTTTCCATCTGTAAACAATGCTTTTCCATATTAAGTATAGTAAAGTATAATAATGTATTATAAGTTAATTAATAATTAATGTATTCTTATGCATAATTAAAAAAATATTACCATTCTGCACTCCTCTATATAAACTATAAGTGTGCGAAATGTCATACTCCTTCGTCCGCGCAATTTTCGTAAAAAGGGGTACAAAGTTTTTGCTTCACGTATTAATATATAGATGTATGTACTCTATCAGTCATCTAGTCACCATAATACAAGATGAAGAAGAACTAAGCATTAGTTTGAGACTAGATGATGTTGTGTGCATTGTCCCACAATTTTATCCTGGGATGGATCGAACCGTCAACCTACAGAAGCTGTCAGCTGTTCTCATTGTGAGCACGTGTGAGCTATAATTATGAATGTAGTTATTATAGAAACTTATTTTATAGCTCGAACAACCGAAAACCAACCGCACTCATACCCAACACTACAAATAGTATTATCCTGTACTAGCTGGTGCCCGCGACTTCGTCTGCGCAGGATTAGTACTTCCTGTAATTCTAACGGTTTTTGCATCGCACGCCAGAATAGCTCGTAGATGGCAGATTTTTTTCCTACTTTCTTGACACTTATCGTTATATTTAGGACAATTCACACAATATCTTTATAAATTATAGCCTATGTGTTATTCTGATGTATAAGCTATATTACTGTGAAGTTTCATTAAAATCCATTTAGTAGTTTTTGCGTGAAAGAGTAACAGACATACATACAAACTTCCGCGTTTATAATATTAGTCCTATATCTTATAAAAACACGTAATTACCTATCGTAGCGCTGTCATTGTCATTTTAATGTCAAAGAACTAAGATTTCAAAGATTTTAACAACTTATAACCTAGTTTGTGTTTATAAGATACCTAATAACAAATTTAAAGCTTACATAAAGGGAGGATTTTTGAAGAAAGTGTATTATAATATAAATGACTATATTATTGATATGAATGCCTGGCCTCATGTTGCTCTGCCCTCAGACAGTTAACTGACAGATTTGAACTGTATAAACTCTCTCGTATAATTTTTTCGTAGTTAAGCTAATACGAGTAAGATGTGTCATACAAAAAAGCGCTAAGACCGACCGCGGTAATTTTGAACGTCTGAACCAAAGCTAAACCATAGTCAAAACGTTATTCTTGACATATTTCGTACCGCGTTAATCACTAAAACGGAAACGAAAACGATTTAGATCTAAATTAGATACGTTGCGGGATCGCGTTATTTTTGACAGTGCTTTATAACGAACGTTTTTGATTTAGTACATTCTAGTTCATATAGTAATACTAGGAAGTTCTATATATAATTTTGTTCGATTGGTAAAATTAACGATTAAATCGTTCACGAAGAATAGCGTGAGACCATTTTGACATTCACATTAGCCAAATCCTAGCCAAATACGAATCTTTGCCAAAACCAATCCGTTCAATGGCAGTAACGTTGACAAATAGCGCGATCGCTCTACAGAACGAGTTTCTTGCCAGTTTTTCTCGGTCTTGGGTTAGGAGGAATGGACACCTAAATTCACCTAGTATATAAGACGTTTCAAAATGATCCTTGTGATTGTATTAATTAATATATTTATGAATTTTACTTTGATTTTGATAGACCCTTAGGATCTTAGGGTTTTAAGGCGTCTATTCGTTTACATTAGAATGGCAAGGACAGATTAAAAACGCCACGCTACTTTGTTTTGAGATTAAGCTGGGTGGGTAGTTATACACACTATATATTTATAGGGCAATTACTTTTCATTATAATTATGTCGATGTATCTGCATACTACGATGAAACAGAATGAAAAACCCCTGTCGTGTCAGTTTGTAAACTACGACGGTTTTACATTCTAGGTAATTTGCTGAGGCCAGTTTACGCAGCACGCTCGCTTTGATTGCGACAGTGACGTGATGAGAAATAGGCGGATTTTTAATTGTAATAGCATTCGTTGTGTAAATTTTTATTTTAAGTAGGTTAAATGATACCAGTTAAGTACTTTTTATATAATTTCGTACGTTTCACGCATTTACTTTGATAAGTTATCTTTAAGAAGTGAAAGATTTTTATTTATAGAATACTAGCGACCCGCCCCGGCTTCGCAAGGGTGCAGTGCTGATACTAATTATACTACAGAATGGTATAAGCCCGCGATGGGATATGGCTATCCCTAAGAGATAGCCATATCCCATCGCGGGCTTTTTTGTAGACCTTTTGAGGGTGGGTGTACAATACTGTAGTACATTATTTTGATCTATCTCGTAGGGTTCAGCCAGCGTTTGCAATGTAAGCGCAAAAAAATGTGTTTATTTACGACACCACATAAGAAACCTTTAAAATGTTCAGTGTTTCTCTACTATATTATGCATGTTTAATACGTATAAACCTTCCTCTTGAATTACTCTATCTATTAAAAAAACAGCATCAAATCCGTTGCATAGTTTTAAAGATCTAAGCATACAGCGGGACAGACAGACAGCGGGAGGCGACTTTGTTTTATACTATGCAATGAAGTAAATTGGGCAAGTATGTGACACGCACAGTGAAGGCTTCTGAAGTCAGTATGGATAAGAATAGTTATTCTTATCATTAGTGGTCAGGTCCCAAACCGATTCAATAGATAACTCATCTATTTCACATGTATTTTGTATTATTATGTACATTTCTGTAATTATTTTTGTAAATAAATATATCAACACTTAACAAATATATCCTCTAAATAAATAGATAGATAACAGAGTTCTGTCAGAACTCTTTAAACTATATTTAGCAAATGTTATTCATGTTTAGGCAATTTTCTCAAAAATATAATATAATGGTGAATGACTCATTATCCGAATGAAGGTATAGTTATAGCCTCTTCTTGGCTTATAAATGACTAATTTGATTCAATGTCAACGCCATTTACTCAATTTGTATCACTTTTACTGACATATGGCCAATAATTGAGCAGTTTGTAACAGAAGCTAAATCAGTTTTAATGTGTTATTTATACTTTTATATATACCTTATTGGTATTTTGCTCTAATTGACCGTATCAGTTCCAGTTTGTACAAAAACCAGTATCGATTCGGACGCAGTGTTTGTAATTTATATCATTCCTGCTAAAGTTAGGGCATGTTGCATTATTGTGTTCGATTCCCTTGCGGGGCATATTTGAGTTTGAGTTGAGTACAAAACACATAGTAAGTTGAGTTAAATAAGTGAGCTAAAATAACTCCATTTTCAATTGTTTGAAATTAAAATACATTTAAATTAATATCATTGTTTCCACTAACTGACCATGAATTTTTTAGATATCAAACATCAAATTGAACTGGAATAGATGGTTTTTCAATATATTTTTTCTGTACCTATCATTCAGCCTCCACTTAAATGTTAATGTGTATTCCAAGAACGTTTCGTCTTGTTACAGTGCAATCTAAATATATACTCAGTGTCCTTTGACTCACTGAATTCCAAATATATCGTTAAAATTAGAAATTGCGAGAATAATTGAGTCAAGTGTCCCAATTTAATTCTGATTTAAATTCATCGTCGACTATGCTCATCATCATCATCGGCATCATCCACTTATAGCCTGTTTTTGTTGAAAACAGCATAAGTTCATTAAGCAATATAAAATAAGTAGCAAGTAGGTGCGTAGGTACTTTAAAGTAATGGCCAAGGGTTTAATAACCATTTTATTAACTGTAGATGACTCCGATTCTTCTTGGTCGTTAAGACGTGAAACACATCTTACAGATGAATCTGATTTAAGTTTTTGCAAATTAAACCAACATTAAGGATTTAATTTATTACCTCTTTAATGCGGTCTCCTTAAAAAGTAATTTTGAATTTCGAACGCGCAGAAACATGGCGCCTGAATTTGTCGGCGTGCGTTTGCGCTTGAGCACGTAGCGCAGTAGGCCATACCAAAAAACTGATGTGTATATTATTTTATGAGGCGAAAATCAATGAGGTGTGTTTGCCTATCCCAAGCTCTCAATATTCATAACGGGCACACCATTGTTCCCGCCTTTAGAAACGTCACGTATGCGGCGCCATCTTGAAAGGAACGTGCTTGTTACGCATCCAAAATTTCTAGATACTTCCACTATCACTAAAGCTCTATGTTTCAGGTAAGAATTATGAGTATGAGAGCTCACTATAAGTTGGTAGTTTTCATGACCCAAAGAAAAAGATGAATGTGTTGGGTAGCATCGAAATAAGTAGCTTTGATGGACTCGTGCAGAAGTACCTGCACCTTGTAATGCCGTATGCTAAACACATTTTTGACTGATGACTTACTGCTGTCAAATTCAGGACACGTTTAGGAATGTGATTGTTTCTGAATAAAAAAAACCATTAGACGTGAAGAATGTTATAATGATTCATGAAAATATCAATTGTTACCTTAGTTGCCTACTTATTATGATTTACGATTAACAAAAATCTTTAACTCGACACCATAAATTTCTCTCATCAAAGACGAGTAAGATAAACATACTGCTGGTAAACTGGTATAACAACACGTTATTTATACCTTAATTCTTTTCCGCAAAACTCCTTTCGCGTACAAACTCGCATACATGTTCGATTGTAATTTATGAGCAATTTGAAAATCGAATGATCGAGTTCGCGGTAAAATCGATCGTCAAAATGGAGGCTGGTTAAAAAGGCGCCAAGTTTATTAAAACGAGTAACGATATATCCGATCTTATGTATGACACAAATCCAATTTAACTGATGATGGACGAGAAAAATCACAATATTTATATCAAGCAGGACTTTTTGTGGTTATAAAAACCTTCGTTTATTGTACTCATAAATCATGTGACATCATGTTGCTATTAATGGCCTTGTAGATAAAAATTTATACAATATCATGAGATATTATTAATTTCCAGTTATATGTAGAAAGGTAGATCATTTACATTCAATCGTACTGATTTTTTTTCAATCTATTATCTATACTATCTATATACCTATCTATACTAACATTACATACACAAGAGGAAATATTTGATTGTTTGTTTGTTTGTATTTAATAGGCTCCGAAACTACTGGAACGATTTGAAAAATTATTTTATCGTTGGAAAGCTACACTATCCCCGGGTGACATAGGCTACTTTTTATCCCGGGAAAATTGGTTTGTTCCGGGAAAAATCTTCAACGCAGACGAAGCTACGCGCGGACAGCTGTTTATTAATATTATGCAATCGGTTAATCGGAACTCAACTGTCAAATACTCGATTACGATTTATTCTGTGATTGTGTGATTTTAATTACATAAATCACTCTCTAAATGATACCTACAATAAATCCGTAAACTGAGAATTTTGTTATTTTATTCTTTACCACCGAAACTATGAAGGTACGGTAGCTTGCTACCATAAAATACCAGTTCATCATCAATGATCATGATCATCAATGATTTTCTGTTGTTTATTAAAGGGCTCTGAGGAAACAGAAAGTGTCTTCAAATCTATGCCAAGAACAAATCAGTATTCCGAAGCCGCTACATTGTGTCACAACAAACAAAAATGTCCAAGTTATTCGTTTGCGTAACGATATTTTCTATTTGCTAACTATCGCACCTGTGTTCGGTCGGCCGCCATCTTAGAAAGTTGAGATACTCGTAAATTATGCAACTCTCTCACCACCCATTTCCACGGTTCAACCTTAAAATTTCTAATGGCTTTGGTACATTTAAAGTTACATAAAAATGGCGGATCGTTCATAACGAATCATAAATCTTTCGCGATTTATTTGTGTCTCAATTGAGCTGTTAGGGTTGGCTTGGTACTTTAGCGAGCATATTTCGGCCTACTAATTTATGTTAGTTTAAACTTTTTTACTAATACGACCGACTCAAGTTTGTGGTAGCCACATTGAAGCATTTAAATTGGTTCATTCAATGGATTTCCGTTTTGGGTTACGAAGGATTTTACTATTTATCACATCGCATCGTTTGTCCTTGTATTTCTAATGTTAATGAATAGAGGGGGCAATAGATTTAAACATCACACTAGCTAATTATAGGATAGATCATCAGCCGTTTAGCCGTGAAAAGGTAACAAACAAACAGACAGACACTTTAGAATTTATAATATTAGTTTACTATTTTGCGTCGGACGGGATCGGTTGTAACAAGTTCAAACACCGATCGCCGACGTTGGCAACCCTAGCCTCGGATAAAGTAAATGCGTTAAATTCGCAGAAACGGTATCACGCACGAACTTCGATCGGGCAGTTATGACAGGTGCCTTATGCAATATTTATTAAAAAACTTGCCAGAAACCACGGGCTGCTGCAACTTGTTGCATTGCCGGTTTTGATAGAAAAACGCGCGCATAGCGCAACGGACAGTGCGCGCAGATGCCTTCCCATTAAAATTCCCGCCCGCGCACCACGGTCTATTTAGAGAAATAATAGTCCTCATAATATTTTTTGTTCAGAAAAAACGTAATTAAGCAGCTACTCATCTCATAAACCGCCTTTAGGTCTCAGTGTCATCTACCTTAACTACATGCGGTCATCTAACCTCCTCAGCACAATCGCATACGCGAAGAGTTCTAGAAAATTCTTCATCAAACCTACTCAAATAACGTTCGAAAAAAAAAGAATGAAGATACCAAATTCCAAATTCAAATTCGGGTTTTTAACCGTCGGGAAACATATTTTATCCGACGCAGGCCTAAATGGCGCCCAAACGGGTTTACCAATAAAGATTATCGGGCAGACGACGCGCTCAATATCAGGTTCAATTTTTCATTTCTGGCCCTTAAAAAGCCGAGATAAATGGCAGCACTGAACACACGTTATCTCTTGTCAGGATGGCAATCGTTTGTTACCTCTGTGCTCACACAGTGTCGAAACTAGGAACTTCCACAATTACTACAATTGAAAAAAAATAACACTTTCGTTCATGTGATTTTCCTCAGTTTATTATAGACTTAATAATAATAATAATAATACTGGACATTTCACACAGCACCTTCTGGCCCCAAAGTAAGCAGAGCTTGTGTTATGGGTACCATATGAATGATATACGAGTACTACTTATATATATATATATTTTGTAAATACGTACATATTATACATAGAAACACCCAGACCCGAGGCAAATACTTGCAGATCATACAAACATTTGTCCCGCGGCGGGAATCGAACCCGCAACCTTTTGCGTCTCAGCCGGAACTAAGTAATTAACTTAAAGTAAATAAAGTAAAAAATACTTAATAATTTTGGAATTCATTTTTGCATTGTAATGTAAGTCACTAACGATCTAGTAGTTGCACCGAGTGGCTTCTAAATCCCAAAATGATTAATTTTGGGATATATTTTTTGCATTGTCAGTAACGTAACGAATTTGATCCGCAGTTATTTGACTAAAGAACACCGGAGTAGGTTCATAAACCTCAGAATTCTGAGTTTTGAGATTAATAGTAGTTCTACGCCAGGACTCACCCTTGCTACGACTCTGGCCATTACCTGGGTGTTTTGCGATACCAATTGATGTCACCTGCAAATTCTTAATTTAGACTCGTTAAATTCTGTCCGGTCCGAATGTCCGTCGCTTGGTTTTTGCGACAGAATTCAGAAGATGAATTGATGCTTTAATTTGATGGGACCAGACAAACTTGTCCAGTTATTTACTACGTATAAAAGTAATTGTACTTCCATACGTTTACATACTAATATAATCAATTTAAAAATATCTTTATATGTAGATTTGTTTGTTACCGATGTGTAAACGGCTGAACGTATCTTGATGTCATTTGGTAAGGAGATTGTATATTTTCTTTTAATTTAGGTTCTACGAATGCGAAACCGCGGGCTGGAACGAGTATAACATAATGAATGACATTTTGAAAATAGTATATTTGTTATTCATTTTACCCAGGTAGAATTTTATAAAAAGTCTTATGCATTTATGGTGGAATGAGAAAATAGTATTATGGCAGTGTGATATTTCAATAATACATATAAGCGTCCATAAGTTACTGTGATTTACCAATAGGTGGGCCAGTAGCTTGTGCGCAAGCTTAATACCAACACTAAAATACCTTAATAACATTCAATTCCTTTAACCCATTTTATTTATTTCATGTTTAGCTCTGTGTTTTTGTGACAAAATAGATCGTAAGGTACATTTTGATAAACACGTATTATTGTCGATGAAATTAAATGAAATTTATTTCTTTAAAGTAGGTACAATACATTTTTATACTAGCCCTAATTACCAAACTAAGTTAAAAACTTGTATATTGGCAAATAGTGCCCACCCTGCAGTTATTTCATTTATTTGTACAGACATTTAATAGGATAACCTATTAATCTATAAAGATTACAGATAAACTTGATATTATATATAGAATTAGAACAAAAAATAAATTTAAAAAATTAAGGAAAGGTACATAACGTGTTGAGGTATGCATACATTAAAAAGTATTAAGGATAAGTGCTCGTTGCACGGCATTTAATATATGTGTGTGTGTGTGTGTGTGTGTGTGTGTGTGTGTGTGTGTGTGTGTGTGTGTGTGTGTGTGTGTTTGTGAGTGTGTGAGAGTGTGTGAGAGTGTGTGAGAGTGTGTGTGGATGTGAATCTGTGTATGTGTGAGATTTTGTGTTTGATGTTAATATTAGGGTTAAGGGTCGATGAAGGCTCTGACACTGTTTCAATGCATATAGAGAATCTTCATAAGGGTGAGTTTGATCCGCGGTCCGTGAGTTGCAGCTCGAGTTCATGGTTGGCACTGATACGTGAGTAAAACACGTGTTCTCTAAAATCTAAATGTATAGTACAACTCAGAATAGTTTTGAAAGTGAAATTGATCGTAAGGGTTCACATACTAAACAAACTATTCTAATGCTATTAGTGAAGACCTGTAATAATTATTAAATACATTTATATATTTACTTCGCACGGGTGCAATGCCGATACTATATATACGACAGAATGTTTTACAACGTTATGTACAACGCAATGACATCTAAGAGAATAACATAACCTAAGAGATAGACATGTACCATTGCGGACATTTTTGTAGAAATTTTGAAGGTGTACAATACTGTACAAAAATGAGTTTATTTACGTTATCACGTTAGAAACCTCTAAATTATCAGTGTTTTTCTACTATATTATGCATGTTTTATACATATAAACCCTCCTCTTGAATCACTCTATCTATTAAAAAACCGTATCAAAATTCGTTGCGTAGTTTTAAAGATCTAAGCAAGCATACATAGGGACAGACAGACAGCGGAAAGCGACTTTGTTTTATACTATGTAGTGATGCTAATACAATAACATTTATTTATAGCATTTATTATAGCTATTTCCGAATATAAATAAATAAAATTGTAACCGTCATATATATTTGTTTTTCTAATGTCAATGAATAAAGATTCAACAGATTTTTACGCGACATTACTATATAATATTTTATATGATTCCGAGTCACTAACCTAGAGTACGTTAACCAAGAACCAACACGTTCAACGATCACATCAATTATGTACCACGATACAATTTTTTAACGACAATACCGGTATCGAGGTTATTTTTACAACCAGCTTTACAAAAATGCCAATTGCAAAAACTAGTCGCTCATTCATAACAAATCGGCAAGTGTAACGAGTTAGACGACTTTGTCTCATTCAGCGGTTGTTGCTAAATCAGGCGCAAAACGATGTCATCCTGTGCAGCATCAATTACAATGACCTTCCATGCAGCCATATAATTTATTCTACTAAATTCCCGCGTCTGTTTGTCTGAACGAAAAACTCTAAAACTACCGAACGGATTTGCATATGGGTTCCACCACAGATCAAGTCAGGCTCCGTCAGAAGATCAGCCAATCCTCCATTGGTTTGGTACAGCATCATGATTTATGTGTTTATATTAATGTATATAAGTTCTGAAACTATGGTTTTGAACATAATTTTCACTCAAAACAGGATATTTACCATGATATATGACGATGATATTTTTCTGCTTCCCGATATTTCGGCACAGTTGCATTAAGTCTGAACTGTAGGGTGATTAGGGAACTCTAATTATAATCAATGTCTATCAGTAATGATTGAAATTACGCCGAAAACTGATAGACATTGATTGTAATTAGAGTTCCATAATCGCCCTACTGAAGACTTCAGTATACTATAACATCCATGTTATTGGCAGACAAAACGGTATACCCTATTTCTCAGTCTCTTACATTATCATTAGATCATGGTAAATATCCCGTTTCGAGTGAAATTATATACATATATGTATTGTTGTGTAAGTTTATTGCGTTTATTGAATATAACAATAGTTAAATAATAGCTCATAATTTAGTGCACCCCGACCAATCTTCTATTCAAAGGTTCCAGTCGCCAGTCAAAGGTTGTCTGGAAGAAATCGCTCCCTTAGCGATAAGACTGCCCACTTTAAAAAATCTTATTTTTGTCAAATTGTTTATGTGCTAGTTTAAATGTGTACAATAAAGTGCTTTTATTTATTCATTCCTGAAACAGGGACCTATTTGCGCCACACAATAATTTAGGTATTTAGTTATTAAGTTATATTTATTTGTTTTTTTACATCTATGATAGTGCCTAGAAACTCTAGATAAAAAAAAAATTTTGATTCTTTCAAGTACGAGTGATTTATGAGGAAGGTTTATGTGTTCAATTCAGCCGTGTGTCATAGTTTAGTGTTTCTATAAACAGCGATGTTATTGCAATCTATCACGAATACTTACTTCTTTGTAACTTTTTGGCGTAGCAGGATGTCTGAGATAGTTTTGTACATCCTCAAAAATATTTATGGAACTAGAGATCCCAGGGGGTCTACTAAGCCTGGGGATTAGATTGAGGCACGCCAAAATGTTACACAGAAGTAAGTATTCGTGAGAGGTTGCAAGCACATCGCTGTTTATAGAGACACTAACCGCTGACACACGAATTTCAGGATGTGCCTGTTTCCTTATGATGTTTGCCTAAACCGTTTGTACCTAAAACTTTGTGATTCGAATCTACAGTCAGAGACATAAAGCTCATTCTACATTGAAACTTATCACCTATAAGTACCTATAGTGACACAGCAGTTCAAACAACCTTCAAACGAGCCGCTTGCGCATCTAGCAAACAAGTTATCACCAACATTAACCTCCTTTAGAACAATAGACAATTATATGGAGCTAATGACCTAAAAGCACCGATTCTTGATAGCAAGAGTCAGGACCTCTGATAAATTGAACAATCATTTAGTTCCATCATGGTTTCTGTCATGGCTTACCGACTGTTTAAGCTGGCAGCACTAGTAGCGTAGCTTACTAGGTCTTATAGATCGTAATTTTAGTGTGACCACTTCACATGGCATATGTTTATGTCATGGCTTACCGACTTTTTAAATTGGAAGTATTCGTATGTTAGGGATGTTAGATCAAATTAATAGCGATCTTGAGCGCGGTCATCATATGGTTAAGTAGGTGACCGTTATTGGCATTAACAATTAATTCCAAGCTTTTAAGAGTACGTTAACAGTCAGTCAGTCAGTTTATAGTCAGTTTTCTGCTCTGTAGGTTGAGGGTTCGATTCTATCCCAGGGCAAACATTTCTGTGATGAACATAAAGTATATATATATAAGATATTAGTAAGATGAGTCTAATTATACTTCAAGCTACTTATAAGTTAGGTGGTATTCTGAAGTGTCAAAGCCGTCACAATTTTCTTCAACTAGAAAGTGTTCTCAGCGTGGAAAGCGCCGGGAAAATAGCTCAGTGAAAACCGCGCCAATTATGTGATGTCATATTGAATTGTGAGAATTTATTGTTAAGAGCCCGACCCACCTTCCCATACCATGTTGTTGATATATTTAGAAATTACCAGACAGAGTGACGTCAGTGGAGAGGAAACTTCACCAACCTCGGCTTACTGGAGTGAATCCATGAACGAAAGCTTTCAATTACAATTAACTGCTCTGTAACTTTACTGACCCCACCTAAATCATCTTCAACAGATTAACTAAGGCCAATGATAATGATGATGACCAGTCTCCTCTTCCATAAGAGGGACCTATGTCCCTCGCGTTCTAACTGGCCTCACAACTCGGTTGTAAGTAGCTCTGCTTTCTGCGCCGCAGGTGTGGCTCCGTTCCCCCAAAACAAATATTTGTGTGATGAACATAGATGTTTTTCTGTCTCTGGGTGTTATAAAGTATCATAAGTATGTATTATATGATATTGAATCCTTGACACATACAGTACAGACAATTACAGTTCGGATCAGACCGACAGACGACTTTATGTGCACCAACGAGGCTAATAGGATAATAGGTTGCAAGTGAACCTTGACTGCGCATCAGGCGATCTAGAATGATCTATAAATATACCCAATGACGGTGTGATTCTTCAGAGTCTGGTCCTTTGGAGTAACATGGGTCTTGGGCGTCTACTTTGCGAACCGATATCGATACGATAAAGTCGTAGAAGTGTACGTTGAATTCAATCGACAGTTCTTTAGTTATCTAATTCAAATGATCGTATCGTCGTAATGTCGGTCGTTTCATCGTTACACCGATATATCGATTTCAAGAGTAGGCCCTCTGATTCTGTAGTTACGTCTAATTAAGATTTGCTAAAAAAAACTTAGAGTTAGAATTACAGTATAATTTTGAAATTACACTTTTTAAATTGACTAAATGTCACTAAATTTACGTATGGCTGACGTTTTTTTTTTATTTTAGTTATCATATCAGGAAATTATACCAACTACGGGACATTTTAACTTAATTCAGAACTGTCATTCAAGCCAAGTTGGGCGTCGTAAAGTTACGACTGAATAGGTATTTTCTAGGCAAGTGTGATATTTATTCGCATCATCAGACGAGATAGCAGTCAATCGTAAAACTGCGGCAAAAAATCAGCAAAGGAAAACAAGAGCTATTTCAATGAATAAAATAGACGGCTAAGCTGCGCATACGCAGCCGCGGTGGGCGTCGATTTATAGTTTAATGGCGAAAGTGTCGCACCGCCTTTGATCCTGAAAACTATTGTTTAATCTGTTGCTGATTAATCTCTTGGAGAAATTGTAATTTATCGATATTTCATCGAAGTGCATTATTGTGTTGCCTATTTGGTGTTATGCCTACGACTATTCACATTTCAGATTAAATGTAAATCTTTATTTACTTGCTGTGTTAGAGCTTAGATTTCATAGATTTCGATTCTATGAAATCTAAGCTAATAGAAATTACTTATTGCACGGCTTCTCATTGAAACATCGAGACCCTAGAGCTGGCTCCTAGCAATGCCGCCAGTGTCTTGGGGACGCTGCCTTCTGGCGGTAATTAAATAATTCAAATAAATAAATTATGTCGAACATTTTACACAGCATTATCTAGCCCCGATATAAGCAGAGCTTGTGTTATGGGTACCAGATGCCTGATAAACCCTATAATAAACACCCGACCCTTCTGCGTCTCAGCCTTACCCAAACTCAAAGTCAAATTCAAAAGATACTTTATTCAATACTAGCTGACCCGGCCACGCGTTGCTCAGTTCTAATACGTTGAACCCATATACGCTAACCTCTAAAATTATCAGTGTTTCTCTACTATATTATGTATGTATTATACATATAAACCTTCCTCTTGAATCACTCTATCTATTAAAAGAAACCGCATCAAAATCCGTTGCGTAGTTTTGAAGATCTAAGCATACATAGGGACAGACAGACAGCGGGAAGCGACTTTGTTTTATAATATGTAATGTAATGACAATCACAAGGATCACTTTGCAAGCACTTTGCAAGGTAGTCAAATTATTATAATAATAATAATGCCGGACATTTCACACACCATCATCTGGCCCCAAAGTAAGCAGAGCTTGTGTTATGGGTAATACCACATGACTGATATACTACTCATATACTTTTTTTTGTAAATACATACATATTAATAAGGTACCTACGTTAACATTGGTTTCTTATGTAGGTATTTTATCTAAGTATGACTTATCCCAACTCTCATGGGTAACGGGAATTCCAAAAGTGTATGGTCGCTATATCAGTACTCTCCTCAATCGATGAAGGACAACATCGTGAGGAGTCAAGTCATTGAGACTTTGACTTGAGAGTTGCAGTAAAACTTATTAACTACATATATAAAAGGCAATGTGTATGTATGTATGTTCTCTATAGACTCCGAAACGGCTGGACCGATTCCGATGAAATTTTTAGGAAATCTTCAAATTGGCCTAGCGGGCTATCCTATAAAGTTTGGTAGCGATCGGATTAACAGTATTTTTTTTTGCATCTATCAAATTTGTTATGGATATAGATTGTATCTTAGGAACGGACAAAGGCAATTTTTTTATATGTAAATGCGTGCGAAGCCGTGGGCAGAAGCTGTT
This sequence comes from Lampropteryx suffumata, assembly GCA_948098915.1. NCBI lineage: Eukaryota > Metazoa > Arthropoda > Insecta > Lepidoptera > Geometridae > Lampropteryx > Lampropteryx suffumata. Next base: position 2,423,025 of record OX402546.1, on the reverse strand, counting down.
ATAACTTTTAACTATACTCGTATCTTTGTACTGCCGTGAATAAAAAAATACATCTGTCAGAATAACGTCTCAATTGGATCGTCGAGGCGATTGTGCTAAATGATCCGTCATTAAGGCTTCTTGCGCGGTGTGGCTGCGCGCGCGCTTCAACAATGGCCGCTCATGATCCGCAATTGAGATGTAAACGATAGTTTCGACCGCGGAATCGACTATAATAACTGGACCTCATTCAATTTCAATTCGTTCGTCAAATCATTGGTTTTTTCTTTGACACTGTACTCAAGTTACCTACACTTTTTTGTATTCGTGGTTAGTTACTTGTACTTGTCGTTCTTTAAATGCAAACTAGTCAATAAATGCAACGTTATACATGATCATCATTCGGATGGACGCCCGCTAGTGGCATTTCTTTTTGATTTGCAAAGTGCATTTAAAACTAATATCTAAAACCTGCATAATAAAGCTCATTTTACATAGCAAGCTGAACTGAACTAACAAAGATAAGTCGAAATGCTTAACAAGTCAAAGCGGAGATCTACAAGCTAAAATAACCTGTAGATCTCTGGAATAGAGCTCAATTTCGCTCCATTGAAGTGCCGAAGATGGAAAGGGAATGGGGGCGCACGCGCACCTGTTAAACATTGCTTTCTTTAAGTCTCAATGTACATTTTGCTAGTGAGAGTGCTCTAGATTTCTGTCGGTAGCGGGGCCGACGCCCTTCGTTCTACCTGTTCTCTGTTGGTCACTCGGTAAGACTAGTGATAGAAAAAGATTAATAGACAAAACGCATGTTTGCGTTTTAAGAAAATGCTTTTTCCTGTGATTTTTGCCCCGTTGTCTGCGAAGTCATTCGTAAAAGTCCATAAAAAGAAAAAAGTACAAATTAGAGACTGATAGAGTCGAGCCTGTTAAGCCGACCATATAAAGTCGGGTAAGGTCACGGATGATGGTCATATCAATGGATGTAATCACGTGAAGACAGGAGAAATGAGACATACCATGAGAAGCTTGCAATGTAGTTCGACCCTTCGCTTTCCCCAGCGGATATAACCGAGTCAGGTTGCTATAGCCGATGAATGATTAATCCGTGCCCTAGACGTTCGTGCGCTTGCGCAGACTCCTCGGCGCCCGCGCATGGCGCCGACGAAAGTGCAAGTCCCAAGTCCCCCAGTTCCCACGACCCCCCTCCCGCACGACCTCCATCTGCCGGTCGACTTGTGAAACTATCGATTATCGTAATCCGAATTATATACACTTTCGTAAAGTAATCGTGTTTGAGCTGAGCCAGCGCATGCGATCTGATAATGAGAGGCCATGTTTGGTCGCTTCGACTTCGACGCGTTGCCATTTTAATTAAAGTGGGGTTAGCACTGGTCCGGATACTTTTAAATCGATAGCATAGAATAGAATGCGTTGTCAGAATTTGTTTTATTAACATACCCACTTTTTTGTTATAGCTACGACATCCTTTGCTGACCTTATTGCTTGTAGCTTATTCAATCATGATGTTGATCGATGTCACCATTCTATTAAGTAATAATTAATATTATTAACATTTTTAATTAGCTATTTAATGTTACTAATAAACATAATCAGATCCCATAAAACTTACTTCCTCATTAATTACTGTATATTAGCTAATCGGAGCGTCATCGAATATTATTTAAATATAATCTAAATTATTTATCTACATTTCTTAAACATCGAGAAATTCAATAAATATTTAAAATTTGATGAGATACATTTTGAGAGACACGGGTTTTACTCACGCATTACTTGGTCGATGAAGGCGTCGACGGCGACTTCTAGAAAATCTTCATCAGGGAGAGTATCCGCGCTTAATCGACAAAAGAATACGTGACAAAGAATCCGTGGTTTTCAAAACTAAAGAGATACTGACAATAAATAATTAGCTAGATATGTAGGCTTGCCTAAAGATCGATATTTTTAAGCTTACAGAACGTTATACAGCATTAAATTCTGTAGGTACTTAGTTCTCAGTAAGCCACCGAAGATATCCAGTTTAAATCACAATCAGCTACTAATTAAGAAGACCGTTAATATTAAGTGGCGGATTGATGAAGTGATACGTCACCGTAATGTTGGTTTACGCCGTGTTAGATGTCACATAAATTATAATATTACACATGAAACTGTTTTTTGAATGCAACTGTCCAAGAAGAAGAGACTAGCGATTCTTGAAATGTTACACATTCGTTAGAACATGGAACTATGACAAAGATTAAAAAATTTAAATTAAATGTATGTTCAAGCTTCCCTGCGTCAAAAAGCACAACATTTTGATGAACTGTTAGTTCTCGCTTATTTTAGTAGCATAATTTTAGTCTAGGATCTCTGCTACTCCTAGACATAAGCAAGTGAACCTTGGGCTGTGAGAAATTAGTACCCCAAAACTTGGAATGGTACAATCTAGTTCTCTTTAAGTCCAGAGAATAGGTGTCTTCTAGACCTGCGTGCCCCATCATCGGCCACATCGCCGCTTACCACCAGGCGAGATCGTGGTCAAACGTAAACGTCAAACTATGATAAAAAAAACAACTTTGAATGTTTGTAATTTTGTCGTTTGGTGGTTCAAACACGCTCCGTGATCGTCCTGGCTACTGACCAAGTGTATTGGCTATTATATGACACATATATATATGTATATCAATTTGATTTTCTCAAAAGCATTTATTACGTATTTATATGTATGTACCACGTGGGAAAAGCCGTAGGCTAGCACTAAATAATTAATTTATTATCCATCATACAAATTTAATCAACAATAATAAAACACACTTATGTTGCGGCTCTGCAACTTTGCCTCGTCTATCGCGTCAGAAAGGTATTCTTCTACAAACCGCTCTAAGCCTAAAACTTGTATAATGCTTAGGAGATAATCGTATATTATTCTTGTGATCCCCTGCTACAGTGGTTTTACTGCCGTCACGGGACATATTTACGGCTGTTATGGGTTTAAGCCGAGTTCAAAAGGTGCCTAGGCAGTTAATATGGAAGAAATTTTTTGTATTATAGAAATGGTTTCGTGCTCATTTTATTTATAACATCGAGTAGCTTACAGTTCTTGCATGACAATAATTAACTCTAACTGGAAAGAAAAAAAAACATTTATTTAGCATTCAACACAAAAGAGTAGACAAGAGCTGAATAAAGAATGAAAAAAAAAACATCCTAAGGGGAAATTTATTAAAACAAAATAATAACATAAGTACCTTCAACCATATGTAAAAATGAACCCTTTAAATGTGTGGCCAAAATGGTTTAATCTCAGCAGTGTTACTTCCAGGCACGGAAGTAGCGCTGGTTTTCAGACTGAACTAGAACTAGACTCCTCGACCAGATGACCTAGACGACTAGGTCGACCTAGGTCGACAACTAGACGACCTCTGGGTATCGCAGAATGTTGAGGGCTCGATTCCCGCCGCGGAAGAAATGTTTGTATGGTCTGCATGTATTTGTCTCAGGTCTAGATATTTCTATGTATAATATGTATGAATTTACAAAAAAAACATTAAACTTCTCTTATCTTATTTTACACTTACATTTTCATGTAGCTTTCTTAACCTTTCCTATATTATAATATAATCTAGCTGCTGCCAGCGGCTTCGCACGCATGTTACCTACCTAAAAAGTAGCTTATGTCCTTCTCCAAGGTCCCATGTATCTCTATACCAAAATTCATCAAAATCAGCCCAGCGGTTTTGGCGTGAAAACGTGACAGACAGAGTTACTTTCATATTTATTATATAAATATAGTAGGGATTGACATTTCAGTACTTATAGGTATATAACATAAACAAAACGAACAAACATAACTACGACTGTACCTATATTCGTCTTGACAAACACCTTCATTATGTTAATTAGATCTTTGAAGATGTCCAAACATATCGTTATTGTTCTATACGTGACAGCTTGCAAACCTAACGCCGCATATCTTTATATATATAATTCTACTGTACGTGTGTATGTCACTGAACTCCTAAACGGCTGGACCGATTTGAATGTTTTTTTTGTGCGTGTTCAAATGGATTCGAGAATGGTTTAGATATTTTAACTTTAAAAAAAACGCGCGGACGAAGTAGCGAACGGGACAGCTAGTATATTATATATATAACTTATACAAATTTGTACCTTAAAGTTATAAATAACGGGATAGCTGAATAAAGTCAGTATATAAGGTGTATTTCTGTAATAAAATAGTAATCAATGATTTAATCCCAGAAACCAGCTAACATCTCAAATGGCTACAAATATGTCGATAGCTCTATTCAAGACGGAATTTACATGAGTATTACATAAACGAGTCGAGCAGTAAACAATATTACTCTCGTGGGAAGATCTGATAAAAATGTTTCGATGTTGTAATCTAAATAGATTTGCGCAAAGCCGGGTAAAAACACTAGTTTCCATAACCTAAACATCCAATAGTTCAACACCAGTGGCTGAGACCTCAAATACAACAAAAAAATTATAGATATAAAAAAAGATTAGAAGCCCGTTTACAGATTTTAGTAGCGACGCTAGCGACTACTGGTAGGTGATACGTTGACCATTTGATACGGAGGCTTACGTAAGGATTTGTCGGTTTAGTTAGGATACGGTTGTCATTTTGTGTAATAAAGAGGCCGCTCGTTGAGATTTATGAAGCTTCTTATCTTGAGAGTGGGTTTAGGTAGGTAGTAGGTTGTAGTTTTTGACTTTTCAAGGCTTTTCAGCGGTCTATTAAGACCGTCACCGGTGGCCACTGACTCAAACGAAAGTATTACCTACCTAAACCCACAGTAGTAAACTGTGGGTTTAGGTAGATAGTATTACTACTGTGGGTTTAGGTAGGTAATACTTTCGTTTGAGTCAGTGGTCACCGGTGACGGTGTTAATAGACCGCTGAAAAGCCTTGAAAAGCCAGAAACGAGAGCTTAGCGTGCCCATCGAAGCACAAAAGCGCTTAGATGAAAATGTCATTGGGGGTCACACATCCAAGTACAAACCTCGCAGAGAGTTACTAAATTTCTTTGATGTTAAAAAAAATCGTAAGGATGATACTGTTGTTGACGGTACGTTTTTGTATTTATAGTAATTTGGGGAAATGAGTTGTGTGTCAAATTATTATTGACTAGCTTCTGCCCGCAGATTCGCACGCATAGTACATACATACATAAAAAGTAGCCTATGTCTGTTCCTAAGATACAATCTATAACTATACCAAATTTGATTAATGCAAAAATTCAAAAAAGATTTTTGGATCCAATCGCTACCAAACTTCACAAGATCACCCGCTAAGTCAATCTGAAGAATTCCTCTTTTTCTTCTAACCGTAAGATTCTAACCGTTTTGGAGTCTATAGGGAACATACATACATACACACATCGCCCTTTCCTAGATTTATGAAAAAAAATCGTGGCAGTTAGAAACAAGCCACTTACGCCACGAGCGCCTATCAGTAGGTTTATGTACAATCTCAGTAAATGTTATGTTTTAGCTAGGTTAACTCGCTCATGTGTTTAGAAATTAGTTAATAAACCATTATAATAGGAACCATTATATTATTATTATTATCAGCCCGCGTTGGCAAAACTCCTCCCATTTTCTCCATTTATTCCTCTCCTAAGAGTTAGAGGAAGTTCTCCTTTCATCAAGTTGTCTATGGTCCAACAGCTCTTTCAGGCATTTTCGGTGCGATTTTATTGTCCTGCCTGGATTCGAAGGACGCTATTTGGCCAGGTAATTCCTGGACGTATGCTAGCCGTACTCCATCTACCGTTACACTGATCTCAACGCTGTTAGTTGTTTGATATGACCTTGGTCTTTGTCCTATTCATCAATAACCATCATTGGACTTAATAATAATAATAATAATAATGCCGGACATTCACACAACATCATCTGGCCCCAAAGTAAGCAGAGCTTGTGTTATGGGTACCACATGACTGATATACTACTTATATACTTTTTTTTTGTAAATACATACATATTATACATAGAAACACCCAGACCGGAGACAAATACTTGCAGATCATACAAATTTGTCTCGCGGCGGGAATCGAACCCGCAACCTTTTGCGTCTTAGTCGGCCTTTAGCCCACTGCGTCACAGAGGTCATCAAATTAACTTAATAAACTTAATTATGAAATCATGATCACTGTTGTTGGAGAAGGATGCACAAGATTATTGACACGACAGTTTCATAAACACCATCATTGAAGGGTAAGGTCTTCTGCGCTGTAGGTTGAAGGTACAATTCAACAATTAATTTGGTCACATTAATACAAGCTATGCTTAGTTTGGGGGTAGATGCTAGATGGTATTGTGTGCAATGTCCTCCAATATTTATTTATTCATTGACTTAGAAAAGACTGCTGGTGTAGCAGTTATGTCAATAACTAGCATAAGTAAAAATTGCAAAGAATCACGATTACTTAAGAATAGACTCTAAGTCACGTTGATTATTATGTAACGGGGGCCTGGATTCGACACGGCACTGCACGACACTATCAACACTTCTGTACCGTTGATGGGTTTGACCACAGTTCGTGCAATAGCTCTTATGGGTATTCTGTACTGTGCTAACGGTGACCCACATAAAGTACTGTCATGTTACACTACCGAGCCATTGTTTTAAGTGAAAATATGTAAATACCTGTGTTGGCCTTAAACCTTCGACTTTCTTTGCTTTTACCGTCCCTAGGTGTGTTTTTCTTTAGAAATTTAGAGAAAGAACACATTACTTATCTCTTGAGTTGATTCTCTTCTTCTTATATCTCTAGTTATTTCGAACCAGTGTGTAGAATGAATTAAAGTACTCAGGCCTACTATTTTGTTGTACAGAACTATGTTGCAAAACTAATTGTTATTTTTCTTTTGAAAAATCTAAGGAGTGTGTATTTGACCGAGCGTTTTACTAAATAATCGAAAATCAATGAAATCATAGTTTATCTGTTGAGTACATTGACTTATTACGTAAGAAATCACGCCTGGTACTGGTATGGAGATAATTAACGCGAATGTCAATCTTATATTGTATTATGATTTAGAATTGAGCTGTTGGTCTATCATCCACTGACTGCGTGACATCATGAAAAATTAGACCCAATTTTTATGGCATTGCGGTATTTTTGAGGTGTTTCGTACTTATATTATTTGTTTAACTAGTGTTACCTTCTTATGATCTCATAACTAACTAACGTGGCGTTAATGTATGATCTGTTCTGGTCATTTTAATGTCAATAAATAAAGATTGCAACAAATTTAATCAACCATTACATTACATAACATAAAAACAGGATCGCGGCGCATGGTACAAACTCAAACCTACATATTCCCAGAAGTTCGTGAAATCAGGCTGTTGATGATGATGATAAGTTTATCTATATAAAAAGCTCTGTTTGTCCGTAAACTCCGGAACTACTTAACCATTTTCAATGAAATTTGGCTTACTATGTGTAATTTGGTTAAAGTTAAAATAGAAGATAGTATTTATCTCGATTATTGACCTCAATATTTTTTAATTTGCTAATGTTTTCCTACAATAAGTTCCATAAGTTTGTAACAGATGGCAGTGTACGTTAACTTCAACATCTTTTGCTATCCAGGTTAAGTAAGCGTATATTGGTTCAATGTATTAGAACTATAACATATGAATCACACCAACGATGGCCGAGTCAGCTAGTAGGATTATAAGATAAATAGGCAAATAGGTGTATTACACAGTAAATAGGTGTCTTCTAGACTTGCGACCATCGTCGGCCACATCGTCGCTTAACATCAGGCGAGATCGTGGTCAAACGTAAGTCTATCAAGGTAAAAAAAAAAGATAGAATCTATAGCTTGTAGTTTGCAGAATACTTCACATATAAAACCAACATTCAATAGAATAACTTTTTTGTCTTTAGCTATGTATGCGAGGTCCCTAAAGTATACTCTATTTTATCAAAAGGACATTGAAATTGAAATGGACTATCGCAGAGATACTAACAAATGCCAATAAGTATTCAAGTTTCTAGTAAAACTCGCGGGCTATCTATGATAACTTTTCGACTTATGATAAAGTTACATACCTAGTATTTCAAGTAAGAACCGCACTGCGAAAAACCGTATATAAATTGAGGATAGTTAGCGAAGATATTTAACACATTCATTAAAACTTTCGTTAGTTGTATTATACGACCTCTGTGACGCAGTGGGTGAAGGCCTGCTTGAGACGCACAAGGTTGTGGTTCGATTCCCGGACAAATGTTTGTATGATCTGCAAATATATGTCTCATTTCTGGGTGTTTTGCATACATCTAGAAAATCCTCATCAGGGTGAGTTTGAACCGCGGTCCGCTCGTTTCCGCTAGCGATTATTATAATAATATAGCGGTTAATATAAGCGGTTATAGCGGGTTCTTATAATGAGAACACCGTACACATTAAAAATAAAGAAATTTAAAGTACCCTGCTATCGGCGGTCTTATCACGGTTGTGCAAACTCTATATGAATCTAAACCTTCGATGCCTTTCATCGACAAAATAATCATCATTACATAGTATAAAACAAAGTCGCCTCCCGCTGTCTGTCTGTTCCGATGTATGCTTAGATCTCTAAAACTATGCAATGGATTTCGATGGGTTTTTTTTTAAATTTTTTTAGTAGATGTTAGATTTTAATAGATAGAGTAATTCAAGAGGAAGATAGTAGAGAAACACTGATAATTTTAGAGGTTTCTTATGTGGTGTCGTAAATAAACACATTTTTTGCGCTTACATTGCAAACGCTGGTTGAACTCTACGAGATAGATCAAAATAATGTACTACAATATTGTACACCTTAAAAAGTTCTACACAAAAGTCCGCGATGGTATATGTCTATCTCTTAGTCTATGTTATTCTCTTAGATAACGTTGTATATAAAGACATTCTGTAGTATATTTAGTATTATCATAATGTACATCGCATACTGCCATTTTCTAATTCTGTACTATTATAGAATCATACGCAAGATGTACAAAATGTATAATTCAAGTAGGTACGTTCTAACTTCTCCGCTTAAAAATAAGTCTGGCACAGAAATCACCGCCTTTTCGCAGTGCAGCCTTATGCTTACAATGTCACTTATAATTTTTGTAAAAATAAAATCAAAACGAATTCTCAAAGTGAGTTAGTTATGTTTATTAAGTACGAGTAGATACGGTGCACTTCAAATTCTCGACTGCAATATTCTTGGATTATTAAAGTCTTATTTATCTTATTGTTTGATGTAACATCTTTCCTCTCGCTTTTCTGCAATCTGTAAATGAGATTTCGTATAAAGGGACGGAAGTGATTTGACCAATAAGTGCACGCGGTGGTAGAGTTGGCCGTGAGATGGTACCAACCCATTTTGCTGAGATATAAGATGTTAACATCATATACGACTACTGTAAGGCTCGCTCGTTTATAAGGGAGGCGTAGTTTATATTGTAGAATGCAAAATAAACCTCGTAAAAAACCGTTCGATAATCTTTATTAAATATAACTGATGCTTGCGGCTTCGCATGTGATGTACCCAGTACCTATATAAAAAGCAGCCTATGTCCGTCCTCAAGATATAATCTATCTCCTTACCAAATTTCATCAAGATCCGTTCAGCCGTTTCGTAGCCGATACTTTCGAATTTTTAATATTAGTATAGATCGATTTACAAAAGACTGTAAAGTTTGTAAGTCGTTTGAAAACTCGGTCAAAAACTGACCTAAGAAAACATTTATTTCCATTACGGCTTAACATGAACCAGAAAAAAACCTGTGTTTAACTTACAGTAAGTACTTTACACAGTAGGTATAAACACACCTGACCTACAAACATTTGGCTCAAGTTCCCGTTTACAAGAAACTGCGCGGTAAAAAATAATGCTTTGTTTCGGGTTTCGTGTATTTCATCACTGCTTTTACAATAACAACATGTTTTATTTTGAAATTTGGTTAATTTTAAAGACCGTTTAAAACGATTGATAGCTCTACTGATCCAGATCACTGCCAGGGAGAGCGTCCCCAAGATACTAGTGGCATTGCCACAATAAATGCTAATACGCAGATCAGATCAGAGCCAGTTCTTGGTTCACGCGATGGGCTCCTGTTCCCCCAGAGTCTCGACTCCAAAAGGCTCAAATACATATGTGGGCCTTATCAAGACCGCCAAATTTGAACCTTTTGTCTTTATGTGCCTGTCGTTTCGTTGAACGGTACTTAGATAGCTGTCTAAACTGTTTTACATGTATTTATATTATCTTGTATCCTACAGAAATGTAAGTTAAAGCGTATACTGTAATAGTTTAAGCTAATTTAAGTATTTTTTGTTTCAGGCAAGCAGAAAGATATCGAAATGTGGATATCTTTTCGTTGCGCCGGGCTGGGACTTCTCCAATCCGCTCTACAGAACAAAGGTAAACATTATCTCGTTGAAAAACTTATGGCACTAATGATATTCTCAATACCTAGTTTTCAAAAGATTGCGCCATCCTCATAAGCGGAAATCCCCAATTTATAACAGTTACCTATCATTCAATTCCGTTTACGTTTCGGCCCCGATTGTATTTCGATAAAAAAAATAGTCAAAACCTGTTATATTTATAGACAAACATAATTACGTTTAAAAAAGGCCGCCTTCATTGATCCTTTAGACATCTTTTTGTGAATGAGACTCCTCAAATTACTCAAACACAATGTACAAGATTTCTTACCCTATTTTTCACACTTACGGATCTTATTCGTCAAATTTAAAGAGACCAAACGAGAAGTATCTCAAACAAAAAAAATATTTTTTAAATCGGTAAATAAATAAGGGAGTTCTGAGTTGTTATCTCAGTACTACCTCATTTATTAACCAATTGAAACATTAAAAAAATATAACTGAACTGACTCGGTTAGAAATATCCTTGTTTTCTTCAGTAAGAGTATCATCATTACATAGTATAAAACTTTTTAATAGATAGAGTAATTCAAGAGGAAGGTTTATATGTATAAAACATGCATCATATAGTAGAGAAACACTTATAATTTTAGAGGTTTCTAATGTGGTGTCGTAAATAAACACATTTTTTTGCGCTTACATTGCAAACGCTGGCTGAACCCTACGAGGTAGATCAAAATAACGTACTACAGTATTGTACACCTTAAAAAGGTCTACACAAAAGTCCGCAATGGTATATGTCTATCTCTTAGTCTATGTTATTCTCTTAGATAACGTTGTATATAAAGACATTCTGAAGTATATTCAGCATTGCACCCGTGCGAAGCCGGGGCGGGTCGCTAGTCTAATATAAAATAAAAGTTTTGGTGGGTACCTACCACTACAGCGTCAGATTTTCTGCCTCAGAGCATTAGTGTGTTTGTGTATGTGTAAGCGATTATTGGGCAGGAAAAATGAACTTATGTGTAAGGCCGGCAAAGTGCGTGTGATTCCTTCTGGTACTGCAAGCGTCAGGTTACGGCAACCACATTATGCCATTAGGTGAGCCGTAAGTTTATTTACTGGCTCAGTTGTATAATACCTAAATAAATTAGCCGAGCGACACTGACCTGTCCTAAATCCTACTTTACAGATAAAAAACATTCTTTCAAAGTTTTTATTACATAACTTCAGATTACCGAGCAAAATGTTATCACGAATAAACTTATAGTCTGCGAACAAAACTCGAGCAAGAGATTTGAACCCTAAACAGCCTTCGATTGATCGTTTGCGACTTCCTAAACGTAGCGTAACCTGAGCTGTTCATTATCAGAATACAAAACCAATTTAAAAACTAACGTTCAGCTGTGGTTCCATTCCCATCGAGTGTAAATTTACGTAGTAGAATTATCCATTGGATGGTTGTTGATATTCCAAAGCCTTTGCTACGCCACAATGGTCGGTACAATTTCCAGTGTCATTATTCTCAACAACTGTCATTTTAGTGACCTATTTATACGGTATAAGTACACCACACCCCGCTCTTCAATGCAAATCCCGCAGCTGCGACAGTACAATGGGATGCGCGTGCGCACCGCACAGAATAAATTATAGTACTAGGTCTGTAATTACAGTTCCTGGATGTCATTTTCATTACTTTGAGAATCGATTATAGTGGTTTTAGAGGAAGATAGCTAGGGTTGAAATTTGCAATATTTGTAATCCTGAATCGGTTCTTGTGCGACTTCATCTTAAGGATATAAATTGTCAGCTGAGTGTAAGTAAAACTAACAGAAAATACACGTGGAAATACAATTAACAAATTGTGTTAAAGAGTGGACTATGAAAAGGTCAAAAGACTTGAGGGCAGGCCTTAAAAATATCACCTTCCGAAGTTAGTTGGAAAGGCCAAGCGTACAGTTACAGTTATGAATTTTCCCAACAAATTGAGTGCGTAAATGTATAGTAAAATGCCGACGAGATAGAGTTGTGCTATAGATAGAGAGACACTATGTGGGTAAATATAATGTTAGGCACTAAGCGCTTGTGCGAGCTTAATTGCACTCTGTTGCGTAGAGGCAAGAGTCGCTATTTATATAAATGTTTTCGTGGAGTTCGCCTTTTGTACTTTTATTTAGAAATACTGTATATTAAGGATAAGAATGAGTAGTAGTCAGGTCCTAAATTAGATAATTACTAATAGATAAAAAACAGAGTTCAGTTCACTGACCTCAGGTACAGTGCCCAGAAGGCTGGCAACGTTACCTCGTTGAATAGCCATACTAATCCTTAGTTCGAGGTAAAAACCAGCCCTTTGATCATTGGTCTTGTCTACTCTTGGATAATTGGCTAGGAGCCTCAGGTCCCCACGGGCCTATGGTTAAAACCCCAAAAGGCAGAAATATAAAACCATTGCCAATGAATGCATATTTCCACCTCTTGAGATCTTCTGCCGCAGCAGTAGCGGGACTCATGATCTTAGACGTAGACGAGATAGAGATGAATTGTATCTTTGAGAAGAACATAGGCTAAGTAGGTATGGTAGGTAGGTATATTTTATGTAGGTACCACGAGTAAAGTTAGTAAAGAATAAAAACAGTTTAAAAAATTTGACTCGTCAGGTTTTTTGACAATACATCAGTTTGAAAAATAAATTGAAAACAAAACCAAACCTTGTTCCAAAGTTGCCAGGGATATAATGTATCGGGGTTTGGGCCAAGATAAATAATAACCCGCTTAAATCCGCGCCATTCTTTTTGACACTTTTTGGCGCCGAAACCAAACCTCCCGCGGCGCCCTTATCGTAATCTTCGAAATTCGAGTTTCTGAGTTCTTTTTTCTGTAAATATATATTTTTCGCTTTATCTGAGATTTTACGTCTATAAAGTAACCAAGAATTGACAATAGTGTCTTCGGTTTTTATTTGAAGGCATTGTAATAAAGTAAATGGTCGAAAATAAATATGATGGGGCCGGGCCGATATCGCCGGCCTCAATGCAACATTACATAAGTCATCATTTACTGTTTTTGCTGAGAACATGGCTCTTCAAAAAATATTTTCTTTTAAACTATTGATGGGCTAAACATTTCTTAAAATTTATATATTTTATATGTTTTGTTTTATTTCAGTAGCCCATGTCCTCCTCCAAGGTCCCATCGATCTGTAGACCAAAATTCATCAAAATCAGTTAAGCGGTTGAGGCGTGAAAATTATCAAACAGAGACAGACCGAGTACTTTCGGATTTATAATATTAGTCAGATAACTTGTTTTAAATTTTGATCTTTTTATTTTAGTTAACAATGAAGTATTTTTTTAATAAATGTCTAAAATAATAATAAATTCCATATTCCAATTTTACATTTCGTTGCATATCAGAATAAGGATATTTCCGTAACGGGCACCTGTCAGTTGATTAATATTAATTATTCCCTTGACATACGCCTCAGTGAGTTCGACGTTACGACACCTCGTAAATAATAAAAATTTAGTAAAATATTTTTTAACCTCGTGACAATAAGGGCTACACGAGTAATTTGGTATTTACTGAATAAAATTGGCCGCTTTCAGATCGAACGATAAATATCCCCATAACCTCAGAGTCATAGTTACATAGCTATCGTATTAATATTCCCAAAGAACAGCAAAAGCACTGAACAATCTCTGACAGTGACAGCCAATTTCTTCACCATACACTGTTGTCCAACATTATAATCTTAGTTAATTCATGGTAGGTTCTTCTTATTGTTTCACTTATTATTTCGAACCAGTGTAGTGAAAGGATTAAAGTACGCCTCAGAGGCTCCTTTCGTTCAATTGGCACAAGTCTTCTAACTTTTTAGTTTCTATGACATGCCGGTTTCCTGACGATGTTTTTCTTCGACGTTTTGAGAGTACTGGTAAAGCGCACCTATTTTTTGATGTAGTAATAATATAATAGCTCTGTAATTTCGCCAGACTACCTAAAATTTCCTAAAATACGAACGACCTTATATTGCTGAAGTCCAAATTAGAATATCATTTTTAAATGACAGTTCTAAAATATGTTAAAATTTACATTTTAAACATTTTCTGCAGTTTTAATCAACAGTTCTTTACATAATGACTAAAATGCTTTAAAGCACGTCAGGTTAGTAAATTTAAAAAGTGTCATATATCAATGTTATTCTAATTCAGACTTTGATAAAATAAAAACAAATAAAATAAGAACGTTCGATAAAATTTTAGTTTTTTTGGCGAAACTACAGTTTCAGGGCCACTGACTATTCATAGCTACCTAATTATTACTCTTCGGATGCTTTATTGATAGCTTGGATTTAATCGGGACGTCGGCCGTCTTAAGGAGAAATGGAGTAAACGGATTTTTAATATCTTTTGACAGGTAACAAATTGGTAATGCACTCAAAAAATGTATCGATAATATTATGCGAAATTTTAATTAGAAACTGCAGCAGAACAATTTGCGATGTATTTTATATTATACTAGCTGCTACCCGTGGCTTTACTCGTATAATATCTATATAAAAAGTAGCCAATATCCAAAGTATTATCTATCTTCTTATCAGATTTCATCAATTTCCAAGAAACAGTTGAGACCGTTTAGAACGATCTATAGATAGCTCAACTGATCCAGATAGGAGGCAGCTCTTGGATCACGCGATCTTCCAGACGGTGTATGAGTGTATTGTATAGAAGCCGTCATACAACGTCAATTAAGTTTTCTAATAGGCCTAATATATTTATTGAGATAAATCATCCCGTTTGATGTAAATAGCTTCCGCTTTTCTTCAATTAGCAGATCATCAGTCTGACATTAATTCGAATAGCAGTCATAAATTTTAAAGACCTTAAAATAGATTCACCTACCATTAACAGTACGGCGTTAATGAGTATAAAAATATATGACGACCTCTGTAGGCCAAGGGACGGAGGAGTAGAAGATTCCGGGTTCGATTCCGCTGCGGTACAAATGTTTGTATGATCTGCAAGTATTCCTGACTGTTCTGGGTGTTGTATAATAAATAAATAACAAAATAAATATTGGTGGTCAATTCAGACAACATCATCTAGTCCCATTGCATTGCTATTATAATGGTGAAAATAACTGAAATAATAATTATATAGTTTTAAATACTTAAAACACCCAGACACAGAATAAACACCTATATTCATCACTCAAATTTTTACTCTGGGCCCTTCCAGAGCGAAAATCGAACCCTCAACCCACAGCGAACACGGCTACCAACAGAGCTGACAGGCCAGTCAAAAGTCATGATATGTAAGTATTTACAAATAATTACGTTTTAAAAACTAAAAAGAAACCAACTTCATTGAATGTAATTTGAGCCTATAATTCATTTTTAGTGGAAAGTAGATGTAATTTTAACCGACTTTATCAAAAAGGAGGAGTTTCTCAATTCGTAGGAATCTATTTTGTATGTATGTTCACCGATTACTCCAAAACGGCTGAACCGATTTGGAAAATTCTTTTTTTGTTTGAAAGTATACTTCACAGGTGGTCCCATATAAATTTTATCAAAATCGATCGAGCTGAAAATTGATGAAATACATCGATGATGTTTTCATGTATTTTCATACCTCTCTGTCTCATTGGAGCGGTGCGTTTATTTTGCATACCCATATTATAATATACAAAAATACACCTACTTTCCACTAAAAATGTATTATAGGCCAAATAAACGCACCGCTCTAATGAGACAGAAATGTATCGAAGTACATGAAGCATCATCGATGTATACAATTTTTAGATTTTCGTTGATTTTTCAGCTCGACCGATTTTGATAAAATTTATATGGGACCACCTGTGAAGTATACCCTTTCAAACAAAAAAAGAATTTTCCAAATCGGTTCAGCCGTTTTCGAGTAATCGGTGAACATATATAAAAAAAAAAGGTTCCGACGAATTGAGAACCTCCTCCTTTTTGATAAAGTCGGTTAAAAAAAAATTAGGTATGTAGTCATGTGGTATAATAAATACATACTCTGCTTAATATGGTGCCAGATCATGTCCGGCATTATTTGTACGATAGTCAAAATGTCTTTACAGAAATAATTACAGAATGGCATAATAGCATAAAATACATGTAAAACACTTAAGTTATCTAAGGACCGTTTAAAACGATCTATAGATAGCTCAACTGATCCAGATCACTGCCAGAGGGCAGCGTTTCCAAGACACTGGACAAGCGTGAATGGAGTTAAAAAATTATAAATCAATATTCATAAGGTCTGTACTGTGCTGACTGCTGAGATTTGTGTCTACCGTTTGTTAACCATTGTTTCGTTGCTGTCAAAATAAAGCAACAAGACAGGTGTGTCGAATACACCCTTTTAATTGTGAGATTGAGGATTTCAAGGATAATAGCTTTAATAGTAGTAATAAATATAAAACTTCTTTCCGCGAAACTCGATGAGGGTCTAATGTGTTGCAAGATTTTTTGAAAAAAAGGCCCTCGTTTGCTCGACCCTGAATTTTTTACTAAATACTTTCGAGTAAGCTCAAACAGCAGAATAGCTAAGATATAATTCTGGGAGCCTACTCTTGAAATCGATTAACGATATATCGTGGAAAACCATACTTTTTAACCGACTTTATCAAAAAGGAGGACGTTCTCAATTCGTCTGAATCTTTTTTTTTTATGTTTGTTCACCTATTACTCGAAAACGGCTGAACCGATTTGGAAAATTCTTTTTTTGTTTGAAAGGGTATACTTCACCGATGGTCCCATATAAATTTTATCAAAATCGGTCGAGCTGAAAACTCAACGAAAATCTAAAAATTGTATACATCGATGATGTTTTCATGTACTTCGATACCTCGCTGTCTTATTGGAGCGGTGCGTTTATTTGGCCTACCCATATTATATAATATACAATATACGTTTACTTTCCACTAAAAATGTATTATAGGCTCAAATTTCATTCAATGAAGTCGGTTTCTTTTTGTTTTTAAAACGTAATTATAGCTACATCGTTTCGACTCGTTTTGTGCGATGGAACGACCGACAATATTTTTGTTGAAAGTTTGGAGTTTGGAAATAGCGGAAGGACTGTCATTAAAAATATCTATATGTTGAACCTCTTTATAGTTTGGATTTGCTAACGAATCAACTGTCAATTTGACTGAATTCAACTTACATTTCAACAACTTTATCGTTGCGTATATCGAAATCGGTTCGCAAAGTAGACGCCCTGAGTTGCAGATTCTTTGATGAAAGAGTCGTGAGCCTTTCTATAACTCTGGAAACAAAGTAAAAAGTCGGCCTTTCGAATCAGTCGTGCGTGCGCTCCGCACTAGTTGGCAGCCGGGTGCGGTTGCAATCCTCGTAGAAAGCCAGGTTCCGCATTGCTTATTATTACGATACCAACTCTTATCAGCTTTATAGAAGATGGTTTTAGATGATATAAATAGCACTGGAAATAAGCTAGGAATATTAGTCACTAGCGGGCTGAAGCCCGCGGTTTCGCACGCATAGTACATACATAAAAAGTAGCCTATTACTTTCTTAGGAGAGTAACATCAACGCTGAGGTTGGACATACCACACACAGGGAAAGGTCTAGATGTTTTTGAACCACAGTTAATGTACTTGTATGTACTATTTTATTTTAATGTATTATTTTACACCTGTGTTTTCTTTTTTTTTTGTTTCTTTTACTGTATTATCAATTTCCGTGTGTGTATATGTACCAAATAAACATTTATTCTATTCTCTTCTATGCCCGTTCCTAAGTTCTGTTGATTCGATCGCTACCAAACTTTACAGGATCACCCGCTAGCTCAATCTGAAGATTTCCTAAACATTTCATCGAAATCGGTCCAGCCGTTTCGGAGTCTATAAGACACATACATACACACAAATCTAGCCATGAGTGGAAGTAATTGCCCTATTTACATACCGTGTGTGCACGTTCTGCTTGTGGGATCATTCTTTGACAACACCTCTCAAAACTCCACTCACAGTACATGCATCGTAGCGTTCTCTCTTGCAATGCTCAGTTTGTCTGCTCATTTTCCACAATAAACCCTTGTAAGTGCATAAAGCTATTTTTATAATATTATATGTAACTGGTTTGTTCATTTGATAAACAATTCATCAATCAATTTTTCAAATCTGTCATCTGTCATTGTCACCTTATAAACATTATCATTATTGTGTGCATGTATTTAGTATTCTATTCTACCAAATAAGTATCTCTTTAATTTAATGTTTGTAACTTTTAACTTGTTTTGTTTTAACTGTTTGTATTTTTTGTATATTTATGTATAAATGTCCCGCCCGTGATGTCACCCTGAAAGGCCCAGTCTGAGAACCAGCGCTGTCTCCAATAGGAGTGGCTAAAGCTGAGACTGGACCTGTTCGGCACCACAAGCGAAAAATGTACCTACTCTCTCATCATGTGTAATTTGGCCTACCTACTCTAATCTTTTTCTTTCTGTTTGTTTGTAACCTATTGTTTGTAACCTTTTTCGTGTTGTGTGTTAAATAAAGCATTATTATATTCTATTCTATTCTATTCTATTCTACATATCGCTTTTTATATATATAGATATAGATAGATTTCATAATCTGTTCATTGTATTTTTTTTCTTGAATTACCTGTCAGCTCAGTTGGTTGTATCTGCCTTGTGGATCAGGGGTTCGAGTCCTGACCATGACAAACATTTGTGTGATGAACATAGATGTTTGGTCTGTATCTGGGTGTTATAAAATATCTTGAGTATATATTATAAGTATTCTATCAGTCATGTGCTCACCATAATACAAATTACTCGTAAGCTTGGTTTGACGCTTGTGCGCATTGTCGACCAATATTTAGTGAAAACTTCTTTTAGCGCGGTACGCATATTTTTAGATGAGGTAAAACCTCTGGACTCGCGACACCGTTACGAGACGCAGGGCTGCCGCGCTCGCCCCATTTGATTATAAACCTTAATTCACATGTTTACAGTCTACTTTTGTATGGAGAAGTTTACTGAGTTCTTTGATATATTATCTACATTCTGAAAAAAAAACATAAAAGAATATTAAATGTATTTTAAAGTTTCTGATAACTAATAAAATACAATTCATAAATAAAATGCAACTCATAACCCAATAACTCTAGTACCCAATTAAAAAATATCTAACGCGCCAAAATAAGTTTTCACTTCTGTCGGCACTCCCGGATGCAACCCGTAATTTTTTTACTCTCTGTTTAAATCACGATGTCTTATATGTTAAGTAATTATACGACTCGTTTGTTTTATATTACAGTTACAGAGATAATAAATAAATTCACAGTGTAGTTAGAAAACAATGTTCCTACTTATGTTTATAAGTATTTGTTCGTTGCGCTTAGATGACCTAAGAAACAAATTTTCCATTAATAACAACAATCTTCTCAATCTAAAGTGGATTTTAATAGACTTCCTTTGTTACTGCTTGTTTTAGATGGTTTAGAACATTTGAATCAACAGTTAAGAGCACTAGTCGATTGAAAAGGTTTGTCATTATGATAAATTGGTTTTTTGTATTGTGTTTTTGCTGCAACAAATTGTAGCTGGGAGCGGAATAGAACTGGTTGAAACGTTAACTAGCAAATAATAACGTAAAAATATTTCGCGGACGCTGTCGACTGACAGTGATCTGGATCAATTGAGTTATTTATAGATATTTTTTATCTGTCGTTACATAGCTCAACTGGTTTACATGTGTTTTATGTTATGTATTGTATAACATTATTACTTATGTAGATACATTTCTGATACTCAATATATATAAAAGGTGATGTGTGTATGTATGTTCCCTATAGACTCAGAAACAGTTGGACCGATTTCGATTAAATTTTAAGTAAATCTTCAGATTGGCCTGGCGGTTGATCCTGTGATATTTGGTAGAGATCGGATCAACAGAACTTTTTTTTTTCTCAAACAAATTTGTTACTTATGGATATAGATTGTATCTTAGGAACGGACATAGGCAACTTTTATGTATGTACTATGCGTGCGAAGCCGCGGGCTGAAGCTAGTTGTTTATTTACGACTGTGTTAGTCATATTCATGTGCCTATTTTATATGTTGTAATACTTCCTCTTAGAATTTGGTATTTATAATAGTTAACTCAACTCAAATAATAATTTTGTAGTTAGCTCTAGTACGTAGGTAGGTGATAGGTTTCTTGTGGGGGGAGGTGTTCTTTAAAACAACTTCCTCCGTCTTAGTGAGCTATTAGAATTCAATGTGGTACCCTTTACAATATTGTCAATTCTAAACGCAACGATAGCGCTATGTAGCCTGCGTAACAATTTAATCGCGCCACCTAGTTGTGAATTTGGAACTAAAATTATTACTTTTCCTTTGACGTTAAACAATAATGTTTCGTACACATTATCAATTGCGATAGGTACAACAATTAATTGCAATTGTCATTGCAATTGTATTCTAAAATAAATAAAATGAAATTCTGTAAACTGATCTTGCTCTATTCTGCTATATTTTCGTTTTTATTTGTTAAGTTTTTATTTGTAGGGAGAAACGAACGATGGCGCCGGTGTTGCCAGCTTGTTAAGATTTGATCAAAATGATGATGATGCTGAGTGAAATGTCCGGCACTATTCATAAATAGTGCCGGACATTTCTTTCATTTTTTCATTACTCTTACTGGGAACGCTGCCCTCTGGCAGTGATCTGGATCAGTTGAGCTATCTATAGATCGTTTTAAACGGTCTTTAGATAGCTCAACTGTTTCACGTGTTTTTTTTATATTATTGTATATTATTCTGTACATTACTGTAATTATTTCTGTAAATAAAAAAACCTTGCTTTTTCCATTTTATAATGCCAATTATAATACATTATACATTATATTGATGTATTTATTATTTACATAAGACTTAGACACTTTTAATCAGAGAACGAAAACCTTTGAAAAAGAACGATTTTATCGAAAAAATCTTGAGTGTTGAGTATTACTAAAAAATAAACTGTAAAAGAATAAATTAAAATTGATAATTAATAAATACCTCACTAATTATAAAAATAGCGGTACAAAAACGCTTAGATCTTACGAAGTTTCCGTGTGGAAACAATAATAATAAAATTAACTTTAAGCTCACTTTCTTTTTCATTACAGCATTACTTTATGGAAGGAAATCCGTAAAAACATAAGGCATCATTGTTTCCTTATTTCAAATAATTATTGTTCACTTTCACGCATCCACGGTCTGTGATAATAATCTTACCATCACTACTTAACTTACCTTTCATTTTATAACATTAATAGAAATATTTTCCTGTCTGCCCTTTACTTCGACTTAAATACTATTCAGCGTACGTTTTAATCGGATTCATGCAAACATAGAATTAAATAACTAAACCAAATTATATTATATTGACAGGCCTGTCAGCTCAGTTGCTAGTTGCTCTGCCTTCTGCGCTGTAGGTTAAGGGTTCGATTCCCAGGACACACATTTGTGTGACGAACTTAGATGTTTGTTCTGTGTCTGGGTGTTATAAAGTATCTTATGTATATATTTAAAAATATATAAGTATTTTATCAGCTATCTAGTCACCATAGTACAAGCTATGCTTAATTTGGGGCTAGCTGGTGTTGTGTGCATTGTCCACCAATATTTATTTATTTATTATTTATATCCACAAATTATTTTAAGTCGTATATAACTTAACAAAAAACCTAAGAACCTATTTTATAATTATGTACACTTCAAATAAATATGTTGTTCATGTGGAACAGTTTCAAGAGCACCGCTGCATTATCGCGCTGAATGGCCAAAGAAACCTTTGGGCAACGAATGAGCCCTCTTGTCACCAGTGTCGTCGACTAAAAGTGGTGTTATTTTCTTAACAAATATTTTAGTATTAGGCCTCCATGGTCCCATAGTCTCTACACCAAGCTGCGCCAAAATGTAATCACTGAAAAAGATTTCGTATTTACGCTGCTTAGTGTTTTCTGCCTTTTCCGCCGCGGCTCCTAGAAATTGAACAACTGAGCCAACGTCTGCAATCCCCCACGAGATCACGGGAATATACTCTTTCTCAGGAAAAGTCATGCCATTGGGCCTCTTACCATCATCGCGTGCCAGACCTACAGGCAGAACATTTGTTGTTCGCTTAAATGTCGAGAATCGTCCCCCAGAGTATCTACAACAAACTCCGAGGCACTGCCATGACAAACTTGTACATTTCAAGCAATCTGAAACGAAATCATTAAAATCTTCAACAATCGTAGGTATTTGTTAAATAAAATTGTAATAATGGCCTCCGACGTAACAGTTCTGTTATTATCAATTTCGTTATTGACCGTGTCATTGTGAAGTTCCCGCAGTGAGCTCAGTTTAGGCAATATTTTATTTATTACGATTTTAAATCATGCTGTCGATTCTTTGCTATTAAAATTAACCTAACATATTACTCAGATTCAGTCCACGGATACCTGCCACGATAATTTTTCATAATGTTCGCTCTAGCTGCTGCCCGTAGCTTCACACGCGTGGTACCTGCATAAAAAGTAACCACTGCCCTTCCTCAAGATACAAACCCTCATTACCAAATTTCTCTGTTCAATCTGTAAGATCTGTTTACCCTTAAAATGTTACAAGTTAAAACGCTATCGAATTATTGATTAAGTATTCATATATATGTATTTCCCTCTTGCAGTGTTCTGGATCAGTTGAGCTATCTATAGAACGTTTTAAACTGCCATTAGATAGCTCAGCTGTTACACATGTATTTAATATTATTGTATATTATTCTGTACATTTTTATAATTATTTTTCAAATAATTGTTCCTACTTAACAACAGTGTTTTCAATAACAGCATTGTTGGTTGTGGAATACCTAGAATTTTATAGGTATAGAATGCAAGCAAAGCCATACACGTTACTAGTCATCAGTCGAGTCTAGATCGGAACCAATCTAGTTCCCACAAATAAGCCCTCGATACAAATTACACCATCAAGTTGCTTCATAGCGCCCTGCAAAATAACCTTGCTCAGGGCTGCACTGTACTTCATGCTAAACTATAATATCATCAACATCATCATCATCATCATGTCCCTGCCCTTATCCCACGCTCAGTGGGAGTATTTTCGTTATAATACGTTTTAAAATTTGCTAATCGTCACATCTAGCACGTCGCTTGGGATCTTTTTATAGAAGCGTACACCTAGTCCTATAAGACGCACTAACTTTAGCTAGCCTGGGAATAGTGGGAATAGTGACTTTATTTCTAGTGTTATCTTGGGAACGCTGCACTCTGGCTGTAATCTGGATCAGTTGAGCTATCAATAGATCGTTTTAAACCGTCCTTAGATAGCTCAACTATTTCACGTGTATTTTATATTATTCTGTACATTTCTGTAATTATTTCTATAAATAAAACTGCAATGTAATTACTTATGTTAAAAAAAAAAAGGTTATATAATGATAATATTATTGTGTACATACATTAGATTTTCATATTTAATAATGTATTTAATAATGATACAAGGCACTGTCATAATGTTTATTACGTTAAATTGATTTATAATTGTTACATTTCTTACCCATATCATCTTTCACACAATTCACAATCTTTTTTTTGGCCTACCTCTACTTTTGTTTACTTTCGTAAGTAAGCAAAAGTAGAGGTACTTTCGCTATACTATAATATAAAACTATATATAAATAAGTGAAACAAAAACTTTGTACCCCTTTTTACGAAAATTACGCGGTCGGTGGAGTATGAAATTTTGCACAATTTTGTTTATATAGAGGAGTGCAAAATGCTAATATTTTTTTTAATTATACATAAAAATACATTAATTATTAATTAATTATGGTCGAATTTCGACCATTGGGCGACCACTTGTATAAGTAAAAGTTGTAACAGCGGTACAAAAGAAGAGGAATGCAGAATTTTATAGCATATCTTCATCTACAAGACAAGGTTACTAAGAAGCCGCGTAGTGAGCACCACTCCTTAGTTGCCCAATGGAAGGAGTTCGAAAATAGGCAAATTTTAATATCATAACCCCAAGTCGTGACTACAATGCGCAGGAGTCGGTCTCACAGCCAGGCTTGAAGTAAGATCAGTAACAGTGAGCTTGGGGGGGGCGTGTTTTATAAGGGGGCATTCCATGCTACCTATATTGTGATACTCCAGAGAGTTACAGCATATTGTAATCATTAAGACTGGCCTGTCAGTTTAGTTTGTAGTAACTGTGCCTTCTACGCTGTAGGTTGAGGGTTCGATTCCCTCCTAAAAAAAATATTTGTGTTATGAATTTAGGTGTTTGTTATGTGTCTGGGTGTTATAAAGTATCATAAGTATGTAGGTATTTATGTTACCTGGTCACCATATATATAATACGAGTGTATCCCACTATTTCCATTAGGTATTTCTATTAATAAAAATACTACGACTGATTCTCTCACTGTTTCCGTTGCTGGCGGCGGCGGCAAAAAAAACTCTGCATCACCTCTTATAATCATGGAAAATAGTAACTATATTCTTCTGGCGCTTTGGCGGCCGCTGCCCCGGCACGCTCGCTTTGCTCGCTCGCCTTGTGCGTTGTTTTCTATACTCTAACCTAACCTAACCAACTGGTTCGGATCTGATTTTACTTTTTCAATAAGAACCACTATTCTACTATTATACTTAGACGACCTCTGTAGCGCAGTGGGCTTAGGTCCGACTGAGACGCAGAAGGTTGCGGGTCGATTGCCGCCGCGGGACAAATGTTTGTATGCAAGTTTGTATTTGTATCTGCAAGTATTTGTCTTGGGTCTGGTTGTTTCTATGTATAACATGTATGTATTTACAAAAAAAAAGTATATAGGTAGTATATCAGTCATATGGTACCGATAACACAAGCTCTGCTTACTTTGGGGCTAGAAGATGGTATGTGAAATGTCCGGCATTATTTATTATGACTTAAACTACTGGGAAACTACTACCAACTGCTGAAAGTAGCCGTCTTTAACTGGTCTTGCTTTTATAGGGACGTATATTGATAACAGAATCGCCAGGAGGTTACATAATCTTTAGATTTACTTAACTGATGCTTGAATCACTAGTGTGGCACAATGTTCACTACAGTATGTCACCCCCTAATGCCCTGACTACGTCCCCACGCCACCATTTACTGCACACGATAAAATTAACAACATGTTTCTGTGTTTGAAGATGTCAGAGGGCGATGTTAGGATAATAACCATATAATAACATATAATAACTTTGGCCCTTCGCTAAGACAATAGAATTATGCGTTGCGTAATGCAATCGTGACGGAATTAGTATGGAGAAATAATAACGCAAATTGAATTTATATTTGAGGTTATTTGAATAAAATAATAAATATTTGTGGACAATCCCCACAACACTGTCTAGCTCTAAATTAAGCATAGCTTGTATTATTGTGACCAGCGGGGCGATTATGGAACTCTAATTACAATCAATGTCTATCAGTTTTCATAGATTTCGGATAGACATTGATTGTAATTAGAGTTCCATAATCGCCCTACAGATGACTGATTGAATTATTTAATATATTTAAATACATACCTTATAACACCGGGATACAGAACTAACATCACAAGGTTTCGAATAGAAAAGAAAAAACACTATGCACTTCTGTAATAAACTTCCCGAAAATGCAACATTTTATTAAGAAATTTAAAGGCTACATGAAGTCTTTTGAAGAAAGCGTACTTATTATAATATAAATGACTATATTATTAATAAGAATGCATGGCCTCATGTTACGCAGCCCTCAGACACTGACACATTTGAAATGTATAAACTCTCTTGTATTAGTTTTTCGTAGTAAAGGTAGTAAAGGAAGACCCGGACGAGTTTCCTGCCAGTTCTTCTCGGGCTTGGGTTAAAGGAATTGGCACCTAATTTCACCTAGTATGTAAGATGTTTGATCTTTGTGATTGTATTGAATAAAATATCTTTTGACTTTATTAAAGCAGTTTGTTTTCCGAAAATATATATTGAATCGGTTAGTCCTCAGCTCCTGCGACTGGCACCACTCTCAGCTAATAAGTTCCATTTAGCCTCATCGCCTTTATTATTTTTAAAATTAGTATTCATTTATGATATATTACCCTTCGAGTTCCCATTATTTCAGCGGAACTGCTAAATACTTAGAAGTAATTACTGATTTATGCCTTCACAATTAGTTTTAATCAGGCATCGCGTGCGCGAGAGAGCCCTAAGTTATAAATTAGTGCTACAAGGCAAGTTAATAACTTGGAAATCGATAAGCGATATAGAGTTCGGTTTAGTTATTTGTTTCTAAAAAGCTGATACCCTCACAATGACGGGCTGGTAAGGCCACTTTGCTTCAAGACGAATATGTCTGAGTTCGTCTCGATGGCGTGAAATTTACGGTAAAACTACCGTCACAAAATTAAAAATCTATCGATAACCATTGAGACCATTCCAATGAGCCCAAACACGATACCTCTACTGTGAGTTGGTGAGGAGTTTCCAGGTGCTGAAGCATCAGGTCAAGGTTACCATGTTCTTGCAATATCATTGAAGTAACAGAATACCAACTGTCGAGTCGAAAATGCATATAAATATTTGTGGACAATTTAGATCTAGCCATCTAGCATCAAAGTAAGCAAAGCTTGTATTATGGTGACCAGATGACTGAAATAACACATTTATTTTTAAATACATATCTACTTTATAAGACACAGAACAAAATATCTATATTCATCACACCAATGTTTGTCCTGGGAGCGAAACGAATCCACACTTTACAGTGCAGAAGGCAGAGCTACTACCTACAGAGCTGTGCGGCCAGTCATCTTCTTGCAGCAACTTGAAAATAACTGATGGTGATTTTCGTGGATCATAGATCTAAGAACAAAGACACTAAGAACACTCGATTAAGTCACCTTTCAAACAAAATTAGTTATGCACAATTGGACCATAGGACTTGCTTAATGCGCCTTTTTATATCAACATCTATATATTATATACTAGTTTCTGCCCGTATGTCCGTGTCCGCGTGGTATCTACGTAGATAAAAAGTAGTATTCATGTTTTTCTCTATATCCCTGTATATATAAAAATCTTGTGTCACAGTTTTCGTGTTTATACTCCTCCGAAACGGCTTGACCGATTTTGATGAAATTTTATATGTAGATATATTCAGTAGGTCTGAGAATAGGTTTATAACTATTTTTTATACCCTAAGTGTTAAGGGTGGCTCTCCCCAAAAACATTTCTTTAATGTTCAATAGGGCAAAACAACGTTTGCCGGGTCAGCTAGATATATATAATATATTATTATTATAATAAATTATATAATATTCATACAAATCCGTGCAGAAGCGAAGAAGTAATAAACTAAACGCACAAACTTCCGCAAATATTGGTGTTATTTCGACGTTATTTGTCAGTAGCAGAATTTGGGTGATCTGATGGCAACTGGCAACTACCGCTGAAGATTTCAATTCGGCAGGTGCCTGTGTAAAGGAAGGCTGTAAATCTTAGCAATTAATTTACAGCTGGTATATGACGTTCACCGTATTTGAGAAATCCATACCATGACTAGAACTAGATTTAATGAGTTATCTGATGTTTTCTGGTTAACATCGGTAATGGGATAGATAATAGAATTTCTCGGAATACCAGAGATGACTTTTTAAGTAAGACAGTCTCAAGGTTTGTCTTTGAAGGTTGACCTTGGGGATGTAGTAGGGGCACCCGAAGCGAACGCAATAGACCGGGCATGGCCGCAGTGCCCTTTAACCACTTTTATATACTGGTACATGCGGGCGTCACGGAAGACCACCGCTATAAAAGCTACTGAGTGACGACAGATTTACCTGTCATTCGATTTAAACGTTTGTCTCAAAAAAAATATCGTTCATTATTACTTTCTTGATCGTATCAGTAGGATAAATCTAGACTCCGCCGAAGTGAATGTGTGACGCCACAACAGAATCGGTCATCATAAAACATGTTCACACCATGTACGTAACAGGTCGGGCATGATGTCGTTTTAATGATATCCTTTAATGCATAAATAATGTCCACATTAGTCTGTGGGCGTGCTCAGGAGAGTGAAAAGGGGCATTTCTATAAAATCACTAACAGAAAAAAGGCACATTATTTTTTAAAAATTTTATTAAAAAAAAACTTATATATTTTGAATTATTTTGTTGAAGTTTTTACGTGTAATAAAACTATAAAACTGACAGATACAGGTAGGAAATACTAAATTTTTCTTCCAAGATAAATGCGTGACTAGTCGGATGCACAGTGCATGCGCTATCATACATGATACATATTTTTGTATTTCTTTTCTCAACCTGTGAATGTGTTCTTAAATCCGTGCCTGTATTTTTGCCGCCATTGCGAATTACTGCGCCCGCGCATCAGATGTAACACTGATATAACGCGCTGATAACGCCATAACCAACTTAATTTATACAACATAGCCAGCCACACTTAATTAGTTGAAAATAATAATTCACTGTCACACTTTCGTTCGTAAAAGGAAGTAGAATTTAATTAATTAATAAATTATAGAATTACTTATAAGATATTGAGAACAAGCAAACATTAAATATCTAAATTAGATCGTAAAAGTACTATAAGTAAACACTTACCTACTGTTAAGTAAGTACTAATGTTTATAATGTTTCGTAATAATATACGTACCTAAAAAAATATTTTCATGGCGTAGGTTAATTTAAAAGTAATATAAAATGAAATACTCAAAGTTGGTTGGTTTATTTTTTAACTATTTTTTAACTTAACTTTTTTTCACAGAAGAACAAACCGATTCCCTTTTGTTTTGAGAAAACCTCAAAACATTATCTGATTTAGTAAGTGATGGACTTGCATAATAATTGTGTTATGCCATAATTTGCATTGCAATAATTATTACAAACTAAGAAAGTGAACGTACACGACCGCTTATTACACATGAATTATACATAATTCCGTAATTAAAAAGTGGTTAATGTAATAAGCTCAAAATTTCTAACGTTCAATTGAATTGAAACAAAACATTATTAGAAAGTAGAGCAGCTAATTTGCATGGCAAGTGGCAACACTGAAATGCATGCGGGTACTATTAAACTGTTATGACGATTAATGGTTTGTTTGTTTGTACTGTCTCTGCTCCTAAATGGCTAAGTACTTATTTTCATTTCATAAATGGATAGGGCCTATTTTCGCCTAGTGTACTACGTAATATAATGTTATGTTAGCCAATAATAATGTTGAAATAAGTTGTCCTAAAACTATTTTAAGTATTTTTGCTTATTATCTGTCTTATATTGAGCATTTTCGTTGTAAACTTAATAAAATTAACAGCCGTAAACGGGCACTGAAATACGCGTGAGTTTACTAGTGTACGTGTAAATACCGTTCTACTCTAATAACGCTTCACGCTGCGCGGGCGCTGCTTTTGTAACGACAATATCATGTGTCCGCCTGTTTTCTACAAATACACTTGTAATGTTTTGAACACAGTTTTTCTTTTTACTCTATTTGTTGTGTATGGCTTTGTTTATTTTAAGACATTATGGTGAGCTAAGGAGCCTTCTTTGCCCAATTTCATACCCCTGTACAATAAAAAATAATACATAGATAAGGATAGTACCTACTCGTTGATATACGACAATCAGTTTCGATTTCTTAGGATTTTAATTTGGCTATCAATCGATCATAAGTTGTACAAAAAGATTCAGATTAAAAAATATTAGGTCTATTTACGAGTATAAGCCAATTCTGGCAATTCTATGTTGCATATAAAGCGTTCTCTCAAACAATCTACAAACAAATTGTTCTTTCTGCGTGCGGGCGGCGCACGCGCAATGCGGAAGCCCCGACCGCTGTTACCGCTGACTGACAGACACAAACATAATTGTATATACGGAGCTCTTACCGCAGAACAAATAACAGTATTTATGTGCATAAGTTTCTCTCCGACCGACGGCTTTATGGCCACTTTTGCCCACCAAAGATAATAATTGTGCAAAATCAGCAAATGTGACGTTACTCGTACCAATTTAATATTAACAAACGAGCAAGTGACTTTTTGTCTGTTTCTTTTCTTGACTTTAACATAAACATTTTGAGAATTAAATATGAGTTTGAAGCCTACTGGTAAAGTCTTTGAATAAATATATAACTCGACGAAACACTTCAATAAGTCGAAATACGGACCAAAAGAACTCATTTCACAATAACAGCTTATTAAAGTGACACAGGTCTACTTACCCGCATATTCGCTTAGATATTCCAGCTATTTTAGTCCGCTGATTGCGACTAACTACAACATTTCTCTCTTATTTACATCAGTCTACATCTAGAATGGACATATTATACAATACCAGCCACACTACTTTGCAGCTGTGACATTTATACCCACATTTAATGGAGTGCGTCAAGGGTGTACTTTTATGCCCAAACTATAAATTGATTACACAATGATTTAAATTATAATACATTTTATTATCTATCTTCAATCGAATTTCTAAATCGTGATTAGATACTGACATATACTATGTACCTGCTACCTATTCTAAGTAGTTTAATCGAATTAAATCGGGCTACTGTAAACCAGATCAGTATATGATAAGAGATATCATTTGAATTAGTAGATTGTTATTATAGCCTACCTCCCAGTATCGATGTATACAATGTATCGAGGCCTTTTGAAGTGATAACTTCTTACGGGAGGGTAAACCGCTTCGCTACGTAACGCGTTACGGCGCTAGTCTGTCTGGCTTCCCTTTCTCTCACGCATATGGCAGCGGTAGGCAGGCTCCTCCTCTCTCACTATAACCCACAGCGCTATTTAGCTTAGTTTAAGTTATCACTTCAGTCGGGCGTCCCGAGACGCATATATTTTTTTAATACTGTGCCATACAGATACATGACATGATTTTTGTCTTCTCCATCTGATATTTCAAGACTTTGAGTTGCAAAATAATGATAATCTACCTTCCAATAGTTTAAGTGAACTTACTTGTTTATCAGGAGTAATATCATTGAGTTTGATTACATAGACGCCTGGTTATTTATTTTTAAATTATCGTCCTGCTCGCTCGCAAGCAGACCTGTAGCCAGGATAAAGGCAAATTTCTAGCAATGTCATGATTATTGTGAAAGAAATAAACAATTTTTATTGTGATAATATAAAATCAAAAATCCAGACTTAACCCACTTTACTTAATAATGTAAATCAAGAAATTTCATAAACCTCTCCTTAGAATAGATATTTTTTCAAATCTTTTCACACTCGAGTTAGTCCATTAAAATGTTACATTTTTTAGGCCTTAGTGTGCATTTGTCAGAGGACGCAATTTTATTTTTTTAATGTGTAGGGGGGGTCAGTAGAAGCTTAAGTTCAAGTTTGTGGGGTCGGCACCCTTGTCCCCCGGCCGCCATCTTGGAAAAGGGGGTGCAAAGGGTTTTCGCGCTGTATCTCGTAAACTAGTTACCTTACAGAAAATTTAATCAAACATAAAATGTAGCAAATTAAATTTCCTACAATTTTATTTCTATTACTTTTTATCGTCAAGTGACCAACAAAAAAGTTATAAACAAAAATAAATGAAAATTTTGTAACAAATTTCCTCTATATAATTGTTTCATTTTATTTATTTATCTAGGTTTTATGCATTTTTAATGCATTTTTTGTCACTGTCTTAGCAAATCGTTTGTATCGCAGAGTGTCTAGAGTATCGTCTTTATTTCCGCCATATAAAAAGACGAAAAAACGTTCGCCAACAACACTGAGTAACGATGACTCGACTTTCTCACTCATAAATAATTTAGTTCCACTTGCTAACTCTGGATGCTTCTGCAAAATTTTTATAAATTTGACTTTGCCCATGTTATACCTCATAGGTGGTGGGTAAAAGGGTCAAACATAGTTCAATAATAGCATAGGAATGTTAAGATCATAATAAATTGTATGAATAAAAAAAATATAGATAGAAAAGTAAGCCTAATTTTTAGTTTTTATTGCATCCCTATGAGCATTCGAGAATCCGTTTAAGTTTGGAGCGCTGTAAAACCTAGAACAAACAAACAAAATTTTCATTTATTTTTGTTTATAACTTTTTTGTTGGTCACTTGACGATAAAAAGTAATAGAAATAAAATTGTAGGAAATTTAATTTGCTACATTTTATGTTTGATTAAATTTTCTGTAAGGTAACTAGTTTACGAGATACAGCGCGAAAACCCTTTGCACCCCCTTTTCCAAGATGGCGGCCGGGGGACAAGGGTGCCGACCCCACAAACTTGAACTTAAGCTTCTACTGACCCCCCCTACACATTAAAAAAATAAAATTGCGTCCTCTGACAAATGCATACCCAAATGTAACTTTTCAATGGACTAAGTGTGATAGTAAGAGAACGATACTGGCTGTCAGTTTAAGATTGAGATAACACGATTTTGACTAATAAAATCTATAGGTATGCCTGTAGGTATAGCTGTTTTAGTTGGATTATTGGTAGGTGCGTATATTATTCTGAGTCGTTTGTCAACTAACGCCTTAAATTTCGTGCCACCTAGTGACATAATGCAAAAATAATGATGTATTTTTTTATATAATCTATTATTCCACTTTTGAGGTGTCCCTGGATCTGGGTACGGCCCTGGATGTTGGCGCATTGACTCCGAGGTTGATGATAATGTTTTTTTCTCGCCACAATGTAGCCTGACTGGTCTACGAAACCCGCCATGGCCTATTATGGACACAACTAGGAAACGCTTGATGTACCTCAATTACCACCAAGAAATGGAGTAGTTGCCGCTACACATAGCCAAAAGAAATGCGACTGTAAAAACAATTTTGCCATTTTTGCTGCATTTTATTTTGACTGTTTTTAAAAAAACTGCACGAATTAAAATACACGCTTTCTTGTTTACTGTAAAAATGTGCCAAATAAATTAGTGTCTATATCTACTGAAATAAACACTTATTTAAATTTAATTGTCATTCAATACACAAACAGAAGTATATAGGAGAAGTAAGATGGAGAAGACTGAGAGTATCTATATGACACAGTAACACAATGGGCTCGACTCAGCATAATTGGAAGGTAGCTAGGCGCTAAAATGTCCTTTTTTAACAACATATTTAGCATGTTAGTGTAGTTTTGGTAGCTGGTAGGTAGAATGACACTATGGTAAAGATTTTGCATGTCTGATAGATTTTAAATCCAAATTTCCTAAACGGCAGACGACCAATTTTTGGAATTGGCAAATGACGATTGAATGCGTTTTTGTGACGTTACTTGGTCAAACTATTTAGTTTTTTTCTGCCCAATAGGTATTTATCTCAGTTCAACCCAAAGCATATAGCCCGTTCAAAAAACGTGAGTCACATTGTATGAAATTGGCAAAATTGTCATCGAAGACAGATGCTATTATAGGAATGTCAATGCCAGTTAGATGACTTTTTTTAAAATGAAAATGTGTCCTTTTTACGATATTCTTGTTGATTACATATAATCGCTATCCCTCGTCGTGGCTTATTTTCGGTTTATCTTTCTGATAAAGTTTGGAAGGGTTTTGATCGATCGTGTTTTTGTGAGGTTATCAATTTAAATGTAGGAATGTTGATAATCTGATACTTTTTCAACTAGAGCATAGGCACTAAGTCAAATTTCAATTAATTTATTAGCATAAGTATTTAGTAGCATGCAAGGCAGTAGTAATTAATTTCATTTTAATCTGTGGCATAGTGGGCCAAAGCCCGGCTAAGATGCATAGGGTTGCGGGTTCGGTTTTCGTCAAATGTTTGTATGTTCTACAAGTATTTGTCTCGGGTCTGGGTATTTCTATGTATAATATGTACATATGTATTTACAAAAGACTAATAAAAAAAGTTGTATATCTATCATATGGTACCCATACAGAAGCTCTGCTTACTTTGGGGCTAGATGATGCTGTGTATAATGTTCGGCATTTTTTATATATTTACTATACTTCTGTGCGTATGTTTGTAATTAAAGCCAGC
Source organism: Lampropteryx suffumata (assembly GCA_948098915.1). Taxonomy (NCBI): domain Eukaryota; kingdom Metazoa; phylum Arthropoda; class Insecta; order Lepidoptera; family Geometridae; genus Lampropteryx; species Lampropteryx suffumata. The sequence continues at coordinate 2,388,584 of OX402546.1, read as the reverse complement.
CAGTCCAGCCGTTAAGGAGAAACGGCTGGACCGATTTTGGTGATATTTTTTGTGTGTGCTAAAGTGGATTCGAGAATGGTTTAGATTTACAATCAGATAACTTTGTTTTCTTTTAAAACGCGCGGAAAAACTCGCGAAAGGGATAGCTAGTAGTAAATAAATAGAAGTTGGTTTCGAAACGAGGCTTTATTAACGTCGATGACTTCGGTTTATATTTTAGACGCTTCAGCGTACAATTCGGTTTTACTCGCACCTCCAAAACAAAGACAATTGAGTCTGGTAGAGTCAAGGTAGCTAGGATAGAGTCAAGGTACCTAGGAGTAGATTTATTGACTAAAAGCCATCGAACTAGTAATATATATCACCTTGAAGCCTATTATGACGTTGACAGACTCTGCCTCTGTCACATGATTTTAATTAGATAGACCAACTATTGATTTGGGTGATTCTTCGTCTGTCATTTCATGGAGTAACATAACTCTGCTAATTTGATATTTGTTATCTGTTTTATTGCATGTTTTATTCAGTAATCTTGGCGGAATTTTAATGAATAAATTGTGACTACAGGACGGGTATGGATAATTGGATTATATGTGTATTGTGATGCAATGTGATTTGAACGGAGGAATCCCAAGGAAATTCTAGACGCCATTCCGCGTGACGTCTAGAATTGACAATTGACCATCGACTTAGACTCTAATAACAAACAAACTATAAACTATAAACACTTGACATTGGCAAAATTGACATTAGTTTGTCACAGGTCATTGACAAAGAAGAACTATTGATTTGTGTAATCGTACCCAGGGGTAAGTATAAAGGTGTTTATATGCCCAACCGAAACCCGCAAGTATTTTTTACTGTAAAGGTGTGCAATATGCATTGTACAAGAGCTTCAATAAAATATAATTAATAAAAACATATTCTGTTATCTCTTTAAGCTAACAAAAGAAACAATCGATCAATCGTTAGCGACTTCGTAAACGAATCATTGTTCATTAACAGAATACGTCAAAAGCTAGTTCTTTCTAGCTAGCTAGTTAGTGTTCAGCTGCCGTTCGATTAGGAGTAGAATAGACCCGCAGGCAAAACTTCAGAAACAGGAATACTTGGAGCCCTTCAAACTCACCTTCATCAAGTTTATTTAAAGGTTTACCCGTTTACTAAGCGCGGGGTCGACGCCCTCTCTAATTGCTGTAATTTTTACGCTTTGATCGAAATGCCAAGAGTCCCGCTGGGAGATTGCAGTAGGTAGGTTGATTATACGGAACATTATTAGAATACACATTTATAGGAAATTATTCCTATTTCTTTATTTACAGAAATTAATTACAGAAAAGTGGCTTACGTTCGTAGTGTCTTGGGGCGCTGCCCTCTGGCAGTGATCTAGATAAGTATCTATAGATCGTTTTAAACGGCCTTTAGATAGCCAACTGTTTCATGTGTATTTTATATTATTGGTATTTTATACGGCTGGACCGATTTGAATGATTTTTTCGTATGTGTTTGGGTGGCGCCCTGGATGGTTTGATTCACAAATCAGCCCGGCAGATGGCACTGCAGTCGGTACAATTAGATATATTTTTTTCTTTTTAAAACACGCGGACGATATCGCGAACGAGATAGCTAGTTATTCTATATATTTTTGTAATAAAGATAAAATTAAAAAAAAATAAAAAAAAAACTTCAAAAGTAATAAGACTTGCTCCCTCTCGTCCTTTGGCATAGACAACAGAAATATATGTCTGTGTGTCTCTATTGAGTGATAAAGGTCTGTGGTCGGTGCTACCATCGTAACAACGAGTTTCCTATTCATCCTTTTTTTCCTTTCATCCTTTCACCAGTTTAATTTTTTTCAAAAGTTGGCACATACTTGTTAAACTTCCCGACCGTGTGTTATTCCGTGTTCTCACCACACTGGTATCATTAGTTGTTAGGTAATTCCTGATTGAATTCCTCAATTATACCGAAACATTCGCTGTTTCATTTTGGGTCGGCACATCACCAGCACCGTCAAGTAATTTTAGACCTTAAGCTCGTATCAACGAAAAATTTCCGCCGTAAAGTTAAATGTCAAACTCTCGCAAATTGAAAAACAGTTGTTATTATGCAGCAGTTGATAAATATGCACTCTTTCCATAGTACCTAACCAAACGACCTAAATACTAACTTTCTATCGTTAGGTGTTGTTTAAGTATAATTTGTCCTTGTCGTTCTAAGGCCGAAGAATAGAGATGGCAACAGATTTAAACAACGCATTAGCTGCAGACTTGTTGCTTCGACCAACATCAGGCTGAGAATGTCGACGTTGGTCGAAGCAACAAGTCTGCAGAGCAGAGTGCTTTTTCGTCGGGGTGCGGAGTGAGTCAAGTGTTCCTGTGGATGCCTCGTGGAGGGGCGAAACACGTGTCGAATTTCTTTGGGAGGTAACTCATTGGGAATAGATTGGCGGGGAATAGATCTAAATATTTGTCTATCTATCTATTTAATGTTTTGTAATGGATTTCCGCAAAGTCACGCCTGAATCAATTATCTAACGCATTAGCTAGTGCGATTATAGGATAAATCTTTACTTATTGCCAAACCCTTGCGATAAACGGTGTTTTACTAAAATGTAACGACCTCTGTGGCGCAGTAGGCCCAAGGCCTGGTTTAGACGCAGATGGTTGCCGGTTCAATTCTCGCCGCGGGACAAATGTTTGTATAATCAAGTATTTGACTCGGGTCTGGGTGTTTTTATGTATAATATGTATGTATTTACAAAATAAAATGTATATCAGTCATGTGGTACCCATAACACAGTCAAGCTCTGCTAACATTGGGACCAGATGCTGAGTGAAATGTCCGGTGTAACTTCTGTCAATAAATATAAAAGTAGTACCTATAAATAATCAAATAAAATGTTTATTTTTTTATGTAATTACTTATATATTATAATGTCTATATGACATATATGAATCCTGAACTCAAAGTTTACAGTTACTCGTCCCAGTTGGGCCGAGAGAGGCGATAAGTGATGTAATTAGCCTCACTTAGCTCGCGTATTATTGAGTTGTTCCAGTAACGAGGGCTGAGGGTCAAATATTTTGCTTTGTTATTATCACTGCGGTAGGGCCTCACCTACAAACCATAGGGATGTGAGGACCGGTGGAATATAAATTCCGTCAGCTCCCGCCAGAGTGCATGACTCATTTTTACGTTCCGCCTGCACCGAGCGTGCAAACGAGAGCGTGGAACAAGTGAGAGAGCGGAACAAGCGATAGAGGCACGATCGGCCTAAGCCTTCGCCTTGTGACGCCGTATTTCTTATGACGTTATCACGTAAAGTTATCGTCCGTAAACCGACTTTACAGACAGCAATATTTTTTAGTTGTTCTAAACTTGTGGCAAATACAGAATTTGCCAAGGTCCGGCTGAGATGCCGAAGGTTGCGGGTTCGATCCCGCCGCGAGACTAATGTTTGCATGATCTGCAAGTATTTGTCTGGGGTCTGGGTATTTCTATAATATGTATTTAAAAAAAAGTATGTAAATAGTATCAGTTTGTGTGAAATGTCCGGCAATTAATATAAATGTTGGTGGACATTTCACACTAAATAATCTAGCCCCTGACCAAGCAAAACATGCACCTACTATGATAGATGATACCAGATGAGATTAAACTCATCCTGATGAAATATTATCTATATGAATCGAAACAGTGTCGGTGCCTCCATCGACCAAATAATACGTTAGTAAAAAAAACCCTTGTTTATCAACACATATCCGCATATTTTAAGGCACACCTAGTCGACTAATCTAAATGTTTATTTATATTATTTACGACCTTAAGCTCGCTGCGCTCGCCTGTATTTGACTGCGTCAATATGCCACCGTTAGTTTCAGTTCCCATAACAATTTACATTCATTAAAGGTCGGTAAGGAGGAAGAAACGGGAGAAGCAAAATGTCAAGCTACGACTATTTCCATTGGGACAATGGCCGTAGAAGTATTTGGGTCCAGGGCCTATTCCTTTATTTATAACGTCATTCTTTCTATTCCAATCCAATCCATCAATGTTTCAGCTCCGATTGCGTTTCGATTATTCGGTCCCCAAAACTCTTTTAAACCATATTTTAAAATTATTTCACTTAGTTTAAGGGATTTATTATTATGACAGGATAATATATGGAAATCGAATGTATGTTTACGATAACAATAATTTCGTAAATTTTAGAATACCAAAATATTAATAATTGTCTTTCCTTTCCCACATGCTCGCTAAATTAAGTAGGTAAGTACTAAATATTTTGTAGGTTTCCTTTTATAACAAGGTTGTAAGCAACGTGCTAGATTTGTCGGTTGCCAAATTTAAAAATATATTTATACAAAAATTTACTCTTAAAGCTTATTATAAAATATCAGATTATTTAAGTGACAAAATAGCTTGAGATGAATCTGCTCCAACTCGACTCGAACAAAATTAGCAAGGATCATACAAAGAGCATTAAAACTAGACGAGTTTTTTTGCAGGATTCTTCTTGCTTGCTGGAGTGGATCCATGAACGAATGTTTTCAATTACAATTAACTGCTCTGTAACATTACTGCCGCCACCTAAATCATCTTCAACAGATGAACGAAGGCCAATGATGATGTATTTATAAATCATTGCCGAGCGTTTGTCTTGCAAAAAGCTCGAAAATAACTCGACAATATTTAAATAATTATTTTATTTGGTTCATCATCATCATTATAAACCCGTGTAAGGCCTATGTCCCGTGTAGGGACATAGGCATCCCATGGCACGCCACTAAGCTCGATCTTCAGCTCTCCTGTTCGTCTCCGGTTGATATGTATGTATAATTAATGTTAGGTAGTACGAAGTGCATTAGGCTCGACTAGTATTAAATAAATAATATTATAATTTGCACGATCTCTTGATCTGTTATGGTAGGTAAGTAGTATACGATAGTACAAATAATTACTATAATCAATCCCTAGAACTGATCACTTTCATTCAAGTTCTGAGAGAAGCGAGAAGCGAACGAGTGAAAACAAGAAAATTCCATTATAACAGGAAATTAACTGCATTATCTGGCGATCGGCTATTATTATGTCAATAACTCATTTATTAAACTAGGGGTTGCCAGATTAATTTGAAAAGCCGGATAAATCAATGAGTTCACAATGGCCGGAATAAATCAATCAATAAGTCCTTAAATAGCCGGATACTCTTGCTGTAATATCTTAAAATGCCATAATGTGATGTTTTTGGAAAACAAAAAATTACGAAGGGAGTATAAAAATGAGCATACCTCATACATACGTCTTATAAATATAATAATGTTTTTGACTTGTTAATTGCATTAAAAGTTAAATGTTTAAAGTTAGCTGGAAAATGTTTATAAGTACTTTCAAATAAATTAAACTGAAATTATCAGACTTTAACTGGGCATGACAGCCAGAACAGCATGGCCCTGGCAAATTGCTGCCTCTATTAAATTTAAGTGTGTGGTAGTAAGTTAGATAGTTAAAATGGCGACTGAATGCGTAACGTCCGGCAGTTAATAATGTTTTCAACCGCAAATGTATCAAAACATTGCAAGGTTGTAAAGTGCAGCTCATTTAATCTGATACTGAACTCGTGGCTTACCATTAATAAAAGTAAGATAACTGTTAAGCACGGTCATCAAATTGTTAAAAACCCTAAATATTGTCATGTGAAATGAAGTAATTTTACTTGTTTAATATAAAATCCAAAACTGTGGATAGAAGATAAACTCTCAAAATAAATGACAGTTTCGCCGTTAAATTATGAAGCACAATTGGAACTAATGATAATTACGTTTTAAAAACTAAAAAGACTTCTTGTATAAAAAAGTTAAATATCAAAATTTCGTTCCAAGTAGAGGACATATTATTTCATTTTTTTTTATTTAAAAACCCAACTACTGAACCGATTTTTGTTAAATGTATATGGGACCAATCGGGAAGTTTATCCTTGCACATGAAATTCAGATTTTTTAGTTCATAAATGAAGGAGTAATGAGGAAACAAACATAAAAAATAATATATATTATATTATTTGTTATGTTTGTTTCCTTAATAATAAAAAATACAGTCGAATTGAGAACTTCCTCGTTTTTTGAAGTCGGTTGAAAAGAAAGAAGTTAACCAGTTCGGACCGTGTTCTTTATAATATTATAAATGCGAAAGTTTGTGTGGATGTTTGTATGTTTGTGGATCAAACAGCTCAACGGATTTGTATGAAACTGTAACCTGATAAAAACAGTCAGTTCATAAATATTCGTATTCGTGGACATTATATAGATAAGATTATATTATAACACCCAGATATGGGTGACCACTAATTGACATCCCGTTTGTCATTGTGTCATCCCGTGACCACGACAGAGTGTAAACCTGTCGAAACGTCGGGAAAAATAGGTAAATAAGCGCGATAAATACCCGTAAATATTTATATTAAAAAACTTTATTTTTGACCGCTAATTGGTTCTTTAAAACTAAGCATTTCCATCCTTCGAAGGACAACTGGTTTTATATCGATTATGCTATGAATCTACCACTCTTGGCATCTATTGACTAATTTCGAAATTAATTAAAATCAGCACCATAAAACACAGTTCTATCAATCACATTAACACTAATTCGATTTTACATTGCATTAGCACCTTATCTTACCATTCGTCAGATATACCTGTATTAATTAGTAGCTAATGTTCTCGAAATTTCTCTATTAAGTAACCAAGAGCCTGTTTGTTGGTATTACGCAATGCATGTCACAAGAAAGTCAACGGTTTTATGGATAACTTTATTTGGTTGAGCAGCATGTTGTTTACGACCAATGGCTTTACTTCGAAATGTTTGGCTATATCCATTTTAAATAGCTCAATCTGTATGGAAATGTTTAAGTTATAAGTTATAGTTATCATCCACAATGCCACATGGGTATAGAATCTCCCATACACGAAGATCCTACTCAACCTTCTACGGCTGACTTGACTGCTGACTAACGTTGAGTTAAAAGATATTAAGAAATATTTTATACTGGATATCATTGACAGTGTCTACGTAAAAAACAAAGGTACCTACTAGAGATAAAACTGAAGTGTATAAATTATCGGACAACTATCCTGTAAACCTACTTAGGGGACCTATTCAAGGGTGTCAAACTAGAAGAGTATCGGCATCACACGGAGAATAAAATAGAGTTTTCATATCTAGTGTCATTCGTGTTATCACAAATCGAGATAGCCCTAAGTGGCGTCAACTTCAAGCGAAGAAAAATGTTGATAAGCAATCCATTTTAATTTAAAAACTGCTTTTATCACATCAATGTTGAAGGCATACGACAGCTATGTCATAAATAAGATGGACATTTGGTGTGCGCGCGTCACTGTCTTCGACCTCTTACTTTCGCCGAATAAAAGCGTATCTTCACATATCGTTTTTATTTCTGCCTGGGGCTCAAAGGTTATCGAGATAGTCAAATCACACATCCTGGTTTAGATTATTGTTTATAATCCTGACCTTTCCCACTGTATGACGAAAGCCTTCCTTCTGACACACTTTAAGACTGATAGGGGAGACCCCTATCAGTCTTAAAGTGTGCCAAGATGTCCTTAAATAAACCTTCTCTTCCACTATGTGTTTTAGTTAAAAAGTATCAGTGTAATCGTAAAAAGAGTGGTTTATCGTTCGATTTCCTTATTATCTTCATCGGTGCGATCCTATCTGAGCCATTTACCAACAATTTTATATACATTTGATAAAGCTGATGATATGAGCGAGGATTGAATATACTTATGCTGGTTTTAGTCTATTTTTAATGCGAAACGAAATGGAAAGTTACCAGATCCGGTGATTAAATAATTAAGTAACTTACGGTTATTTAGGGTTCCGCGAATGAAATGGAAAAGAAATGACCGAGTGTATACGTACACTACTTTATGGTAATGCTCAAAAAACCTAGAGTTTGTTTTCCTGCCACCTATAAGAACCATAAACTTTTTTCCACTTCATGTTTCATAGTTTTTACCAAAGTTTAACGCAAGTTGTTTACGTCTCTACTAACAGTTGATGTTACTACGTAGGTTGTAGAAACCAACACTAAACCTCCTGCTGAGCTATGTTTCAGAATCTATGTCGGGAACAGCTCAGTTCTCGAAGACGTATAATTTTATTTACGATGGCCGTTGGCGATCGTATCGAGAGCTTCCGCCGTCCACCTGCGCCCGCGCAGCGAAAGTTGCTTATTTGTCAACACAGCACTTATTTTGTAACCTGCAAACCTCGTTTATAATGATATAGATGTTTTTTATTATTGTATATCATATGAAACTTGCATTTCTACCTTTTAATATTATACTTAATTCTATATTTAAGAAAGATTTTTACTTAGTTCCAAATTTATTAAACAACGTCAAGGGTCTTATTTTGAGATAATGTATACATTATCATTTTCGATCAACTCAATATTGTCAAAGAATTGCCAATGTAGTGGATAAGTATTGTTTTACTGCGTTCTGTTATTTTCATTTAAAAATAATCAAATTATTTGTTTGTTACAGGTAAATTTACTCCTATCTTACGACTACGGTGAAGCCAGTTTATGGAGCCAATAAGTATTATATATTTTATAATTTATAATATACTTTATACTTCGGTAAAATACTGAAACTTCCTGATCACAACCTTTAAAGTTCCATGCAATATAAATATTCAAACAGAACAGTGATAAAAGTGAAATACAGCACATGCTATTAAAAGAAAACTCGCCATAGAAAGTGGCTTCATAGGTAATCCAACATTGTGATTAGACGTCTCTATGTTCACTTTGAATTTCTCCCCATATGTGATGTGCTTAGGGTTCGTCATCTAGGTAATGAAAACCGTAGGATATCAGATCGCGTTAGAACACTTCAAAGCACATTAACATTTTATGTTTATTCAGAAACACATCTCCTTATAACATTCATGTTATAATTTTGCGCATAATACTTATCACAAATCGATCTTTAACGGCCTTTTTCAATTTATTGAACCAGATTTAGCCGGAGAATATAAAAAAGCCGGACGCGCCCAACTCTAGCTACGCATAGAAAATAGATTTCCCTAGCAATACCCGCTTCTCGGTACTGGAATTTCCTTTTATACGAGTCATTAAAAGCTTTCTTTATTTATATACCTACCAAATGGCAATGATGAGCTTTTTAATTCATGCCGTCCGAAGTCCAAACTAGGTCCAACTTCATACCTAGTTAGTTCTAGGAACTAGGTTTGCGTGTAGACTGTTCAAGGTGGCACTTTAGTAGCACGGTTGATATCCAGCATTCTCTTAAGTCTTTTAATTCCACGTCTCTTGAAATCCCATAGATACTTAATAGATAATCTCACGTAACATCTCGAAGGAATGAAAAAAGATGGAATTGCCATTCTTACGAGCTTACCGATCGATTTTACACTTTTACTTTTAGGTAGGGGCCCACTAAAAACAATGATTTGCCAAAAAAACAAGCAGTCGAGACGGAAGGCAATTTCTGGCCATAGACTAACGAGTTTGTAGATGAGTAATGGTAGAATGTCGACACGATAGGTAAGATTTGTGTTTCACGTGTATTTTATTAGAATAGAATAGAAAAGTTTTTAATTACAACAACACATTACAAAAGACGAATAGACAAAATACAATAAAACTATACATACTTACATAATTAATGGTTGCCACAAAATAGACCCTAACTCAGCATATGCGGATTGCAATGCCAACAATTCGCGCTGGTCTCCCGTTAGGACCAATTCTGTTTAGCGTTCATGAAACTATATCTACATTATAAATAAACAAACAAAAGATACAAAATAAAATAAACACAAAAAACGTGTGCGTCTCGGGACGCCCGACAGAAGTGATAACTTAAACTACTAACTAGCGCTGTGGGTTAGAGTGAGAGAGGAGAAGCCTGCCTACCGCTGCCGTATGCGTGAGAGAAAGGTAATCCAGACAGACTGGTGCTGTAACGCGTTACGTAACGAAGCGGTTTACCCTCCCATAAGAAGTTATCACTTCAAAAACAGATAATAAATAACTATGGACTAGCACATAGCCATCTTGCCCCAAACAATTATAGATATGTTTATTTGTTACTAAATATTTTAGTAACGGTCTAGCGATGCTCGACGCCAAAGAGGCAACGTTGTCGGAGACCACTGTTGATACTTGCTATGATAATTTTTATTGTGATATTTTCCGCTATCTGGGTATTATGTTAAAAATATCAAATCAATGAAAGAAAAAGATGAAAACTTTTGCCCATGGCCAGATGACAACGATTTTAAAATTTTAGTAATTTAATGGTCTGTTAAACACACAACACTATCTAGCCTTAAACTAAGCGTAGCTTGTATTATGATGACCAGATGACTGATAGAATACTTATATATTTTTAAATACATTTGATATTTTATTACTCCCAGACGCAGAACAAACATCTATGTTAATCACAAAAAAAACTATCCTGAGAGGGAATCGAACCCTCAACCTACAGCGCAGAAGGCAGAGCTAGCAACTGAGCTGATAGGCCAGTCATATAATAGCAGGCATTAGACTGTAGCACATCTGTGCAACTCATCTCTGCCTATCTATTGTATGGAGCCACCACCATTAGTAATTGCTCAAAAAATTTAAGGCAATAAGCTTTTTTTACAAATTCTGTTAATATAATAGATGGGAATGCGATGACCAGCATAACCATGATAGTTCACATCGGCTTAAGGATTTGATTTCGTGTTCACGGCTGCAGTAAAATAGCGGACGTAAACGCACATGATCTGACCGTTCGTTGTTTTATTTTTAAATTCTTTTATTTTAGCTTTGACCTACAAAATTATTTTGCCTGCGGCTTCGTGTGTAGTACCTATATATCTATATTAATGAGTAATTTATATGCTATTTCAAACGTTCCAAAACTAGTTACTTCACATACTATTCTAATCCCTTAGCGTTCGTTGTTCTCCTTTTGATCCTTGAATTCGTTGTTTTGGCTTTGACCTACTAAATTAAGTTACAAATAACTTCTGCTCAGGAGGTATTTAAAATATAATTACCTACGTTTTAAAAACTAAAAAGAAAAATGACTTCTTTGAAAATTTGAGTCCATAAATATACAACCGAATTGTAATTGTGTGTGTTCTTTAGGGCAATGTGTACGCTTCTATAACAAGGTCCCAAGCGACGTGTTAAATTTGTCGATTGGCAAATTTAAAAAAGGAATTAAACAGAAACTGTCTATTAAAGCATATTATAAAATATCTGATTATTTAGATGACAAAAAATCTTGGGATGAATCTGCTCCAACTCGACTCGGCATCCGTAACAAAATTGTCAAGGATCATACAAAAAAGTGTTAGACCAGACAAGTTTCTTGCCGGATTATTCTTGAACTGGGGTTAGGAGGAACCGGGACCTAGATTCACTAGCATGTAAGAAGACGATTCAAAGTGGTCCTTGTGATTGTATTGAATAAAGTAATATTGAATTTTGAATTTTGTAATACCGACTTCAAACGGTTAAAAAATATTTTAATTTACGCTTATTCGAAATTGGTGAACACCACTTGGAGAGTCACAGGAAAGCAAAAAACGAAGAATCGACAGATAATCTTCTTGTCATTAAACGAACGTCAAATTATGACGGTAATCGTATTTAAGCAGCCAAGCGTTAGTAGAAAGTGATTCCCAGGCTTACACAATACGGGTTTAAATACTAGATTTATGTATAACTAGCCGCATCGTAAGCATAGTACCTACATAAAAAGTAGCCTATGTCTTTCCCTATGGTATAATCTACCTTCTTACTGAATTTCATCAAGATCCGTTCAGCCGTTGAGCTGTGAGAAGGGCGCAAATAGACAAACAGACAGACACTTTCGAAATTGTATGAATTAAAAATACGTAAAATTCATAATTGTTTGGTAATTCGTCGTAATTTTGATAAACACGTGTTTTGCTTAAGTACATATTATTTTATCAATGGAGGCTCCGACACTTTTTCGATTCAATCATTCATTCATAGAATCTTCATCAGGGTGAGTTTGATCCGCAGTGCGTGAGTAGTTCGCACTGTGACGTATCTCAGCGCGGGTCGTGCCCGCGGTCGTGCTGTTTTATTACAACAGGAGGTTTCATTCGCATAGAGATAAGAAAATAATAAATAAATATTGGTTAACTATTAACAGAACACCATAAGCCCCAAATTAAGCAAAGCTTGTACCATGGGAACTAGATAACTGTTAAAATACCTTTATACTCATAAATACTTATGATACTTTGCCAGACACAGAACCAACATTGTTACCGCAGTGTTACCACATACTGAGCTAAAATATTAGTCAGATCGAGTAAGTTGGTTATCAATTTATTATCAATAGGTTTTTACTGAATTAAGAGTCTTATTACAACAGTAATATAGACTCTTTTGTATGTATATGTATAAGTACTTCCTACTGCTATATACAAAGATATAATTAATAATACATTCGCGCTATCGTAATAACTCAAATACAAATACAACTTTAATTAAACGACTATCAAAAGCATTGAACTAAATAACGCAAGGCTGAGAGCCATTATTTATTTACTAACGTTAAACGTGGCCTTATTTTCTAATTATTTCCTTTGATAATTTTAATTTATCTGCAATTATGTTGCTAGTTTGAAAGTGTCCTTAATTTTAATTGGAGGAAGCTGGTTTACGACAGACTAGCTAAGGTCTGTATTTCTGAACAATAAATTCAAACAATGACAGATGAATCAAAATAGTGTCGGTGCCTCTATCAAATACAATACAAATACAAAACTTTCTTTAATCTAACTCCAGTTCAAGAAGAATCCGGCAACAAACTCGTCTGGTCTTAACACTTTTTGTATGATCCTTGACAATTTTGTTACGGATGCCGAGTCGAGTTGGAGCAGATTCTCCCAAGCTTTTTTGTCATCTAAATAATCAGGTATTTTATAATTTGCTTTAATAGACAGTTTCGGTTTCATTACGTTTTTAAATTTGCCAATCGACAAATCTAACACGTCACTTGTGACCTTGTTATAGAAGCGTACACTTTGCACCCTATAAAAGACTTATTAACTTTAGCGAGTCTAACGACAAAATAATACCTGAGTACCCAAAACCCATGTTTTCTTAACATTTCCGAGCCCATGAAACTGTTGATACCTATAGTATGTTATAAAATACTTGATGTAGACATGTACCTGCATATAAACTCGATCGAAAGTAAGTTTCTAATTAGCGGAAGCCGTCCGAGATCGAGAGTGGTGCGCGCATTTTTACATTTTCACATGTCCGCGCGGGGTCAGCGCCCGGGATGGCGGGAAAAGTGGAAAACCTCGTTCGGACTTGATTGCAGATCAACGGGCTATTAAATCATAACATTTATTATAAGTTCACTTTCATGTACTACTAATACTTCATATGATGACCGCTGTACACATTGGCCACGGTGCTGAAACATCATGTTCATCATCATCATCACGACTTGACCATTCTGCAATCGTGCTTTGATAAAGCAATTTATTTATAGGTACAGTACGTTTAATTATTAGGTAAATAGGTAGGTAAGTACCTAAATATGCAGCTAAGTCGAGTTACTGAAAAGAAATGGCGCCAAAGGAGAAGAAACTGAATAAAACACCAATGAAAGACGTAAAACTGACAGTATTCGGTTGGCCGACCGGTGTTGAAAGCCGACTACCAATAAACTTACGCCTAGTAAGTAGATCTCTACATGTTGGCCAACACCCGAGCACTTTGGTCCAATGTGTACAGACATGAGTCACTGGCCAATCTGATGAATTTAATAACCTGCTCAAACGTCTCTTTTGATAATCTGGGAGTAACTCAGCCTCATCTAGCCCCAAAGAAAGCAGAGCTATGGGTACCGCATGACATGACATACTACTTTTATACTTTTAAAATACCTAGACCCGAGACAAATAATTGCAGATCCTATAAACATTTCTCCCGCGGCAGGAATCGAATCAGCAACATTATTCCTTTTAGGCTTTCGCCCACTGCGTCAGAGGTCGTCGAATAATGATTATTCAGCATTTGCTTAATATACAGCGATGGAATTCTAATAAAAACAGTAAATTCGTATTGCGGATGGTTCTTCTTATTTTTTTCCTTGGCATCTGTCTTGTAACAATTTTGCCAGTGTCATGTGATTGTTTTTTTTTTATATAGTGCTAAAGTCACAGTCGATTGTCATTTGTTATGTATTCTATTCTTAACGTCATCGCAGAATGGCCGTCGCACTTTCTCGGGATTCCGCGTTGTTCAAATCTCATTGCAACATAATCCAATTGTCTTTTGATAAGTTATCACAATTTAATGATTATTATTTCGCTAAGGTTACTCAATAAAACATGCAATAGCACGAGATAATATAATTAATTTAGAAGTACTATGGTACTTCATGAAATTACTAATAAAGAATCTTACGAAAGGTTGATGTTATTTGTAACATGTCATAGGTATTTGAATTTCATATGACAGCATGTGTTAGGATAGGAAGGACTAAAATTGGGATTATTGTTGGCCTTCTTGAGAAGCAAACATATATTTTATATTACTTATATATATTTCCCGATGAATTTCCGGTTGTATTAGCAATTTTCGATATTTAAATAAAGTTAGAATAAGTAAGCTATTGACTCGGGTGTGAATAATAGAAATAAAACTTAGTATGTCTTTGTGATTCGAGCAAAAATGATTCGTATAATATAATTATTTTAAATGAAAGACACCATTTGATGTAAATTAACAAATGACGAATGACAAGATACGATTTTGTGACATCATACTATATGCAATATAAACACTTGACACTGGCAAAATTGACATTATTATGACACATGCCACTAAGGAGGAAGAAGAAGACTAAGATAGGTACTACACGAGTAGCTAAGCTATGTGCCACGAGCACTTCCACATAGGCTACGAGTATTTAATTTGACATTTATGATTATTCAAATTCTTTCTCACACTCGACCACCGGAGAATTCTCGAAGCTTTGAACTTCCATTAGTATTCAGAAGGCTTTTCTGAGCATCCTCTATGATGTACCTAACCTAGGTATTATTTCAACTCTGATGCTCAAGCAGCGTACATTCTCATGTAGGGGATTCAGTGTGTGTCTAAGAAAGTAAAGAAATGTTTATTTGACCCCCAAACAAGCTATTATGCTAGCCACTGATATCATTACCATCGGTTACGTATATAAATTACTAGCTGCTGCCCGCGGCTACGCACTCGTGGTACCTACATAAAAAGTAGCATAGTCCTTCTCCAAAGTCCCATATAATATATCTATACCAAAATTCATCAAAGTCGGCTCAGCGGTTTAGGCGTGAAAACGTAACAAACAGACAGACAGACAGAGTTACTTTTGCATTTATAATATTAGTATGGATACTGCTAACCTTCTTATCTTAATTCTTTCTTTCGTTCTTTCTTGTGGTGAAGGAGGAGGTTACTTTCGTGTTTTTGGTACATCACTTTGAACATAAAAATATATTGATTGTTTGAATTTAATAAGTTAAAACCCTACGGGGTAATTTTTTACCCCCGACTCCAGATATGTTGTCAAAAATAGCGACTCCAGCTAAGGGTTAAGAAAACATTCGATCGACCGTTGACGACTTCGTGACCGTAGCGTAAGCTGAGTCGTTGTTCATTAGCAGAATACGAAAACACATCAAAAGCTGTCATTCAGCTGCGGTTCGATTCCAATTGAGCTTACAGATTTAGAAGCATTAGCCCTGGTATAAAGCACACATACATTCAATCGAATAGAAAAATCCATTGGCGTTGGAGTACGAAAACCCAACCTTAGAAACGAAAGCGGGGTCGCTACCATTAGACCAACAGTGCTCTCAATGCTGCTTATGTAGATAGATAAGTAGATACATAGTACATACCAAAGAATAGTCATAGCTCCACTAATAATAATTTCTGAAATGTCAAGGAGTTACAGAGGTCACCAAAGAGGATTGGTACTTGAAGAGTAAAATCTATGTCCTTACACGACGTTCCTAATTCAACATTCATCGGAAGACCTACTTGACCTTTGGGTCACTTCGGAATGATTCGGATTAACTCGCCAAGGTCGAATCGATGTCAACGAATCACGAATTCCGAGTCATTCATTGGCCGGTGACTCATAGGGTTGCTACTGTTGCGAGTTTAAACCGGACATCGGACCTTTATTTTTACTCATGACACGAACAATAATGAACTTTTAATTAGCATACAATCCTTTGTTATAAACGATTTTAAACATCTTTAAAATGATTCAGATGTAATATGTGGATGTGGTTTTTTTTGTCGAATTTGCTGTGAGTATGACTTCGAAATAAAATGGCATCTTAATAAATTCGTAATGCTTTATAGAGAACGTTTTGAATATTATAGCCATAACCATAACTTACATAACATGCTTTTTTAACTCATTAGAATTTTAATTAGATAAAATTATGCGTGTTTATTAGTTTAATAACTACCTACCAATGGCTAATGGCTCGGTCTAAGATCTTTATGACTTATCTTTGTTAATAAACTTGTGAAAAGGGAAAGTTTTAATTTTATCTTAGGATTTAATTGACCGCACTAAACGTAAAATATAGAAGAAAATAAAATTTTGTTACATGGTCACGAGTTCCGCAAATTGAATGAAGAAATACAAAATTATCCATTCACTAAATACTTCAGTCTTCTTGAATGGAATCTGTCTTCTAATAATGTCAATTTGGCCAATGTCAAATGATTGTCATGTGTCAATGTCAAAGTCATATTCCAAGCGTCATCGCGGACTGGCGTTTCGAATTTTCTTCCTTCTTCTTTTTTTATCAAACTGTCTACACATTAAACATTAACATTAATTCACACAGTATTCGTTAAAATTATGCTTAGTTTACCCAATACAACATAATATAACACGAGAAAATCAAATTAATTAGAAAAGCTAAGTGACTTCGTAAAATGTCAAAACAAGAATGCCACATCAGTCTGTTTTTCTTCTCTTCGTTTAAATAGCATCTGTCTTCAAAGACAATTTTGCCAGTGTCAAGTTAATATTTTGATAAAAGTAATGTCACAAAGTCGGGTGTATGCTTTTGTTATTTTATACAATACTAGTTGTCCCTTTCGCAAATTCGTCTGCGCGTTTTAAAAACGAAAAAAATCTAATTGTAAATCTGAACCATGCTCGAATCCACTTGAACACACACAAAACATTTCATCAAAACCAGTCCAGCCCTTTAGGAGGAGTTTGATTACAAACACACGCACAGAAGATTTATATATATAACTAGCGACCCGCCCGGCTTTGCACGGGTGCAATGCTGATACTAAATATACTACAGATACTAAATATCTTTATATACAACGTTATTTAAGAGAATAACATAACCTAAGAGATAAACATACCATCGTGGACTTTTTTGTAGACCTTTTTAAGGTGTACAATGTAGTACATTATTTTGATCTATCTGGTAGGGTTCAGCCAGCGTTTGCTATGTAAGCGCAAAATTAGATTTTTTAGGACATCACATTAAAAACCTCTAAAATTATCAGTGTTTCTCTACTAAATTAAGCATTTTTTATACATATAAACCTTCCTCTTGAATCACTCGATATAATAAAAACAACCGCGTCAAAATCCGTTGCGTAGTTTTAAAGATCTAAGCATACATATGGACAGACAGACAGCGGAAAGCGACTTTGTTTTATACTATGTAGTTAAGATGGCTGTTCTTTTGTATAAAATCTTTACACAGATTTTTTTGCTCGAATCACACAAAACTTTTATTCCAATTGTTCATATCTAACCGAGTCAACAGATATATTTTATTTGAAATAACTCGAGAAAATTAATCTTCAATGAGCGCAATGCTTGTTTCGCAAGACGGTCTAACTAAAGACTTCAATGCATTCTTCTTCTTCTTTCTATAATGGCAACTGACAATTTTGCCAATATCAAGTACATTTGTTTGTTATAATAATATCGTCACAAATTCGTAGTCGATCATCATTTAGTCTCTTCTAAGGGCCATCGCGATATGACCGTCTAGAATTTTCTTGGATTCCTCGTTGTACAAACCACAAAAAAAACATAATATACTTAAAATTTAATTATCTACACGTTTGCTAAGAAGTCCCAATTTATAGATTTAAATTCCGCTATGATTACCCAATATAATATGAAACTAATAAATTTAGGAGAGGATATGTTCTTTCGTGAAAATGTCATACGAAGAATTGACTTGAGTTGAGTTACACTTTATTTGGATGACTGACACTTGACAATTTGACACGTGCGCGTCTAACCTACCAATTACTTCTGTCACCACTTATCAAATCCCAGAGGACGTAGAAAAAAACCATATCCTCTCATTTTTTGACATTTCAAATAAGGCCAACGACATAGCGAGTCAGTTTATGCCATATGCAGTCATATCGTCGATCTAATAGTTGCTAAGTGCAATTAAATGCTAATAACAGAGGATCGTCGTGGTGGCTAAGTGAGTCAGGGACAGTGTGTTGCGTGCCTAATGGTACAGGTGAGCATAAAAGTCTTCATTGTATTTTAAATACGAGCAACTGCACGCAGCTTTGCTTGTATGGTACGTTACGTATAGTAAGATTAACCTATAAGTTAACCTACCTCTTTGCTCAAATGATCTATTCGCGTATTCACTGAAGTGGACAACATTCAAATAAACAATTCCGAAAAATTCTTTGCATTGCTTTTTAAACCAAGCTTTATTCGAAAAACATTATCCATAAGATAGCGCACGTCATCTACAGATGCAACCTCAAAAAATAGCCTCTCCACGAGGCACTCTCAGGAACAATCGACTCGTTCCGCACTGTTACGAAAAAACACCATACTCTGCAGACTTGTAGCTTCGCCGAGCGCAGGAATGAAAGTCTGCCATTATTTCATAATTTAACTACAGAATTAAGAATAACCTTAAAAACAATTTGAAATGAGCTGAAGGCAAAATATTGAAAATACATATCATAAATTTATTTTTAATTAAAAATAATATAACCATCCACTTCTGCTTCCGCCATTACTTACAGTATGGGAACGGCAGTCATGCGGCGGCCGACGCGCGCGTATTGACGTCTGTGTGTTTGTTGATTTATTGTTAGATAACTTGAATACAGACAACCACAAAATTGTAACTGAGAATTTAAGTTTTAGTACCAACCAAGAGCTGGCTCCTATGCCTTATTTCACATGTAGGTACTTTTTATTATCTTATATTATTCTGTACATTTCTGTATAATAAATGTACCTGCCTACTTAACGCAAACTGGGTAAAGTAGTTTAAAAACAAAATAATATTGTGTTAGGTGGGTATCCTACAATTTTCTGTGCGCATCTTTCAAGGAATAGGTACTTAGTTACCTAGATTAACGCTCTATTGTACACAAAGAAAACACAAAAGAAAAGTTATATAATTGTAGCCATATCTCTAAAAGCGACCTCTGCCGGGATAGACAAAAAACAAAGACGGTTTACATAAAGTTACATTTAACATAACTACCTACTAAACTAATACACAATAAATAATAGTTTAAAAAAACTAAAACACACGCTTTATATAGAAAACCTATTTTTTTTTTCTAATTTTTAGTTTTAGTTTTATATTATTATCTCTATTTGTTATAATAATGTTTGTGTTGTTTTAGTAATAATTTTAATATTTTTGTTATTTAATTATTATATATTGTTTTATAATTTAGTATTAACAAGAAAACCAAGCAATTAGTCGTATTTGCAGTTATTCAATTCTATTTAAAAAAAATTGTCATTGATTGTACCTACCATTGCCAATGCAAATGAAACATTATTACCATGAGACAAAGTTCTATTTTTTTTATAAACAAGCAGTAAACACAGCTAATAGGGCTTTACTACTGCACACTTTAACCCTTTGAGTGGATACGTGGTTAAGATTACATTTGTAGATATTATTTTAAAATAAAAATAAAACACTTAACAAAATATTCTTTATCCAGAATGTTACGAGCTTAATAAGGAGCGTCGCTCACATTTAAAAAAATATAAAATAACCATGAAACTAAGTATAATAATAATATCATGAAGCTCTGATAGCGAAAGTGATCTATAATTAATCATATTATGTCAATTAGTTTCATTTTTACAATTCATATAATTGTTTGCTAACGTGACTTCCGATTATTGATAAGATCGTTTCAACTTCTCGATTTCATTTGTAATCGATCACTACAAAAGTGCGCTTGCGCATGTTACGCGCCAAACAAGCTCTCTCTATTGTCTCTACTTATCTATAGTTCTTGTCTTTGGTAATTTAATACCGTATCTGATTTTGGAATCGACGCCATTTTTTTTCTCGAACTTTTACTTTTTGAACACGTTTTTACTGCTTTTTTTTATTTTAAGTTCTTTATTATAAAGTGCAAGATTTTATTTATTATGATGACAAACCCAAAATATATATTTATTTGTGTACTTATTACATATTGAGTAAGTGGGTGAGATAAGTATTAATATTCAGACAAAAAATAAATAGTTGTCTGTAAAGTCGGTTTACGGACGATAATTTTACGTGATAACATCATATTAAAACATTGATAAAAAATTGCATAAGTACTATAACCTATTAAGTAAGATGCGTCACTATCGCTTGTTCCGCGCTCTGGCTTGTACGCTCGGCTTAAGCGGAATGTGACTATTAATCGTGCGTGCAGCCGGCGTTCATCGATTTATAAAACGTTATCACGTCAAAAATAGTAAGTACTAACTATACCAGTACTCTCAAACGATAAGGGAAAACATTGTGAGGAAACCGGCAAGTCGTAGAACCTAAAAAGTTCAAACACGTGTGCCAAGTGAACGTTAGGCCACTGAGGCCCACTTTATCCAAAATTAAAAACAAAAACATTCTCACAATACTTATTGCTTCATAAAAAACGTACCAGTGGGTTGGTCGGTCATATTTTACACAAGCACAATAGCAATATAAAAATATTTTTGTAGGTTAGGTTACGAGTAGGTAATTATGCCAAAAACCGCGGGAAATATTGCGGAAACCGTGTAACACTATTTTTAGTCTGTGTCACTCACTGCTAATGAAGTTTTTAGTATAATGAGCTGTAAGGCGTTCACTTTAAGTTTAGTTTGGTTTGTGGATTTCCAGCAGTGTGTTTTTAGTTCAAACGCCATACTTTTAGCTTTTAAGCGATAATCAAAGAAAAATGTGTGGAAGTATGCTCTATGGGTACCTACTAGAGTTGCAATAAGTAAAATTTAATAAAATGACCTGATTAATTTGCTAGTGCTTGCTAGGCCTAACGGATTACAGCCATCCTCTAATAAATAAATGAATATTCGTGGGCAAATTACTCAACACCATCTAGCCCCAACTGAGTATAGCCTGAGCTTTAGGAACCAGATGTTTGATAGAATACTTATGAAAAAAAATGAAAAATGAAAAATACATACCTACCTACCTATGTTCATCACTCAAATGTTTGTTCTGGGAGGGAATCGAACATACAACCAACAGCGCAGAAGGCAGAGCTAGTACCATCTGAGCTGAGAGGCCAGTCAAAGATACGAGTATATAACCCAAAACAGTGAAACTTCTCTTTAAGTTATTTAATCTGTGGTGTCGACGCGTGCGCTTGACGTAACGTCGCTGTGCCGATGCGCGGTATTTTTGGCGCTACAAGGGGCGTTGACCCCGCGCTGTGAGTGAAAGTCGCCTGAGGCGCCACGCCGGCTGCGCGAGCGCACCCCATGCCCCGCCCTAGCTCAATTTCAGCATTCCTAGTTACGTAGCTGTCAAAAACTAAAGTGTATGGGCTAATGGCAAACTCTGGTCATGCTGCCATTCCTACATCGTCTATATGACTAAAGAATCCTCCGTCAAGGCTTAACTACATCTTGACGCAGATCAAAATCAATATACTTTTTATTCAATAAAATACAAAGACCATTTTGAACCGTCTTCTTACATGCTAGGTGAATGTATGTGCCGGTTCCTCCTAACCTATCCCTAGGCAAAGAAGAATCCGACAAACCTGGTCTAATTTTGTTACGGATGCCGAATCAAGTTTAAGCAGACCTTAGACAGATGTAGTGCTATTGAAAACGACTGTAGCCGTCACTCAATCTCATTGGTTAATAATGACATGTCGCTTTACTGTCTTCTACAGTTTAGTCTCCGAATGTACTTTGCACATTGCGCAATTATCAGGGGACTTATACTCGGAAAATGAGAAAATGTTATTCAGAGAGTGGACGTCAAATCTCTCAATTTTTCGGCCGAGATATACCGGCATATCCTTGGCGACCTCTGTGACGCAGTGGGCTTAGGTCCGGCTGAGACTCAAAAAGGTTGCGGGTTCGATTCCCGCCGCGGGACAAATGTTTGTATGAATTGCAAGAATTTGTCTCGGGTCTGGGTGTTATGCATAATATGTATGTAATTACAAAAAAAAAAGTATAAGTAGTATATCAGTCGTGTGGTACCCATAACACAAGCTGTGCTTACTTTGGGACCAGATGATGCTGTGTGAAATGCCCGGTATTATCATTATAATTATTATTATTATCTCGACTTTTTCTCACTTTTCCGAGCAAAATGCCTGTGATTACTGTTACGGATGAAAGCATGATGATGTAAGCTTCATGTAACACTTTCATCCATACTTCATTGTTTGCTAATTTAGTTATGTTGTCCATAAAATGGAAAGGCTTTTATGACTCCTATGTTTTTCCTTTTCCGTTACCAAACAATGGATTTCTTGTAACTTTAGTGGTTTCCGTAATGTTTACCGCGAAATGGAAACGCTTAGACGTGTAGCTTTTACTTGTAAAAGTTTAAGGGTGCGTTCTCACTTAAGCAGAAGCGGAGCGGGGAAGAGTTGGACCAATAGCTGGTTCCTATCTGGCTCAGCGTATTAGCATTGCCATTCAACGTGGCCCTCTGGCAGTGATCCGGATCAGTTGAGCTATCTATGGATCGTTTTAAACTGTCCTTTGATAGCTCAACTGTTTCACTTGTATTTTATATTATTGTTAAAAAACAATATTCATATTCATATCTGTAAATAAATATATTAAATAACACAATTTGTGTTGATGGTAAAATCTGCATCTCAATGTTTGGATGGGTCTGCTTCGAATGACATGCCATGATGCCACCTGTTTATCTAGAGATATGACGTCATCTCTACCAGTAGTATCACTTTTACTTTTCTAATCATAAAGCCTTTAACCTTTAAATATTCAGTGCCATGGCATTTTCCTTCTACCATAAGTAAGTTTGGTCCAGTTTGCTAAGATTTCATTACTAGTTATATATCAGGATTTTTTTTTCACTGTTTTATAACTAGTTATTAAACAAGACTTTTTTTCCGTTTTGATAACGAGAACTTCTTAGTCATGTATGGTCTTCTGGTACACTGGACAAATTTGCGATCCGGACAGAGTAGAGTCAGGAGTAAAAGTTAAATCAGATCGAAACCAGTTAGTTAGGTCATGTTAGAATATAAGTAAGGTTAACAGAATGCTGTTAATATGCAATGTCCTAAATCCTAATACCACGTTCACAGGCGTAGGGCGGAAGGCACGCGTGACCTGACATTTCAGAGATGCGCCTGCGCAACTCAACATTTTCCTACTATTACGCCATGGAATTTCACCCACCTGAAGCTATTATCATTATTGTGCACATTGCGCTCGTGAATAGTTTGTTAATGATATTAAATAATTAATTGTAAGGATAGAAATGCATGCATCTGTTTCATCTGCGTGTCAAGTGACAATCATTCATGCTCATTCATTTCTGTGTTTATAAATAATAAATTCCTTCATAATTTAATTAAATTACTAGGCTTAGAATTAATCGTGCCACCTAAGTTCGATTGTATTGAGTGCAACTGTATTGATTTTGACTTATTATGGCTGTCAGGATAAGATGCGTTGGTTGTGGACCTAACCTAATATTATTATTTGTAACATTAAAAAAGTGTTTTATGGATGCTTTCAAAGATTACGATATAAATCTTTCAAACGACTTTCGCCACAGCCCGCATTTTGATAAATTTTACACGTAATATTTTAATTCACGAGTCATACAACTCATACATTGCAAGTAACATGAGCTTGCATATTTTAAAACGCGGAACCGAGTTTTCATTACACG
Organism: Lampropteryx suffumata; assembly: GCA_948098915.1. NCBI lineage: Eukaryota > Metazoa > Arthropoda > Insecta > Lepidoptera > Geometridae > Lampropteryx > Lampropteryx suffumata. Next base: position 2,364,305 of record OX402546.1, on the reverse strand, counting down.
CTATGCATTTTAAGGTGCGGTCTGGCTTAAAGCGAGATCAGAGAGAAAATATGGTCGGAAAAGTGAGAAAATGTCGTTAGTAGAGATGAACTTATCTCGGATCGAACATTATTGGCACAATTAGGTAGATTTTTTTATCCAATGATGAAAATTTATTTACAGAAATATACAGAATAATATGATACAATAATACAAAATACACGTGAAACAGTTGAGCTATCTAAGGTCTATCTAAGCTATCTAGATAGCTCAACTGATCCAGATCACTGCCAAATTTCGAAATGGAAGATTTCGAAAATACTGAGAAAATTAACTGGCGAGATGTAAAGTTGTAAGCCAATAAATTATAGAATGAAAAAAAGGTAAAACATTTCGATTGTATAAAACAGCGATGTGGACTATCCGTAGCACACGTCGTAGGTATTGCAACTCTAAAAAACTCACACATAGAACAATGAAACTATGAATTTTAAAGCACATGCCACCCGATTTTTTGATTCTAGTAAATTCTAGTTTACTTACCATGTATTCCATAGTTACTTAGTTGCATTTCCCGTGTTCACACGCCTGGATAACCACCACTTGCATACAAAGCGGCCATAACTTGGAGTTTTCCAAAACTCATAAAGACATTAGGTATGTTAAAGGTTTTTGACTTTTCTCACGTTTCGTTTGGTATTTAAACTGGAAATTTCTTATTTTGTATTCCAATAAGATATTTTTATGACATACTAGCTGCTGCACGTGGGTACTCGTGGTACATACATAAAAAGTCGCTTAAATCTTACTACAAAATACAGTCTATCTCCTTTTCAAAATTAATCAAGTATCGTTCAGCTGTTTAGCCGTGAAAACGTAAGAAACAAACAAGACACCCTCGAATGTATAATATACCCATACTAGTATTATACTAATCTAATGATTAGTATAGATTTTGTAGGTTCAATATTGCAATATTAGAACAATGATTACCTATGGTCCTTATATGGGTATAAGGAATAGTCCTTAAATCCATAGGTAAACAGAAAACAGAACAATTCACTACTAAGATCGATAACTAATCATATATTTCTTGACAGAATTGTATCCGAACTACCTGAAAACCTAAGCTTATATTACTACGAACGGGATATTCACCATGATATATGAGTTTTTAAATTTCCCGATATTTCGGCACAGGCATGCGCCCGCCGTGAACACGGAAACTGGGGAGAAACTGCACTGGAAGCAAAATATAAAATCATGGTAAATATCCCGTTATTAGTGAAAATTATTTGAATAACGATGATTGTTTTAGAAATTAAACCTATGCCTAGTTTTCGATCTCAGTTTGAATTTGATAAAAAACTTAGAATGCCCGGTCTTAGACACCATATTATTCATCATGATGTATCATAAATATTCAATTAAGAATTAAAGTCAATTTGCCCATTTATTAGGTGTCACAAAGAATTTTCTATATCACTGTGGTACGAATAGAATTACTATGACAAATGACATAGCTACACAACACATGCTCACGCGCATACAATGCCCACATCACTTATATAGGGTGGCTTCAATTGAATTAAAGACCAAGTGTGAATGTGAAAGTCTAAGTCAAAGTCACGAGGATCACTTTGAAACGTCTTACATACTAGGTGAATTTAAGTGTCAATTCCTCTTAACCCAAGTCCGTGAAGAACTGTCGTGAAACCATCCTGATCGTAGCGCTTTTTAGGGTTCCGCAGCCAAATGGCAAAAACGGGCCCCCCAAAAACTTAATTGTGTGTTTTATAGTGTAACTAGCTGTTTTTCCCGCAGCGTGCATGCGTGGTAGATAAAAAGTAGCAAGATAATAATTGAACGAATGAATGTTTCGGAAAAATTACAAAGCATAATCGCGGTTGTCACGGTTTGACCATGATCCCGAGTGAATTTTTTGAAAACCTTTCTTAGCGAGCACCTACGGCCTTAGAGGAAGCTGCATACCAAATTTCATTCCAATCCGTTCGGTGGTTTCTGAGATTTCGTGATGAATGAGTGGTATTTTACTAATATTAGTAGATTTAAATGGACAATCTTTGACTATTGATCTTTGTATATTATTAGTAAATTCATATTAAGTACCAAAACTTCATCTATAGAAGAAAATTAAGGTAAAGAAGTTTAAAAGTAAAACCAAAATAAATCAAGGAATTCGAATCATACTGTATAGTATGTGAGGGAGATAGAAGATAGATTCAAATTAAGAAAAGTATCGGAATCGATCTTGATTTGTCGAGCGCTGACATGCGATCATTCATAGGAACAGGCAAGTACAATGGTTCGAAAGTGAGCGTGGTTCAATGTCGCTGTATTTGATACCGCAGCTGCTCATACGGGCAACATTGAGCAATTTTATTAAACAATACTCCGGGGGATATACAAGATACAATGTCATAAAAATATCATCTACTTATCAAAGAACGTCAACATACCATACTTATGAAAATGTTGAGAAAATGTTTTTGAGAAAGATGATGTGTCCCTACGTTGAGTGTCGTCCACATAAACATACGTTGCTCAATATCGCTCGTTTAAAGCAGACTATATCGAAAGCGCAAATTGACATTGAATTATGGCGTTACGTGATTAATTTTATTAGTACAACATTAATCAGAGCCTTCTGAAACCGGTCAAGTGAGATCCTCCGAGGAGGATTGAGTTTCATTAGCTAGGGGCAAGTGGCTTACCTCAGACTGAGGTCGGGGTGTTCTATTACTGAGAGCCTTCTAATATAGACCTCCTGGTGCCTCAACTAATAAAACCCTAAATACCGACGCCTGTTTTCAATAATCTGATGCTAAGTAACACTTATCAAACAAACGGTAATTTCTGTCAGTTTATGAGTTGACTAGTATTACGCACTGTTCAATCGGTGTCGGATTTTTAGATAGCGGTTATTGAAACGTATATTACTTTAGGCTATTTATTACTTTTTAGACTAGTACTTAATAGTAACCCCTTGTAAAAGAACCGTACGGTACCCTCTGAAGCGCGTTTGCACTTGCTGATTTATTATTAATTGGGAATCCGAATTAGGGTACCTGCTGGAGTTAGTAAAAATGAGCATTAATAAAATTGCATTCATTTCACAGTTTGTAAATATAACTTATCACATTGTGTACCTATTTGAAGAGAACCTACATGATCTGCGGTATTAAAAAAACAAAATTTGAAAATCGAACGAAGTCAAATCCCGATTAGTGTGACCATCCGTCACAACTTTGCGAGATTTCAGGAAAATTTGTGGCTATATACATTTTTATATACAATTTTATGGTATTGTCTGAAATTACACTTAAAAATCACCATAAAAGAACAAGTGACATGAAACATGATCGCTTGATCGTAAATCGATGGTTTATTTACCCAACACGCCCAGTAGCCAATTGGTGTACTTTCACTACTTTTCACTATCCCTGTCTACTTGTACTGTTCATTAGTAAGTCAGCCGGTGTCTCGCTTTGCGGGTACTTTCACCGCGCGTAGGAAAGGGACGGGAGACGTACGATTAGTATCTGTGATTGGTATTTGAGAGGGCTTGGTAGGATATATTAATTGTGCAAATGTGAATTCTTCTGAACGGATGCCTTGGATTAACGGTTAATGGTATTTCGTTAAATCAACGATCAGCCAAGTAAAATACTAGGAACAGAAACAAATTATACATCTCTATGTTTAGACTAGAAAAAGTATATAATATATGTATGTACTTTACGGGGAATACGGTGCGCTTCTGTAATAAACTTCCCGAAAATGCTAATAAACTACCTATTAAGAAATGTTAAGCTTTTATAAAAGGTAGTCTTGTGAAGAGAGGGTATTACAATAATTAATGTAAATAAGAATGCATGGCCTCATGTTGCTTCTACCCTCTGACAGTTAACTGACAGATTTGCAATCTTCTTCTTATCGTGTCACTAGTTATTTCTAACCAGTGTGGTGAAAGGATTAAAGTGCGCCTCAGAGGCTCCTTTCGTGCACTTAGCCTTAATGTAAGCTCTCGACCTTGCCGACAGGACCCGCAGAGAGACGAATCAGTACATGCGGTGTCGGTTCGGTTGCAGGTGCATAACGGCTGGCACCGAGCCGGGCTTGTTTCAAGTTTTCCTTCTCTATTGTTAGCTCTACTGTTAGTCAGTAGGGGGACTAATCAAGATTTGCAATGATCTACTGATACCTTATATTAGTTTTTCGTAAATACGCTGGTTATAAGAAGGACCATAAATAAAGCGCTAGGACCAGGACGAGTTTCTAGTTAATGTTTCTTGAACATATGTTAGGAGGATTCGGCACCTAAATTCACCTAGTTTGCAAGACGATTAAAAGTGATCCTTGTGTATAGAATAAAAGCCGCATTTGTCCTAAAACTACTCGTTGCATCCATCCAACTAAACACACAATAGGAACTATATCAACAAGTAAATATTAACCGTTTGATTTCGTTTATTTACAGGTAATTCTATCAGAGAGCTGGTGAGGAACAGTCGGTAAGATGCTTTACGAGTAAAGCCTTAGGCGAGAGGTAGTAAATTTATTAATTCTAATTAACCACAGACACCGCTTTCGTGATACCACGTTCGTGGGTGCCAGGTCTGAATTAGAAGCTGTAGCGATTTTATATCTTCCCGAATATATAGTATAATAAAATCTCCTTATTCATTGCACGAATCATTTATTCTTCCTTCACAATACCTTTCTAAAAGACCATCGTACAATATAACGAGTGATTGGCAAGGCACCAGGTTTCCGCTCTTATTACCGACTGTTCTCCAACCCAGCTCAGCAAGGAATGCCGTTCTCACCAGGTAAAAATCCCCTCTTGCTTCTACCGGAAACCCACCACCCTACCAAATGTATTTTTGACCGGAAATCCATAAACCAAACAATTTACCGGAAATAAAATCAAACATCAGCCTGTTTCTAAACAGGAAGTGAATATACATTATTTACTTTACCTAGGTACTTATTTTCAAAAATAATCCATAGAAATAATTGATAATAAACAAATATCAAATAAGTATCGAATAATTACCATAAATGGAATGAAGCTAACATTCGGCCAATTCTGACAACTATGTATGTCCTCATACATCAAACAATTGTTCTAAACAACTTAAATATGCTATACATCTTATAATTAAATATTTTTAAATATTTTACAATAGTAACTGTCTATGTTAACCAATCCATGTGTACATTTTTTTACACATTTTTAATATCATACAATTACATACCGTTATAATTAATAATCATAATTATTACATGGCTAATCATCAATATAAACCCATTTCAATTGTTTTTTTTTTTTTCTCACAGCGCAATCAAGCACAACTTCTTTTTTTTTTTTTTTTGTGCATCTCACAGCTCTAAGCACATTTAAGCACAGCCCTCTTTTTTTTTGACTTGCTCATCATTTTTTTTTTTTTTTTTGTGCATCTCACAGCTCTAAGCACATTTAAGCACAGCCCTCTTTTTTTTTTGACTTGCTCATCATTATTTTTTTTTTTTTTTTTTTTTTTTTTTTTTTTTATCTTTATTAATTCTCTTCCCTCTCGCTAACATTATATACACCTGATAATTGAATCTCTCATTCATTCAATTAATTACATAATGCATAAGGTTATTGAGTATCATACATACATATATATATATATATTTACAATTTTTTTTTTTTTTTTTACTCATCCTTAAATATTAAATACATTCATTAACTTGATTTTCGCTTTCATTAACATTATGACTATCTATGCTTTCATCATCGCTATCATCTTCATTGACCTGTAGTGCAGCTACATGAATCCATGGCATCATTCTATTTGCAGAAACGGTTGTTTTCCGTTTATTTTTGGAACCAGTTAGGCCCGGAATCATAGCGACCTCATACCTATCATTTCCCAGAACTGAAACAACTCTATATGGACCTATGAAGGGTGGAATAAGCTTTTTGCTTTTTCCATCATTACTAAACGAAGTTTTTGTTATTTTTACCAAGTCTCCCTCATTATAAACTCGGGCTGGTCGCCTTTTTTCATCAAAATGTTGTTTCTGTTTTTGCTGTTCTACGTCAATCTTATCTTTAACTTCTCGCCTAATATCAGAAACTAGGATATTATGAGAATCCTGCCTCACTTCACTCAGGATAGGATTTACATCACTACTCATACTAACGCCAAACATTATTTCAGATGGAGATCGTCCAGTGGTCTTTTGAGTGGTATTATTGAGACCCCATTGAACTTTACCGACTTTGTTGTCCCAATCTTTTTCATCAAAATTCATATTTAGAGCAGTCAAAGAGCTAAGAATGGTTCGATTATACCTCTCAACTTGACCGTTAGACTGAGGACTAGCAACGGCATTTAGTACGTGTTTAATCTTCCTATTCGTACAGAACTTCTTGAATAAATGCGAGGTAAAACACGTACCTCTGTCGCTAATAAGACGTTCGGGGGTCCTGAAAGTATCAAATATATCCTCTAGTACAGCGATAGCGCTATTTGCCTTAGTGTTCTTAACTGGTTTTACAAACGCAAATTTTGTAAAAGCATCAACTGTAACCAATATGTAAGAGTTGCCTCTTTTGGATCTGACAAAGGGTCCCAGGTGGTCAATGTGTACAGTGTGAAAGGGAATTTCGACTTTAGTAATGGGATGCAAATGCCCTTCAAAACGTGAAGATGATTTTTTTGCATATGCACATTCTAAACACGCTGTGACATATTTCTTTACGAATCTTGACATTTTGGGGAACCAATAGCTGTGTTTAATTTTGTCTAAAGTCTTTTCTATACCAAGATGACCAATGTCATCATGACACATCCGACACAACTGCCACCTAGCACCCTTTGGAACGACCCATTTAAGATTTTTCTCATCACCGTCGGATTGCGGGACAGTGCGTCGACATGAGACATTTTGACCCCAGGCCTGTATTCAATGGTGCACTGAAATTCTTGTAGCAACAGCCACCATCGAGCTAACCTTGGGATCAAATCTCTTTTTACAAAAGTGGATCGCAATGCCGCACAGTCTGTTATGATTTTAAATTCGCGACCCAGAAGATAGACTCGAAATTTTTTTAAAGAGCACACGACTGCTAAAGTTTCTAACTCATATGAATGAAAATTTTTTTCTTCGGGCGAGGTTTGGCGACTGTAATATGCTATAGGACGGAATGTTTCTTTAGGGTTTGATCGTTGTAAGAGGATACCACCGATACCAATTTTGCTAGCGTCAGTGTGTACCTCAGTTTCGGCAAATGGATCGTAAACAGCTAACACAGGCCTATCTACTAATTTATGTTTCAGAGTTATAAAAGCATTTTCAAACAACATCTTTTTTTAATAGCTTATTAAGTGGATATGCGATTAAAGCGAAACTTTGTATAAATTTTCTAAAATAACTAACTAGACCAAGAAACTGGCGAACACAATGCTGGCTGGTTGGTCGGGGAAAATCCTGCACACATTGAATCTTTTTATTACCAGGTCGTATACCAGCAGCGCCAATTTCATAACCTATGTATTCTATCTTGTCCGAAAGAAACTCACATTTTCCTAAATTTAATGTTAAGTTTGCGTCCAATAAAAGTTGTAAAATGCATTTTAGTTTATCCAAGCATTCATCCACATTTTTTCCATAAATCAAAAGATCATCTATATACGCCGTTGCCTTACTAAAACGAGCAGAACCCAGTACCTTGTTTATCATACGTTGAAACACCGCTGGTGCATTTGCCAAGCCGAACGGCATACGATTAAATTCATATTGACCGTCCGGCGTGACAAATGCTGTCAGCGACTTTGATTGTTCCGATATGGGTACCTGGTAGTAGCCTGATGCCAGGTCAAGAGTAATGAAACACGCTTGTCCATTAAGACGTGCTATCTCATCTTCTATGATAGGCATCGGGTACCGCTCCTTGACAGTGATAGAATTGAGCATCCTGTAGTCCACGCATAAGCGGGGTTTACCATCCTTTTTACGTACTAGAATTATTGGGCTGGCATATTCAGAAACAGATTCTCTAATTATTTGAGCTTCTAACATATCTTCAATCATTCCTCTCACTTTCTCACGTTCACTGTATGCTAACCTATAAGGACGGTAGACGACAGGTTTCTTGCTATTGAGTTCAATATTCATTTCTGCTATATCTGTGCATCCTAACTCCGCGAGTGACGACGCAAAACTCTGTTTGTATTCTTTCAGTAAATCAATGAGTTTAACTTTATCAGCTTCGTTAACATTTGTGCCAAATCGAATCTGTGAGACATCAATGTCGTTACATGATGAATCCTGTGTCGATGTTACAATTTTTCTTACAACCCTCACTTGTGTTGCGCGACCAATAACTACGTCCCTACATAGAGCAAATGGCGATAACATTGGTGTAACGTGTACATAAGTTATGCTATTGGATATTGGATAAACGCCCCCATGTACTAAAATACGTTGGTCTGGCTTGCCTACAACTTTATTATCCACTAGAATATACCCATCTGATTCTGGTACCGCGCACACTTTGATGGATGCCTCACCCCATAGGAGAAGATCAGATTTAACTACAACTTTTACACTGTTGATAGTATCATCTTCTATTTGAGTATCTGAGAACGGCATCTCATTGGCTGCATTAAGGAATTTTAAATGTTTTGAATTTTTATATACCTCTATATGGGGTTGTTCTGTAAATGTTTGCCCTATCAAGAGTGGGGAATCTAAGTATTGATCAGCAACTACTCTACAATCGACCTGCGCTTGAACATTATCAATAACCATATCTACGGCGACACTACCTATCGTTTGAACCAACTCGTTTCCAAAACCTCTGAGAATTAAAGCATTGCCATCTGGTTTCAGTTGTAGACTGGCCGCTAAAGATTCCCTGATTACAGTCACATCGCTACCAAAGTCTATAAAAGCCTTTACGTTTTGCCCATTGACTAGGACCTCCTTATAATATTTAAAGCTAGAGCTCGATGAAAGAATGTGCATTGTTTTTGGGGTGTTATCTTTTAATTGGTTGTTAATAGTCTTAAATCGGCAAGTTTCGTACTTGTGACCAAATTTCATACATTTTGTGCATTTTAGTAACGGTTTGGTGCAGCTTGCGTAAGTATGGCCTTTTTCTTTACAATTGTAACAGATTATATCGTTATTTTTGTTCTGAGCCCTGTTTGTGCTAGTATTAGTATATGCATTATCAACCACTCTAATCCTATACTTATCAAAAGCCCCTAAGCTTCCCTCCTTGTTACTTATTAGGAATTTTAAAAGCTGATTTGGATGAGCACACTGTAATGCTAGGGCACTGGATTTTGTTGTTCTGTCTGTGATACCATGAATTATGCAGTCTACTGCCCGTTTGCCGTCAATTTCGCATTGATTAAGAAGAGCAAGCTTTTCGTAATAGTATACTTCTATCGGTTCATTATATTTACTTTTGCGACGCAACATATCTTCTAGAGATTGGCCGTAGTTACGTTCATGAGGAAAAGCATTGATAAGTTGTTCCTGCCATTCTTGCCAGGAGAATAAAATAGAGTTTAAACTCTCATACCACGTCTTGGCCAATCCCTGAAGTTTTTGTAATGCGAAATGTGTAGTCGATTTGTCGTCCCAACCGTAAACGGTGGCACACTCGTTAACTTTTTTTAGCCAAACGTCGATGCGTTGGTTTTTCAATGACGGGTCAAAATTGGGAATAATGTTTTTAGCATCATTACTCTTATTGTTAAAAGTACCACTTATTGACGGTTGTGATGACAAATTGTTTAATAATTTTGCAACATCACTACTAGAAAACTTAGAATTAGACGTATCTACGACGAGAGTATTTTCATTTTGTCTAACCTTGCTACTGCTTCTCGGTCTTGAAGCCTCGGGTGCTCGGTTGCGACGACTGTGACCAGCATGGCTCCCACTGCGACTGTGCTCCAGACGTCCGCGCTCTTCCCGTGCTGCCCCTTCCAGCGCCTGCAGACGTTCCCGTAGCTTGTGCAGTTCCCGTTCCTGATGATGCAGACTGTTCCGGCGACTGCGGTTACGGCGACTTCGACTGCGATGGCCCTGACTGCGGTGGCTCCGACTGCGGTGGCTCCGACTGCGGTGGCTCCGACTGCGGTGGCTCCGACCGTGCGGCGAGCGAGATCTCGGGCAGGGCTAACCAAGTGCCGCCGGTCACTGCTCTCTTCTTGCATATTTGTTACCTCAGACAAAAGAGAAAAGAAAAACACTGAATAATATCTCTTTAGAAAACAAACATGTATGTATATATATGTAGTAATTCCTACCTAAGTGGAATAATAAAAATATATAAACCTAATGTTTCATCATTGATCATGTTTTAACACTTGTTACCGGAATAATAAAATTAATAAAAATAAAATAAAACCATTCATGAAGTGACACGTGGCAAGTTTGAGTTTTAGGACGCCAAAGCAAAATCAAATTAAACTTTGAACCACTCTGGCACAACTCTTTAATTAAAAATATAATGGGCGTGTACTTACCACTTTCTGATCTATAATAAAATCTCCTTATTCATTGCACGAATCATTTATTCTTCCTTCACAATACCTTTCTAAAAGACCATCGTACAATATAACGAGTGATTGGCAAGGCACCAGGTTTCCGCTCTTATTACCGACTGTTCTCCAACCCAGCTCAGCAAGGAATGCCGTTCTCACCAGGTAAAAATCCCCTCTTGCTTCTACCGGAAACCCACCACCCTACCAAATGTATTTTTGACCGGAAATCCATAAACCAAACAATTTACCGGAAATAAAATCAAACATCAGCCTGTTTCTAAACAGGAAGTGAATATACATTATTTACTTTACCTAGGTACTTATTTTCAAAAATAATCCATAGAAATAATTGATAATAAACAAATATCAAATAAGTATCGAATAATTACCATAAATGGAATGAAGCTAACAATAGGTAGATCTTAAAATAATTGGCTCACCAAGACCTTTGGGAGGCTCATTTACTGCGTCACCAGGGTTTCATTTACATGGATGTTGGATGTTTGATAAATTTTAACATCACGTAAGAGACGCATCAACCAAATTTTCCATCCATTGGTCCGTTCAGTGGTCTTAGATGTGCGATGTAATCTGTATAATTGTAGAGTAATAAGTAGAATTGAAACAAAATGGTTTTTATCGGGTCCGTTCACTACCACAACTACCGTGTTAGTTGCAATATTGAGAGAGGTCTGACTAATGCCGCCATTTTGGATTCGTTTCTTTATTAAAACCTTTGACAACTAGTGAGCTAGTTATAAACGCTTAAAACGCTTATCTCGCTACCTCCGCTAAACCAATCACTTAACCCGCGTGTTGAAGCATCATAACTCTAATATCCGTTACGGATCAGGAACTGCTTAGTTATAAGATATTACTTACAATCGATACGGCTCGATTTACTAGAAATTATCTATTGGTGTTCCTATTTGTTGAACCGAGTCGAGTTTATTTAGTTTTGTTTATTTCTCGCTTCGTATTATTTCTTCGCTTGAGACATTGGTCAAATCAAATCAAAATATCAATATCAAAATATAATAATCAATAAAATCACATAGGCCACTTGTAATTGTCTTCTTACATGCTAGTGAATCTAGATGCCGGTTAATCCTAAGAGTCCTAACCCCAGTTAAAGAAGAATCCGGCAAGAAACTCGGTTGCTTTTAATGCTTTTTTTGTATGATCCTTGCTAATTATATTACGGATGCCGAGTCGAGTTGGAGCAAATCCTAACCTTTTTTGTCATCTAACTATTCTGTTATTTTAATAAGCTTAAAGGGGTAGTTTCTGTTTTATTATGTTTTTAAATTTGCCAATCGACAATTCTAGCACGTCGCTTGTAACTTTGTTATAGAAGCGTACACATTGCCCTATAAAAGTTTATTTATCTTTAGCAAGCCTAACTGATGAAACAGTGGGCTTATCTTTATTTCTAGTAATAATATTATGATTGCATTTTTTTTTTATTTATTTCGTTAAATTTATTTCTAAGTGAATCTCTAGGGCCCACAAATTGCACGATAATCCCGCTATTGCAATACAAATATGGTGTTATTATATGCAGCACTCCCAGACAACAGAATGCCGTAAGACATAATGCTATGAAAGTAACTGAAAAAAACATGGAACTTGGTATGAGGACAGATTTCGAAAACTAGGCCCATTTTGCGTGACGGGTGATGACTGCTATTCTTCACACCCGATGTCCTCCAGGAATGTCACTAACTGGCCTTAGGCCAGGATATATTTGGGAGATCCATCTGCCAGTAAAGTTTCTCACACTCAGTGCCCAGTGTGTCACGGCCGGCTGTCTGATTAATCCCAGCTAATCAAATCTGTCAGTGTTATCAATAATTCATAATAATGTTTTGTGCGAGATGAACCTGCAAGGTCGACCAATTGGACCCGCTTGTATTTATAGAGTGGCGACGAGGCGTGAAATTAGTTAAGTCCTACATAAATAAATAAATAAAAATAAAATAAAATAAAAAATCGTTTATTGCCTTAGTAAATAGGTACAAAATTGGTAAATATTCTAAATATCTTAAAAACGCTAGGTTTACTAAGGTCAATGGATGCAAATTCAGCATCTGCTGTTAATAGGTGGGTAATAGATAGGTATACCTACCTACACAGCGCTGTTTTTCAATTTGCCCTATTCGGATAGTTCTTAACCGAGAGTTAAGAGCAAGCGGGGTTATAGATTTAACATGACCTGTGTACTAAGTAGGTCTAGGTTAGACTCAGTACCACATGCCAGAACTAGTACTTACACGAGTATTTGGTTAATATTTCTTGAGGTATTGGTATATATATATACATATATATATATAGGTATTGGCATGATAAAACACTAGGTAAAATCCCACTTATATTCTAATGTAAAAGATTGTTACGGGGTGTGTGTTGGTTACCCATTCACGAAATATTGGATAAAACTTAGTATAGATACATAGATGTGGACCATTAACGATATACAAACAATATACAGGGGGAATACAGTATGGGGTACTTCAAGAAGGGAGTTAATAGGTTTCTCAAAGGTCGGCAACGCGCATGTGATACTCCTGTTATTGCTGGCGTCTATACCTTTGGTGACGTTTGTGATCGCTTACCATCAGGCGGGCCGTAAGCTTGTTTGCTACCATTTTGGTATAAAAAAAGCATATAAGCTTCTTTTTGTCGACGTACCACACGGGGGCAGCAGCTATTAAAATATAATAATGTAATAAAAGAAAATCCTAGCGAGCTTTGAATAAAACGTAGGTAAACAATGTAAAATAGTATTTCTTATCCCATTTTTTTAACAGCCTATTTTTTATTAATAAAGTAGAGAAGATATTCTACCTATAGTGTCGGTTGATTTAACCCGTAACCTAACATCGGACGATGGCCATAAAAAGCTTGTACAGTTTTACTATAATTTATACTAGGTTTAATGCCGCTGTTACTAAAACCTATTCCTTTAATTAAACACCGACATTTAAACGTTCCCGGTCTTCGGATTGGACTGTGTTTGACCATTTGTGGTTTAATATCTTTGGTTTTATGTTTCTCTATGTGCAATGGCGAGACCTGGCTCAGCTGCGGAAAGTACTCGTATTAATAAAAGATTTTAATTTATACTCATAAACTTACTACAAGCTGAAAATATCAAGTGGGTGCCTTTGAAATCTGTCTTCCTCTTCAAGCTATTATTAATTTCTGAATACCCAAAACCTTTAAGCAAATAAATTAGTACCTTCGCATTCAGAACCGCCTTCAGCATATTCAGAGGCATTTTTAAAACCTTATTAAATTTTATTTTCCCGGACCGGCTTGTTCTCATCTCGATTTATTCAGAAGTCTTTAATACCATAGCAAAGACAACAAAAGCCTTTGAATGCTCGAATTTATTTCGGCACGGAGGGGCATTATTAAGAGATCCTTCGCACGATATCTTTGTCAATATTCAATGCTTATCGCGAATATCGAAGGCTTTTTAAATTAAATAATAGACCCCTGTGGTACTCAAATCGGTGAATAAAATCAAAGTCTGCTTATTTCAATCGATGGGTTTTGTTTTCGTTTTTGTATCATAAGAAATGATAGAAAACATGTATTTATATGAATTACTGTGGGCTATCTTATTGGCATAGGCAGAGTGTAACATAATTGATTTTTTATTATCTATGTCTCGGTTTAATTGTATCTCCTTTTTCGCCCTGAATGCTTAGACCTTTTAATCAGCATCAATATCATTCTCCACAGTCCGACTACATCCACTGCTGCGTCATGTACACATCTCTTTTATAGCTGCCATTCCTTCTTGTCATATGCCAGTCTCTTGATAAAACATGACAAATACATACAAGAATTTCACAGGCAATTTAGTAAGTACCTTGTTTCTCTTTCACTTGATCCTTGATATAAACTATATTAGTCCATGAGCTATTATTCTTGTAGTCTTCTTATTGGAGTTTGTTCGTATTTTTACGATCTATTATGTTCGTAATACGAAACCTTCGCGCAATCTAGTTCAAATTCTTACTATTCACAGTTTTTACACGTATCGATTTAAAATCGATTGCTATTGAATTGATAATTAATTACGGGAATTCGATCATTGCCACAGAATACGTGAAAGCGCTTGCGTAACCTCAAAAAAGTGTCCCACGCTGCTACTGCTGTGCACATTTGGAAATTTCTGCTGGAAAATAAGCTTTATAACGTACTGTTAAGAGTTAAAGGGCTGTTGGTGTAATGGCTGCAGAAATCAATGTAACTATCATCTCACCTTGCTCTAGTTAACAGGTGTCTCTGTTTGTGGCACTGTGACAGGTCGGATTGCTATGACTTTTGATTGACATAGACTCAAGCGCATGCGCATAGCAGGGCACTTTCTTATATTATCTTATCTTTACAAAAAGCACCTACTTGAAATTATCGTACACACAAAAATAAGGAAACGTAAATTGAGTTACACATTCTACAATTTCATAAAATTGTAATACAAGACTGGTTACAAGAATCAAGACAAAAAATACACATTTTAAGTCCATAAAAAATAAAGAAAACATAAGTTATACCATTGACGGAGAATTGCATCGTACACGTTATCTGAAGTAAGATGGAAAGTGTCTCTCACAATGGTCGTAAAACAATTTCTTTCGATTGTTACCATTGATAGAACATTGTGAAACCGCGCTAACAAACAATTAAGGTCGATACAAACAAAGCGAGTGATTTCATTCATCCAATTGTGATCAGGTGCTAAATTATCGTGTGAATAGAAGCATTTGTTTTAGAGCATTTTGTAACTGTTTTGTTTGGACTGATAATTGGCAAAAAGATAATTACTATGGAGATTGGCTCGCCTTGGCTTAGTTTGTTTTCTTTTCTCTCAATAGTTCTATGATTAAGATATGTGACTGTCAGTTTTTACTCGGAAGACACGAGCGCAAAAACTCTAAAATGGCACGATTATTTTTGCCTTAATATTGGGGTGATTTACAATCAAATCAATTTTGGATGGGACGAAGTTTACCGGATCATTTTCGGTCTTACTTATAGATAAGCCTCGCAACTTGAATACGACCTAAATACTACTTAACATTCGCCCTCTCACTTGTTTATTACTTACATAATTACATTTTAAAAACTAAAAAGAAAACCCGACTTCATTTATATAAAAATACTAAATTTTCATTTAAAAACCAAACTACTAAACCGATTTTGATAAAATATCTATGGGACTAATCGGAAAGTTATAAGTCCTTTCATATAAAAAAGTTTTTTTTCAAATCGGTTCATAAATATCGGAGTTCCTATTTTACATTGATCCAGTTATGCCAAAAGTTGAGAGGTCTTTAAAAGTCGATGGGCTAGTGTTTTATAAAAATCTTGTACGTTTTGTTTTTCTATTCTTCTTCTTCTTCTTCTCGTGTCACTAGTTATTTCTACCTAGTGTGGTGAAAGGATTAAAGTGCGCCTCAGAGGCTCCTTTCGTGCACTTTTAATAAGATAAGTTCTACCAAGGATCTATATACACTGCTCGTGCAGTGTTTAATATGTAAACGTTGCGTGTAACATGTATTTTCCCATAAAGCACATGAATAGCGTAATCACTGTTATAACTTCGTCAGCCGCCACGCTAAATAGAAAGTGATTGGCGGTGATTTGTGCAAGAAATTGATTTTCTCTATGAAAGTTATTGGATTTCGCGGGAATATGTATGGGTTTCACAATTTGGATCCATTTAAATGTAACTTAGGTGGTTCACTATTTTAATGTCTCAAATAGGAAAGAGGTATTACTTGATATATAAATATAATACTTGAATAGGTATATTTTTAATTTGCTAGAAATATGTTGTTCAATGTTTTCTCCAACAACTACTTATTTTAATAGATTCAAATTCAAATTGACAGGCCTGTCAGCTCAGTTAGTAGTAGCTCCGCCTTCTGCACCTTAGGTTGAGGGTTTGTTTCCCTCCCAGGATAAAAAATTGTGTGGTGAACATAGTTTATTCTGAGCAAGGTGAGATGTTTATTCTGTGTCTGGGTGTTATAAAATATAAGTATGTATTTAAAAATATACATGTATTCGATCAGTGATCTGGTCACCATAATACAAGCTATGCTTTTTGGGGCTAGATAGTGTTGTGTGCAATGTCCTCCAATATTTATTATTTATTTATTGAAACCAACTGCGTTCGAGTAGCGAGAAGTTTTCGCTTTCATCTTCCATCCACTTTCGCTAAATACCTATTGTTGTAAGTATTATCGTATGCCACATTACCGCTTGTATCACGATGCTCCTCAGGGCAAACAACACGTTGACGAAAATAAACTCTATTATGACCACAATAGGGTTTTGAATATGCTAGTATGTGATGCGTTGCTTTCTTTCTTATAATTAGACATTGAGTGTCGCGCGTGCGACGGCAGTTCACGCACGGATGGGTTTTCATTCCTTGAGGCGTTTTAGACGTTCAAGTGTGGGAGAAATTGAAAAAAGCATGTGAATTGTGCTTATATTGGTTCTCAATAATTCTATTTCCAGTGATCATTTGCGTGATAATATCAGCTGCTGTTGTAAAAGTAGTGTTTATTTTTTTTAATATTGTATTGTGTCTATTTATGGTGTGCGCGAAAAAGGAAAAATAGAGATAACAAAGAAATTGTACAGTCAACAAACAAAGACGGGCCATCGAACTTTAAGTTTAGAGATATCTCAACGCGCCTTAATTGGCGCCATCTTGTTTTTCGTTTGGTATTTTTATTCATGAATTCTTCGGCCTCTTTTGTTGACTTTTGTCCCACCTTTTACGGTTGTTTTAGTTTTTGTCTTAGACAGTAGGGATGTGGCAGTATTGTTTACGGATTTTTTTGCTTATTTATCTGACCCATTGGCCACATTCCATTCAGATGCCAAATAAAAAAGTTACTTATTTTCATTAACTTAAGCTTAAAACTTTTTAAATAAGAAATCAGTTGGTTTACAAAATAAATAAATATCTAAACGACTAAAAGAACGTTTCATAATATTAATTCACATGTTATCCCATAACATCCGGTGGTCTGCAGTGGCGGTTGAGTACGGAAACATCCGACCATCCTTAATTTCCCGATGCGCACGCGCCGAATTACAATGAGTGAGCAATTATCATTACAAGTTCTTCAATCGTACTCCTGATTCGTCTCAACCTGAGGCGTATACGACATATTTGTTCAGGCTTTTTGTACGAATAGTTCAGGCTCATGAATATTCAACAATCATTGTTTTGAAGAATAAGTCAATTGACCGATTGTATTAAGAACTTTGCCATTGGCGCGGGAAACTAGCACACAAAAAAACTATTAATTTAAAACTAATTTTCAGTGCCTTACTTATTTATCTTACTCATATAATATTTTATGTTGAGTACTTCATTTATTTTTTTCTTCGTATTGAGCTAGGTAACTTGTCCAACCAAATCCCGAAGTTTGATTACCCAGTGTACCTCACATAAACTTGTAGTACGAATCGTTATCTTGTCCGTCGACAAGTTTTTGGCGGTCGATTACGTAGTAGAACATTTTATACTGTGGTCGAGTTGATAATAGACTCAGTTTTTGAAGTTTGCCCTGGCACTCTGGCTCGCTTGCCACCTGACTATTTATTATGCGTCTGTTGGATAACGATTGTTTTATGTTTACCTTTTAGGTCTTATGGGGTGTTTGAACTATTTATAAGTTCGAGGTCTGCTACCAAAGGTAAATACAAAATTTACTAGTTAATTGAAATACTACTAAGCTACTATTACTTATGTAAATTGAGAAACAGTAGGTAGGTTTCACGCGTTAATTGTACGTACCTAGATACAGTTAATGCATTTAATAGGTACTGTAATACCTACCTAAGTGTGTACCTATTATAGTGGAACGAATCGCATGACCAAGTCGGATGTGTAGCGAATTTTGATGAATTAACCCATTATTGGGGTCAAGCTTATTTTGATGCTTACCAAATATGGATTTTGCGAGATTCAGCCGCCTAGGCTTGGCTTACATTAGGTCCGATATGGTACGTTGAAATTATGATAGAAATCTTAGATTATGAAGTTGTTTAGGCGTGTTTGGGAACTTCGATCGCTTTCTAAGTAACAAAGTTAAGTACACCAATAATGTAAGTACCTTTCTTCGTACATACCTACCTGCTTACTGACTGTCTGTTTCCAAAAGGATAATTTAAGAAAACGATCGCTTTCTAAGTAAGAATGTTAAGTTCATGAAACATTTGAGTAAGTAGGTACCTACCTTACTTTGTGTTTGTACCCGCAGTACTGATACTGTTTGTTTACATAATGATAATTTATGGAAATATTTGATTATGAGTTGTATAAAGGTGTTTGGGAACGTCGATCACCTTCTAAGTAACAAAGCTAAGTTTAACAAAATTGTTAGTAAGTACTTTACTTGGTAAGTACGTATTTACTGATACTGACATATACTGAATTCTTTTATTCATCCTCATTCTCGGTTAAAGATAATTTTGTATCTTTATAGGTATATATAAATCTTCTCTGCGAATGTTTGTAATTAAAATCCTCTTAAACGGCTGTTCAAGTGGATTCAAGAATGGTTTATATTTACAATTAAGTAGATGATTTTTTTATTTTTTTTTCCTTTTTTATCGCGGATGAAGTCGCGAACGGGACAGCTAAATAGTTTTGATCTCAAAATTAACCTAAACACTATATAAAAATGTATGCACATGCCTAATTATTATAATTGCACGTGCCCTGGCCATTCAAAAGCTAAGAAAAATCATATCGGAGGAGTCTACCATGCCTGGAGTTGTAAGCATGTTTGTTTTGTATATTTCTCTTCCTCTACTTGTTCTTCTTACCGTGTCACTTGTAATTTCCAACCAGTGCAGGGAAAGGATCAAACTCCTCCTTTCGTGCACAACATGCCGGTTTCCTGACGATTTTTTCAACTGTTTGAAAGAACTGGTATAAATTAAATTTCATTTATTAAATCAGACATCATAATTAAGTCCATATTATTAGTGAGTTACCTTAACAATAAAAGTACAATATATAAAAATGTTAAAGAATGATTTAAGTACCCTTACTTGTGCCCCGATCAAGTTATCTCAGGCGTGACTATAGCACACGTGTAGCGCACGCACATTTTTATTGAATAAAGACATATTGAATTGAATTGAATTGAATTGAATTGAACTATTAATAGCCTAATTCAAACATAAACTGTACATTTGGAACCAAATACGAATAATTCCACACAATTAGCGATGCAGGCGCAGCGCACCCAGTCGCAATCAATTATAACTAATCTAACATCTACCTGAACCAATATGGCTGCGTTTATTGGGAAAGAATATAATATTGGTATTGTTAACTTGATGCTATCTGTGATCTAGTATTCGTAAATGCCAAATTCTCTAAATGTTAGAACTGCGGTAGGTAGTAACTACCTTAGGTACCTACCTAACCTAAGCTAAGTACTTAATGGTTATAAATAAATATCGGTAGATAATGTTCACAACACCATCTAGCCCCAAACTAAGCATAGCTTGTATTATGGTGAAATAGTTCCGGACATTTCACAAAGCATCACCTGGCCCTAAAGTAAGCAGAGCCTGTGTTATGGGTACCACATGACTGATATACTACTTATATAGTTTTTTGTAAATACATACATATTATACATTGAAACACGCAGACCCGAGACAAATTCTTGCAGATCATACAAACATGTGTGCTGCGGCGGGAATCCAACCCGCAACCTTTTGTGTCTTGCAAAAGATGAGATGACTGATTTGATATGCAACATTGGCAAAAATGTCCGGCATTAAATTTATTTATTTATGTTTACTATTCACCGATTTCACAGAAATTACAAAATAAACTATGTTTGCTTAGCTGAATATCTGTTAAAATATTTGTATCTCGAATTACAGTTTAAGAGACTCCGCTCGTAATTCTAGAACATTCCATAAACTTATTAATTTCTCATGAAAAGAAGTTGTTTATTATCGAGCGCTGATTGCCTACGAGTTATACTGATTGCAAGGACAAACAGAACTCATCGATGTAAAGCTGGCTACTCACGGTATAGCCAAAAGGATTATTTTCGATGTATGACATGAAAATATTCTGCCACTAACTGCTGCGGCTTCGTATTCGCACAAAATGGCCAACAATCTATCTTCGCTTCAAATTTCATCAACGTCAGTTAAGCCGTGAAAAGCTTCCAATAATTACGTTAAACTACAAAGAAAACCGACTTCATTGATTATTATAAAAAATATCATTAATGTATATTTTTTTTGTGTTTTGTTGATTTTTTAAAATCGCTTGTCCGATTTCTTTAAAAATTAAAATGGGACCACCTTTGAAACATTTTCACAAGAATTTTCCAAATCGGTTCAAGCGTCTTTGAGTAATCGGTGAACATACATAAAAAAAGAATCCAACGAATTGATAACCTCTTCCTTTTTTAAAGTCGGTTAAAAAAAAGACCTACAGACAAACTAACAGACACTTTCGAATTTACAATATTAGCATGGAGTATTGATTTTAGTATGGATTTAATACAGTATTCGTCAATTAGCTTTGGATACATCAATGGCCAACATTACACTTAAATAAAACCAAAAGTGTTTGCATCGTTTACCAGTACCAGTAGTCTACATACTACAATACCACTACTCGTAGCGAGTACCTCAGAGGGAAGAATATAACGTTTGCAAAGTTCTACATAGAGTGGATGAGCTTATTGCCCGAAGGTATGCCGATATCAAATCAAATCAAAACTTTATTCAAAAAAATCACAAGGACCTCTTTCAATTGTCTTCTTACATGCTAGTGAATCTAGGTGCCGGTTCCTCCTAACCCCAGTTCAAGAAGAATCCGGCAAGAAACTCGTCTGGTCGTAACACCTTTTTGTATCCTTGCCAATTTTGTTACGGATGCCGAGTCGTGTTGTAGAAGATTCATCACAAGCTTTATTGCCATCTAAATATCTGATATTTTATCATATTGAATAGACAGTTTCTGTTTTATTAAGTTTTTAAATTTGCCAATCGACAAATCTAACACTTCCTTAACATCCTCTAAAGCTCAGAACTTCGGAAGAACACATCTACACATCCGTATACATTTTCACAAATATCTTATATTACTAGCTGCTGGCCGTGCCTTTGCTTGCGTGGTACGTTGTTAAAAAGTAACCTTTACCTCATTCCTGGTCTCAAGCTTTATTCAAATCCGTTCAGGCGTTATTAAGCCACAAACAAATATAAAAACATCTAAACAAAGTTTCGCATTTATAATATACTAGCTTCTGCCCGCGGATTCGCACGCCGTTTCTGAATTCTGTTGATCCGATCGCTACCAAACATCACAGGTTCACCCGCTAGGCCAATCTGAAGATGTCCTAAAAAATTCATCGAAATCGGTCCAGCCGATTCGGAGTTTATAGGGAACATATCTACACACATCGCCTTATATATATATACAGATAGATAGATGTAGGATGAACGATTTATTTATAATGTATAACCTGCATACTGCGACCATCAGCGCTGTCTAGTATTCTCCCTCCGCGAGTTCTAATCGCAATAAATTGGTTACCTGCGCGGGCGCAGGCAGTAAATCAGCGGCGCGCCTACCTTGGTGACAGCAGCTCTCATAACCGGCCAGCAAGCGATCTTATTGAGGTAGTTGCATGTTTTACTTTTTATTTGCTCCCAGTCTGATACAATACAATGAAGGAACTGATGAATGATGTACTCAATACTAGGCTCTCAAATGGTGATCGAAAACATCGTGTGAATACCGGCAAGTCTGGGTCTGGCTTTCGAACATGTCTACTAAGCCTGAAGTAATATAATTACGTTTTTAAAACTAAAAAGACAACTATCTATCTATCTATCTAACCCATTTTCTAATGATAGTGGATGGCTTCTATCACAATGCGCATACCCTTAGCAAGGCCATAACCTCGGCATGATCAAGTCTGTCAGACCTGTACCTTACCATCAACATTCCACGTCAAGCGATTCGTAGCTTTATCACGAGGTGGGAAGAACCATGCCTCGACCTTGCCCTCTGTGCCCTGAAGGTAGACTTTCACGAATAGGACGAAAGCTAGATAAACTTAGTGTCAATATGCACCATTGCCGCATATGCTTAATAGTATGATTGTCTACTTCAAGCGCTTCTCAACCGCTTATAGTGGTCATCTAGTGACCTCTAGTGGCATATTATGGCTAAGCGCTTCCTTTTTTGAAAGACATAGGTTGTCAGTCCTTTCTGTAACATAAGGACATAATAGAGGTTTAAAAGAATACAAAAAAAAAATGCGAGCTTAAGGGGCATGCAAAGTTTGCATGATAACAATTCCCAAACAAAGTCGCGGGCATTTCACTTGTATTTCGCAAGGATTATTATCAAGTTTCGCATAATGACATTCGTAAACGGACAATTACGTCCATTCCAATCCTTAGGGTTCCACAATAATTAAAGTATCGTAAACAGGCTGCGTACGCGCATCCGATCCCCGTCCATAATTAAATGCTTTGAGTTTAAACGAGTTCTGGTTTCAAGAGTGTACTTACGACTTAGTGCCTCTCACCTTACTGGTGAAACAGATAATGATTCAAGAATATACAACCAATGTGGAACAATTCTAAACCCTAGATCTTGGTCACAGGTTGAAACTATAGCATTAATTGTGCTAAACTTGTATAAATCCTAATGAAAATAAACTTTTTTTTTCACGCCCAATTTATACTTTTTACAAGATGTGAAATATCAACACTGTCATTATGACATTATTTATTGACATTTAATTTTGCAAGTATTTCTCTATGATTGTGGCTAAGAATTTGGTTTAAGTTTCGTAGACTTTATACTTATTTACAATCTCCAACCCAAATCTGCAGAAATGTCGGAAGACTCTTACCATGAAGAAGAGGAGATAACCGAAATACTTTTTGAAACGCAGTATGAAGAAAGTTCCGAGGACCCTCCCATGGACCAATGGTCCTCTGTCATCTTCGAAACTTCGAAGTTCGAGACTAACAGGAAAATGATTCTTTGGGACAAAGGTCTTTACCAACCAGGCAGTGGCGAGTTATGCTCGAAATACGTCGCAATTTCTGATAGTGAAGTCCTAAGACACCCGTTCTTCAACTACCCAGCCGTTACTGACCCTGGTATTAGAGAGGCTTTGTTTCAACCAGAGCCTCTTATCTTATACCCTGATGACGGCCAGGAGCTGTACATAGCTTTGTGCAAGGAAATGGGACAGTGCCCTGTGAGGAGGTTCTATAAAGGCTTACTAAAGGAAAAAATTGATTTAAGCTTTTATTGTGTTGACCCTAGAGGAGTAAGGGCAATAGCTAAGGCTTTAGTTAACAATAATACTGTTAAAGTCCTGAGCTTGATGGACAATTTTTTGAACGATGACGCATGCTTTCATCTTGGAGAAATGCTAATGATTAATTCTTCGTTACTGGAGCTGAATCTGTCTGGATGCAGAATTGGATCAGAAGGGGCAAAGAGATTATTCAGAGGGCTGTCTATCAACAAAACGTTAAAAGTGATCAACTTGAATAAAAATATTCTAGGTGACGTTGGAGTGGAGCACATAGCAAAGGCGGTGTTCCAAGGTATGGATGTTCAAAAGATTTACATTAACTCGAACAGCATCGGAACCAAAGGTGCTAATATTTTGTGTGAGGCGTTCGAAACGCACAACAAGTTTACAATTTTAGATTTGTCATGGAATAACCTTTATGACCCTGCAGAAACTTTCAATTTGCTGACAAAACTAGGAGAAAGCAAAGCGCTGCAAGAACTTGACCTATCCTGGAACTCGCTGTCCGGTGCACGCATTGGGTTAGGTATCAAAAACCTATTGAAAGCGCCTAACTTAATGTTTTTGAATTTAAGCAATAACAGGCTAACAGGAGAAGCTGTTTCAAATTTTATAAATGTTCTCACCAAGTCGAATAATCTAATCACGCTAGATTTATCTTTCAATCCGTTAACACCTCAAGACGCTTTGAGCGTGTTGCAGAAGATGAAACTAGTTCATGTTAAAATACGAAATCTTTTCATGGCTAATATTTTCGTCAATGCTGAGTTTATAGAAGTATTAGAAAAAGTAAAAGCTTTAAATTTTAGAACAAATTTCGTTATAACTTACGGAGGTATCATTTCTTATTTTACGTCCATCGGACCTGATGCTAGAGAATTGGTACTCAATCGAGCCGATTTCTTGGCGAAGAAACCGAAGAAGAGTCCTGTGGACTTTGCTTTGGTTGCACTTCAGCTGTTGAAAGATAAATATACAACAATGGACGCTAAAGATTTCGCGACTGCCATACACGCGACTGGAGCACCTTTGGACGAAGACCTTATTGATGAGATAGTAAACACATTTGCTGGACCGCGTACGGGGAAAATCAAAACTATAGATATTGGATATTTGGTTGATTATATCCAGAGGAAGTGGCCTGAACGGAAGTTGCCTCCTACTCCTCCACCAGAGGAGGAACTAGTTCAACCCGTCAAAGGCAAGAATAAGCGTAAAAAAGGTAAAGGGAAGAAATGATGGTAGTTCTAGTGGATTTATTTAATTCTTACGTTTATTTTACTTCTGGTGTAACGTATTTTAAGTTTTTTTTTTAAGAAATGTCTTTCTAAAGTAAACTACTACATAGTGCATTAAAATTAATATGGAATGTTGCATTTTGTTTTAGACCAAAAAAAACTTTTACCTGACCTAAAATAAGTTTGGGTATTAGGTGTTAGAGATCTGTACCAGAATTTGTGCACTAAGATATCGATTTAAAGAAGTGTAATACAGACACGTAGCCAATAAGAATTTGCTCATGCACTTTGCACTATAACATTGTATATCTTATACGTACTGAAAATTTTAGCATCCTATTTCTAAGAACACTACTAATATAAAAAAAAAAATAAGTTTTGTGTGTATTTTTGGATGAAATTTACCAGTAACCTGGAATAGAAAATAGGCGTTAATGTAAGTACAACTCGTCCAAAACCGGGGGCAGAGGCTCTTTATGCTATATAATAATTATTTACTTGTAAATTAATGTCTTAGAAAAAATATTAAATGTCTAGCGCGTTGTCTAGCTCATAATTAGGAAGACATTGGATTACAATCAAATTAATTTTAGGTTGTTCAAAGTTTACTAGATCATCTAGTTTGCTATAAATATTACAACAGCTGCCAACAGCTGTACCTTCCTTCTACCTAAGTACCTCTTTCTGTACAAATAATGAAGGAAAGGGTTCACTGTTCTGAGATGAGAGTGGAAGCTGTCGGCAACTAATCAATAAATCATCCTTTTGACATTGCTCTTACATAACTCGAGCTGTACAAGCTGTACAAGCAATGGATGGAGCTGAATCTGTGCTCTATGGACGAGGCTTGAATCTGGACGACCTGGTTTTCTGAATACAGAGTCTATTCCCGAGTTCCGGACGGTAAGTCAAAGTTCATCATGACGGCTTTACTAGTCTCCACTCTACCTCTGAAATTGTGCATTAGAAGCCGTAACCTGAGCCTGAGCCTGACTCTTACCCAGAGCCTTAGAAAGACAGGAAAGGCAAAGAGAAATGACGCGATGAATTTAGATTATGTATGTGTATGTCCGTCTACATATGAGTATGTTTTAAGACTAGTTTTATTATTAATGATTCTGTTTAAAATGTGTTCTAGATTTCTAGTATTGTTACTGTCTGAAGTTTATATAATTATTATATTATGATTTCCTTTGCGGTTTTTGTTTGTGTTTCGCATGAGAAACTCGTGAGGCCAGTTTGTTCCAGAATGGTCTAAATGGGTGTTTACACCGAGAGAGTACGGCGGGAGCGCACGTGATCTGTCTCCATTGTCGCACGTCACGACGTGTATTATAATGCGCATTCAGCACATGTTAATATGCTTAGAAAGCGATCACGTCTGCCAGGGTGATTATATGACTATAATAATACTACTAATAAAATAAACGCATAAGCAGTCAACAGCACGGCAATACCTTCTTGTGGTCGACTCTACACTCACGATTCTAAAACATTCAAGCACTTTTGACTTTACTTCAGGATTGGCAGACCACCTAGTCCAAGTGCTGGAGTCGAGAGGTCTATTGTTACAGAGAGATGTTTGGATAATTGAGTGTTACTCATTCATGCTGCAACAACTGGCCAGAATTAGATGATATTTAGTATAGATGTAATCAGAGATCTAGAATACCATATAAGCTAGTTATAATGTAGGTACCACGCGTGCGAAGCCGTAGGCTGAAGCTAGTAGTTCCTATTGAGTTGCTAAATACCTTTGCTAGTTTCTTAAAGAAATATTTAGGCAGATAAAGTATTGCATACGTTTCATAGTTCGTAACGAGCACTAGTGGTCTAGTGGTTGTGCCTCCGCCTTCCGATCCTAAGGTCGTAAGTTCGAATCCAGTCATTCCAGACATTCCAGTCAAGTTTTGCATACATAATATACATATTATCAAACGGTGATGAAAATGATCACCGAAATGGAAATGAAATGGAAACCGGAATGTCGTAGCACCTAAAACGTTCGAAGGCATGTTCCAAGTGCACGAATGGAAACTAAACTAAACTAAGGCGCACTTAAATCCTTTCAGCACACTGGTTCAAAATAATTAGTGACACGATAAAAAGATAGTTCGTAACATGAACTTGAACGGTGCGCCTGCGCATGTTATCGCACCAACCTGGCAATGGTACTATGATATAACCTGCGCCTCAGGGCTGCTACTGCCGCTGTTGGTAGCGTGCATCACGCAACCCTCCCTTTATTATTATTTATAGCTCTCCAATAACCGAGCTCTGTCTCTCTGGAACTGCTTCCAATGTAAAATTACCCCTAAATCGTTGTTGTTAAATTTATTTTAGCATGATGGATATTGCCTAGGATGGTTCAGATTATGAGCTGTGACCGGGTCCATAATATGTAGCGTTTAAAGATTTTGCTATCATTTTTATTGATATTAGAATGACAAGGACAGACGATTTTACAAGCAAAAAGACTTATTTTGCTAATAGGACGTTTTTATCTAACTAACGTCGAAAGAAGAAAGTAATCATTTTAATTCCAAATTCACAACTAGGTGGCGTGATTAAATTGTAACGTAGGCTAGATCGGGCTACCGTTGCGTATATACTAGCTGTTGCCCGCGCCTATGTCCTTCAAAATCGGTTCAGCTGTTTAGGCGTGAAAACGTAACAGACAGAGTTACTTTCGGATTTATAATTTTAGTCAGATTTAAATTTAAATTGTATAGGATCTTAACATTGAATTTGAATATAAGCTTACATATATATATAATAATATTATATTATATTTTTTTCAAAATTTACATGGCACAATAATATCTAATAACAAAATTCTAAAACTTATTTTATTAAAGGTATGCATAATACAAGCCTGAACTAGGTAATCCTGTATCTCAGGCGTGAAGAGCTTACTTAGGTACATAGATTCTAAAATAATCACCTACATTGACATTTTATTTTCAGTTAAATGTAGACATAAACAACGGAAGTTGATTTACCAAAGACATTCCTTCTCAGGATATCCATCTCCTATCTACGTAGTAGAGCTAAATGGCGGCCAATAAGACAAATAAGACTTTTCTCATTTGTCATATCAGTTGTATGTACTGGATATGGGAATGTTAATACTTTATCGCCACTTTAGCTATTATGAGATGTAGACGCTGTCTTAATATAGTCTGCATAGTAGTATTTCTTTTAACGTTGAAGTGAAACCTCGCCTGTATTGCTGTTATTTCTTTCGTGTAATAATCTCAGACTATTTTAAGTTAATTAAAACGCTGGGATACAACATTCTTGCATGTTACACTACAAATGAGATGTTGGGTAGCTTGTCTTGTATTGTGGCAATCACATCGAGTTTCACGGTTGGTTTGCTTTCGGATATAACTATCCAAGTGGTGAGCCAAGGTTAACTGATTGAATATCATCCTACTGATTATAAATCTTTGAATCGGATAAGGAACCGCAAAATACTTATCAAATACAAAAACACAACGTAAGCGTGTTTGAATTTTTCAAGTGGCGCCATCTAGTTTTAAATAAATATTGATAAACTTTTTCAACAACGGTTTTCAAATTTAGGAAAGCTTGTTATTGTTATAAATATATACTTATGATACTTTACATACTTAATAGGAATGTAATGGTATTGTCCTGGGCAGTAATCGAACGCGCACGCAACCTAAAGCTCACAAGTAAGAGTTAATATCAACTGAGCTATCCTATACTACCATCCGATTCACAGATGATGGTACCACTACGTAATACGCAGACAAAGCCGCGTGCAGCAGCTGTTAAATTATAAGAAGAAGAAAAAGAAGAAAAGAGTACATAGACCTATTTAACTTACATGACATGGCCGTAACCACTAACGAAATTTTATTTTGTTTCAGGTAATTTCAGGAAACACCAAGAAGTCAAGGAGCTTCATAGCATTCGCCATTTATTCAAATATGTAAGAACATACCATTATTCTTATGATAAATAGGTTTATAAATAATGCCGGACATTTTACACAGCATCATGTGGCCACAAAGTAAACAGAGTTTGTGTTATGGGTACCACATGATTGATCTACTACTTATAAAATATATTTTAAAGTGATAACTTCTTATAGGGTAATCCGCTTCGTTGCGTAACGCGTTACGGCGCCAGTCTGTCTGGCTTCCCTTTCTCTCACACATACGGCAGCGGTAGGCAGGCTATGAGGAGGATCCTCTCTTACTCTAACCCACAGCGCTAGTTAGATTAGTTTAAGTAATCACTTCTGTCGGGCGTCCCGAGACGCACACCTTTTTTTTAATATACATGGAAACACCCAGACCCAAGACATTTTTGCAGATCAACATTTGTCCCGTGGCAGGATCGAACTCTCAACCTTCTGCGTCTCAGTCGAGCCTTGGTCCACTGCGTCACAGCGTCAAAATAAAAGTCGTATAAAGTCGTCATATATATTACATACTAGCGACCCGCCCCGGCTTCGCACGGGTGCAATGCTGATACTAAATATACTACAGAATGTCTTTATATATAACGTTATCTAAGAGAATAACATAGACTAAGGGATAGACATATACCATTGCTTTTTAAGGTGTACAACTGTAGTACATTATTTTGATCTATCTCGTAGGGTTCAGCCAGCGTTTGCAATGTAAGCCCAAAAAAATGAGTTTATTCACGACATCACATTAGAAACCTCTGAAATTATAAGTGTTTCTCTACTATATTATGCATGTTTTATACATATAAACCTTCCTCTTGAATTACTCTATCTATTAAAAACCGCATCAAAATCCGTTGCATAGTTTTAAAGATCTAAGCATACATCGGGACAGACAGACAGCGGGAGGCGACTTTGTTTTATACTATGTAATGAAAAGTATCAGACAGTACTTTAGAGTACCTATACCTCTTAACAGTGCTATGATTTAATGTTGGCGCTACAGCAAATTTCGTCTATCATCGAAAATACGATCGCCCAATTTTGGTATTTATCTTGAGCTGTTACAACAATTTATGTAATATAATTTTATAATAAAATCGATCACTGCTCAACGTACGCCTTTGAAGAGCGTAGGTGACTGACAAGCCGTGTGACAGCTGGACATTGGTTGCATAATCGTACTAATTCGGAAACACGAAAGTAGCCGAGGCTCCAAGTTTTTGTCGTAATACTGTACTAGATACCATCCCAAAGAAACTTGTAATTTTTATAATCAATAGACAACTACCAATCGGCACTTTCGTTTATACATACATGTATCTTTAGACAAGTCTCCGAACGTTAGATAACAATCTATCCGACTACAGATTAAATAATGTTTGGACTATTATAATGTAAATTGAAGGTATTCATTACGTCTTCCGCTTAGTTTTAATTAAAAAGTTAATTGGTTCAAATGTTTAATGTTCGATTGCTTTTGTAATCGATTCCGGATAATTGTGTTAATTAGAAATGAAATTAGATATTTTTCTATCCCTAGATGGTTTTGTAGCGTAATTATCCACCCACTGATAATCTAAAACTATTATAATACTAGCTGCTGCCCACGGCTTCGCACGCGTGGTACCTACATAAAAAGTAGCCGATATAACCAAGTCATCATATCATCATAACAGCTTTTATGAAGTCCACTGCTTAACATAGGCCTCCTCAATAGATTTCCAGGGTGAACGATTTTGAGCCCTCTCCAACCACCGACTTCCTGCGATCTTTACAATGTCGTCAGTCCATCGGGTGGGGGTACGTCCTACGCTTCGTTTTCCTGTCCTTGGTCGCCATTCGAGAACTTTTATTCCCCAACGGTTATCAGTTCTGCGAGCTATAAGGCCTGCCCATTGCCATTTTAACTTGCAAATTTTGAGTGCTATGTCGGTGACTTTGGTTCTTCTACGGATTTCCTCGTTGCGGATTTTATACCAATATATGATAATATATGATTTATAACCAAGTAGATACCATGAAATTCGCCATATTTTGAAGCATTTTGAGGATGCAGCAGACGACATTTACTCCATTTTTTTATGAACGCCAGCTCTTGTAGTCCGTATATCCGAAACGTTTTATCATTTAAAAAGTAACACAAGCCATAAAAGCGAGTCAAAACCAGAACCTACATTAAAAAGTCAGCAACCGTAAAAGAATAGGTTAGTGTACTAACAACTGCCAATCTATGGAGCTATTAACGTGATGTTATTACACTGGGCTCGGCCAGAGGTGGTTATAGGAACTCGTCTACAGCCAGTTTTACGACGATTTCAACTAGACTGTCATGCATCCTAAATAATGTTGACCTCCAAAATCGGCGATATATCAAACGTCTGGTAGAAAGTGTTTGGGTGTGCGTAGGCGCAGCTTTTGGTCCTAATTCGGAGGCCGAAGGTTTCCCGCCTGTTTACACTTTTACTTAAAGAATTTAAATTTTCTTGTTTATAGTCATTATGCAACTGATTTCCTATGGTCAACCCACGGTGGACGGCTCGAAGTTCTAACAACATACACCCACGAGTTATGTCCGCAACTTGGATGTAGGAGTGAAAAAGAGTGATTTAAAACGAGTTAACTGAAATTTTTGAAATGTAGCCGCGTTGAAGCAACGAAAAAATGTCATTAGCCGAGCAGTTAACATAAACCGACCAGCGTTTATGCTTTCAACTTCTGGCAGCGTTTCATAAACTGTTCAAATTGCATATTTCGATAAATTACACCTCGGATCGTACCGTGTTCCACTTGTAAATTTAAGGCAACTTATCCACAGTGCAAAAACCTTGTAATTTTGAAAATGAAAGTACTTTACATCGCCCACATCGCACGATATTCATAATAAATCAACAGAAAAGGGTATCCTTAAATTTTATGGTTCCAGAAGTATATTCAATTTTTCTTATCGAATGAGATTCTTTGCGGCTGTATAGGTGCCTTATAAGGGTTGCGTGCGTATGCGCAGCGCACGTCTACAATTTACGAAAACGCTTCGGGCTCCCGAACTTTTTGCTTGTGCGGGGATGTAAGCAGGGGTTACCATTATAATAACCAAATTCAAACGAATTAAATAATGTAAATTTTATAATCATATTTATGAAAAAAAACACCCTGAGTATGATTTATAAAACATAAGCATGTATATCAGACATTTACTACATGACTGATATACCACTTATATACTTTTTTTTGTAAAAACTTATATATTTTACATAGAAACACCCAGACTCGTGACAAAAATGTTCATACAAACACTTTTCCTGCGGCGGGAACTCGCCCACTGCGCGCGCAGAGGTCGTTTTATAAATAATAATATTTAAAACAAATTTGAACGAGTCTATGTCTGTCTGTCTGTCTGTCTGTCTGTCTGTCTGTCTGTCTGTCTGTCTGTCTGTTTGTTGGTCACAGTTAAATAGATCTTGATCAAAGTTGGTAAGGAGATATAATTTTATCTTGGAGACAGACGTACCTATACTACTTTTTATGTAGATACCACGCATGCTAAGCCGTGGACAGCAGCTAGTGTCTACTGAGACTGAGACTAACGAGACTTTTTTGTCTCAGTAGTTCAACTGTCCTCATAATTAGACTACTGGGAATGATCGAACCGAAATAGTACCTCAATCAAGCCCGTGCTCACGAATGATGTGTTTTTTTTTTAATTTGAAGCTTAACACTTCAATGACTCATTGTTGCATGTTATGTTAAGTGATTTGTACAGTCATTGTCTGTCTAGTTTCGAGTTTTATCCTAGTAGAAGCAAGCCTATTATACCTGTATTTTCTTGTATAATTTTGACCCCTTACGGGTACGGGAGTCACCCATCCACTGGTGAAAATCGTATGAAAATCCCTTCTGTATTTTTTGAGTTTATCGCGTTGACACAAACAGAGAGACGCGGGCGGTATAATCAATTACCGTAAATATAATTATATCAATATAATGGCAATACATAAAGATGACAAAAGATTTAAGCAACACATTAGCGAATGTGTGGCGACGACCTCTGTGGCGCAGTGAGCCAAGGCCCGTCTGAGACGCAAAAGATTTTGGGTTCGAGTCCGCCGCGGGACAAATCTTTGTATTATCTAGAAGTATTTGTCTCGGATCTGGGTGTTTCTATGTATATATATATATTCAAAAAGTTAATTAAAAATAATAAAAAAGTAAATAAGTAGTATAACAGTCGTGTGGTATGGTACCCATAACACAAGCTCTGCTTACTTTGGGGCCAGATGATTCTGTGTCAAATGTTCGGCATTATTTATTATTTATTTAAAGTGTCCAAGATTAGATAGACCTAAAATATAGGTATGTTTTTTTTATCAAATAATATTTAAATACATGTGAAATAATTGAGCTATCTATGGACCGCTTAAAATCGCAATCTATAGAAAGCTTAACTGATCCAGTGTTCCCAAGACACTGACGGCATTGTTACATTAAACGGCAACGCTAATACACTGGGCCAGATAGGAGCCAGCTCTTGGGTCTATAATATAGAAATTTAAAAAACCTAAAAGTTCATATGACCCCCAAATATATCCTCGCTACGATTCTGCCTGAATGTCTGTCGGATAATTTTGGAGGTCCGCATTGAAGTTGAATTAACAATAATGCGGTTTTTGTACCGATTGATCTTACCTTGCTTTTTGTGGATTTATTTTATGTTTATTATAAGTACATAAATGTAATTATAATCGATGAGGCCGTGAGAAGTTAAGATTTTTTTATACAGTAAGAGGTTTTTTAGTTATCGGAATTTATGACTGGGATTATCCTTAATGTAGCCTTGTTTTTAAGGTAAATAATATCGCTGGTGTACACTAGACTATCTACCTAACCCTAGCTTGTAATATAGTAACCATATGGCTGATAGAATGGAATAAAATACTTAATTTACCCGTAAACACATACCAACTCGTACTGTCAGTGACCGAGGTTACTGTCAATTTATTAAGTAAATCGTCTCTCTGTTACACTCTCTGTCTCACGATACAGGCTTGCCTAGTGTGAAGACCGCTGAAATGTTTAGAATTCGAATTTAGAATTCGACCAGCATCAAAGTGCATTTAAACATTGTAAACATTGCTATCATATGAATGCTGAAATAAATATTATTTCATTTTTTTTTACATATGACAACAAAATTAGCAAGGATCATACATACATTACGGATATATATAATAAACGGATGAACAGAACTTAATGAATATTGATAAGAAGATTGTATCTTGGGGAAAGACATAGGCTACTTTTTATGTTAGTACCACGCGAGTGAAGCCGCAGGCAGTTGCTAGTACAAAAAAATCAGATCTAAGTATAGAATATTAAGGCAGTGTATTGATACGCTACTAATCGCTATAGAAAGTTTATAATAGCTGCTGGTAGGTGGCAAGTGGTGACTGTGACTTGTAACACTGATAATTAATTGAGTTATTTTTCCACGGACGCCATCGATCATGTATCCAATTTGCAATTACGAGCTATGGAGATGACAGCCATGTATATACTACCTAGAGCATAAATAAAATTACGCTATATTTGTACTTTGGTACAACTTAAATCATTTTTAGTATTGTAGTATATCTACCTAGGTAAATTAATTAAGCACTTTGTTAATTTATTTATTCGTGAACTTACTCATTTATTGATTCATTTATTCGCGATTTCGTCTGTGATTCTATAATTTTTAGAAATTACAAGTACAAGTATCTCCATTGGCGCACCTAACTATTTGGGCAAATTCGTATAGAAGCGCCGCACCAGATGAGTTACGCAGTAGAAAGAGAGGTACTATGTAGGTAAATATAATTTACTACGCGCTTGTGCAAGTTGATTAGCACTTTTTTGCTTCGTACCACGAGAATTTATATAAATATTTACTCCAAAACCTCATTTCATTCATTCATTGGAGCAGTGCGTTTAGTTGGCCTAACTAATTATTATATAAACACTAGCTGACCCGGCCACGCATTGCTGTAGCTCAGTAGTTGAATGAATGTCTAATACGTTGAACGAATATACGCTAACCTCTAAATAATCAGTGTTTCTCTACTATATTATGCATGTATTATACATATAAACCTTCCTCTTGAATCACTCTACCTATTAAAAAAACCTCATCAAAATCATTTGCGTAGTTTTGAAGATCTAAGCGTACATAGGGACAGACAGACAGCGGGAAGCGACTTTGTTTTATACTATGTAGTGAAAATACATCTACTTTCAGTTACGTTTTAAATACTAATGAAGTCGGTTATCTTTTTAGTATTTAAAACGTAATTATTACGAGTACTTTCGATGAACACCCCTTCGATTGAATATAATCCTTATAAAATCACCTCTTATAATAGCTAATGCAAACACTAGACATCCTGTAGAAATCAATAAAAATATCCACATTAATTTGCATAATACCTGCCATGTCTATTTATTCAATAAATTCCATCACGAATAGTATTAAAATCTCAGCTCACAACGCGGGGTACATACAATAACATTATTGGCTGATGAATATTATTGTTAACATATAGTTGTATGCTTTGATTTACCAATAACTACGTAATATAGATCTTATTTTAACAGTTTGTACGAATTTGTATGAGGGACGGAGAATGCCTTGAAATTATAAGTTACTAGCTGCTGCCCGCGGCTTCGCAAGCGTGGTAGATAAAAAGTAGCCTATATCCTTCTTCAAAGTTCCAAGTATCTCTATACCGAAATTCATCAAAATCGGCTCAGCGGTTTAGGCGTGAAAACGTGGCAGACAGAGAGACAGAGTTACTTTTGCATAAATAATATTTAGTAAGGATTGACCGAGCGAGCGCGAAGCGCGATCGTGTCTCTGTTTCAGCTTAGGCGAAAATGCTTTCGTATGTCCGGGCGAAAGGCGTCTGTCCGGATGCTCTTCTCTACAAGTCGCATTTCTCAACCGATTCTCGTGAAATTTTGTGACCAGGTTCTATAAATGTATACTTACTTAGATTTTTTTGTCGATTTAGTATTTGGATTTTTTCAAAATGGCGGTGATATGGGGTTGATAACGAAAAAAAAGTTATATATCAGTCATTTCGATAAGTTAGTTATAAGATTTTAGCATGATCAGCGGTTTTTTGCATGATCCATGCAAAAAAGCGCTAGGACCAGGACGAGTTTCTTGGCGGTTCTTTTCGGGTTAGGATAGGAGGAGTTGGCAACTAATTTCACCTAGTATGAGACGTTTCAAAGTGATCTTTGTGATTGTATTGAATAAAATATCTTTTGACTTTGACTTTGACTTGGGTCCTTCGAGGCATTTCGACAAGACCGATTACGATATCGATAACGTTGTTAAAATGTTCGTCGAACTCAGTCGAATAGACAGTTGTTTTGTTGTACCCAGACCCGAGACAAATATTTGCCCCGCGGCTAGAATCGAATCTGCGCCGCAGTCTACGATATTAAGATATTTTAGGTAAGTACCTATCTGCAAAATAACGTAGGATTTATATCATCAGCTCTTGATCTGCGCAAACGTGTAGCTGACGAGAATGGAATATGATTAGTACATTGTTGCTTGTTTATTTACAATGCAAAGCTGCGCCTGTGCCTCGGGGTCAATGTCCTCAAAAATACCATACAATAGCGTAGCAACAAGGTTCCCATCGATCTTACTCACGTCTTAACATCCAGGCTTCTTGTAACGTGCTTAGGCATTTAGGTAAATCAACTAAGTGAAGCAACGTTAAGCGTGGTCATCTTTTGATGGTTCATATATAATGTGTGCTCGCGCGGTGGTAGACTTGAAACGAAACTAAATAGTATTAAAGAATTAACCACTAATTAGACGCATAAGAGTATATTGAAAGAGGTATTGAATAGATCTAAGTCAACATCTGCCTTAACCAGAAAGTTTAATAAAGAGCTTGTTCTAATCATAAACGAGTTATGCCGGTAATTTGTCCTCACTATAGGAACCGAAAGGACGTTTGGTTTTCTAATTGAAGCTCTATTAGTGCAGAATCCGAGTAGATGCAACTACTCTGGGTAATCAACCGAGCCATTCGCAATTCGTAAAATCAACGATTGAATCGTTCATGAAGAATAGCGCGGTACCATTTTGACATTTAGATTAGCCATAGATAACCTTTGCTAAAACCAATCCGTTTAATAGGAATTACGTTGACAAATAGCCCGATCGCCCCTACTGGAGGTATCACACGCACGTTGTAGCACACCAAAAAGTGTCTTGATGCCACTAGACCCTGGATTTACCTGGTGGTAGGACTACAGCAAGAGGGACTCTTGCTGTACTCTTGCTGTACTCTTGCTGTCTTGGTGGGTACCATCACAGCGCCAGGTATTCTGCCTCAAAGCCAAACAGTGGTGTGGAAGCATTCAATCAAATCAAAACATTCTTTATTCAATAAAATAACAAGGTCCATTTTGAATCGTCTTCTTACATGCTAGTGAATCTAGGTGCCGGTTCCTCCTAACCCCCAAAAAGAAGAATCCGGCAAGAAACTCGTCTGGTCTTAACACTTTTTTGTATGATCCTTGCCGAATCGAACCGGAGCAGATTCATCCCAAGCTTTTTTGTCATATAAATAATCAGATATTTGATAATATGCTCTAATAGGTAGTTTCTGTTTTTAAAAAATGGTGATCAAACTGCAATAATCAAATCAAAGTCAAGTCAAAAGTCAAAATATCATTTATTCAATACTATCACAAGGATCACTTTGAAACGTCTTACATACTAGGTGAATTAAGGTGCCAATTCCTCCTAACACAAGCTCGAGAAGAACCGGCAAGAAACTCGTCCTGGTCCTAGCGCTTTTTTGCATGATCCATCTTTATCTTATAACTATCTTAACTACGAAAAACGAATACAAGAGAGTTTATACATTTCAAACGTCTCGGTTAACTGTCTGAGGGCAGAGCGACATGAGGCCATGCATTGCTATCAATAATATAGTCATTTATATCATAATACTCTTTCTTCAAAAGACTACCCTTTATGTATGCTTTATGTATACCTCTGTGGCGCAGTGGGCTAAGGTCCGGCTGAGACGCAGAAGGTTGCGGGTCCGATTCCCGCCGCGGGACAAATATTTGTATGATCTTTAAATATTTGTCTCTGGTCTAGGTGTTTCTATGTATCATATGTATGTATTTACAAAAAAAAATGTATATAAGTAGTATATCAGTCATGTTGGTACCCATAACACAAGCTCTGCTTACTTTGAGGCCAGATGATGGTGTAAAATGTCCGGCTTTATTTATTTATTTTATTATTTATTTATTTTATGTAACCCTTAATGTAACCAAGAAACAAAGTTAACAATACATTCCTGGAATTCTCCGATACTCATTACCGTATATCCATTCACTCACCGTTATCCATAACACAAGACCGCGAGCCTAAATGTCCAGGGATTGGATCAGTCCCGGGCTACTCCTGCGGATCCTAGACAAATTCATTCGGAAGTTAACGTGATAGGAAAACGATAGGCAAAAGCTTCCCAAGCCTTATAAATTGGGCGGCTATGGCTGTGGATGTTAGGGACGAACTATTTCGGTTGTGGCAACACTGACTGACATTTGGAGGTTACAAATCACGCACGCGTATGATTGAATTATAGTTATTAATATTATTGCGCATTTACGGCACTGCCTCAACATCTATAGTCATTTAGTAATGTTTTATTATCCTATTTAATCATTAAATAATGTTAACTCAATCAAATTTGGTATACCTAGATTTGGATTTTTAACATATAGGTTATTTTTAAACGACTTCAAAAAAATAGTTGTTTTTATGTTTGTTGTCCCGTCATTTATGAACGGATTTGTTTTCTTTATGTGAAAGGATATACTTTCCGAATGGTCCCCTAGAAATTTTATCAAAATCGGGGTTTTTAAATCTAAATAGCTGAAACAAATATGTCATCCATTTAGCGAAATTTTAGGTTTAGCTTTACTGTGACTTTCCTGTGAGTGGTGTTTACTATTTCGGAAAATGATAAAGTACTAAAGAGCGTAAAATAAAAACATAACGGACTTCAAAAAAAGGCTGTCAATTAGGTTGTATATTTTTTTAACAAACTTCAAAAATAAGGATCCTAAATTCGGTTGTATTTTCGGTTGAAGTCGGTTTTGTTTAGTTATTATAATGTAATTATTTATTTACATAACACAACGTGTAAAAGCTAGTTAGACAATCTAGGTTTACCGTCGTCCAAAAGTCTGGATAACCTTGCAGGTCCAGGAACATCTGTTTTAGGTATGCTATATTTATACGTTAGTAAGCGCTTCTCATAAACGCTAATATACTGCATGGTCAGTTGTCTAACTTGTCTAACTTGTCAGTTGCGCTGGCGCAGGTTCGCGGTAATCTCGTAAGTAGGATCAGGTTCACTGATCCCTAATCCGGGATTGGGTTCCGCGTCGGCGCCTTTGTGCATGCGCATCCTAATCGCAATCAGCCTAATGGCGCAGGTTCTATTCCGTGTTCGAATCGATTTTCTAGAGGTTTTTGTATGTACTTATGTACCTAACTTTAGCTGTAGGTATGTTACACTATCACTATTAAAGCGATACCCTCACTAAATGACCTTATGTAAAAAATGTGTCTTATTTATGCCGTTATTTTAGTGATTGCACGTAAATTGTTTTTTCATAATAATTATGAAAAATAAGGTATGTAAGTACATATTTTAAAAATTTGCTTCTAATTAAATAAAAAAATTAAAAACATATTGGTGGACAATGCACACAACAACATCTTGCCCCAAACTAAGCATAACTTTTATGTAAATGTTTTTAAAGTAATTGTTAATGTTATATTTTAATCTTGCTATCCTTACTATAATATTATAAACGCGAAAGTTTGTATCTATGTTTGTTACTCTTAAACACCCAGACCCGAGACAAATACTTGCAGATCATACAAACATTTGACGCGCGTAAACATTCCCGCGGCGGGAATCGAACCCGCAGAGGTCGTCAATTATTTATATTATTGTATATTATTCTGTACATTTCTGTAATTCAATTGTATATGTCGAGTTTTTAATTATACCTGAGTAATTGTCGAATTAATGAGCATTTGACTTCATAATACTCCAATAGTTCTAATAACTTAATTTCAAAGTGTATCTGTCTGTTTGTTTGTTTGTTACCTTTTCACAGTTAAACGGCTGCACAGATCTATCCAATTTGTTACCAAAATTTGGTACAGAGATCGATAATATCCTGACGGACATAGTAAGTAAGTAAGTAAAAATATTTATTTTGATAAACTATACACACACAGATCTAAATAAAACAATAAAAGAGCATATATAATGTGTCGCACTGACTGTGTACCTACAGCACATCAAAAAGGGTCAGTGTTCAGCTTAATGCTGCAGTAAACTGCAGCGCTGGTTTTCGACACAGACCGTGGTTGACGCACGGACCTGACACACAAACAAATTTAAAATAACAAAGCCTGCCTAAATACAGATTTAAATAAAATAGCTTACTTTTTATGTAAATAAAATTATATAAAATAAAAGTATATAAAGTTTATGTTTTTTATACTAGGTACGAAATCGTGGGATAGAAGCTAGTGTGCTTATAAATAGACACATGACCTTTTAGCACCAGTAAATTGTTCTCATTTACTTTCCCAACTATAACTTAGTCGTAATTAAGTTAAAACAATACATATAATAGCTGCAGTCATTACGTTTAATTACGCCCATTATCGATTGATGCGCGCGAGTTTCGGATGCGCTGTTGCGCAACGGCACCTGCGCAAGCGCAAATGTCAGGTGCGCAGGGTTACCATGATATTTGTGGTAATAAAATAAATATAATTCAAAAGTGTGCTTGAAATATGGTGCCCCTTGATTTATGGCGATGATGGTAATTGATGTGCATCAACCCCTAATTTAAACCCTATTACAAAAATATTAAACAGTCCAAGAGACTTGGCAGGGTTAATTAGTAAAAGTAGTAGTAGTGACGGTAATTGCAATTGTTTGCAACGCGACAATAAATATATCTGCGAAATCAGTCGCGAGACGTAAAATATCTCCTATTACGGAAGCCAGCCGCTCTTTATTACTCAGACAACATGACAGAAAGCATGTCCGAGTATATGACGGTCCCGCAGCTTAGTTCTGCCTATTGCAGTTTTTGGGTTCGATTCAGGACGAACATTATCTGATGAACAGAGATGGTTATTCTGTATCTGGGTGGTACAGGTATCACTACAGTAGTATAAAACAAAGTCGCTTTCCGCTGTCTGTCTGTCCCTATGCATGCTTAGATCTTTAAAACTACCCAACGGATTTTGATGCGATTTTTTTAATAGATGGAGTGATTCAAGAGGAAGATTTTTATGTATAATACATGCATAATATAGTAGAGAAACATGATAATATTAGAGGTTAGCGTATATTGGTTCAACGTATACGTAACGTAACTACTGAGCTACAGCAACGCGTGGCCGCGTCAGCTAGTAAGTATATATTTGAAACTATTAAAATATTCTTTCCATCATCTGGTTCCATGGTACAAGCTTTGGTAAGTTAAAAGCTGGATGATGCTGGGAGAAATGTCCAACAATATTATCCATATATTAGTACTGAGAAAGAGCCAGAGATGAGAAACATTATTCGCATTATCGCAAAAAAATCTTGACGTTTGGCAACCCTCGCTGCGCCTGCGTCGGAAATTACTATGTCACTGCGCCGTGGTGGTCCACTATTATATTTCATGTGGTGATGTAAGGTGGTGAAACTTATTGTAGGTTAGTCTGCAGAAATGACAGTCTGTTCAAATGACGGATGATTGAGGAGAGTGGAAGAAAAGAACATGTGCCGACAACACATAGGCAGGTATATTACGTAAAAGTAGCAGTACCGACAGTAATGACAACGCAACCGAACTATCGGCGAAATCAATGGCAAGACGTACAAACACTTCAAAGAAAGCCAGCGGCTGTCAATTACTCGCTGATCGCCACCCACAGGTGCCAAACCCTCATAGCAGATATTAGCGTTCGAAAGTGTTATTGACAATAGTGATCGCGCAATCCATGCCTATTGCTAATTACGTAATAAGGGGATAGAGTGTTGCAGAAGTAATCTCGACAGATAAAATTGTTTGACCTGTCAAATAAATACAGGCTTATAGGGCATGAACTTCAGCTGGACTCCTTAGGGGTTGAACACACTGTTAGGAACATACCTTTCAAACTTTAAGTCTTCCACTAGCAGTTTAGGCTGTGCGCTGTTCCTATGCCAGTATTTCAGTCATCAGAACTTTGATGTTTTACGTACCTATAAACTTAGGTTTAATCTACTTAATCTATTTTAGAAAAGCTACTTACTTGCTTCCCTATAATGTACAGGAACACTATAGATTGCAAAACTTCTTTTTAACAGACTTCGAATAAGGAAGTTATTATTTCTCTTCGATAATAATTTTCAATTATACCTCCGTTTATAAGTTACGTAATCTTGGCATTATGTCGCTTCTCGTCTTCGTAATTACAGTTTTAATTCAGCCGAAGACATGCCGAACGTGGACATGGCACTGCCCAAACCTTGTACGTAGTATAATAGTGATGTGATGTAACTCGTAAGTATATAATTTTATCCGACTATCATCGCGTTGCGTCGTTGCCGGAGTCGACAGATTATACTTACTTGAATCTCAGACATATAAATATATAGACGGAGCGATGAGATCAACCAAAATGAAGCCACTATAAGCATGTATCATGTCGATTCCCCTTAATTGATTAAATTTGTTTTGATTGAGTTAGAAATTGTATTGATAGACAATGTAATTGAAATTGAAATTAAACTAAAAATCATAAATAAAGCATCAATTATAACGTGTACTGCTGTAATTAGGTATTGATATTGCACAAATATTACAAGTGATTTTACAATTAAAAGTATTATAATATTACCTTATATCATTGACTGGACAAATTTCAAATTACTAGTGGTCGCCCACTGGTTGAAATTTGACCATAATTAATTAATGTATTTTTTATGCTTAATTTAAAAAAAATATTTGCACTAA
Organism: Lampropteryx suffumata; assembly: GCA_948098915.1. Lineage (NCBI taxonomy): Eukaryota > Metazoa > Arthropoda > Insecta > Lepidoptera > Geometridae > Lampropteryx > Lampropteryx suffumata. Next base: position 2,321,077 of record OX402546.1, on the reverse strand, counting down.
AAGCATTCTGCACTACTCTATAAACTATAAGTGTGCGAAATTTCATACTCCTCCGTCTGCGCAATTTTCGTAAAAAGAGGCACAATGTTTTTGCTTCACGTATTAATATATAGATAATGGTGGCAATTCGGTTGGTTCATTTCTATAATTAGGAATTGTCTAAAATATATTTACCATCTAACTAAATTAGGAACGCTTAATTAAGTTAGATAAAATTAAATTACGATAAGTTGGTAACAGCAGAATACCAAAGGTTAATTTGACAGTTCAAAACCAAATTTTAGCTTAAATTAGTTAGGTTGGTGCCAACAGAATTGAGGTCACTATCGATGTATAAAATGATAAATGATTAATATATCTAATCATGATCCAGAAAGGTCATAAAAGGTCTAGAACAGTGGGATTATGAAAATTGATTCCGTTAAAACAGGCTGTTCCCAAACATCCGCAATTTAATCACCTCCACAAACTCATAAACATTTGGCTAATAAACACATGAATTTACATAATTCAAATTTGTTTCGCTGCAATCGTAGCCCCATCAGATATATCGGAGTCTAATCTAAACCCACTTTCGTTGCATTAAGAGCATGTCATATTCGGGCCGAAAGCAATTTTTATGGAATAAAATACCAACTCACGTTCGATCAACTGCCGTGCAGGTGTAGTGTCTTCTGATGGGAGCACTGGTTCGGTCGTTATTGAATTGGATGTTAATTCGTTACTAAATTGTACTTTAATAAAATCGTTATTGAAATCACTCTGTACATGCGTTAGCATCATATAGTTTGTGCTCTGTACTTACTTACCTGTTATATATAGAAAATAAAAGACAACGACACTTACTTACCTACACAATTAGCTAGTTGACTGACATATTCAAGACAGAATAGGCCTTTCATTTAAACTTCAAAAAAGGAGGAGGTTCTCAATCGGTTGTTTTTTTATGTTTATTACCTTATAACTTCGTCATTTATGAACCGATTTGAAAAAAAAAAATGTTCTTATGTGAAATGATAGGTGATACTTTCCGATTGGCCATATAAGTTTCATCAAAATCAGCTTGGTAGTTTGGTTGTGAAATCAAAAAAGCTGTAAAAAATATGTCACCCCAAGAAAACCAAATTACGTGTTTTGCTTTCCTGTGACTTTCCCGTGGTTATAAGGAATTTCAAAAAATGATTAAATATTAAAAAGCGTAAAATAAAAACTTTTTAACCAACTTCAAAAAAAAGGTGGGTTTCAATTCCATTGTATTTTTTAAATATTTAATTAGGTCAGTTTTTTTTAGTTTTTATAAAATGTTATGCTGGTCTTATGCTTAGTTTGGTAGGTAAAAGTACTTATTTTATAGATTCACCTAACTCTAGGTATACCTACGCTTAACTTTAGGGTTGAAATAGCTAAATCACTTTTATCTTTGATCAATCAAATGAAACTATTATTTTAATAGTAAAACTGTATTATATTTTATAATATCTAATGATCGCTTAAAGAAAGCTCACAAACATAATAATTATTACATAAGTATCAAGTTACATAACTAAAATTAAACTTTTAAAATCCACAACGACTAGCTAGGTTTTCGCAGGGCGATCTAATTTGCGACAACTCAATTTGCCACACGATAGATGGTAACATAACATGCACCACATCCAAATTTCGAGTGATCGTAGACTTACGCCATTTACGCTCATTTGTCAAGGGACCTTACTACATCAGCTACCCTAATACAACAGACATCAGACCCATCGATCGCTAGAAGGGTTTGATGGGTAAATACAATATGGCAATACTTGTTTTGTTCTTTCTAGGGCTCATACACAATTTAAAGTAATTATGTACTTTCAATATTCAGTCTTCAGTCTTTTCGACTTTTGGGCCAAAGGACTATCATCGTCATCGCTGCTATCAATCACATACGAAGAGAATGAGCCACCGACCGGTTTTTTGCGCACACCATTTGTGACTGCTGATCTTTCGGGGTTCACGACAGCCGAAACCAGCTGCAGCTGATTAGTTTCAGCCATGAACATTATGTCTGAAATTAGTTTTTGGGCGATCGCTTTCTGCGCTGGGGAGAATTTCCGCATCCTTGTCTTCACGTGAGCCGCGTAAGTCGAGCAATCGTCATCGTGCGAATCCTCCAAGCACTCCTCGACGGCTTTGTCGATCGCAGAACTTATTGTCACAGTATCAGTATCAGTTTCCTTGACTGCAGATATATTAGAGATTACGGGAAGGCTTTCGTAGACAGGTTCCACTGGTTTCTCAAAATGAACAAATTTGGATGATCCTGGGATGCTCTCTGTTTTGTCTGAAGAAGTTGGTTGAGGGAGTAACGTTTCCCAACCTACTTGTTCGGCCTCACTGTCCGAACCTTCCTCGTTAACCTGGAACAAAAATAAAAATATAGGTTTAAAAAGGCTTTCTCTATTTTCTATCCATAGTATGAGAAGGATTAAAGAACCAGGTACCAGAAGGTAGTATATTCTATCATCATTCAACTCGTTTGCACCCACTTCTAGGTCCTCCTTCTCTTTATTACTTCAGAAATTGATGAATGAGGTAGGAGTTTAATAAAACATGAATATTTCGGAAAGTTTCTTTTAACAACAAAACAAATCACAAGAGTCCGTTAGTAGGTTGTTTAAGTAGGTTAGTTATCCGTTGAATCTCTCACCTCACTTGCACTAAAGTTAACGCTTTCACAGTCATCATTCTTCTATCTTTTTTTAGTTTTCATATTCTTCTTTTTGAGTTTTGATTCTTCTGAAACATTATGTTGTTAGTTTATAGTGAAATCCTCTATGCGCGCAGCTTTTCTGTCTTAGTCTCTATGTTTTCTTTGGTCTGGCTGGTGGTAGTGGTACTAATGTTTTCAATTTCTACGAGTACGTTTGTATCTTCCGAGTGGCTGTCGTTAGAATGCCGGGCCGTCATTGTTCGCTTGTAAATAGCTGCCCTGCCGTACTTTTGGGCAAGTTCAAGGTTTATATAGCATCAGGCTTCAGCAAATTATTCACATAGCACGACTTTTCGAAGTGTAAACTGCACAATCAGAGGCCCAAGAATGTTGTCTTCATGATCCTCGGATTCTTGCAGAGATCCTTCCATATTTATGCCTTAAAAATAAGTTATAAGTGATCAATTAAAATTTAAATAATTCGTTATAATGTATCTTATGATCACTATTAGCTAATTGGGCGTTAAAATCTGTTGGTATAATTATTCGTATCCATTAGAGATTATTTATTCATAATTATGACTAGGACAGACTATTATTATTGTCTTTAGCTAATTGTGTGATTATGAGATACAACGGTGTTTTAGAAAGAGTAGGCAAATTGGTTTGCAGAGCGACGTCTTTGTCACTCAAAGTACATCAGTGCGTAGTAGCCGATAAAGGCCGATGTGTTTGTATATTTATGACCTGGTGGTAACCTAGGTAGTCAGGCACTTTAGTCTTTAACAGCTAAGCTAGGTATTAAAGCGGGCAAAAGTAGGTAACTACGTGTAGGTACATATTTGGTTCAAACCAATATGAAATTCAAAAGCAACATCTTAGTAAGCAAACAATTAATCCAAAGTGTAATCTTACCGTGCCGGGTCCTTGGGAAACCTATGGAAACTCGGAATGAACATTGAAAATCTGGCACCCATATTTCACATTCCTTCAACTACCAAGAGGAATAAATACTGCACAATAATTCAAATCTCAAAAGCGAAACGGCGCGCGAACTTGTAGACACAGACAGGCGGGAACTGACTGACTGACGTCAGCAGCACAGTTCGCGCGCCGCTTGCTGTACCCCACCCTCAAACCGCCGGCTTTCCCTCCTGCCCGGCTCTGACGCGACGATATGATAACATGCGCTATTGCCGACACAGATTCGTAACTCTAGAAGCGACATAGCTTTATTGTTTGATTAGTTTGAATTCACAAACCGGCCGCCAGGTAGTAAGATCGCGTTACCTGCCATCGTCGGCCGTAATTACTGTGCAGTAAGATTTCAATTTCAATACATGCTAAGCGCGACTGTTTTGTGAACAACCGACTTATATAGATACTTATTTCTACGTGTTTTTAAAGTAACTTACGTGACTTGTTTTGCTTGTAATCAAATTATTCGGCGATATATTTTTTTGAATGATCTTGTCGCGTTTTGTTTAGTGTTTTATATCAATGTAGTATATATGTATAGCGAAATGTGTCGTTTTGTTTGACAATACACTTTAAACCTATTATGTGTAGTCTAAGGGCAGGTAGGTTATGAACATTATGCATTATTTTATTACCATCTGCTGCACCAACTCGTTCTCTTCATTTTCTTCGTCCTCGTGAGCTTTCAGAAATTTGAAGTATGGATAGTACCACAATTTCGTTACGTAGTTAGGCAATTGGGGATCCTGCAGTCTCCTATGTTCTCTGATGAATCCTGACCGGAATACTGTCAATCTTTTCATTAGGTTATCCATATTCGCAGATCCATCCACTTCCCATAGTTTCTCAAGCAGTAAATTTTTCGCTAGATCTTTAAGGGGTCTCTTGTTGTAGTCGACGCTGGTTCTATCCCAGAGGCACGGGTTCTCTTTCAAAAGTTGAATAAACTCGATCCAGAACCTTTTGTTGTCTGGTTTTCTGGTCGACAAGTTGCGCGGGGGGTTATCTACGCGCGGCGTCGACATTATCCCAAGTGCTCGGCGCGGCGGTCGCGATTTTACTGACTGTGGCGGCGGTGGGGCCGGGCGAGAGGGACGTACGTGGCGCGCGTTGCCACCCCCCTCCCTCGGCCGCTTGCGTTGCGTTCCCTGGCTCCTTGCACTATTTGATCGCGCGCGTTCGAGTATGCATGGTTGGCGTTTGTTGAATCTCATGCCAACGTTTGCGGCGCAGAGCGATTTTAGGATCCACCACAAGAAACCCTTATAGTTTGACTATGTCTGTCCGCCCCTAAACTCGAGCCTGCGAGCTCTTGCTTGCAGGCGTGGCGCATGGCGCATGGCGTTTCTGTAAAAAACAAAAACAAAGACATGTTGGTTTTATCAAACACAAACATTTAAAATTAAACAAAACACAATTTATTTTAACAAAATTTATTAAATATTTAAAAATGTAATGTCTTAGTAGGTACTTACCTACTTACAACTTATTGAATACCCTACTCGTTTTGGTTTTGGATGCATTTTGTTGAGTAGTTTATTTCATACTAGCTTCATTCAACTCGCGGGTTCGCACGCGTGGAAGGTAGGTACTTACCCAAAAAAGTAAACAATGTCTTTGTATCTTGCGTGTTATAAAATATCAAAAGTATGTAGGTATTTAAAAATATAAAAGTATCAAATCAGTCATCTGGTCATCATAAAACAAGCTGTGCTTAGTTTGGATCTAGATTGCGTTGTGTGCATTGTCCAAACTTAGTACATAAACATTGTACCTAGTCCAAACATTTAATAATTACGTTTTAAAACTTAAAAGAAAAACGACTTCATTGAATGAAATTTGAGCCCATACCAATGCAAAGGTTATTTATTTGAAGTCGGTTAAACAATTTTTATTTCACGCTCTTAACAAAAATACCCAAAATATCGAAATTTTGTTTTCCTAAATGACATATTATTTCCGGCCTTTTTGATTTAAAAGCCGCAGTACTGAACAGATTTTGATAAAATTTCTATGGGGCCGGGAATCGGGAAGTACTTATATCATTTCACATAAAAAAATATCTTTTAGAAATCGGTCCATAAATGACGGAGTTATGAGGTAACAAACATAACCAAATTGAGAACCTCCTCCTTTTTTTGAAAGGTTAAAAACATGGCGTACCTACCTACTTAGGTACCTGTGTGTGTACTTGAACCTTCTGTGTCTCGGCTTGAAGAACGTAAGATCGGGTTCCTTGTCCATGTTTTTTACAAAACCCTTTTTGCGGTCACCTATGGAAGTTTCACATGACAGAGGTCTTTAAATACAATTTACACGATTTGTGGTTTTAGATATGGATTACCATTCTCATGCACGCAGTACCTACCTAGTTGAATAGTGATAAGTATGGTAACCGGTGTGCTGATTAGCAGCGGACGCTTTTAAAAGACTAGGTCATTTGGTTCTGTTAGGCTATGACATGACTAATGCGTTTAGCTTCACTATTTAAATGCTAAATATTTACTCAAAACGGGATATTTACCATGACGACCTCTGTGGCACAGTGGGCCAAGGTCCTGCTGATACGCAGAAGGTTGCGGGTTCGATTTCTGCCGCGGGACAAATGTTTGTATGATCTGCAAGTGTTTGTCTCTGGTCTGGGTATTTCAACATGTATATATTTACAAAAAAGTATATAAGTAGTATATCAGTCAAATTGTACCCATAACACAAGCTCTGCTTACTTTAGGGCCAGATGATGCTGTGTGAAATGTCCGGGGTTATTTATTTATACGTTATATGACTGTTTCTGCTTCCCGATATCAGTTTATTAGTGCCATAGATAGAAGGTAGAAAATACTTTATTACACACCATAAATACATTGGACTGGCAGAAAAAATATCAATTTTGCTAGTCGGTAGTACAATGGGCGGTCTTATCGCTATGTAGCGATCTCAGCTAGACAACCTTGGGATGGATTGAACTAAATGTAGCTGATAAAAGTAAATATTCCGTTTTGAGGGAAAATTATGTTCAAAACCATGATAGTTTTACAAAATTCTCTGTTATTAAGAGTCGGTTATCCAGCCGAATCGAGTGTATCAGTAAGGATGGCAATGAGCAATCGTATCTACTCTTTACCGTTCTAATAATTAATAACACGACGTGGCTTAGATCAATCTTGCAATGACAAATGATATAACAGTAAGGTTAGCAAGGAAGACGACTCGTGCGTGAACGGCTGCGCGTGCGCATGTACACAGAATACCTCGTTCTTAATAGTCAGTATGGTCACACCGACTGCAGATCTTGATCTGTTTATTGTTATAAGTACTTAGGTACTTAGTTATTTTTCCACTTTATAATCCTATGTCAGTCCATGTCTATTAATCTTTTTGAAAAAACAAATAATAAATTCCCGATATTTTTTTGGTCGTTTCCGAAACAAACATTTCGCTCTTATTTTATTTATTTTTCTCGAATTATATCCGGTTTTATTAGTCTTATTTAAACAGACAGACTCGGGTGTGAACAATTGGAATAAAAGCTATGTGTTTCTCTGTGATTCGAGCAAACACAATCCGTTCTTTATATGAAAGCCAACATTTTATATAATATAACAAATGATGAACGACAAGATACGAATTTGTTACATACCTACTATAAACAATATAAACACTATACTTTATTTACAGAAATAATTACTTACAGAAATATACAGAATAATATACAATAATATAAAATACACATGAAACAAATGAGCTACTTGACACTGGCAACATTTTCATTATTATGATACATGCCATTAACGAAGAAGAAGAAGAAGAAGAAAAATAAATTCCAATCATAAAACTATATGTATAATTCTTCCAGATTCCGCGCTCACACAAGAGTTTACATTGCTGTGAGAAAAGCCACGAATACAATTACAATCACCGATATCACAACACCTAGATTAAATATTTGCACACCATGATTAGGTATGTAGTTGTAGATGTAGACACACATCGAACTCGCTTCTCAGCCTGCCGCACCACAGAACATAAACACATCTACATCACCTTGAGTGATATGCTCCATTTCCCTCATTACTTATCCTATGGCTGCGAATAATGCATTCATTCATTCATTCAGCAGTTGGCGCGAGAAATCGCACGACCAATTTGACGAGACCTCAGCGTGTCGTGATCAAATTGAGCATGAGAGTAGATTGGACGTGCGAGTCAAGTGAGCCGTTCTATACAAACGTGATATGCCAGGTCATCATCATCAACAGCCAGTAGAATTCCACTGGAAATGAACCATTCCCAAAGAATTTAATTATACCTCTCTTGAAGAATGTCATGACGAAGTCTTCAGTCTATTTTGTACTGATAAACTTTAACATGAATAGGGTTAACAAGTAAATAACAGGCAACAGGTATTTCGCTTCTGGTGCGACATTACATCACAAAGCTTTACATGTGACACACTTTACCAGCAGGCCAAAAGGGCCCAGATTAGTGTTGCAAAATTAAGTATGGCAAAATATGGAATGGAAAGTAAAAAAAATCCGCGACATCTTGCGTCAAGATCAAGGATAAATCGCGACGTATCCTCAGACATGTTTGCATGAAATCGGCATGTCCCATATCTAACCTAGATCGATTATATGGTTCTATGGACCTAACTTTAGTCCAAAATACCAATTATTGCCCTCCTGTGCATTCTTTCGGGACGAAAAATATACATTGTTGGACGGTGTTCCATATTCTCTGCCCATTATGTTTTTTCTGGTCGAATGCCTTGTCCTCACGACATTTGATAAGATCTAATGGAAATTCCACGGGTTATCGCACGTTTCTGGAGGCCCGGCCCCGAACTGGCACTTATTATAGGAGCGTGACTGCGGGGGAACTAGACAGGGTAGATTGGATGATGGTGTTTGCATATAATATATATATAACTGACGTCTGCCGCTGAAGAAATATCTCTTTATTCTTAAAGTGCTAAAAATGATTTTTTATTGCAGGTAATTCGTCAAACATGCTTCTGTCTCCAGACTTGTGAGTAATAATGGTAATCAGCTGGATGAGCTGCAGGAAACCAGATTATTGACATATGATATCCGTCAACAATAATAGAAATGACAGATTTTATCTATTCATTACTTTCGGGATTTTCGAGGGAACTGTAAGCTACGAGCTACAATAATTAAATATCCTAAAAAGTTTGGTCTTCTTTGGGATTGGAATCGGAAATTTAATTTCTTTGGAACATTATCGGCTTTCTAGGTTTTGTTTACACAACCGCAACTTTAAAAAATCCTAGTTTACCTCCTAGTGTATGAAGGTTAGTCTATGTCAGAAGTTATTTGACCTTGATGTTAAAAGTTTAATCTCCAATATGTCCTTTGATCACTAATGGGTATTAGTGATCAAAGGACATATCAACCAGATAAACGAGGCTTAAAAGGATTCTCTGGTCTACTTTAAAGGGCGAGGGTTAACGTATAAGTGCCCCTATTATAGACGTTAACATTCTTTAGATAAGGGTTAGATTGTTTTGAAGAATTTGTTACTTCACTTATTTGAAAACTGGTTTTGACCTTTTTTTTTAAATAATCGATGTTTCACATACAGACGGCTTTAATCTATGTTTACCATTCTAAACTTCAAGAATTTAGTAAATCATCATATCTCTGCAACAGTTTACAGTCTTCTCTTTTACTCTTCTGTATCAGCCGTCATTTCAGTATTTGCTCCAATTCTATCATCTCATATCATCTTTGCCCCATCTCACACAATCCATCCACCTTTTGGTTTCCTTCTACCCCTATAACCCTTCACATAAATGGCATGTGAATAGTCGACCCGATTTGAGCCTCATTATCATCCAGACAGTGAAGTATTATCTACACGTCCTTATGAAGCCAAGGTACCAAGTAAGGTACCAAACAACCAAAACCAACTTTTTAGAATCATGATCTAAAAAGTATATTATATGCTGTTGTAACCTTTTTTGGTGCTCTTTGATTGATGGCATGGCAACCAGTCGGTCAGCCACTCAAGCCGGCCATTAATGGACTTCGGACTTTGATTTAATAAAAACCCTTCATTAGACCATCAAAAGGCCAGGTCAATGGACCGCGCGGTACATACGGTAATTATTTGAAATGTATCTTCATATCTTGCTCGGGCGCAATTAATTCAATGGTACTCGAGCTTTAGAAATGGGCTTTCTCCTTGGAATATTACACGATATATTGTTAGAGTTTTCCTTGCCGTCATTGCTATAGAAATTTAGATCTTCGTCATCATTACATGCGTTTATTCGTTACAAGTCAATAAGATTGTATTTATTGAAATCACATAGATCTTCATCCCAATCAACAGTAAAAATCTCCTGCAGCGTCTACTGATCGTAATTATATTATTCCAATACAATACAAAGATCCCATTTTTCAACCATACACAACGCCCAATAACATGAGGACTCACGACTATTATAAGAAAGCCATGCACAACTTCCATATGCAGGCAAATGATAATTTATCACAAAATCATGCTAACTCTGGTATGGTATTTGGCCATCAAACAAAACCAGTCTCAAAATTAAAAACATGCGAGGCATAACAAGATCATCTAAATAAGACTTCAGATGGACATGGGCACGAGCCGAGGAGGCATGTCGGCAAAAACATGCGTTCGAATTCTGGTCATTTATCAGGACCACCTCGCGGCTCAATAAAAACTACAAAAACCCTAAGGTCAATGCACAATTAGACCGGGAGCCATCGCTCATGAATACGTATGGGCTGGAGTGGAAAGATTGACAGTGGAGAGTGTCTGTATGTTGGCTATGATAATAATGTTTTGCCAATATGAAATACAACTCAATAGACACATTAGAAAATTAGCATAACTGGGTCTAAGATTACATCAAAATGATTTATATAATGGTACTTATCAAAAGTGGCATATTGGGATCAGTACAGTATATAACTGAATGTCTCTTTTTGAAAGATGGAAGCTTAAAAAGATGGAATTTTTATGTGTTATGTTCACTACCGTATATAATTTCAGTCGTAAGTTTTTAAACCGCTTCAAGTTTTTTTATAGGACATCAACGCACCTGTCAAGCAAAACCGCGTGCTTATCTGGTCTGATGATTGCGACTTTTTCCTTCCCGTACCCTTACGAGAATTCGGTTGGCTCCATAATAACTTTTTTCATGCATCTTTTTTTTGTTCATTTTCGGGCTTCCGAAATGATGGCCTCCTTCGCACTTTGCCCAGTCATTACCGAGGGCAATTTGAATACGTCTTACCACAGCTTATGTGGTAACGTAAAGTTTTGCTCAAATCGTGCGTTTTTTTTAAACGTGTTTTTTATCAGATGTTTGATGTGAGCCTCTGGTTCCTTTGTCTCCGAGACCGTCATAAAACGTCCTGTAATCCAATAGCGCTGTAGACATCAATTAGATTTAAGAGTACCGTCATCTTACGGTTGAGTATTCTCAGGAAATACAATCTTCAGGTGCTGGTTTAATTCTTGGAAGCTGATAAATTAGAATGATAGGACGTTTAGAGGTGATGGAATCATTGGGCTGTCCAAAACGCAAGATTTAATTATGAAGTGTGAAAAAAGCAATTATACACTTTTTTGTTTTTGCATATTTGCATCCATGCAATTTGAGGACTTTAAAAATAAAAGTAATTTAACGGATCTCTGCCCTGATCTGATCTATGGCAAAAAAGTTAGCGATACTTACTTATCAAATAAATATAATTATATAATTAGATAGAAACACAAACATTCAGACACTAATTGCAGCCAAACGAATTAGTCCTGAGAGCTATGGAATCCAGAGAACGTTTTCAAAATAAACCTGTTCCTCACATATGGTGCTTGCCTGCCTACCTTAAGACAATTAAGAACTGGCCGACTTGTCCAAACATTGGCACGTGTTCCTCAAGTGTTTTTTGAAACAACATTAGCTGTTCTGCTAAGTAATTATACGAGTAAGTTGACGCGTCGGACGACAGGTTTTTATACGAAAATTCTTTGACAAACACTAATTCGAAAACTGTCATTGTTTTCTTTTTTGTGTAATAATTGCTGTTTGTCTCATCATATGCCCTCGGGTTTATGATTGTTAATGTTCTTGCTTTTACTAGTTTGCACTTAATTTGGCCGGTCAAACCCATCCATGCATGATGGGCGTGACAATTTGTATTTCATGGCTTACCAATATTTTATCTGGGCTGGGAGTTGTATCATCATTATGATACCCTTAAGCATCTATCCTTTTCTATCTACTTACTGTAAATGTAAACAAAACCCATAAAATTGTCGTTATTGTTAATATATTAATAGCGTTTGGATTATTATCACAAATAGTACCTAACTCCTAACTGCAGAAGGAAATAAGACCGTTAATGATGTCAGCATTGGTGGTACAGTCGGCGACGATGTGTGTAAATATATAGATCTGTAGGTACAGACTTAAAATGTCTTAAACGTGTTATAGATTTTATTATCTTATGTTATTGGGCAGATGAGAACAAGTGGTTTTTCTATCTACAGTCTTGTTATAAATGATTTGCTAATTTTAGTTCCTGATCACATTATACATGAATCATCATTGGATAGATGTTCTAAATAATTTATCAGCGAAATTTCAGGGCATTTCATGTTCTCGTAGTTAAACCGCGAGTTGTAGACCTTCGACTGTCCTGTATCGGTATGCTAATGTTATGATAGGTTATGGTCCGATGGTCTCCGGTAGCTGCATATTACTATCGCAATCAGAGCGTAGTACTTCCTCGCCTTATCTTGGTATTACATACTACCTCCAATATATGTGTCCTCTCAAATGAAGCTAAGTGCACTTAGCTTCATTTGAGAGGATTTCCTTGTATTCTAATTTAGATGAGGATGATATCGGGTTTTAAGATGGACTCCCAACGAGGATCTTGCAAAAGAGAGGATGTTTAAATTAAAAGTAAGGCTGTGTCTGTCTGTTTATGTTACCTACCTTGTTTATTTACTAGATAGACTTGTTCGGGGAAAGCGAGGAAATGTTTTTAAAAAATATAAAATAATTGAATTAAAATTATTTAATATTAACGAAACGATACATGAAGTGGTCAAAGACAGAATGACCAGACAATCTCTAGTTTATCTTACTGTGGTTTTGCTACATCAGCCGTCTGGGCCGGCGACCATGCGTAAGCATTATTAGGAATGAGAAATAAACATTGTAAGTGCTTAATTGGCTATAAATATGGATTGGTTAATTGGTTCAGGCAATGTAACTCCTCCCTCCGTAAGTTCGAGATTATCTGAAGGATGAGGATTATCTCGAGTCTTTTCCCTAATACAAAAGTTTCTAATCCTATTTTTAAATCCAAAAAACAAAAGACATATAACTAATAAAACGCAAAACACAAAATTTCCTATGCTAACACTCTTATAATCTAAAGCACTATCGTGATTTTTATTATCACTGATAATTTCACTTTCACTGTTCTTTAATAAGTAATTCAGGAACTGGACATCAGTAAGGTCGATACCGTTGAGATCGACAGGTTTCTTCTGCATGTCAGATGGGCTGACCAATATTTTGGGCAAGTTGACAACTGGAAGTTTTGTATATGCTATATCTTTTCCTTGGCGTTGGTGTCTTTTAAGCTTTATTTCCTTTATATTGATTTGACAATCATCATCTAAAGTTAACAGATGAGTTCCACTTATGGGTTCTTGTGTAATCTCGTCTTCGCAGTACCTGGTAAGTAATGTTTCGGTTTTCACGTAGATGATCCAGCGATTTGGCTGTATGAGTTCTGCTTTTACATCATTGATTGTAACAGGAACCGGATGACAACTCGAGATATTTGTAGAAAATTTCATAAGCTCGGTAATACAATCATCTTCGATTAGCGGTAATGCGTCGTTCTCGAAACATAAGAAGCGGGATTCATCAGCTTCGCGGCAAGGCTGGGAGAGCGGCGTTATTTTCAACCCTTTCACAAGTACGTAAGGATATTTGGGCAGGATAAGAGAGGTAAGGTCATTGATTGTATCATGGATAGGTAAGGGAATCAATTTAATGTAATTAAATTCCTCATTCCTAATCAAAGGAATATGCATAATGAGTTTTATCTGATTTTGTTTTATGTATGCTTTCATCTCTATACACTGCTCTATTTTTACAACGTTTTCAGTCTTAACTGGAAACACTAATCTATTAGTTTTCTCAATCTCCTTTAATAATAATACTAATTCATCTGTGTCTACGATTGATTGGTGTAACAATTTAATTTTAGCAAAAGCAATAGCCGTTTCAATCTCATTCAGCCTTATGTAGAGTGTCTGAAAGTTATGTATAAAAACGTTATAGATGTGAATAATTTTATTACTAGTTTGAGATAACTTTGATTCATTTAAACTGCGTTTAATATCTTCAATACTCTCTTCAATCTGAATGAAATTGTTTATAGTAGAGTTCGCTATTTTTGTGAACGTACCCATCATTTCAGTAACGATTGTAATTTTCTTGTTTATTGCGTCTTGTTTTGTCTTTACTTCATGAATTAACTTTTCGTACATCACAGCGTCGTCATTGTCAAGATTACCTGTGATCGTCTTGATCAATGAACCGATAGGGTTTATAAAACCACGCTTAGCTCTTACCGATGGAATCAATTGTTTATACTTATCTATAGTTATATTCATAATGTAATCTGTTTGTGACTGTACTTCGATAAAGTCTATATCAAAAGCTTTGGTCTCGAAACAGCTTTGTACTTGTCCTTTAAGTCTTACATAGCTACCTATATTTAACTCTAGTTCTTGGTGAAGAAACCTTATATCTAAAATCTTAATAACAGTCCATGTATCATGGCTAACGACAGCTTGACCTTCCTTTACAGGTAGCAGTCCCGGGTTCTTGTCAATCGGCTGCAGATGAAGGGCCTGGCTTCGGATCACTTGGACCACCAGAAGAATTAACCTGTGGAGGGCGCTTTATGTCTTTAATGGGAACTTTAGTATTCCGGTTATGTGTTATAACTGGTACAACGTTCCTTTCTATAGCTCCGGTAACCTGAGCTTTCTGAAATCGCGGTTTATCTTTGCTGCGTCTAGTATTGACTCCTTTAATGAATACTGTATCGCCTATATCTATGTCGAAATCTTTTTCTCCACCACGTTTCTCTATAACGGCTTTCTTTTTATCGATTATTCTATCTGTTAAATACTCATATAAATGCTTAGTTCTTCTTACGTGTTCTTTTACCAATTGTTGAGTAAACTGTTTATTAAAATCTACATAAAACGCGCTATTAGATTCGGTATGGCCGAAAACTACTTCAAATGGAGTGAGACCTGTGGTAGAGTGGATCGTATGGTTATATGACATTACTGCATAACTCATGACTGATGCAGCGTCAGTTATCTTTTGTTCATATTTGGCGATTCGATATATCTCTATAATAGTAGAGTGGAATCTTTCAACTATTCCCATAGAGTTGGGATTATGAGGGGTACCAATATGAAGTTCGATCTTATAAAATGATAACATTTCTTTCATGAGAGTGTTGTTGAATTCAGTACCAGGGTCTGAACTGATTCTACTAGGAGTTCCATACAAGGAGAAGTATTTTATCAGAGCCCGAACAGCTTCAGGGGTAGACTTAGTGCTGATCTCAAATGCTTGACCTAGTTTGCTGAAGGCGTCAACTATTGTGAGATAATGTTTTCCATCAATTGAGAAAGTGTCCATGAATAACTCTTGGAATGGTTTAATTTGAGTCTGTGATAGTTGTAATTCAGGTTTTAATGGTTTACGATCATACTTCATTTTTTTACAGAGTTCGCACGCATTTAAGATGCTGGCCACCGTCTGGTCCATATTATTCCAATAAAATGTACGTCTTAAATGTACGAGCGTTTCCTTAATTCCCCTGTGACTATTTTTTCCTACATGGTATTTAAGTACAATGTCTCGCTGCTCAGCTTCACTATCTACATAAATTACTCTCTTGGTACACTCGTAAAATTTCACAGTTCCTTTCTGAAATAGAAATATGGAGGCCGCTGAAAACTGTTTGCGATGTAAAGGGTCTTCAAAATAAAAGAAATATTTAATTTTAGGCCTAATATATCCTTTCAGGAACCTTTTAATAAGGTCTGGGTTATTTAAAGGTAAGTGGATCTCTAATACCTTTTGTTTGTTCCTAGATAAATCTTTAACCGATAACTCGTCTCTGTTCCAGCTATGAACGAGGATCTGGTTTGGCTTACTATCTACGGCTTCTTGAAGAATAAGCATACCATCTGTATCCAGATCAAGAGCTGAATGGACCGTGCCTATGCTGTCGTTTCTTCCTTCAGATGCAGATGCAGTGGTACTACCCAATGATGGAATTGAGTAGTGCGATCGTCTACCGTTACCAGCTATTGATGTATTACTTTTCTCTGAATCGGATGAGATTACTATCGTAGGTGACGTTCGCTCACGTGGCGAAGAGGCGCGAGAGGTGCTGTTAAGTTCTTTACTCAATCGTGTAATTTCCTCAGTTAAATCTATAATATGACGTTCTAATTTTTGTTCTTTCTTATCCAAATTAACCTTCATTGAAATATCGTCGTTATCTCCTAATGCGTTAATTCTAACCCGTGACAAGGCGTCAGCGTTGCAATTTTGCTTTCCTGCTTTATGTTTAATATCGTAATCGAATTCGGACAAACGTAATTTCCATCGTGTTAATTTACTGTTAGGTTCAGTTATAGATTTGATCCAAGTTAGTGGTCTATGGTCCGTATAAATTAAGAACTTCCTGCCGTACAAATACGGTCGGAAATGTTTTGTAGCCCATACTATGGCTAGAAGTTCTTTTTCTATCGTACTGTACCGCGTTTCTGCGTCGTTTAAAGTACGACTCGCGTACGCTATTGGCTTATCGCTACCTATAGGTCCCTGTGATAAGACAGCTCCGATCGCAAAGTTAGATGCGTCCGTTGTAAGGACGAATGGTTTGGTAAAATCGGGAAACTGTAAGAGCGGTGCATTGGTCAAAAGCTCTTTGCATTTTTCAAATGCGTTTATGTATTCTTGTTTAGTGCTATCAATTTTATTTTTCTTTTTTAGACATGAAGTTAATGGTTGTGTAAGTTTAGCAAAATCCTTAATAAATTTCCGGTAATAACCTACTAAACCAAGAAAACTCTTTATTTCAGTAGACGTTTTTGGTAATGGAAAGTTCTGAACTGCTTTAATCTTGTCGTTATTAGGCATAAGGCCATTTTTGGTGATGTTATGACCAAGATAAAGGACTTCCTTTCTTAAAAATTCGCATTTGTCTAGTGTTACTTTTAAATTAGTTTCTCTGAGTCGATTAAATATTTTACGTAGTTTCTCAACGTGTTCCTCTAAGCTAGATGAAAATACTATGATGTCGTCAAGATAAACTAAGCAATGGATACCCTGAAGACCTCGTAGCACATTATCCATGGCCCTTTGAAACGTTGCAGGGGCCGTCTTTAAGCCAAACGGCATCCGTTTAAACTCATAATGGCCTGATTGTGTCGTAAAGGCAGTTTTAGATCTATCTGCCTCATTTACCTCAATTTGGTGATAACCGCTAGCAAGATCTATTGTGCTAAAATACTGGGATCTGCCTATTTTATCAAACAGATCGGTAATATTAGGCAACGGGTACTTATCGTCGACTGTGATTTCATTTAGGCGTCGATAATCGATCACCATTCTAAATTTCTTTTCACCAGATGCGTCTATTTTTTTTGGTACCAGGTGAACTGGTGCACTCCAAGGTGAGTGAGAATCTGCAATTACGTTGTCTGCTAAAAGTTTATCTACTTGATTTTGAATTTCTTGATTAATAACAGGCGGATGTCGATAAGGCCGTATATAGATCGGGTCTTCGTTGGTCGTTCTAATATTATGTTTCACTTGGTTCGTGAAGGACAATGGTATTTTATCGCTATAAAATATATCACGATATTCTTGACACAACCTGAAAATACTTTCACGCTCCTCTTTATTCATGTGTTCTAAACGCAATTTTCTCAAATTTTCTTTCAATACTTCATCAATCATACATTCGTCTTTCACAAAATTTACCTTACATTCCTCATTTTCAAATATCGTAACATCGAAAGGTTCCTTGAACGTGATAACAGCTTTCACATCGGATGTATTTTGAATAACTGTTTCTGCAAAATAGTTCTCACACTTGACAAGAGCGGTAGGCATACGAACGCCTTTTTGGAATTGTAAATAATCTAAAATCGCATCTCCGTGTTGTAAGTTCGTGGGAATCCTAACTCTAGTTTCAGATCGTGGTGCTACATAGATTTCATACGGTGGATTGTAAATAATCGGTATGCTCGCGTTGTGAGTTAGTAACACTTGGTTACGCATATCGATATTTGCTCCTAACTTCGATAAAAGATCAGATCCTATTAAACCGTCATAGCGTCCGTCAACATCATAAACGTAAAATTTATGAGCCAGTGCGCTCCTAAAGGTTTTTAACAATGGTATGTGTATTACTTCATTGTGCATGCTCTGGGCATGTGTGCTGATTACTGTGAACGGCTCGTAGTATTTGAATTCGCTAAAAAATTCGTTGGCTTTAACAGGGCTTATAAAAGATCTACTACTACCAGTATCAATGAGAAACTTTGATCTTATTTCTGGTATAACGACGTGAGGTAGTTTTAGAATACTATCGCAATAATTTAAACTAATTACTTCACCGCATCCTTCGAGGCTATCTCCTGAAAAATCGGACTTATAGTTTCCGAACTGATGTTTTCCGGGTTGATGTTTTCCGGCTGTACGGAATTGGTTTCATCGTGATTGGCCATGTAATAGCACTCATCAGAAGGGTACTCTACATTCTCGTTTACATAGTCATACACGTTTGTATAGTCGGGGTTATAGTCTTCGCAAAATGGAGGATCATTTATAAAATACAAATCATCCGCTACCATATTTTGTCTTATCGGCGCTGTGCGCATTGTAACGTCAGACTCTTGTAACCTAGGTTCCTGTACCTGCTGTTTCGGTACACCAAATTTATTTTGGTTGAAAGGTTGGTTCTGAATGCCGAACTTATTACCTTGCTGTTGGGGTATGCCAAATTTATATCCTTGCTGTTGCGGGATACCAAATTTATAACCTTGGTGTTGTGGAATACCAAACTTATAACCGCCGTGTTGGAATGGGGCGCGTTGCGTAATAGGCTGGCCGAAAGTACGCTGGGGCTGTGTCCCGTATCTAAAACTTTGCGTGGGCGGCGCGTACCTCAATTGTTGTATAAAGTTTGGACGGAATCCATTCGGATTTTGTGGAATACCGAATTTAAAATTATTTGGCACAGAGTCGAGCGCTGGTTTAAAACCTTGAGCGACCGGTAAAGGTTTCTGTGTATTTTGATAGTTTGATGAACTATGAGTTTGTTTTAATAATTTATTTTTAGCATCGTATTGGAACTTGAAATTAACCTCCTCGGTTACTATGCTTAAGGCGTGTTCCAAGGTAGAGCAACTTTTAAGGCGTACGATTCGAATCATATCCTCTGGTAAGTTATACAAAAACACGTTTAACGCAGTGTTATTATAAACTATCATTTTCGCTGCTTTAATTCCTTCATCGGTAAGTCTATTCACTTTAGCAAATAATGAACTACGGACGTTCTGAATTCTATGACAAAACTGGATGTACGTTTCGTTTTGCTTTAGCTTTAGAGATTCTAGCTCGATTGCTATACATTCTTCCGATCGAGGGTCACCAAAATGTTGGGTAAGTAAATCTTTCAATACCGCATATGTACAGATATTCGGATGGTCACTTAGTAGAGTCGCGGCTCTACCAGTAAGTCTGCTAGAAATAGCATGAAATAGATACAAACTCTGCGCTGCGTTTCCGCTAATCACGCTTCCACTTATCACATACTCGCATTTGTTAAGAAATAAATTTAATAAATTTTCGTCCCCATCATATTTAGGGATAAGCGATAAGGTTTCCTTAGGAATAGCCTTAATTTCCATTTTTAAAATATTAATTTTTACTATTACTATACTGATTTACCAATATAAGTGTAAACTAGTTTGCCTATTTAAGTGCGACTTAATATTACTTATGACTAATACGAATTAATTACGATTAACAGATCTGCCTATTTAAGTGCAAATCAATTTGCCAATTTTAATGCAAACAAAATCAGATAAACGCAACTAATAAGCTCGACAATTTAAGTTCGAGAAAGGAAGGTGGAAAAGACACAGGAATATACAATACAGGAAGTGAAAAGGTTTACTCACAAGCTGCTCGATCCCATGTCCTCCTGAAACCGCACTTTGACACTTCACTTCTTTCACACGCTTTTACCGTTCGAGAGTCGTAATTTATTTGGTTCGTTTATTTCCACGTCCGCGTATAGTCGGTTTTCATACGGATATCAATTTTCGCGACACCGATTTTGGGGTTTTCACTAGCGAAGAAAATCCGGGAAAATCGTGGAAAATCCACAAGGCTGCGCCAGACTTGTTCGGGGAAAGCGAGGAAATGTTTTTAAAAAATATAAAATAATTGAATTAAAATTATTTAATATTAACGAAACGATACATGAAGTGGTCAAAGACAGAATGACCAGACAATCTCTAGTTTATCTTACTGTGGTTTTGCTACATCAGCCGTCTGGGCCGGCGACCATGCGTAAGCATTATTAGGAATGAGAAATAAACATTGTAAGTGCTTAATTGGCTATAAATATGGATTGGTTAATTGGTTCAGGCAATGTAACTAGATGCTATTGTAAAATTTTTGCATTTTTGTATTGTATATTTAATGTCATCAAAAACCCTATTTTATCCCACAATTCAACTAACATGCTTTGAGTCATTCGTTGTCTCTTGTCATTGTCAGTCATCATCATTATTCATCAAGTTTTTGCCAGGTTCATTGCCTAGCGGAGGTCAGTGATTTGGTCACATTGTCTCCACGCAACGGGTCAGTCTCCTTTGAACAATTGATTTCAATTCTATGTCACTGTCAGTTTAGGCATAACAGTTACCTAGAGCATAAAATTTAAAATGTTTTTGTTTTAAATACCTAACTTCTACGGGACTTTTAACATAATGTCTAATTAAGCTTCTTAAAAAAATTACGTTTATTTTTCATCAATAGTCAGAGTTTTAACCTGAAGATCATCATTATGGTGGGTATCTTCAGGGAGTTCAGGGACGCGCCTAGTGCGCCTACTGTCATCAGCTAACCTTTACAGTTTGACCTTTCACGCCCTTATCTAAATACAGACAGACATTTTGACACTCCTTATTAGGCTGTGTGGGTTATTTCACATAATTACAGGCCGCCTTTGTACTCTTAAACAATAGGAGTAAACTTTTTAATCAATCACTGTTGTAAGCTTGTCTACAGTTGGCTTTTGGCACGTTGAATAACCTTGACTTATAAGTATTGTGTGTATAGGCTCAAGCTTTGACAGTTACGGTGTTACCATAACCACTACTCAAATTGTGAACATGTTTTGGTGGTGCAATTTTTGAGTCAATATTCCAGTCGAAGAGTTAAATGTTCGGATAAGCAAGCATCACTTTAGAGTCATACTAAATAAACAGATAGTCTAGAGATATTTTTTCCTCTGAATAAGGTTGTAATAACATAATTGATTTGCTTTGCACTACAAATCATTTGGCTAACCCCATAGCTCAGATAGAAGTAATTTTGTCTTCTGCGCTTGGTGCGTTCGATTTCTCCTTTGATCAAACATGTGTATGATGATTGTTTTGTATTGGCGTCTTATATAGTATCATAAACAAGTATCAGGCATGGTTCTCAAGCTTTGCTTTGCTTTGGGGCTGAATCGTACTGTGTGAAATTGTCCACTAATTATTTGTAACTTCGAACTTAAAACTTGAAAATGCGTGAGCTTATTAAAAACTCAATTCATTAAAATCAAGACAACAAAAACAATTGCTACAATAATAACTCGCAAGTCATAACACCAATCACAACATCCCAAAAACTTTAAAGTCTGTCTGTCCGTCATACGATCCATCATAGTCGGCGCACGCGCACCGCCCGCAAACGTATACTTTGACATTTGCGTTCATTGCGTCACTATCTGACAGCAAAATGATGGAAACGTGTAACGCGGACCTTATTTGGAGCCTCGTGTTCGTAAATATTATTTATGCTCTGCTTGGGTTTGGCTATTCACCTGTAATATTACAAAATACCTATTAAATAAAAGCAGTATTAATTTAAGTCAATTACAATTTTAGAAAGTACTTACCAGTATGTAATTAAAATAATCTTTTCGTATTTCTTTTACAATAAATACAATTTTAGTTGTAGCTTTGTAGTAAAGATAATTTCGTGCAATTTGGGTATAGTTATATTAAATAGGTTTCTGATTCCTTATCATACATATTCTTCTACGCAGTCGTTATTTTTCACGAAAGTTTTAACATTTTAAATTCTCATCACCTAAAACCTATTTCTAAGCAGATTTGTTTGCATCTGTAGTTATTGAGAGGTTTACCGTCAGACCTTCTACCTATAAATAAGTATTAATTAATACCTTTCTATGTCTAAGATAGGTTTTCGGCTATCTAAAATTAGAAGAAAATTGACAAAATTGACATTATATGTGTGTAAATTGTTGTTTGACAAAATTGGCATTTACCTACATAGAATGTAGAATTTTGGGAGCATGCAAGGTTGTTTTGATCCACCGTTGCATGCAATGTCATTGGCCTCCTGGCCAAAGGCATTCATCCTTACATTTACCAGTTCGTGGTTAGGTTGTCCAGTAAAAACCTAAGCCTCTCTCCAAGTTTGCGCCATCAAACCCAAATAACATCAAATCACAATCACATCAACTATGCATTGCAAAACTCAGTTGCAAATTGCTGAAATAACATTTTAAAATAGCCGCGGCAAATTGGTCGATTTAATAAATATTTATTTGTGTTGCTCGGGCAGGTCAAACCGTAATGGCGGAGGTCACCGAAGTTATCATTAAAACAATGCATCATTCGTGGCAGCTGCAAATGTAAAATGAAATAAGTCGATGTTAGAAACATCGTAAATATACAAAAGGTTATGGGAGTACCTACTTCTTACATATCATCATCAGCCCGTACCAGTCCACTGCTGGATTTAGGCCTCCCCCATGGCACGCCTCTAAGCTCGACCTTCGGTGTATTGAGCAAAACTTTCATGAGATGTAGTATACATTTTAACAAACACGGGTTTTAATCACGTATTATATTGTCGATGGGAGGCACCGACACTGTTTCGATTCATCTAGAGAATCTTCATCAGGGTGAGTTTGATCCGTGGCCTGCTCGTTGGCGCTCGTTACCGCGGATCAAACTCACCCTGTTGAAGATAGTTGGTGTCTGCATCGACAAAATAATACGTTAGTAAAACCCGTGTTTATCAAAATCTATAGATAGATATATAGATCTTCTTAATGGTAAAAAATGAATACCGTTCATACGAGTACTTCCAGCAGTATCATAGTCAGTTACCCTTGCAATAAGTATACTCAAGGGTATACAAACCATTTATGAGAACTAAGGGAAAACCTTCCCTATATATTTTAAAGAGAATACAATGCGTAACATTTATTCTGTTGTTCTGAGCTCGGCAAAGCAATAACGCTATCAATCAAACTTAATTATTGTTCGATTGTAAGGTGTAATCGAAAGATACCAGTGTTGCGAGTGTTAACGCATGTTCTCGATTATACGCATCGATCATCGCGGTAACCGATATGGTAGATAAAATAGATGAGAGAAGGGAAATGTCACTGTCAAAATATTTAAAAAAAGTCGCGAACGGGACAGCTAGTTTTATTAACTAGCGAGCTACTACCTGTTGCTCGCGACTTCGTCCGCGGAATATCAGTTATCGCGGTTGGATAAATATTATTACTATGTCCTTCCTTGAGGTTTAAGCTTACTCTATACTGGTGGCTATTCAGTCGGTTCATTTCTAAAATTAGGAATTGTCTAAAATATATTTTAGTTGGTCATAGCATTTGTAAAACCTATTCGGTTGGTACCATGTAACTAAATAAGGAACGCTTAATTAAATTAGATTAAAGTAAATTAGGATAAGTTGGTAATAGCAGAATACCAAGTTTCATTTGACAGTCTAAGCCTAATTTTAGAAAAAATGTTAGTTAGGTTGGTGCCAACAGAATTGAGGCCATTATATTTCGTCAAAATCGATTCAGTCGTTTAGCCGTGAAGTCATTACAAATATGTAGATAGACAGGCAGAGTTACTTCTGCGCGCGTGAACCCGAGCATACCATTTTTGTTGCGTAGTTATTTTAAAATTATGATATATCCTAACATGTTGATTGAAATCAAGTGATGTCAAGGACAGTTTTGTTCACAACTAAATGCTTGTGATTAATAACATATTTATTTGGATAAGGATTAAAATATAGTTGATAAAACTCCTTCGCAAATAATGCATTAATTTCGAACAAATTTAATTACCATAAAAAAGGTTATAGTGACCCAATGTTAAAAGATACGCTGTTGCGGACTTTTTTTTTAGAACTTTTAAAAAGAAATAATTCCATCATACATAATTTTGCGTAACTTAAACCGTTTACGCAGCGCACGCAACGGAAGCTCTCAAAAAGGAATATTTTTTCCCGTTTTTGCAATATTTTCCATTGATGCTTCGCTCCTATTGGTCGGAGCGTGATGTTATAAAGTCTAAAGCCTTCCTCGATAAATGAACTATCCAACACAAAATATTATTTCAATTCAAACCAGTAGTTACTGATATAAGCGCGTTCAAACAAACAAATTAACTTTTCAGCTTTATTATATTAGTATAGATAACAAATGACGAACGACAACTTGACATTGGCAAAACATAATTATGACGAATGCTATTAACGAAAAATAACTTTTTGACAGTTGAGTCAATTAGCGACATCTGTCGATTCAATTGGAACTGATTGTTTTAAATGCCTTATTAATACGGGAAGGGAGATGCACAGCTTTTCTTATGCTAGTAGGTACAAGAACCCAGTCTGCCTTCAACCCGCTAATCTTAACAGTTACGTCTGTAAACCAATTACGCAGCATTTAATTAATAACTGTGCTGTCATAATTACACGCCTGGGCGACCGCATGATAGGCTAATTATATTTGTGAAGGATACTATGAAGAAATATAAAGTTTTTGTTCCATATCTTATGAAATAAGTACCTAGGTAGTACATAACGTTATTAGTTCAAGATCTTTGTGTTTTGACAGCTAGGTCAATGTTGTAAACTTTGGTTCCATTATAAATAACTGTTAAATAAACTACCTGGTCAGGTACAAATGTAGGTACTTAATATTATTTATAAATAAATAATGCCGGTCATTTCACACAGTATCATCTGGCCCCAAAATAA
Source organism: Lampropteryx suffumata (assembly GCA_948098915.1). NCBI lineage: Eukaryota > Metazoa > Arthropoda > Insecta > Lepidoptera > Geometridae > Lampropteryx > Lampropteryx suffumata. Next base: position 2,295,962 of record OX402546.1, on the reverse strand, counting down.
GCAGAGCTTGTGTTATGGGTACCACATGACTGATATACTACTTACTTACATACTTTTTTGTAAATACATACATATTATACATAGAAACACCCAGACCCGAGACAAATATTTGCAGATCATGCAAACATTTGTCCCGCGGCGGAAATCGAACCCGCAACCTATTGCGTCTCAGCCGGACCAGCCCACTGCGCCACAGAGGTCGTCAAATGGCGAAGATTTTGAATTTTTATTTTAAAAAACCCGATACTTATCCAATTATATGTATTTTAAATATAAAAACGAAGTTTCAGTTAAAGTGTTCCACGCAAACCCCGTTTGGACCCGTTTGGATATTAATTTAATCAAAATCTGTTCAGTAGTTTGGTTTTAAATTAAAATAGCTGAGAAGAATATATCGTCCAAGTATTATCCTTTCTTGTGACTTTCCAATCGTGTTTACGAATTTCGAAAAATTATAAAAGTACTAAAAAGCGTAAAATAAAACTTGGGTTGTATTTTTACGGGCTCAAATTTCATTAAATGAAGTCGATTTTCTTTTTAGTTTTTAAAACTTAATTGTATTGTAAGACTATGTCAGCTAATTGACAGCTACAACCATTCTCACACTACCCAATTCTGTAGGTAATCTGTAATCTTAAAACGATACCTTGAGTTGTTCTTTGGAGTTATCGTCTTGATCTTTCCACATCTTTCTTTATTAGGTGGGAATACAGTTAGGTATAAAGCGAGATGTGAGTATGGAGTGAAATATCAATTTCATCCCAATTCAATTAGGTTAGATAACGTTTCCCGTGACAAATGAGATCGTGTGAGTGTGAGACTCGTGCCGTCATGAGTGCGTGATGCGTACGCAGAGAACCGCTATAACAAATCAACGTATGATAGGAGTATCATCGAGTGGCCATTCGATTATGTAACGAGTAATCGGCCACGAAAATCGATTACAATAACACATTAGGACTCCCCGCTGATTGATCTTGGAGCACCTGTGTGGTAAATATACCGGACAACAGTCGATTCCAAATGGCGGATTGGAAATTATGTTTTTTAAACATTGCCATTTTTAGTTTAGGCTCGGTGTTATGAAATATCAGTCGATGTGAAATGGCATGTAATGAATTTCGTCTCTTAGTAAAGTAGTTAGATAATAATAGGTATAGAGATCTTCTCGAACTTGGGTTAGGAGGAATTGGCACTAACTTTTTCTCCTTATAATGGCGTGATAATTTTACCAATATCTAGTGATTTGTCTAATGTTTTGCGTTACAAATTCGTAGTGGAACGTGATTTATCTATTCTAAACGTCATCGCGAAATGGCCGTCTAATATTGTCTTAAAAAATGGTGTACGTGTGCTAGAAGTGACAATGTATTGATTAAAATTCCGAGAAAAACGAGATTAAAATAAAAGCGACAATTACCTACAAACTAAATATGACCTACGAATATATTACTTCATGAAATGTTGTTTGTGATCCTTGTGATTGTATAAAATAAAAATGATTTCGAATTTCTTACGCTACGTTTACGAAGTCGTCAACGATCGATCGAATGTTCTCTTTTGTTTGGTCATACAGATAACAGAATAGGTTTTTAGGTAATTATCGAACTGAAATTGGACCCAAAACGTATATGGATTTGTAAATGAACAGAATTGAGGCCCTGTTTTATATTCAGCTCGCGTCAGCTGATGGTCTTAGATACATCTAATGCCAATAGATGTAACGATTTGTCCCGGGTGACGCAATCGCACTTGTTTCATTGTTTAGATAATAACGCTCAATCGATTCGGAAATACTCTGTCAGAATCAGCACCCCGCGATGCCAGGTTTGGTTACTGATGGCAAAAAAATGTTGGCTAGAGCTTTGATGATAATTAATCTAAGCACGAAAGTCCTTCTTTTTTGTTCAATGGCATGTGTCATGATGACATTTTACTAATTTTAAATGTTTAGATTGTTTACAATACGTCACAAAGGCGTATCTTGTCGTCCGTCATTTGTTATTTTAATGTCTTTTTATATAAAATATTTATACGGATTATTTTTTATTGAATTACAAAGAAACATAATGCTTTTATTTTAACCATTCCATTATTCACACTCGAGTAAATAACTAAATAATTGAATAAAAACACCAAAATTACTAATAAAACCCAAAATCAACATGAGGAAAATCAATAATATAAGAGTACACTGCCAATTCTGTTGTTTCGCCGGACTAGCTAAAATTTTCTAAAATATCGACGACCTAACCGTCTTTATAAAAAAGGAGGAGGTTCTCAATTCGTCGGATTTTTTTTTTTTATGTATGTTCACCGATTACTCGAAAACGGCTGAACCGATTTGGAAAATTCTTTTTTTGTTTGAAAGAGTATACTTCACAGGTGGTCCCATATAAATTTTATCACAATCGGTCGAGCTGAAAAATCAACGAAAATCTAAAAATTGATGATGATGATGATCGATGATGTTTTCATGTACTTCGATACCTCGCTGTATCATTGGAGCGCTGCGTATATTTGGTCTACCTATATTATATATATACAAAATACATCTACTTTCCACTAAAAAAATAGGCTCAAATTACATTCAATGAAGTCGGTTTCTTTTTAGTTTTTAAAGAGTAATTATTTTACTACTAATAAAGTTCAAATTAGAGTACCCATTTTAAATCACAGTTCTAAAATATATAAAATATATTTTTTGTTTTATTTTATAATTTTGATTCTAATTAATTCCTTTATTGAAAATAATGTATAGAGGTGTTGATAAAAACTGCGGAAAATAACCGTAATTTTAATCAACAACTCCTTACATGATGTCTAATTTGAGCTAAAACACGTCAGTTATACGTTAATTTAGAAGTGTCGCTTAAAAATTTTATTCGTATTCAGACTTTTATGCAAACAAAATAAGATCGTTTTAATCAAAAAAAAAATTACCTGATAGTCGGAGACGATGCGGCAGACCCAGAGAAAAATGAGACTATCAGGATGCACGCGAGCCCAACTAGCAAACTGGTAAAAACACGTATGTCTGCAATTTTTTTGCTTTAGAACGAGTGAAATGAGCTATCAAAAACCCGACGAGCCAAAGTAGGCAAACCAGCATTATATTGAGTTTTGAGTCGTTAAACTGCAAGAACTAACAAGTTATCATGTTACCTACCAGGGAAAGTTTGGAACTTAACCAGTTAAACATCATCAATCAATCAAAAAAGGTTTTATTGCGTTCCAAACATGGATTGCTTTACATAATACTACCATTTATAAATCATTTTCACTTTCACCATCGTCATAGGAATGCAATGAAAACTATCTATAAACCATCTCATTAATGGTGTGAATTTTTACACAATACCATTTAACGTTTTAATTTTGTAGATAGTAGATGCTATCACATGTTGTAAACTTTTATTGTAACATTTGTTTTGCCGACGGTCCCGCATTATCCATTGCGACCTCTTTGTTGCCTAGATAATTGTTTTAATACGCACAATGACTATGCTATATACGCTTTCACTATTAATTTGCATTATCTCTCACTAAATAAATTTCGCTTTATTTACCTAATATGAATTGAGTCACAGCGACCGGGTAGAATAATGTTCAGACTATAACCATTTTTCTGTCAAAATATGCGAGTAATAGTGCAAACGTTCATATTGTTTTGGTTTTTATTTATTTACATGGACGGGTCGAATATAATCCTAGATAATACGCGTGCGACCAAAATGGAATGAAACTTAGTCAAAGTAAATCGAAAATGACAGTTTAAGCAAAGTAGCGTTAGCAAAGAAGTTCTGAATGTATATGTTTTTGTACTTAATTAAGTGACTCTGGCAAAGCCAATAGGGTTTATTTTTGAATAGAATAGGATAGATTATATTTATTTAACGCCACATAACAAATACAGTGCGAACACCTCGCTATCCATTCATTTTTAATTTAATCAGTAAAATAATCGTAAAATGTATAAAAAAAATACAATATCCTTGTTTCAAATTGATTTATGATTTATACTTTTAAAAGTCGATCACGTGAAATAATCAGTTGCTAATATTTCGAAAAAGATCAAAGTCATGTTCTAACGCATTGAAAATGATGACAAGCCCTTCTGGCTTTCCTTGAGTTAAGTATAATAGTAAATCGCAAGCCGTACCAACTTGGTTGCTCTTGTAGTTGTATTGTAGCCTTGTTGTAACGTAGCAGGTTCATATCTACCTATTGTACGGCACGCTTAGTTAAAATAATGATATACAAATAATTCACAATCATGGCTTCTAATTGGAATTGCCGCCATTAAAAATGTATCAGACGTTACCGGCGGAAGTGGCCGAATGCCTATTCATCCAGTAAACGGTAAGGCCCTTTATACATTTATGCTGAGCGGGAAGATGTGTACCAAATTATAGACCCTCGAGATACCTTTCTACATCTGTCAAAGTCACTGGTTCTTCTTCCTGTCTTGATGCATTTGTCTTGATCTTTTGACAATTTTGCAAATATTGCGTTCTTATATTATTTATTTTTCTCAAGTTTTATTAGTAATTTTGGTGTTTTTATTTAAATAGAGCTAGAATTATTAACTCGGTGTGAATAATTGGAATAAAAGCTATGTGTTTCTTTGTGATGCGAGCAAAAATAATCCGTGCAATTATTTTATATGAAAGACACCATTTAATATAAAAAATAAATGACTAACGACTTTGTGACATCATACCATAAACAATATAAATCCTTAACATTGGCAAAATAGACATTATGACACATGCCATTAACGGAAAAGAAGTGATTATATTTGTCGTACGCATCGTATGATGTCGTTCGTCATTTGTTAATTTATATTTAACGGTGGATTTTCAAACAAAATAATTTACGGATTATTTTTGCTCGAATTACAAAAAAACACTAAAAGAGTTAGGTAATATATCTACATCGAAACGTCAAAATTGACATATGAAGTATGGACCAAATGTCAGTCGAGTCGAGCCGCATGGTAGTAGAGTTTTATGCGGCTGCCGTGAACGATACCTTCTCAGGCGCGATTTTCGGACTTTCCGATTTATATTTTACCTACATTAGATTTTTGTCCTTTTTGTTTTTCTGTATAACTATCATAGATGACTATGGATAAAAGCCGCCAGTTTGGCATAGTTCCACGATGATCGATAATATTCTGCCAATGGAATATTCCTCAATGAGGATCTGATATAAGCTCTGAATCATAAGAGTATTATCCTCCAGTTAATCATGTGCCTGCTTCCTCCTTTACATTGTGTTCGCTATCGAGCTATCGATGTAACAGGGCCGTGGCCAGTGGGTTTAACCTACCCATCTCATAACACATTAGCATTGATATTGGAAATACAAGGACAGCCTATACCTACTGTAACGATACACTAGTTATTTTATATGTGATAAAGGGTGAGTCTTTAGAAAACTGAATAGGTATAATTTGATTTCGGGTTTTTCCTATACTTAAATGTTGTATTTTTAAACAGTTAGATGAGATGATATTGCATATTTTGGATTTGTTTATTCCTAAAATTTTACTCTTTATAATAAACTTGAAACCGTTTCTACTTTTTGAAGTCCTGAAATGAAATGATTCATTTGCGTGAAATGTGGTACACAGAGAACTTAAATGTATGATTAGATCCACACATTTCGCTAGGTTTCCAGATTTCCGTACTAACTAGTTTATGGCATCCATCCATACTAATTTTATAAATTTGGAATTGTGTTTAAATGTTCATGTTTTGGTATTGTGATTGTCTTTTCATGGACAAACTGCTCAACGGAACTTAATGAAATTTGGTAAGTAGATAAATTGTATCTTGGAGACGGACATTTTTATGTAAGTACTATCGGTTCGAAGCTGCAGCAGCTAGTTACAATATAATTAAGCCCCTAATAATTGTCTACATCCCTGTCTTTTCGGAATTCGATCGAATAGCCGAACAATCGCATGTTCCGATCGCGCTTTGCGGCGGCGCGAAGCATTCGCGCGATTCGATTGGTCGATATCACTGGCGTGCGTTCAATATATACGATCCGAATAATTTAATAATTTGATAAAAATAATGTAGGTTATAAAAAATGTAGAGCCCTGTTACTCTAATGGGAGTGGCCCCGCCTTCCGATCTTAAGGATCCAGCCGCACCAATGGATTTTTTTATTCCAAAAACGATGATGAAATACTAACAACGTGAGGAAACCGAGATGTCGTAGAACCTGAGATGTTTGAAGACATGTGCCAAGTGGATGAAAGAAGCCTCCGTGGTGCACTTTAATCCTTTCACCACACTTGCTCGAAATAACTAGTGACACGATATAAATAAATGAATGATGACTTTAAAATGAAAATTAATTTGGTTGGCTGACATTTGCGTAGTGCCATAGAAACGCTCTGGTGTCTCCCTATTCCATAATTCTAAACCGATTGATAATGTTCCTGAAATATAGTGGCTACTTTTTTTATCGTAACATCGTTCTATCGTCACTAGATCTTTCGAACTAGTGTGGTAAAAGAGTGCGCCTGAGAGGCTCCTTTCGCGTACTCAAAGTAACTGCAAACTCATTACAAATTTTGTCTAAATGGTCTTAAAGAAACATGGTCACGACTCAGTAATCCCAGGGTCCAGGGTACCTCTCCAGGTCCAAATTTTAGTTTGTTTCACCAAAATTATGCTTAAGTTCACTACTATTGCCACTGTTCCCGTGTGTACTATTGCTATTCGTCGCTGGTCACCCATCAAACATTTTTTAACTATGATAAAACCAGAAATCTCAGGCTGTTTCAGCCATACCCGCCGCCGGCTACATCTAAATCTACTAACATTAGTGTAGTGTACTAGGCTTTGTGAGCTGTAGACATCGCGAACATTTTTCGAAAAGACAGATATATATCTTTTTTTACGTTTTCAAACCCCATATTTCCAAAAACTGAATCGACAAAAAAAAACTATATACCTAGTTATAGAACCTGCTTACAAAATTTCACTAGAATCGGTTGAGAAATGCGACCTGCGATATACGAAAGCATTTTTGCCTAAGCTAAAACGGAGACACTCGCTTCGCTCGGTCGATTATAAAAATATGAATGTTTGTGTGGATGCTTGAAGGTTTAGATGTTTGGGTCTTCGTTACTCAATCAATAATAGCTGAACCGATTTGGATGCAATTGGTATGAGATGATCCAGATGTGAACCTGGATTAAATATAGGCTACTTTTTATGTAGTTACCAATCACGCAAAGCGGACAGCATCTAGTATTATAAAAGCGTGTGTTACTTCGTCGCGATCAAACGGCTGAACCAATTTGGGTGAAATTTGTATATATATATACATGTGTACAAAGTACCCGTATAAAGTTGCGGGTAGCAGCTAGTAGTAGATAATGGGTATCTTATCTAGCAGTTGTATCGCAGGCTCGGCGACCCATTAGTGCGGCCGACTTTCCCCGCGGGGTACTCCGCCGATTGTTTGACGATTGTCCTATGATAGAACATGGAGCTACGAAATATGGATGCTCGTAAACTTGTAAGACGAAGGCACACTTTAATCCATTTACCACACACGTTCGATACGGTACGAAGAAGAGTTGGTTTTCGGTATGGTTCCGTAGGGCGCTAATTTAGAGTTGGGGTTACTAAGCACCTACCTAGGTTAGGTAAGTACTTTTTTTAATAAAATAACCAGTAGATTACCAAATTTTTTTTAAAACTAAACACAAAGTATATAGCTCTACTTATAAATAGTCGATTATATAATTCCAATGAGCCCAAACACGATAACTGTTATTTTTTATAATAATGCCGGATATTTTACACAGTATTATCACCTAGCTAGCCCCCATGTAAGCAGAGCTGAGGTACCAAATAGGAGTACCAAATGACTGATATACAACTTATACACCTTTTTTTTTGTAAATACGTACATATTATTCATAGGCTCTGCTGTAAGTTGGTGGGGAGTTGGGTATCAGATTCCAGGTAATGCTGCAGCATTAAGTCTAAGGTTGAATATTGCATTTGCATCGATCAAACCTGTGGAAGTTGCTCACATCCCGTCACATAAGAACACTATCGATCAAGTCACCTTTCAAACAATGAAAACTAAATCAAAATCGGTTCTTTCGTTAGGGAACTGCAATGCCACAGACCACCATAGATACAGTGATACACACGTTAAACTTACCTTATAATACTCATCTGTTTACATTGGGGGTTAAAAAAGGAGTCTTCAAACAGTCTTCATTGGCATCTTTCAAGTTAATTCCAAAATTTTGGCACCACGTCTCATTCGTACTCCTTGGCACTATCGCGGGTTGCGCCTATTTATCCAGCCAAGTTACTTTGCTACTTTCCACTGACACTTGGCTCCTTATGAATTGTATAGATATTTATAATAAGCTGATTCATGATCAGGTCGGCTTTCGGGTCAATTTATTCGCCCATTTAAGGATACTTTGACTTTTGCGTGACCGATATTTGGTGATAGGCCAATCAGGGCCATTCATCATTTGGGTACATGTTCGTCCCGTTAGCACCGATGACGTCATTCATTACGGTTGGAGGCCCTCAATTCTGCTGGGCTGTTTCTTTCATTGACAACTCATAATAGCGACTGACGTTGAGCGTTGAACTAACCAAAGAGGTGTAGGTAGCAGTAGGTAGCTTATCTTGTAGTTGTAGCCAATAATGGACAGCCGATAATTATCAATACAATGTTGTAAAGTAGAATATACAAACTCCAACTAGATTTATCTGTTTATTGATTAGAGTGATACCCACTAACCGCGCTAATAAATACTTGGTAGCTGCTGACGGCCCACACTAGGGCAAGTGGGCGAAGACATAGATGACTTAATAGTCATATCATGTAATAGTGGCAGGCTCTTGAGACAGACAGACCGTATAGGCGCTAATTGTGGACCAGCAAGTGTTTTCGCTAATTGTTGCAGTTTCGTCTTAGCGTTTCCATGCTTCGAATTCTTCGGCACGTTAAACACGTTAAACGATCCCGGCTTTTCAAAAGCCGTTGAAGCCATGAGCCCTTTGAATCACCAGATTTGGCCTCCGATTCATACGAAGTAGTAGAAGTAGGCACCGTGGTGCTTGCCTTTCTTAGGCCAAGACTCATTCTCCTTCTGTCACAGTCGAATATGACTTAAGGTAAGTCCGGAACATAGAGTAATTAACTCCTGCAAAGTATCATATAAAAAACGACAGATAGAAACAGGCCGTTGCATCTTATATAGATGATTTACGTACAGCATCAACTGGAACTCATAGCTGTAGTGCCTAGGACAGTTTTTAAGATCGAGCAGGCTTGCAGCATCCATCAATACCTTCCTTTCAGTACATTTAAGCGTATCCATTGGAAAGATATGGTCAATACATGCGGGGCTGACTATGCCACGGGTCTTCTCATGATGTTTTCCGTCGCCGGTTGGGGCACTGGCACTGAGCACATACATTTTCCGTAAGGACGTCAGGAGCAAGCTACAGTAGGTTGAGCGAGTAACAACAACGAAGATTTGATAAAAGTGACAGAGCAAGAGTAGGTGAGGTAGGTAGGCCAATCTGTGATCCCGCATAAATTTGCGTAGAGAACAGAGGAAACAATGAAATTACTGCTCATTATGCGTACAATCGTGCATTATGCTACGGAATAAATAATTTAGCACATTATGTCGTAAATATCATTGACCTAGTGGATGAACGTGTGGGAGGTGGAATTTTAGCTGGATGAAGCTGTGAAGATCGATTCTATGGCCTGTTGTGTGCTGATTGCATAGCTTTACATTTTAACTAGTTAGTTATCATTGAAAATGTATGTATCGTATCTACCTACCTTGTAGAAGAAACCGACACACCTTAAAACCAAATGTTTAAGGTGTAGTAGTTAATATAAGCGGCGATAGGCTCGCAATGTTCCACTTTTATATCGCAAATCGTGAGCATGAGCCAAATACATTAGTATAGTGTATGGAAGTGCCTCTTGTTAACCTCTTTATCATCAAGGAAGAGTAACTGGAGAAGTTCCCAAACTGCGGACGTGAAATTATATCTATACTTGCGGTATTATACTAATAAAAATGTACAGAATAACATACAATTATCTAGTTTTATATCTACCGTTTAAAACGGTCTAAAGATAGCTCAACTGATCCAGATGTTGCAGAACAGAGGACGTTGGCAGCATTGCCACGATGAATGACAATGATAATCCGCTGGGCCGCTGAGCCAGCTCTTGGGTCACGTTTAGGTAGATTTAGTAGTTTCTGGAGTGAAGGTTAAATGAATAAAAATTGGTGGGCATTTCACTGATAAAATAGGTGAGTCGATGCTTTCGTATGACTCGGTGTTCAACTCTGGGGACGAAATATTAAGTCTGCCATGGCTCCGTCATTATACTTAACTAATACATACATAAGATACTTCATAACACCCAGATACAACAAACTAAAATACTAAGTAGGTACCATGTCGTCGGTAGGTATGGTATACGAGTATTTATGGTATTTTACAAAGTTTACGATAATGTAAGCTTTTGATACATTGCACGCACGATCGGAGTAACTCTTGCAAAACATACATAATTGAATGTATGGTGATGTGATGATCTCTCATGCACAGTGATTGTTGGCGATTATGAGTTTGTTTATTCTCACGGGTCAGTTCAGTTGGCATTGCGTGTGTACTCGTCTTGAAATGTGGTATTTGGGCTGCATGCATGTTGAGACATCTGCCAAAACTTGGGAAAGACGACTCAAATGACCTTAATGAATTTGGTTAATAAACATTTATATTTAAAACAAGTAAATTTTTCTTACTAACAAACTATCGACCTACCAAATTTAATGTATATCAGATCAACGGTTGGAAGTTTATACTATATATGTTTTGATATAACTCGTAGGTAAGTATATCAAAACATGCATAAATTCTAATTTTTGACTCGTCATAATATAGTGCACTAGCTGTCCTGCTCGCGACTTTGTCCGCGCGATTTAAAAAAAATATATCTAGTTGTAAATCTAAACCATTCGCGATTCCACTTGAACACACACAAACAATTTCATCAAAATCAGTCTAGCCGTTTAGGAAGCTTAATTTACAAACACACGCACAGAAGATTCACAAAGGTATCTATTTAAAGATGTATAAGTACTAAGTATATAATACCGTAAATATCATATCTATATAAATATAATAAATATGGGGACCAGCCAAAAATACAATTTTATTAGCTCTCAGCGATTGTTCGTGTTGAAATGAAAAAATACTTAAGAAATTACTTGAAATCGCATTAACGATATATACAATGGCCTGATTATATAGTTTAGTCGGACTGACTAAAATTTCGTCGTTCGTTCGTATTTATAAGAAATTTTAATATAAGTCTTAGTCAGCTAATCTACCAAAACTATAGAATCTGGGCCAATGTCTCTCAAATCCACAAGTCTAAAATGGGAAGTCCTTAAAAATAATTTTCATAATTGAATATTAGTTATAATCCAGTCCATTAAAACGATGTAGTCGATAATTGGTGTGTGTCAATAATAGGTATGTCGTCGCACCGATAGGTGGTGTATCGAGCGATCTGTGCATGTCGAGGTGTGGCGGAATACAGCTCTCGAGACCTAATTATGTTGATGCAAGATACTAACTGACATTTACTATCGGGATTAAAAGGCTAAACAAAACAATCAGAATTAACTTCGGTTTCATTCGGGACAATTTATTTTAATCATCCTTAAAAATGATAAATATTGGTGGACAGTTCACAACACAACACAACACCATCTAGCCCCAAAGCGTAATTTGAACTATGAGAAGCAGATGACAGAAAAATACTTATATTTGTTAATACATACATATGATACTATAAAATACCTAGACACAGAACAAACATCTATGTTCAACACACAAACGTGTGTTCTACTGAGCCGACCGACTGAGCTACGAGGCCAGTCAAAAACTAAATATCTTTTCTATAGTCGTTAAAACAGATTTGCTTAATGATATTATCAACATCATGGGAAAAAATTGCCCATTAATAAATAAACATTATTTCTGTATTATGAATTTAAAAATGCCCCTGTCTGTTAGTTATGTTTTCACGGCTAAACTGCTTGAATGATCTTGATGATATTTGATTACAAGATTGATTCTACCTTTATTAAGGACTACACATTATTATTATGTAGGTACCACGCGTGCGAAGCCTCGGCCAGTAGCTAGTATTTTCATAAATTATGCTAGCTTATGTATGTTTTAATTCTGCGTTCAGAACACATGCATATCATTACTAGTTAGGTAAAGCATGTAAGCAAGCATGCATGTAAGCAAGCATGCAAGCACGACCGCGACCCCTAGGGAACGTTCCCTAGGGGCCGTTTTAGCAAGTCAACACTTGCATAGCTACTGGAATGTATAGCTATATCCGTGCGTTGACAAGCAAGTTAAGCTATCAGTTCCAGCTACTATATTCCTATGTTAATACAGAAGTCTTCAAATGACTCGATGAACTCGTTAAGCATGCTAATTCTTAGAAGCTTTCTTTATTTCAGCGTCTGAAGCTGAAGCTAAAATTAGCTACGATGATCTCAGCCTGCACTAACAATCAGCTCAAGTAATAGGTTAATTGCAGTGACATTAAGGGCATTCATTGTAATCTCAAGTCCTGTAGGTGCCGAAACATTGTAGATTAGTTATCTGTCCCGCTTGCACTTCGCTCGACTAAATGGCAATTACGAAAGGTGAAGAGATATTATTAGTGTTACTGTTAACCAAGTCATTTTAATTTCCGCACGACTTTTGTTTTCAGGGTTTCGAAGTCCACAAGAAATCCTTATAAATAAATAATAATGCCGGACATTTCACACAGCATCATCTGGCCCCAAAGTAAGCAGAGCTTGTGTTATGGGTACCACATGACTGATATACTACGTATATAGAGTTATTTTGTAAATAGATAAATTTTATATAGAAACACCCAGACCCTCGCAGACTATTAGTTTAAGCGTGATCGAATTTTACACAGTAATACGCAATAGGGGCCACCCCTACAAAGTTAGGAAATAAAACATTGAAAAAACGGTGTTTAGGGATATGTTCTACATGGCAATTGGGGTTGATTTTTTGTTATTTCACTTGCTCATCGTGTTGCATATCGTTAGATAGGTGTTAAAGATATTATTGGAGGATGCTTGAATAGTTTTTCGATACAGATATTCAGCCATTTTTACAGAGATAATTTATTGAAGTTTTATTGAGGTGTTTGGGAAAACCTAAAATATGTTCAAAATAGTTTGATATATCATGAAATTGCAAGGAAAATTATCACGGCTAAGGCTTTACTACATTTGAGTAACAACCTGATTTGTAAACGTTTAAAATAATTATGATCTAAAAACTAAAAAGAAAACCGACTTCATTTATATAAAAATACGAAATTTCGTTTAAATTTCGTTTAACTTGGACGACATTTTTCCAGCTATTTTGATTTAACAACGAAACTACTGAACCGATTTTTATGAAATTTCTATGAGACCAATCCTCTATAGTATATCCTTTCATATAAAAACTTTTTAAAATCGGTTCATAAAAGACGGAGTTATGAGGTGAAGCTCCTTTTTTTGAAGTCTGTTAAAAATCAGAGCATACTATTGTTTTTTGGGTTGGGTTTGGGACCTGACCACTGGTCGTTATTAACGAAGTCTTCACTGTGCGTGGTAACATGCGTTTAGTACATTTTTTTTCACTTAAAATGTTTTGTGTCTAATACTGTCTGTCTACATTAAGATAACCATTTGTAATATACTTTTAACACTTTGTTTCTTTGTTTTAGAGATGGCAGCGGAGGTGGTTCGTTTTATACGATGACGGAGAGTTGACGTACTCGCTCGATGAACACGTATGTACCAAGTAATTTTTTTATAAAATCTAGTATTGATTCAACTACCCTCTTTTACTACGGGTTATTACATAAGATAATATAAGATACGGTAATGTTTATTTACCAAAATAAATTTCACATACATGTTAAAAGGTACTGGTGGCCTAGGCCAGGCTTGTATCGCGGGAGATCGGTCAAGCTTAACGTGATTACCTATTGCAATAAAATCAAAAGTACTAAAGTACTGAACTAAAGAAAACTTCAAAATTACTACGTGCAAAAACTACAACTACGATACCATTACATACAATATGAAGAAGTGCTTAAACCTTTGAGACTGTATTGAGGTGATTTTTTTTCCGAAATTTCGCGGTTTTCTGTGAAACATAAAACCAGACGTAGGCGAACGCACTAACAGATAAACTGCGTAGGAAATTACGTATTTCAGAATAGGCTTGTATCGATATAAATCGCGCGGATTAATTCGCTAAAGCGGACTACGCCTAACAATACAAACAACAAATCATTCCACCACTCAGGTTCTCAATAGCCCTCAGTGAAATTGCAGCAGACATAGTTTTTATGATCGTGAAAGGAATCCAACGACATCCAATTACTGGCATCTCGCTTCCGACTAGATTATCTTTCAAAAAAGCTCGGCTATTTCCTAGAACACTTTTACGGCAAGAACATCTAACTTCTTACAGGCAGGCATATAGTTTTAATCATAAAATAGCTTCCACCCGCGGCTTTGCTCGCCTGATACTTATTAAAATTAGCCTATGTCCTTCCCAATATACAATTTATCTAAATTACTAAATTTACTAAATTACTAAATTTACTAAATTACTAAATTTACTAAATTACTGAATTTACTAAATTTACAAAATTTACAAAATTTACTAAATTTACTAAATTACTAAATTTACTAAATTACAATTTTTTTTACTAAATTTACTAAATTTTATCAAGATCCGTTAAGCCGTTGAGCTGACAAACAAATAGAGATACTTTAAGTTAAATTTACCTCATGAAATCAAATTAGTTTTACGTAATTTAATTTAATCTTAAACGAAGCTAATGAATTACTGAATTGTAATCAATTCTTTACTCTGAGCCATAATAAGGATTGGATTTAGAAAATTTTACAAAACAACAATAATATCTTATTCGTTTGATTTAATAAAGCTTTATTGAATCAAGCGAATAAGGCTCATTTTGCACTGTCTGCTGATTTGAAGTGACACCACCCGCTAAAGGCACGTTCTAATCTATTACAGCGGTACAAATTCAAACCTGTCCATGTGTCCGCAGCCTTACAGGGCCGCATTGAAACCGCCGCATAGGGTAACGCGCCCAGTAATTGACTTGTTAGCGGAAACCATGGCTCTCTTTCCCGCTAAATTACGTCCAGTTTATATAATGTTTTTATGTATTTTTATGTCTGAATTATTAATACAACATCACAATTCAATGTATCATGTTCACAAACTAACAATAGATTATATAATTCTAATTAAAGCAGCACCTGGATAACGGCATAGCCTATTTCCAAAATAATTATAAATCCTTTATACCCTTGTAAATAAATACTTCACTAAACCGGTACAACGATTAAATGCTATACTTTTTAATATCTGTTATTTTTCCGTCTTCATAAATATTCAATAATAAATTGGCATCATTGCGATTTCATCGTGCGTACATGAATTTTAATACCCGCCATATAGAGCCGCCGCTGCCGTGTCCGCGGGAAAAAACCTGACGTCCACCAGGAACAATGAACGGGAGACGACTGGGGTGGACGTCGTGAACTTATACGGGATACATGTTCCGCCTTAAAAGTGAAATGAGCGATAAAAGGTGTCTTCACCTTTAGGAGACAGTGTAACTAGCCTAAAACTGCACTAAATATTTTTATATTTGCTATTTTTTTTTGTGGCTTTACATTGATTTTGTATATTCGCCGGACTGGCTATTGTTTCCTAAAATACGAACGACCTAATTTTGCTTATGCCAAAGTTCGAATTAATGTCATAAATATTTTTTTTCCATTTGATGGAGACATTTGATTCATTGATTACTTATATAAAGTAGTAAAGTAGCAAGTAAAGTCGCCTATGTCCCTCTCCAAGGTACCATCTATCTCTACCAAATTCATCAAAATCGGTTCAGCGGTTTAAGCGTGAAAACGTGACAGACAGAGTTACTTTCAAATTTATAATATTAATAGTAAGGATTACGTGATGACTAAAATGCGCTAAAACGAGTAAACCGTGTGGCTGAAATGTTCAATTTGTTAAATTTATGAAGTGTCATTTGAAAATGTTCTTTAATTTGGACTTAGGTGCAAAGAACGAACGAACGAAATACGAACGACCTAGTTGGTCGTTCGTATTTTAAAAAAACTTTGATAGTCCGGCGAATCTACAGAATCAGAGCTAAAGTCACAAAAAAAATGTCGTCCATTACATTAAGTCTTGTATTTTTTGAAATCGTTTGATAATATTACTTCAGTACTGAAGTTTTGAACTATTCTATAATGGCATTGCAATAACCAGCAATACCGGTCTCCTTCACGGTCGCGCATTTGCATCGAAAATAACTCTTTGCGACAGGGTGAGCGGTGCGACGCTTGTCTGCCAATCAGGCGCTACTTTCCAACAGACAAGTTACAGGCGATAAACAAAACGCCGGTATCTAGACCGGGCTATAAACCTAGTTGTATAACATCTACGCAGTGCTAAATTGACTGAGTAAGGAAGGGCTGACCAAACGCTTTTAAGCGAGGGCTAACGAATAAATCGGAAATAATATTTCGTTTAAGGCTTGATTCATTCCATTTTGTATTTTATGTGAATGAGATATAAGACGGAATCGAATTATAGTCAAATCGATTCCAAATTGGTCAGAAATAAACGTTAAAGAAATCGGTGAGAATTTGACATAGAATTTAGAAGCGAAATGTTACAAGACGTGAAATAAGCACGAATTCAATTTAATTCAATTCATTTATTTGTGTAGGTTTATAACATTGTTATAACATAGTAATAATTATATAAAGTACCAGTACAATCTTACTGTGCTACGGTGCTTTTTAAGATATTATCGAATTGATAATCCTTCCACCATGCACTCCACGCTTTTTTTTTAATAAAACATATTTTTCTTACTTACATTTATTAAAATTTATTTTCTATTTTTTAGTTTGGTTTTCTATATAAAGCGTTTGTGTTTTTGTTTTTTAGTTTTTTAAACTATTATTTATTTTAGATTAAGTATGGATCTTATACACCTTTTTTGCGCAATAAAACCCGTCCTCTTTGTTTGTACTGTTACCCCAGAAAATCACGAAAGGAGAACCACGAAAGGAGACGTGTTAAGTTCCCTGATCACACTATTGTTGAGTCTAAGTTCTAAGGTCCCTTTTAAGACCTCTTGAACCTGACTGGAGTGACAGGCAGCAACAACGAATGAACTAAGGGAAAGTTGGATTTACGATCACGGGATGTTTATTGCTCCTTTTGTATTACACGTTACACTTAATTATTTTAATTTTATCGTTTATTTCTTCTTCGGATTTATGAGAGTTACATTGAACTTAATAAATAATGGCGTAGTATATTTTAATTGGCGCTTTAAAAGTTAATTTTCTCCGTTACTTATTACTTCATTATACACTGATAATTTATATTTTGTAAGATAAATGCAATTATAGTTCGACATGTTCGTGCCTTCTTTATGACTTCGTTGTCGTATTATATCTTGACGATTATAAATATTTTAAATTCAAGTGTGGTTGTAGCCAGGAACAAGTGATCAGAGACAAGGATTTGACCATCATATTATGTCAACGTCATGTCATTAGTGGTTTGCAACACTGATATAGTGGCCATTTTTTGAACCGCGAACAAAACAGAAGATATAGGAAAATGCCCGGAAAGGTGGTGTGTTGCGTTTAGCTGGATAATCTCGGATTAATGAAAAATGGCCTGTGTGTAAATGCTATGTCTCTATCGTTGTGTTATCGTCAATATAATTGTGCGATTGTCCAGTAAAAATCCTGTTGAAATACGAAACCCTTTTGTGCAATATTGGATGTCCAAACCTGGAGCAGTTTGACCCAGGCGAAAGACGAGTCAAGGTCTCCGAAGGTTGAAAGGACACTTTTGCCGCATCTGCCGACATCCTACAAATATTATAAATGTAAATGTAAGTTTGTTTGTTACGCTTTCACGCGAAAATTACTTAACCGATCATCATGAAACTATGTACACATATTCTTGGAGGTATTAGAAGTAACAAAGGATACTTTTTTATGAAAAAAAAATATTTTTTACGATAGATATTTATATGGCAAAACAACGTTTGCCGGGTCAGCTAGTATATTATATTTGATGTTTTTGGATTTGAACCACAGTTCAAACTGCAGCTCGCTGTCAGCTGTCATGTTAGAATACAAAGCTACCTTCACAACCTTTACAAGTGCAACGCCTACGTAGCGCTTCCTAGACTCCCAAGGCCCAAGGCCCACGGGGACTCGGCCCATGCATATGCAAACACTGTCATAAAATAATGTGAGAGCTAATGAAACGCGGAACCAAGCTTATGTAAAACAGGGCAAGTGTGGGTGTGACTCACGGTCCGATGCAGTGTTATACTATGCTTATAATTGTAATAATAAATCGATGATTAGCGCGGTCACTTTGATTGTGCTGGTAGGATTCATATTTAAGTGCTTCCGTGCTTCAGACGCAAGTTAAGCTGGAGTTAGGCCTGCGGGGAGGCTGTGTGCTCCGTTGCCAAGGTTGACAGCTAACGAAAGACTAGGTGTCCTAGGTAGCATTATAACCCTAACACATTTACTTATAAAAACAATAAACTTATTGAGTACCTACTAGTGATCTGCCCCGGCTTCGGCACAGTACAATCATCTATGAATTCTACCCGTGTCTTAATATACTAACTTGAACAAAAAACGGTTATTATTGCAATTTTCGTTAGTATCTCTATTTTTTTCAATAATATACAGCCCATGATGCTTGCTGATAAAATAACTTTTTATAGCTTTGTGGCGCAGTGGGCCAAGAGCCTAGTGAGATGCAGAAGGTTGCGGGCTCGATTCCCGCGTAGGGAAAATATTTTTCTCGGGTCTGGGTGTTTCTATGTATAATATTTATGTATGTACAAAAAAAAAGTATATTAGTAGTACTTATATCAGTAATGTGTTAATCATAACACAAGCTCTGCTTACTTTGGGGCCAGATGATGCTGTGTGAAATGTCCGGCATTATTATTGTAATAGCTCTGTAATATCTATTAGTTAAGAATTTCTAAATCCATGTGCGAAGTGCACGAAGGGAGCCTCTGAGGCGCACTTAGATCCTATCACCACACTGGTACAAAATAACTAGTGACACTATAAAAAGGTGAAGTTAACATACTCTACTCGCACATATATAACAATAACAAACGTGCTCCAGTTATGTACGGACACCCGGTAAAATATGTAACACTAGGTATGGAATTAGTTGATGACTTTGTCTACAGCAATAATTACAATAACATACAGAATAATCTACAATAATATAAAATACATTTTAAACAAGTGATCTATCTAAAGACCGTTTAAAACGATCTGTAGATAGCTCAACTGATCCAGATCATTGGAATTGGTATTGCAAAGTTTGGTTTAATTTACACTCTTAATTACTAATCAATTCAATAGTTCACACAAATGGATACTTTAGACAGTTTCGTTAAAAAATAGCACCTTCAAGGCACATCTTTGCGAAAGAATTTATGTTGATCCCTTCGAATATCAACTTGAATGCAAATAGACCCCGACGCCGACGGAAACCATGCCTTATTCAAAACTCAGTTTATTCAAATGTATTTTCGGTTTCATAAGAAACGGAGACCGTCACGTCACCACTATATTACGGCTGTGGAAGTGGCATAGTTGAGGTGCCACTTCCACAGATCACAGACACTACCAACCATCATGAGTTTTGGTATGTTTTAAGCGTTGATTCTACTATCGAACGTTAACGAAGTAATATTTCTTCTTTTATTTTTGCGTGCACAAATCACAATAATGCTGTACATGCATCATCTAGCCCCAAAGTAAGATAAGCTTGTGTTATGGGAACCAGATGATTGATTTATTACTTATATAATTTTTCTTGTAATCCATACATATTGTATATAGAAACACCCAGACCAAAGACAAATATTTGCTGATCATTCAGCAATCATTCTGTTTCTCCAGGCAGGCCTTTGCCCACTGCGCCACAGAGATCAAATATACAATTATTCCCAGTTGCATTTCTATTTCATTGATATGACAAATTATACTTAAAAGTCTTAATTTAATACTAGTCTTACAAGTCTTGTATTTTAGCAACTTACGTGCTCTTGCTTGTAAAGTATCAATATACTCGTAAGGCAGTACTGCGGTATAATTACAAAAGATTGTAAATAGCGGGAGCTGTTTCTTGGCAACTAAGGTTACGGTAGAGAACAGAACGTTGATTGAGGAAGGTATAAAGCATGCCCTGAGCTTTACAAACACGGCTTTAGATATTCCAAGTATTTTTTCTTAGTCTGTAACGACTCTATAAAGTTTTATTGTTAGTGATATAAATATAGTCTATCAGAAACATATTGAGCGTGTCTGTTCAAATGATGATCCTATTGAACCTTCTGCCCTTGAATTTGCATAAAACATGGGAAAAAAGTTGTGTTATTTCAATTATTTATTGGCAATTTCTATAAAAATAGGTACAATACCTAGTTCGTATAATTCAGTGGCCTGTCAGCTCAGTAGCTAGTAGCTCTGTCTTCTGCGCTGTAGGTTGAAGGTTCGATTCTCTCGCAGGATAAACATGTGCGTTATGATCATAGGTGTTCTGTGTCTTGGTGTAGTATTATAAGTATCTATTAAAAAATACATAAGTATACTATCAGGCATCTGGCGCCATAATACAACCTATGCTTAGTTTGGGGCTAGAGAGTGTTGCGTGCATTGTCCACCAATATTTATTTATTAATAATTTAGCGACCAACTTTTCTGACGGAATAAAATACCGCATCTTCGCCATGATGACTATCTATAGCCGGACCGGAAAATAACCCAATTTCAGACAGTTTTTTTTTGCGAAATTTGGTCACAGAACCGAATAGAAAACCGTAACAGAATCTGTTCAAAATTGGGTCACATTTTATTCAATTCAAAAATATTCAATTTAAAATGGAGTTTTAGTTAAAAATATCATGACACAACAACACGACCACTCCCAAAGGGCAACGTCCCCAAGACACTGGTGCCGTGAAATAATTTTGAAAACGCGATGAGTTTTTGTTCCCTGGGGACCCGGGGTGTCGAGTCGACTTCAAAATGCTCAAATATGTAAGCCCTATCAAGATCGGCATATTTGCGTTTTTTTAGTTCCTCGGTACATTCAGCCGCCGCATCAGCTCTAACCGAAGTCCCCGACCAATGGGATGCGGCCAATCTACGCAAGTAGCATCCCATTTAAAATAAAATATATGTTTTTAAATTTTGTAAGGTGTAATCAGTATCGCCGTTAGTAAATCTTGTAGTTACGTCATGACTCACGAAGCCCCAGTTCACTATTGGATTAACAAGACCTACAAGTTCACCCCACGACTGGAACCAGTGACCTGGAGTATTCGCAATAGTGCCAAGTAAAAAGTTAAGGAGAGTGGAGAATCTTAGTCACTTTGAAACATACAGATATCGATGTAAAAGATGTACTTCAAAAGGTTTTTAAAAATACTGTGTTTCGATGTGTCGATGGTAATAAACGTAAATTTACTCGGACCTACCCTGAGACTCCTCTTAGTCTTAGTGATCCTTGTGATTTTATTGACTATACTATTGACCTTTAAGGGCATCTATGTAAAAATTTGTAATTTAAAAAGGTTTTAAATAAATGCAGTTTCCCGATATTTGCCGATAACCGTAAATCTACCTTGAAAAGCTCAAGTAATCCTTGTGATTTTATTAATAAAAATATACTTGACCTTTGATTGTCGTGACTATTTATTCATTATTTTTTACCACTCCGAACCGTTTACATAAATGGAAGGGCGAGTCTACACAACTCTAAGAAGGAATGTTATTATCAACACCTTAAATCTAACATTGCTCGAGACTCCCACGTCAATTTGTTTGCAAAATGTCCGCAATACACAACTATTCTCATCGCCAATTAACCCAAACACTTCGTGTACAAATAATGAGTTTGCATAATAGAGGGTCCACTCCACACGACACGTCTTTTCTACGCCCGGCGCGTGTCTCTCTGTCGGACTGTCACGTCGGTACAGATGAGACGTGTCTATCTAAATTCGAATAGAATTCTTTAATTTAGAAGTTCACGAGGTTGTTCTTATTTTGTTTTATCTCATACCAGCTTCTGCCTTTTGTTTCATCCAAATTATTGCGGCCGTTACGGCATAATTGAGCAACAAATAAACATATAAACATCTACAACCTAGATGGCGCCACAGGTAAAGTAAGAACGCGTTATTGATGCGTTTTTAAATTTGCTACATCGTAACAATTTGCAAAACCGTTGCAAATTTGTGTCTGGCTGGTTAGACTTTTTCATTGGGCTTTCGCTGCGAACTTCATGCCTTCGGCACTTTACCTGATACAAGAAACCAATGGAGACTGATGTTAGTCTTCGGTAATAGTAGAGTCGTGTGTTGACATTTATGTCAATGATATAAGGAACAAAATGCAATGATTAACTGTCATAATAAACAAACCCTATAGACTGATGTCTGCGGAAAAGACAGCACCGTGTGGGCCAACCTTTAGTTGAATGTCACGTAGCTGTTGGGATCGCTCGAAGCATCGTAAAGAACTCATTGACTCAATCGTTTATCAATAGGGTTGCATAGTGTGGAAACTATAGCGTAAATAGTTCCGTAATGCGCATAATACGACGCAAAAAAGGGGGAAAGGATTAAGTCTGTATCTTATTTGTTTGGAACATAGTAGCTCCCAAACTGGTGGACCGTACCTGGAAAAGTGACCGCAATACCCGTTTCCGTTCTTCTGAGTGCACACTGTCGGTTTTCAAAAGTTCCTTTTCACAACAGGACAAGCAGACTTACTTCTCAGTACCATTTATACCTTATCAGTCTACTACCCTGAAGAACAAAACGCTTTGTTCACATTTATAATGCGTACAGTAAAGGATTGAAATACTTTGCCGTCGTCTGTCTTTCCTGAAAACTACAATCTGGGTCTCTTCAAGTGAAGAGTAAATTGGTGTCTTCTAAACCTTCGTGCCCCATCGTCGGCCACATCGTCGCTTACCACTAGGCGAGATCGTGGTCACACATAGGTCTATGTGTGATAAAAATAAGTGTTTAGGCTGGCTTTTGGAGCGGCTTATTAAATCAGTCACAAGTTTTGGCAATTCAACTGACTCATACGAAGTAGTATTGAAATTGGTAGGTATGCTGTTTCCAAAATATTCTAGTTGGTGTTTTTTTTAATACGAAAAAGCTTGTTTATTTCCTTGTTTCTAGTGACTCTTGTGATTTATTGAGGAACAATCGATTTGTCTTTATTATTGAGGTTATGAAGTCAGTGCTGGGTCACTCTACGATAGACATTCCTGCGGTTACGTTTGCGGTTTCCCTTTCAATAGTTAAGTAGGCATGTTACGAGTATAGGTAGGTATTAGTCGGTACGTAACTTATAGTACGTTGTGCGACCCTTAACAGAACATAGTCCACGTTTGCTTAGATTCTGGAACTACGAATTAAAGATAATATTAGTTTATTAACTCAAGAGCTGCTGCCCAGGCTTTGGCCGCTTGGTATATCAGTAAAAAGTAGCTAGTATGTAAATCCAGGTTCACAAAGGCAAAGTATTTAAAACGTATATAGATATAAAATCAATACACGTTCTAAATATTTTGCCATTACAATCTGGGTCTCTACAAGTCAAGAGTGAATAGGTGTCTTCTAGACCTGCGTGTCCCATCGTTAGCCGCATCGTCGCTTACCACCTAGCCAGATCGTGGTCAACCGTAGGTCTATCGATGATAAAAAAAAGAGTTTCATCTAAATCGGTTCACAAACGCCTGCAAAATTTTATAATATTTGTAGAATAGTAGCATCAAATTTGCGAGAGCAAAACCGCGACCAGAAGCTTCATTTCTCCTTGCAACAACTTTTAATTCAACACCCATGCAAAGATTTAAATTCAAACCTACAATTCGGTAATTGTAGCGGCCAACTGGCATGTGCCAATTACCGGCCCTTTACCCTGCTGGGCCCTAAGGGGAATATTTAAACTGTCACTGTTCTTACACAAGCAGAGGCGGGTATACTAAATTACCTTCCAGAACATTTTGTTTAGGTTATCATATTCCAGACAGCCGAAAGATTATAATCTACCGAATATACATAATACTTTACATTGTAAATTTTATCGTGAGTTTACAATATTCCGATTGTAATCTTCCTGGTTTTATTATAAACAAACAGTTTATAGAATTATTCTAGAATAATAATTACATATCTATTTATAGAGTATGTTTGTACTATGTTAAAATTCAAACTATTGACTGCTTCTATGGCGCAGTGGGTTTTTGACCGTGACGTGAAAAGTGCTAGTTTGCTTGCCAGTACTTGACCATGAAAGCGACGTCGTGCGTGTACCCCGCGAAAACATACCCTATGAATTTTTAGAACAAATTATTATAACAAAGACATTGACATTGAAATAGTTACCCTACCTTTAGTTACCTACCTACGTTTCTATCCTTCTTCTTTTTTGTTAATGGCATGTGACATAATAATGTCAATTTTGTCAGTGTCAAGTGTTTATAGTCAATTTGTTTGTTAATAAAGTCTTAGTGATGGTCAATTGTCAATTCTAAACGTCATCGCGGAATAGCCGTCTAGAATTTTCTTGGGATTCCTCGTCGTTAAAATCACATTGCACCATAATACCCATATAATTCAATTGTCCATACTTGTCCTATGTAGTCATAATTTATTAATAAAAATTCCGCTAAGATTACTGAGTAAAACATGCAATAAAACGAGAAAAAAATATTAAATTATCAGAGCTATGTTAAGTCAAAGTCAAAAGATACTTTATTCAACACAATCACAAGGATCACTTTGAAACGTCTTACATACTAGGTGAATTTAGGTGCCAATTCATCCTAACCCAAGCCCGAGAAGAACTGGCAAGAAACTCGTCTTGGTCCTAGCGCTTTTTTACATGATCCATCTTATAACTACCTTAACTACGAAAAACTAATACAAAAGTTACTTCATGAAATGACAAACGAAGAATCTACGTTTCTATCCATTCTATCTATCCGTGTTTCTGTTACAAACCACCCCCGCGCTTGTCAACGCTATTCGCTATCATTCTGACAGAACCCTGGTTCGTTGTCAAATGGAATTATTGTTTATAATTACTCTGTGCTTTATAAGGTGCACGCCCTTCGTGGGCCGATAGTGTCTGAGTGGTGAATTTGAGTAACTATGTAGCGATCGATTTAAGCAATGGTCTCAAAATTTACAAGTTAAGCGTTCACGTTAATAATATATTTGCTCAATCATTTACTAATGGAATATCGATCACTGTCTCAGGGGTACTGATTATTGTAGTAAAATGTCCATAAACTAATTAACTAAAACGTATCCAAACTAAAAATCGTTTGGTCTTTCGAGCCGGAAAGTTTTGAGAAATACCCAATTACGTATCTGTTTCGATTCAGGCACTGTTTTTATATTTCGAAACCATAGATGACCTATAAAATCTTCAAACCGATTGATAGTCTTCCTTATTTGTATCCAACTCGATAAACCATCAGATAAACCCAATCTCAACAATACTAGCATGCTCGTCTCGCGTCCTACGGAATGCGTTGCGCAAGCGCAGCGCACCCACGACGATTCACCTGCGCGCTTCCGTGTGCACTTGCCCAATACTGGGGCTGTTTACAGGACACGGCCAATGGATAAAGCATGTCGTGTCAGTATTTGCGAAGTTAAGAGTCCTGGCCATTTGCTGAGGAACTACTTATAGTCTGTGTTTCATTAAACTATCCACACATAGATTTTTTGAGTGCTTTTCCGTTGTAGTTTATACTATAACCATTTACCATCAGGTGGGACGTATGCTTGTTTTCCAGCTCGGTTGCATAAAACTATACGTGTCGGAATTATACGGCTTCGCGAGTAGGTACTGTACTGATTACCAATCTCGCACTTTTAGAGTGACATCGTGAATTGATTATGATTTATCATTTAAATAAAATCGTATCGTAAACTGTAGTGTTACTCACCAGGAACTAAGCACTATGCGATCGCGGTGATGTAAACACCCGCGATAGTAATCGCTTTGATTTATAGCATTCCGCGCAATTCGTCCTCATTACAACATGCTCTATTAATAGCACCCTTACCCTATTTATGGAATACTCGGTTGCACTATTGAGAAAAATATTTAAAGAAATTAATATTCTGACAATTGCTTTACAATATATTATATGAAAATTTGTTATACTCTCATAAAAATAGAAATGGGTTCCAAATAGTGATCTTCATAGAATAAATACTAGGAACAGAAATCTATTATACATCCCTAGGTTTCGACTAGAAAAAGTAAATAAGTCCTTTATGTGTTCCCCACGTGGTGCGCTTCTAAAATAAGCTTCCTGAAAATGCAACTAAGCTGTCAATTGAGAAGTTTAAAGCTTACATAAAGGGTTTACAGAAAGCGTATTTTAATAGAAATTACTATATTATTGATAAGAATGCATGGCCGCCTGTTGCTCTGCCCTCAGACAGTTAATCGACACATTTGTAATGTATAAACTCTCTTGTATTCGTTTTTCGTAGTTAAGGTAGTTATAACATGGATCATGCAAAAAAGCCCTAGGACGAGTTTCTTGCCAGTTCATACTACTAAATTCACCTAGTTAGTAAGACGTTTCAAAGTGATCCTTGTGATTGTATTGAATCCTTACTCCTTACTAATATTATAAACGCGAAAGTTTGTATACATACAAACTTTCGCGTTTATAATATTTGTTTGTTACTCTTTCACGCAAAAACTACTACATGGATTTAAATGAAACTTTTCAATAATATAGTTTATAAATTAGAATAACACATAGACTATAATTTATAAAGATATTGCGTTATTTGTCCAAATTATAACGATAAGTGTCAAGTTAGTAGAAAAAACATCTGCCATTTGCGAGCTATTCTAGCGTGCACTGCAAAAACCGTTAGAATTACACGAAGTACTAACCCTGCGCAGACGAAGTCGCGGGCACCAGCTAGTAAAATATCTTTTGACTTTGACTTTTTAGTGACTTTTCTCTTTAGTTCCTAATTATGGGAACTAAGGAAGCAATATAATCTTGCATGTTTCTAAATCTCTATAATACACACCATTTCGCATAGGCTAGGCTAGTTAAAGCTATTAAAGCTAGCTCTCTCAACGGTAAAACATTATAATGTGCGTAATTTTATAACATAAGTCTTAAAGATAACGTCTAACACTTTCGTTATTACTCTAAGTGTTGATTATTATCTAGATCGCTACTAACATTAGTTGTCTGTCAGTCTGTATATTTTATGTGACTTATCGCGATGTCTCCATGTATGGATAAGATTTACTGTCCATTTAATTTAGTTAAAGTTTTTGCTTAACCGACTCTCATACACAACACATGAAACATCGAGGTAAGAAGTGATGAAGAAGTATAAATCACAAGATTTAATATTTTGTGTTTATGTTTTTGACGCCTGTTCGTTGCGCCGCGGTCAATCCTTAAGAATACACTAGTCAGCGGTACAAACTCATCAGTGGGGGCAGATAAAATGTATGCTATTTCACCTAGCACAGTGCAAGACAAGGATATACGTGCACGAAAGATGTGATAAGCAGTAAGGAAATAGTGTTATAATGATTTCTAATCATATGATCAGATTAGACTACAATTTGTGTATAAAACGACCGTGTAAAAAATATGAACACACTTTTAGCTGAAGGGTTCTCATGAAAAAACTACTGAATGTATCTATTCGTAATAAAGTTATTTGAGCTCTTGAATAAATAAACTATGCTTGTATTGGAATCATTATGGAGTTTTCATGCTCCGTATGCTACTTATTTACGCCCAAAATTGTGCTAAAATCAGTGTTGAAATACGTTTTTTTTTGAGGCTTGATCTTTCAAACCCGAACCTTTTACGATCCTGTTGAATAGTACAAGCGATACAAGCGTAGATTATGACGAGATAAATTTATATGACTCTTCGTTTTCATTGTTTAACATCAGACGGTGGAGTGATCACCCTTCGCCGTTTGTATGGAAAGATAATCGACTTGTTCACTCTTAAAGAACATTCTCGTCATTCGAGATTAAGACTGTCATATATAGCTTCTCTGCAGACTTCTTGCTTCGAGCGCTGGAATCAATGTTGTTTGTCGTTTAACGTTTCGAATTTATTTTTGGTCTATGTCAATAGAATACATTATTGAGATAGTATCTGTTCAATATTTAGTAAGCCCGTCGTTATCGCTGGTACTGAAATGCGTAATAGTTTCAGACATGCCAGTTGTAAAATAGATCAACTTCATCACGCACTATGCCGCTCCTATTTGTAATACTTTCCAGTTTCAGCCCTCATATACACATTATGTTTCAGCCCTCATATACGCATTAAGCAGGGTTTCCGTAATCCTACCAGCTACCAAACAATTTATTGCATAAATTTATATTAATTATAACTAGTGGTCGCACATTGATCGAAACTCGTCCATAATTAAATTGAATGTCTATTTTTTTATGCATAATTAAAAAAAAAAATTAGCTTTCTTTAACACGTGAAGCAAACACTTTGTACTTGCGAAAATTGCGCTGAATTGCAATTATAAGTATAAAATGAAATTTTATACTCCTCCGTCAGCGCAATTTTTGTAAAAATTTCATACTCCTCCGTCAGCGCAATTTTCGCAAGTACAAAGTGTTTGCTTCACGTGTTAATATGATTAGTAAATTTAATCAGTTTAATCGTCATAACTATGACATTTCAAAGAAACTTTATAAATCCAAGCGAGAT
This sequence comes from Lampropteryx suffumata, assembly GCA_948098915.1. Taxonomy (NCBI): domain Eukaryota; kingdom Metazoa; phylum Arthropoda; class Insecta; order Lepidoptera; family Geometridae; genus Lampropteryx; species Lampropteryx suffumata. The sequence goes on along the minus strand of OX402546.1, from coordinate 2,266,905 downwards.
AATCGGTTTCTGCTTCTTGTGTGATTGCTGCCTGATGGCTAGTGCCAAGTCCGTCACTAGTCACTCCCTGGTGTATGATTAGTGGAAATAGCCGTAATAAACTGTGATTTGCGTTGGAATGTGCTCTGGACGTCGCCGGGGAAATAGCAAAAGGCGGTCCTAGCGGCCTACGAAGCTACAAGCGTACGATACGATAGCTATCTATTATACATAGTATACCAACCTAATACTGTAATAATTATAAGATTGTATAGTATGTGGTTAGTACTACCTACAGTTTTCTTTTAATCGATCGGCTTACAATCTGAATGCCAGTTATTAGAAAAACATGTTTAAAATGACACGCACCCGACTCTACATCCTCTGATTTTAATGATTTTGAGTATCACCATGCCAATACCATTCCTTCAAAAACAAACATGAATCTTTTTCAGCAAGGGAGACTTGAAAACAGAACAGCGTTCATTCGTTTCACCCATTATTACTCTGAATCATCTTGGAAAACTTTCCAAATCGTAATTTTTGCGACTTGCAAGCAACACTTACAAAAAGCACACCGCTCGCTGGGTCGTTCCGACCGGGTCGACCCTGCCCATAATTGGCTCCATTATTGGTCCAAATTAATAAGACCAGATTTAATTTACTAATTATTAATGGATGATTAAGCTGATTTGTCACGTTAAACGCGTGTTTTGCACGATTATCGCGATTCAGTTCAATTTCATTTACTTCACTTCACTTCACTTCACGTGTCGTCGGATCGAACGAAAAGCTCCGCCCACTTTGGGATTTTATCACTACGACGACGAGCGGTAACCGTAAATCGTCACAGACGTAATGTTTTAATTCAGTACCGCGAACAAAAAATCATAAGTAGTCACAAACTTAAATTATTTTACATGTTTATGTGCGACTTTTGGTCAGCATGACCCTTTCTCGCGGTGGTCGGGTAAAAAGGTGTCTGCAATTCTGCATAATCAGTGCTGATGCTGTCTGTCTCCGTGTGAAATCACACTTCCCAAACCCGTCTCAGTTTTTGCTAATATCTTAAATTCGTAAGTAGGTTGGCGGATCTTAAAGACGTGGTTACTTTACGTAAATCAGAACGCTGGGTATCGCTCGGTTGAGACTAAAAAAAAAGCAGCTATGGTTTCGAAGAAGTGGCCGTAAATGACGATCATGGAGCTGGTGCTCAGGTGGATGAATATCTCACCCGTATGACGTCATCACCTGAAATGTTCATGACTACATCTGCGTGAGATACTCATCTCACTTTCCGATAATAAAGTCAGTATCCTTTCCTCGTAGGTCATAAATACATATACCTGTTCTGAAAAAACCAGAAAAAATATTTGGCACTACCAAATAGGCTAGGCGACGTTTCGGCTAAACGTCGAATTTGACTGACTGGACAAAACATGGATTACTCCAGATATTTACCAGTCTTTGAGCCCAACGCTTTCAGCCAGTAGCTAAACGCGTAGGCTGACCGTCAAAAGTTGGTCTTATAAATAAATAAATGATGATTGCTCTCTCAAGTGTATGCCGGCCTGTCTGTAATTTGGAAATTCGCCCTCCGGCATCGATAAATATTCAATTTCTTTCCATAAACTTGTCGATTCAGCGAAAGAATGTTTATGACCAATCAAGTGATAGCGTGACTAAAAGCGAAAACAGACAAGTGAGGTGAAGGATTGTAAAAGATACACATAGTTATTAAGCAGAATGTTCAACTACTTACCTACCAGATCTGTTTTAAACCGCATTAAGATGAGGCAAAGATTGCGTTTTGCCTCACATGCCCAGTTCCTATTCGCGACCAAAAAAACCAACAATCCGTCTGTTTTAAACATTATTAGTGTGTTCGTAAAGTAAATGCAAGTTTACATTTTAAGATTGAGAGTAATCGCCACTCCAATGTTTAGCGTCGATTTTGAGTGAAGTTTCCTCGCTCCTCGCTTTCTGTGTCAAATGGTAATCGTCACTTGACCATCGAGTTGTCTAGCATTATCAGCTGTCCTACTAGCAGGGGTGGAGTCAGGGGCTCTGGTTAGCAGATATAAGGGTACCAGACTACTAGTAACAACGAAATCATAAATATCATCTATAAATACTTGTATCCCCATTTTGTGTGCCTATGTCAGAAAGTGAGATGAATATTTCACGTATTTTATCATCTCCGCCGAAAACTGGTGTTTTGGGGTAGTATGGCGTCATATTACGTAGAATGAAGCATTTTTAACGTGTATCATGGAGCATGTTAAACTGTTGGACCCAGCTACTAGACCAGCTACAGCTACTAGTAGTGGACAAGCCATGAAAGTCTTGGGCTTTGGTGCCACACTTGTTTCTAGAAGCCATCTACTGTTTAAAAGAGGATGATTTCTCAAGAGCCCGAAAACTTGACTACAACTCTGGTGGCCTGGCGACCAATTACACGGATAGTGATAAATCAGCGACGCTCCTCAATCGGATATCTTAACCGGAGGTAGCGTGGTGCAAGTGGGACGCTGAGCGGCTTTATAGATCATGTTAAACTATGAAGCTTGTCAAAGTTAAGACTAAGCAGTGTTTTATCAATCACATACAAGGATATCGTAAAAAATAAATGGACCGTTACAAGTTACAAAATGAACAGGTGAGCAGACTTTACCAGCGAGCGAAGCGAGTCGCGTACTTTTTCTAATCACCAAACACGCACTTACTAGTATGTACGGTCCAGATTTGGATGGGTGAGAATCGTATTGACAGAGGCACTCCGGCAACTCAAAGTATCCATATTTTGGACAGGGGTCCAGTGCTCAACTGATAATAGGTTTAGGCTCGCGATCATTTGCAGTGTGCACCACAATTCACCACATGAACTAAAATATCCGGTCTAAATGTCAGTGATCTGACAACTGAATCGTTTCGGCTGTATTGGGCCCGCAGCGCTCTCATTTATGAAAGTTCCGGACTAAATAAAAACGAAAGTATGTCTCGAACTTCACGCTTCAGGGAAGCTCGGTATCTTTTTTCTGACATAAAGGGCTAATTTCTTTTGACTTTAAAAGGTTTCGGTTTTTCTTCGAGCTCTTCATAAATAAGGACAAAGAAAGTGATGATACTAAATTGGCTGCACCCATCAAACAATGTTAAATGAGGCACGATCGTTCCTGTAATGCAATTTTATGATAAATGACACTTCAATCTGTTATCTGTCATTACGACATTGGCACAGTGAGTCAGCAGTTAGATTGACAGTTCGAAATCTCGTAAGCAGCTTAATGCGGATCAGCTGATTGGAATGTGTGAGACCGATTTGCGTCTGATTTTCATGTTTGAGTGCTGTTTAAGGAAATACTGCAGCTTAGAATATGCTTAGATCAAATCCTTTGAGTATGTACTTAGAACCTTGTAAGTTCGTATAAACTGGTGGCAATTCCTTGCGACCGTTTAGAAGCTGTTCAGAGACCAAGAAAACATTTCAACTGTAGTTATAACCGTGGGACAAACATGTTTACAACAAAGTTACACCTAGCTAATAACAACACGACATCCGACGAGTTATCTGTGGTCAACGCCTCGAACAATGATCGAGATTGGGATCTACGACCGCTCGGATGCGCGGGCGCACAGGAACCGGAAGTGTCGTGTGTCAAACAATGCCCTATTGTGGCAGTAATTACCTGCGTCGGATTCTATGACAGAGGCTAGGTGGTCGTAGATATGTGCCAATTCCATCGAATAAAGTGGGTATGAAAACGCGTCAAATGTCGATTTTTTCTTGAGTTCGAAATATATAAGATGTTCTTCCAAAACTCTACTAAGATAATATAGTAATCTCAAGTAGACAATAATTTGACATATTAATATAGAATGTTTCTTCTTCTTCTTCGTTAAGATGGCATGTATCATAATTATATAAATTTGTCAAGCGTTTAGATTCTTTACAGTAAGACAGTCGCATGTTGTCGTTCATCATTTGCTGTTTTATATAAAATGGTGATTTTTTACATAAAACAATTATACGGGTTATTTTTGCTCGAATCATAAAGAAACACAAAACTTTTATTCCAATTAATCCACACACCCGAGTCGATAATCTAGCTTTATTTGAAAAAAAATCGACAAAATTACTAATAAAACCCGAAAAACCACTAGAAAATAAATGATATAAAAGTGCAGTTTGAATTAAAAACGCGATCATGAAGGACGCATGACAAATGTAGCCAAAATGTCATAATACTATTGTCACGTGTGCAACTGCCCTTATAGCAGCCATGTTATAATTTGACACATTAAAATACAATCAATTTACAAAAACTATAACACATGTCTTATTCATTAAGCATTTATTATACATATTTATAACGCAATATTTTATTATGCAGGTATCTACATCAGATGGTATTTCAAAATAAACACATTTCATCATACATCATGGTACCTAGTGGAATTTGCATCTGAGGGCTTCAGGTGACAATGCACTTTGACCAGAAATGGTCACTGTTTGCTTTCACGCGAAAACTACTTAACCGATCATCATGAAACTTTGTACACATATTCTTGGAGGTCTTAGAAGTAACATAGGATAGGATAGGATATTTTTATGAAAAAAAAAAATTGTTTTACGAAAGATATTTATATGGCAAATAAACGTTTGCCAGGTCAGCTAGTACTAAATAAATAATATTAATCATCATCATCATCATCATCATCATCCAGCCTGATTACAATCACTGCTGGGCATAGGCCTCTTTATTACGCAAGTCTCATTCAGTGGTTTTCAATTACGACAATGCACACAATACCATCTAGCCCCAAACTAAGCATAGCTTATAGTGACCAGATGACTGATATAATTTATATTTTAAATACATATGTACTTATTATATATTTGCTGCTTTGGAAGTGCCTTGTGCTAAGGGTGATAAATGAGGGAGTATTTCTCCCTGGTTAGCCATATTTGGTACAGCAGTCGCTCTCTTTAGTTAACTCACTTAGTACATTTGAGTTTATGTGAATAAAAGTAACTGTAAGTGGTTTTTATTTTCTTTTATAAATTATGGACTACCTTAAATTTTCTGAAATAAAATATATTATTATTATTATACATTATAACACCGAGACTCCAGACACAACGAACACCTATGCATCTATGCATGATGACCTAGGAATCGAACCCGCAAAATACCTATACTAAATAATACAACTACTGCAAGAGACTGTAATTAAGATGCTTACAAAATTTAAAAGATTTGCTAGGTAATATTATGTCAGACACTTTCACTAACGAATTATCGAAATTACAACAGCCAAAATAAATCAAGCATCCACTGTTATTAACGTTCATATTTAATCAAATTCGATTAAAAATCTTTTATTTATTCAATTCGCATCGGATTCCAATCCGAGATGGCTATCTGTGTGAATGATGATGTATATTCGGTAACTGCGTTTTGTTCGAGGCCGGGCGGGCATCGATGTTTCGTGAGGTGGAAACTTTTGTTTATTTATCTTATTGAATATACCTAAAATTAGATGGGCTAATATTTAGTACTATTCTGCCAATCTATTCCTAATAAGTTAGACACGCATGCAATCGGCTGAGATGCATGCACCTCACTCCCGCAATTGAAAAGCCATGCAAAGCGTTAGTAAAAAGATAGACACCATCCATGCATGCAACCTCAAAATTAATTAATTCGACATGTGTTTCGCCTCCACGAGGCATCCTCGCACAATTGACAGACAATTGACTCACTCCACACATTGACGAAAAACACTCTGCTCTGCAGACTGTTGCTTCGCCGAACGCGGGATTGAAACTGAACCAGCGTCATGCATCGTGTCGTGTCAAACTCATTAGGAATATATTGACGGAATAGTACTAAATAATTGTCAATCTTTTTAATGTATTGTAATGGATTTGCGCAAAGTCACGCCTGAATCAATTATCTTTAATATACCTGGCAAAAGGCTTGTTCGTCATTATCTTCTGTCCTTTTACCACGTTAAGTGGGGTTGGCACAACAGATTCTTCTGATCTACTCCCCTCTATCACTCATCACCCTCTATCATCTCCTTTTTTACACTTATCATATTTCACACACACAGTCCATATTTTCTTAGGCCTACCTCTACCCTTATTTACATCCACATTCAAATCCATCACTCTTCTAGTGACCCTTCACTGCCACAGGACAGCGTCCCTAAGACACTGACGGCATTGCCACTTCGAATGGCAATGGTAATAGTTTGGGCAAGATAAGAGCCAGCTCTATAAAAAAAATATGAAAATTAGTGGCAACATTATCGGTGCCTCGAAAAAAGTTCATGATAGCAAGAAGTAGGTATGCGAACGAACAAAGTCGCGGGGAGTTATAAAAGTTTTAGTTTCGCAAATGCACTCCAAATTGAGAAAATAATATAGAAACACGAAAACAGTAAAGTGAAGTAAAATGTGACCGCAAAGTTCTGAATCGATAGAAATCGGCGCCCGCGGCTGCAGCACCGCTATCCTATGCAAAAACCATTCGCATCACCGCAATATAGTAGTCAAGACGCATTTACAATGATAGCAGGTTGCCGAGATTTTAATGACTGTCATACTCGTACTGGCCTTTTACTCTCATTCCCGTGAAATGCCGTTACTACTCTCACATAACTGTTGTGAATGCGCGTAAACACTTATTGTGTCTATTTACTTGAATAAATAAATATTGGTGGACAATGCACACAACACCATTTATCCCAAAACTGAGCATACCTAGCTTGTATTATGGTGACCAGGTGATTGATAGAATATACTTATATTTTTAAATACATACTCGTATTTAACACCCTGATAGAACAAATATCTGTGTTCATCACACAAATGTTTATCGTGGGAAGGGAACGTAATAGTAAAGGAAACCTACGGCGCAGAAGTCTACCAATACTACTACTACCAATTAAGCTGAAAGGCCAGTCACTTGAAACATGGTAGGTGTCATTACATTTCATTAGTTTCTCATTACAGGCGTCAATTACGGTTATTTTTGCATAGGCGTGTCAACATTTGAACGGCACAAAAAATGTGTATAACAATTTATCTAAATCACACAATACACGTTCGAATTCCCGTTCGGCCGGTATTGGTCAGTAAGCTTGCTTTCTATGTAAATGTAGGCTAATGTCAGAATGCCATAGAATAAGTGGCAGTTCCCAGTAATGCCACAGAATAATGCAATGCTAAAGTAATGCAAACAAAGCCGCAGGTAGGAAATGCACGTCTATTCATAGATAGTGCAAGTTATGAGTGACAGCTGCGATATATACAAGATTTTGTGTGGCTTGAGTTACGAGCTTTAATGTGTATCGTTATAATGTAATATATGTAATATATATGTGTATATATAGTTTATAGTTATTAGCTTGAAAAGACTGTTAGTTTTCCTGTGAAAAAAAACGAACTTTTGACTAGCTGCTGCCTTACACTTCATACGCGGGGTAGAGAAAAAAAAAAGGAGCGAGCCTTACAATAGTCATATGATGTGTAACATCTGACATCTCACCTTGGTAATAAGCAACATTAACATTATATCCTGAATTAGTTTATATAACAGCACATTATACACAACACTGTAGGTTAAGCGCACAGCTGATGTGTTCTCCTTCTCTATTTTCTGTTCTCTTGCGTCACACACATGCACACACTATTGGCTGACCAACCTCTCTGAAAAAGGGTTGGTACGGTATCTGACGGCCAACTCTACCACCGCGCGCGTTAATTGGTCAAATCAAATAGCGCGCAATTTCTCGGCTTCCTGTTACACATTTCCGTCCTTTTTCACGAAATCACTCCCACAGATATTATGCATCAAAAAGCCTATGACCTTCCCTCTTCTGTTTAGCTGGTTAGCCGTGAAAACGTAACATACAAACTGACATTTTAGAATTTATAAGATACGTATATGAACGTGAATGGCATAGATTTGAGCGGTTCTGGATGCTATTTTATGGTGGAGGGTAATGAAATTACCTTTTGACACATAAAATAGTCTTGAAACCCATTTTTTTTGTTGTCAGTATTCATTTCACATTTGGAATACCATCAGTTGGGTTCAAATTGTCGATTACGGGTGTTGGTTATCAAGTTTATCTCTGTATCTAATCTATAAATCTAATCTAATCTATAGGTAAAAAACTAAATTAAATTAAATAAGTTTATTATGACGTACACGCACACACAATAAATAAATACACACACGATAAATAAAATATAAATAAAAATAAAATAGCATAGCAGGTACACAATCAGGACATACATAAAAAAAACGTGTGCGTCCTCGCTACGCCCGACAGAAGTGTTTACTTAAACTAATCTAACTAGCGCTGTGGGTTAGAGTGAGAGAGGAGGAGCCTGCCTACCGCTGCCGTGTGCTTTAGAGAAAGGGAAGCCAGGCAGATTGACACCGTAACGCCTTACGTAACGAAGCGGTTTACCCTCCCATAAGAAGTTGTCACTTCAACAAAAAGTTGGAAGTTGTTATTCCTCCGTCTGTTGTTTTCGCTTGTAGTTCTCTAGTCTGCTACCGCTTGTGATTCGCACCCAATGCCCTAATAGCCCGCCATTCCGTCACAGTCCGTAGATGCGGAACTCTGTCGATAATTCTCGCGCCACCGGCCACCGTCATTTTGGCCAAACTACTAGGCAAAAGCAGAGTTTTACTGTTATTGTTGTCCTGTGGTCAGTATAATGTCTACATTATGTGCAGATTTAGACAACTCAATATTATCGGGGAGATATTGAGGTGCCAATGAATAGAAGCCGCGGTTATGACAGTTGTTGCTATTTTGTTTGGGAAACTAAATACTACACAATTGGAGAAAGTTCATATAAATTATTTACCGACACCATACCAAATAGGTTTATTTAGTTATAGAAATTCCAAGGTAAATTGTAAGGCTCTTTACAGTTTTCAGTGAAATATTGCCGGACACACAACATCTTCCAAGTAAGCTGAGCTTGTTTTATGGGAATCACATGACTGATCTACTACTTATATGCTTTATTGTTTATTTTGTATATACATACATATTATATAAAGAAACACCCAGTCCTAAATACTTGCAGATCATACAAACATTTGTCCTGCGGCGGGAATCGAAACCACAACGAATTGGAGGCCATTTGATGAAGATGATAAATTATGATGATCAAGAATTATCAAGGAAGACATTTTGATGTCTGAAAGCCGAGACCGGCTTGTCATGCAACCGAATCCGAAGCCCTAAAGCTTCTGTTGTAAATACTAAATATTTTACGTTGAAACGTTAATGGCTGATGGTATCATACATAATTATAACACAATCCATAAATGAGTGTTTGAACGTTGATTTTATAGTGTACTCTAACAGATCATGCATAACACTCAAGATCGATGGTGGTGACCGGGCGCTGAACCGGACGCTGAATTACTTTTAAACAAACCACCATCCGCTACACCAGATGTCAGACTTACTTGCTAACATGAAAGCATGACCTGAGTATCCAGCTCAAATCACTCCAACCGGATGGCAAACACCAATAACACAGAAAAGCTAATCTAATCACGGACACGGTGTTGCCAGTTTAATGGATCACCCTGTAAATAGGGTAACCAACCCAATTACAGAGGTACCGGTCCAACCACCCGTTTAACTAGTTCCAACTATGACCGATGCTTGGAAATATTAAGTACTTAGTTAATGGAATATATTCATTGCCAATAAATTTTGTACTCTTTAATAACTCGATGCTTTGATCGTAATTTTTCAAGCATCTGATCCTGCATATTTCTTAGGCTCCTAACGGTATGAGGTCAAGTTAAGGTGGTTGACTTACAGAAAAGATATGAACTAGACAGAAAAGTAAATAATTTTATTTTTGTGATGAGCTTCGTTTATTAATCATGAAATTGTAATAAACCATTGTAAAAAACAAACATAAAAACATTCTGCCCCTTTCATTTAAGTACTGACCTTCAGCTATTGAAGGTGCTGGTGTCGCGTGGGGTCCACTCCATAACTCCAGGGATAATCGCATGCTGGCGTGGGCGTGACATGTCTAACTGTTCACTACCCACTTGCGCGGAGGAAGCAGGCTGGACGACTGGTTACCGGAGGCCTGTGGCTCCGTCTACTTGGTCCTTGGACCTAGGTCCAAGGTCCTAGAACCTTGGTTCCAATGACCCTTGCGCATTCCAGAACAAAACTCAAATCGAGAACCAAGCAAACCTTTTTTCATTTAGATCTTTATCACAAAATCTATGCTCACTTAATCTGAACTGAGTTTGAGTTTTGGTTAGATCTATTATCACAAAATCTATGCTCACTTAATCTGAACTGAGTTTGAGTTTTGTTTTGATATACAGAGCGTAACATTAGAAAAATGGCAAGCTATTTACGATTGATCAGTATCTCTTTCAACAAAATCGAGAGTTGTCCATATTATCCTAAGTTGTCCAATTCTAAGATTACCTTCGATAACAATGTGATTGGTCTGGAGTTTGTACTGTATTATATCTATCAATTTTGAAATCTTGAGCTCTTTCACCAAATGGATGGAATACAATAGGCTTAAACTATTTCATATTACGCCATTCAAGCAGTATCGAGAGCTTTCGGCGAAGCGTAATTCGCGTAGATCTTCTTCAACTAGGTCAATAACACGTGTTTTTAAGGGAATATTTACGTCTTCCTAGCTGTTACGTTCTTGACAGAAAGGCTTCGTTAGGGGCTGGTGTCGGAGCTTATGAACGGCTTCCTACGTAAATGCAGCCTTACGGTGCCAGGGACAAAGTGCTTTAATTTATGCACTAATCAGGATTTGAAACGGTGATTGTGGTCTATGGTAGTAAAGATCTAACAGCCATCGATGATAATTTTATCTGAACAGGAAGGCGGCCGTTAAACTCGTCGCAAGCGCACCCAGTTGGTCGTTGTGCAATTTTTAGACCAGTACTGAAACTAATGAACACTTGTTTTTGCCTGCGTCTCTGCTGGTATTAAATAATGTTTCCTTATCCAGTTCACGGACTAATCTCTACACCAAATCCAAATTTGTTCAGCTTTTACGTGTGATTATGTAAAAAACTAACAAATATTCTAAAACATTCAATATTATGAGTATAATAATAAGTTTTTTTTTATTTACCTATACTTTCCTACTGCTGGGCAAAGGTCTCCCCCAATTCCTTCCGTTGGTCCCTGTCTCCGGCCATTTTCCACCAGCCTTTCTCGAAGGCATCGAGATCGTCACGCCAACGTTTCTTCGGCCTGCCCCGGCTACGTCGGGTAGAAAGATTAATAAGATTATCATAAATAAATAATGCCGGACATATCACACAATTAATCTAACCCCAAAGTAAGCAGAGCTTGTGTTATGGGAACCACATGACTGATATACTACTTACATACTTTATTTTAAATTACATACATATTATAAATAGTAAAAACACCCAGACCCGAGACAAATACTTGCAGATCGTACAAACATTTGTCTTGCGGCGGGAGTCGAACCAGCGCCATAGAGGTCTTCAGATCAGATTTGAAATAAATAACCATCTATTATGGTACATATTTGTGTATATACAATATGGAGTTCAGCTCTAAAAATAATAAAGGTATATCAAATTATTATCACATGATCTGCTGAAGATATCTGCAAGTGTCGATTCCAGAGTACATATTGTGTAATGGTAATAGGCACTTGGCGAGTACAGTAATCGTAGTCGTGTCGTGGTAAACTAAAGATTCCTAGAAGATATAAATCCAATTGTTTCGTTACAAAGTCAAGCCACCTGTGTATCCCATTAGCATCCAATCCAATCCGGCGGCCTCAATCCAGTCTAATCACAACGGTGCCTCCACCGTGACAAATCTCTAATGTGCCAACTACGGCCATCACCAGCCGGCCTGAACCTTCACCCTCCCTTCTCATCCTCGAAAACAGACCCCTCAAGATGCATCTTCAAGGCGGTTGGTAGGTCTACGTAAGCTGGCCAGGACCCGTTAAGGTGCAAGGCTAATTGTTTTGTACTCCGCCACGAGATTTATGACGTCACGATTGTAGCCACTTCCGGGTTTGGGAAAGATGGTCTGCTTTCTAAAACTCGTACGAATTCTGGAACTGCTAGAAAATCATTACGAGTGACAATTTGTTGAAGATAAATAGAACATGCAACCCATGACTAATTTATGCGGCTTTTAATGATGATAGATGCTTCATACTCTGCGATTAGCATCTGCCGTTAAATATATCATAGACGTAGTAAGTCATCCCTAGTAAATATATTAGACTTAGTTTATTTTGTCCTTAGGAGGGTTTTTAGGTATATCAACTATTATAGCCAGAACGGTCATAGCCGTCATTTGAATCCACGACCTTTAGATTGTTCATCATTTTCGATATCACTACTCTACGGACACTAACTGCTCACATACATAACGTAATAATTTTTCTGATGAAGGTGTAAAGGTTATTGATAAATGATTTTAAAACAGTTAATATTTATCACCACTTTCGAAACGTAAAATTACAGCGCATACCAGTGCACTAACCATATGCCACTTAAAGCGCGTTGAAATAATAATTTTATAGCTCAAGCTAACATTAAAGGGTTGATGGCCCGCCTTAAACCTAAAATAGCAGTTTACTGTTAGGAATGCACCCCATTCATAGTCCAGCTATTTCAGACTAATTGAAAACTACGACCTGAGTCCTACATTTCCAAGAACCCTTGCGCAATGTGCCAGCGTCTTGTGCACGCGCAGTCAAACGTCAAATTAGACCATTCGGGGATATGGCGAAAGTTATATTATAAATCAAAGCTCGTGCTGTTGTTGTCATTGCTCAGGACATTAATCAACTATAAGGCTCATTATTTATAGATAGTATATCCTATATTTGTCTCATTGATAAGAGAACAATGAACAGTCAAATAAATAATCCAAATGAGCTTGGATATACGCGATATATAGCATTGGTTATGATTGATAAGCTGTTAAAAATTGACTATACCTCTCACGCCGCAACTGAATTAGAATGGAATAACATCTGTCTCTGTCCGTCCATCCGTATATCATAGGCATTTTTGAGTAAACTTATAATAAAAAAAATGCAATTTTTTTAAATACATTGTCCTACAGCTACAAGGTTTGCCTCAGGGTGTTATTTTTGGGCCACTTCTTTATAATATTTTCGTGAAAATAACAGCAACAAAGCAGGAATCCTACAAGTGATTTTTGAAATTAAAAAAACTGGTCCGTTGCATTGCACCAAACGTAACTGTTGAGGATTTGCATACCGCTAGGATAAACATCAGGTCAGGCTGAGTGATAAACGCTAAATTATACAGCGACCGCCGTTTACGGGTTCAAGTTTACATCTCAAGGTCTTTCCATCTGAATATGTAATTGCTATGGTTTTATGAACTTGTCTCGGTGCCTATCTTCTCAGTTGAATGATATGTTGTGAGTACTGTACTACGAATTTAATTAGACGTCTCGGCATCGTTCGCCACGGCTGTCACCGCGGGACGGCCGGATATCGGTTGCATAACCGTAGATACTAATTCAAAAATATGAACATTACATTTTTTTTAATAACCAAGGTATCTTTGTACCTTCTCGTAATTACAAAATCTGACTGTAAAAATGGTCATCTAGAAATCCTAGAGCGATATAATATATATCACTGCAATTGCATGTTATATTCCCTAATACCATAAATTAGTTCGTTTCCTCAATCCTGTTAATTACCTGTCCCTATAATTAATGGTTAATAGCCATTCTTAATGGGTCTTTAACTAATTACCAGAGTCACTATGAGCCATGATAGCTAACCCGTGCCGACAGGAGAAATATACCCGCGCTGTAAGTGCGACGTTGACTGGTGTACTGGATCGATGATCATATTTCAAGCCGCGCCGGGAGCTGGTACTAGTTAATGCGGTCATTAGTCAGATCCCACCTACTCCTAGAACGAGGCATCTACCTACCTACCTATACATAAAAGACGCAGAAGGTTAAAACATTGCGGGATATGCCGAGACGGTTTCATACCGGTTGGTATAAGTTTTTTTTTTTTTTTTCTTTAACCTATAGTGTCCCACTGCTGGGCAAAGGTCTCCCCCTTTACCTTCCACTCTTTGCGCTCCAAAGCCACAGTTTGCCAATTTGGCTCGAATGCATCTAGATCGTCTCGCCATCTTTTTCTGGGTCTGCCGCGTCGTCTCCGACTATCGGGCACCCTACTGAGTGACGAGCTTTGCCCAACGTTCTGAATGCATTCGAGTCACATGCCCTGCCCAGTCCTATTTCCCATGGTATAAGTATAAAGTTTTATTGTATGATTAAAATGCATATCGGTATTTGGTGTACCAGTCCATCACTGGCCATGCCTGGGCCGACCAATGGCGGCTGACCGACTGAATGACCAACAAAAGCTATCAAATATTGCCCGGTACAAATCCACGGACATCTAAGCTGCTTGTCGATAAATCTACTTTCTTTAGGAATCAAGATTTACGCGCTAATAAAAAAGTAAAATAATATTTTTATTATAAATACTTACGGGTATTTATCGTCATCCCGTGACCACGACAGAGTGTAAACCTGTCGAAACGTCGGGTAAAATAGGTAAATAAACGCGATAAATACCCGTAAGTATTTATAATAATGTGTTCTGATCGCGTAAGTTTAAAAAACTTTAATATTATTTTTGTCAGCCTGATGCTAAATCGTAAAATTTACAAGTTTTTAATGTTAATGCATTTTATTAATGCTAATAAACTAACCCAAGAAATAGCAATATACGATGGATAAAAGTTATTGTTAAGTAATAAGATAAAATAAATAACTTGTTCAAACGACAAAACCATAATTACAATTTCATATTTTCACATTTGTTGGGATTATTATGATATCCAGCCAATGTAAACTTACTCCGACCGAATATGTAAATGACGTGTCATACTTTTTAACATGCTAAGCTTCGCGTGTAGTTATTTCATTTCACTTAAGCCAATAAATAACTCTGAACTAGGGAGAATCCAGATAGTTTTAAGACGTATTTATTTGCCACTTCATTATTTACCATCTTTTAAATTACACAACAGAACAAACGAATGAAACGAAACAAACAAATTGACTATACGAGATATTTCGCTCATAAAAATTATCTATAAATATATATAAAAATAATCGTAAGCGTAACTTTATAGTAATACTAGCTGCTGCCCGCGGCTTCACGCGCGTGGTACCTACATAAAAAGTATATGCCTATGTTCTTCCCTCGAATGCAATACATCTTCTTACCAAATTTCATCACAATCCGTTCAGCCGTATAGCAGTGAAAACGTAACAAACTGACAGAGACACTTTCGCATTTATAATATTATGTGATACAGATAGTGACTAGTCTCTCAACTCACTTGGCAGTCATTATTCTATGCTGGAGGTTTTGAGTTCGATCCCCATCCACGACAAAAGTCTGTGTGATAAACATAGGTGACCCCTGTGACCTCTTTGGTGCAGTTTGTTAAGACCCGGCTGATACGCAAAAGGTTGCGGGTTCGATTCCCGCCGTGGGACAAATGTTTGTACGATCTGCAAGTATTTGTCTCGGGTCTGGGTGTTTCTATGAATAATATGTATGTATTTACAAAAAAAAGTATATATAAGTAGTATATCAGTCATGTGGTACCCATAACACAAGCTCTGCTTACTTTGGGGTCAGATGATACTGTGTGAAATGCCCGGGATTATTATTATTATTATAGGTGTTCGAGTCTCAGTTTTATGAAGTATCACAAGTAGGTATGTATATAAAGGTATATGTATTAGTATTCTATCAGAATGAAAGAAAGAAAGGACACTAGGAACTGATCGACACACAGACATTAAAACTAAGAGAAATACTTAAAAGTTAGATTAAAACAGCTGAAAGTAACAGTATTAGGTATATAATTCTATATTTTTTATTTTTATTTTTTATTTTATTTTATTTTCTTAGGAAAACAAACAGTCTCTTAATACTATAACTATGAACTAAATAAATAACTAAAGACCAATTAATAGTTTTCGCATATCGAGTCTAAAGCTTGCTTACATTAAAAAAAGAAAAACCAAAAAATATTACTTAAACAAAAAAGAAAATGAAAATGAAAATGTTTACATCTAAATAAAATAATATAACAGATAAAGAGAAAATGACAAAATTATCCTAAAAAGAGTTAAGAAGACATGCCAAACCAGCGTTCCGCTAAGACATTTTTTATTTTGGGTGGTTTACTGTTGAATAGGTCAAGTTCAGGGATGTCAGCCAGGTTGTTATATGCGATTACTGCTCTGCTAAAGTATGAATTTTGTCTATAATTAGTTGAGCTAAATGGCACTGCTAGGGGACAAGGGAGTCTAACTGATCTGCTTGGGATTTTCAAATTTAAATTTTGAAGTAGCTGTGGGGAATCTATTTTACTTTGCGCTATTTTACTAAGAAATATTATATCAGCTATTTTGCGTCTCTCTAGTAGTGGCAACATGTGGTGTCTCCTACACCTAGCGGCGTAGTCAACATCATGGCACTTACATTTATATTGTAAAAACCTTAAGAATCGACGTTGGATGGACTCTATTCTTTTTATATAAATATCATACTGTGGGTTCCACACCTGAGAACAGTACTCGAGGATACTACGCACATAGGCACAATATAATATTTTTACTACCTTTATGCAGGAAAACTGTGAGCTAACTCTTATGACAAAACCTAGTGCTTTATTTGCTCTGGTGGAAACATTGTCGATGTGTTTGTCAAAGGACAGCTTAGAGTCCTGTAGAACACCCAGGTCCCGTATTTCATCTACTTCTTTAAGGGTGGTTCCTTTCAACACGTAGGTGAATTTAGTGGGTTTTTGCTTGCGGGTGAATGTTATGGTGAAACACTTAGCGACGTTGAGATCTAACTTGTTTTGTTGGCAGTATTGTTCAAACCGAGTTAGATCTTCCTGTAGTAAATAACAATCATCAATACAATTTATGTGCTTGAAAACCTTCATATCGTCGGCGTATAATAAAAAGCGAGAGTGTATAAAACAGGAGTCTATATCGTTAAGAAATATTGAGAAAAGTAGGGGTCCGAGCAAGGATCCTTGAGGTACACCAGAGGGAACACAGGTCCAAGTGGAAGAACAGAAACCATTGACTACTACCTTCTGAGAACGATTTTCAATGTATGATTTGAACCATCTGTATAAGTTACCATGAATTCCAGCGTATAAGAGCTTCTGTAAAAGCAATTGGTGGTCTATTCGATCAAATGCTTTACTATAATCACTGTATACAGCATCCACCTGTCCCCCTGAGTCCATGTTTACAGAAGTATAGTCATTAAATAAGAGTAAATTAGACGTGGTTGAGCGGTTCTTCAGAAATCCATGCTGCTCAGGAATAAAACAAGCAGAAAGCGTTGAGTATACCCGAGCATAAACCATCCTTTCAAAAACCTTAGCAAAAATACATAATTTTGATATAGGCCTGTAATTCTTAATTTCTGTTCTACTTCCACTTTTGTGGATAGGAGAGATAAATGCCGATTTCCACATTTTTGGCACAACCCCTTCCCTAATAGACCTTTTAAAAAGTATAGTCAGGGGCTTAGTTAGGCTTGCAGCACATTTAACTATAAATGAGGGGACAATATTATCGGGCCCGGCTCCTTTTGACACGTCAAGTGACTTAAGAATTTTTAAAATAGAAGCTGAATCAATTTCAATGTCACCAATAGAGCAAGGATATTTGCTAGATGAATATTCATTATCAAAATCCGTTAGACCGACTTGGGAGGACTGAGACAAAGACAGAAAAGTTGATTGAAAATAATCCGAGAAGAGATTACAGATACCTTCTCCATCGTCAGCCTCCTGCCCCTCAAAATTTAGAGAAGAGGGTAAAGAGTTGTTACCCTTTTTGAGAGATTTAACATACGACCAAAAAACTTTAGTATTTCTCAGAATAGAGTCTTCAGTGGTTTTTATAAAAGCTGTATAGCACGATTCTTCAAGAGTCTTAGCTCTCTGTCTAAGAAGAGAAAAAGACTCGTAATCTGAGACGTTGCCGTAAGTGTAATATTTACATAGGTACTTGTATTTTTCTTTCAGCATTTTCTTAAGAGGAACATTATACCATGGTGGAAAACTTGACGAATTAATAATTTTTTGAGGTATGAATTTGTCACGGACTTCATATAAATGGTCATAAAACAAATTAACAGCGGTTTCTAAACTCTCATTATTCAATAGTGTGTTCCAATTAGTGTTCATTAAGTTAGAATTAATACCGTCATAATCTCCAGAGTGATATAAATATTTGGTACGTGAATTTTGTGCGAGGGGCATAGATGCTTGTTGATCTAGAACAACTACTAAGGATTTATGGTGCCCATCTTCAGGCACCAGTGGATCGTCACAAACTGATACGGAAACATCAGCATTACACAAAACGTAATCTAGAATATTGTTATTATTATTTTGATATATATTAAATTGAATTAAATTGCACACTGACAATGTGTCAAAAAAGTAAATCTGACTGTCCCCTGCAATTCCAGTAGGTTGTGGCAACCCTCGGTTACAGAGCCAGTCAACGTTACATAAGTTAAAATCACCTAATATAATAAAAGTATCATTGGGACAGGAGGTCGATATCAGAGATAGTTTATCTGTGAAGTTAGTAAGCTGAGTGTTGAAAGAGTTCCCTAGGTTTTCATTACAGAGGTATAAGGTACAAAAGTGGATTTTGTTGTAAGTACGATCTTTATTTTTAGTAGTCACAGTTACCCAAATATCCTCTGCAGACGAGCACCATTCAGGACGCTCAACTGCACCAAGCTCTTTGCGGACCGCTAATAAGACTCCACCGCCGTACATTTCCTGGGTAAGAGCATAGTTCCTGTCGCGCCTCCAAACCACATACCTATCGTCAATGTACTCATTGTTGTTAATACTATCAATCAACCAGCTCTCTGTGATTGAAATAACATCATATGCATTAAGACTTATACTACGTTTTATTATTTGCGTTTTTGTGCGTAGCCCTCGAGTGTTCTGGTAATATATGTTAAGCTTAGAAGCCATCATAAAAACAGGAAAAGCAATGACTAATGTGCACCAGTAACAGTTGTGGAATAAATAGATAAAAAATAAGATCGCCTAATACATACCAAAGCAAAATATGTATGACTAATACTAACGTAAATCGCAAGAAAAATAAATTGTGAGTAATAGTGAAAATTAAGTATAAATTAATGAGCTGTGGTTCAATTTGTTTGTAAAAAATACAGCAGAACATATTATAATACACAAAAAATAGGGTATAAGCATAAATTACCTCGCACTTTGTAATGAGTTGTTTTAAGCAGCATTCGTAACAGCAGTAAAGAGTGCAAGCGATATTGCGCACTACGCAGGGCGCGCAGGCGCATGCAATTGGTGTGCATATCATAGTACTTACGCCTATCCGGCTGGCATCCGTGAACCGGGCGCGATGATTCACAGCTACAAAACCAAACCAAACTAGTGGACAAAGGACACCGGTTTTGCATGCATTTCTCAAACTGTGTAAAGATGTTGTACAAAATAAACTATGTATATTCTCAAAGAGCATTAATAAGAACAATTTTTCTTCAATAGTGAGGGGCAGGAGCATGATGCTTACGAGATCCTTGCAAGATCTTTCTCGCTTCTGATAAAAAATATTGGGGCGGTGTCAGATTTCCTTGCCATGATCTTACAGTGTTTTACCCAAACATACTGGAAATTTCTATCTTTTGCAAGAGACCTCGCTTTGCTCAGAAGGCTCTTACTATGTTGCGTCAAGTGATCATTGACATAGAATATGCCTTCTGTGGCGAACCCAATGTTTTCCAGTTTGAGCTGTTTGCTCTTGCGAGATGTTGCTATGAATTCTTCTTTGGTATATCGGTTATTAAACGATATAATGATCGGTTTTTCAGCATTCGGTACTCGAGTAGGAATACGAGCAATATAATTGATCTCCTCCTTTCTGATCTTCATTTTTCCAATCTCACCAATTTTCCCCGCTATTTCGTAGAGATTCTCGTTCTTCTTTGCCGGGATTCCCCTTATCTCGACGTTGTTTGCCCTGGCCCACTGGTCACGATCTTGAAGCTCCTGATTTAATCTAGACACCTCTGTTTGAAGAGAAGGTACTTCGTTCACCAGCTTCTCTATTTTTGAAACTCGACTGTCTAGGGCCTTAACCGTGCTAGAAAATTTCCCCAGCAGCTCATGCGCCATTTCTAGAGACTCACGAAGGTTAGTTAGCTCTGATTTAATTGACTTCACATCGTTTACCAAGGATGCCAGTGGGGTTAGTTGGAAGACGATATTGTTTAGCTGTTCCTGCATCTTGTCTAATTGACTAGGTGACGGGGATGGAGAAGAGGCAGCAGCAGCCCGAGATGGTGACGAGCTCGACTTGCACTGCGGGCAGCGCCAAGTATTCTTCCTTTCTCCTAGCCTGCGGTAACCAGTCTCTGTGACTCCAGAGCACTGGAAGTCATAGTGGCGTTTACAGACACTACATACCGTACCGTCCGTGAATTGAGAATCGCAACTTGCACACGAGAACATTTCGGAAAAAAAAAACTTTTAGAAACTTTGGATTTTATAAAACAAGCAAGCGTGCGCTCCGGTTGAGCTTGAGTGAGTGACTGATGATATATTGATGATAATTCTATCAGTCATTTGGTTCTCATCTTACAAGGCTCTTGCTTAGTTTGAGGCTAGATGGTGTAACAAATGATGGTTCACCAATATTTATTTATTTATAGGTGAGTAAGTCAGCAAAAATACTTACGTATTATTTTCTTCTCCCCACAGCCGGATACCGTACCGCAAGCAAGCGTGGACATGACCACGGTCCTCGAGGTTAGCGAAGCAGACTCTGTGACCGGCCACCAGCACAGCCTGGCCATCACGGCCCCGGAGCGCGTCACATTCGTCAAGGGCACATGCAGGGAAGAGGCTCGCTGGTGGGCTGATGTCCTCAGCGTGTACCCGAGGAGTAAGGTCAGTTAGGAAAACTTCTAGGAGCTCTTAACGTTCACGACTTTTTCATGTGATCGCTTATAATCGCTAGGTAATTGTGTGATAATCTGATAATAATAATTGTGTGATAGCTATTTGTGTGTATCTAATAAGATAGGCCTTAAATACCCGTAGGTATTTACAGCAGACACAGGCTTAATAACACTACCTAGCTGACAAACTAGCATACTGCCTCGTGTTGGTAAAGGGCTATCGTAATCTGTGCATAACAATCCACGACAAACACTTGCAAAGGTTCCGATAATTTAGGACTACCGGGGCCGTCATTAGCGTCATGTCTTAGCTTTTTACCCAACCTGCCACTTGGGAAATGCAGGTTAAACTGTAATCCTGCAATCATTTAACTAGGCTTTTAGGATGCAACACCATCAGGCTTTGCATCTACGGCATAAATACCTCTCAGAACTGCTTCGAAGCAATTTGCCTACATCCTCATTACCATGGAACAGACGTCGGCGTTTACACTTCAAACACAGTGTTTGTGTTTGTAAACTGTCGGTCGAGAGCCGGGACTGAGACTTGTGCGCAGAAGTGCTAATAGTACTGACGTGGTGGTGTCACTTGGTGTTTGCCAAGGTCTTGGTACATGGTAGCTCCAAGTCCATGGCTTTGGACTTGGTATATGCTAGTTTCATGGCTTTGGTCTTGGTACATAATATACTAGGTCTATGGCTTTTCGGCTCGATCTGTTGATGTAAATATAAAATAAGATGTAGCCTGTTCAATTGATGAAATTGTCATACACAATCCAGAAGAGCACGTTCTAAGAACTAGCTACCTACATTACTTCGCCTACTTTGAGAAGGCCTAAACTGTCCAAGATGTCCAATAGCTGTATTATTTCATACTTTAGTGGTATAAAAAAATATAACTATTGGACATATTGCGTTAACTTTCGTAGGAGTAAAAAAAGCCGCCAAATGACCAAAACAAAATATTTTATAGAAAAAAGCGATATAAAAGCTGTAGATAACAGTGACGCAGGCCTATCGCAAGCTTCTGGAGCGAGAGCGGCGCGTGCGCAAATAGCATCCATGACCCAACGCAATTTCGAACACGAGGGGGTAAGGAGAGCATGTTAATACGCCACTTCCTAGATAATACGCCGATAAAATTGCAGCTTAAGTTTTGGTTTCCAATGTGACGGTGCCCGTTGCTGACGGTCGTAATGTAGCGCATACAGCTTACGTTGTATCACAAACTATACCTAAACTAGCCTATCACCCTTATAATGAAGATGAAGTCTCATGAGCATAAGTCTCGTCAGCATTCGGACCTACAGCTATTTTACAAATCATAGGTGCATAGGTCTATCCAACTATCACTAGAGTAAAGTTGCAGGAAAGTAGAATATAATAATCTGGCCGAGAAACTTGGTCATTGTGATGATTATAATGGTAAGGCAGGAATGCAACTACAAAAAGGGGTAAAACTGGCGGCGTCTGCGTGTGCTTAATATGATGATTGCCCTAAAAATGAACGACCCGGGAAACCGGTTAGTGTCATGTCGTAGAGCTCTTTTAATTTAAGAGTTAATTCTTACATAGTTGCAACAGAAAGAAGGATAACTTTACCATCAGGTTCAGCATTGTTTGCTATCGAATCTTTTAGAATCTATATCTAATGATACCCTATCAGGTGTTAAAATTTGTTTCTGTTAAAATAGGGTTACAGCATTTAAAAAAATATAGACAAGAACGAGATCTTTATGATGTTTGATCTTTATTGAATTAAATAGGTCCCAAATTAGATCCTTGCGGAAGTCTGAGAGTTTTCCTTGCGAAAACCGAATAACGATTCACGAAAAACCTACATAGATGACATTCTTTTAGTAGAAGTTTAGTCTGCGTATATGAAACTCGATCCTGTGTCGAACTTGACGACCTCGGTAACACGGAATAGTCCTCGTCTTTGGCCACATTTTTTACCTTAGCTTGTATTATATATGTCTCTGCTTACTACTCTGTGCCTTCGAATTGTCTCATTAAATGCATACCACACCGAACCTATTATAAGGCTGTATTCACATTGCCAGGATGTTGTTCATCGGTAGCGCTTTCAGCATGAACCTGCGCACGCTCAAAGTGCATAATGCGAGGTCATCATTTGTATGGGTACTTGTACTTGTGGCGCTTGTGCTTTGAAGGCTACCGGTTCTGACCAGCCGGCCGGCACCGATAGAGAGCGGATCTGCTTTTTATGTAATTAGGGTCTACCCAGCGTATACTGCTATATGCGAGTCAACGTGTCCGCGGTTGAGATTTAAATTGAGCAGTAATTATATTTTTTCTTTAAATACCATCTCGGGATCCTATTTGCTAGTGGTCTCTCAACTTTTTACATTGTGTTTACCTTATTAAAATTATTATTGTGACCTTTAAAATCTTCCAGAAAATAGACTATTATGGATAACTAGGTAGGTGGTATGCGAACGAAGAATTCAAAGGGTAGGTAGGTACTTATAGGTATTTAGGACCATCGGCAAAGATGCACTGTAAAATCTACCGTAACATTGTTTCTTCCACTATAAGTAGGTACTACAAGACGCTTGTCAGTTTTCAAACCAGAGATATTAGAAAATAGAAAACAATTGGCAGGATAAACCGACGTCTAAGTATTAGTATAGCAATTCCGTAAACAAGAACAGCTGAGTATATCACATGACATCAAATGAGTTCAATGCTCGCTCCCGAAAGCCCAATCAACCCAATTACACAATTGTCGGTAATCGGGGATCAATTCCTGGGAACTTTAGATCTGGCGGCCGTCCACGTGTGGTCTACTTTCGTAAATGGATCGGCATTGACAAAGGATCGTGCGCGAGCGCATTATGTCAGACAGATGGTCTAATGGACAGTTTTTGGAATTGGATTAAGTACGTATGTTCTTAAGTAATAATTATGAATTATAAAAGTAGCTAAATTACAGCTTCTTCCTCTTATCGTGTCAATAGTTATTTCTAATCGGTGTGGTGAAAGGATTAAAGTGTGCCTCAGAGGCTCCTTTCGTGCACTTAGGTAAGGCTTAATGTAAGATCTCGACCTTGCTGACAGGACCCGCAGGAAAGACGAATCAGTACATGCGGTGTCGGTTCGGTTGCAGGTGCATAACGGCTGGCATCGAGCCGGGCTTGTTTCAAGTTTTCCTTCTCTATTGCTAGTCAGCAGGGGATCTAATCCCCAATAATTTGAAGACTATCGCAGTCGTCTCCATCATCAGCTGAAATTACAATCAATTTACAAATTATTCAAATTACAGCTGAAAAGCTTTAAAATAAATAACTGTCGCTTCAACCTCTTAAGGGCTTACCTATGCGAGAGATTGGAATAGCTGTCTTAGGAAATGCTTCCGAAGAATGAAGTCATGACGACGATGGCAATTGTAACAGTTTCCACACTATTCCTTTTTTGCTGGACAATTCACACATTTCATCTGGTCCCAAAGTAAGCAGAGCTTATATCCCTATATCCTTATTTTGTAAATACATACATACATATTATACAAAAACCACCCAGAGCCGAGACAAATATCATTCAAAAATTTGTTCCTGGCGATATAGAGCAATTTAGGAAACCTAGTTGTTCCAAATTAATTCATAATGTTTCGCGAGCAATTACCAGAATCGAATGTTTTTGGTAAAGTTAAGCAAAACTAACTTCGAATTAAAGATAGTGTAGTTCCCACATGGTGTTCACCGACAGCTAAGTATAATTTCTAAGAGGTACGAAATAGTTACCTAGGTATAATATTACTTACAAAAAACCGTAAGATCGTTGCCCTCGCCGGCGCCGGGCCGGCATCAAACCCGTATCATGGAGATCGGCTTGTTACAAATATGTAACAGCGATATTGAGAACCTCACCGGACAGAGTAGTGTGGATACACCGGAAATTCCAATCAGTATAGAGACTGCAATATAGAAGTAATGGTATGTATGATGCTAACAGAAGGCTTTTCTTGAACAATGCCTGGCTTTGACTAGCCTGTCAGCTCAGTTGGTAGTAGCTCTGCCTTCTGCGCTGTAGGTTGAGGGTTCGATTCCCTGCCAGGAAAAACATTTGTGTGATGAACAAAGGTGTTTGTTCTGTGTCTGGGTGTTATAAAGTATCTTGTCAGTCATCTGCTTACCATATTACAAGCTATGCTTAGTTTGGGGCTAGATGGTTTTGTGTGCATTGTACAGCAATAATTATTATTATTATTAATGCACATGCTGCAATTCTGTTAAGGTTCAGACATGCGTGAGTGAAAGAGTTCCATGAGGCACTCTTTGCCGGAGCGTGTATTTACTTTAGAGAACAAGGCCATCTTCGAGTCGCTAACGATTATGTTTCTCCTAGAAAAACGAGCTCCATCTAGCGTCCTCATCATAGTCTCATATTTTCACCATGAAATATAATAAATTAACTATGAATAAAAATTAAAAAATAGTAATAATAACAGATAAATAATAATTTTCACTCAAAACGGGATATTTAACATGATATCTGCTTCTCGATATTTCGGCACAGTTGCATGCGCCATGATCACGAGATAAACTGAAGTCTTTGCGGTTAATTAAATAAATAATGCCGGACACACAGAACCATCTGGCATCTAATTTTTGTAAACATACACATTGTACATAGAATCACCCAGACCCGAGACAAATACTTGCAGATCATAAAAACATCTGTCCCGCGCGGAAACCGAACCCGCATCCGCGTCTCAGGAATTAATGAAAAAAATAAAACATTATTTTTCAATAAAATAACAAGGAATTTTGAATCGTCTTGAATACTAGGTGAATGAAGGTGCCGGTTCCTCTTAATCCCATTTCAAAAAAAACCGGCAAGAAATCTGATCTGGTCCTGATGCCGAGACGTGAAGCAGATTATGTTGGGGTTACATCATCACTTGGCCAAAGGCAAAACCTATCGCGAAAACAAAAAACGCTAAGTGTAGAATTGCAGAATTGCCTTATCCACATATTGCAGTCACGAGCTCGGCTCGTAATAATGACGCAGCGCGGTCCTTTCATCGCCATCACCTACACAAAGTTACGGATTAGCTGCAATCATTCCACTCCGCCTGTTGCATGCTTCTTGTCTGACTGTCTGTACGAACGTATACCGCTATGGAACCCCATCATGGTTCATTAGATTTTATGGTTCAAATGTTCCTATAATATCTTCATCATTTGAAACGCTTGTGGCATTACTTCTTCTCGAATCAGAAGTTATTTAGTACCAGTGTGGTGAAAGGATTAAAGTGCGCTTCAAAGACTCATTTGGCACATGAACTTTTGATGTTTTACGACATGCCGGTAGGTTTTCTCACGATGTTTTTCACTGATTGAGAGTACTGGTATAGCTAACTAAGTCTAACATATAATGGATTAAGGCTGTCGGCTTTTCAATAGCTTTTATTACCGAGGCTTTGTTTTTGACTGGCCTTTCAGCCCAGTTGGTAGTAGCTCTGCCTTCTGCGCTGTAGGTTGAGGTTTCAATTCCTTCCCAGGATAAACATTTGTGTGATGAGCATAGGTGTTTGTTCTGTGTCTGGGTAAATGATAAATAAATATTACATAGTGGACAATGCATACAACCCCTAAACCTAAACCGTAATATGGTGACCAGATAACTCAAAATACTTATTTATTTTTATACATACAAAGTTGTACTTACATAATTGTAAATACATACTTATGATACCTAATAACACCCAGGTCCCAGACATAGAACAAGGAATCATAAGTATGTATTTACAACTATGTAAGTATTCTATCAATCATCAGGTTCCTATAATACAAACTTTGCTCAGCGGCTAGATGGTGTTTGGGTACATTGTCCAGCAATAATTATTTTGGCTGGCCTATAACCTCCATTACCAGAGTTATCAACAGACACAAAAGAAGTAGTATAGACCGAAAGCAAATATATAATAAACTTCACTGAAAGCAAACCAAGTGGCATAGACGCCGAAAGGTTGAAATCAATGTAATCTGGACTATGTTTTGATAAACATTATTAATAGTAATTACAAAATTCGTTTACCAAGACCGTTAGCATATCATAGCACGGTATGTGAGATCGTGACGGTTGGTGCAGCCTCCAGGGTCGCTGACCTGATGATTTGATGAAGTATCATTTTATTCTCTACATTCAGACTAATATTAAACTCACTGAGATGCATGCGTGTATTCCCAGGAGTACAATTAAGAGTATAATTGATTGAACTACTGAGAAGTCAGTAGATCAGCACATAGCTGACTGTATTATGAGGTTGTGGATTTTTTATTTCTTTCTTCGAATGAGTCTGATTAGGCCACCCAAAGATCTTCGTCATTAATATTCTACTATATATTTGTCAAATACCACTCACTCATTCATCACGAAATCTCAGAAACCATCAAACGGATTGGAATGAAATTTGGTATGTAGGGCCTCTATGTATTTCTCTAGGGCCGTAGATCCTCGCTAAAATAGGATTTCAAAAAAATCATTTGGGATCATGGACCGAACCGCGAAAACCGCGATTATGCTTTGTCATTTTTCCGAAACATTTATTCGATCAATTATTATCTTGCTACTTTTTATGTATTTTACTTTTTATGAATTGTGGTCATTTCATAGCGTAATTCACTACAGTTTCCTCAGATTCGGTCAAGCGTACAGACATCTACTGTGCAGAACTGCGAACAATGATGGCGAAGCGAGCAGAGAAAC
Organism: Lampropteryx suffumata; assembly: GCA_948098915.1. Taxonomy (NCBI): domain Eukaryota; kingdom Metazoa; phylum Arthropoda; class Insecta; order Lepidoptera; family Geometridae; genus Lampropteryx; species Lampropteryx suffumata. The sequence continues at coordinate 2,239,061 of OX402546.1, read as the reverse complement.
AGCACCGTGTCGCCAACTTATCATTACGATTATTGCTCCAATATAATATATACTGTTCGTGATAAACTGCAATGATAAACCATTCGTCATTCTCCGTACTCGCCGGACTTAACTCCAACCAACTAGCAAAAAATTTGCTGCCTAGGAAGGAGTACAGAATGCCTTAAACCAGTTTGTTGAGTTCAGGTCCCAAGAGATCTATCGCTAAGGTTTAAATGATTTTCCTAAGCTATGCTTGTAAGTTAGATGGTGACTTCAAGATCCTCCGATCTTGATCTATTTATAGATGCCATTGTTTATATAAAGTGCGTTAGCATGAAAGAAGATCACGCACTGCGTCTACCTCTTCTGTAATAAGACCAAGCTGCCATTAAATATCTTCGTTAAACTCAAGCAATGTTTTTTATTCGCCAAAGATGAGCGGAAAAGGTCATAAAATAAGCCGACTGAAATTTGCAAACACGCTATTCTAATACAAAATCGAAAAATCACTAAGCGCTATGGAGCCGTGGTCCTTAAAATAAAATCATAACGAAGTACAAATCAAAAGTCGGAAAATGAGCACAGCATGGCAGAATTATAGCTCTACTCCTTGCCACTTAACAAGATAGGATTATAAAAAAAATTAAAAGCCCTCTTGAGGTTGAAGTGCTATAAAAATTATTAGACACATTGTGAGTTCCACAAGCACCTACTTGCAATATTTTGGCCTGGGGCAAAGTGTAGCCCCACTGTGCAAAGTTTGTTGAGAGGAGTCTTTTCCCAGTAGGCCAGTAATTTGCCACGCGGCAAAGTCGCGGGAAACAGCTAGTTTTTAATATAATAACTTTGAAAAGTCCCTCGCTTCCCGTCAGCACAATGGATTTTTCTGTCAAAAAATTATGTGCGCTTTACCAGTGCATATTTTTTCTGTTTTTTTTGTTTTTTTTATCATATTCAGAGGGCACAAGCATCTTCTTCATCTTATGATGTCACCATTTACTTTGAACCAGTGTGTCGTGAATGGTTTAAAATGCGTCTCGGAGGCTCCTTTCGTGCACATGGCATAATGTCATCGTTTTAGGTTCTACGACATGTCGGTTTCTTTACGATGTTTATGTTCAACTTTTAAGAGTCCAGTACTCAGCACCAGCAACCGAACCGACTCCGCATGATTTGTTACTATTCTGATTCGTCTTTCCTGCGGGTCCTGTCGGCAATGTCGAGAGGTTAGTGTGGGTACCTGGGAAGGCCAGCGCTTTCAAAAAAAAACCCAGGCAGAGTGACGTCAGTGGAGAAGAAACTTCACCCACCTCAGCTTGCTGGAGTGGATCCATGAACGAAAGCTTTCAATTACAACTGCTCTGTAACTTGACTGACGCCACCTTAATCAACTTCAACAGATGAACAAAGGCCAATGATGATGATGATGTACGAAAACATCGAACGAAGAACTTCTTCTTCGTTCGATGGTTCGATGCTTGTGTCCTCCGAAGCAAGGAAGCGCTTAGATGAAAGTACCGCTGCAGTCACCCATCGAAAGACAGAGCTCCTTAAAGGTGGCCAAAAGCTTAACGTGTGGAATGATGCATCATTATCTGAAATTACATCACCATTAAAGCACAATGATTCAATACCTTATCGCAAGTTTACACTATTATAATTTTACTACCTGCTTATTACGCAGCTCATTAGGCGCTGTATACACGTGCGGTTACACAATTTTACCGGCTCACTTTTACATGTATCTATTATGCTAAGTGGTAACTGGCAGGCCCTTTGTTTAGGGCCCATTTGAAATTTTGACCACTTGTTATGCTTTGTCTATTTCAGCTACTTTAGGCTGCCTGTTTATCAACTTTGGTGTCCTAAGAAGCGAAAACCGTCAAATGACGGCGTTATTATTGCAGATTTATTTTTACTAGTAAACATCTTTTTGTTTTATTTTAACAAGTGGTCGCCCACTGGTCGAAATTTGACCATAATTCATTAATAATTCATGTATTTTTTATGCATAATTCAAAAAAATATTAGCATTCTGCACTCCTTCTCTATATAAACTATAAGTGTGCGAAACATCATACTCCTCCGTCCGCGCAATTTTCGTAAAAAGGGGTACAAAGTTTTCGTAACCAAAGTTTTAATGGTTTTTTAAAACGCCATAGCAGATTACATTGTAGATTAAATGCACAATAAAATACCACATATATTTCACGCAATACTAAACTAAGAGAAGTAACAGAGCGATTTCTTAAAATTATGTCCTAAAAAGGCATAATGGTAAAACATGATGTTTCCGCTTAGTATTATCCCACTCGGGCTCCGTAAACCGATGGTATCAGCCATTAACAAGCGGTCGGTATGTGCTTTCGAACAATTAAAAGATACTTGTCAATTTCTAATCGCATTTTCCCATCGTCCGTCCCGGAGGTGCGAAAGTAGACTTTATGGCCCGGTGATTAGATCGAGTGGTTTCCGCTCGGGGGTAATTGGGTTGTCGATAGAAATTATTGCAGTAGGCAGAGTACTTGTTGAATTTTAGTGTAAAAGATTAGGTATTTGTATTCTTGCTATATAATCTTTGTCAGCTGAAAACTTTTCTGAATAGCAACCAACGGTTCTTAAGCTATGCGGCTTTGCAACCTCTATATACACATATATACATGCTCACAGAACAGATAAATCTGTATATTTTACTTGTATTTATAATTCTTGTATAATATAATAATGACACCTCGCTACCGCTTAAATATTAGTCTGTGACCAAAACATATTATACAACCTTTATGATACAACATACATATTATATGTATGGATTTTACCTATAGTATGTGCTCAGACTGATTATATATTTGTGTATGTTTATACACTGAGACGCAGAAGGTTGCGGGTTCGATTCCCGCCGCAGGGCAAATGTTTGTATCATCTGCAAGTATTTGTCTCGGGTCTGGGTGTTTCTATGTATAATATGTATGGATTTACAAATTTAAAAAAAGGATATATGTATATATCATACATACATAGTCAAGTGGTATAACACAAGCTCTGCTTACGTTGGGGCCAGATGATGGTATGTAAAATGTCCGGTATTATTTATTTTATTTGTTTTTTTGTAGGTTTTCAACAAAATCAAGTGTTGTGAAAACCCGCGGACAGATGCTAGTATCTCTATAATATATTGTTCTATTTAGCGGATAAAGTTTAATTATGATTAGCTTACCTTGAACAGTCTTTAGTAGATCTGGATCCAAAATCACTGAGTATAGATTTACTTCTATTTAATATAACTGTTTTTTTTATGCTCTTGTATTGTTGTCCTCAGGGTCGTCACAAGAGGAATGCTACGTTTCCAGGAGGCCAAACAGCTAGCCTGCTTCAGTCATCAACTACAACAAGAAGTAAGTTTCTATGTAATGAGAATAACTACGTTTTAAAAACTAAAAAGAAAACCGACTTCATTTATATAAAAATACGATATTGTCGATTTTTCCAGCTACATATTTTGATGTAAAAACCTAACTACTGAACCGATTTTGATGATATCTATGGGACTAAACTACTAAACCGATTTTGATGATATCTATGGGACTAAACGGGAAAAACCTTTTACAAAAAAAAGGTTTTATTGAAATCGGTTCATAAATTATGGAGTTATGATATCAAGATATCAAACAAAAAACACAAAAAATACTACAACAGAATAGAGAACCTCCTCCTTTATTTAGTTCTGTAAAAATTGTATTAATTGCGTTCTGACAGTTTGTCTGTAACTTATTTTATTGCACCTGTTTGCATTGCATCTTTACTGAATTAGCTGAATCTAGAATAGACGTAAGTTCTATTTAATTTCTGCCACTGAATCACTGTTAAGGTCAATTCAACTCTGTACTACATATATGTGCTCTACCTGCGTGATAACATTATAGTTCCACTCGTACGTTACGTGACAATCTACCTCTCATCACGTGACAATCTACGTGACAATCTGTTTCTCTTCTCTTATATATTTGTCTAGATTGTGCTGTGTTCTTAAACATCATCATCATCATCTTCCTGCCCTTTTCCCACATTATGTGGGGCCGGCACAACATGTGTTCTTACATTCTCCTGTATCAGCCGTCATCTCAACACTCACTCCTTTCTTACTCATGTGATCCTTCACACAATCCATCCATCTTTTCTTTGGCCTACCTCTACTCGTAAATCCATCAACATTCATACCAAGCACTCTCCTAGTTACATGCCATTCTTCCCTTCTCATTACATGCCCATACCATGCTAGCCTGTTGCTCCTTATCTTTTCATGCTGTGTTCTTAAACAAGGAAAAAAATTGTTTGTTTAGCAAACATGTTTTAAATGTACAGAAAATGAACGTAAACGATGATACAGTAGTCAATAAAATGTAGCTAGCAACGCCCACCAAACAACTAATTCATATTTAGTAGGGATTTACGATCGATCTGTATCCGATCCGATCTATATACGATCAAGATCCCTACGGATCTAAATATGAATTAGTTGTTTGGCGGGAGAACAAATGCAAAGAAATACATTAATTTAAATTTAAAAAGAAGTGTATGAAAGCTAATTAAATACTCATCAGTTTGTAATAGTGTGTGTATAAGTGTGAGTGTGTCCCCTAGTCTCAGATGAGTCTGCGGAGTAATTAAAGCGGTTCGTTTGTGCCAAATAAAGTTACTTCCCTTCATTTTCATTAATTTCATTTCATGTTCTTTAACTACACTTATCAGCGTTAATCAAACTCCAATAAAATGATCTGAAAAAACCCTGCGTTTAATAATTTTCTTGTTCGCATCCTGGCACTTAGCAGAGAAGTCTGGCATCGAGATGTGTTAGAGCTCACCGCTATTCCATTAACAGAAATCTCTTTTCTACTCTTGAACCCTTCTCTTCCTTCTGTATTCTTCTTGTACATCTGGTCGTTGGGTCTCTTGAATCACCTTCCCACTGCTAATTTCAGAATACTCAGCAGATGCATCAACGCTGCGCGAAGTCGCAGATTGCGGACCGGCCCGGCAAAGGTACTCCGATGGCACCATCACCTGGCCTGGCCCCAGAGTGCAGCCACCACAGGCTGAGATCCCGAGCTTAGCTGCCCCCACGCCTATCGATACCAAAGGTACGAGTTCTTTATAATATAAAAAACAGCCTTTATGTTTCCCATGTCCATTTCATCTTAAATACCTTTTTAATATTAGTGTGTAATGACATTATGGCTTGTAAAGTATCCGAGACGAGCTAACAAAAAATATACAAAATACACTCAAAGTAAACGAATGTACTATGAAAGATTTATCACACCACACACATCACATAAACAATGTCTCTTGCTAAACTATAAGTTCTTAGTTTAAACATTGACGAAACAAACAGAGCTTTCCATCGAGTGAAACTCTTTCCAGAATAACAAATCAATAAATCCAAACTGACATGTTTAATCCGAGTCTCAAGTATCACAACAATCCTAGAAACCGCAGCTTTCTCCATATCGTGATCGTCCTATAAAACCTGGGTTTCCGAGATAGCGTTTCCAAAAAGACGTTCGAATTTAACGTCTCTTCATACTTGTTTTATGATTTTTGCTGGGAAAAAACCAATGTGCTAAAATGTTCGAACTAAAATCTGAAATGATTCCTGAACGAAGGAGGTAAAGCCGTATGTCTACTGACCTGACTGGGTCGTCTTATCTATTTGCTAACGTCACTAAAGGTAACCGCTGCCTTAGAAACCTTCAGCTACCATCAATCTCTGGAATATGCGTCAACTTTCATTGACTTTCGCTTCCCCCAGCCCTTCCCCTGTATTTCAAAGCATGCATCAGATATGGGCTAACAGACGTTGTGAACAGCCATCAATTTCAGCAGCCCACTATAAATGGCGATGGGTATTTGCATTACAAATGGCGTTGCGGCATGGTAAAGCCATGCTTTCTTAAGAAGCCGTGGGCGTGATAAAGGCGCCTGTAATATACCGTTGAATTTAACTCCTTATGTCAAAATACCATTTGCCTCGTGACGTTGACGTGACGTTGTTTATGAACCAGGTTTGTTCCAAAAGCCAAAACAAAAAAATTGCTCAAATTATTGAGAAATTTCTATAAATGCGACGTTAAGCACTCGCCATTGATCACCATACAAGTCTAATATCCAGCGATGTAATTGGCGTGAAATAACCGACATTCCAAATACCTATCGTTTGCACGATCACACTCTACCACATTGTTTGCTAAGCATCCGTTGCAAAGTGGCCTATCAGCGTCCTTGTCGCGGTCGCGGCGACCAGCCGTAAATCTAGGTGCGCAGGCGACAGCGCGTTAGACCTAATTAAAGCCCGCTAGCGCGGAGACGGCTAACCTTTGCAGCTGGTCGAGGAGGTAGGAGTTGAGCGGTTAAGCTAAACTGAAAGTACTTTATTCTGACATAGAGACAATCACGTTACGAGACAGCGTAGTGGGTACCTAGTGAATAATATTGACCTTCGTTTAGGGTTCACTTTGAGTAAGTGGTGCTATGCGGTTTTATGATAGATATATATGAGTGCTTATGAGTTAATGTGCATGGTGATGATGGAAAATGGTTAAAGAAATGGTAAAGGCAATCATACAAAAATCGAACATCTAAAGTAGTGGGATGCACATCTAAAATGTCCAGCAATTGCCGCTAGACGATGATAATAAACAAAGTAAATTTTTGATACTGTGATCGGTATTTCATTTTTAAACATCATGATTTATATGCCGACGTAATATTTTGACTCCAGTCCCTTATACCTTCACCCCCCGATGTGCCAAACACCAGTTTAGCGAGAATTTCGAAGCTAGATAGCTGGCGTCAATTAAATTTCTCACCGTTAGAACTATAAATAATGCGGAGGCCCCTAGGACATGGCTCCTGGCTGCACGCGAGATCCACAGGAAGTGGAATGTCTGATGATACGTATTTGTTGGGAGAAATGTGGGAACATTGCGTTCTTGGGTAAGCAGCCCGTTCTGCGGCTGATAAGATTTTAACCATTGGTGTACTATAGATCAAAAACCAGCCTTATGGAAAGTACGTTAAGGCTGGCCTGGTGAAACTACAGACAAATTCTCGCATGCTTGCACCTGGCCGATCCTAATTGCTGATCTAATGGGGGGTAACCTTTAATTGCTGATTCCGATATGGAATGTGAAACTCGCTGTATGCTATAGGTCGCTGGTGTAGTTGCTATTATCTTGTAAATTCCACTTAGTAGTATTAATAGTAGTAGTAATTTCGTATGTTTCAGTGGCTCTAGGGTCGAAGTTCTTTGGCCGCCCGAAGCCCACTGTGGCTAAACGCTTTCCAAAGTATTGAAGTCCTCAGATGCAAATGCCAATGTCGCCGATCAAAATGATGACCGTCCTGAACGTTGTTTACGTTGATCATTTAAATATTGAAGTCGATTCTTCATTTGAAAATTTATGTAGTAACATTAAGTAACATAGCTCTTATACTATTTAAATCGTATTTCTCGTGTTTATTCATGTTTTATTGGGTAATCTTAGCAGAATTTTAATCTATAAATTGTGAATTGTGAATTCTTAGCTTAGACAATTAATTTATAAGTGTACTAGCTGGAAACCCCGCGACTTCGCCCGCACGTTTGTACGAGAAACCATCGAGTTTATACCATAGTATTTTTCATATCAAATTTCAAGCAAATAGCACCACGCGTTAAAAAGTTTCTTACATTGGTTTTGACCCCTTTTCACCCTCTTAGGGGTTTAATTTCAAAAAATCCCGCTTTAGTGCTGGTTTTGCTATAAAAGAAAGTTACGTTCCAAATTTTAGCATTCTAGCTTTAGCGGTTTCGACTCGGCGATGATGAATCAGTCAGTCAGTCAGGTTAAGCTCTTTTATTGGTATAGATTATGTTTTTTTGTGATTTGTACGACGAGGAATCCAAGAAAATTCTAGACGGCCATTCCGCAATGACGTATAAAATAGACAAATGAAGTTCGGTTCCACTTTGCTAATTTATCAAAACAGAACACTAGACATGGGTAACATTGGCATCATGACAGATGCCATTATAGGAAGGAGAAGTATTGAAGTCCTCAGCTGCAAATGCCTGTCGCAAATCAAAATGATGACCGCCCTGAATGTTGTTTACTTAAGTTTTGATATAAAGACCATTTGCTAAGTCTAGGTCACGTCACATTGCTAACAAACAGACACCCAGTGGATTGTAAAGTAGATAATAGATAAACGTACAACTCGAGTGTCTGCGTAAACCCGATCCATTCATCGGACATATGTTAAGTAGGCAGATCTACTATAAATTATTGTACTTACGTGCGATTTAAATATGAATGGCCGCCACTTCCTTAGCGTATAAGTACGCATTACACGGGCAAACTTGTTTCAATGTAATCAGGAACACATTTCAAGTCGGTAATGATTGTCGCACAGCTTTGAGCCCACATCGTAATGTCTTTGGAGGATTTAATATTATAGCCCACCTGTAGATGCTTCTACGCGCTTTGCTCGCGTGTTACCTACCTTAAAGTACCCTTCCCTATAAAGTCAAAGTCAAAGTCAAAGTCAAAGTCAAAGTCAAAGTCAAAGTCAAAGTCAAAGTCAAAGTCAAAGTCAAAGTCAAAATATATTTTATTCAATACAATCACAAGGATCAATTCCTATATATCCTTACCAAAGTCCATTAAGTTCCGTTCCGATTAGCCGTGCAAACGTAAACAGACACGAGACACTTTCATGTTTATATATGGTATGAAGTATATGTAGACATTGAACACACTAACATCGAGAAAGAGATCACGTAGAGACATTTTTGATTCATTCTAAACTAGCGACCCGCCCCGGCTTCGCACGGGTGCAATGCTGATACAAATTATACTACAAAATGGTTATCCCTAAGAGATAGACATATACCATCGCGGACATTTTTGTATACCTTTTGAGGGTGTACAATACTGTAGTACATTATTTTGATCTATCTCGTAGGGTTCAAACAGCGTTTGCAATGTAAGCGCAAAAATATGAGTTTATTTACGACACCACATTGGAAACCTCTGAAATTATCAGTGTTTTTCTACTATATTATGCATGTATTATACATATAAACCTTTCTTTTGAATCACTCTATCTTTTAAAAAAACCTCATTAAAATCAGTTGCGTAGTTTTTAAGATCTAAGCATACATAGGGACAGACAGAGAGCGGAAAGCGACTAGGTTTTATACTACGTAGTAATAGACCTATTGTCTAACCAAGTTTTAGATTAAGATTTCATATACTAACTAATTATTAAGCTTACCATCTAATAAAAGCAGCAGTTAAAAACTATTTTGAGCGATTGGTCTCTTCGACACTTGTTGGAGTAGAAAACATGAAATAAGGCGGATAAGTTGCTGCGAGCGCTCTCTTCCGCAATGCCTTCTGTAGCCTTACCATGGGTTTTGTTTTAGGTACTTGAAAGTTTAAAAAAATGCGTAAAATTGTACAAATATTGAACAGGTCTTTTTTGAAACCTTCGCAATACTTATGACAGTCGGTGACTGTCAACCCACAACCACGGTTATTGCAACAAAACCGAAAATAAAACGTCAGGAATATATTAAAAGTGAAATTAATTAACTACATGGATAGATAGATAGATAAAAATTTACATTTAAATTTATAAATATTTGGTACTACAGACACACATACAATTTACATTTTAAACATAAGTAGTTAAATAGTGTAGGTAAGTTTGTGTGTGCTGCAGCACAAGACTAGGACTAGGCAGTAAAAGATTTCAAATTGTAAGTAGGAATATTCAGTCATCATCATCGTTGGCCTTCGTTCGTCTGTTGAAGATGATTTAGGTGGCGTCAGTAAAGTTACAGAGCAGTTAATTGTTATTGAAAACTTTCGTTCATGGATCCACTCCAGCAAGCTGAGGTGGGTGAAGTTTATGATTTCTGACGTCACTCTGCCTGGGATTTTGTTTGATAGCGCAGGCATCTCAGGTACCCACACTAACCTCTCGACCTTGCCGACAGGACCCGCAGAAAAGACGAATCAATACACGCGGTGTCGGTTCGGTTGCAGGTGCATAACGGCTGACACCGAGCCGGGCTTGTTTCAATTTTTCATTCTCTATTGCTAGCTCTTCTGTTAGTCAGCAGGTGGACTAACCCCCAATAATTTGAAGACTATCGCAGTCGTCTCCATGATCATTCTCCAAGCAGCACTCATCTGGGATCAATTAAATGTTCTATAAATTGCTGTAAATCAAGTTTATGAACCTAAATATTTCAAGCCGCGCTTTGCCTTATTGACCATGTTTATTTATGGAATTGACTAGCGACTTTAGTAAGTTAAAACTCATGGTAAGGTCCCTGCATAGTGTTATGACGCGTATTTATGAACTTACGTTAGCATTAACAGGAGTTACGTCTGTGTGAATTATCTCGGCGATTACATAATAAATATAATTATTTGCGCGTTGTTCCGTTGAAGTGTCTATCTGTTTATTCATCTGTGGAGCTGGAGGTGGAACTGCTTCGTAAATCATTTGATTGAGGAGATATTGTTACGATGATGTACATTCAACATTTATATCTTACATTAATATAAATTAGGTACATTTATATAAACAACGACGACCTCTGTGGCGCAGTGGGCTAAGGTCCGGCTGAGTCGCGGGGCAAATGTTTGTATGATCTTCAAATATTTGTCTCGGGTCTGGGTGTTTTTATGTATAATATGTATTTAGTTACAAAAAAAAATATATAAGTAGTATATCAGCCATGTGGTACCCATAACACAAGCTCTGCTTACTTTGGGGCCAGATGATGCTGTGTGAAATCTCCGGCATATTATTATTTTTAACCGACTTCATCAAAAAGAAGGAGGTTCTCAATTCGTCGGAATCTTTTTTTTTTATGTATGTTCACCGCATACTCAAAGACGCCTGAACTGGTTTCAACATTTTTTTTAAAAGTATACTTATCATGTGGTCCCCTTTAAATTTTATCGAAATCGGTCGAGGGGCTTTTAAAAAATCAACTAAATTCTAAAAATTGTTCATTTTTTAAAAATCGATGATATTTTCGCTACCTGCAGTGCAGAGCAGTGCGTTTAGTTGGTCCACCTAACCCATATTATATTTAAACAAAATACATCAACTCTTAAATTCTATCCAATAGTTTTTAAAACGTAACTATATTAAATCTTGGAGGTAATGTTTTGAATAATAAGAGCTTAAACCACGTCTGAGTGGTCCCAAAATATTTACTATAAGAAATTACTGTAATTTTCATGAGGAGTGGTGATTTATTGATCAATTTCTAACTATAACTCACATATTCCATCTCTGCCACCAAAATAATGATCTTGAAGATACGAACATACGTAGCCGCCGCAATATGTCTTAACTAAAAATGCGGCGTGTCTACTCGGCAAAAAACCATCGAAAATGGCCACCAAAAAAACCATTACGGGCAGGACGTTGACCTTCCTATTAGTCATGACATGAGTGATGGTGCAGCCAATGATGGAATTTCGCCGAAAAGTCTTAAGAACTTTGATACATGTGAATGTCCAAGTAAAATTAAACTAGTTCAATACTTAGGTACAGGCGTACTGTTAGTACGGGAAATACATTCTAGGAATGCCTAGATGAGTTAGCTCGAGGATACATCGAAGAAAATATGAAACTGGCAAATTTCAAGAAAGCACGTGTGGCTCAAGAAAAATCAATCATCAAGTCAAGTGAATCATGTTGAATTGACTATATCTACCTACTTTCTATTTAGATGAAACTACTTGCTAAGTTTCCTCAAAGTCCACCAAACTAACTGAATACTTTTAATGTAAAATTGTCTAAAATAACTTTTTTGCCTAACGAATGTAGATAAATTCGTTAGGCAAAAAAGTTAATCTAAACCTCAACTTTTTAAATCGTTTAGTCTAATGAAAACTTTTTACTCTAATCCATACTAATATTATAAATTCGAAAGTGGCCTCAAATCTGTTGGCACCCACCCAACGAATTTTAGCTAAAATTAGGTTTAGAACTGCCAAATGAAAGGTATTCTGCTGCTAACAACATATACTAATTTAATATTATCTAATTTAATTAAGCGTTCCAAATTTAGTTAGATGGTACCAACCGAATAGGTTTTACAAATGCTATGACTAACAAAAATATATTTTAGACAATTCCTAATTTTAGAAATGAACCAACCGAATTGACACCAGTGTCTCTTATCTGTCTATCTGTTTGTTTGTTATCTTTTCACGACTAAACGGCTGTACGGATCTTGATGAAATTCGGTAAGAAGATAGATTGTATATTAGAGACAATATATATGTATATCTGACGACCTCTGTGGTGCAGTGGACTAAGGTCCAACTAAGACGCAGAAGGTTACGGGTTTGATTCCCCTCGCGAGACAAATGTTTATATGATCTGCAAGTATTTGTCTGTTTCTTTGTATAAAATAGTGTATAAGTAGTATATCAGTCATTTAGTACCCATAACATAAGCTCTGCTTACTTTGAGGCCAGATGATCCTGAGTGAAATAAAAAATTATTTATTTAATATTATTTATTATAAAGTATTAAGCCTATAGCGACTATAGGCTAGATACTTTTTATGTAGATACCACGCGTCGTCAATAAAACATATCATACTAAACTTAAGAGCACAATCAGCTCGAATTCTGCCTAAAGTCGTTGGCGAAACATGCATCATCCCCAACACAAAAGCATCAAGAGTAAGTAACCACTGCCATTGCATATACGCCAGTTGTAAGTTATTTATGTCAGTTCCAATAAGTTAAAAGAGTTGCCAGCTGCTAGTTAAGCATACTAACTTGCGGTTCGACTTGCGTAGTTCAAGCGTTTGCTTTGATGAGGAGTAGGGACACCACGGTTTTACACTAAAACCAGTCAACTCTATAGTTATTTCTAACTTCTTATTATATTTCACTTTCAAAACTTTCGTGAGTGTACTATATATTTTGATAAACACGGGTTTTACACACGTATTATTTTGTCGATGGAGGCACCGACATTGTTTCGATTCATCTAGAGAATCTGCAGCAGGGTGAGTTTCATCAAAATTCTTATTATATTTATCTGTATTTGGACTAGGGTTTCTAGACTCGTATCAAATGGACGACATCTAGTAGAATAATAATAAAAATAATGTCGGACATTTCACACAGCGTCATTTAGGCGCAAAGTAAGTTGAGTTTGTGTTATGGGCGTTGTACCCATGATTGATATCCACTTATTAACTTTTTTTTGTATATACATACATATTGACAACTCTACTCTCTCTACTGACAACTCTGACATAAATTACATACTAGAGAGTTTGAAATTTATGTTCGCGTTATTAGACACGAACTTATATTTATATATATATATATTTATTTACATAATATCTATGTCTATTGCTTTATTCAACCGAGGTCCTAACTTTGTAAAGTTGATCGTATAGATACCCACGATACAGATATCATCTAGTATGGGTATCACAGGAAACTCGATAGCTACTCCTATCAGCAACTCAAGGGAACCAAATTGCCTTGATGATAATATTTATTATGAAAGCAATCTAAGCTTTTATTATATAGATGTACTCGTAGAATATTTACTCACTGTTCATTTTATGCATATTATGTGTTAAGTTTAAGTTATTTTTAATCTTACTGTTTTGCTGTTAATAAACATTTTTCATTTTCATTTTCATATTTTACGTAGAAAAACACCTAGTCCCGCGACAAATACCTGCAGATCATACAAACATTTGTCCGGCGGCGGGAATCGCAACTGCAACCTTCTCTGTCTCAAGCAGGCCTTCGCTCACTACGCATAGATCTAAAGACGAAAAGTTTTGAGCAATTTTTCGAAAATAAAGAGATCTGCAAATTGATCATTGTAAATATCTACAACTTTAAGCTATTTAGACAAAAACATCGATACCGTAGTTGAAATAAACTGAGCTCCTTTCTTAGATTCTACTGATTTTATTTGCAATATTATCCTCATATCGCTCTCTTTGAAGCTACAAGACCCTCAGTGAAGGATGGCCACCTTACGGGCACAATGGCGCGCAGTGGGTGTCGTTGATTTACGCCGCCGGAGCGCCTGCGCGACCGCTTCATTCATATTTATTAAACTCCGCGTTTTTTCAACACTAAATCTTGGCCGTATGATGTACGGGACACCTCGACACGCTTGTGGAGTACCTTAAAGCCTGAGTAGCTTTACAACTCTGCAGCCCAATATAGCATCACATGCAAATTGATAATTAGTTACGAGTAGAACTAGATTTTGAGGGTTGTTAGATTCTAGCATGCAAGTTTCAAGGAGTTTGCATTTTTATGTATGTTTAAATGCAAAATTGCGGTTGGCGCAGTCGTCGCTTTACTGCAATTTATTTTTTATTTTCTTGTGTTTGTTTTCATTAAGCATCTATTTTAAACACAAATAATATAATATACAAATTCGTTTCGGGGATTGATAAATAATTGCCAAAGAATGATTAATTTTACTATGATTTGGCATTTAGAAAGTTGCGCTCTGGTGGTCGCTAACTGCCTGTGGAATTTCTAATGTAAATTCATTCGGCTGACGAATTTTGCTTGAAAGTGAGGTCATAGGTGTTCAGTTACCAATTTATCGAGTCAATAGAACTTTGTAAATTTCCATTTACATAATGTTGTTAACATTTCGGTTACTCTGTTAAAGTGGCTAAGAAAAAAAATTTAAACCCGAGAATTTTGACCATTTCTTTTAGTCTAGACGCTACCTATTATTTATTTTGACAATAAATACAATGTTTGATCCCAGATGATGTTTTTTTACAATTTAACAATAATTTTAAGATACTAACTTATGAATGCACAGTTTATCACATAAATCTTTATATAAGTATTTAAAAAAGAAAAGAGCCAAAAATAAATGCCCGTTCAAATAGGCACCTAAGTACCAGCCTCTTACGAAAGATGAGGCTTCATCATTCTTAGCATTTCACATTTGATTTGCTTTCGTCGGGTCAGCGAGTCCACCGGCATAATTAAATGCTCGCGTGCAGACAGTTAAAAGCTTCCAAAGAACATGTACGATTCTACATAATGACAGACACATATATTATTTGACGGTCGGACCGCCGCGGCAAGATAATTCGGCCAGATAGCTGGTTACAAGGGCGTATCTTACAAGAGAGGTGCGTTCACATTGTCTGATGCGAAAAAACATCATCAGCATAGGTAGGAAACTGCCTTTCAAATGGCGCAGATAATTTCAAAATAAAGCAATCATAACATTACCACTTTGAATCGTCTTCTTACATGCTAGTGAATCTAGGTGCCGGTTTCTCCTAACCCAGTTCTAGAAGAACCCGCCAAGAAACTCAACTGGACTGGACTCAACACTTTTTTTATATGATCCTTGCCAATTTTGTTACGGTTGCCGAGTCGAGTTGGAGCTGATTCATCCCAAGCTTTTTTGTCATTTTGATAATCTGTTATTTTATGATGTGCTTTAAAAGACAGTTTCTATTTAAATTTACCAATCGACAAATCGTCGCCTGGGACTTTTTTATATTTTTTATATTTTTATATATTTACTTATACTGACAAGGCAATGTCATGATATATTTTTTTAAGTTAGTATTCCAATTAAGTTAGTTAGTTATTTCGTTAGTGGTCTTTAATATATCCTGAAGGAAGATGCAATTGACAACCCATGCATACCCATAGTATGAAAACACCATGCCTTAGGCCCTCACACGGCCATGTGTAACACACCCTAAGCTTACATCTCTTGTTCTTATTGCCGACCTTGGTGCATGCGATTCGGTCGTTAAGTTAGGCTCAATTATGGACGTCGCGATGAGGATGGGCAGGAGATAAGTAAATACTCCTTATTTTGTATGTGAGACAAGTATTGGATACTTTCGACAGTGGTTGTAAATTTTAATTGATTTCGCGGTTGGAGATGATCTTTGCGATCTTTCTGTAATGAGATGCTTAATTGGATTGTTTCATCAACTGATATCTTTATGTCTTCAGTGTCTGCAGATGCCATGTGTATTTTGTAGTGACTCTTTTTTCTCCAACAGTTCTTAAATGTATTGTTAGGTGTTTAGTTTTCTAAAGCACCTCATCTGTCCCAAGCAAACCCATTTAAAAGGTTGCCTGCAAGAGATCGCTTTTAGCGATAAGGCCGCCCATTGTACAATTTTATTTCTATTATTTCTCCTGTGTTCTTTTTGTGTACAATAAAGTGTTAATCTATCTATTTATCTATCTAAATAGAAAGATAACCTTTGGCCAGAAATCCTACAGTTTTTCAATAGGTTTGTCATTTCGCGGTTAATTTTTAAGAATTCCTTGTGGTTCAGCCATTAATATGGACGTTTCTTTGTTCCAGTATACACAGACCAGCCAGTATCATCAGCGTCTCCGCCCACCAGAGACAAGATCAACGGCGAAGAGAAGGCGCGTTCCAGGAGGCGGGACACCTGGGCGGAACCCTCCACCAACCAGGGAACTGATGAGGGTATGTAGTTTTTGTTTTTTCAAATCACTCGGTTTTCCTACTCCTATAATTAAAAGGTAATGGCGAAAGAAAGTAACGCGAAGAAATAGCAAGCTTGCAGATTTTTTTATCTCACAACGTTTTTCACAGCTGGTGTAGGTGTCCGGTCTCCACTTCTTCAGCAGCAGCACCAACAGTATGATGAGCAACTGCGTGACATAGCTGCGTCGCTGACGAGGCCGCGATCACGCAGGGCGCTCCCGCCCCCATTAGAGCGACCCACTCGGCTGCCCCCACCAGATCGACTGCCAGTGAGTACTCAAACGATAGTTGTTTATGATTCGGATGAGGCTTAAGAAAAGAAGTCTTAGAAAAACTTAAGACTTTTTGAAACCGTGGAAAGTACCTTTGTAACTTGGAATTGACCACAAGGCAGGTGCATTTTAGTAAATATTATATATATTTGTAAATGAAAAGTTCAAACTGAATTAAACCGAAAGTCCAATTATGAAACAGGTCTTCAATACTTTCGTTCGACTAATTGATTTTATCAATATTCTTGCTTGCGTTTCATCAATTTCGCTAATTGCTTTCGCTGTTTTTTAAATTTCACAAAGAAATAATATACTCGTACATGTGGGGGAACCGCATCAAATATCTAACATAAATAAGGTGTTCTCAAACTTGTATGAAACATTGAAAACATTTATTTTAAACCAGGCTCGAGGCTCACCAGACGGTGGTGCGCCACCAGAAGAAGGCGTCTCCAGTTCTGCCAGCGAAGGTAGTGAGACCACGGACGCGGTGGAAACCACCGAAAGCGCAGAACCAGGCAGGGTGGAACTGCCGGCTGAGAGGCTCCTTCACGCGAGAGCAGGGTGGCTGCAAAGACGAGGATCGGGGAGTGTCTGGTCGAGACATTGGTTCGTTCTTCGTGGGGCAGCTTTGCTATACTTCAGGGATCCCCACGCAGAACATAGAGGATTGATGGATGGAGTCATCGACCTTAGCGGGATCTCGAGGGTTGTTGAACTACCAGCGGCGAATTCCACAAATGGATATGCGTTTGAGACTGAAGTGAGTACCTAATTTTCAAGCGCTTTGTACGATGTTGACCGGATAAAGATAAATTAATACTATTTCTGTTTACAGACATGGGACGGTAAGCACATAGTTCTATCAGCGGTGACAGCGGGTATTCGAACTAACTGGGTATCGGCAATGCGAAGAACTGCTGGCCTCCCAGATACAGGACCGCTTTCACTTATACTACGAGATGACACAGTTGATCGGGCTTCAGAATCATCCACGTCGCCGATCACACCAGTCACGCCTATAACTGGCAAGTCAGCACCCTTCTCCTCCGATGAAGAGTATCGAACAGCTTCTGAAGGCGGACGACGGGACAGTGCCGATTGGGGAGAGATGGGATCACAACAACCTCCCTCCCCCATCCTCACTCGCACGCCTATATCCAAAGTTAAGGAAAAAGTGCGAGCTAGAGGCTGCTACAAATCACCTCCACTCTCAGACACCACTACGTTTGAAACGGACGAGATCGACGCTACCAAAGAAAAAGAACAAGATCGTCCGCCAGAAGTAGACGAAAACGAGAAACCGAATGAACCGCGCAAACGAAGCTATATCTCCACGATGGACAAGCAGACGATACAAATTGAAGATCTGCGCAAGCAACTGAAAATGGCACTCAACGACGTCAGCGCAGCAGAAAACGAGCTCACGAGACTTCATAAAATCAAATCAGATGCTGCAATCAAAGAAAAGAAAATGGAAGATCTCGTGATAGAATTGCAGAAAAAGGAAGAAGAATTAGTGTTAAGGACAAAAGAGGCTGAGAATTTAGATGCTATTAAACAGCTTTACAACCAAGATAAGACGATGTGGGAGACGAAACTGACAGAAACACAGAACTTCCTGAAAGAATCCACGGAACATTGCGAACTGCTTACGAGGCAGCTGACGTCTGCGCAGGAGACCATTGCGCAGCTCCAACGAGAACTCAACGAATTAAACGACAGGTTAATGAAAAGCGTTAAAGAAAACGATAGCTTGTACGCAAAGATTAGAGACCTGGAAGGACGAACGGTGAACGAATCACCCACAAGAGAAAAACGAAAAAGTGTTGGTTCCCTAAGCGATCTCACAAACCTTAACTCAGATTTGAACCTTGAATCTTTAGATAAGAACAGACTGATTGAAGAGTATGACGAGCTGAGAGGCAGATTCCTCAAAGCAATACAGGAGATCAAAGCCATGAAGAAAGAACTTCGTGAATCGCATAGTATTTATGACGAACTAGAAGTCATCAACATAAAGCTACGTAACGAGATGAAATTAAGAGAACAGTGTAGCAGATCTGAAATAGATCTAATGGCGGCTCGCATCTTAGATCTAACTCAAAAATTGACCGCGTCGGATAAGCAAGTGCGAACTTTAAAGCATAAAATCCAGAAAACTGAGTCAAGGGAGAAAAGAAGAAGTCTTTCTCTGAAAGGGAGGGAGTCTCTTACCCTCGGCAAAGAAGTCGAAGAGAAACTATCTGAACTGGAGCATAAAATCACAATGCTCGAGTCGGGAGAACCAGTGCCTACCATCAATTCTCCATCAAAGAGCGCGTCACCCGCCAAAGAAAGTAAGAAATTGGAGACGTCAGAGGAAAAGCGAATGAAAAGACTGGCGGCTCGTCTTCGAAGGAAGTCTTTAGATAGCGCCACCAGCTCCGAGCCAATGAAGATGTTAGTTCGCCTCAGTTCGCTAGAAACCAAAGTGGCGTCCGCGCTAGAAATTCGCAAAGAGCTCACTAACTCCTGCGAGTCGCTGGGACAGGCAACCCGGTCTACCGAGAGCCCCTCGCTCAATGACAGTCCAGATACTTCGGTGACCACCGTTTCGACGGCGCATGCGCCGAGACATCTACTAGAGAGGCTTCACAGTCTAGAAAGTGCAGTCATCCATTCGCGCAATAAGGTCAACGAGTGCCTCTGCCAAATGAGCAACATGCGCGCTGCCAAAACCAGGCGCTCACCATCACCGAGCCTAGAGAAGAAATACAGCGTAAAATCCATGGAGAAGTGTCTGGTGGACGCGAGTAGGAGGCTCCAGGAGTGCGTCGAAAGATGCGCGGAGCGAGAACCCGAGCCGGACGAAGGCGTCGCTCAAGCGGTCGCCCAGCTCGAGGAACAGCTGCGCGCCAAGCTGCTAGACATCTCGCGGCGCAAGGCGGCGCTGTACGAGGCGGGCGAGCTGACGCCGCGCCGATCCCTCGAACTGCTGGCGGAGAAGCTCGCGTACGAGGCGGTGCTCGTCGGGAGGATCCGAGACGCGCTCGAAACCGCCGGCGGCGACGGATTCTTCGCGAGATTGATCCGGTCCGAGATCTCGGAGACCGGCGAACTGATCGAAGATCTGCGCAGACGGCTCGGTGGCGAACAACGGGGGGACACCGCCGCTCGGCACTCGCTCGAGTACCTCGCGCGAGTGCTCTCGAGGCGGGTCGAGGCCGAGGAGAACCCGAGGGAGCCGCGGCGCGCCGCCCTGCTCGCGCACGGCGCGGACCTCGAGGAGCTGAGGGCGGCGCAGCGCGAGCTCGACGTCGCCGTGGACGCCTTCAAGGCGGAGAAGCTCGGCGAGCTGGCGAGCGCGCTCGCGTGCTGCGCCGCGGCGGCCGGGACGACGGACGCGGAGGCGGAGGCGGCGGGGGAGGCGGCGCGCGTGCGGTCCGCCTGGGCCGCGGCGCGCGACGCGCTCGGCGGGGAGCTGGTGCAGGCGGAGGTGGCGCGCGCGCTGGCCCGCGCGGCCCGCGCCTGCGAGGGCCGGCTGGACGACGCGCGGCGGGCGCGCCTCACGCTGGCGGCGCAGGAGCGCGCCGACCTGGAGCTGTGGTGGCGCGCCGCGCACGACCACCTGCGCTGCGAGATGGACGCGGCGGCGCGGGACGTGGCGCAGCTGTACAAGCGCGCGCCCTCCGCCCCGCCCCCGCCGCCCGGCGCGCCCCCGCCCGCCTCCCCGCGCCTGCTGCTGCAGCAGCTCGGCGAGGCGCTGGCGATGCGCGCGCTGGTGGCGGCGCGCGTCGCCGTGCTCGCGGGCACGTGCGGGGCGGCGGGGGGAGCGGGGGGCGAGGGGAGCGGTCCGCGCCGCGAGGACCCCGCGACCTCGCTCGCCGCGGACCCCGCGCAGGAGGCGGAGTTCGTGTTCCTGTTCCAGCGGTTCTCGACCGAGTGCCGAGCGCTCTTCTCCAGTGACTGTTCCGGCGACAGTGAAGACTCGATGAAGATCGGCGAGAGCCTCGAGCGAGCGGAGGCCGCGGTGGAGGAGCTGCGGCGGCGGATGGGAGGCGCGGAGGGCGAGGGGGGCGCGCCCGGCGAGGGGGGGCTCGCGGAGCGCGCGGAGGCGCTGCGTCGGCGCGTCGAGGCTCTGCACGAACTGGCCCCGTGCCAGCATTGCAAGCAGCTACAGGACGCGCTGGACAGGTAACGATCTCGCCGCTGCACGCGAGTGAGGGCGAGTCGAGATGACACTGACGCCGGTCCGTCCCGCAGGCTGAAGGAGGAGCGGGCGCGCGGCGAGGCGGCGCTGGCGCAGCAGGCGGCGGCGCTGGCGGCGGCGCGACGTGCGCGTACGCAGCTGGGGGCCACACACGAGCGCGAGCGCGGCGTGTTGCGCGAGCGGGCCCGCACGCTGCAGCGCCGACTGGCCGCACTCGACTCCGAGTACTCGGCGCAGCTGGACAGTCTGCGAGCCGCTTACCAGGTCTGCTTTTGTACCCGAATATTTACCGAATCTTTTTAATCGTTGCATGAATGTAGGAGCCGGTTCTTCAAAACCCCAGCACGAGAAGAACTATCGTTCTTAGCGACACCAGCACCTTATTCAACTTAATTGTATCCGTCCATTCGAGTTTTATTGATTCATAATGGTCTAGAAACCCCATTATTTTTTATACTCTAGACGCAACTTTAATAGATCACTTTGATTGATCTTGTATTTGTATTCTAAACGCACGAATGACATTGTGTGTAGAGCGCGGTGGCAGCCGACACGCACGGCGACGGGTTGCGCGCGCGCTACCAGCAGGAGATCGAGCAGCTCCGAGCGCTGTGCGAGAAGGGGCTGCTGGCAATGGAGAGCTCCCACCGACGCATCGTGAGGGAGATGGAAGAAAAGCACCGCGCTGAGAGAGAACAGCTCAGGTAAATCTCATCTTTACAAACATCTTTAACATCTTTACAAGCGACCATCTTCATCATCAGCCCATAGCAGTCCACTGCTGGACATAGGCCTCCCCCTAATGAGCGCCATTGCGCCCTGCCTTCAGTTCGACGCATCCAGCTTCTGCCGGCAGCCTTTCGCAGATCGTCACTCCACCTTGCCGGAGGGCGTCCTACACTACGTTTGCCGAGCCGCGGTCTCCACTCAAGAACTCGTTTACCCCTACGGTTATCGGTTCTTCTGCAGATATGGCCAGCCCACTGCCACTTCAGCTTACTAAGTCTCTGAGCTATGTCGACAACTTTAGTTCTATGTCGGATAGTCTCGTCCGGATTCTATCCTTCAAAGAAACCCCGAGCATAGCTCGTTCCATAGCTCGCTGAGCGACTTTAAACTGGTGGACTAGCCGTACTTTGAGTGTCTACGTTTCAGCTCCGTATGTCATAACAGGTAGGACGCACTGATTGAAAACTTTCGTTTTCAAACATTGCGGTATGGGTGAAGAGAAAACTCGACGTAGTTTACCAAACACTGCCCAACCCAGCTGAATCCTCCTTTTGATCTCCTTCTCAAAGTTGTTTCTACCTAACTGCAAAATCTGCCCGAGGTATGTGTATTGCGAAACAACTTCAAGAAGGTGACCATTAACAGCAACCGGTCTTGGATCAATTTGGTCATTGACCATGACTTTGGTTTTATCCAAATTCAAGCCGAGACCTATCGCCCTCGAGGCTGATGCTAGGCCGTCCAGCATTCGTTGTAGCTCCTCGCACGACTCTGCCAGTAAGACCAGTAAGATGTCATCTGCGAATCGTAAGTGTGAGATGTGCTCGCCGTTTATGTTAATGCCCATACCTTTCCAGTCCAGCGTCATAAACAAATCCTCCAGCGCGCTTGTGAACAGTTTCGGAGATATTACATCTCCCTGTCTCACTCCTCTGCGCAGTTGGATGGGCTTAGACTGCTGGTCCTGTATTCGGACACTCATGGTGGCGGCTTCGTACAGACATCACAACACTTCGATATAACGATAGTCTACTTGGCCACGCTGCAAGGATTCCAAAACAGCTCAGGTTTCAACAGAGTCAAAGGCCTTCTCATAGTCCACAAAAGCCAGACACAGGGGCTGATTAAACTCTTCGGACTTCTGTATGATCTGCCTCACTGTGTGAATATGGTCTATGGTGCTATATCCTCCGCGAAACCTAGACTGTTCCGGTGGCTGGAACTCGTCGAGTCTTCTGGCGAGACGAGCGACCATCTTACACCTACAATATTATGTTAATAACAATAATAACATATTTTTCGTATGTTAAATGAAACTAGATGTAATCTTGAATCGAGCAACTTTTATCTACCACGCAGGAAAAGCCGCGGACAACAGCAAGTTTCCATTAAATGCTTTCATCGCGTGTTGATGAAATTCCAACTTTGCACTCGCACATTCAATCTTGTTATACTGCAAAACTGTATGGGAAGGATCTATTATAAAATATATTCCAGGTTGGACAAGGAACAAGCCCTAGCAGAGGAGACCCGCGCGACGTTAGCCGCACTCGACGCGATGCGAAAGGCCCACGAGAGTGAAGTGAGGCGCGAGGTGGACAAGTTCAAGACGGAGTTCCTAGCTCGCGGCGTGAAGCACGCAGACATCGGGCAGCTCAGCTCGCGGCACCAGTCAGTACTCATTCTAGTGTAATTATGATGTTTACTTTTGTTTTACGTGCAGTCAAGACAACTCATTTTTAGGCTCTAGAACCTCTCAATAAACCTTTCATATCAACCCAGCAGAATGATGTTGTAGACTTTTGGTTCTGAAAAGGTTTTGTAGTGATCTACTATCAGTTTTGTTGACTGTACTTACCTGATTGTAATTCAAATGAATAATGAATTTTGGACTTTTATAATAGTTGCGAAATCAACAATGACTAGTGGTCTTGTGTGAGTGGATTCGAATTCAGTCGTGCCCTAAGGCATTTTTTCTAATCGTAAAATATAAATGCTATACCAGTACTCTCAAACAATGAGAAAACCAGAATGTCATAGAACCTTAAAAGTTCGAAGAAGTGACAAGTGCACGAAAGGAGCCTTTGAGATGCACTTTAATTATTTCACCGCACTGGTTCCAAATAACTTATGACAGCATAAGAAGGAGAAGAATTATCCGACTATTACTTATTGCTTTTGCACTAATGGCTTTTTAAAAATCCGACGGCTTAACGCGTCTTCAAAAGCACGATGAATATGTCACGTAACTTCTTTACTATGTTGCCTATGTATCGAACGATCTTTCCCACCTGTCCTGTACAATGATGGAATAAATGACATTAAAAAATGGTTGTCTGTCGGTTTACGGACGATAATTTTACGCGATAACGTCATAAGAAAACATTGATGAACCGATCGTGCCTCTCTATCGCTTGTGCCGCGCTCTCGCTTGCACGCTCGGCTCAGGCGGAACGTGGACCAATGAGTCATGCGTTTTCGTACGTGCGGCGTTTATCGATTTATAAGACGTTATCACGTCAAAATATTTCTCTTCTCATTATATCTCTTTGACAAAGCCCAATGACTTAAAATTTCTTCAAGGACTTGCTAAATTACTGCAATCATTCCTTATGTATTATTCTTAGGGTTTCTAACTCTAATTTCTTCAAGGACTCCTTGCAAAATCACTGTAATAATTCTTAATTGTTCTTAAGGATTCTTCTATCAATAAGATTCCCAAGTGAACAAGTAGCAAAGTGTAATGTTGTCCGGTCTCTCAGCAGACAGGAGATGGAGGAGATAAAGAGGGAGATCCTCTCCCTCTCGGAGAAGTACTCCGTGAAGTGCGTGGAGTCTGCAGCGCTGGAGGAACGTCTCGCCACCTGCACGGCGCAGCTGGCGCAGGCTCACAACCATATCATGCAACTGGACTCCAGGTACAGATTGATAGATGTGCCTTGCTGCAAGAAGTCAAAAAGTTAAAAAACCCAAAAAAGGTACTGTATTTGACTAGCCCCTCAGATCAGCTGGTAGACATAGGTTGTGGGCTAGATTCCTTCTCAGGATAAATATTTGTGTGGTAATAAATATATAAATAATAATGCCGGACATTTGACACAGCATCATCTGGCTCAAAAGTAAGCAGAGCTTGTGTTATGGGTACCACATGATATACTACTTATATACGTTTATTTTTGGAAATACATAAATATCATACGTAGAAACAGCCGCCGCGGGACAAATGTTTGTATGATCTGTAAGTATTTGTCTCGGGTCTGGGTATATACAAAAAAGTAAATAAAAAGTAAAAAGTAGTATATCAGTCATGTGGTACCCATAACACAAGCTCTGCTTACTTTGGGGCCAGATGAAGCTGTGTAAAATGACCGGTATAATTTATTTATATTTATTTAATATTGTCCGATAATATTTAACCAATTTATTGAGACAAGTCCAATGAGCCCAAATACGATACTTCAGCTGTAAGTTGGTGAGGAGTTGGATATCCTGCAGATTCCAGGTGATGTTGCTGCACTAGATCATGGTTACCATGTTCAGGAATATCATTGAAGTAGCAGAATAATCGAATCAATTCGATTTGGACCTAAAGGATACTTATTATATAACGCGTGCGAAGTCGCAGGCAGCAGCAACATATTTCTTGTACTCATCATGGCTATCTAAAAATTTCAGAAACAAGCAATTGCGCGCTCACCTGATCTCGGAAGCGAATGAGATGAAGAACTCCGAGAGTTCCTCTCTTTCGCAACTCATCGAGGACACAGCGCCGGTATGTACCTACACATTAACACACCTCGGAGGTCACTGAACTTAGTGCCCAAAAAACAAGATGATAGACATTACGGTATTGGGGAGATACTGCGCTATTCGTGGAGTCTTTTCGTTATATGTTAAAAGTGTATGTGCTTTGGGTCTTTCACATAAAAACATATTAGTTAACGGCCTCATTACCTAAAATGTGATTTTGTGTTTGATCCATAGTTTTAAAAGTTTATTTTACTTATTACAAATTGACATTGCAATGACGCATACGAGCACAGTATCTCTATAGGTATTATTTTACACCACATTTGGATGATTGTTCAACGCAGTGTTGCCAGGTTATTCTCATTCAGAAGAAACGGGTCATAGCTACGTTCAGGTAAAATCAGGCATACTTGGCAACACAGTTGATCAATTACACAAGGAAGGGTATTATCATCTCAATGTTTATGCCGCCGATAGTTGGCAACACAGTATTGATAAACATCTCTATGTGAATACACAATCACAGTACACGCTTGCACAGCCTTTGCAACCGCTTAAAACTTCACCATTATCCATTTCAAGCTAATCTTACGCTTGGCATGGTCTTCGCACGTCGCGCCAAACTTCTTGGCCGGTCCGAATATAGGCATTACACTAGTTAATGGCTATTTTCAGACAGGTTAATGTATAACTTTTGACGCAGTCTTAACAATACTTGCAACGCATCGTTCAATTTATGCAATCAAAATAATATAAGGTGCCATCTACTAATTTGATATTTTTATTCTGTCTGTACCTATTATGGATATATTGATATGACACTGAATCAACAAATGGCCCTTATTTTATTTCGAGGTACTGTACTACGACTTGGCGCCTCAGCAAATTTCTTCTATCATCGCAAATATGAACGCCCGATAGTGATATTTATCTAGAGCTGTTACAACAATTATGTATATTTTTTTAGAATTACCTTGAAATTATTATAGCAGTTTGGTAAATAAAATAAAAACTGCACAACCACATCGCCTCAGCTAGTTATTCTTTCATAACTTTATACTTGGAACATTAACGAAAATGAAACTTATTAAATAACAATAATAATAATCTCGGACATAATCGTACTAATTCGGAAAAACGAACGTCGCCGAGGCGCCAAGCTTTCATCATAGTACTGTACATAATGACTTATTCTCAAATACAGAAACGCAATAACACTTGAGAAAGGCCGCAATATTTTTGATACCCGTTATCTTTTAAAATTGTATGGTAAATAACGAAAACGTTATATAAGAACTTTCAAGTTTAAGTGGCGTTTTAGTATCTGGGCGTAGGTATTTTACAAATACATTTTAAACTCTTATTAAGTCCTTATACAATTGTGGTTAGATCTTTTCGAACTTGTACCTCTGTGGTTTTGTGAATATTTTAAGTTATCATTTCGAAAAACATTTCTCGATGATCGCAAAAATTTAGCTCTTAGGAAATAAAACTGATGACTGAGATTTGAATAAAATCTGAATTGAAGTCGGCGTTATTCGTAACTCTACAAAATCTTCAAGGTGTTGTACCTACTTTGGGATCAAAACATGTAAAACAGTTGAATTTTCAAAATGCCGTACAAAAACGTCAGAACAAGAACCCGCGTTTCTTCATAGAGTCGACCAACGCACTAATTAACTGTGCAACAATTCAACAGACCTTCTGAAAAATACGATGAAATAGATGTGAGTCATCCTAGTTAGTATTTCTAATGTTAAGCGGCGATAGGCTTTCAACTTGTCACGGAATGCTAATTTCTGTGCAAAACGTGAGCATCAAATATGTTAGGGCATGCCTACCCCCTCTAGATTTGAAACCTAATTATATTTGACACCTGACACGTGTTTGTACGTGCCTGACAAAAACAAATAGGTACCTAAATAAATAGAAATTTACCAAGCCTGGAGATTAAGTATACTAAGTCGTAAACATCTTTTTGTTTTATTTTAACTAGTGGTCGCCCACTGGTCGAAAATCGACCATAATTAATTAATAATTAATGTATTTTTACGCATAATTAAAAAAAATATTAGCATTCTGCACTCCTTCTCTATATAAACTATAAGTGTGCGAAATTTCATACTACTCCGTCCGCGCAATTTTCGTAAAAAAGGGTACAAAGTTTTTGCTTTACGTATTAATATATAGATTACCAAAACGAGTAGAATTTTTGCGATCCGCAATATTAGCGTGATGGTAATATGGGTACACTAACAGCATGGGAAGGAGGCACCGCTGTGGGCTCACCTGCGACATCTGGCGACGACCTGGCAACGCAACCCTTCAGGTAACCATCTCACGAGCTCGTCTCACAACCCCAGGGAAAGTACATTACAACCTGCCTTTCTACCTACACCTGCAGTACGATCTAGTCAAGATAAACTTAAACTAAGCCATTATATAATTCACATGTGCAGAATGTCATTTGATGTTCTGTTTTTTTTTCAGGTTGGGTTTGCTTGTAGTGTATTTTGACCTCCGTTTATTCAGTGGTGTTTTGTGTGCTTTGTTAATACGCACTGTAATATAATTTTGTGTAATTTAACCCCTCTGATTAAAGTACCACCCGGCAAGATTTTAATGTTTTTACCTATTTCAAAAATGTCTACATAGATACCTGTAAATATTTATACCTAAGTGTGCCTTTTATAAAATTCCTTAGACACCAGACCAGGCATTACATAAAGTTTGAACCGTATAGCACCTAAATAGTATTTGCAGCAGTATTTGTCCTTAAAACACTTTTTTTTGTGAACCACGCGTTTGCAAATAAACATTGTTAATGTTACGATGGCATAACGATTTTGCCGGCACAGGTGAAGCGATCGAGTCCACTGCTGGAAGCTGCCAGGCCGTCGCGCGCCAAGATCCAGTTCGCGAAGACGGAGACCACCAGGAACCTTCAGCTGTCGCCCGTCCAGGTCAGGTTCTGTCTTCACCTGGAACTCTTCCTATTGCCAGGTCAATCTGTGCAATCTAAGTGTAAACTGGTGCCATGACGTAACAGACCACCGTGATCTGGTCGTCAATGTAACCTTTCAGAACAGTTATCACGGCTGGAACTCAGAGAGATTTAGCAAGATCCTTATCATCTCCCACCTTTTATACCAGGTTTCGTGGGGTCGGCATAACTGATTCCTTCCTTCCACTCTCGCCTACCATCTCCGTATTTATTTCTTATTCATATCATTTTTCACAGACCTTCCATCTTTGTTAAGGTCTACCTCTACTCCTTTATTCACATTCAAATATATCACCTTCTATCTATTGTATATATCTAATCTATTGTAACATAACTGTCTTCCGTTCGCATGACAAGCATATACCATGATAACCTATAACTCCTCCTCTTTTCCGTCACTGGCGCTGCTTTCAAACTACCTGTAATATACTAATTCCCTATCTTATCCATCCTTGTCACTCCGCATCCTTGTCCATCGCATGCACTCTTGTTGCACGGACTACAAAAACGGAAGTTCTTAAACCATATATTTCTTGTCGTATGAACAACAAGAACCGTTTTTAAAACGTAATAATTATTCATCCAACATCCAACATAGGTCCAGGTCTAATAACAAATTAACTTTTTTTACAGAACTAAACGGTCGTCGCTGTTCGACGAACGAACGCGCCACATCGCGTCCTCTACTGGGCATGGTCGCCGAAAGAAAAAAGAGATTCGAGACATAAACGACGCAAGCGTTCACTATTTAGAACCCTATACGCCCAAGTTTAAGGTCCAAAGTAAATAAGATAAGGCACACCCACCACGCTAGCAACTGGCCACGGCTTCACCCGGTATTCGTATAATCGACTGATTTTGTATGTTATTTATAAATGCACTAGAGTTGTAAGCATGTTTATGAGTGTATGTAACGAAATAACACCAAATAAAGTTTTCTTTTATTTATAAGTGGCCAGACTAACTCACCCCACCATACAATGTTTATAATGGAAATTAAGAATTAATCGTAAAACTATTTAATTGCTTGTATCCTAGTCTAGTGTCTAGCTGCCTTTATCTGGTTAGTGATTTGTATATTTAACACTGTAAATAGTGTACTTTTGTTTGTTCTATGAAATTGTTACCAAATATTTTTCATATTTTATACTTATGTTTAAGAGCCATGTACGTACCCTGCATACTTTTATCGGATTCTTAAACCCTTTTGATGGAAACCTGTTTTGTTTATTGAAGTGTGCAGTTTCAGTAGAAGTGTGTCTACTGTTAAATTAATATATCGTTGTAATTTCTATAAAATATTTTATTACTTTGTAAGCACGTTTCCTTTTCGTATTTTAGCTTTGATTGTTCAAAAACATCCTTTAGTAACCTCAATTTTAATAACTTTAAAAATACTAATTTAAACCCTTTTTTATTAGCACGTCCATTCACCCGCGCAAATGAAATTAGCTAAGAAAAATATAAAGTAACGTATGAGGCATATAATTTAACGTATAGTTTAAGTTTCATTATATAACCCTTGTTAACGATAAAATTGACCTGTTACCAGTTACCCGCAAGGGCGTTTACTGTCTTCCACTTCCACTTTGTTATGTATAGTGTCACTACTCAAGAAAATTAAATGTTTTTTATGGGATTTAAAATGTACCAGACCATTGCTAATTTGCTCAATGTTATTTAGTTGCGTAGAACTATACCAAAACCACATAACTGACTTGATATGTAGCATGCTAACTTATGTTTTGTACATAATTATGACAAATGCTACATCCAGTCTCGTATGTTACAATGAGATTTCAAATTATATGTATCACTGACATTATGTTTGTTTGTGAGTCTGATTGTATGAGTTGCCCTTGTATAGTGTTGAGTTTATTATAACAAAGATTTTTAAATAAACTATGTACTTAATATACCATTTGTTTTGTGTTGTATCCCTTCTGCAGAGTATGGTAAAATCAAATATATGCAAAGTCAAAGTCAAAAATATTATTATTCAATACAATCACAAGGATCACTTTGAAACGTCTTACATACCCTTTAAAAGACAGGTGAATTAGGTGAATTTAGGTGCCAATTCCTCCTAACCCAAGCCTGAGAAGAACTGGCAAGAAAATCGGCCTTGTCTTAGCGCTTTTTTGTATGATTCATCTTATAACTAGCTTCATTACGAAAAACGAATACAAGATGACAGTAGTTTATATATTTCAAATCTGTCTAATATACCATTTGTTTCGTGTTGTATCCCTTCTGTAGAGTATGGTAAAATCAAGTATATGATTTTATGAGAAAGAAGTCTTCTAGCATATTCCGGAAACAGATAGGGCACGGTAACGCAGTGTCCTATGCTAGCTAATTCTTTCAACACCTTAAAACCTCCAAATGTTCCATCTCAGGGACCACCTGGACAAAAAAGATCCATTTATAAATAAAGATTTAAACGAGTTATTTACCTACAATTTATATTGAAGTCGCCATGTTTCATAGTATCCATTGTCCCCACTACACCTACCGGCTTTTTTAAATCTTTAACATATATGCCAAAAAACTAAAAATATCATGGCTAGTAATGTTTATTTAGATTATGAGTAATAGCCTGATTTGTAAACCATAAAAATTCATAAAAACTCCATACAACATTCTTGTAATTTGCTAACTACATATATAGTATTGAATTGGCCAATAGTCATTCTTGTTACTGGCATCGGATGTCTTCGCGGTGCGTAGTTGGACGCGCGTTTCACAATATATTATTTTTAAGCTAAACAGTATTTTCGCACTAATACAATATTGTATTAGTATTCAATACATGTAGGTATCATTCTCAAGACGTCATGCAGCCCGCTGGGCCTTAAAGGCTCCACTTTGTCATAAATGTTTGTTTCTGTGGAGCCTAATTTAAGCGCACATTCACAATAGCGCGATTTTAACGCGATTTTAACGCGCGCTGATGAAAAGCTACGCGAGCGCGATCTGCGCGCGTTAAAATCGCGTTGAAATCGTGTTATGTGAACGGGCGCTGAGGCCTGATCAAATTATCTTGACGCGTATTCACGGCGTTCAGACCACGATTTTTTTATCAGAAAACAAGTAAATAAGGAATTTTGAGAAAAGTTTAACGGGTCATGTTTTAATTACGTTTCTATCCTTCTATTAGTGTAAGCTGCAAGTTAAAACGACCTTAACTTTAGGAGATGATTATTATTGAATATTACATAATTAAATTTTAAGACTAACAATTACTTTGAAAACAATTTGAAACGAGGAAGTAGGAGGCAAAATATTATTCATTCAATTAACAAGCAGATAGCTACTAAAAAAATATATTTTTTTTCATACAGAAGATAATTTATTGAGTGCACTGTCTTAAGACTAACTTACGTAAACCATTTTTACCAAGAAGGGTTTCCAGTGATATCGTAAAAAGCGGTATCTCGGAGATATTTATTCTAAGAGCAGAACTAAAAGATGAAATTTCATGCAATCTTTGTGTTCAACATCCTAAATGTGGTAGTGATTCTGCTGCCGCATTTCTAAACAATAAGTACCCAATTAAAATATTTAGTTGCAGTCCTTTCCTTATTACACTAAAGTGAAAGCACGCAAGTGAAAAGGGAAGGTATCGCTTTTTTAATTCAGCCATCTAATTTAATTAAAAAAAAATGTTTGTCTGTAAAGTCGGTTTACGGACGATAATTTTACGTGATAACTTCTCATAAGAAAAGATTGAAGAAAAACTGCATACTTTTAACCTATTAAGATGCGTCACAAGCCGAACGCTTAGGCCGATCGTGCCTCTCTATCAGTTCCACGCTCTCGCTTGCACGCTCGGCTCAAGCGGAACGTAACAATTCTTTGTGATTTCATTTCGTGATTCATAAAACGTTATCACGTCTATATGCAACAATAGAATCACTACAAGTAAGTGCTCTATCGGAGATATTAAAACACAATATGCTTTGTATTTCATTTATTATCAAAGTTGATTAAAATTTAACAACCCTAAATGAGGAATATGTTGAATTTAATAAATACTTGCAAAGCAAACAAACAGATAATTTAACACTTAAATATCCATTGTTTTTAGCGCAACTTACAATACAAAATTTGTAGAAAACCACACAATAGTATCTTTATTGTTCCTGTCACGATATCGCGACTTCTTGAACTTGAGAGGTCAATTGATCATTTATATTAACATATTTGGCAAGCAATTAGATATGATAATCTGTATATAATATTATAAACACTCAAGATGATAGCCAATTATATAATGATAAATTCATGAATATTAAAAAACTATTCTAAACAGGAACTTCTCTTTTCTCCCACTATTCTTATACCTGCAAATGAATGGTAAATAGCCTGCTATTATTAATACCATTTGCAGTTGTAGAAGAGGTCCTAACTAAACGAATACTGCATTCTTTAATGTATAGATGTGTCATTTAATATTTTAAATACATGTTTGTGAGTCAAATAAATAAATAACAATACAAATACATTAAAACCTCCAGTCAATATTGTTCTAAAAATATTTAAGTACATAATACTGTATTAATGATATAACTTTTAAAACTATCATGGTTTTGCACATAATTTTTACTCAAAACGGGATATTTACCATGATATATGAGTTTTTCTGCTTCTCGATATTTCAGCACAGTTGCATGCGCCATGCAATGCGCAATGAGTTTATCTCGTGATCATGGCGCATGCAACTGTGCCGAAATATCGAGAAGCAGAAAAACTCATATATCATGGTAAATATCCCGTTTTGAGTGAAAATTATGTATTAATGATGTCAATCACTATGTACATAACATTAACATCTAATTGATCCTAAAATACTATCTTTGTCTAGTATGTACTTGATATTTTGTTCTAGCTACTGCTCGCGGTTTCACATGCGATCACTGACTATATCCGATACAAATCCAGACGTAGATGAGTCACAAATGAACATCCAAATATCTACAAAAACTTTCGTCTTTATTAGTAGGCATTTAGAGTACTAGGTATTTTTAATAGGCACTGTATATTGCACTAGCCTTTTCACATTCCACTGAATAGGACATGTAACACTATTTTTACTTCTATAGACACAGATGCTTAAGCACCTTTGTCAATGAACTGAATCTCAAATAATTAAGTTTTAAAAACTAAAAAGACAACCGACTTCATGTATAAAGAAGTAACATTTTTCTTCAGTTTTTTCTATTAAAAAACCTAACTACAGAACCGATTTTTATGAAATTTATATGGGACCAATCGGGAAGTATATCCTTTCACGTGATTTTTTTTCAAATCGGTTCATAAATGACGGAGCTATGAAGTATCAAACATAAAAAAAATAAAAAAGCACAGTCGAATTGAGAACCTCCACCTTTTTTGAAGTCGGTTAAAATGATAATGATCGGGTTGATGTGACTATAGAAAGAAATGATTATTTTGAAATGGTCCGAACGGGCGAGTTCTTAGTAGTCGAGTTGATGGCGGACTCATCGATTTACGGGACGTAGTCAACAAAGGTACAGTCAATATCAAAACTGATGATTATAATGTAATGTAAAAACTGTAGGTAACTTTACCACAAACGAGGTCGCGGGTCTAACATAGTTTTAACTTAAAAGGTATACGTTAGAATTGTATCAGCGGAGCTTCTTTCTGCTTGGTTGAGTTGAGACGTGCGCGCCATTCGCTGCGATCGGCCAGTATGCGTCGTCCGTATGCTGAGTGAATGTCCCTGAATGAGGTCTGCTTTCGAATGAGCTCGGGTCTCAGGTTTTCTTTATCTGAAAACAAAACATGGTACTGTTTACACTAAGTCATTATTAATTATAACTAACTACATCTTAACCTATATTTGCCGACTGTTAGGAAATAACCAACAAACTCACAACCTTCAAAAAACTTAAGAGGATCGCCCCTCACCCCTCAAGCTCGCCCATTTCATGGCCATGTCAAGTATAACGCAAAGCCAGGACAGGCGGAATGTAGAATAAAACTAAAAGAACAACCGACTTCATGTATAAAAAAGCAAAATATAAAAATTTCGTTCATCCAAGTGGATGACACAAACCACTGAACCGATTTTGATGAAATTTATATGGGACCAATCGTGAAGTATATCCTTTCACATGAAATTAGATTTTTTCAAATCGGTTTATAAATGACGGAGTTATGATGTAACAAACATAAAAATAAAACTAATTGAGAACCTCCTTTTTTGAAGTGGGTTGAGAAAGGTCTCTATTGGCTATTAGTTTCCCTATTGCCTATACCTAGCTGCAGTACTGGCCCGCTGAGACAGACATCTCTCTGTAAGAATATGACTCGTGTGGTATACATAGACTATTTTTTTGTTACTCATGCACACATTAATACAGGAGAAGTAAAAGTTGAGAAACAGAGCATCCTTCTTATCAGTGTGGCACAGTAACAAAATAACCTATTAAGAAATTTAAATCATACATAAAGGGTAGTATTTTCAAGAAAGCGTATTATGATATAAATGACTAGATTATTGATAAGAATGCATGGCCTCATGTCGCTCTGCCCTCAGAAAGTTAACCGAAACATTTGAAATGTATAAACTCTCTTGGATTAGTTTTTCGTGGTTAAGGTAGTTATAATATGGGTCATGTAAAAATAGCGCTAGGACAAAGACGAGTTTCTTGCCAGTTCTTCTCGGACTTGGGTTAGGCTAGCACCTAATGGCACCTAAATTTACCTAGTATGTAAGACTTTTCAAAGTGATCCTTGTGATTGTATTGAATAAAGTATCTTTTGACTTTGAATTTTACCTCGACTAAGCATACATCTCGCCACTGGGAAGAACTAGTATCTTCACGTCTTTCTCAAATAACCGTTACATATACTATGCATAATCTTAAATTCAAAAGTGTAATAAATGAAGAACTTACGATGCCTACTGCCTTGAACTGCTTTGTTTTCTGTTTCATTCATCTTGTTGAAAGGGTTGTATCTTTGGCCTCGGGGAGGTACTTTAGGCTCTCCGTCAGGAGGTGTGATGGTCACTTGGGCTGCGGCTTCGGCTGCATCAGCTGGATCAGACATCATAAAGACGGTAGTTGTAAAATATGGCTAAAAGCGTCTAGCATTTTACTATTTTACTTTTACTATTAAACCATTAAAATACTTAATATCCTACTAATAGTACAAATCAATGCAAGTGTTATTAGTGCTTTAATCATGACGTAACGGGAGAACAGATTTGGATGAAACTTATAGATATAGATTTGGACCTGGAATATTACATAGTTGTAATATCAATATCAAAAGGGTCATAGCTCAGCGATAATATTGCTTAAGAAGTAATGCGAAGCAAGCAAGCAAGCGAAGAAGCGATGACGAGCCGAAAACGAGCGCAATACAACATTCAGTGTACCTACCTACTGTTCGAGTGTGTATGAGTGAAAAGAGGCGTGCTAAAAGTGTGTGTGTGTGTGTGTGTGTGTGTAGACGCCTCGCCGCTATCAAACATTGTGAAGCCATAAAACCGTGCTATTTTATGTAAATACACGAACGCACGCACACACGTACACCCAAACCGTGCGCCTTGCTCTTAGTACATGTCACAACGCCATACAGTAAAGATCGTATCAAAAAAACTTGCTGTGCAATAAAAAGTGCGGAAAAATTAAAAAAAGGGCCACGGAATCACTTTTCACTTGTAAGTACTTCAAATAACACCCTATTATTAAATATAATAATAATAAATAAGTTTTTTCCCCAGCAAGAACAGCGAAACAAAAATAAAAAAAGATCACTGCTATCAAAAACAGCCGAAATAATCCACAATGGCTACTACCATCGAAAACAAGCGAGGTTTGTTCAAATAATTTAGAATGCGATGACTTGTACACAACTAATCCTGGACTTTATCGTGACGTATCGTAAAAAATTACTTCCCAATAACTCAATAGATGGCGATGAAATAAACAAACATAACCGAAATGTCAGGTGTAAATCATTACATACGCGATAATCACGATAAATTCCCGTTAACTACTAAAGCAATAAGAATCCTCATTGTGAAATTTCCAAAAAAATTACCAACACAATAAATTTACCCAATTATAGGTAACCATTTAACAAATGGCAACCCTTCGAAAAGCGCACATACATAAAATGGTGGCTTCACTTTGTTTGTTAGCAGTGTGGCGTCTAAATATTTACCTTCGCCTGAGATTATACACAGGCCTTAGTTCCCTTATGCTGTAGCGTAAGAACTTTTTTGTCGTAAGTATCAGAAATTACAAATACCTATCTCAGACAGTTACAAGACCTGGAACCACTATTAGTAGAACATGCACACATTTGTGCAAAAGTAATTGAACCCACACTTCTTGCAACAAAGACAGCTGGTCAAGTCACCCATTATACCGCTGAGCTACGGAGCTATAGAAACTGTAATGTTATACAGAAACCTATACCTATATAATATATATATTACTTTATTTATTATTCACATGATGGCAATCAGCATTTTCCTGGTGCTTCACTAATTAAATGTAACTTACTAATCCTTATCAGATCTGATGTTATTAAACAGGAAAACTATTATAATAACATAAAAGATTGTGAGAACATTGCAATAGTTCTGGAACTTTTTCATGTTATACCACTTTTATTTATTTATAGTGGACCACTTTATTTATTTTCCTGATTGAGGGTTCAATATATTACCGCTTGCCTGGTTTAAGTACCAGGATCCTGAGCTCCGCACATTCTTCTGAGAAATAGCAAGCACTAACAACAACACTAACAGCTATCACTTTCTCAACTATTACAATAGGTACTAGAAAGAAAAGGCTAGTGAACAAACTAGTTTCGTTTTAGCTAATTTGGTACAAGCACTACCTCAACTTGGTGGATGTGATTCTTGGTACCATGAAGTCTGGCCATCTTGGCAGCCATTGATAACTGATAAATTATGTAAAAACACACCTTGAGCTTCTTCTAACTGGCGCTGTAGCTCTGCAACCATCAGCTTCATGTAATCATAGCTCGCACATGCCAAAGCCTTCATCCAAGCCTCCATGGATGCCTGAGCACTGGTACACAGGTAATACGTCCGCCCACCTTCACATTGGAACACTATCTTGAAACTATATGCTTCCTCTTCTGTCAGTTCTAAATAAATTGAGCAAATAATTGATATAATCAGAAGCCATAAAATTAGATTTTTTTCAGTAGGTTATTTAGAAAGAAAGTATAATACATACAATAGTTATAACTAATTTAGCAGAATCTTTTGTTGTTTTAAATTAGCATATAGTACAGTGGTTGCTGAATCAATATTTTTTTGGTGTGTCTTTATGTCCATAGTAACAGTCACCTGACATTGGCTACCATAGGAACTGGTAACAAACATTCAGTTTGAAACTATCAGCCTGAGCCAACAGTCAACAAAGCCTGCTGTACCAATAAAGACTGTAGTGAAATGGTTAGGAGAGTTGTTTACTAAAGTTCTCAACAGTATTTTTTGCTAGAACTATTTCTGCACACTTACCTATTGTACATCCTTCCAGGATAATAACCCCTGCAGGTTCTTTATCTCCATTTTTATCAAAATAGAAGAGAAGGTTTCCTTTTAGTGTGAACCACCGGCGCTGATAGCTCTTCCCAACTTCGACGCGCATTTCCAGCCAGCCCTCGCGATCTACCGGCGTGGAGGATGATGCGAAGGCGCAGAGATTCTTCTCGTTGATCTTCATAGTCATTGAAGACTGTTTCATCGCACACATCAACACAAGAGAATGGTGGTGGCGCTCCGTACCGGTCCGTGTTGTTGCTGTAGAATATTTACAGCGAAGATCCGTTTTTGATCAAACTATAAAATTCTTAATCATTCTCAGTTTCAACATAAACGTCATTATATCGCAGCTTTTCTTTCAACATCATTTCACATAAAGATCGGAACAAGTAAAAATAATTAACTATGTATGTATTTATTTCAATGTTTTGACTTTTGATATTGTTCCGATTGACGTTGACAGACAAAAGTGTATTATGAGTTTAACCTTGTTACGATTTGAGAAAAAGGCGGGAACCTCGAAAGTGGAAAGGCGCGAACTCTCGAAATCTTTTTGTAATTTAATTGTAATTCTGTAAATATATAATCTTTTTCGTTGTAAATAAAATACAAAGCTAGTACTGGTACCGGTAAGCCATGGGGAAAAAGAGGAAGAGGTGTGAGCAGCCTCCACCTCCGGATGAAGACCGGTCGGAAGGGTCGACCTCAGACTCCGACTCGGTCGAATCTCCACAAGGGGTCAAAAAAAACAGTAAGGAAAAGGACAGGTATGAGATTTATAAAGTTCAAGGATACATACGAAAATACCCGGATAATTCCAACAAGTCGGACGGATTCATCGTATTCCTGACGCACACTGATGACGGTGTTGCTTTTAATGACCGTGACCGCTTAAAACTTTCCAAAGCATTGCGTGAACATTGCGTCTCTGGAGTTTTACATCTGAGATCAATAAATAGGTACAAGATAGGAATAACATTTGACCTATCTAACAACGCCAATGTTTTTATACAAAATAAAAAACTACTGGAACAGCTATCGCTAAAAGCCACCATCCCAGCAGGCGACACGGAGGTAACAGGTGTTCTGACATCTGTTCCTACTGAGATGTCAAATAAGCAAATTTTTTCGCTTATTGGCAGCTCCAAAAATATAATACAGGTCAGAAGATTTATGCGTAGGGTGCGAGGTGAGGGTAGTGTCTCGTTCCAGCCAACCCAAGCGGTTGCTGTTACATTCGCGTCGACTCAGCTCCCCGAATATGTATACTTGGACTCTTGGCGACATGAAGTGAAATCATACATACCCCCTGTAAAACAGTGCTTAAAGTGCATGCGGTACGGCCACATTGCTAAGTTTTGTCGCAACACAGAGGTCTGCAGCATCTGCTCCGGCACGCATAACTTCAAAAGCTGTAGTATTGAAACTAAAGATGCAAAATGCTCAAACTGCGGTGGCAATCACATCGCAATATCTGCTGCTTGCCCTATTAAAAAGCAGAAGGTAGAAGAAAATAAAATAAAATCTCGATCTGCCACATACTCAGAACTTTTCGACTCTAAGTCTTTCCCAGCATTGTCAGCTAGGACACTTGATGTACAGGTTAATAATCTCATGAAGTCTGAAGTTTTTATTAATATTTTAATAGAAACAATCACTAAAATTATAACAAACAAAGATGTCCCCATAAATTCAGGGTCTATTAGAGATACCCTAAAAAAAACTCTAAGTAACAAGTTACCTCCAACATCATAATGGATTTTTTAAATATTATTCAATGGAATGCACAAAGTCTAAACAGTAACAAACATATATTTACAAACTTCCTTTATTCAAATAACATTCATATTGCAATTATTTCTGAAACATGGTTTAAACCATACCAAACATTCAAAATAAAACATTATAACATTGAACGTAATGATTGTGGAAACAATCATAATGGTGTAGCTATTCTAATTCACAATAGTATCGCATATTCTAAAGTCAACACGTTTTTTGATGACTCACTACAAAATATTTGTATTAAAGTAACAATTAATAAGAAAGTTATGAGCATAGTCAGTTTTTATAGCCCAACAAACTGTAGTCCAGCCTTTAGTAAAAGCAAATTTGACGCACTAATCAAGTCTATTCCTGGTCCATTCATATTTGCAGGAGACTTCAATGCACATCATACCTCCTGGGGTTGCAGTTCTGTCCTCGTGGTAGAGATGTTTTGGAAGTGATTGACGACAATAACTTAGTTTTGTTAAATGATGGTCTGCCAACGACGATTGGTTCGTTGTCCTGGCGTCCGAACGCATTAGATTTGTCGTTGGTTTCGCCATCATTGGCGCTACATTGTGACTGGTCTGTTTATGATAGCCCAGTCGGCACAAGCTATCATCTTCCTGTAATAATTAAAGTTTTATTGAATAACAATATCACTGGTTCGGATCCTAGTTGTCATAATTTGAGACATTTACCAATCTATCCAAATTACAAACTTACAGATTGGAAAATGTTTAGTAGTTGCATGGATAAAATGTTGATTGATTTTATAGTGGATACTGAATGTCCGCAAGATTCCTATTTAGATTTTTGTAAAGTATTGCGTACGGCCGTTGATAGGTCTATTGTAAGCAGAAATTCTTCTGTTGTCGATGTCACTGACACTGACAGTCAACAGTCATGTGTTAATAAACCTGGTAAAAAACCTTATCTGCCTTGGTGGAATGAAAAATGTTCAGCAGCTGTTTTGAAATCCAAAGAAGCATATTTAAATTTTAAATTCAATCCAACAGAAGAAAGCTATTTGGAGTTCAAGAGACTGCGAGCTCACAAAAAACTTACAATAAAAATAGAACGACAAAAAAGCTGGGTCTCTCTTTGTGAAACTTTCAATCGATGCACTCCATTAACCGTTGTATGGAAGTTCATGCGTAAATTTAATAAATCTTACTATAAACCTATTCAATATGAAGACGACTCATGGATTTGTGATTTTTTATCCAAATATACTCCTGATTTTGTACTACCTAAATCGAAAACACTTAAATCAAATAATTTAAATTCTAATAATAGCTTTCTTGTAGACTCTTTTTCATATAGTGAATTAACTTCTGCCATTTTCTCTAGGAGGGATACTGCTTTTGGTCTTGATGGAGTTCCATTTATAATCTTTAAGAAAATGAATAGAAACTGTTTGACAATTTTTCTCCAAATTTTAAATTTACTTTGGCAAAATAATATAGTACCTCACAATTGGAAAACTGACTGTTTAGTACCAATTTTGAAACCCAATAAACCCAAATTATGCCCTGAATCTTATCGTCCTATTGCGCTCACTTCATGTGTCGGTAAAATTTTTGAGCAATTGCTAAAGCAACGTTTGGAATTTTATGTAGAACATCACAAACTTTTACCTTCCAATCAGTTCGGTTTTCGTAGAAATCGTTCTGCTCGAGAGAGTATTTGTCAATTACAACTTGATATATGTCATTCCTTGGCTGCAAACAATCATCTTGTCGCTGTTTTCTTTGACATTTCAGGCGCTTTTAATAGCGTCAATATTGAAATTCTTTGTCAAGAACTGCTATTACTAGGCATTCCTGAAAAAATTATAAATTGGATCCAATGTTTTTTCTCAGATCGAGAAGTTTTTGTAAAATACAATAAACATCTCTATGGTCCAAGATATTCTTCTGTAGGTGTATCTCAGGGTGGCATTCTGTCACCCTTAATTTTCATTTTGTATATATTTCGTTTAAATTTAATATTAGGTTCACATGTTAAAAATCTTCAATTTGCAGATGACTTGGTTGTTTATGCGTCGGGAGCAGATTTAGCTCCTGTAGCTGAAATTGTCAATGACGCATTGACAAAACTTGAAAAATACTTTTCTTATTTAGATCTTGATGTTAATTCGTCGAAGTCTAAGGTAGTGGTTTTTGGGAAAAAATCTAATAACTTGCCAGCGATTTATTATAAAAATGCACCTTTGCCAGTGTCTCTTGAAGTTAAGTTCTTGGGAGTATTATTCTCCCATAATTTATCCTGGAATAATTACTCTAAACAAATCATTTGCAAAGCTCAAAAAGCTCACAATGTAATAAAGTCTTTGTCAGGCTCTTATTGGGGAGCAGATCCAAAGATTTTATTAACATTGTACAAATCTTTAGTTCGTAGTCATTTTGAATATGGCTTCGTTTGTTATGCTGCCGATGTAAAAATTGTAAATAGAATGAATACATTTCAAAATAAATGTTTGCGTTTAATCACAGGGGCATTTAGGAGTACTCCTATCAATGCTATGCAGATTGAATGCAGGCTTCCACCAATTAATATTCGTTTGAATTACCTAAAAGAAAGGTTTATATTAAAACTTCATTGTGTTTCTGGCAATAGTCTTTTGACTAATCTGTCCGGAGCCCAAGGGGTTTTTAAATCTTTTTTTATGCTTCAGGGCTTTCAGAGTT
This sequence comes from Lampropteryx suffumata, assembly GCA_948098915.1. Taxonomy (NCBI): domain Eukaryota; kingdom Metazoa; phylum Arthropoda; class Insecta; order Lepidoptera; family Geometridae; genus Lampropteryx; species Lampropteryx suffumata. The sequence goes on along the minus strand of OX402546.1, from coordinate 2,196,523 downwards.
TTAAACAATTTCTTCAAAATTTAAATATATATCAGGCAAATCATACCTTACCTTGCTATGAAGGATCTTTTAATAGTAAATTCCCAGAAATTAATGTAGTAATTGATAATGCTTTGTCAAGTAAAGAAGAAGTGTGCACAATGCTGTCTGAATGGACAGATCACAAGTTTGTCTATACGGATGGAGCCAAAAACGATAACGCTGTGTCTTTTGCCATATTTGAATCGTCTTTGAATATTGGTGTTGGTCATAAAATGGACAAATTCGCTAGTATTTTCACAGCTGAAGCTGTTGCAATCTTGAGCGCTTTAAAACATATTAAAAGTCGTAACTTGGGACACAATAAATGGGTTGTTGTTAGTGACAGCATGAGTGTTCTAAAAAACCTGGCTAATAACAAATTGCATGCTGACACTAATTACATCATTTACTTAATAAAACAGCTATGGGTGGAGTTGTTTGATTTAAATATTAATGTTAGCTTCGTGTGGGTGCCTTCACATAAAGGTGTTGAAGGAAATGAAAAAGCAGATTATCTAGCTAATACGATAGTTAAGTTTTCAAATACCATATCATCTAATATTGAAAGCGGTGGTGATGCAGATGTCTTGTTACCATACACAGACGTTGTAAGTCTCCTAAAACAACGGATGTGTCATGCATGGGGAAGACATTCGTATCACTATACGCAAGTCGAAAATAAAGGTTCCTGGTATGCAACTCTCGATGTCCAGATTGATTCTATACCGTGGTTTTGTAAGAGTAAGATTTTCTTAAATAGAAAATTTTATTCTACAATCTGTCGAATGCGCTTTGGTCACTGTCGTTTGAACTATCATCTCTATCGCTTAAAGCTGGTTGACTCTTCTGATTGTGAGCATTGTCAGTCACGAGAAGTTCAATCATTAAATCATATATTTTTTGATTGTCCATCATTCAGTATTCAGCGCCTTGTACTGATAGATGGACTCCTCCAAATTTATGGTGAGCCTGATTTGGTCCCGCGTTGTATTCTGGAGCTACTTAAGAATGAGTCAACCTATATAGAGTTGTATAAGTTTTTATTTAGTATTTTAATAGATATATAAAAATGTGCAAAATGTACATAGATAATATAATTATAAATGTAAAAGAATATTATAGTAATTAACTATTAAAAAAAAAAAAATAACAAAAAATGGGAAACAAAAAAAAAAAAAAAAATTTTTTATTTACAATAATAAATATGTAAGTACATAACTATTTTATAATATTATTAGCAAAATAAAATACTTGTTCAAGTTAAAAAAAAAAAAAAAAATCGTTCAGACGTATCAAAGTATTTTGATGAATACATAAACATTGTTTATGAAACTTACGAAAGACATAAAATTTACCCTTGAAACGGATGAAATTATTTAACGCAAGACAAGGCAGTATGGTCTCTAGACTTTAGCCTGCTCATATGAGCGAAGAAAGAAAAAAAAAAAAAAAATTAACCTTGTTACTTTCTCATTTTTTATAATTTAGAAAACGGTCGCTTTACATAAATCTTAGTTTACGGATTATTTTTTCTCGAATCGAATCACAAAATAATTTGTGAAAAATAAATAATTTAAGAGCACAATGTAAGTCCAAAATAATTAACGATAATTTTATCAAAATCAAAACAAAACTTGACGAAAGTTGTCATCAAGACTGATGCCATTAAAAGGAAGAAGAAAAAACACAGAATAATAAACATTTTATTTCGATCTTCTGCTTCTTTCTGTCCTTATTACGTTACGCGTATTACATTGGTATTACGCATTATTATTGGTATTATTGGTAAAATAGCTAATACGGATACTATAAACATAAAGTCCTATACCTAGACCGATGATAAAAATAGACTATACGTGACTAATCTCAGCACCGTTATATTGGCTTCCGTAAGCTTACTACAGAATTTGCATAAACACGAATAATAAACAGCGTTGTTTTAATGGCGGGAGCGCCTAGCGATTGGCAGCTCGAGTGTGTTGAGGTGAAGCAACGGGGCGCTTACCTGCTGCAGTCGGGACAATGGTCGGACTGCACGTTCCTGGTGGGCTCGGAGCCGAACCAGGTGGTGGTGCCGGGACACAAGCTGATCCTGGCCATGGCCTCACCTGTCTTCGAGGCGATGTTCTACGGAGGCATGGCGGAGCGAAACGAACCGATACCAATCCTGGATGTGCAGCCTGAGGCCTTCAGGGCTCTTTTGGAGTGAGATATATACTATTCTTTTGATAAAACAATAGTAAGAGTAAGGTAAGCTATGTAGAAGTTTGTGAAGACCTTGTGATTATAGATTGATTGTTATAAGGAACATTGCAGTGGGATGATTTTGTTGATTCATAAGGCACCTTTCTCACTCTCAATAATATAACACAACTTGTGAACAACCTGTACCTACTTTGTACATGGTACTAGGGGTGCGGACGTGTTTAGTTTAGTTTAGTTTATTTATTAAACCATTTTGTTACATTAACATAACATTGGCATGTCAAATTGTACAATACATTGAATTATTATTATTTCACTTTTATTCTAAACTAGTTTTATTGCTACTCACGTTTGCAAATCGGAGAATGAACAACTCATGTACTAATTTGTATGGTAGAATGGGTGGCATTCAAAGAATGACTTTAATTTTTGTTTGAACTCATTTAGCGGGAGCCTTAAGATTTCTAAGGGTAGCTTATTGTACATGTCGAGCTTTATGCAGAAACCTTGTTTATAAGTCTTGACAAGTCTGCTTCTTGGTACATGTAACTTTTCTTTATTACGAGTATTGTAATTGTGAACATGCATTTTCATTTGTAAATCATCAAAATTCAAAAATTCAAAATTCAATATTTATTTATTCAATAAAATCACTAGGACCACTTTGAATCGTCTTCTTACATGCTAGTGAATCTAGGTGCCGGTTCCTCCTAACCCCAGTTCAAGAAGAATCCGGCAAGAAACTTGTCTGGTCTTAACACTTTTTTGTATGATCCTTGACAATTTTGTTACGGATACCGAGTCGAGTTGGAGCTGATTCATCCCAAGCTTTTTTGTCATCTACATAATCAGATATTTTATAATATGCTTTAATAGACAGTTTCTGTTTAATTAAGTTTTTAAATTTGCCAATCGACAAATCCAACACGTCGCTTCGGACCTTGTTAAAGAAGTGTACACATTGCCCTATAAAAGACTTATTAACTTTAGCGAGCCTAACAGTGGGAACAGCGAAATTATCTTTATTTCTAGTGTTAATACTATGATTATCGCAATTTTTTTTAAATAAATGAATATTTTTGTGCTCATACATTACATCACATCCTGCAATCACATGCACATCCTTTTGTAAATGTACCTCTATAAGAGAACTATATATGAACAAAGATATAACCGTCAATATTTTTGATTTCTTAAAATATGCTCTCACTGAAGTTAACCTATGTAATCCGTTTATAATTCTAATTGATCTTTTCTGGCAAATAAGTACTTTTTCAATTTGGCTAGCATTTCCCCATACTGTTATAGCGTAGTTGATAATAGAATGGCAATAAGCATAATATACCGAAATAAGAGTTTTACTATTTATTATGGGTTTCAACTTAAATAAAGCATAGTTTGCACGCGCTAACCTTTTACACACTTGGTTTATATGGCCTTCATAACACAAAGTCGAATCCAAAAACATCCCAACAATTTGACCTCTTTAATAATATCATTTTTTGTTTTCTTTTTAAATGTATAGCTTAAAACAGAGCTTTTGTCAGCATTTAATATGATCCCATTTGTTTCAAACCAATCTGTTAACTTTTTTAAAACTATATTTTTCTGTTCTTCCATTACTTTTATATATCTGTTTTTTATTCCTACGTGAGTATCATCTGCGAATAAAGTAATCAATGCCCAGTCTGGTAAGCAGTTTTCTAAATCATTGACATAGATCAAAAATAGTAATAGCCCCAGTATGGAACCCTGCGGCACGCCTATGTTATTATGTTCCGCATCGTGTTTACGAAATTAGGCTGTCGGTGGGTCCCTTTTGCATGAAGTGTGGAGGCTGCTATTCCAGTCATACACAATGTCTTCCAGGAGCAACCTGATAAACACAACACTTCAAACATGCTTGTACTTACTGGTTTGTGTTGCAATAAGTTATTGTTTTTTCTCAGCCAATCCCAGTCTTATCATACATACTAATGCAAGGCTGCCAATGCTGATAGTCAATTTTAGTCAACCCCAAACTTATTATCCTTACAGATACATTTACACGGATAACATAAATATTAGCTCATTCGACAAAGCTTGTGAGCTATGCTACGGAGCCAAGAAGTACATGCTGCCTCATCTAGTGAAGGAATGCACCAGATATCTCTGGTCAGACTTGTACCCGAGGAATGCTTGCAGAGCATATGAATTTGCTCGATTGTTTGAAGAAAATGTTTTAATGGATAAATGTATACAGGTAACTGTAATAAATATAATATGATATGTTTAAACTAAATCTATATAATTAAATGTCACATTATTTTTCATATTGCTTACAGATTATAAGTACAAATACCAAAGAGGTTTTAAATGATAGTAGTTTTGAAGATGTAGAGTTGAACACTGTTATAACAGTCTTTTCTCTTGACCACCTGAATATTGACAGCGAGTTGGATCTGTTTGATGCGGCTGCTAGGTATGCCAAGGCCCATGAGAAGAGAACACAAGAGAGGAGCATAAGCCCACATGTGGATGTTGGTCCACCTTCACAGAAACGTTCCAAAAGTCCTGAACCTTCCACTTCTAAAGAAAAGGTAAATATTAAAATTTTTTGAGGTAAGTATTACTGATTCTTTGGTTTAAAGTCTGGGCATCTTGAAAGCTTATTCACTATAGTACATTGTACACTTAGTCTAGAAAGTGCCCAATTCCTATCGAGTGTGTCACTTAAAACACACGAGACACACACACAACTTGGATCAGATGTTTCTACCAAGTCAGACAGTCTCTTCACACTTTTGCAAAGTCAAGTCAAAGTCAAAAGATGATTTATTCAATACAATCACAAGGATCACTTTGAAACGTCTTACATACTAGGTGAATTTAGGTGCCAATTCATCCTAACCCAAGCTCGAGAAGAATTGGCAAGAAACTCGTCTTGGTCCTAGCGCTTTTTTATATGATCCATCTTATAACTACCTTAACTACGAAATACTAATACAAGAGAGTTTATACATTTCAAGTGTGTCGGTTAACTGTCTGACGGCAGAGCGACATGAGGCCATGCATTCTTATCAATAATATAGTCATCTATATTATAATAAGCTTTCTTCAAAAGACTACCTTTAATGTATGCTTTAAATTTCTTAATAAGGTAGTTTAGTAGCATTTTTAGGAAGCTTATTATAGAAGCGCACCGTGTTCCCCATAAATGACTTATTATCTTTTTCTAGTCGAAACCTAGGGATATATAATTTATGTTTATGCAGGTGGTAAATGTTGATAGTAGTGCTGAAAACAGCCCTGCAGCCCTACTGGAAACGAGAAAACCTGATGAGGAAGTGGCAACAGGTCCAGCTCCTGTTGATGATGAGGGAGACAAGAAAGGGAAAGAAGGTAAGCTACAGCGTTACTTATCATTTAAAATTTACGTTGATTTACGTGTGGATATTTGTATGTTTGTGTGGCTCAATCACATTTTAACAGCTGTATGGATTCGGATATAGTTTGTATAGATGTACCTTCTATATTATAGTCTGTCTTTGTCATTCTAATGTAGCTAAATTTATAAAGATAGCAACACATTATAATATACTAGCTGCTTCCCGCGGCTTCGGACGCGTGATGCCTACATAAAAAGTAGCCTGTTCTTCTACAAGGTCCCATCTTTCTCTATACTCTTTCTAATTCATCAAAATCGGTGCAGCAGTTTAGGAGTGAAAACGTAAAAAAAAAATCGGCTTTTCTGTACTATAATATGTATTTTTTATACATATAAACCTTCCCCTTGAATCACTCTATCTATTGCTGAAAACTGCATTATAATCGGTTGAGTAGATCTAAAAGATGTAAGCGAACAGACAGCGGAAGTGACTTCATTTTATACTATCTAAAGATGAAAATTATATGATTATGAGGCCCATAGTCAATAACATGGAATAGCCTAAGAGGTATTATTTATGTAAGTTCGACACGCATGCAAAGTCGCAGGAAGCAGCTAGTTTAATATAAACTATGAATAATTAATTATACATTGTTTTCAGAAACCAAAGAAAAAGATAAGCCTACCATTCGCTCTGCAATTGAAAAGATCCGTTTTCTGACGCTCACACCGCAGCAGTTCGCGGAGGGCCCAGCTCGGTCCTCTCTCCTCACGGAGTCTGAATCCTTCGCAGTCCTTATGAATATCCTCTCCAGCATCAGTGATGTGTCTATGCCAAGTGACTTCTCGTTATGCCGTGTACCGAGGAAGCAGCTGATCGGTGGCGGGCCGTCCTCAGGAGTGCGAGATGTTGGTACCAATCCTGACATCTTTCTATCTAATAAGGGCATTATAAACCCTTTTTCATTTATGGAGCCAGTTCTTAATGAAACGCAGAGGATGGACCTGTTGTTAATGCATGGTCTTTTGTGAATGAAACTGCTGAACTGTATGTTACTGTCACAAAGTTGTAAGCTGCAAAACAATACTCAGCATACATCAACCAGCTATTATATAGTCAATATTACCATATTATTTACTATTTTCTGGGACTACTGAAGCCATAGATAAAAAGCGAAGACTATCAATAACTATTATGTTTAGACGTGCCTCTGGTTACCCCTCTTGGACACTTCTGAAAGAAAAGATCTGAAAGAATGACTGCTAAGCCTGGGATTAAGGTCATGTGCATCTTTGTTAGTTTTTAAAATATCTATAAAAAAAAGGTTTATAAATTTTTTATTGATTAAAATCACATTTTCTTCCATATAATTATTTTATGTTCATCTATTAGCGGAAATCCATTACAAAACAACAAATAGATACCAAATATTTAGTACTATTCCGCCAATCTATACCTAATAAGTTAGTCTCATGCAGATGCATGCACCTCTCTCCCGCCCGCAATTGAAAAACCATGCAGAGTGTTAGTATAAAGGTAGCACACACCATCCACACATGCAACCTCAAAAGATATTCAATGCTTTACATGGCTTTTCAACTGCGGGCGGAATGGAGGTGCATGCGTCTGCATCGTGTCTAATTCATCACAAATAGGTTGGCAGAATAATACTAAATATTTGTGTGTATGTTTAATGTTTTGTATTAGTTATTTTATTACTGTTAAAACATGTTATATTGAGACAATATAAAATCATTCATTCAACCATATTGTTTGTTAATAAATTTCGTGTACATAAAATGAAATTGTCATATTTTTATTTGCTCAATTTTTTATCAACTTCCATCTACTCGTATTATTTAGGGTTCCGTAAACAAAACGAAACTGCTAGCACAAAAATGTTCTAGTATTAAAAATCCAAATTTGTTAATTATGCCACGGTGATGTTTACATATATTTAAATCGTAACTGTGGTAGTGTTCAATCCTATCTGTTTATCTTCCAAGTAAAGGCGCGGTGTGAGCTCGATTCCCGCCTGAGTCGTTTTTAGACATATTAAAAGGACCTACCTATGTTGTTCTGCGCAATGTGATATCCACGTCTCCGAAACGCAATGGTTTAGGTATGACTCTAGTAAACTCGCTAGTGATCCCAGGAGTTGGAAGTAGGCTGATTATAATAAGCTACTGGCAATAAATTAAGGGCAAGCAAGCATCACGGGCCAACAGCGTAAATCTCAATGAGGTACGAGTACCATAATAGAACCGTGAGGAATAGCACGTAGGAGGTGATCAAAGCGTGTGGATGATGATGATAGTAGTTATATCCGTCTGCAGATGGCAACATTCACCGTGGATACCCCTAGTCCAGTGATGGTGGAACAGGTGTTCGGAGAAGGCTCTCGTGCCAACCCACCACGTGTTGACGGTGAGTTTTTAAATCAGATCTCTACATTCTTTATTTCTTAATAAATACAAGCAAAACGCGCGGCGACTTTCGCTTATTAACTTTGAAGTCGCTCACTAATTACTCTAACAAAAGCACATTGGTTTGTTTTACACGCACACACACATGCGCTGTTATGCTGTCAATATTACGTGTTATCTTAAAGGTTTCTAGCTGCAAATCAGTGTTTATTCTTTCAGTAATCATTTTGTCTGTCTGCAACACACATGGATTAATAAGACACCTGTCAATATTTTGTTTAAATTTTGTATTGTTTTTATCTAACAACTTAAATTTCTTTTTTTTTTCTTTCAATGCTTTTATGTACGAGTATGTGTGTGAATTGTAGCTACAAATAAATGGCTTTATCTAGATATATATCTATTGTACCTACGTCAAAAATATAATCGAAACGTTACGACTTGTTTGAGTCAAAGAAACATCCAAACTTTAACATTCAAAATACTAGTTCTGCCCTCAGCTTCGTACGCTTTGTAAAACCTACATTAAAAGTATCCTTTGCTATTTCAAAATGTCTAGACGCTGGCGGAAATGTCAAATTATATTCATGATCATTATTCATAAAATTTAACCCTTCCGCAAAGGCGTTAGCGTGCATGAGGTATTCATCTAGACACCCAGGTCACAGGCTAAATCATACCAAGTCGCATCTGTTACGGCGTGATTGAGACACAAATCACTACATAGTATAAAATAAAGTCGCTTCCCGCTGTCTGTCTGGGACATAGGGACAGACGGACAGCGGGAAGCGACTTTAGACGACTTTAAGCTTAGATCTTTAAAACTACGCAACGGGTTTTGATGCGGTTTTTTTTAATAGATAGAGTGATTCAAGAGAAAGGTTTATATGTATAATACATGTATAATATAGTAGAGAAACACTGATAATTTTAGACGTTTCTAATCACATTAGACATTCTATAGTATATTAGTATCAGCATTGCACCCGTGCGAAGCCGGGGCGGGTCGCTAGAAACATTTTTTAATATAACTTATTTACATTTAACTAAAGTATGTAGGTACCATTTTGTTCAATAACACTGCCTAAAGAATTCTGAAGAGACCGAAACAGGTGGAAATCTGAAGGTGTAAGGTCAGGACTATACGGCGGATGCATTAACAACTCCCAGCCAAACTCTCTTAATTTTTGCTGAGTGGCTAAAGATGTGTGAGGTCTAGCGTTATCATGATGAAAAACCACACCCCTTCTGTTGATTAATTCCGGCCACTTTCTCTCAACTTCTATTTTTAATCTCATCAGTTGTTCGCAGTAGAGTTCAGAATCGATAGTCCTGCCTGGTGGTAACAGCTCATAATGAATAATGCGAGTTAACCCGGGTTTCGCCACAGTCTGTGAAGCCTTAGCGGCCTTTGATCACGACCTATTTCGCACGTTCTTGTCGTAAGTGATCCACTTTTCATCACCAGTTCCAGTTATCAGCTTCTTCAAAAATGGTTCGGTTTCATTACGTAGTAATAAAGAATCACAAATGAGTACACGGTTCATTAGGTTTCTTTCAGTGAGCTCGTGAGGTACCTAAATATCGAGCTTTTTTGTGTACTTACCCAGTTTTTTTCAAATGCGCCAAAACTGTTTTGTGGTCAATTCCCAGTTCTTCAGCTACGTCGTAACTACTGAAATGCTCAAAACAAAATGCTTTTTGCTTTTTCAAAAATGGCATCCATTTTATCCATAATAGGGCGACCAGAGCGACGTGCATCTTTGACATCAAAATATCCGGACTGAAAACGCTTAAACCAAATTTGTGCTACTCTCACAGATACTGCATAAACTAGGTCTATAAACATCGCAAATTTTTTTCGAGGCTAAGTTGCATTTTTACCTTTTTTGTAGTAAAATTTTAAAATGTATCGAATTTCTTCATTAGATTCACTCATCTTGACAGTGCGAAAAACAAATAAAAATCACACATTTTCCTAATTTGAATTTGGAATTATGTTCTTTGAAATTTGAACTTTTAATGATACCAAAACCAGCTAGATACAAATAGTATAGCCAAAGAGATTTTATTACAAGTTCATACATACCTACTATAATGCGAAAAGACTTTTTCGTTGGTGTTAGGTAGTGGACTGTATGGCTTGATTCCGCTGAAGTAGGTAGGCAGGTAGGTAGGCCGGCAGGTAGGTAGAATGAAACTCCAGTATGCAGGGTAATGCACGGGGCGAGGCGGCGAGTTGGCGGTGGGGCAGCGTTACACGTCTTTGTTGAAATGCACGAAGGGATTGACGAAACTGATTTTTACTCGGTCTCGCTGAAATATATATACAATTTTTGGGCCTCCCCGCCAACGCGTCGTCGTCCAAGCGCCTTTATTAAAAGAACCAATACTCGCTATTTTCTGTCTCTGTTACCCGCTCGATATATCTCTGTCTATTCGAGCGGCCCAATTAGAATTTAGGTAACTAAGATACAGATATTATTCCGGCCAATGGTTATCTGGAGCCGTGTCCTAGCGCACGGCTCAAGGTCATGTCAAGCTCAAGGTTACACGTGCCAGAGGCTCGGAGACAGGTACCTACATGTTGTACCTACTCATGTTATGTCTACCTAGATGCTACCTAAATCATTTACTATTTTTACTTGTATTGTTTGACATGGCAGTTAGGCCCCAGCAGGAGATGGTTGGGCGTGAGGGCCTCCGGTTTATCCGGGGTCACGGCCACGTGTTAGCGGTCGTGAGTTGACTGTGGCTTCCACTTCGGCCAACAGTGTAGTAAGGGTTTCTTCTTTATGACTCTTTTCCTTGAGAGTCACGTGTAGAGCCTCTTTGACGGAGCGCACCAAGCGCTCCCAAGCGCCCCCCATGAATGGCGCCGCCGGTGGAATGAATCGCCAAGTGATTCGTCGGTTGTTGGCCTCTTCTTCGACAGCCTCCAACGCGGCCGCACGGAGCTCCTTGTCCGCGGCCTTAAAGCATGTGGCGTTGTCGCTATGTATCTCGCGCGGGCAGCCTCGCCGCGCGATGAAGCGACGGAGTGCGGAGATTGCGGAGTCTGCGCTGAGAGATCCCACGACCTCTAGGTGGACGGCTCTGGTGGTCATACATGTGAATAATGCTACGTACCTTTTTTCATGCTGTCGCCCGAAAGTTATTTGTAGCGGGCCGAAATAGTCTAGTCCGGTGTAGGTAAATGGACGCGTGTGATGGGCTAGCCGCGCCTCCGGTAAGTCTCCGGTTGCCTGGTTCCCCGGCTTGGCTTTCTTTAGGCGACAGGCTAGGCAGCTCTTGATCGCGTTCTTTACTGCGGGCCGGATCTTGACTATCCATGCGCGCTGTCGGAGTTCATTGACCACCGCTTCTACTCCGCTGTGGTGAAGTCGCTCATGCACGTGTTGTATGTATAATTTGGTATAGAGGTGTTTACCGTCGAGAATGAGAGGGCTCGCTGTTTCTTGGGCGATCTCTGGTGTTTTACTGATCCGCCCTCGCAAGCGGAGTGCTTCGTCCGTCCCCACCGCTACACTCAACGCGGCAAGTCGCCCTCCGGCAGATGGCGCCTTTTGCTTCAGGATTAGGTCGATCTCGTCGGCGAAGCTTTCTCTTTGGCTGCTCAGCACCCACAGCTGCTCAGCTCTCGCTAGAAAGTGGGCCTCGAGACCGACGACCTTTACCTGAGTTTTTGCGGCGATCTTCGTCGTGGCGGTTCTCGCGGGCTCTCGCTTCTGCGCCGTTCTTCAGTCGGGATCGTCCGGCGGTCTTGGCTTGGTGCGCTTCCGGAGAGCGGCGATCTTCTCGCTTCTCAGTTTCCCGCGACATATCGCGATGAATTGTAACACTCGTGCTGTCGCTCTTATCAGCAGCTACCTCGAGAATCGTTCTATCTTAGGCAAGTGATCTGACTGCGGACTGACCTTGGTTATTGATACGAAGCATTTTTCTTCTCCCGTGTTCTCAGACGGCGTTGGCCTCTCCGTGGGCCATGCCTCCTCTCCCAGGCGTAGGAAGTCCGGTCCTGTGAACCACCTGTGGTTCACCTGTGGTGCACCTGTGGCGTCATCAGCCACGTTCTCTTTAGAGGGCACCCATCGCTATTCAGATTTTTTTGTTGTTTCTTCTATTTCTGCCAGTCGGTGAGCGACGAAGGTTTTGAACGCTCGTGGCTCAGCTCGTATCCAAGCCAGGGCTGTGCGCGAATCGCTCCAGTATACCTTTTTTTCCACCTGGAAGTCGTGTTCTCGTACAATTGTGTCGGCGAGACGCGCCCCCAAAAGCGCCGCCTGTAGCTCCAGCCTGGGTATCGATGTCGGTTTCAAAGGCGTCACTCGACTCTTGGCGGCGGCCAGGGTGACCCGCACACTGCCGTCAGCGCGGTTCGCGCGCCAATACACCGCGGCGGCCTAGGCCTCTTCGCTCGCGTCTACGAAGGTATGTAGCTGTCGCGTAGACACCGGCTCGTAGTCGTAGCACCTGGGTATCCGTAGTTGTGGTAGGGCTTTTAGTGTTTTTGCTCAGTCGCACCATCTCACCTGAAGCTCAGCTGGTAACTTGTCATCCCAGTTGATTCCATGGCGCCACGTGTACTGCAGTAACCGCTTCGCCGGTGTTGTCATCGGCGATATAAGCCCTAGCGGATCGAATAACGACATCACAACGCTCAACGCTTCGCTCTTAGTGGGTGGCTGACTACCATCGAGTATTGTGGTGGGTGTTCTGACCTGATTTATTTGAAATCCCAAATTGTCGTTCTCTGTGTCCCACAGGAGGCCGAGCGCTTTCTCCATCTCGCTCCCGCCGATGGCGACTGTAGGCTTCTCGGCTTGGGCGGTGAGCGCGCTGACGGTCCTCTCGTCATTCGAAGCCCAGCTCCGCAGCTCGAAGCAGGCCTGGCGGTGAACGAAGTCCACCTCACTGTTGATTCTTTCAGCTGCTTCTATGGATGAAAAACTATTTAAATAATCGTCCATGTAATGGTTCTTCTCGATAGCTGCTGCAGCGTCAGGATACTCCTCTGCGTAGTCTCGTGCATTTCTGTTTTTTATGAATAGAGCAGTGCATGGAGAAGAAGCGGCTCCGAATATAACCGATGTCATTCTGTACTCTGCGGGGGCTGCTTCTCCTCTTTGATCGCCTCTCCAGAGGAACCTCAGGGCGTCTCTATCGCCGGGTTCTACTCTGATCTGCATGAACATCTCTTTCAAATCTGCTGATACTGCGTAAGGATGCTGGCGGAACCTCATGATCACTCCTGGTAGCGACTAGAGGAGGTCTGGTCCGGTCAACAGCATGTCGTTTAGACTTTTACCAACTGACTTTGCCGCGGCGTCATGAACCAGTCTAATTTTCGTCTTCTTGGGGTTCACCACGGTGAAATGTGGTAGGTACCACGTTTTCTCTTCCGTGGGTGGTGCCTTCGCTCGCTCCGCGTATTTTGACGCGAGTAGGTTTTCAATGCGTTCGACATACTTAACTTTCAAAGCGTCGTCTCGGTCGAGTCTCCGTTCTAGGTTGTGTAGTCGTTTCAGCGCGTCGTTATAGTTATTGTGTAGAACTACTTTGTCCACGCGCCACAGGAGACCGGTTTGGAACCGCCCATCCGGTAGTCGTACGCTTTTCTCTTCTAGAACACGTAAGGCTCTCTGCTCAGGGTCGCTTACCGGTTTTTTCTCTTGAATGCCTAGAGACTCTAGCTTGAAAAAATTCTTCATCATCTCGTTCATGTCGTCGGCTTGCCGTGTCGATGATACGTATCCACAGAAAGCTCCTTCAAATCTGCTTTCGGTGTAACGGCAGCCGTGCAGCACCCATCCTAGCTGCGTGAGTGAGGCGACGGGTTGATCTGCCCGTCCTTTCCTTACCTCTTCCAGGTCCCAGTTGTTCTGTCCTACTATGACTTTCGGGTAGGCGTGGTCTTATACGAGGTCATCTTCAATGGCATGTAGGTGATCGCAGTCCTGGAGTGTTTCTCTCGGAAGGGCTTGCGTGATAAAGTCAAGCTTTTTGACCGTCTGGACGTCACGTAGGATGTGCTCGCTCGAACCTTTCCTTCCTTGTACTTTTAAATTGACCGTCTTACTGTTATCGTGCCTGGTTTCGCCTCCGTTCGCGTCTCTGATCCACAGCTGATAGCTATCCTTTTGAGTTCGGGCGTATCTTCCTTTTTTATAGCAGCGTAATCGTACCATTTGCTGCGCAAAATCGGTGTGAGTTTTTCTAACACACTTCTAACCATTTCTGGGCTGTGTAAGTAGGCCTCACGCCCTAGTGTTTCCACGGTGGCCACAGTGTTGGCCACCTTCCCGGCGAATATACATAGGTCGCGTGCGTTGTCACTAACCTTATTGAGGTGACGCAGCTTTTCCATCTCGACTAGTATTAGTGCCTCTGGCCGCCCGAACCGTCTCTCTAGGGCTTCCATCACTGCCGCTGGTTCGGGTGCGCTGACTAGGAGGCTGCTGACGGCCTCGTGCGCAGCGCCTTTTAAACTTCTCCGTATGCGTGCCACGTTTTCCACTTTAGAAAATGACGATTCACTGTCTCTATAGGCTGCCCTGTAAGCCAACCAACCTGTAGGTACTTTGGGGGGTCCTTCCTAGTCGCGATCTGCGACAGCGCCGTCGTCAACGCCTGCAAGTCGACGACGTACCTCTGCGCGGCGGGCAGTTCGGTCGCCCAACCGGATCTCGTCTCGACCCGGTCCTTCCGCGCTTCCCGGTCCTCCGTGGGAGGCGCCTATTGAAGGGTACCCTTGCTGGTAACAGGGTGCAACGGCTCCATGTCCGGCCGTTGCTGCAGCCACTTTGTGATCCGTACGGAAGCAAGCTCGTCTTGCTCCGCGTCACCTTCTTTGGATTCCTCTTCTGCTCTACTCAGGCTCGCCTCTTCGAGCTTCGTAGCAGCTTCAGTGGCAGCCACTCGCGCTTGCGCTTCAGCAGCGCGTAGCTCCGCTAATTTTTCTTGTGCCGCCAGCACGGTCCTCCTCTCCGACTTCCTGGAACGCGCCCGGGTGGGCAAAGCCTGGCCGTCGTTCGCGACCTCAGTTCCATTAGTGGCGGTGGTTTCCGTTGTGGTAGTGGTGGTCCCGGTTCCCTCCGTGACTGTATCCGTAGCGCTGGTACCGGATAATTCAGCGCCCGATGTTGATGGCGTCTCGTCCCTGCCCTGCTTGCTCCTGGTGTGACGGCTTGCGAAGGACCAAATGTTCAGGTTGTGGTGGTTGATCGCTAACCAAAGGCGAAGCTTAAAGGGTGGTAGGTAGTGGACTGTATGGCTTGATTCCGCTGAAGTAGGTAGGCAGGTAGGTAGGCCGGCAAGTAGGTAGGTAGAATGAAACTCCAGTATGCAGGGTAATGCACGGGGCGAGGCGGCGAGTTGGCGGTGGGGCAGCGTTACGACTTGTTCTTTGTTGAAATGCACGAAGGGAACTGATTTTTACTCGGTCTCGCTGAAATATATATACAATTTTTGGGCCTCCCCGCCAACGCGTCGTCGTCCAAGCGCCTTTATTAAAAGAACCAATACTCGCTATTTTCTGTCTCTGTTACCCGCTCGATATATCTCTGTCTATTCGAGCGGCCCAATTAGAATTTAGGTAACTAAGATACAGATATTATTCCGGCCAATGGTTATCTGGAGCCGTGTCCTAGCGCACGGCTCAAGGTCATGTCAAGCTCAAGGTTATACGTGCCAGAGGCTCGGAGACAGGTACCTACATGTTGTACCTACTCATGTTATGTCTACCTAGATGCTACCTAAATCGTTTACTATTTTTACTTTATTGTTTGCGGGTATTAAAACGACAGACAGTTTATATTTTATTGCTTGACCGTATAATGGTACTGTATCTGTACTGTATAATGTGGAGCTTATTAGGAAGCTTTCCTACCTAGTAGCTATTTTTCCTACCTTTTAAACTTAATAATATAACTTAATCTAGTGATTTACACAGGTCTAAACTAAAAACAAAACTAAACATCAATATTATCTAAACCATTCAGTCTCTAGGGTTTGGTCGTGCACACTTACATTGCAAACGCTGACTGAACCCTACGAGATAGATCAAAATAATGTACTACAGTATTGTACACCTTAAAAAGGTCTACACAAAAGTCCGCAATGGTATATGTCTATTTCTTAGTCTATGTTATTATCTTAGATAACGTTGTATATAAAGATATTCTGTAGTTTATTTAGTATCAGCATTACACCCGTGCGAAGCTGGAGCGGGTCGCTAGTATATATATAAAACAGTCAAGACCAGCAGGACCAATTATCATGATTTTTGATTTGTTGGATTTGTCTCCGCCCAGTATAACAGATAACTATTAAAACATTTGAAAATTTTCAAAATTAAAAGAGCTAAATTAAAGATTTAAAGTGGTGAGTTCAGTTTCATACAACCTTTGACGACGTTTGTTAGGTTAAGACAAAGTGTTTGAATGTGATTATTTTTCATTTTAAAAGGCGCGGACGAAGTCGCGAACGAGGCAGCTAGTTTATAATGTCACGAGCCGGGTATTACTGATAAATTAATTAAACCGCTCGATTTTACCCAATTATAGGTACCTAACTATAATTTCAAAGTTACCACACAGAGAATTTAATCTACTGGTTCTACTGGTAGTAGGTAAAATATTTGAAAAACGTATACTAAACCAATTACAACGGCATTTTAATACCAACAATTTACTATACAGTAAACAATTCGGATTTACAAAGGGACGCTCAACGACTGATGCCGGTGTTGAGTTAGTATCACATATTTTTGATATCTGGGAGGAATCACGCGATGCCTCAGGTATTTTTTGTGATCTGTCGAAAGCTTTTGATTGCGTTCACCATTAAACTCTAATCAGCAAACTATATCACTATGGTGTTAAGGGAGTTTCACTTAAGCTTCTCACATCCTACTTAAGTGACCGAACACAACGAGTAGATGTAAATGGAAAGCGTTCTCCGGGGTCAATGGTAAAAATGGGTGTACCACAAGGAATACTCGGGCCATTCTTGTTTTTAATTTATATAAATAATCTACCTAAACTTGTAAAGGATGATCACGAGATTGTACTGTTTGCTGATGACACGTCACTTTTATTTAAATTAAAGCGACGACTTACTAATCTTGACGATGTAAACAATGCAATCTCTAATGTTGTAACATGTTTTAATGTAAACAACTTATTACTTAACGAGAAAAAAACGAAATGCATTCTTTTTATACTGCCCAACGTTAAACAGGTGAAAGCTAATGTAAAAATTAAAAACGAAAAGATAGATCTCGTCGACACCACAGTGTTCTTAGGTATTACTTTAGATAATAAGCTGCAATGGGGCCCGCACATAGATAAATTGTCGAAGAGACTCAGCTCTGCGGCATACGCTGTTAAAAAGATCCGTCATTTTACCGACGTAGATACCGCTAGACTCGTTTACTTCAGCTACTTTCATAGCATTATGTCTTATGGCATTTTGTTGTGGGGGAGTGCTGCTGATATTAACACCGTATTGTGTTGCAGAAGAGGGCTGTTCGTGCAATTTATAACATGGGTCCCAGAGAATCACTTAGAAATAAGTTTAAAGAAATTAATATTATGACAGTGCCTTGTCAGTATATACAGTATATACAGATTTTAATGGTTTTCCTATCATTTAATTTATCAAGTTTGTTAGAGAGATTTCATCCTTAATTGATCCTAACGATCAATGCAATAAAAGTACAGGGTGTAATTTTTACAGATTTTTGTCGGTTCGATTCCTGGGTGTGGCAAGCGAATTTTCGTAAATCTTTGAATGCAGATTTCTTTCTATTCAAAAATAAAGGAATGTTTCCTTTGAGTAAAATTTTCCATCTACAGTATTAAGAGTACTTTCCCATCAGGTGGCATTACAAAATTCCACCCTGTATACGAAAATTTAATGTATGTGCACAAAAATATTCATTTATTTAAAAAAAATTGCGATAATCATAGTATTAACACTAGAAATAAAGATAAACTCGCTGTTCTCACTGTTAGGCTCGCTAAAGTTAATAAGTCTTTTATAGGGCAATGTGTACGCTTCTATAACAAGGTCCCAAGCGACGTGTTAGATTTGTCGATTGGCAAATTTAAAAACGTAATTAAACCGAAACTGTAAAGCATATTATAAAATATCTGATTATTTAGATGACAAAAAAGCTTGGGATGAATCTGCTCCAACTCGACTCGACATCCGTAACAAAATTGTCAAGGATCATACCTAAAAGTGTTAAGACCAGACAAGTTTCTTGCCGGATTCTTCTTGATCTGTGGTTAGGATGAACCGGTACCTAGATTCACTAGCATGTAAGAAGACGATTCAAAGTGGTCCTTGTGACTGTATTGAATAAAGTTATTTTGAATTTTGAATTTAAATACGTACGCGACTTGTTCAATTTCTGGGCAAGAGCAGCTTTGCCTGACCCTATGAAGACATTCATGAGTATGTGCAAATATAGAAAATGTATCCGTACGAGGTAGATGAGAGGAACACCCATGGATCATCTTGGATCTTGCTGGAGTTTAAGACGAGACCGGCGTGATGTGCCCACATAGCCACCCGCGTGAAGTCACTTTGCACAATCTGTGTAGCTACATGTAAGTCATGATGGAAGGCTAGCAGACGCGTATCGTCTGCATATTGATAAACAGAGCAGTCTTTTATTACATTTTCCATGTCGTTAACATATGCCAAGTAGTTAACGACAAGTAGTTTCTTATTTATATTAATAACATATCTAAGCTTCAACGAAACAGAGAGATATCGCTTTACGCTGACGATACAATTTTATTTTACTTCGGTCACAAAATGGAATCAATTATCCAAGATGCTCAAAATGAGCTTGATCTCTTGAATGTCTGGTTTAAATCTAACCTGTTAACTATCAATGTAGCAAAAACACACTACGTAATATTTGCTGCATAAAATAAGAAAATAGCAGATTTTAAGCTCTTTAAAATAGACAATATACTAATAAACAGATCAGACAATGAAAAATACTTGGGTCTTATACTACACGACAAATTAACGTGGAAGCAACAAATAATGGCAATTAAAACCAAACTGACATCTTTATCTAGCGCACTCCGCGGCATAGTTCGATGTCTCCCAATAAACGTACGGTATAACATGTATAAGTCGCTGGTAGGCTAGGCTAGGCTCGGCAGCAAAAACTAACCTTAAAATATTACAAACATCACAAAATAAACTACTTAATTAAAACTCTATTTCACTACGACTTAACGCCTACTTTAAAACTGTACAACGAAACAAAAATAATGGATTTAAATAAAACATAAAAGTATTATACATGCATCCTTATACGTAAAATTATTACAAAAGACATACACAAATATAACCTTTAAAACTAAAGATGAGGATAATCAGCTACGACGACTAAGGAATGCAGGTAAAATTATATCACGCAAATCTAGAACTACCTAAACAAAAATAATATTACTTTTGAAAGTGCAAATATTTATTAATAAATTACCGAATAACATAAAACAAGCTAAAACATTACAAAAATTCAAAAGTTTTTTAAAAAAATATTTATCAGAACAAAACTGAGTAGAACTCTTGATTAATACTTGTCACATCTAGTTGTTGCCGATCCGTGTATCTCTAAACTCGCTAAGTGCTGCACTTGCACCGAAATATCTCGGGTAGGCCGCGGATATCGAAGCGGTGGTGTTGACTTTTTTAGGGAATGAAGTAAAACTACCTTTATTTATTATTTTTTATTATTATTCATGTTAAACTATATGTATGCTCGCAAGCTATCTTAAGGTGCTTATATTATATGTAGTTCGTTTTTTTAAGTTCTCATATTAAGTGAATTGTAAATTATTTTATGAAAATAAAGTTTCTTAAACCGTAAGTAGTGCAATGGGCCCAAGACTGTCCTTGCGCAGTTCCTTCCTTCTGTGACCAATTGTTGGTTACTGAAGTGCTTACCTATTTTAACTTGAAATGTTCTTGATTAAGGTAGTCCCTGCACCAATTTAGGAGTGGCCCTCTAATTCCTGAATTATTGAGCTTTTGTAATAGTGTATCATGCATCAGTGTGTCAAACGCTTTGCTGAAGTCAATAAATAAAAGGATAATATGTTTCTTAGTAATCAAGTTGATTATTGATTTCATCAGTAAATTTTGAAAGTAAGATAGTGGTTGATTTAAAGGGCTGAAATCCGAATTGAGAGTCTGAGATAATATTATATTTGCCATAGAATTTGTGAATTTGATTACAAATGTACTTTTTGGCGAGTTTGTCGATAACTGGAAGAATGACACTTTAAGTCACTTAACAACTTGAAGTCATAAAAATAGCTACATAATGTGTATAAGAATATTTAATAGAATACCTAGATCTATAAGAGAATTACCATACAATAAATTTAAAACATAAATGCTTACCTGGCTTGGTGACAAATGTTTTTATAGTGTAAAATAATTTCTTAATTAACGTTCCGTTTGCTATGGTAAATACTGTTGTGTAATTCATTTCATACATAAATTTAATTATTCGAGATTGTAATAATTATTGTAATGTTTAAATAAATAAAATAAATAAATAATCCCGGACATTTCACACAGCACTATCTGGCCCCAAAGTAAGCAGAGCTTGTGTTATAGGTACCACATTACTGATATACTACTTATATACTTTTTTTTTGTAAATACATACATATTATACATAGAAACACCCAGTCCCAAGACAAATTTTTGCAGATCATACAAACATTTGTCCCGCGGCGGGAATCGAACCCGCAACCTTCTGCGTCTCAGCCAGACCTTAGCCCACTGCGCCACAGAGGTTGTCAATGTTTATTTAATTTGTTTAAAAATGTAGTCTTTAGTTTTATTATCATATGTACCTTCTTAATTTTTGCATGCTGGGCTTCCTAGCGAAATGTGTGGATCTATTTAAGTACCACATTTCACGCAAATAAATTATTTCATTTCATTTCATTTCAATGGTAATTGGTCTTTAATGAATATATTCACTATGTTTACCTTTTTCATAAATTGGTCTAACCACACCTGTTTTGAGTTCAGTAGGATATTTTGCATGTTTTATACTTTCGTTAATAAGTCGAGCTATAGTTGACGCTATTTTTCGCTAAGACGCAATATGCTGCATTGATATTCAAAATATCAATGTAGCATATTAAAAATATCAATGCAGCATATTGCGTCACACCCAGCTGCTTTCTTAGATTTTAGATTTTTGTTAAAACCATGAATACTGGTATTCATGGTTTGCCTTTGTAAAACGCTTTGATTTATTTTTTGTGAACATGTAGTTTGAATCAACTCATAATTCAGCTAATAGCTAATTGTCACAGTGAAGCATAATATCATTACCACTTTTCTTAAATTAACATGCAAAATTATCGGCTATATGTTTTAGGTCGTCTTTATTTTGCTTAAATGCCTTAACAATGGTATCGTCTATGGAGCGTGACGTCCTGCCCGCTAAACTGTTTATTATCTCCCATATTTTTCTTGGGTTCTTTTTACTTTCATTTATTTTATGCTTATAAATTATAATAGCTGTTCCTACATTTATCTATTAGTTTATGGGTTTTATTTCTTTGTTTTTCATAATCTATTTTTAATTCCTTATTAAATGTATCTTTTATCCATACTTAAACTAAACAATTTATCTTTTTTTAAGCACATGTTATTTATTTTATTATTAATCCAAGGATGTTTGTTGCTTTTACTTTTATTGTTTATGGTTTTAGTATATGTACCATATTCATAACATTTATCAAAGTTATCTTTTATATATTTGTATATTTCTATAGGACACTCCGCGTATAAAGGGTAGTGGTGAGTTCAGTTTGATACAACCCTTGACGAAGTTGTTAGATTATGATAAAGTGTTTTCATGTGATGTATTTTTGGCACTAAGTTCCTTATCGCGGGTTGGCAAGGGGACCTAGTCGAGAAAAAAATTATCGCGTTACGTTACGGAAAACAGTAAGAGAAAGAGAGAATGAAGGAGGCCGATAACTAGTTTCCATGTTCTCTATGTGTGTGTGTGCGAGTGTGTCTGTGTGTATATATGTATATGTATGTATGTATATGTGTATATGTATATGTATGTATGTAATTATATATATATAATTACATACATACTTTCATAATTATATATTAATTATTTATGAATATTTATTTATTTATTGCATCAATAATCAACATGAAAGAGACCCACCCCTCTCTTTCATGTTGATTATTGATGCAATAAATAAATAAAGAGAATTAGAGCCTGGCACGTTAATAATTAATTAATTAATGCCAACCCTGCAAAAGGGACTTCGTTCCAAACGCGTGTCCCGCGACACGTTTATTTTACTTTTTAAAACGCTTGGACGAAGTCGCGAAGAAACAGCTAGTTTATAATATAAGTAAGATTAGTGTGATGTGGTTAATAAGAAAGTGTTTCCAGGGGGTAGGATCCCGCTGTCGGCCGTGCACCCCAGCCACTCGGGACTGCCCGAGCCGTTGGACCGGCTCGGCGGGGGCGCGGAGTTCAACAAGATCTACTGCCAGCGCGCCATCATCCAGCACACAGACTGCCTCAACACCAGCGTGCTCGACTGCTCCGTCACCTTCATGGTCGACAAGAATATCTGTCTGCTCGGTGTTCAGGTAACTTTGCAGCTGTATCAACAATATTATTAACAGTACCTTTTGAGAAATGGATTTTACACATGTATTTTGTCGATGGAGGCACCGACGCGGTTTCGATTCATCTAGGGAATGTTCAACTCACTCTGAGTTTAATCTGCGATCCGCTCCCGTTCATGGTTGTGATTGGGTATCGAGTGAAAATATATACCAAAAACCGCCATTAAGGATCGTTTTTTATTTAAACTGGTTATGGTTATAGATTACGCACGCCAATTATTGGCCAACACAACATTGTTTAAATTATATAAACATGTACATCGTAAACTAATGATTAATTAGGGTTCAGTACCTACCAGAAGCGAATTTAAAAACAAGCCTTTTATTTTACCAGTCAAGATCGTGTTGTTTTGCATAATCAACCTTTTGTACCTTTATTATGTTTTTGGGATCTCTCAAGTTTACTAATGTAAAGTGACATTCATTTAAAAAACCTATGGTAGGTAAAACTTACACTACACAGGGTTCATTGCATTGACAAAAATCATTAATATCAAGGCAGAACAATGTATGTTGTAATAGCACTTTGTATAGTGTTAACAGCCTGGCCTTCCGATCATAAGGTCGTGGGTTCGGAACTCTGGCACAAATGGATTTTCTTTCCGAAAAAAATATTTGTGCGCAATGCTGCCAGTGCTCACAAACGGTGTAAGAAAATATCCTTCGGCACATCCTTGAATCTTAAAAGTTCGAAGTATACACTTTAATTGTCCTCAGTTAGTATTCCTAAAGTAGTGATGGGCTTTGACGACCTCTGTGGAGCAGTGGACTATGCTCAGGATGAGACGCAGAAAGTTGCGGGTTCGATTCCCGCCGCGAGACAAATGTTTGTATGATCTGCAAGTATTTGTCTCGGATCTGGGTGTATATATATAATATGTATGTATTCACACCAAATAATGTAAGTAGTATATCAGTCATCTGGTACCCATAACACAAGCTCTGCTTACTTTGGGGCCAGATGATGCTTTGGGAAATGTTCAGCATTATTTATATAATATGTCATGTACGACTAACTTAGTGTGCAAAGGAGTCGCAAATATAATATTTGGTCGTGTCTCTGAGTACACCCTTTAGACGTCCTTAAAGATGTAAGCAATGATAATATCCGAGGAGGTGTCTCTCTACCGAGTCCGGGGACAGTCTGAGCCGTGAACGTGTTTGTTTTCATAATTTTTTAGATCTAAGTATTACAATATAAATAATTTATTTGCCAGAAATATGGTAGGTAACAGATATGGAGTTATACAGTAAGTTCAAATATTTCACCAAAGAACATGCAAATTTTAGTGTTTTCAAAAACACTAAATTAAATTACCTATATAGTTTTTATAACTACAATGGTTTTTAACATAATTTTCACTAAATACTGAATATTTACCATGCTGTATAAGTTTGCGCCATGATCACGAGATAAACTGATAACTGAACTTTGTTTATCGCGTGTGCAAATTATAATCATTAGTTTCCAAAAAAAATCGTTTTTCTGTCAAAAAGCCACAATTTTTTTTTTTATATAAAGCTTTAAGTCTTTTAGCCTGGCCTGTGAGCTCAGTTGGTAGTAGCTCTGCCTTCTTCACTGTAGGTTGAAGGTTCAATTCCCTCCCAGGATAAACATTTGTGAGATGAACATAGGGGTATGTTCTGTGTCTGGATGTTATAAAGTATTATAAGTATATATTTAATAGTACATTGTTACCCTAGGGCTGTTTAGTTTAATTTGAGGGACTAAATAAGTCTTTCACCCGAAGTAAACACTGCTTTTCATTACGGATACAAGGAAAGTAAAAATAAAAACATTAATTAGCTAATGAAAAATTAGTGTATTTTATTTTACATAATCAACAACTTTGGTGAGATATTTATTTAAAGTTTATGGTAAAATTAGAGTAATTAATTATAGTTAGTGAAAGGTTTTTACCGGAGATGTTGATATTTCGACGCGAAACTAGAGTTTCTGCAGTATCCAGGGATTCATGTATGTTGGGGGTATCAATTTTTGTCTATTATCTTACCTGTTACAGCAATGTTTTTGTATTGCACCGGATAATCTTTTCAAGTGCTTGCTAGCTTGATTTATGTTGACAGCTTTTTTCATTGTTTTTTTTGGCCAACTTTGCACTAAATTTCCGATCCAAATTGTTTTTTTTATAAGGTTTAGGATCACTTACTGAGCATAAAATCACAAAATGCTGACAGATCCAGATGACGCTTCAAGCGCCATCTTGAAAAGAAGTTTTTGGCCGATATCTCGGAAACTACCTAATCTCGGTCTCGTGGTCAAACCGACTCCAAACTCCTCGTTGGAGTCGAGGTTCACCGTCGGTTGATTAGTACAAGATTCCGCCGAGCAATTCTCGCAAATCACAGTGCAGTCTAAGCCTGCTGGTAAGGAATTGAACTATACATTTTTTACTACATAAACAATCGGGATATTTTTTTAAATTTATTTGTTGAATTTTTACCATTATATTCCATGCGTATCTTGAAATTTTCAACTTTACTCCCGGTAGTCCAACATTAAATGTCCTATAACTCAAAAAGTATGGACATTAGAAAAAAAAGTTTGAAACAAAATTTGTAGAGAATTAACTGATCTTTAAAAATTGATTGATGCATTTTATTGATTAATCTAATATTTCAAAGGTTATCGGCTGCGATAGAAAAACCGGTTCATTAAATGGGCCATAAATCGTAAACGGTAAGTTTTACAAAAAAGTTTACTAGAAACAAAAGATGCGCAATTTTATTCTCTACAATAATGGTCTCCATAACTTTTGTCCTAAAGTGCATAGTTTCCGAGATATCGGCCAAAAACTTTTTTTCAAGATGGCGCTTAAAGCGTCACCTGGATCTGTCAGCATTTTGTGATTTTATGCTCAGTAAGTGATCCTAAACCTTATAAAAAAAACAATTTGGATCGGAAATTTAGTGCAAAGTTAAATGCTTTTTTGACTGGCCTAAAAGTACTACTTTCAACCCGCTCGCGCTCCTCAGACAACTTCTGGCCTACTTTTCGAGTATAAGTAACGAAAAAATATATAAGTACATATTTTATTAGTCATCAGGTTACCATATTACAAGCCATGCTTAGTTGATAATCCGCAAAAGAACATTGTTCTTGATGCGTCCATTGTCCAGCAATATTTATTTATTTATTTTGTAAAGTGAGATATTTGAGTGTGATGTATTGTAATGGCAGGTGCCGACGCAAGCCCCTAACGAGGAGAGCTCGGTCTGTGCACTGGGGCACCTGGGCGCAGGCGGCGTGGCCGGCGGCGGCGGGTACTCAGAACTGCTGTACGCCCACCTGTTGGACGCGGACGGTGCGCGGCTCACGTACACGCACTACACGTGCCGCGTTCCTTACCGACATCTGCTCGACATCATGTTTAACCGCCCTGTATATATCCAACGGAACAAGGTATGCATCCTAAATAATAATGCCGGACATTTCACACAGCTTCATATAGCCCCAAAAAAAGCAGAGCTTGTGTTATGGGTGTATGGTACTGATATACTACTTATATATTTTTTTTCATAGAAACACCCAGACCCGAGACAAATACTCGCAGATCGACCAAACATTTGTTCCGTGGCGCGAATCGAACCCGCAAACTTCTGCGTCTCAGCCGGGTCTTGGCCCACTGCATCACAGAAGCCGTCACAATGCTACACATTTTGTATTTTGGGACAAATGTTTGTACGATCTTTAAATATTTGTCTCGGGTCTCGGGTCTGGGTGGTTTTGCATCTTATAAAAAAAATCATTAGTAGTTATGATTATGATTACAAAATAAATTTCATAAATGTAAGTAAGATAAAAATGTTTTATTCAAAAATAAGCGTGGGGTGCATGGTGTCAATAGTTATAAATATTTCATTGACAGATATGAGAAGAAGGATTATCATTTCGATAATATCTTAAAAAGCACCCCACGCTTTTTTTTAAATGAAACAGTTTCTTCTTACTTACATTTATTAAATTTATTTTCTATTTTTTAGTTTGGTTTTCTATATAATGCGTGTTTTATGGTTTTTTTTAACTATTATTTATTTTCTACTTTTTAGTTTTAGGATAACCGGATATTTTTTTTTAATGTTTTTTTTATTTTTTTTTTTCGAATTATTGCATTGTCATCGGTCTTTGACAGGTGCGCAAAATTTGAATGAAATCTGGCCGTTAAAAGTGGGTCAAAATCGCGTCCTAAGGAGTTTGGTTTTTTATATAAAGCGTGGTTTTTAGTTTTTTTTTTTTAACTATTGTGTATTTACAAAAAAAATTACGAGTAGTTTTTAACAATAAAAACACAACATTAATGTAAAACATACATTACCATTACTCACATATCTTATCAATAATAATATATTATTAATTAATAATAAAAATATTAATATGTAATTGTATTCTGTTCAATTCTGTTATTACATTTGTAAATAAAAAACATATACCTAAACGTAGATATATTACAGTTTCTTATATCTCCAGTAACTCATTCACCTCATAGAACGCCTGCCCTAAGGGGCCTCACACACACGTGACACGTTAGTCGGACACACTTGACGTACGCTAGTCTAGATGCATATATTTTACGTTTTTTTTTGTTTTGTTCGAACTCCTGTATAGCTCGACTGTCGCCCGACTAACGCGACTAAGCGAAAGCACACAAAGTTATATTAATTTATCTATGAACAGATGTAAAGCTTAATGACCTAAAGATCTTTAAAACTCTGATATATTAATTTATATTTCCATACAGGTGTACAAAGTGGGGATAGTGTTTAACAAGGTTGGTTGGTACCCCATGGGTACTTGCGCCCAACACGTGGCCGCGGAGTCGGTGTTCTTCAACTTCTGCATCGGACAGAGCTCAGACTCGGTTCGAGACGGACTCATCAGATCCATTATATTCACTTACTAACATCAGCCTTTCCCGTGGGCTTTAGACTCTAGCCAGGATAGCTGCATAGACTTGACGCTAGAATAAAAATTGTAAAGGTCGGCGCACTCCAGAGCGGCACGGCTGAGAAATAAGCATACAGATGTACAGATGTTGGACAAAACAGGTTTGAAAGCCACCCTGTATTCGTTATTTCGATTAGATTCATCTGCCGCTGTCTAGTGACGTCGGTATGCGCTAAGCCCTAGCAAAAGTTAGGTCTAATATCGGTAGGTATATTTTAGTTCCGGATTAGCTGTATTCTTTCTTTTATGTTACGTAGAAAACACGCTAAACCGAAGCTAAACTGTTCCCAAACTAAACCAGACTTTCAATTGTAGGGGTTACATTTGTTCCCACAGCTAGCTAAAATCAAAGCCCATAATAGAGTGAATGATAGAAATAAATTCCCTATCTCTTGGTTGACATCAGCCCGGTATCCATGTGGATGACTAAAGACCGTAGGTAGATAAAGTCGCGTCCAACAATTATACATAAAATAAAGTGAGCAAATTTAGATAATATTTACAAGTTCAAAGTAATTGTTAGCTTTCAAAGTAATTGTAAACTTTCCATAGGAAAAGGCAGTGTTACCAAGCGTAAATGTGTTTTTGAAACCGCTTTTGTTAATGTTTTGACATTTCAATTAGAATCCTTTTTGTAGTCTAAATTAATTTAGTATATAAGAAGATTCAAAGTGGTTTTTGTGATTGAATTGATGAATGAATGAATCTAGACTAGTAACCCAAAAATGGGTTATATAATGTAAACTGCTTTGCAGAGTGTGAGAGTTCGTTTGTATTGTAGCAATAACTCTAAATCTAAATAGATAATTACCATTGAGCGTGTAAGTAAATAGTTTTTGTGCTTTTAAATCTGATTCTAATTTATTGTGTGTTGTTAGAATGTGTCAATTGATGTTTTGTGTGTAAATATTGATCTTATCTAAATGGTGTACTTATATAGGTACCTATATTATATTAGTTAATAAATATGATTATTTTTAAATAACAAGTTATATTCATTAAACCCTGCTTAGCTAGCCGATAATCTTTCCGTACAAGCGTCGAAGCGTACTCTACCATCTGATGTTGAACAACCTGTCCTAAACTATGGACACTGTCACTGTCTCTGTTGCCATACCTACTATTGAGTACTGTACTGGATTCTTCGTTTGTCATTTCATGCAGTACCATAGCTCTGCTAATTTAATATTTTTGACTTAGAAATAAGTTTAAAGAAATTAATATTATGACAGTGCCTTGTCAGTATATATACGAAAATTTAATGTATGTGCACAAAAATATTCATTTATTTAAAAAAAAATGAGATAATCATAGTATTAACACTAGAAATAAAGATAAACTCGCTGTTCCCACTGTTAGGCTCGCTAAAGTTAATAAGTCTTTTATAGGTCCCAAGCGACGTGTTAGATTTGTCGATTGGCAAATTTAAAAACGTAATTAAACAGAAACTGTCTATTAAAGCATATTATAAAATATCTGATTATTTAGATGACAAAAAAGCTTGGGATGAATCAGCTCCAACTCGACTCGGCATCCGTAACAAAATTGTCAAGGATCATACAAAAAAGTGTTAAGACCAGACAGACAAGTTTCTTGCCGGATTCTTCTTGAACTGGGGTTAGGAGGAACCGGCACCTAGATTCACTAGCATGTAAGAAGACGATTCAAAGTGGTCCTTGTGATTTTATTGAATAAATAAATATTAAATTTTGAATTTTTGAATTGACTCGTTTTATTGCATGTTTTATTCAGAAATCATAGCGAAATTTTAATGAATAAATTGTGACTACATAGAATAAGTATGGACAATTGAATTATATGTGTATTATGGTGCAATGTGATTTGAACGACCAGGAATCCCAAGAAAATTCTACACGGCCATTCCGCGATGACGTATAGAATTGACACTTTACAATCGACTAAGACTTTATTAACAAACAAATTGACTATAAACAAATATAAACACGACACTGCCAAAATTGACATTATTATGTCAAATGTCATTAACAAAGAAGAAGAAGAGTACTGTACTGTTCTTAAGCTAGACAGTCTAGGTATTAGAGGACTGGTTGAAACTTAGCCTGGTTTGAAAGTTATCTGAGGGAACGGTCACAGTGTGTAAGATTGCCGAAACAATCAGTGAGTCTAAAATAATTCATTACGGGATACCACAAGGGAGTGTTCTCGGCCTTACGCTCTTTAACATGTACATAAACGACATTCGTTAGCTCCCAATAGCTAATGCCGAAATTGTTTGTTACTCGGATGACACTGCAGTAGTCTTTCATGAATCTTCTAGGCAAAAAGTTTCATATGTGGCAGAGGCAGATATTGCGAAGATTAATTAATGGCTCCGACAAAACCTTCTTACACTTAACACAAAAATGAAAATGTATGTATGTTTTTATAAGACATCTGCAGCTTCTGCACCTCCAATGGAAACAGAAATTAAAATTCACGGTGTAACCTGCTTCGGTCTCACTAAATATTTGTGACTGTGGCACTCTGACTCAACTCTGCCAAAGTTGTAAAATACTTAGGAGTACTAATTGACGAAAATCTAACGTTCAAGCCTCATTTGGAAGCTCATCAAGGGTTAGAAGAATGACTCATATTATGCAAAATCTGAGAGATGTTGCTTGTGGGAAATAATTTAAATCTATTTATTTTGCCCTGTGCGCTTCAATTTTACTGTGTCACTTGCTGGGGTAGTGCTGCTAAACGCAAGGTGCGTTCAACAAATTAATTATATAAGGACAGTAACGTTCTAAATTTGTCGTAAATTTATCGTAAGCTTTTTATCTCCTAAATCACAATTTCTTATCACAAATCCTTACTGACATCTGCCGATTATTAAAAGGAGAAATTATAAAATACCTACACTACTGCTCTCTGCACAACTTCCTTTGCATAGCGATTCGGCAAATACTTTGCTTATATGCTTTGCGCACTAACCAATATTAATCGAGCGAGCGAAGATCTCAGCGACAACTTGGGTGATTTGGTTTGTATGTTTGTAATAAATTTGGCAGGTCCACGGATTGGAATTGAGCTGGTAACCTAATGAACCAGGGGCTTGTTATGATCTAAGTTCCAAAACTATTTTATTTACTATTATTTTTATTCTAGGATGTATAGATTTCAAGTACTAACGTAAAAACAAAACCTTTCTGCTTTAGCTTTCTGAAGTTTCTTGGTATTTTTTTTTAATAAATCAATGCATACAAAGAAGGTAGGTAGGTATGTAGTTATAGTGATAGCAGCTGATCTAATGATGGAGCCAGGGTGCTGTTCAACGGAACTCTTCATTAAATCATCCAACATACCTGCATACAGACACGGTATACCTGCAATATTAAGAAGAGCGAGCTCTCATCTCGATGGAGGTGCTGATGATGATGATGATGATGGAGTCAGTAGGTATTTATTTCATATTTGAACTTCTTAGTGAAAATGAGTAAGCAAAATACCCGTATTTGATCTCATTTTAATCAGCTGGCGCTAGCTCACATATTTTTTTTATAACTTTTATTAATTTATAAGAAACTTTGTCCTTACTGACTGACTGTCTGATTCATATTATACAGCCTAAACCACTGATCGTAAAGACTTGACAAAGTCAAAGTCAAAAGTCAAAAGATTATTAATTCAATACAATCACAAGGATCACTTTGAAACGTCTAACATACTAGGTGAATTTAGGTGCCAATTCATCCTAACCCAAGCCCGAGAAGAATTGGCAAGAAACTCGTCTTGGTTCTAGCGCTTTTTTATATGATCCATCTTATAACTACCTTAACTACGAAATACTTATACAAGAGAGTTTATACATTTCAAGTGTGTCGGTTAACTGTCTGACGGCAGAGCGACATGAGGCCATGCATTCTTATCAATAATACAGTCATCTATATTATAATAAGCTTTCTTCAAAAGACTACCTGTAATGTATGCTTTAAATTTCTTAATAGGTAGTTTAGTAGCATTTTCAGGAAGCTTATTATAGAAGCGCACCGTGTTCCCCATAAATGACTTATTAACTTTTTCTAGTCGAAACCTAGGGATGTATAATTTACGTTTATTCCTAGTGTTGATTTTATGAAGGTCACTATTTTGCTGAATCCCATCTCTATTTTTATGTGTATATAATAAATTTTCATATATATATTGCGAAGCTATTGTGAGAATATTAATTTCTTTGAATATTTCTCTCAAAGATTCTCGTGGTTTCATTTTATAAATGGCACGTATTGCCCTTTTTTGAATTACAAATATTATACCAAAATCAGCTGCTTTCCCCCAGAGAATGATGCCGTATGACATAACACTATGGAAGTAACTGAAATAAACTAGTCTAGCTGTAGCTTCATCAGTAAGCCACCGTATCGCACGAACTGCATATGCAGCGGAACTAAGCCTACCAGCAAGTGTTTTAATTTGTGGTCCCCACTGTAGTTTTGCATCAATATTAAGACCTAGGAAGATCGTGGAATTTACAAGATTCATTGCCTCTCCATTTATTTCAATGTTGGACGAGCTATGAATAACATTTGGCATAGTGAATTTGATACATTTAGTTTTTATTAAATTAAGCAAAAGATTATTTACAGTGAACCAGATAAGGATTCATTTACGTTATCGCAAATACTGGTTTTACCTCTATCAACTTTAAAAATTAAAGACGTATCGTCTGCAAATAAAACTATATCACAAATATTTTTTACAAAAAACGGTAAATCGTTAACGTATACTAGGAATAAAAAAGGGCCTAGTATCGATCCCTGAGGTACCCCTGTATCAATAATTGATCCCGAAGACCTCTCACCACCCACGTCTACTTTCTGGACTCTATTGGATAGATAAGACTGTATGAGGTCAATCGCCCGGTTTTTAATGCCATAATATTTTAACTTTGTGATTAGGGTTGCATGACTCACACAGTCAAAGGCCTTAGATAGATCGCAGAATACCCTAACTGCATCCAGTGACTTCTCCCAGGCCTCAAATATATGCTTTAAGAGCGCTATATCTGCATCAGCTGTTGATCGACCTTTAGTAAATCCGTATTGATTACTATGTAGCAGGCCGTTAACATTAAAGTGGTATAATAACTGATTAAGAATTATTTTTTCAAAGATTTTACTTAAAGCAGGTAATATCGATATCGGTCTATAATTAGCGAGATCACTTTCACTTCCAGACTTAAACATAGGAATGAGTTTACTGTGTTTCATGAGATCGGGAAAAACTCCCTCGTCGATACATCTATTAAAAATATAAAGCTAAACATGGTGCAATATCTAAGATAATGACACCCAGCACCTTTGTAGACATTCCCCAAAGAGTATTTTTATATTAATTAACTTGAATGCTTTTACAATACTAGCCTCGTTAATGTAGCTAAAACTAAACTCATTCTTACATTTTGCAACACTAGATTCTAATAGAACGGAAGCTCTGGAGGCTGAAGAGTTTAACGATTTGGTCACTATTTTTGCTATATCTGAGAAAAAACTATCAAATGCATTCGCAACATCCTGTTTTTTAGTCAAAATTGTACCATTTATATTTAATTTGAACTGTATATTGTATATTGCATTATTAATTAATTTCCAAGTTGCTTTTATTTTATTTGTTGAATTTTCTATTATTTTTCTCAAAAACAGTGACTTAGCCGCATGACAAACTTTTTTTAAGACTTTTGAGTAATTCCTAACATATAAGATAAAAACTGGATCATCTAACATTATCTCTCTGGTAGCATATAATTCATACAATGTATTCCTACTTCTATAAATACCCGGTGTAGCCCAGTCGACAAATCAAGCACTTTTTTTTGTTTTGCATGTTTTTATTGTAAATATATTAGCATGTTCTTTAATTATTAAATTAGACAATGTGGTGAATAGATCATTTGGATCATCGATGCATGGTACAAGGGAAACTTTGTGAGATTGATAGGGTACCTACCTATAATACACAATAATATAGTTCAACTAAACTAGGTATCTAAGAACCGTTAACTGCTTATAGATAGTTCTCCTGATCCAGATCACTGCTAGATGATTGCGTCCCCGAGACACTGCCACCGCGGCATTGCCACGTTGAATTACTAATAATACTCGTGAATGTGTTTTTTTTTTAAATTAGTATTAAAGTAGTTTAAAAATAAACATTCGATGAAATAAAGAATAAGTGTTTTTCAAATGAATCCTAAACAAGCGGTATCTACCCCTAATGTCGGAACGCATCGGACCTTTTTGACCACTTGTAATTCCATTGAAACTTGGTCTAAATATAATAATTGCGTTTTCAAAAAAATTCATAAAAACCGACTTTATTGTATATATTTTTGTTTAGTAAAGGAAAGTAGATGTATTTTGTTTATATTAATAGGAAGGCCAACTAAACGCAATGCTTCAATGAAACAGCGAGGTTCCAGAGTAAACGAAAGTATCATCGATCGAATTTTTAGATTTTTGATGATTTTTTTAAAACTGCTCGACCGATTTCGATAAAATTTAAATGGGACCACCTGGGAAGCATACCTTTGAACCCTTTGAAACAAAACAAAATTTTAGGTTCAGGCGTCATTGAGTAATCGGTGACAATAGATAAAAAAAGGAAGTTAGGATACTAAAGCCAATTTTTTTTTGGTTAGGTATACATTTTGAAATTAATAGGTTGGGGAAAAAGTTTCTTCGCATTTTTTAAGAAAATTCAAAACATTTTTTAATATAGTTTACTTACATTTAATCAAAGTATGTAGGTACCATTTTGTTCGATAACTTTTTGCCATCTTGTAGGTAGCGACATGATCCCATTGCTGTAGAAATTTTGGGACTTCTGATCAAAATACCGCGACAAGTGGTTTTGGCAGTCCTCTCGTGATGTTAACCTGACACTGCCTAAAGAATTCTGAAGAGACCGAAACAGGTGGAAATCTGAAGGTGCAAGGTCAGGACTATATGGCGGATGCAATAACACATCCCAGACAAATTCTCTTAATTTTTGCTGAGTGGCTAAAGATGTGTGAGGTCTAGCGTTATCATGATGAAAAACCACACCCCTTCTGTAGATTAATTCCGGCCGCTTTCTCTCAATTTCTTGCTTTAATCTCATCAGTTGTTCGCAGTAGAGTTCAGAATCGATGGTCTTGCCTGGTGGTAACAGCTCATAATGAATAATGCCCCTCCAATCCCACCACACATACAGCATCACCTTGTTGCGAGTTAACCCGGGTTTCGCCACAGTCTGTGAAGCCCGACCGGCCTTTGACCACGACTTTTTTCGCACGTTCTTGTCGTACGTGATCCACTTTTCATCACCAGTTATCAGCTTCTTCAAAAATGGTTCGGTTTCATTACGTCGTAATAAAGAATCACAAATGAGGACACGGTTCATTAGATTTCTTTCAGTGAGCTCGTGAGGTAGGTACCCAAATATCGAGCTTTTTTGTATGCCCAGTTTTTTTCAAATGCGCCAAAACTGTTCTTCAGCTACGTCGTAACTACTGATATGCCGATCTTGCTCCACTTTTTCATAAATGGCATCCGTTTTATCCGTAATAGGGCGACCAGAGCGACGTGCATCTTTGGACATCAAAATTTCCGGATTGAAAACGCTTAAACCAAATTTGTGCTACTCTCACAGACACTGCACTAGGTCCATAAACATCGCAATTTTTCGAGGCTTGCGTTGCATTTTTACCTTTTTTGTAGTAAAATTTTAAAATGTATCGAATTTCTTCATTAGATTCACTAATCTTGACGCTTGACGACCTCTGTGGCGCAGTGGGCTAAGTTCCGGCCGAGACGTCATAATATGTATGTATATACCAAAAAAAAAAGTATATAAGTAGTATATCAGTCATGTGGTACCCATAACACAAGCTCTGCTTACTTTGGGGCCAGATGATGTGTGAAATGTCCGGGATTATTTATTTATTTATCTTGACAGTACGAAAAACAAATAAAAATCACACATTTTCCTAATTTCCTGAATTCTTCAAAAATGTAAACTTTTAATGATACCAAAACCAGCCAGATACAAATAGTATAGCCAAAGAGATTTTATTAAAAGTTCATACATACTATAATGCGAAAAGTCTTTTTCCCCAAGCTAATATTAGTCAATTCTAGTCAACTTACTTACAAAGAACTAAGTACTAGTTTTTATTATTATTCACTCTCATCACATTCCTCATTTAGGACCCAGCATGACACAGTTTATTAACAGACTTCAAAAAAAGAGGTTCTTATGTCTTATCATTAGTTTTTTTTATATTTATTACCTCATAATCTCCGTCATTTATGAACCGATATAAATAATTATTTTGAAAAGGATATTGCTTTCTGATTTATGACATCGAAATTTCATCAAATTCGGTTAGTAGTTTGGTTTTTAAATCAAATAAGCTGGAAAAATGTCATACAAGTAAATGAAATTTCGTACATTGCTTTCCTGTGACTGCCC
Organism: Lampropteryx suffumata; assembly: GCA_948098915.1. Taxonomy (NCBI): domain Eukaryota; kingdom Metazoa; phylum Arthropoda; class Insecta; order Lepidoptera; family Geometridae; genus Lampropteryx; species Lampropteryx suffumata. The sequence goes on along the minus strand of OX402546.1, from coordinate 2,160,347 downwards.
AGTGGTGTTTACGAATTTCGAATGATAAAGTACTAAAAAGCGTAAGTATATAGTATTTTTAACCGAATTAAAAAAAGAGGAGGTTCTCAATTCGGTTGTATTGTTATAGGCTCAAACTTAATTTAATAAAGCCAGTTTTCTTTATAGTTTTTAAAACGTAATTATTTTCTGAATTAAGTACATAGTAGGTACATGTGATTTTTTGTATCTAAGTCCAAATCGATCCAATGTTTTAGATTTAGAACATAAAAATAAAAATATTGATTCGAACCGTTCGTCGAACTTAGTAAATGCGGTAATCTAACAGGTAGTAAACAAATACTTATTCCGCTTTACTCGTAGTTTTCGTGCTATTTAGGAACTAGCGGACTTATTACGGAATTCAGACTTAATTTAGCATGATCGATCGATCATGCTAAATTTCCCCTAAAATTTTCCGTGCATCTGACAATGCGATGACGTCTGACTAAAATTTCGAACCAAATAAGTAGAGAGAATTATATTAGGTACTTCCTCGTGCTCCTACTAAATACTCCAACTGGTAGGAGCACCGGGACACCCATGTCCTGATGCTCCTACTGCAAAAGATCGGTTTGGATCTCATGAGATTTTTTATTACAAACCACTTGGTTAGGTTATGTTAGAGTATAGGAAACAACGCGTAAGGCGAGCGTGCTGCGGCAGCGGCCGCCGAAGCGCCAGAAGAATAATACAAGGTCACGGTAGGAGCATGAAGACATATTGGTCCTCGTGCTCCTACCAGTAAGAGAACAAAGTAGGAGCAAGAGTAAACGGTCAAATTAATGTCGTCGTGATTCGCCTTATGCACCTGTTTCTTCAATACCTATTATTTCTACATGCCCCATGTTTACATAATCTTTTCATCTTCATCACTACGTGTTCACTCCATCATACAAAGTTAACCACACTACTTATACTAAACTTCGCAAAGGCCAACGTTTAACTGCATTTACTCTGCTCTAGTACTTTTTCTGCCACACCCAACATTCACTTTCAAGGTTAGTTACATTAGTGTCTCCACCCACAATGCACAGCCAGTGATACAGTGTTTCAGATACCTACATTCCTATAAATAAGTAATTTGTAATTGAAACCTGTTTATATTCAAGCTGCTAGTTTTTAATATGCTAGCAAGAGCCTCGGTACTTGGAACCTACATCAAATAAAACAATGCTTATAAATATGTAATATTTTATTCATAATTACCTATTTTCACAGTTATTTATAAAGTTATATTAATATCAAGTATTATACTAAATTTGTTTTACGATTCTAATGATTGCTCCATTTAGAAAATTTGATTTCCATGACAACCACTAGATTTGCAGCTTACAATTAATATAAAACAAAATGGTGAGGTCTATTTACAGTACATTCCCAATTCCCTAGAAAATTGACAAATTCACAATAAGTAACAAAATAATGTCAAAACGAAATCCTTAAAACTAATTAATTCTACAAAGAATCTCGCTCAACAACTGTACAAAGATTAAGAGTGGTTTCTACAAAACGTGCTCAATTAAATATCGGCGAAGAAGGCAAATTATTAACAGTTTTAACACTACCCAAAATATTTACATCGCGTCACTTTTATAAAACAAATATAAACTATATACAACATCATTAAATATTCTCAAATGCTGTAACACATTTAAAACATTTCATAATCAACTAGACGTAACCAAGCAGCGCATATAAACGCGCACTTGTGTTACTAAAACCTGTACAAATTGCCTACGATCACTTGACGCAACTGGAAATTAGGCAACAAAAATTATTGAAATGATTCTGTCCTTTGTTGAATAAATTCAAACCAGTTAATTTTGGAATTCAGTCCATTCCGTCCAGGAAGCAAAATGCAATAACGGGATATTCTGAAGACAACAACACATCACGCGATGGACGTTATTTACACTTCAATAACACACTCTACTCTTATCCCTATAGGTAATATATTAAAATAGAAAATTTAATATACCTACTGTCGGAGATTCGACGACTCCACATCAGCATAGTTGCCTCCGAAGTTCATTTTATCAATAATATAATATTTTTATAAAACGACCTGTTATCTAATTACAAATGCTACGTCAAACATGTTCTAAACTCTCTTTATAACTAATCAACTATTCCATAAACTATTGGTGTCACTAATTATTCCTGATCGGAGACTTTAGTGTTATCATAAGAAATGTAATAGCTTTCAGTTTGTAGCCCGCAATGCATGGACATGATGGATTGTGATTTAAAATAAAATAAATAAGGTTTTATGGAGCGTCCATGCAGTGTGGAATGTTCTATGTGAAGCAACTTTTGAGCTTTTGTTCCCTTGTTTAAAATCTGTACATGAATATACATTTTTCAACATCATTAGTCAATTCTCCTATAAATAATTTGTCTCTAAAATCATTTAAGCTAAATTTGAATCTAGATTGTGGTAAAATCATAAAAGTAAATTTTATTCTATGAACATAAATAAATAATTTATATAAAAAATAAAATAAATGAGTAACAAATATTTCTGTCCACCCAATGAATGGGCTACAACTTAATGAAATTAATGAGTTTATGTGGACGATTGGATAAATTACATGTTAAAAAATTGTTGGTAAATATTGCTAAAACACTACAAAATATCTAACGCCTTTGGTAATTCATACCGGTTTAAATATAATAACGAAAAATAATATATAAACAATTCAACATTGTCATTCAACAACAGTTTGCTTCTCAACCCTCAAGTTGTTAGATTGCTTTTTAAGAATATTGGAAAGGGGTTCTTCATAAAACAACTTGCAAGATCAAAAATGTTAGAAGATAAAGTAATGCGAAACTACTAAAAATGAGGTTTACGAAAGACCAAGGAAGTACTGTATGGGTTTACAGATTAATCTGAATTGGAAGGAAGTAAGAATCTCTGCTTGCATCCTATCATAAACGGAATACTAACACTATGTGGAAATATGCTAGATATATTGTTTGAATGCACCTGCCAAGGGGGTACTCCTTGAAAATCCGCGAATATCTAGAGTTCTGAATAGGTGTCTGAGGACTACAGTTGTAAGCATATGATAAATCTTTGAATCATATTATTAGCAATGCAATAGTAGAAGAAAGAACCCACTGCACAGCATGTAGATACTTTCAAAACAACAATAATGTAGAAAAAACCTAAAAGGCAAATCCATATTCATATTCTTTTCTTTTTGTAAAAATAATCCTAGCTTCATTTGAAATAGGCTAATCTTTATACTCCGTGTTTGTACTTTATTATAATTTTCAAGAAGCACTTGTGGCATAGTCATTTCAAACAGATCAATGAAGTTAAGTTAACCAAACTCTGCAAGGTCAGTACCTAGATGGGTGACAGCAGTGGTATTTTCATCGGAGCGCTTCTGTGATCCATAGGTAATGGTAATCTGGTAGTCCTGGCTTTGTTTTTTAGCCATGATGCCATGAAGGAGGTTTTGAGCCAGCCTTTTAATCTATTAGCCACCAGAGTTGGTCATTGACTCATATGAAAGGAGTAGAGTTGTGATTTTAATATTTTAGATTGATCAAAAGATATTTACGTAGAGTGCAGAGCTATTACACGGCCTACTACAGAACACATCTGAATTTAATACTCTTTCACAAACTTTATAATATCAATGATGAAGGTACAACAAAAGCTTGTCTAAGGGCTCGGTCACAACGCTAAGCAGCAGCAGAGAAAAGTTGCCAAACGTTTTAAAATAAATACACTGCCAAAATATGATCTGCTCATTCTCATCTCACTGTAGCAGAGGTATTTGGCTGTACTTGTGAACTAAACCAGTTACTGTGCCTCATAGACTTGTTAATTTAGACCACTCTGATGTATAAAATGATTGGAGTCATCCAAAATGGCTTAAAAATATCCACGATAGTAAGTTTATCGAGTCACAGATTTACTGTAAATTACTTTAATATTCATCCATTCTAATGTGAATCCGCCTTGTTCTTAAAGACAAGCTATCGTACAGAAACCTCTCACTAGTATGACCCACAGGCACCAGCAACTACAATTCACAATCACAACACTATAGGTTCCACTCTCAATAAATATTTCACTATTGAACACAAAACTTAATTCACAATCGGTGCTTGTCATCGCTTCTACACTATTCTTAATACTGATGAAGAATTGTGCACTTAGCCTCTGCAAGGCGTTTTGTTTTCACTGCACTGATTCTTCGATCGATCATCGCAAAGCTCCTCTCAAAGCCTGAAACTTGGTTTCCGGGGTATCGATGAGGTGAGGGTTGAAAAAAATCGATTCAAAACGGGTCAAGGACGTCGTTACGGGAAGTAACTCTGGCTTCGTTCGGCGTTTCAACTCCTTCTGCGTACATTTTTATGGACCAATAAAGATCCAGCTATAACTACACACGTAGTTAAAACTACCGGTCAATAGGTATCTAGCTTGACTCGTTACGGTCACCACAGGACAGCTACGTCAACTTTAGGCGAGGTAAGTCCACGGTGGTGAATTTTAGGCGGTTTTTTGGTAAGGGCGCCGCGACCATCTCTCGTCGATCGATATCTCAATCGAAAGATTAGTTCGGGCGTCGTTCAGTCGTGCGGTAGAGTAGCTCGCGGTCCTTCAGCCGAGCGCGGCGGCGGTGTGGTAGAGCTGCATTAGCACTTGCACGTGCAGCGGCAGGCAGGACACGCGGTCCGCCGTGTTGCCGTCGAGGGCCAGCCACGACAGCGCGTTGTAGCCCTCCAGGACGTATCTGTATTACGTAAAGCGGTTAATCGCAGTAAAATGGCACATTTTTAAACGCACCTGAAAACATAAGACGGAGCGCCACTCATATTGACGACCTCTGTGACGCAGTGGGCTAAAGGCCGACTGAGACGCAAAAGGTTGCGGGTTCGATTCCCGCCGCCAGACAAATGTTTGTATGATCTGCAAGTATTTGTCTCCGGTCTGGGTGTTTCTATGTATAATATGTATGTATTTACAAAAAAAAAAAAAAAAGTATATAAGTAGTATATCAGTCATGTGGTACCCATAACACAAGCTCTGCTTACTTTGGGGCCAGATGATGTTGTGTGAAATGTCCGGGATTATTATTATTATTATTATTATTAAAAGTGAAGCATTTTTTTACTAAATGCATGCACGGATTTTGCATACCCTATCGATCTGCATACTTAAGATATTTTTCTAGTTTAGCCTGCTTGTTATTATTCTTGTCACAGGCTGAATAAATAAAATAAAATAGAATATAGTATTCGGACCAGACGAGCTGCCAGATCCTTCTTGGACTGGCGTTAGGATGAAACGGGACTTACATTCACCTAGCACGTTCAGCAATTTAAAATGCTCCTTAAATCAAGGAGATTTAAATAAAAGCATTTTTATACTTGATTCGTTAAGACTAAACAAACACGCTTGATTTTCCTTCTCACTAACACCTTTGCATCAGCGTGAAAGTCAAACAAATTTAAAGCTGTCACGCGACATATCACAAACTCTAGACCGCTCGACCGAAGTGAGAATCTTTAGCACAGTGTATAGGATTTAAGAGGGCGGTTGGGTTCAATTCAATTTTAATGGTGAATGGTGAATGCTCACGCGACTCCATCTCGTCCCACCTAGGTGGATGACTGACTCGTCCCAGGTTTTAGGTGGGGATGCCGCCTTTGTCCAGACGGAGACTCTCACATAACCGAGAGTGGGATCCATAATCGATTTTCGTCGGTACCTGAGCACGTCGGTGGTGAGCTGCGAGTCGAGCGCGTGCGCGTTGTGGTCGCGGCGCTGCAGCAGGCTGGTGAAGTCGTCGGCCTGTTGCAGGCTGCCGGCGTGCAGATGCAGGCCGCTGCGCAGGAAGGCGGGACAGACGTCGCGCAGATGGCCGCAGCCGGCCCACCACCACGCCGGCATGCCGCCCAGCGGCGCCGTCGACACCAGGTACCTGCCCGACAGGAACGTAACAACTCAATACTCCACAACCTAGTCCCAAACTAAGCATAGCGAGTATTGTGTGACTAGATGACTGATGGAAAACATATATATTTTTATATACATCCTTGATACTTTACAACACCCAGACGCGGAACAAACACCCATGTTCGTCACACGAATGTTTATCTCCAACCTACAGTGCAGAAGGTAGAGCTCCTACCGACTGAGCTGACAGGCCAGGATATAGAACCATATTCAATAATTTTTCATTACTTATACTCTGAAAGTAGGCCTTGAAGTTGCCTGAGGAGAGGGTTAAAAGTAGTAGAAAGTAGTACTTTTCAGCCATAGGAAAATCGTTTTGAACTGACAGCTGACGGAAATGATAATTCTGCATTTCACTGAATCTCTAGAAGCATTTCAAAAGATTATCCGGTGCAATCCATTACTGTAACAGCTGAAGAAAATAGACAAATATCGATAACCCCAAAAAATACCCAAGAATCCTTGGATACTGGACAAAAAATATCAAATATTAACATACCTAAAAAAACCTTGAATTTTACCATAAACATTAAATAAATATCTCAATATCAAAGTTGTTGATTTATGTAAAATAAAATACTAACATTTTTCTTTAGCTAATTAATGTTTTTTTTACTTTCCTTGTATTCGTAATGAAAAGCAGTGTTTACCTCGAGTGAATGACTTACTTAGTCCCTCAAACTACTGGAAACCCCGTCAGTATTCTATGGTATTGCTAACTGACCGGAAGCTACCCTCGCTTGAACTTCAGATTACGATATCACCTTTCATGATTGGAATGGTTAAAAATAATCCGTCAGATGCAGGCGCCTGCCTGCAGAGTATTTCACCATTAAGAATTGGATGTCATATCGCTCAACCTATTCTTAATGTAATCATTGTGAAAGTTTTATTTTTAATCCAATACTCCGAAAACTGGGGTTTTGAACTAAATTTGGGTGTCAGCACGTTTCTACCAAAGAATATAATCGATATACGATAAGTATCTGACTGAGATCAAACAGAGTAAAAGTAAGCCTGAAAACAAATGTAAGGTTGAATAGGAATAGGAATAGGAATAGATGTGGTACCCGAGCGCTAGCGGCTGCTGCAGCACCGTGCCCACGTTCTCCTGCAGGTCCGTGTCCCCGCGCTGCTTGTGCGCGTTGGCATGCGCGTGCGCAGGCGCCTCCTCCCCCGCCGCGTCGTCGTCGAGCCGTCGGCTGGGCGACGTCTGCGCGAACATGGAGTTGAACATGTCCGTAGAGAAGATATCCGTCATCTGATCGTCTCCCATGTCCTCGTCGCCCATGTCCACGTTGAGGAACATCATGTCGTTGTCCTCGCCGTTCGCCATCGGCGGCTCGAACGGCATTTGGTTGGATTGAGTGGTGGCTGGGAAGGAGATTTAATCGTGCTTATTCTGTCCATATTATTTTAATATGGATGAATTGTTAACAAACTTTTACTACGCATCAATTCTTTCACCATCAGTTTTTTTAGAGTCTTTTTAATTTGGGAATTATCCAACGCTGAGTGAACAAAACGGAACCGGTGACACGAAGTAGAATGAGGATCGGAATAGTTATAGCAATTTTAATAGGATTAGTATTCACGTTATTCCATATGACATTACTTACGTAGATATTAAGTAATAAACATTATGCCGTTCCTGTCGGTAAAATTAATGTCCGCGGGTGCGTGGGACGGACCGAGCGCAGCCGACCCTCCCTCTTCACGATTCGGTAACAGGTGGCAAAGGATTTCTTAGCTCTATAAATCTCCATTCCCATCTAAAACTTCCTACTCTATTTCTAATATTTCGAAAGAGTGCGTCCGAGCCCTCTTTATGCAGCAGTTTTTTAATCAACCGAGTCGATAAATAAGCTCACCGGTCACCCGATGTTTAGTGGTTATCGTAGACTACAAGCGCGTAGATTACCAGCGGGAACGTTACATGCTCCAGTGCCCTTTTTAAGATAAACACCGTAACGCTCGGACACAAAAGATCGAAGGCAGAATGAGTTACCGGAAGTAGGAAAGACGAGGATATGCGTAGCGGTGACATCTCTCGGCGTGTGCAGTGCGCTGTGGAGCGAGTGTTGCGAGAACCGCTCGTCCGGCGTGAACCGGTCCGCCATCAGACGCAGCGCCGGCTCCGGCTCCGTGGACACGAGACAGGCCGACAGGATGCACGGCACGGCGGCTTGCGGCAACACGCCGCACGGCCCGCACAGCTCCCGGAGCGTGCCCGACGCGTGCGTCAGGTGCTTGCGGGACAGCAGCCAGCTCCAACCTGAATGCACAACATTATACAGATCTCCTGTCCCGATCCCTTCCCATCCGGAAGCCCCCACACCTATCTGAATGCTGATGTGGTTGTGAAGCGACGAATCATTGAGGTACAATAATTGATATATTGTTATTGGTAGTGGAAAAGAAGAACCTGCTGTGCTTCTTCATTTCCACTACCCTCTTTTCGTCCGTCATCTCGGTGGTCACTCCTTTCTTACATACATCCGATCCATCACCTTTCTTCCCTCTCCAGGACATCCCCATCCCACATTACGGTTCATCCATCAACGTGCATAATTAATTTATTTATTTAAGGGAGCATCTAACAGTAGGTACGATAGTCTCTTTGGCTGTGTATGAGACAACGGTTAAAATATTTATTATGCTAAAGTTTGCTGGATAATGTAATAATGTGTTACTCAGCATCCTTTCAGACCTAGTTCTAGTTTACCTCTCAAGTATTATCCAATTTTCTGTTTTAATAATACAGTCATAATATCAAGTATTAATAGATTTGTAATGGAAAGGATCCTAGAGTTTTATATATGAGGGATTAATGTAAGTAGTGAATAAGTACTAAAATAACAACTAATAGAAGAGAGTGGAGGAGAACAATATGAGATCATTATAAAATGGAATAAAGGCAAGGAAATTATGTTTAAGAAAGGAAGGTTTCTATTAAAATTTCTTGATAAATGCATGTTGGATGTACCTTTGAGTTCTCCATGCCCTATCCTCCCGACGCGGCCGACGACGAGCCGCCAGGGCTGCGCCGCCTGGCTCATCACGCCGAGAGTGAAGTCCATGAGTTTGGTCAGTCCGAGGCGGCGCGCCGGCCCGCTGCGTCTCCGTCGCGATCTGTAAACGCACGCACATATTCAGTGATGACCATTACCACTCAGGTTGTTCTCTCATTGTCATCGTTTGTATTTTTCAATCCTTTACATATAGGATTCAATTACATTTGAACAGGTTCTAGATATTTTTTTTTGGTTTTCTATACCACCTTCATCGTCATCGTCGGTCGGTATTCAAACCCTGCTGGGTATAATAGGATCTCCTCCATTTTTTAAAACACGCTATAGGCTGCGATCGCTTCAAATATTACTTTCATGCATGTGCTTTTCTATTTACAGTGTTTGTAGCACAGGTAACAACAGACTCGGGTCTGTGCGACACAACTATTGACAACGCGGATGTTACATGTGTGTGTGTCTCTGTGTGTGTGTGTGTGTAACGTAGGTGTATATAACCTGTGCGGCACGTGGATGTTGATGGCGGCGGTGTCGAGCAGCTCCCCGCGTGCGTCCGTGGCGGCGGCCAGCAGCCAGCGCTGGTCGTGGCTGAGGCAGTACGCCAAGAACAAGACGGCGCCTTGCTCCCCGCCGCCCTGCCCCCACCCCTCGGCCGCGTCCCGCGCGCCGCCCGCCCCGCCCGCGCAGCCGGCCCCGCCGCCCGCGCCCCGCGGGGCCGACAGCACCCACGCCGGAGAGAACAACTTGTAAGGCGCGCGGTTCTTTTCCTGGAAACGGTAACTTGCGATCTTATATTCTGGCGCACCGCTCGACATTATCAAGGCACTCGCTGAACCCGTAAGGAGGTGCCATTTTTATCTTCTGTTTGTTTCTGGATCGTTAAGACGCTGCGATATGAATTTTTAACTTAAGTAAGAGGTTTATTTATTTATTTAAGAGAACACCCACATTATACGTAATTATGAAGAGTGCGCTTGAAAGTGACCGGTTCAGCGTAATCAGCATTGCCATTCAACGAAGCAACGCCGTCAGCGTCTTAGGAATGCTGCCCTTTGGCAGTGATCCGGTTCGGTTGAGCAATCTATAGATCGTTTTAAACGATCCTTAGGTAGCTCAACCGTTTCGCGTATATTTTATTTGGTTACATACATATTCAGTACATATTAACATTATCCAACATTATCAGTAACAAAATTATACACTTCTGATATGCATGCAAATTAAGGGAGCTGTCTAGCCTTAAATCATCAGTCGGTACTCTCTTTAACGAGCCCACGGATAAACCGGTAGAGCATGCCAGCTGCGTTCGATGCTGTCGCAAACATAAGGCTGGGGGCTCAAAGTCACGAGCGTAGATCGCGAAAGAACCTTCCGAGGCGCACTTTAACCTTTCACTACATTAGACTACTTTTATTAGCTTCCGAGTGAGCGACAAGCGAGGAATACGCACTAGGTAGGTGCGTTACTTACATCCTTATTCCTAAGAAAGAGGTTGGCGGCGGCGGCGGTCCCGAAGCCGGTGAGCGACTTGCCGTCGGGCCGGTGCTGCAGCAGACGTCGCGCGCCCGTGAACACGCTGAAGGCGAGCGCCCGCGGGCCCGCCCCCGCCCCCGCGCCCGCGCCCCCGCTGCCCACCGGCACGCCGTCCTCGGAGCTCACGCCCGTGCCCCACGCCTCGCACACGCTCTCCAGGGATATTATCTGGAAACCTCAAACCTTATAAACGACGGCTCATCGGGTAGCTCCGTCTTCGGTGCTGTGCTGGGTCTGGGTGTTATAAAGTATCATAAGTATATATTTAAAAATATGTACGTATTCTATCAGTGATCTGGTCACCCTAATCCTAGCTTCGCTTAGGATGCATTTTGAGTTAATAGTCCAAACTCAACCTCATTTTTATTAGGAACGTTCGAGCCACAAACGATTTATCTAATTATAAATTTAATTTAAGATGAATGAATATCCGGTTTACATGTCCATGAAAATCTGTTAATATCGGAGTGACCCTGTTCACTTTCCGAGACTTTTCTACGTGTCTGTGACGATATCGGACGGAGCGACCCTTCGTGAACTTTTACTATCTAATCGAACGAACCTTGACTAAAGGGTTCTGATGATGCAAATGATGATGCGTCCTGGTCGCTATCCGCAGCAACGCATGCAACGTCTTCGCTCGATCAGCGTGCGAGGCGGGGGGCTCCACCACGTATATAACCAACGCGGGGGATCCGCTCTCGTCCTCTTCGTGCCAGGCGGGGGGGTGGTGGGGGGCCGTGATGCCCCCCTCGTTCTCGTCATGGGGGGCCGAGGGGTCCGGGGGCGGCCGCATGGCGTCCGCACGTTCCCCTTCGAACAGCGTGCGGTCCACCGTGATGCCGACTAGTTGAGGGACTAGAGAGCTGCGCAGCGTTTCCACGTAGCTGGGGAAGATACACGGATAGGTTCATTTATCGGTAAAAATATACTAACCACCTTCACACTTGAATTTTTCGGTCTAGCTAACTAACCGGTGGTTGATCAATTTTACTTGAATGAGAGAATTTTGCTTTAACGATAAACACTCATTTCAAAACACTTACTAAAATGTTACGTGTGCAATGTCAGTGATGGGAAACATCACACCGGTTAGTATTACAATAAGTGACAACAGACTCGTGACCTGTCATATAATCGTATCAACTACTGCGTAAAATGTGGGCACACGCTAAAAATTTTGGGTCGTGCCTCGAGCTCCTCAAGATCTACAATTGAAGATCTGAAGAGATGTCTATCAAGCGGGTGGATTACGGGCAGCTTATTATCGGTTTATCTGCATCGTGAATGCAATAGAATGTTTATTAGAGATGTAGAGATGTAGAGATGCGGTAGAGTTACCCTCTGATATAGGCACTGGCGCGTCCCCTGGGCAAGGGCCCGGTCCAGTCGTCGTCGATGGGCGCGTGCGAGGGCTGCGCGCGCAGGATGCCGTCCCGCGCCACCCGCCGCAGCGGCCGGTGCCGGCCCAGGCGACACGCCTCGTACGCCGCCGACAGCGAACGGAAGAACGCCCGCACCGGCTCCTGGGGTAAGTGATAACCGCTACGTTAACTCCACCGCTCATCCGACCCTAATACGTATTCAGACAAATCAATGTTGCTTTTAAACATGGCACTACACCTGTAGATGTAAACTGTCGTAATCACATTATTGGCTCGAGGGTGGAAAGTTCCATTCGTCGGATGCATGGGCCCATTTATTTATTGGATGATGTACTCTCACATCCTCATCCTCGTTGTTGCACATGAGAAAACCTAAGCCGTGATAGAGGGAGTTTGGGTCTTTACATGTTTAGGATGGTTCGTGTGGAAATGTGAAAGATCGCCTGTCCCCTCATCTTTAGGTCATAAATTTTATATTTGACCATATTTCCATTTCAATGGATGAGCAGGGAGTGGGATGATTGGCAAGTGGGAAGTCGGACCGATAGCTACTTATCCTCGAGTAACAAAGACATTCACGTCTACGTTTCCTTGGTTAGGTTTGGACGGAATACCTCGCAGTGGCGAGAGGAGAGTTTGCGTACCTGCAGTGCGGTGGTAGCGGGTGCGAGCACGGCGTAGGCCACGTCCCTCGGGTACGAGTAGGGCTCCAGCTGCAGCCGCTCCCAGTGCCGCAGCGCGTAGGGCGCCAGCGCCAGCCAGTCCCGCTCGTGTCCCACCAGCAGCGGCGGCACGGGCTGCGGCTCGCACAGGTCCTCGTTCCCGCGCCCCGCCAGCCGATGGAACTGGCGCCAGGTCAGCGGGCCCGTCACCCCGTCCCACATGCGCGCGCCGTAACAACGCTGTCGAGAACACAACGCGCACATCACACTCTCGGACACCGACGGGTGACCGTGTTGCAACGTTTGCTCAACCGACGCTAATGTCGCTTTCACTCGAGTGCTTCGATCACTTCTAGCGATCACAAATTGCGCTCAAATTTTATATCTATTGCAAAAAACCATAATTTTGCACTAGTAATTTTTGGCAAAAAATTGGATCTTGGTAATTTTGATGCAAACGTTTTCGACAGAATCGACCCCGAATCGACCCGGTAATAGGTCAGGTTAACGAGTGAATACCTTCTGGATGGCATCTTGCAAGAGCGGTCGCAACCGACGCATGAGTCGCACGACGTCCCGCGAGGAGCGAGGCGCGCGCGCCCCGATGAAGGGCCACCGGTGCACGGCGCCCCCTTGCCCGACCCGCGGGCCCCCCGGCCCCGCGCCGGCGCCCCCCGGCACCGCGCTCGCGCCCCCCGCGCCCCCGCCCGCCGCTCGCAACGCCCGCGCAGCCGCCGCGCCGCCGTCACTGTACCTGTAACAGACACAATAGTAGACTTCTTAGTAAATTATGCAAAACATTAATTTTTTATGTTAGAGGTAAACGCCCGGGCGAGCCGAATTGCACTTCGTTGCGTCGTCGCAAGAGTCGCTGGTTGACTACTACAGTAAGTATTGTATAATATAGTTTGCATATACTAACTCTAGTAGGTTGAGCTCGAGTTCGTCGTGCGGCGCGTGGTCGGCAGCCCGCCGGGCGGCGCGCGCCAGGGCGGAGGCGTCCCCGCCCCCCGCGCCCGCGCACTGCTCCACCACCAGCCCCGCCACGTGCGCCAGCCCGCCCCCCGCGCCCCCCGCACCGCCCGCCAGCCCCGGCTCCTCCGCCAGACCCGTGATCTCCATCTCGTCCTGTTACACATGCACGCGGTCAACGATATTTTTTAGCGAGTGCCGAGCGAATACTCATCGACCGATAATATAGATAAGAATTGAAAATATCCTGCCGAACTGAATATATTTCACCGCTAAAGGGTAGCCAGGATGCTCGTAACCAACCTCGTCATCCACGCAAAAAGGTACATCTGGTTAAAGTTTGCAGAAACTAACATGCTGTTATTTCAGAAAGACTTAATTAATATACATTTTGTATATTAGACGGTAATAAAGACGGTTTCATATGCATGGTCTAACAAGTGTTCTAAAGAGAGAGAACACGTTTGGTTCGGTTCTTTTAGACATCCCTAAAATACTAAAATACTGAGGCAGTATCGTTTTAAAAATGACAGTGGTATTCGTTTTGTTAATTAATGAGCATATTAAATAGGGTTATCTCACCTCGTAGAAGAGTCCGGCTCGATGCGCGCGGCGTCGGTTGACAACTGCACTAAAGCCGCATGTACACCGCGGGGGCTCCTCGTCCCCCCCCTCGCCCCAGCCGGCGCACACCTCGTTCAGGTACGTCGCCGCGTCCGCGCCGCGGATGTTGCCCACGACCTGATGCAATCCAACAACATTCACCCAGATCGCTCGCTATTGAAGAAACGACCCTTCAAAAGTGCTCCATTTGTCGCAGAGCACGTTAAGCTGCCGATAGATATTGTTAGAACATGACGGATGCTTTCGGGCAACCTATTAACTCGTAGTTTCGAGCCTACACGAGCAGAAGAATCACCCGTTACGCACCTTGAGTCCAGCATTGCAAACGCAAAGCGTGCAACTGTCGAAGTTGTGATCTCTGAAGACGTTGAGCACGGTGTCAGCCAGCAGCACGTTGAGCAGCAAGGGGCAGGCGGGACGAGGGCGGGGCGGCGGTGGCGGGGGCGGAGGCGGGGGCGGGGCCGCGGGCGCGGGGGCGGGGCGCTGCTCGGGACTGCGCCGCGCGCGCGACTCCGTCCGCCGACCCCGCCCCGACTCGCAAGGGGACGCCGACCGCTTTATACCTGACCACGAACATTTCTATTTGTATAAAAACACTTCCGTTTTCTTATATAGGTATGCAGAGGAATATCACATCACATCTTAATCTCCGAGGAATACTTGCAAATGATGACGTCACGACAACATCAAGCCATTTACGGAAATACCAATATGTAGCAATTGTATAGATGGAGATCCTGCCAACACCTGCCACACTCGCGACATGGACCAATTTAGGAAAACAATTTGCTGTAGATTAAATTTTATGTACCATTTTGGCATGAAACAGACTTATCTGGATATTTAACATTATCCTTCCTCCATTCATCTCTCGAACATAGCCCTTTTGTATACGTCAGAGCGAGACCGCTGCACGCATCCGGACATCAAACCGACGCGTGCGTCCCTGGAGCATTACGAGATAAAAAGTTTGATTTCGTAAAATGTCTCTCCCGGGATCTCTGCTACAAATATTAACTTTGGTGAATTTGTGCTGTGAAACTCCAGCATCGAAATAAAGTATTGTGCTTCTTTCTATTGATAAACTGCTTCATTTTTCTTCCATTCGTCTAACGCAGTTCTGAATTTCGCAACTTATGTAACGGCCAAATATTCGCATCTATACCTATAAAAGAGCTTAACCTGACTGATTCATCGATGGCTAGGAAATTTTGCGACGATTTGGAAAGTAGCTTCCTTTTATAACAAAACCACCCACTATGGCGGGATTTTTTGTAATTCAACCGAGGCTGAAAAGGGGCCAAAAAGAATGTATGAAACGTTTAAACGGGTAGTGCGATTTGCTTCAAACTTGATATGAATAAATAAAATGCAAAATATGGACACGTGTTGCAGGATTTTTCAAAATAACCCTAACAAAGGGGTAAAATGGGGTGTCAAAGTTTGCATTGAAACTTTTTAACGGGTGGTGTGATATCTTAGAAAGTGAGTTTGGATGCATAAAATGCAAAATAAATGGAAACGTGTTTCAGGATTTTTTCAAAATAACTCTCATAAAGGAGTATAATGGGATGTGAATGTTTGTATATAATAAACATTTGTGTGGTGGGTGTAATTGGTTAGAAACTTATCAATAAAATTTGACAAAAAGATAAATTGCATCCTGAGGAAGGATTTTAGCTACAATTACATTAAAAAAAAGGCGGACGAAGTCGCGAGCAACAGCTAGTTTTCAATATAGCAAATCTAGCATCGACTCGCATTAACAACTTAAATAGACCGTGTAACCTTATCGACCATTGAATCGTACAATCCAAGCAACCCATATTTTGTTGCGTTTATATTTAGGCCGGTTATGTTACAAATAAATCATAATAAACATTCAGCTGATATGCAGATTAATCATCTCATCCAATGTCGGGTTTGCTTCATGCCCAGCCTCTCAAGGTTGCATATCTGGTAGTATTTGAAGCTTATATTAAAAGATAAGTTGAGCTTTATTGGACATACTATTCCTGGCAGGATCGTTGGAAGCGGGGGCAGAGAGCGGCACAGAAGAGGGCGCGCCCGGCGTCCCGGGGGGAGCCGGGGTGTGCGGCGCCGCGGGGGTGTGCGCCCGCTGGGGGTCGCGGGCGCGGGGTCGGTACACGGCGTGAGGGGGTAACGTCACCGCAGGGAGCAGCTGACTGGGGAGGTGAGCGAGCGGCGCGTATTTGGAGGAGCCCACGTATTTGCAAACCGTGGGCGGCTTGAACACGTACGACCAGTCCTGAAATTTAATAGAAATTGTTCAGTGAGCCAACAAATAAGCGGATAATTTGTTCTCTTTTTTGAGACCAATCAGCAACTAGACTGTCTAATTTAATTATAAAATATTTTCTACTTTTTTTTGCATCAGAATTAATGAAATCAAATCAATTTCGGTTAACATAATCCTACCGACTGCGCCAGTATTTTTACCCGTGCAACTTATTACGGCGTAGCCGGGACGGATGAATCGTACATTTTGTAAACACACCGGTTTCCTCACGTAATATTCCTATGGTGTGACAGCCAAGTCGAAATAGATCGGTCTCGCAAGGAGTGGAGGAGCGGAGGAGTGGAGGAGTGGAGGAGTGTACCTCGATGGGCTGGTCGGGTGCCGGGGAGCAGACGTCCCTCGGCTGGGGCTGCGGCGGCGCGGGCGGTGCCAGCAGCAGCCGCTCGTCGGGCAGCGTGAAGCCGGGCGAGGGCTGCGCGTGCGCCTCCATGGAAGGCGGCGTCGGGAACATCTTGGAGAGCTCCTCGGCGCGCACGCGGCATCGCGCCTCCTCGCCGGACTTGTTCGAGTCGGGAGGGGTGGCCACCTGCAGCTGCGTGTACAACTCTTCAGTGACCCTGGATGCCTCGCCAAACCGATTTCGATATATCGCAACGATAACGCCGTTCGTAAATGTGCGTCGAGTTCGGTCGAATTTACGGTTGGTTATGCGATACACTAGTTACGAGATCGATTGTCTGAATTATAAGTAATGTCGGTCATTTCGTAGTTAAACGTTAGTCACGACGATGTAACTGATAGTAGGTTTCGTTCGATCGTTGTCCTGATGGTTTATCGTAATAAAAAAAATCTTATTCTCATTATTAAAAGGTCTACCAGAAAAAAACTCACAGGATCTATTGGCCGACAGAATATCATCGTCTGACTACCTATCGGTGGCGAAACATATGCTGTACTTTTTTATGTCACATGCTCATTGTCTTCTCCACTTTTACTTGTAAAAATTACAAGTTACAAATTACTGTTGTGTGTGCTTGAGTAATAAATTTAAAAAAAAGTCGGGTTGCACTCCGGGAGAGCCGACAGAAATGAAAACTTATTTTGGCGCGTTAGAGTTTAGTAATAAATCACTTCAAAATCAGTAATTATGGCGACTGCCAATCAAATACTGAACGAACTCAGATGATGCAATATTTTTTGTTCAGAATGTAGATAATATGTCAAAGAACCTAACTCAGTAAACTTCTCCATACAAAATTAGACTGTAAACATGTGAATTAAGGTTTATAATCAAATGGGGCGAGCGCGGCAACCGGCTGCGTCTCGCCCCAGACGGTAACGGTGTCGCGAATCCAGAGGTTTTACCTCATCTAAAAATATGCATACCACGCTAAAAGAAGTTTTCACTTCAATAATTTATGTTTATTTGTCTTTAAGGAGTAAACTTTCGTTCGGGAAAGTTGTCCGTCTCCTCAATAACTTTGTCACGCAAATTATGCACATTGGCGAGAAACGGACGATATCATCGCGCGAGATTAGAGCAATATGTAATAATATTACAGATTACTCGGACTAAATAGGTCATCTCATCGTAATTTTATCCTGCACTTGTACTGTCACCTTCAACCAACTGATAAAGTTGAGTCATCGAGCAAACCTTCTTATCAGAATCACAGACGGAAAGTAAACAAATAGTTGAGACATATACAAGGGATTTAAGACAACACACAAATAATTGACAGATTAGGAATTGAAGAGCATCACAAGGTCTTTATTGTGACTAGTAAATCACAACGTCGATCATGTGACTTGGGACTGCACAGAAATTATAAGATACTTAGGTGTAGGAATAATAAGAAGGTTACACTCACAAGTCTTACCGTCTCATCGCCGCTGGCCGCGTCGTCCGAGTTGTCGAATATCTGGTCCAGGTCCTTGAACGTCGCACACAGCCCGTCGGATGTGAACAGGTTCTTGTACTCTTTTGAATCGTCCTGGAATTACATTTATTTGTTACGAGATTTTAATATAAGTTGGAATTCGCATTGCGCTGTTACTAAAAGCTAGAGATTAAATAACTAAATTTCAATAGTTACGTAATTTAAGCCGCCCGACGCATAAACGCTCCCAGATATAATTATCGTGCTCGTGAAAATGACGTGTAATCATTCTCCAGGTCAATGGTTACCGCCACAACTAGGTAGGCTTTAAGAACACTGTAGTAACTGTAGGACGGTTGATGGTACTAGTAATAGGCGTTTGTAATTTATTTGTTACTCAAATAAAAGAATACCCAAGTAAAAGTAGAGAAGATTAGAGGAGCATTTCATGTATCTGTGTGGCGTAGTAACAATGGATGGTAACTAGATATTGGAATTCTATCAAAACTTTACTATCTTGAATAGCGGAGGATAGGGTTAGTTAGTGGGCCAACCTCCGGTGAAAGAGTTAGGCCTCTCGAAGGAATACAGGGCCTATAAATTTTTGCAAAACTGACACAGAAGGCCTAGTCTACCAACCAAAGCACGGAAGCGCTTAGTTGAAAATACCACTACGTCAACCTATCCAAGGACTGACCTCAACGAAGGTTGCTTAATGGATGATTCATACCACATGGTGGAATTACAACTGAATTCGTATTCGTATAAAGCTGTGTCACAGAGACGACAATAGTGCTGGTAGTGCTGGAGCAGTACATACATGATCGTGTTTCTCCTGCTTGATGTCGGCGGTATGGTGAGGCGCCATGCGTGTGTGTTCATGTCCGGCATACAGGTCGCCCTCGCCGCCCTCCAGCACCAGCTCCTCGCGGAAGTACGCCTCCGTCGGCTTGAACCGCTTCACCGGGTGCTCCAACCTGAGGGTGGGCACATCTCTTACACACCTCAATCGAGAACGAATATGGGCCTACGAGGACTGGACGCGAATATATATTAAATGCGATAAACCCTGATTTGGATGGTTTCGGTCACACTCTTCCTACCTTTAAAAATAAAATATTGGCTGGCAGGCAGGATGGGAATCGGGGTTAAGCTGAGGTGGCTTACACCTCAGCTTAACCCCGATTCCCATCCTGTAATTAAGTTTATGTGGTAAAGGTGATTATCGGAACTTATGGGACCGATCCGAGACAATGATATTGTAATTTTAACCGGTAATTTTACTTTATTTCGAGTGCCCTTAAACTACGAAGGAACATTACATTACCATCCTGTCTGTAACATCATATAATATTAATTTAATTGGACAATCTGGCTAATAATGGAGTTGGATAATGATGAACTGCAATAGTTGCATCAAAATCCATCGTCCCGAACGCCGCTTTAGCTACGAGTAGGTCTTATAAGAGGAAGGAACAAAGCAATCTTATTGTAATGTACCCGCAACACGAACACAGCAGTCACATACTCGAGGACGGCTGCTGCGCGTGCGGCGATATAATGTAGCGAGGGGATAGATGCATGCCGCAGTGATCTCGACTGGCGACATGCCCGTGGAATACTCGCATAATTATTACTAATTATTACAAATGTGACAGTTTGTGTAAATGTTTGTTTACATTCACCATCTAGATTTGCTTGTCATCTCTATCGATAGATGGTGCTATCTAGAGACTAGATTCTAGCCCAAAACTAAACAAAACTATGGGAACCAGATGACAGAAATACTGTATGTAAAATTATGTTTTAATATTATATAAACATTCAAAGATCTGAGAAACATCATTGTAATTTATTTGCTATTTGATTGCTCATCAAAATAAAGTTACGAATTTATGAATCACTCTTTAAAATAACCAAGTCTCTACTAACTGGAGTATAGACTGGTATAGACACCCAGAAACATGTACGTTCATCACATATATGTTCTTACCATGCATGAACGGTGGTGTAATCATACAACATATGAAGCGAGTGTTCGTCCTCTAACGGGTCGAGCCGTTTGACAGCTGAGGGTAAGACAGGCCGTCGCGCTAGCTCCACCCCGCACTGAGAGCCTGGTGGGGAATCGCCCTGCAATAAAAATTATAAATAAATATTTGGCAGTCACAAACACAGATTTGACCTTACAATAGGTATCGCTAGAGCTTAGTGATGAGTATGAGTACGAGTGCAAGGTACCATGGGACGACAGCATCGGAAACTATTACCATGGTACAGTCAACACCCTTAAGAGCACTGAGTTTAGTGGTAGTGGCTCCGCCTTCCGATCCTTAAGTGATAGAATACGGTTGTGCAATAAAATATGTGCAGGTACCTCCTCCCAAAATGTAGCGGAAAACATCGTGATTGAACAGGCGTGTCTTAGAACCTGACAGAAAAAGTCAACAGCCTGCTGAAGTCTGGACTCGACAACCAGCTCCGTTAACAGGTTAAAACATTTTTCCGTCTCCATTATAGCTTGCCTTCTACTAAGAACCAGAATCTACACAAGGACGATTCTCCTACATGTGCTACAGTTTGATAAAAAGCCAACGGCTAGGTTCCACATCTCCGATGTTTGGGATTCGATATCAACATTCAGTTATTTGTCGTTAGCCACAAAACATACCTCCAACACACAAGAATACTAAGATAACACAAATGAGACGTAGAAAAAAATAGGGTTTCTTGTGCATACCTGGTTGTGTTTAGGGGGCGGCAGCGAAGGCGGCGCCGGCGTGGGCGGCAAGTGCGGGTCGGGCGTCGGCGCCGGCGTGTGGAGCGTCGTCGGTACCGCGTTTGATGACTGAAACACCAAGGTAAACAGTCAATAACTACTTATAAAGGCCGCTCAATGTGCCATTCAAAGCGTACGTCCGAGCTAGCCAATTCTTGTAACGAAGCCCAAAGAACCACGTCAAGCCTAACATCTTCGCACAATTTAAGACCAAACCGACCTAACGGAACGGAGAGGAAAATACTCACTCCTCTCCGTTCCGTTAGGTCCGGTGTATCAGCTCTAAGCGGAAATGTGTTTACTAGACAAATCGACCACTAGAATCAAGCACGAAGTTTCCATCGTCCAATTATAATACAACCATGCCTATCAGTTGATCGGATGCATCTTTCAGAGCCTCCATGGGTCGATTAGCCGTACAGTAAAATTATCCTACACCGAAGGAGTCGAGGTGGGTGATCAGGTGTTTAAGCAAACGAAGGGCATCGTCTCACCCCCGTACTCGTTACATGTAACAGACTCATCAGGGACGTAATCCACATCCGTTAGCAGAAAGTTAAGTTGCGTCAAAAAGAAATTATCGCTAGACTGACATTTGGAACATAACTCGCTATTACGTGCAATCAAATGACCCAACAACTCGGCTATTTATATATATCGTCACAGGGTCTTGTGATAGTTACAGTCTCGTCGGCAGAGAATCGGGGACAATTTGCTGCCCTTAATTAGCATGCTTGTGGGGTCCAACATCAACATTATAGTCTGTTGAGAGAATGCCTCTCAGCTGGTACGTACCTGCGCTGGGGTGGGGGTGTGCGCGGCGCGGTGCGGGGGGGAGCAGACGGGCGCGGCGCCGGCGGAAGAAGGCGCGGAGACGGCCGCGGCGGGAGAGCCGCCGCCGCAGCTGCCCGGCGAGCACGCGCCCACGCTACATCTGCAACATCACACTCTAACTCACCGCTGCTTCTACAACCCACCGTGCGACTCATCCGCTCTCACCCTAATCTATGATGCCGGGGCTCTAGACTGGTACCTCGCCCTTAGTTTTCATTCACGTTAACACATTTGCGGAAGGATCAACTGAGTCCAAATTGGCCTTTCCGCAAGCGTGAACGCAAACGAAATCAAAAATAAAAACCGATAAAACACCGTGAGTTTTATCTTTGCGATTAAAGATAGAACTCACGCTGGATCAACGAGCGTCTTCAAACTCCCCATTCTATATGCACTTATTGCACTGAGATTGTGCAACACGGTTCAAAGGTCAACTCCTTGAGTCCCAAATAGGAACCGTTAACAACCGTGGACCGTGTAACTGCTTTGAAACAGAGTCGATTAATGTCAAACTTGAAAGATAAAACTTGTATTGACTGGCGTAACCGCTCAATTGGTAGCTCTGCGATCTTCGCTGAAGGTTTCGAATTCGATTCTCCAAGGAGAACAAACGTTTGTGAGACGAAGATAATAAAATTGTTTGTGTCTGGGAAATGCTCCCGGTTAACATAGCCATTCTCAGTTTGGGGCTAGATGGTGCTGCGTTCACCCTAAGCAGCTTAGCCCTATCTTCCTCACATAAAAGTTTGTCCTGGGAGGAAAAGGAACCCACAGCCTACAGATTAATACCAGCTGAACTGTGAGGTCATGTCAAATATCTGAATATCAAGTTATCGTGTAGTATCGACCTTGTTTCAAATTGTAAACAAAAACATTGATAATGAATGACCGAGGCAATGTAGTCGATTGAAATTACATATTGTATAACCCCGAGATGAGAGGTAGATGTTATATAATGTAGAATGACTATTATACAATGCTTTCCACAATCACGCCACATCTTATAACCTTGGCGATGAAAACATATGAAACAACCAGACATAGTGTGTGATGAGGAAATGAAGCGACTCTAGGTTTGTAAGACGCTGCATGGACTTCACAAAAGGAGAATTTATGATTTGTCGATAAAATAATAATGAAAGAGTCATAAAATGTCGCAACCGCGATATCCCTTCACTCTATAACCAATGACAACTTTTACGACAAATAAAAGATGGCTGACGGTACAGGATTACGTCAATAGTAAATAACAGGATATAATCGTTAAGTAAAGACACAAAACATGCAATTCATATAACAATCGCTATGGTATAAGCATGCATATTTTGTCTACAATGCAATAAATAAATAATAATTTATATAGGCATCATAGCATGCATATTCAAGCGTTGCATTATTTGTGACTCGATAATAACGTGTCTAACATAGTTTTAGCTCGTTTAAAACGCGGATTCAGCTAAGATTATATTAGACAGCGTCTTCTGGTACGAGGGTATTGTGTATGCGACGCGTTTTCTTTCGTTTAGTGTTCAGTGTTACAGTGCCGTGACTTAACGTGACCCGAATTCGTTCGGATGTTCCGACAGGTCGACGCGTTACAAGGCACGTGTCGGTAGATATCATTGTCGAAATACTTACCGAAATATTAATTAAACATACTAATGGATTCTATGAACCATAAGTTGCAGATAAAGGATCTGTTTAATTTATACCGATGAATAAACATGACTCAGTTGATAACTCCTGTGCAAATTTTAATCATTTGATTCACAATCAACAAGGATCACTCTAAATGGTCTTACACGCCAGGTGAATTAATACCCCAATTCCTCCTATTAAAATTCCGAGAAGAATTAACAAGAAACTAGACTCGGTCGGATGGTGATGGTGCCCGAGTCGATAGATTCGCTTTGACGGACGGGAGCGTGCAGAATGCAGATAGAGGCCGCCACCTCGGGTAGACGGGATGGGGCGGGATGGGGCGGGATGTGTTGTGCGTGGGCGGTACTCACGGCAGCGCGGCGCGACGCGCGCGACGCGGGCGCGACGGGCTCCGGACGCGCCGCGGGCGGCGGTGGAAGGGCGGGGCGCGGGCGGGGCGGCGCCGGCGCCACCTGCACCAACACAACGCTAGCCCGGGGGACCACAGCGCCGCACCACATCACCCCTCACACTTTATCCCCAACTCTACCCCACTGCGCCCGTTTTCCACTCGCCGGCTCCGAGCTCCGAGGGAGGCCCCGCGAGCGTTCGTCTCGCGACAAGTACGAGTCCGATCGATGAAAGAGAACTAAGTACTGAACCGGATAAAGTGTGACGAGGGACAGCGCGCGATACTAGCGATGAAGGAAGCACGGTAGTTACGCTTTAGAAATCTTGAGAAATTGAATAACATTTGCAGTCTTGATTCCTTCATCGCGGCTGCGATTGCATCGATAGACATGAGACCGTGACACGAAGGAACCTCTCTTTCACCGCACGGGTTCTTTCGGCATCGTTCGTGAGTCCTCATTTACGGCAACCGTCCGATGGACGGTCGCGTGACGTAAACCGAACGACGGGTCTCCATGTCTACCGATAAAGCGTTTGTATACCCTTCTACTGGCTTATTGCTACTAATATATAACTAAAAATAAACAAATCATTCACATAACATCTACCTATCGATCTACACGGCAACTTAACCCGGTTAAATCGCTAAAAACCGTCAATCACTGCCAATTAGCGCTTCATGCCCTTAGGAATAAGGTCCACTTTTGACCGTGATCAGCGCTCTAGAATTCATTCGTATGCAATATTACAAAACAAACAAGTATACATAAAATATTAAATCTGTCATACATATTATACTTACTAATATAAATGCATAACACACAACGTTCGTACAACTACATAACGATAATAAACTGGCTCATATCTACTTTATATTAGTATTATTAAAAAATACTTGAATATTATAATTACACTGTGGCTCATAAAAGCTGCTTATACATTCCGTTACATATGCCTTAACTAGATTTTACTCATCAACTTGCTTAAATTTTATTAAAGCGAGTTGATAATGAAACTTAAACTTTATAACAATAAAGTAGTGTTTTGTTTGCAGCTTCTATGATTCATGCTTGGAATACTATTATTACTAGGGGAAGTATTGTGTACTCACTTGGCGCATGTACAGGGTGTTTTTCTGGTGGGATCTACAAAATCTTCCATCTTATCGGCCGCCGCGTCTGCGTAACACAGCTCCGCAGTCTGTAACATATATGGTATGATGTTAATAAAGCAAGCACACTACTAATGCCCGATTCTTTTATAATACAATGATCGTGTTGATTCCATGAGAACGGACAGCATCCTTTAGCCTACAAAAGTTATGCTACAAATAAATGATTGCATGTTATAGCATAGCTTGTACTAAAAGAGCAATATGAACCCTGCGGATCTTTCCTTGGGATGAATTCAGGTAGTAGAAATCTGTGGACTCTGCCTACACTGTCAGGATTCATTATATAGTGTTTTCTGACCCTTGCAGTTAAATAATTATTTATAAGTAAGCAGTTAAATACATAATGTGCGAACAAATGAGATTACTATTCATAACTAAATAATAGTAATAGGAAATATAATGTTCGTTACAATCTAGGAAGATCACTCTAAACTATGTATGGCTTGAAACATAGTTCAGTTTCCCACTTCCCGAGCAGTACTTCAACATAGTATGTAAGTAATAAATGTATTTAATTTTATTTATAACTTTATGATAAAGGTGTTATTTGGGCACCTAATCTTTCTTTCCGGGTTAGGGTGAGGTGTTATTGGATTTAGATAGATAAGAGATAGAAATAAAATAAAATCGGGTTGCACTCCGGGAGTGACGACAGAAGTGAAAACTTCAGAAATCAGTAATTATGGCGACTGCCAATCAAATACGGAACGAACACAGATGATGCAATATTTTTTGTTCAGAATTTAGACAATATATCAAAGAACCTAACTCCACTTAAACTTCTCCATACAAAAGTAGACTGTAAACATGTGTATTAAGGTTTATAATCAAATGGGGCGAGCGCGGCAGCCGGCTGCGTCTCGGTAACGGTGTCGCGAGTCCAGAGGTTTTACCTCATCTAAAAATATGCGTACCGCGCTAAAAGAAGTTTTCACTTCAAAATACTGTATTGCACACCACAAATACATTAGAATATAATAAGAAACAATGGGCGGTCTTATCGCTAGATAGCTATCTCGGCCAGACAACCTTGATTTAGTATCAATGTCATAAACATCATTGCACAAGACTTGTGTTGATGCCCAGAAAGTTAGATTAATATCTTACTGATTACTCGCCTGACGCCCATCCCGAAAAACCGAGGTATAAGCGAACAATAGTAAATTGTACACCTAGGCGAGAAAGTGCCCAATTCTTATCGAGTGTGTCATGCCCTTAAAACACACAAGGGGTCTCAAATGACACACTTTATATGAATTGGGCACTTTCTCGCCTAGGTGTACAATGTACTATTAACAGCACTGATCGCTCACTACACGCCTATTGCTAGTTATCGCGAGTTAGGTAACTGGGAGACGAGTTATATAATGACGTTATCACTTTGAGAGCATTAGCTCCTTGTGGGACCTTGAGAGGGCGGGACGGTCTCACTAGCACGGATGCACCATTGGGACACTAACTTGAATAAATAAATAAATAATCACGGACATGTCACACAGCATCATCCGGCCCTAAAGTACGCAGAGCTTGCGTTATGGGTGATAAGAGTACACAGAGGTCGAGAATGTAGAATGTAGAATGTAGAATGTAGCAGAGAGATGTAGGTACCTGATGCGGCGCGGGCGTGGTGAGGGCTTGCAGCGCCTTGTGCGCGATGGCGGAGACGGGCGCGGCCGGCGCGGGCGCGGCCTCCATCTCCGTCACCAGCACGTACGGCAGCGGGTAGCGCATGCGAGCCGTGCCACACACCACCTGCAACGCAACTAACTGCGTCACTACTCGCACTCCACAACTAGTTGCTGCCTGCGGCTTCGCACGCGTGGTACCTCCATCAAAAGTAGCATACGTGCTTCTCCAAGGTTTAGCGATTTAGACGTGAAAACGTGACAGATAGATAAGAGTTACTTTCAAATTTATGATATTAGTAAAGATTTTATATATAGCCTTATCATATTATGGAATAAAGTTGTGGCATCTCTATTCTGTATCGGTATGCCCTCTGGAGAAGTCCAGCTCCAACTTTTTTCATTTACCTCATTGCTGCGAAGTTCTCAACCATAGTAAATATTTTATTTAGCCTTAGGATTTAGAACTAAGTTCTATCCGTGACTTCGCTCGCGTGGTACATATATAAAGCGTAGCCTATATGCTAGATCCAAATCTATACTCATACTAAGTTTCGTCCAAATCGGTTAAGCCATTTATTGTGCGGTTGAGTAACAAATATCCTTCGCATCTACACACATAAAATCATTCACATTTATTAGATTATTAGGATTGAGTTGCTAAAACATGCTTTGTTAATCTTTTGACTTCTCTATTCGTCAACGTTAAACTAATAGGAAAAGACTATTTTTTTTACTATGATGGTTCTAGTTAACTGAAAGGTAGATAAGATAGTTTTTATATTTTTATTTCTGACATTTTCTTTGACACAAACATTTCATCATTGCTACAATACTTAATTGTCTGTATTCTACATAAAACCATTTGCGAGCATCATGAATGATAAACTAAGTCTCATTTGGGAATCCCAATATATTTTCGACAGTCATGCCATGCCATCAGTCATAAGATCTATGCGCTTGCAATTATTATTTGTGGTAACACAACACATTACTACCAAAGGACGTCATCATACGCGTAAACGTGTTATCGTGTGTCATTGGTACGTGATCCATTAACCCGTGACGTTAGACATGTTCATTTTCCTGTTTGTCTATCAGAATATAATTCATAATTCATTTATTGTGGAACATAGGTATATTACAGCTTTTATTATTTGGTAAGTTCGCTATGTACCATTTGATAAATGGTGTACAATATTTTCTAACAATGTGAGACATTTATAAATAAAAACTAGGAAACATAATAATAATTCAATATAGACGTCACTTAGGAATATTACATAATTAAATTTATGTCATTTTATTAATTCAGATACGTTATAAAAACATTTAGCTTGTAACCAGGTCTTGAGTTCCTTAATAAATTTATTTAATGGTAATTTTTGTATATAGTCAGGTATGGAATTATATACATTTCCGCATATTGCATAGCTACTATTTCTATACATACGTCTTTGGAACTTTAGGCAATACAATTCTGTCCTGGTTTCTTGTGCTTCTATGATATACCTCACTAGCTTTAACAAACAGTTGATTGTGCTTTCTAACAAACAAAGCAGACTCCAGGATATACATACAAGGTAGTGTGAGAATATTTAATTGTTTAAAGAGTGGTTTGCATGATTTTCATATTCAATCACAATAACTGTTTGGTCTTTGTAACCTCAAATAATAAACCATCAAAGGTACGTAAATCCAAGTATGGTCTAGCCTTGTTATTCTAATGCAATAAATATAGACGGCAATAGATTTAATAGCCACGCTGGCTGATATACGATTATGAGATATACCACATAATACAATGATGTATATATAGACTACATGTTACATCCCTTTAACTTCAGACATAAGGCCTTCAACAAGCAGTGGATGATAATCATGATGCGACAGATTTGAATATCCCTTTGTGTTAGTAATAAAGGTAAGCAGAGAGACTTAGCAATAACTGGGCAAGGTGCCAAATTAATACCGGAAAGGTACAAACGGGACGTGTTTCAGCACCACCGTTCTATCAATTCGCATCGGGCATAGTGTTGTCCGAGCTACAGGTTAGGTTGCATTACCTCGACGGCTCCACAGCCCTGTTCGAGAGGATACAGCTGGCGCCAAGAGTCCAGCATGCGCGTGGTGGGAGGGTCTGTGTCGCTCCACTCGCGGCCTGTCAGCGTGCCTTCCAACCCGAACGGTGCTAGGATCACTGGAAAAAGAGACCACACAAACACTTCAACGTAAGTACAATAATGCGACTACATTTCGGAAGGCAGAATAAGAAACTGAAGCTCTTATAACACAAATTGCCATTTTCAAAATAAACTAAAAAGGCATTAAGCGTTTTTAGGTATACCTATTGTGTTCTTGGTTACCCTTGGCGTTGTA
The DNA here is from genome assembly GCA_948098915.1 of Lampropteryx suffumata. Lineage (NCBI taxonomy): Eukaryota > Metazoa > Arthropoda > Insecta > Lepidoptera > Geometridae > Lampropteryx > Lampropteryx suffumata. The sequence goes on along the minus strand of OX402546.1, from coordinate 2,131,155 downwards.
GGCGTGATAACTGTTCCGGCAAATAGATTCTTGCGAATAAGCTGCATACCTCATTATAAACTTCACATATGCCATTTGGGTTACCTTTAGCGTTAGTGTGATGTTCGGGGGAGTTGATCCTGGCGAGGCGTTTGGGCGTGAGCGTGCGCACGGGAGGGTGTTGGCGCACGTCCACCGACGCGCATACCGTGCTCTCGCCGTGAAGGAAAAACGCAAACGAGAACGACAGGTGCCACGGGCTGGAAAACAACAAGAAGCATTAGCATTTCTAGGGGGGGTTTCGACGATAGATATCAAACATCGACATCAACTTGTATAGTCAATAACCAGATCCAGACAATAACTGTAGCCTGCTTCGAGCCGTTTTTATAATGAAAGATTGCAAGTATGGAAATGTATGAAGAGGAACGAAGTCACATCCTTATGTCTTGACGAATGCGACACAGAGATTCTCATATTACTATCGGAAGTTAAATCTGTGTTTTACCACAGGTTTTGATTCGGTAATGGCTCACTGAGACGAACCACACCTAATTCATCTTCCGTTTATCGACCATTGTAATGATAAAAATGGATTTTTATTGCGAAAGTGATATTCCTAACGGAAATATGTTTGTAATAATAATAAACGTTTTAAGTTACATTCAAAACTACGCTGTTATCGTGTACTTGTGAAATATACATGCAAATCGGTGCAATATTAAAATACATAGCCCATTAAAATACAATTGAAGTCTCAACGCATACTTTCTTGTGGCCTCTATTGAACCATACTCAATAATGCTAGTATTAGCATATAATTATGTGATCAATCACCTTTTTCCGACGTCTTCCTCGTCGCCGTCGTAAGGTTGGACAAACCATTTGCCTAGTCTCACAAAATCCCGAGAAAGGAGACATCTGAAACGAAAAGTAGCACAGTATTAGAATATAAATCTCACAATATAACCTCAATGTTGGATCGTGCCGCGTATTGTGTCATCCACACACATACTCTATGCGTGAGGCTGAATCGACCCTCTCACTTTTCGAGAGTCCGCCAGCTAAGTCACTCTTAGATAATCCAAGCCAGGGCAATAACAAAATAAATGGCATTTTTATACAACGACACTAAATTTATAAAGGCAAACCCAAGAATCTACTTTAGACACTCAAGTGCTTTCACTTTTATATTAATTGTAATTTTCAGTTACTAGGTCAGCCAGCGTCGAGTGACACAAATTAATTTAAACCACTTTTGGTTTCTTTTTAAATTACATCTTGTTCTTTTATTTAATCCTTAGCAAAAGGCGGAGAATGCTGGGGTAATGGCTCGATTCCAGACAATATTAAAAGGTATTATCGGCTAGCCTTTTTGGGTGGTACGAAAGCGCTAAAATAAACGAAATAAGATACATTTTAAATTAAACGCTGATGTTTAGTGACCTGATATATAACCATACAAAAAACTATACAATTTAACCCTACCATAGTTGGCAACATATCGCAAGTTTATGACTGCATCGCTTGTTTTTATTTGAATACCTTACCTTACACGTTACCCATGTTCTTAACAAGAAAAGCTTGAAACGAAAACTACCAGCTTCCAAGAATAATATAAGACCGAAGCTAATATTAATAAGGGATCTCAAGAAATTAATGCTAGCAAACACAATTATTTTACAGTGGAATTTACGATTACGGCAGCTTCGTGGTCTAACGAATGAAATTACCGCCAATCAGAGCAAAATGAACACAACTGTAAGGCAATAAGGTCGACGTAGATAGTCGTGTTCCAGGGTATGTGGTATTCCAGTTAAGTGAGCAGTCAGGCTGCACAGCACGTATCGACGCACAGTACATCAGCAATGTTGCCATTCCTGCCATATCTAATACTATGTCTGTGACTTCTGCAAGTCGTAAATGTACTGTGCTGCGATAGACGCTATAGATAGATTCGATTGTATTCCAATATTGTTTTACGATCATATTTCGCCATACAAAGGTGCAGCATAAAGTCGAACGCTGCAATATATTACTGTTATAGCTTTGTTTAGTGATATAAAAATTATGCTTCTGCAGAAGCTTCAGAGCAGGATCCAGAATATTTGTCAGAAATCGAGCAACATTGTGCAAGTAAAACAAACATCAGTTCGAACGCGATATTAAATCGATTTTAGAGAGTAGTCATGCAACACCATCGATCCTTAAACAAGTAGGTATTGTATCGAGCCGTACCCGTACGTGCTTCACTTCTTGTATTTATTGTTAAGCGTGAACATATGAATAATCGCCTGTTGTTACCTATACGGAGCAATTGCGTAACGCGACATTTATGATACTCGTATATTACATACAATCGAGTTAACAAACCCAACTGTATCCACTGGACATAAAGTCGTAACTGGTTCTGTTGCTTTTAGTTGATAGCATGTGATTTGTCGGCTGGGTAGTTTCCTTACATGGTTTTCTAATCACTTGTCAACTTTGACTTAAATCATTTTCTATGACAGGACCGTTAATGTGTGCCTTTGTTAAGGAGCATCTGACGTCAAACCAAGAATTGTCTATCAACTAACTAGGTTTTCATACATACCAATATTTAATGGTCAATGAAATCGATTAAGATGGAGATCTCACATTTTCATGCATCATAAATTCAGAATTTATCTGCATACTTAATCGTATTTAAAATGGACTTCCTCATAGTAAACCCACATAACGTCCGTGGATTACGCATATTTATTTTGACTCGGTAGGACTGAGACTGTATCTTAGCGATATCTGGAACGGTTTGATCCAAGGATCGATATAATTGGAGGCTAGTTTATATTTAGCGTTGCGCGAGCGACTATCTTTGTACCAGCGCACTCCATAACGCCATACCTACTGGCAATGCTGCTTTTGTAAACAATGCTCAATCTCCGTACATGAATCACGGATTCGTGGCGAGTGCAAGTACAAAATAAATATGTAGCTACCAGGCTGAAAGAATCAAACATGACAGACGAATTGACCCATAAACTAACGAGTATAGATTAGGTGTACAAAATTTTGAAATTGAAGGAGCGACAAAAAGTTGTAAATTAAGGAAATAATATTATTGAAAATATCGACCACCCGGCAGAAATTACAAACAAACATAGACGGCATTATAATCCTTCAAGCCACAAACGAACCGCCGACCGTGAAACACGTCATAAAAATATTGACTCAATCGAAGATCGGAATGAAACGGGAGATAAAGCTAAACGCACGTATGAACCCGCGCGTCGTATGAACAAACGCGACGATGAACGTCTTTGTGTTCGTTTTTGCTGCAATCATTACCGCGAGAGCGTTCGACTGCGTATCGTAAAATCGTCGCAGGTTCCCGTCTCGGTCGCGTCTTGAGCTCCACCGAGCGACGAACGCATTGTTACTTTGACGTGCCGCCGACCGGGGTCAACGACTCGTCTGGATTCCGCTCATATACCGAGATTCTGCCGCTGTGTGAGAGTGCATGCCATGCTATGATCGCCTTGCATCACCATATGGATTACAATGCGTGATCATTATTATTATAAAAGTAATTATTTCATTAATATTAAAAGTTATCCGATTTTGCTTTAGATTGAAAGTTACGTCCGACGCTCCGAAATTAAGCCCTTTTTGTTGCAAACAAGCTAAGCACAGAATACAAAATGATCGGTTCTCAGTTGGCTTGGCGTATAATAACTGGTAATCGGAATCCACGAGAAGCCAGTTTCGCCGCAGGCAACAGGCATAGACAGCGATATTTGCGCGAAATGTACGGCAAAAAACGACATTAGAACGCCCGGCGCGGCTGGAAAAGCGCGATGCATCGACCTTCGCGGCTGCAAGCCAGACCAGTATTTGTCTGCCCAAGTCCGGCCAGGTGCATGTAACTTCGTAGCATCTTACAAACGTCACATACTCCACGCCACTAATAAGATACTTTTGAAACGTTAATATTTATCGCTATTCGTGTCTTTATGAAACATAGACTAGACGAACTGCTTTTAACAACCGAACACCCGTTTATTTTAATGTTATGTTATGAAGATCTCCAACAAAAAAATGAGGGTCTAAATGTGAACCTTGAGACATGCCTACACTGTCTATATGGTTTTAAATTAATTATTTAGAATGTTTCTAAATAGTTAATTTAAACCCATACACACATTCCATACAAACTATTATATATGTGTATATTTTTATTTAGAATCGTTTAGTTGACTTGATTGCAGTTAGGTATACCAGTATCAACTTAATCAAACGCTTTCAAGAAATCCATAAACTGATAAATTACACCATTTGCAAAATTTGAAGCATTCCGTTGGGTTTTTCCTTTTAATTAATAAGTTGAAATCCAAAATGTTTAACAAAATGACTTGTCGTTAAAAATTACCTTTCAATGAGGTTGTGTAAAGCCTTGAACAGCAATGAACGGCATTCATAAGACAGTCCGCTTTCCCACGATCCCTGATCACCGGTTTCTGTAAAAAAACAGAAAAACAATTATGAACTCTCAAACAACAAATAATGAAAATATAGTAGAATAAGTAGTATTGCTAGTTTAGTGCAATGTGTCATTAATCCTTGACCTTGCTTTTGTCGTAGCTGCAATGTTCAGCCTCGACATTGAACGCTTTTCAATCTGCGATTGTTTCTTATTGAACAAGATAATAATAAAGTTTAGAATTATGATTTCATTTGGTATCCAATAAAACGTTGCATTCGTCAAGGTCGTTATGATGACAATGAAATGCACCAGCGGGACATTGCCGCCGTAGACAATGATAATTCCTTACATGAGGCTGTGCAGCAAGTAACGCCAGAAATAGCTGTTGTTGCATTCGCAATCGGATGATAAACTCTGCCTATCACCGACGACGTTAGACGCGAAAACAAAATAGCGCGCGCAATGTTGCCGCTCCGTGCGCGCGTGTCGTCCTTGTCTAGCAAAGGGGCGGGGCGGGGCGACCTGTGTGACGTCAGACGTCAGGCAGTCGCTCGCAGCGCACGTGCTTGTGTTTGTAGCGCGCGCCGTAAAAGACACACAACTTCACACAAGCGAGAGGTGGTTAGCGTCCGCTAACAATTTAATTGACATTGAATTTCCAATGCGTCGCAGCCGGACAATGTCTTACATTTTAAGATTTGCACAATGCGGTAGGAGCTTCAGATATCTCTATACTGATTCAAGTATATCTAGATTATCGTATAATGCACGATAACTTACAATTACAATTACTTATATTGGAAAAGAAAAAAAAGAGCAAATAATGTCGTTCGTGTAGGTATGTAAATTAGCTTTATTTTCTACTACATCTAAATACATCTGTCAAAACATTGAGGTTGAAAATAATTTTTGAAAAAAAATAAATTCAATTGTCAAAACTTTAGTTTTACTTTAGCCATACCTACATTTAGTCTTCTGGAGAGCTTCCAAAATAGGCAGCCTTGACATTCACGCTCCAGGTGTACGTGTGCCTTGCCATCTCTTTCTCAGTTTTAAAAGAACTAGCTACATATACAATAACAAACCTCTTGAAATACTTTACGTTTGATGTAGTAATCATTTAGTAATCAGTAAATAGTGATTTGAAGTTTTGAAGCGGCTCTTCCTAATATAGTGCGTGATAAACAATGTAAAACGTCCTCATTCTAAAGGCATTCATTTTCGACTAATTGAATTTAAACCAAGTTGAATACGAAATCTCAACTTTATAAAACAGGTTAGACAATCCTCGACTGAGTAGCTAAGCTACTCGCTAGTCAAGGGCGTCAAGCGAAGCGGACCGATCGTAATTTAACCGTAACAAATGAATCTGACATCTTCGATTCGCTTGATTCTTTTGGCATCAATGTATCTAAGCACTGTCCTCTGCTAGTTTAGCGCTGTCCTCATGTCTACACACAGGTACAAGCACATCTATGTTTTACATATGAATTATATGGCGGTTTAAGGTCATCGAATTGTTGATGTTTAATCAAAAACTGTGAAAAAATTACCACTTTTTTGCGAACAGACCATTTTTCTGCGAAGACTCTAGGTCTTTGGAATCTGAAGACTGGATACCTACAATTCATTTATTTGTTGCCTTTCTAAAGGACGGGAAATTACTATAGCTGTATGATAATGAAGATTCGCTGCGTTTGAAACCATTGCAGCCAGATTTCAAGGCCGTTAAAGTAACAAACGGTACGTTTACTGTACAGTGTGAGCTGTACTCGGGTGCTCGATTATCGGAGCCAGTCACGCACGATTAAACCAATTCTGCAAGAATTTATAAGTATCAAAAGTTTCCTCCGAGTATTCACGGGAGTAAGTATCCCAATTTTATTTGTCAAGGATTATCTTGCGCTCTGTTCAGAATAGGATAATTGCAGTAAGGTAAATAAATAATCGATAGTACAATATTAATTAATAAGCTGTAAACCTTTTATAACAATGAACTGAGTCTACTGAAAGTTTGAGATGAATACACAAGTACTACCTTCAAAGCATCTTTATGAAGGTATTCAACTCATCATACTAATTGCATTGTTAACATTTTTTGTTGCGGGTGAGAGTGCATTCTTCAGCGAACAATAATGAGGATAGTTTAAGGTTCAAGGTCGCATATTTAGCAGCGGTGTAAGCGCGGTGGTTGGCACTCGGCACCACCGCGCGCAGGGATCGATAGCGGGTAGACGACGCGCGCCGCCGCGCCTTTTGATACCCGCCTCCGCGCCAATATGAACGCAGTAATCATTATGCGATTATCAGTGCTAAAGACACGACTGTTTTATCGCAGCAATTGTTTAACCAGATAACATCTGCCAGCATTTTAGATAGCAAATGAAATACCAATGATAAATCGAGTCATGGGTTGTTAAGAATCAAATGCTTCATTCAGAATCATATTCTAAAATTGTATGCTTTAACAGAAGCGTTTCAACACGATACGATTGAGAGAATCCAGATGTTTCTGTACAAGCGATAAAATATGGTATTTCACGTTGGTTCTGTCGGTCTCTGACAGTGGAAAGGGTAGATTTATCTCGGACGGTGACAGCGCAACAACATTATCGCGCCACACGTGGGTTGCGGCTGCAGTTCTGTAGCGGCGTCCCGTTCTCTCGCCAATGTTTTATCAACAAGATTTGCGTGCATTTCCTCTTGTTCCACAGAGTTGTACTGCACTTTCGCAATATCCGAAACTGGTTAGAATTGAAGCAAACTGCGTCAATCCAGTAAATTATTATGCATTCAAGTGTATCGAATTATCGACAGTGCAGCCGAGTGGATAATCTGAAGCGCTGCCATACATGCATCGAAAACAAACGTCAGCCAATGAAGTAAACATAGTTTAAGACCTTGGAAACAAGTAGTAAAGTGTACAACATCCTCCGACAGCATGGTACAACTACTTCGCGAGACGTGAGCGCCGTGCTCGTGCCCGTAAAACATGAATAACCAACCTATGAACCTATGACCTACGAACAATGTTGCAGGAACAAAAAGGTTTCGCTAAGTTGAGGCTCGTAACAGAAAACGAGTCGTCCTACGAGACGAAGGCGAAAAGAAACGATTTAATTGCGTCCACAATTAGTCTACAAAACAACCTGTTGCGTTCGTGTTACTGCAATCTAAAACTAAATGATGTACCTTACCTTATAGGAAAAAACTGACGAGAAACTGATTACGATTGATTGTGTGAACCATGTGTTACAGCTATTCATGTGTTTTCTTTTTCAATAAACAATTTCATTTCATTTCATTTCATTCCATTAACAGTCGGGTGTATCTATACGCATTATTCAGCTAATTAGTAGGCTCTAAATACTAACTAATACTAAAAAGTCACCCACAACGTCAAAACGATGTTGTTGCCTTAGTTTATATACCTGATGGAGCTTTAACATTGATTGTAAAGATTTAGCAGTAAGACTGTTTTTTTTATGATAGGTTGGGGAAAAAGATTCTTCGCATTTTTGAAGAAAATTCAAAACATTTTTTAATATAGTTTATTTACATTTAACTAAAGTATGTAGGTACTATTTTGTTCGATAACTTTTTGCCATCTTGTAGGTAGGGACCATGATCCCATTGCTATAGAAATTTTGGGACTTCTGATCAAAATACCGCGACAAGTGGTTTTGGCAGTCCTCTCGTGATGTTAACCTGACACTGCCTAAAGAATTTTGAAGAGACCGAAACAGGTGGAAATCTGAAGGTGCAAGGTCAGGACTATACGGCGGATGCATTAACACCTCCCAGCCAAACTCTCTTAATTTTTGCTGAGTGGCTAAAGATGTGTGAGGTCTAGCGTTATCATGATGAAAAACCACACCCCTTCTGTTGATTAATTCCGGCCGCTTCTCTCAACTTCTTGCTTTAAATCTCATCAGTTGTTCGCAGTAGAGTTCAGAATCGATGGTCCAGCCTGGTGGTAACAGCTCATAATGAATAATGCCCCTCCAATCCCACCACACACACAGCATCACCATGTTGCGAGTTAACCCGGGTTTCGCCACAGTCTGTGAAACCTGACCAGCCTTTGACCACGACCTTTTTCGCACGTTCTTGTCGTACGTGATCCACTTTTCATCACCAGTTATCAGCTTCTTCAAAAATGGTTCGGTTTCATTACGTCGTAATAAAGAATCACAAATGAGTACACGGTTCATTAGGTTTCTTTCAGTGAGCTCGTGAGGTACCCAAATATCGAGCTTTTATGTGCACCCAGTTTTTTTCAAATGCACCAAAACTGTTTTGTGGTCATTTCCCAGTTCTTCAGCTACGTCGTAACTACTGATATGCCGATCTTGCTCCACTTTTTCAAAAATGGCATCCATTTTATCCGTCATACGGCGACCAGAGCGACGTGCATCTTTGACATCAAAATTTCCAGATTGAAAACGCTTAAACCAAATTTGTGCTACTCTCACAGACACTGCACTAGGTCCATAAACATCGCAAATTTTTTTCGAGGCTTGCGTTGCATTTTTACCTTTTTTGTAGTAAAATTTTAAAATGTATCGAATTTCTTCATTAGATTCACTCATCTTGACAGTACGAAAAACAAATAAAAATCACACATTTTCCTAATTTGAAATTGGAATTATGTTCTTTAAAATTTTAACTTTTAATGATACCAAAACCAGCCAGACACAAATAGTATAGCCAAATAGATTTTATTAAAAATTCATACATACTATAATGCGAAAAGACTTTTTCCACAACCTAATATATAAAAGAAATAAAAAAAATGTCGGACATTTCACACAGTATCATCTGGCCCTAAAGTAAGCAGAGCTTGTGTTATGGTTACCACATGAATTACACATGAATACTATATAGTTTTTTTTTAAAATTCATACATTATTATGCATAAGAACATCCAGACCCAAACATTTCAAAAATACACAACAAACATTTTTCCCGCAGCGGGAATCGAACCCGCAATCTTTTTTGCCTCTCAGGCAGGCCTTCATCCACTTCACCACAGAGGTGAAGCTCCTTTCATTGAATATTGCCGTTTTAAAACTAAAACACCAAGTCTGAACTATTTCAGCCTGGTTCTGCGTAAGTATACAAATAAAACAATGAAATTTCGAAGAATAACACTAAAAGTAGAGTTCATGTTGACCTCCTCAATGAACTTGGAAAATTTACTAGGAGCTGGCACCGTTCCAACTTTCCAAGAGACTATAATGTGGCTCACACCGGCAGATGGCAGCCGGAGTATCTGATCGGTTATTGGTGGCTCGAAGCCGTAAATGAGATGTATAACGCGGTATAACGACCGGGTGATATCTAAACGTGTCAATTATTAAGGCATTCTGTCGCTCGTGACGGCAGAATACCGTAACGAGGGTTCGGCGGCTTGGGGTTGCCGCATACACCGAAGTTTTCCGACGACATTGCGGGTTCGCGAGTGGTCACTTCGATTTCCGCACCCCTCACAAATGTGTTTTAAGCATTCGCATATGTAGCATTGTTGGCTTACAGCTATTAACCTTCGATGACTTTACACTTGTACAGATTTATTAAAATATTCTCTCACATGCATTATACGTAAATTAATTAACGTTTGGTTTACTGGTTGGTTACATAAATGTAGCACAGAGCAACTGTCTGAAATCAGTTCAACTATTTAAGCTAGGGACAATTACTGCGAACGCCGTAAAGTTTACACTGAGGCAATGTTAAATCAATAGGTGAATTTGACCTATTATTGAAGTATGGTTGGTTATCAATAACAAATTGTAAGCCCAACTACAGCTCAGCGAGTAAGATGCAGGATGAAAAATGTTATCCTTGTTGTAGTTGAGCTCTAGCTAATAGCCATGCGCCATTCTTAAAGCTTGGTTACGTTATGTAAGCTAGCAACAGCCCTGCATGGGTATCTGAAGCTAGGGATGAATATCAATAAACGTAGGAGCGGGGGGGCGCTTGTACACAAATCGGCGTGCAGCGGGCGCCTGTGGGGGCGGTATCGACCAGAGTGAGACGAGCGGAGCCGCGGTCGAGGTGGTGCAGAGAAGCGCCCCCGGTAGGTGTAGGTGCCACTTATCGCCGTCTTCACACCCAATTTATCGCGTGTCGCAATCGACGCCGATGTTTGTATACAGTTATGATGCTCCTTAGCGTTTAAGTTCCTTTTTGTGTGCACGTTTATTACGCTATAAAGTTACCTAAGTATATCAGATTTAATGTCGGTTGGTGTGCTTGAAGTTGTGGAAATATATAAAAAAAATAGAAGCAAAAATATATCTGTGATTTAGATCGTTTAGTTAAGACTGCACAATTATAATACCGACGAATCTTTAAAACAATATGACAACATTTGGGGCATATTAGAACAAAGTAGAGCATAGGGCGATGAATGTGTTAATGAGGCCAGAAGTCTTATCAAGATGCTACCCACAAATAATTTACAACTGTGTTATTTGGTACCACGGTTGAGGGTAGCATGAAGGTCGGCAGTCGGCACGTGGTACTCGTGTAATGTAGAGCGGGTGCGGCACGCCACTCGCGGGGGACCAAGGGGACAGATAAGCGGACGAGCACAGGGTGCGATCGATAACTGGCTCCAGTCGCGTCCGCGCCCGCGTCAGCTCGCACTGCGTGCGAGCCCTAGCCCCACCCGCATGCAGCTGCGGCGGTTTTCCGCCTTTTGACATACTTGAGCCGCCTTGTTGGCTGTCAGATTTCTGTGCGGACGACTTCACGGCGAGTCGAGCGCAAAGTAATCTTCTTTGCAGTTGTTAGCTGTTTGTACATCCGAAAAGCATCGCTGTGCTTGTTAGCGGACTGTTTTTTGTTACATAGGAACAATTACCTACTAGGCTTGTTACTTTTTATTAGTACGAGAACCAACTTTAAACTTTACTTAAAGTTTAAAGTTGGTTCTCGTAAGTTGACAAAACCAGCTGCTGGACTGGGCGGGCTCCGTGATGTAACATGTTTACTGCAATATAACCTAACATTGCAAAGCTCTCCGTTATCCACAATACAATTAAGCCGATTAAGTCCATCGATGCCCGGCCGGAGTATGGTAGGTATATGTTAATAATTAACGGTATTGCGGCCTACACAGGCACGGGGGATGGGGTGCACCTTGACACCCCGTGAACTAATGCCGCCCCCTCGCCCGCCGCTATTTGCATGCCCGCCCACCGTCCAGGTGTTTGATGAACCAGTTATTGGAAGGTTAATTTTAAACTAATTGGAGTGTAATCATTAGAAAGCGTCGGCATAGGTATTTATCACATAATGAAGCTCTAGTATTTTATTGTTTTTTTTCGGTGCTACTAATAACATAAGAACAAGGAAGTCTGGGGAACATCAAACATAGGCATGGATAATTGTAGACTAACTTAGTTAAGTTAGATGGAAATTACAATTTAGGTCACAATTTTGGCAAAGGGAAAGATTATGCGCAAAGGAGCAGCGAGTGAATTATTAACTCCATTGGTCTAGGCGTGACCTTCATTAATTAGTAATGATTATCACCGTGACGCTGGTGGACTGGGCAAGGTGCCGGCCTCGCCCGCACGGGGTGGCTAACGTGTCATTTGCAGACCGTCCCCCCCAGCGACCTCGGGACGCCTCCACGTGCTTAGGTCCACTACCAAGTATCTAATAGTTGGAGGGTTCTAAATATTCATAACCGCATAATAAACAATGACTCAGTTGTTTTACTTTTCATTAAATCAATATGAATCTCCAAGATGCATTGCTGCATAATAAACACGTTAGATTCCAAACAGCAGTCGCTCGTAAACATATTACAGCAGCTCATCCTATCCTGTCGTTGAAGATTACAATCGGCAAAAATAAACAGATTTTCCCCGATAGCATCCGCAACCCCCTACCGCCGATGCCGCAGGGCCCGCGGCGGACGCACGACTCGGGCAGGGCCTAAACTGATTATCCTGTGTCGCCTCTCTCCCGGCCCGAAAGGCGAATACCTGCTGGTTTCAGCCCGTTAATCTCCGCGCAAATAGCATCACGTACCGACCGCTGCGACCAGGTTATGGCCGCACGCTCGATCTGACCCGCAGAAATTATAACCAACACAAACCTCGGTTAAATATTAAGGGAGATCTCCGACCGAGATGTGTTAATCTTTGTTTTTATATGGGGTCGGTCGGCCTGTAATACGGTGTGGTAATTGGGATCATAGAACGTTTTCATTTAATGGACATAATCTCAGCATCAAAGGATTGAATAGCGGTCCATTGAATTCAGAAGTGTGTATTACTTTGTGATATTAGATAGTTTCTACCAAAATTCAGAGCAAATATTATTGACCTTAAAATTTTTTATATGCATCCAGTATCTGAGTAGTTCATCTAGGTTATACCGGCAATTATCGAGTTTATCAAAAGGCTCATCAATTAACACGTTAAAACATGGCAGTCTGTTAAAACGGGAAATTGCCTTACGCCCGGTTATTTCCGTTCGTCGGCAGTCGACATTCGCTGCGACGCTGACCTTCGAATAAGTGCACTCCACCAGCTGCACATCTAAGTGTAAATATTATGGAATATTAAAAGAACTTTGTAACATTCAACATTACTAAGAAAAGGATTTAATGACATCCCCAGCTACTTTATGATAGAAAAGTGGCAGTATCTTAGAAACTCTAGTCGTAAAATATCGTAAATCGAGCACAAAGTTAATCGGATTATGTATGAAGAGATAAGCTAAAGGGTAACACCTCTAGCAAAGTGTAATGTGACGGATATCAGTGTTAGATTGACAAACTAGTTTGTTCATGACCGTTAGTGTGACGTCGATGTATCTAATAAAAGCGAATGATAATCGCAGGCGCGAGCGTCCTTGCGGTTCCCGTTTCCATATAAGCGGAAACTGGGTGACCGGGAGATTTATAGAGCAATAAGATTTATATTTAGCAGGCATATCCGGTTTTGATTCATGACACCTGCGTGAGAGTACAGTAAGGCAAATATTTGGCTCTGATGCTGGTCCATTGAGTGAATAAATATTATAATATTTAGGTAAGCTTTAAATAATGCTTTGATTGATATGATAAGGCAAATATTTGGCTCTGATGCTGGTCCATTGAGTGAATAAATATTGTAAATTTAGGTAGGTTATATAATGCTTTGATTGATATGATACAGACTTTAAGAAACAATGTTATTGAAGTGAAGCTATACAAGACTTTATTAAAAATAATAATAACAGCCTTTATTCGCTGACCAATTTTCAGTAAATTTTTTGACTAATCTAATTTATTAATCTAGTTTAATAAAGAAAATAAAAATAAATAAAAACATTCTTCAGCAACCGTTCTGTTGGTCAGGTTGTCTCTTCGACATAGGCCTCCCGTAATTTTTCCCACTCCTCTCTGTCACGTGCTAATCTTCTCCATCCTTTCGGTAAATCATCTTCCCATCTCTTGATTTGACGTCCCTTATGTCTTTTCCCATTTCTAGGATACTATTCCATTACATCTTTTGTCCATTTTTACTTGTGCGTTCTCATTATGTGACCTGTCCATTTCCATTTGAGTTTTTTTATTACCAATGAAACATCGTTTACTATTGTGCTTTTTCTTATTTTTGAAGTCGTCCACCTGTCACGTAGCCTTATGTTAAGCATGCTTCGTTCCATAATGCGTTAACAAACTTCAATTTTTCGGTTGTTTTTGCTCGTAGCAGGCCAGTTTGACACCCATAAGTAAGACATGGACATACAAGACTTTACTTAACTATATATAGTTGAAAAGAATGCCGGGTAAGCCTTTCGAGCGTGACATCGAGGCGCGTTGCCTTTGACCGGGGCGGGCAGGACGACAATCTTCAGGGGCATGTAAACCAAGTAGCGTATTATTAGGCCCTATAGAAATGGAGGCAGATAATGCAGCCTTCCCACGCCCGCCCGCCGCCATTGTGCGAGGGATTTGTCAGACACGCGATATCGTTGTGCGATCGCGTTCGTTTGTTGCCAATCGTGTATCAAAATTTCACTTATAATTACTGTTACAATCTCATAAAGTGTACCTTCATAAGAATTTTGCTAGAGCATAAAGTAAAACACATATAACAAAACGTAGAAGTAATCACAAAAATATATATATTCTGCTCAAGGCAAGACCAATACGGACGGTATAGTCTCTCTCTGGGAAACTAAGGCAGGCATTACACTTAGCACATGGGTGTGATATTACACAACTTTTCCCAAATCTAGTGACGCCTATATGATACATCCGATGCAATAATTTGGAGCTTTGTATCCGGAAAACTCTTTGAAGGTTACAAATAAACTGCTCTTATTTCAATAACCACGAAATCATTACGGAATTTGCGATTAGAAACAGGAAAACGCAAATTGTATCCACAATCAAACGGTCAATATTTGAACCACTACAAGTACGATTATTAGATCTGTCCCGGCAGAATGGTTATCAACCTATCGAGTGGTGACCAGCACGTAATAGAATCGCAAGGCCGATTCAATTGAGATGATCACGGCCACGACCACGGCGCGCTGCACGCGAATATTGTAATTGGACCTCTCGGAACTAGCAAAGAGACTGCAAAGCTTTCTCCAATATAAGCGAACAACGGATCAGCTACATGCGACGCATATTTGGAACGGTTACTTTCCCAACAAGTAGCCTCGAAGACGAAGCAACGAAAACAATGTCAGAAGCTAAATAAAGTCCGTTTATGTAGATTTATGTCACGATCTATTTTTGTGTTTGGCCGGTCACGCGTGAACTTGCACGCCAGAGGGCGTTGAAGAAACGTTGCGCGAGCGCTGCTTCATTTAAATATATTAATATTAAGCGGAAAACTAAGTCAGCCTAAGGTTTTAGTCATGCGAGAAGTGTTATCATTGTTTCGACCGACGACACTTTGTTTTTGTGGGCTCGTATTGATTTAAAATTAATTGTACAAAGACGGGAGTAGTCGGTAGCACAAACACACAAAGTGGCTTTAAGTGTCAGACAGAAAATCTAGGCAAATAGGGGACAACACAACATGGTTTTATTATACATAAAGTTTTGGTTATTATGCCGTGGTTGTTTAATTGTTTGTGCGTAATGCATTTTTATTAATAGCATTATTATACTTGTATTGTATAAGCACACGGAAATTCTTTCAAGTAAACAGACACTGTTATTAACACCTAAGTAGTAATATTAAGTACATAATTTGTTTTTATGACATATATATCTATGTATTGAAACCTTTGTTCAACTACAAAGTTAATTGTCCTTCAATCCAACTTTTAACGTTAAAGCTACGAGTAGGTATTTTTAGTGCTTAAATAGTACCAATGTGATGGTGTAGTTGCCCTAAATCGGACCCAAGGTAAAATTACCATGAAGAAGGTACCAGCTGTAGATAGGTAACCCTCTCGGGCGCGACTTTCGCCTTTGGCTATTATATTTATTTTCTCAAACAAAGGCTGTGTTCATCTTTGAATCTTTAGTCGTAGTATTCACTACAACTACTTCTTTACGAGCTTCCGAGAATATAATTGCACTACTGCTTATCTATTGAATGGAGTTACGACGCAGGGGATCGTAAACTCGACCCTTCACATGCGCTTGGCAATAAAGTTATATCAGAAACTAATAAAACACATATTACATGGACGACACCAATTTGTTGTACAATACGTTTGTAAATGATTATACCTTTTATGATGAAAGGTAATATAGTTAGGGTTTTGTATCTTAGCAACTTCAAGACAGAAGGGAAATATATTGATAATAAACCTTCTGCGATGTCTCAAATGTAAATGTCGCAAAATGGAAGTGAATCTTAATGATATCGCGTTTTATAGAATATATTACAGAGGAAAGATTACCCCTGATATTCTAGAAAGCTAACAGGCAGAGCCAGGCCACTAAAGAGGACGACGGCACCGCCCGCCCTGCGCGGCGCAAATTGGGCGGGCGGTTCCTTGTAACCGCAGAGATGTCGCCTTTGCCCGTAGCCCGTACTTATGTCGAGGGTATTGTCGCTGTGCGGCATTAATGAACATTTCCTTTTGTATTGCGATTGCACTCGTAAAATTTTATGATAATACTTTCGGTAAAACCGACCAAATCAGCTTTGGTGAAAATATTTCCTTAGAAGAATGACTTGAATCCGCAGTTTACTGAAATAATACTCTCGGGACCTTAAAATTTTAATTAGAAAATGTCGCTACAGAAAAGCAACTTGAGTTACAAATTTTCTCAAGTTTTACAATAACGAACGAACAGAGGAAAATGGAAACTATGCTATTCATAAAGTTGCCGCAACTCCAAGTCTGGGTAACTTAGAGAGCGACTCATTAAGTTGATTACTTGCACAACTTCGCACTCCTGCAGCCGGATTTTTGTTCATCGTCGTCTAGTCTTTGGTCTTTCATCGGGATGTCGCCGCGAGATCTTATCTCTCAGTTAATTGTCGCGGATACGTCTCGGCTCCAGTTAACGAGCTGTAAACTTGAGCTATTGTTCGCGTTCCGAGTCGGGAACATTATCGCTTTTAATCTGGTACGGTTCACTTTGTTCCCCCGAGCTGACAGAACGCTGTCTCATGGAATTGTCTAATTGTTAGGGCTAACAACTAAGTTTCTCGAGTAATTAAACTGAACGGTAACTGTCCAACAGCAGTATATCATTGAATATTAATTATCATTTTGATGTTGAGGCTGGTTAACAATAGATAGAGAGAACAATAGATTGAAGTTTAACGAAGGGCTATGGTAATACAGTTTCTATACATAAATAGTTAGACAAAAGTGTAGTACTCACGGCTGGCGGTGGCGATCAGTTCGGGAGCGACGAGCCCGTTCAAGTCGGGCTCTTCGCCGTACCAGAATATCCAGAGCTCCTTTGCGGCGCGTAGCGAGAGCGGCGGCGGCTGAGGTGAGCTGGTTTCGTAGATGTCCTGCGGCTGCGGGGCCGGCACACGCCGCCACACGCACAGGATGTCGCCGGCGAGGCAGCGCGCATAGCTGCTGATTACCGGGTCCGTGAGCGGCGCGCCGCCTTCCTCACTCTCACCGCCGCTCTCGCCCCAGACTAGCTTACGCCATTTTATGCCATACAGCTCCGTCTGGAACAATGTTCATGCTATCAAAAAAAGCTAAAGTATCGTATCAATAATGTTTATTGTTAAATATACTTTTAATCGATGTAAGATGCGAGACAACATTTTAAAGTACTATTTCGTATGAGGCAGTGGCGAATCTGGTGAATTAATAAATAAAATTATTAAATAGGCCGCCCACGAGGGTATACAATAGGGAAGATGGATTCTGAACCTAAGAATGCATTTCTAATTGTAAACTGGTAAAATAAAACGCAAATGAATAATCGCATCAAGACCTCGAAAAAGGTTTCAAAGTGTTTTTGGCACAGGCTCAAATGCATAGAAGGTGCATGGCGAGACTTTCCCGCTAATCATCTGGCATCCGGAAGAAAATAGTATTTTGCTAGTTTTGCTACTTTAAATAAGCAGGATTGTGAACTCACGGCTTTTTGCGCTTGTGCCAGAATATGGGAAGCTGGATGTTGTCTTTATTTGTAGGGTGAAAAAAATAGATAAAAAAGATGATAATCTTACAAGATTAACGACATACATATTGCGGAGTGTAAAGCGAGGGATTGTGGTCGTAATATAAGATTTATATAAAAATGTACCAAATTCGTGTTGATTTTGTGACTCAGATTTGATAATTAAATGGCAATCATTTCTGAATTGTCTCATAAAGGTCATGGTTTCGGCAAACCATTGGCAAATTGTATTTTGACAAAACATTTTTTTCGTACCATTCGTTTGTTTTATGAACAGAGTACAAATAATGAGAGTCTAATGTGTCCGTCCACACTGTACAGCGCGTAAGAGCGCGAGCGGCAGGTGGTACGCCGACCTTGGATATGCAAATATTTCACCGGGTCATAAACCTATTGCCCTCCGCCTGCCCAGGACAATCCACGAAAGTTGCACTTGCAACATTTTACTTTTACCTTCGAGGTAAGCAAGTGCGAAGAAGAGAGAAAAAATATTTTCAAGTTGTAAGCGTGGTATGGGTAATAGTCTTGGCGGGTACGCATAGCATGGCCATCTGCGGCGGAAGGGGCTCGTCGCACCTGGGCAGACGCGCGTGGGGTCGCCGCGACCTGGCGCTGAGGGGAGGATCGGATCTAAACGAGTTATAGTGTAAACTTCGAGGGGTTATTGCACGCGGTCCTCATAATGCCACTGTGTTTAACGCTCCTTAGATATAAAACAATAAATGAACGCTATTCATGGACTGTTATGGTCACCCGCTTGTGTGGATGCGGAGGTTTTACTATGATTTTATTAGTCGTTCAACCTTATGACAACATTCCATTCCAAAAATGTTCATGTCACATTGACTATGTGCAATATTGACCACAAATTGCACAAATTTAACATTGGGACTTTACATAAAGATATTTTTAACAAGGTTATAGCAAACATTCTCAACAACATTCAGATTTGGAATTAATAAACTACCAAACGTTGTAAGCTAGTGATTGAACTTGAAGTTGTTGTAATGTAAAGGTATGTAAAAATAATAAGATTAAAGGAATTTTACACATTCCTAACATCAAGTTCACCTCTAATGGCTAACATGTGAAAGAATGCGCCGAGCCCGGTGCTGTGAACGTTCGCCGGGCCACCACGCCAGCCGCTTTCTAACGCGTCCGATGCGCCTGGCAGGCTTGCTTCACTTTCTATTGTACAACGATGTGACGACTAGCCTTAATTTAAGAAACAATTCGACGTTATTAAAATTACACGCTAACATTCAACAAAACGATAGCATCAAATTATGAGGGGTTTATAACGAAAGTGTAAGTTATAATAGCAGGGGTGATTATAATCAGCGTTCTCGCATTTAGGGAACAAACAAGTTCAATACTTAATGAATAACGAGAAGGCTGTGCCACAAACGGCACGCAAGCCTACCAAGTATAATATGCTACGTTTTCAAACATAAACAACTCAACACTCTTTTACGGTACACGGTACGAATTCAAATGGGGAAGAACGGTTATGTTATGATAGTGAGCTGAGCTGTGTGACAATTTCCGAGCAGGGCATTACGCAAACATATTCATCGACAAAAAGCTCCGAGAAGCCGAAGTTTGTCGGTGAAAATGTGCGGTTATTCGAATTTAAAATGCAAAACGAGCGACGACGGATGGCCGAGCATACCCGGCGCTAACACCCGGATGAAGTCGGAAGAAAGGGAGCTTTTCCGGAAAATACCAATGTACTGTTACTAAGCCCGATTTAGCTACCTAACGTGAACATTTGAAAACTTTAGAGGCAAAACGAGACCGCCAAGAACACGTTATTATGAAGTTGTTGTGAGCGATTACGTAAACTTGTTATTAGGTAAGTAAGTAGCATAAATTAATATAAAATAATAAATATCCATATATCATGTTTTGTATCACATAACCAAACCACCCACTCGATCAGCCGATGACATTATCATGCACGGGTGCAGCATAAGTGCAGCCTACGGGATTACAATTATGCAGATGCGTGACACAGGAATGCCTTTGAACCTTTACCAAAATGTTTTTAGGAAAGGCAATATAAGACTGAGCAAATAATACCGTAAAACCTTTATAGCCTAGAAGGAAAAAAACTGCATGTCCAAAAAAGTCTTGCACCGCTAGTCGAGTGAGCGAGACAAACGTATTCGGTGTGAGTGAAACAGCGTAAGTCGCGAAAGTGAGAGGAGGCGAGGCGCAGAGCGGCAACACCGCACGTTTACGTTACTAGCGGTGGCGCATGGCAGCGAGGCGGGGTAAACAATCGGGATTGCGATGTGACGGCACTGCGCGTGCGACTGCCCCCGATCGACCGTGCACTTCGCTACTGCATTTTTTGACATCTGACGTCACAGCGTCGACTAGTACACGAAAACGGCAAAACTCTATCGCTAACCTAAATTCTGATCAAGAATTGTTACAAAACTTGTAATGATATGTCACCTTATCTAAAGATGTTTGTAAACAGTAAAACAATTCTACAGAAATTTGAGATAGATAATCAATGCATCCTCAATTGTTTCAGCGCCTTTTTGAACATGGTGATTGGTGATAAATAAATTTACGATAGAAGTAAAGCATCCTTACCACCAGGTAGGGCAAAGATTAGAAACCCGACGACACTATCACTTAACTGTCGTCACCGGCGCTGGTTTGTCGGAAACAGCTTCGTTTCTTCTCAAACGAAAAAAACATTAAACCGACTTACCTAATAGTTGAATTGTAATAAGATTGTTGTAGGCAAGCATTAAATAAATGGGTTATCTTTGTGCGAGCTACAAGCACGTAGAAATGAGAGCTCCGTCGTCGGCGTGTTCAGCGGACGGTCTGCTTCCGCAAACGTCATCGTAGTTATAGAACGTGCGTTTTACAACTTATGTCACTGCTTGATGCTGAGAACACTGCTTTTATGGATACTATACGAATAGCTGGCTTTTTAAGGTATACAAGGTGCATGTTCTCACTACGTCTACCTGCTTAAATAAATAACCTCACGACTGTATTTCCTAGGCTTGAGAAGATGTGTCTCGTGTTGTTTGCTGTTTATGAAAATTTCCTTTAGTCAAAATTAAAAAAAATAAAAAATATATAGAACATAGAATTTATTGTTAGGTTCTTCCTACAATGAGTAGGTATAGAAATAATGACTGAAGTTCTCAGATTAATTATTCTATTTATATTATTCAACATATTTTTTTATAGAATAATTAACTGATGTCTGTGGCGATAGTGAAATACTGGAATATATATATTCCGAATGATAATAAAACCAATAAAATAAACTGAAAACTACAATACAGCGACAACGCGCCTGTAGTGTTAATCTCCTAGATGTAGGCATGTACTTAATTTTCTAGTAAAATCTTATCGGTGTTGTAGGTTCTTGTTGACAATAATTTATGTTTTTTAAACATAATATCTCATAGGTATAACGCGTGTTACGTCAGATAGCTTGGAGCGAGTGGGCGGTAGCCAACAACTCAAACTACACACCATCTAATATTCCTTGCTCTATCTACTTAGTCCATTGTAAACAATGGACGAATGAGAGGGACAGAAAAAATAGAACACAACAATTATACCTATTCAGTTACTTCTGTTATGAATTGAATTACTTCTTGACTTTTGTAGGTAATATTATATCAGATTATAGGTACCTAATCATGAATTAAAAACATTAAATAAATACCTAAAGTTGTAAATTCGAAGATTGTATTTTGTTTTGATTTTAAGGATAACATTTCATAGCGTAAATATTATCTCAGCGAACGGACTGTAGGAATACCTACTGGTAAAACAAGATTTCCATTCTAGTATCGCCAGTTTGCCGGTTTGTCGTCAAGGGCGAGGACGAATGAATAATTATGTTTATTATCTGTGGTGAGTTCATAATAGAACTCACCAAAAACGAACATTATCACGTAAAGTTCGCTTTTCGCTTCATTATCAGAGTATAAGATCATAGAGGTCACTTGCTGGATTAAGCTATTACAAAAATAATAATAAGCCATTGTTATTTATTAAACAACTACTTAAACATTCATCATTCAACACCAACATACAATACGCGAGTTAGAAATGAATATGAATGCATAGAGCAGAGCGTGATTCTAAATAAAACCAAACACCATAAGTTGTTAAGTTACGAACAATTTCGGTTGAACCAGAATCCTTGGCGATGTTAGTATCATGTTGCATGTGTAGGAATCGAAATGGGATTGTTATGCGGCTAACGCGTACGGAGGCACGCGCCACTGCTCGTTTCAGAGGCCGGGGCGACGCTGCCACATGTAAACTCTACACTAAGCTGGTTAGATCGATTCGACAATGATTACTTTGTGCAGCAAACAATACTTCTTTGTAAAACAGAGGAAAGGTTTGACAAGTGCGCTAAGTACTTCGATAAACCACTTTGATACGACTTAAAATAACAGCCTATAAATAAACTGCTTGGTAGGCACCGGCACAGGATCGTAGACTCAACAATATTTATGTGTATATACTCATTAGGGAATGGGCAGGGTTCAAAACTATTTAAATGAGTAATTATTATAATTTTACTGTATATGTTACAAAATGATTCTGGAACTTATAACCAAGAAAAAATATGCGCAAACAGACGCATCTCTCTTTCAACTCGTGGGTTGAGTGAACATCCCTGACTCGTTTACTTATCTTGGCTAGGGCATAGGCACAGGGCAGGCAGGTAGACGATTTCAAGTATACGCTCCACCGCTAACGGTAAAGGCGCGCGCCGACGGCGGTCAACGAACTCACGACCTTAGTGTAGTCTAGAAATTTGAAGGTTTGCCCTAGTTTATTAAAATCCTGAGTAAAAGTGCTGGGTTGTGCAATCGTAGTTTTCTGTTACAATACCAATATCTAGGCAGTTCAAAATAGCACGACAACAACGGTCAATAGCAACAATGTAATTTATGATGAAAACATCCACTTCCTCCGATCTATATGGAGATAAAATAACTAACCTACCGACCTACGTAGACTTAGCTGTTAATAGCTGGATATTGTAAAAATAATAACATTTAATGGAAAGAATGAGAGCAATATATATACTCGTACCTGTACAATATACTCGTACGTGTACAAAAAGAATGACAAGATAGAAAAAAGGTGTACGACAGACTAATACTAAAATCACTGCAGGTACCCCGAATTTTACCAGATACATACCTATAAAGGATTCTAGCAATAAACTTGTGATTCGAGAGCATTTAGAATTATTATGACACTGAAAGCACGATAATTTAATGCCAATAGAATGAATATGTTGTGCGCAAACAAACATTTCACTTCCACTAAAGCACAGACTGAAGCTAGCTTTGTATGCGAAGAAAGGGGAGCACGTCCACAACCGTAACCACCTCTATGGTGATCGTGGCACGTAATCATTGCTCCGTCTGTGCAACATTTAGCAAGTGGAACGTAACCCGACTAAACATGATTATTTCACCGATCAGCAACAAGATATTCTAGTCTAAAGCAGGATTAAAAGAAAGTAATTTGTAAACTAAATAATTGTGTAATAAGTAATAATTGAAATGCCGACGTCATGAACACGCCACTAACAATCAGGCTGTGTTTGCGTCAAAAATGCTAATTATACTTGTAATGAATAAAACTGAGACTGGTTTAAATCGATGAAGTATAAGGAATAGTTTTAGTAACTTAATTACTTAAATAACGATGATTCGATGTTTCGCACCTCGTTGTTGCGGAGGCCGCAGTGGTCAGTGGGGGAAGCAGAGAGGAGGGGTATACAGCAGAGTGAAAGCGTTTTAAATTTTATCGCGTGCCCTCAAGTATTGCATTTGGCCGAGTTTCCGACGGCTATCGAGAGGCCTTTGTTTACTATTGTCTCTAATGCATAATTTGGCATTGCGCAATGCAAACCGACGATTTTTTGTCGACATGCTCAGCAACTATCAGTCTACAGTCAGTAAATAGCTACAAAGATATGGGAAAAGAGTTTATTTTTGCATAACTATGAGATTGCTTACCTCGTTTCTTGGTTGATATTGAAATAAGGTCAACCAATAGGCAAATAGACAAAAGCTGTTATGTAATAAAACTGTTTATGTTGTCAAAACTTAATAAAACAATTACCTAGTAAATGCTTGATTGTGATATTCAATTAAACATCGTGTTGAGACATTTTACAAGCGATGTATGTGGCTGATCGTCAGGTGAAACTTGTTTTCCGTGAGATGAGGGCCGAGTCCTGCATGCAAAGGGCCGGTGATCACGGTGAGCGATCTCGATGTGGTCGTGCTCTACCGCTTGCCCTGTAGTTTTGTTAGTATTTAGCGCTCAAAGTTACTACAACTACAAAGCGTTATTGCTACGGTTTTCTAATAATTATAAGCCAAATGAAGGTAAGAAGTTTATAAGCAAAATGTAATTGGATTAAAAAGCGAAATGTAAGACTACACTACATTTTAACATTTGTAATAACATTAACATTTTACAAAATCATTGATAAAATATAAAAGTTTTTGGTCGGTGTCTGGCAGTACCGTATATTTAAAGAAACCCCACTGAATAACAGAAATACCAGTGTAAACAACCCTTACATTGCAAAAGCGAAAGTGGAGCACAAGGCTAATGAAGACTTGTTCACGGCGATCGATGAAGTGTAACACGGTTAAATTATTATAATTTCAAACGTGTTACCGTTAATATCGCCAAAACATGTATTAATTTTATAGCCTGGGTGTGAGCGATGGACATACAAAACAACATGTCCTAGCTAGACTAATTTAATCTTGTACTGGAGGAAATGGACCTGAACGATAGAGCAGGCGTCATAATGTGCCTGTCGCGGTATCGAATGTGGGGCGGTCGACGAGCGCTCTTCTGTTATCTTGACCCACATATCGTGACCGCGGTCGCGGCCGACCCGCACTGTCGCTACTTTAGCGGAAGAACTTAATATTGTTTGATCTTGGTGAAAACATTAAGGGCTCATCAAATGTATCTTACCTACCTAAATGCATGTTCTGGAGATCGAGCCAAAGAAGACCAGAACACGGAAGATTGCGGAAGTATAGTTTCATTTTATTGTAATTACGTTTGATTGCAAGGAAAATAAGATTATAAAATTAAAAACGAAGCAAGACGTGTCGAATATTTTCCTCGAGACCGTGTCATCAAAACAAAACCTTGACCCAGAACGCGTTGCTCATAACGCTAAGAGGAAAAGGACTCGTGCTGTTACTGTGCCAGGGGCAAACATGGGTCTTATGCAATACTTTTGATCGTGCTATATCACCTCTAGTAACTTTTCAATTTTCCATACAGAAGATTACAAGACGATCGGTTCGGTACTTATGATAACCTTCGATGCAGTCAGCATCGGAAAACGTGTTTTGGTTCTCAATATCTGCTAAAGGCAAATCACAGTCTACTGGTTCTACTAGGTTACGTACTAGTTATAAAACCTAATCTGTATTCAAACAAGTTTTACAACACATCGGATCAATACTACGACTTTGTGTGGTCTTTGTAAGGTTCCAATTCTGAGAAATTCCGTCAGTCCGTAAATAAGAGTACTGACTGATAGCAGTTCGATGATAGCGAAAGGTTTCATTATGAAAGTATAGTCGGCATCATTGTTGTTTAGAAATTAAATCAAGGAAAGCATCCTTTTTCCACAATGTAGGTTAAGTAAGAGAACTTAAGGAGGAGCAGCCGTTGATTAAAGAGGATCTAGGCGAAGGACGTAAGTTTTCAAATACTATGCGATGGTTCTTTTATTTTAAAAACTACTGCCCGTAATTTGCCTACGAGATTAAAATAAGCCTATAATAATTATTCTAGATCCAAATGTACAATAAATATAGACATGAAACATGGTACAGATGTTCCATGCAAGCCTTGAATGTGTGATTGAGTATTAAATAAACAACCATACAAACTTTAGAAAGTAACTCTTTTTGTCTGTCACGTTTTCACGCTTAAACCGCTGAGCCGATTTTGATGAAATTTGGGATTTTAGAGATACACCCTGGAGAAGGACATAGGCTACTTTTTAGGTAGATACTACGCGTGCGAAGCCGCGGGCAGCAATTAGTTTACTATATAAGTAGAATAGATTTTTGTACAGAACAATTCAATTTTATAGAAAGTTTTGTAATAAACAAACTACTATCGGGATATATGGACAACTACAGAATATTCCATTAGAACTATACAGATTACGTCATCCATCCATGCTGTAGTCAACGTAACGTGTATTTTGAAACAAATCTTGGCTTTCCTTTTACAGACATTCAATTTAGTTAATTATTCGTCATATTTTTAGTAGAGGCAAGCAAAACGTTTTCGCAGTTTAGGCACGGTATTTAGCAGTCATTAAAAATCATTCTTTCAAGTTATATTCGTCGACAATGTCATACTTCCTACTAATATTATGAATGCGAATGTTTGTATGGATGTTTATATTTTGTGCCCCAATCACAAGGTAACGTAAAATTTGGACGAAACTTGTACAGAGTCAGTGACCTGGAAAAGCATATTTAGTCTTTTATATAAGTACAACGCGAACCCACGGGTAGAATCTACATAGTTGTATATAAACGAAAAAATATCGTAAAAACACCTGAACATAGATAACGTTCCAGTAACTGGCTTATTAGAAGCCAATTTGTTGTCACATTACCGATTGCCCTGACGCCCGCGGGTAGTACAAACCACTTCATATAATATGTGATGATGACGGCCAATTTTGTACATTTCATGGTCTAAGGTTATACTTAAACATACTGTAACTTTTTCATCGTGCCGAACCAGATTCTGTTTTTTTTTTCATGAATTGCATAGGAACCTTATCTGTTTCTAGCGTTTGTTTTGTTATCAAATAACGAATAACTAACGTGACTTATGTCACGCATTATTTCGTACAAATCGCTAGCATAGCACGTATAAAGCATTATCATTACACAAATCATGATTTAATTACAAATGTTTATCTAAAAATGTTTTCTTAATAAGAAATATTGGTTCTTTTTATTTATTAGAGAGAGAGAGAGAGAGAGAAAAAGAACAATTTTTTACGCGGTCTCCTCTAGTGGTTTGTCAGATAGTGATAGGTGATAGCCACCGCTCTCGCTCGGACCTTGATAGTGCGCTGCGGTGATAATTCACTTATCAGTGGCGATAAGGACCCCCGCGCCATAACAAACTTCGTAGATATGGAATTTTTATACGCAACTTGTCTCAAAAGTGAACTAAAACATTTGTCTTCTGAAGTCATGTTATGTGTATGTATAGACATTCCATACAGAAAATGTTGATAGTAATCGTCTATCGACGACTTCCTAATTAGCTTGACGGCATTCGAACACTGAATATGATATGGCGGCACAATTAATGCTTAATTAATTTTCACTCAAAACGTCAGTTTATCTCGTGATCATGGCGCATGCAACTGTGCCGAAATATCGAGAAGCAGAAAAACTCATATATCATGGTAAATATCCCGTTTTGAGTGAAAATTATGTGCAAAACCATGATAGTTTTAAAAGTTATAATGCTTAATTGTTTGTTTAAAGCCATGTTCTTTATATCTGGCTTCGCAGGATTATAGTTACTGGTTCTTTTGCATGTAATTATGTTACATGCTTTCCAGGTTTTGGTATGGTGTAGTCGTCAGAATTGTTGTTTTGTGTTTTTATAAATGACTTTGTACAATCAGCTATGGTATTCATTCGTGTATACGTAAAACAAATCAACAAGTTACCAAGCAAAAGGTCATCACAGTCACCTTGCTTATCATATCGAAATGGAATCATTGTAGGAACAACTCTAGGTCATTGACATAGAGTTCAGTTTTCTCTGGGGCTGTTTCCGGCAAGTAAGGCACAGCAAAGATTTCGTTAAAGCCAGGTAGAAGTTTTTTGGCGACCTCGGACCGAAAGCAAGTTCTGAGTGTTCTTGTATGAATGCTTATTTTTTTTACACGATGGCGCTACCGTTGCCAGCGTCATTAATGTTGTTTTATCGACATTCCAATAAATTACATCGATTTAATGTTAGCGCTGTTGTTACGTTAAAAGCGATTTCAATAGGCAACAGAGCAGCGCTTGCTACAACCATAATCACTTCTTCAGTGAAGTGTTTATGGGCTCACGTGACAAGCGAATTGGCAAGAAGCAAGTTAATTAGCGTGATGTGGGCACACCACACCATCTATTAATAACCGGATAAAGTCACCAATACTTTCACTCTTCTTTTGGAACTAACAAAAGCATTTTAGACTTTGTTACTCAAACCAATATGCCACCAAAATTAGCACAAGAAACTTAGTATGCTCCGAGACTCACGGCGTCTTGTAAATTTAAACTTTATGTTTACTAACAATTTATACCTAATGGGTATGTAAGTGAGTATAAATGATTTGAGATTAAATTCCCAAGGTTTACGATTACGAATTTATTATTTGTGTGACCTAGAAGCCAAAGGATTCATAACCGCGGGAATGGGCACATTCAGGGCGGAATTGGAGTCGTGCTCTGTGTGCACAGAGGGAGATAAGAGGGTGGACGTGGACAGCGAGGTCGCGGGCTCGGCTGAGGGTACGTGTGTCGGATGCCATGAATAACTTAGCGGTGGATTTCGACATTGAATGGACAGCCTGCCGCGTTACTGGCTCCGGAAACAAAAACGCATTAACGTAAAAGAATATGCGAAAAGATCTTACGTACAAACAAACATCGACCTTGTTTTGCAAAATGAAAACGTTATTAAACTGTAAATACGTGTTCTAAATTAACTGATTAACGTATCGAGCGTATCCGGTTCGAAGGACCATAAGATGTTTGGGATTAAAGATAATTTTAAGTAAAGCTGTAGTGTACAGTCACAGTACAGTCACACAATGCTTACTAACCACATTCACGCATGTAAATGTAGTTATAGCATACAAAATCATGAGCATGTGAACAAAGGCACAACAGCGCCAGTCTAGCCTAGGCAGGCAATCACGGCCGGCACACGTATATGATACTTGGGCGGAGGCCCGATTATGGGAAAGTTACAACCATTCATAAACGGTTGAATGAGCGCAAGACGCCCGCGCAGCCGGCGAGCGCGCACCGACCCTCGACATCTGTGTCGCCACGCAGATGCCCGCATACCAGCACCAGACCTAAATAAACTACCAGGGATGAATCGAAGACGATAAGTGACGACGGCACATCGACCACCATAAAAATAGGGAGCTTTCTAGGGAGATCGAGTGTATTGAACTCCTCAACCTATCCAATGCGTCACCGCAAGGCGACGAGTAAAATTCCACTCGAAGCTACGCATAAATAATTAGACAATAAGCAGGCAAGGCAAGAAATCGGTAATTTGTATCGTGTCTCGATAGGCGGAGCGCAGAGGGAGGCGGGTGCAGGCGGCAGGCGCGCGCCGCGGAGATACGACGGCGACGCGTCAGGTGGAAGTGGCGCTCTCGGCTCGGGTGACCCTCACCCGCCACCCCACCCACCTCACACCCGCTGATCCGAGCCCCAACACAATCTGATAAAATTCGCGCCAGCTATGAACATTACGCAAAGCCACTCGACACTAAAACACGACGATAATGAATGACTTGACCGTTTGCTTCTTCGCCATGCTCGCTCGCATACAAACGCGCTTCTCGGTTTGCTATCGTGTCGCATTATCGAACGGAGTGAACCGTTTCAAAAATGTAATATGAAAGTATTTCCTCAACTCGGCGAAACTAGTCTTGCGAACGTATTACGGTTCGTGTTACGGCCAGGTGAATTTAAAATGACCTCTATGGGCCGGTGGCATCTAGCAGCCCGCTCGCCGAAAGCGTTGACATTTTGTGGGTTAGCAACTCGACTTGACTGTGCCGAGTAGCGTCGAGAATGATGCCAGGATGACTAACGGTCGAGCGTCATTACTCGTCTAAACCTAAATTGTCTTACATGAAAACATGAAAACATTACCTCAATAAATCGATTCAGTCAGTAGTAGCATCGCAATAGGGTGAATTTCGTTTGACTACCAGCGTCCAATAACGATAATCCGAATCATCACATAGTTTATGTTGGACTCGATTATAGAAATGCCTAAACCTACTGCCAGGTACCTCAAAACAACAGCGCAAGAGTTGACATCACGTAAATCACAATGATTTCGAAAGAAAAGTACATACGAGTTCTTTCATCAATGTAAAAGTGACTTACCAAGGCGAAGAAGTTTGTGTGGCAATCCTCGAGACTTGCACCGTTTGTTTGGTGATTTTGATGCGTCATGGTAGTCCGGGACACTTCATTTTCAATTCACAACACTAAATAACGAGTCCAATCTCAAAGAAACCACTCAAAATCTTAAAATCATCACCGACATTTAGTCAAGTTTTCACCTTCCAATGGCGACTGGAAAATGGCGGATAAGAAACAACAACCCAAGCCGATAGTGCTGCCACCAACGGTAAAAGGCAAAAACAAGTTTCGTTCAAAAATGGTAGCACGTCTCGTTTTACACATTAGTTTAACAATATTTCGGAACGTAATACTAGACATCATGTAAACGTACCTAATAATTATTTTCACACTATTGCTTTACTGTGCTCTTCCTAGATGCAGAAGCAGCAGCAAGCAAATAAAACTTGATGATAAGCACCTGTACTCATGCTGTTATTATTTATCATGTAATGATAACTTTAGATTTATTTTTGCATAGTCCATATTTGATTACACGGCTATCATTATCATTATAACTGTATAGTTAATAAAGTTTTTTAAACTTACACGATTAGAACACATTATTATAAATATTTACGGGTATTTATCGTGACCACGACAGCGAAACGCGATAAATACCCGTAAATATTTATAATAATGTATAGTTAATATTATCAAAGATGGGTTATCTTAGGGTATTCTTCTTCATCTACGTGTGACATATGATGACAATATCGCCAATGTCAAATGTTTACATTGTTTAGAGAAGACGTCGCAAAATCGTATGTTGTCGTTCGTCGTTGTTATTCTATGTATAAAAATGTGTGTCTCTTTAATAAATAGTTAAACGGCAATGATATTACAGAATACTCTGTTATATCATTGTTAAACGGATTATTTTATGCTCGAATCACAAGGAAACAAAACTTTCATTTCAATTATTCATACCCGAGTCAATAACTCTAGCTTTATTTTAATAAATCATACAAAGTAAACCTGAAATAACTCGGGGAAAAATAAATAATATATGAGCACAATGTTTACTCCGCAAAGATTATAGAGTTTTTTTGCACGATTTCGTGGATTTAAAAAAAAAAAAAGTTTTGGCAAATTAAAAATAAGAATCGAATAGAAAATTATTTATTGCACAGCACAAATACATTGGACTGTTATAAAAACAATTTTTAGCTACATGGTAGTACAACGGGCGGTCTTATCGCTAGATAGCGGTCTCTGCCATTTTCTCTGATCACTGAATTAAACATTTCCAGTTTAACCAGGATTCAGGTGTTTGATACCTGTCAGTATACTTTGTTAATTATTGTAAATCTGTTATTGGCTGTCGATTATAAATTTGTGTTTTGTATAGGTACCTATACCACTTTTAAGAGATGTATTTTGTACAACAATAAAAAAAAACAGTGTGCGTCTCGCTAGCGTTAGGGTTAGGGTTAGAGTGAGAGAGGAGGATCCTGCCTACCGCTGCCATATGCGTGAGAGAAAGGGAAGTCAGACATACTGGCACCGTAACTCGTTACGTAATGAAGCAACTTACCTTCCCCTATGAAGTTATTACTTCAAAAAAATAGCTAAATAGGTTAATACCGTAGTTTAAACATTTTTGAGAAAATTTCAAATACTTTAGGGAAAAATCCTGTAGGGTAATTTTGCAAATCATATCTGGAGACCCCAGGTTGTCAATGTCAGTGTAAAAAAAAACTTCTTGAGAAAAAAATAAACTTTTGTTGAATGTGTGAATGAAATCAAACCAAACCAGCAGTAATTCCAAAGATAATACAATTATACATAATTATTTCTTATATACAACTTCATTTAAAAAATGCTACGAAACGTGATATCGTCTTTACAAAAAACAAATTTTCAGGTTACCATCTTACATTTATTATTAAATTATTTTATGCAATGCCGCCAATGTCTTGAGGACGCAGCGCTTTGGCAGTGATCTGGATCAGTTGAGCTATAGTATAGATCATTTTAAACGGTCCTTGGATAACTAAATGTTTTCCATGTATTTTATATTATTCTGTAGGTACTTACATTTGAAAGTATTTATCTTATGTACATATTTGCATTATGTATTCACTTTTGTTTTACCAATTCAATGTATTAAATTCTTACTTAATTACAGGTAATTTCAGTCAGAA
Organism: Lampropteryx suffumata; assembly: GCA_948098915.1. Lineage (NCBI taxonomy): Eukaryota > Metazoa > Arthropoda > Insecta > Lepidoptera > Geometridae > Lampropteryx > Lampropteryx suffumata. The sequence goes on along the minus strand of OX402546.1, from coordinate 2,098,722 downwards.
ATGTTCAAAAGAAATTTCCTAAAGTTGACAAAAAGATGCAAGCTGCTGCAGAATCCCTGGCATCAAGAGGGTTAGTTTTAATTCCAACAAGATTATTCCCTTTATATTCAACTTAAACTGACAATAAAACCATTCCAGGTTCCTAAGGCCCACCCAATCATGGGACCCTCCCGCTGCTATTGAGGACACTGTCACTAAAATATGTGAGGGTAATGGATTGAAACATAATTCAGAGTTCCAAGATCTTGTTGTGAAGTTTGCTGTTCTCAATGCTTGCTATGAGGAAACTGGATATGGTGTGCCTAACTCTCTTATGCACACTATTGAGACTGTTGGTGAGTGTTATAGTACCATTAATGTTAGCCAATTCCCTTATAATTTTATTGAATTATAGGACTTTACTTGTCTAATAACCATGGTTAAGAAATTGAAGACTTTGGTGTACTTACTTAAGCCAAATTGGGGATGTGGTATGAGGGATGTATTAACCAACATGCATGTATGAGGAATGTGATGATAGTAAATGAATTATCTCAGGAACATAGCAAGTGAAAATCTGTATTCTCTACCCTGTCGGGAAACGGTGTGATTATGTATGTGAAGTATGAATGTAAATATATCAGAAAAGTTATTAATGTAAAGAATGTATTATGCTCAAGAGAGTAATCCTAGACATTTCAGATCACTAGTTGCTAAGTTGTTTGAGGATGTCTAATGAACCCTCATCTGCTGATGTAGTCTGCTTGGTACTGAAAAAGATATCATCAAATCTAATGTATCATTTTTGGCTTCAGATGATCTGAAGTGGTTTTACATGACCCCAGTTGATACGAAGACACCATTTGATGCGTTAACGAAAATGGAGCTACCCAAAAATATGCATGTACAAGAGAATTATGTGCGATTCAATCCTGGTAAGAATCTATCTTTCTTTTATCAGCTCAGTCAGTACTAACTCTCCCTTCTGCACTGTAAGTTGTGGGTTGAATTTCCTCCCAGATGAAACTTTTATATGATGAATTTGTTTTGTAGCTGTTTTTTCTGTGTCTGGGTTATAATGTATCAAAAGTATGTATTTACAACTAATATTAAGTATTATATCAATCATCTGGTTCTCGTAGTACAAGCTTGGTTTAGTTTGGGTGTAGATAGTGCTGTGTGAGTTGTCTAGCAATATTTATTTTATTGTTTAAGTATCTTTTATTTTTAGCACCTGTCAAAATATGTAGCTATGCCTGTTTTACCCTTTTCCACCACCATTGAAACACCATCCCAGTCTGATTCTGCTACCCCAGGACTTAAAAATTAAATTAATTACAATGGCATTCAAAAAAATATGCATCATGAAACATGTATTTGGAACCAACAAATGTACATGTTATAATAATAATTGAGCCAAAATGAAAATGTATAAACCCTAGGTTTATAAATTTTCATTTTAAAATCAACACCTGTTTTGTTGAATCGGTCATTGTTTTTTGTACTATTTGTGGACAAACATTTTAGCTTGCAAAAAGTGCTTGTTAGACTATTTTAAAAATACATATTTTCTAATTTTTATATCTTCCTGAGACCCCTATGAATATTGAACATTTTATATTTCAGAAAAAGACACCCTGTTCAATGGAGTATCAGCATTCCCCAAGAGCTCAACCATAGTGTCAGGTCTGAAGTCAAGAAAAAAGTATGAAGGGTACTCTGCCAAGAGATCATGGCCTTGAACTGGATATATTTTATTTATGTTCGAATGTTGTTTATTTTAGTTAAATAGTAAAATTTTGATAAGTAAGTGTTAAGTTTTATTCTTCCTCATACAATGTTAAACTACAAGCTATCAACAACTTATACAAAAGCTATAAACTCAAGACTGATTTACATTGAGTGGCCTCACAGCTCAGGTAGTAGTAACTTTACCTTCTGCAATAAAGGTTGTGGTTTCGATTCCCCTCCCTGTACAAAAAACTGTGTGATGAACATAGATGTTTTTTCTGTCTAGGTAATATTACCTATGGTATCATACATTTATAAAGCATATCTTTATATATACGAGTATTTCAGTATTCTATCAGTCATCTGGTTCTCATAGCTATGCTTAATTTGATCTGAGAATTGTCCAATAAAAAAATATTCTCTTGACAAGATGGAATTAAGAGCGCTATTACAAAAATATGCGCAGTTGCAAGGTTTTCGTCGTTTAAATATTATACATTACCTTAAAGTCTATACCTAACTATTACATAAATAATATCCTTTATTTCATCTTCTTGAATAATAATAGAGCAAATTTTAGAAATTTTACTTATTTGTTTAGTAATCATCATTCTCCTGGTGCTTGTTTCGGCAAAAACACACAGAGACCCGATTTTAGAGCTCTAATTAGCAAATTCTGTTGACTATAAACCACAAAAAAAATTGTATGGCACTAAAAACATCCTGTTCTTTCATAATAATAGAATAGATTTTTATTGTTAACCACGTAAACAAAGAAAACAAAATGATCTTCAATTTGTTTCGATGAAAAAGGCTTTGAAAAAAGTCTGAATATCTCCCGAGTTAAACACCACATCGACAAAATATTGATACCAAAATAAAATTCAACATTTACTTAAACTATGTACTGTATTTTTTTTTATTTTAAAACAATGCTATTATTTTTAATTTACTAAATAAAACTAGACGCACCGATGCCGCAAAATCAGTATCAATCAGTACCGCGAGACCGCGAGCGCTTGCTACGGGCGGACCTGCGTTGGTTGATTTCGCGCGCATGTGTGTGTCGTAGCGCGTAAGCGCTGCTGTTGGGTGCGTGCTAAGCTTAGTTGTAAACTAGGACCGCAGGGTTTTGATCGTTGTGAGTATCCGTTCATATAGTCTCAATGTTTCTTAAGTTTATATAAATTGTTTACTTATTTCAATGATTCCCAATTCCTAAAAAAAGTTATTTTGATTCTAGTTGTGTATTATGACGAGACGAAATGGGAAAAAATATACCTATATAAGTACCAATGTGTCAGTAAACGTAAAAGACGTAACATTGAATCTCTCATGAGCTAGATAAATCGGGTATTATTTTCGTTTTGATAGACTTATTTAATCAAAAGATGAATCATGCTGGACCGTGCCCTGCCCGAGGCCCAGACGAGGCTAGGATTCAAAACTTCACGAACATTTTATATGATGCAATGTGGCCTGTTTATTGACTCAAATCACTGTTACTTGAAGGCTCGAAACGTCAAATTCGTCAAACGAATGATTGAAATTACGCCGAAAACTGATAGACATTGATTGTAATTAGAGTTCCATAATCGCCCTACTGATTTCTTATACAGTGAAGGTCTTGTAGAAGTGAAATGTCCGATTTCTGCTTTTAAAATGGACTTTGAATAAGACGTGCGCACAAAGATAGTTAAAGGAATTATTATGCAATTATGTTACATCGTCAGTCCAGTGGTCAACTCACCAAACTGCCTTTTTGGCGTTTTTCACTTTTTGATGGGCATGGTAATGGTTAGGCCAAAAGCACAATGTGGTAAAATGTCATATCTGTAGCATTAAAAATGACGAATCTATCACCAGTTTATCTGCACAGAATTCACTTGTTGTAATTGTCAACTATTCTATGTGCCCGATTGTTCAGTTTACCATGGCAGAATCCTACAAAAGCACATTTAACCACATAAGTCAACTAGTTTATGTGGCAGTTTGGCTAATCTACCTTGCTCAAGTTTTATGCTAACGTAGTAGTTTGGCTCATATAGGTACCTACTTAATGTGCATTAATGTGTATTGACTAGCCAAAATAGTAGTTTTACTAGTTTATCATCGTTTAATAAGTAATTCGGCTGATTTAAGTGCATTATTGTGCATTTACTATTTTTTTCCTTGCACTTTATAAAACCTATAAAACCATAAAATCAACTGCCGGTAACTTTCATTTATTTTATTTATTAATAAAACTTACGTTCTAAGTTAGTTTATGTTATAAAATTGGGGCCTATTCTATTATGATTGCCTGTTATTAATTAATTTTAATAAGTAGGTTAAAGAAAATATTTATGCTGCCAAAAATCAAGCAACTGTCTACTCATTTGAACTCTCCTCTCCAACATCAGGCTCTAGAAGAGCATCACGTACAGCTTCCGAACAAGAAAGCTCATCGTTTTAACAGTCTCGATATTTGTAAATCTGTGCAGAGTTTTAAAAAATCCTGTTTTTTATTGTTTTGAAATATTTATCCTTTCTGTGTAGACTTTTGTATAGGGTTAGTTATCGTTTTCCCTCATCTCTTCTCTAAAGCACAATTTTTTGTGTCATAATATGTGGGCTTCTCCCACATTATGTATATTACTTACATTCACTTAGATACATAACCAACATAAGATTAACATAACATACATAACTAATTAAATATAAAGGTAGGTATATTTAGGTACCCTTACACTTTATCGTGTCGTGGAGCGTGTAACCGCTGGTCGTTGTCCATTCGTTCAATGGAACCAAGCTCTCGGTGCTTGACGTCACGAGTGGCACGATAACCTGCTCCAGCGCAAACGTGCCTCCCTGGTCTCGCCAGTCCGATCCTAGCTCTGACGTTGAACGCACGCCGCTCGCGCCTAGCGCCTCTGCCTATCGTTCACGTTACGCGATTACGAACATCCATGATTTATTTCTATCACGCTTCTCATGCTTCTATCTTCTGTTTCTGTGGTCAGTCTTCCTTCTAATCTATCAATCCTGTGGTGCTTTAATAAACAGTGAACCTAATAAAATCAAGTGAGTTGAACATTATTTACGGCGATACTTCCCGCTTTTACCCAGCGAAAGGCGCCGTATACCTACATTCTATAAATATGTTTTAACAAAAATGGTGTCTGGCGCATTATTTCTGTATTCAACCCAGACAGCATTATAAAGGCCTATCTTGGCTCCATCACCTGCAACATGGGCCTGATATTGTTTTTTGACTTCCCTCATTGACTGATCTTCTATATTTTCAGACGGAAGTGAGATTGTATCGTCCTCTTGTTGTGGGATGATCGCTGCGTTTTCATTTTCAATAAAACAGGTAAAATGATCCCCTATCATAAAGGCAGATTAACTACGTATATTAATTACTTACTATTACAGCTGTTTCATCTGTTTTATTAATACGGAGTTTAAAATATAAATATAATTACCCCCATCACTGCACCCTTACGTCTCTTGTTTGATTGATGCGCATATCCCTATTCAGGAGTGCAAAAATCAGCAGATTGGTGAAGAAAAAGTTTTTATGCCGAAATAAAGTTTTAAAGGTGAAAAATGAATAGCAACCGCTTATAGATGTAACGATGTATTAAAGATGTAATATAAATGAGAGTGACTAGTGTTTCTGTCTCGTTATTAATGTCGCCAGATGACCGAAATGCACTGATTGAGGATGATTTATTTATAGGTGATGAAAATGATATGAGGGAAAACGATAACTAACCCTAAACAAAAGTCTACACAGAAAGGATACATATATAACAAAAAAAAACATGGTTTGTTTAAAACTCTGCACAGATTTACAAATATCGAGACTGTTTTTACGATGAACTTTCTTGTTCGAAGGCTGTACGTGACGCTCTTCTAGAGCCTGATGTTGGAGAGACGAGATCAAATGAGTAGACAGTTACTTGATTTTTAACACCATATTTTCTTTAAGCTACTTTTTAAAAATTATTAAAAACAGGAAATCATAATAGAATAGGTAGCTTTCCTAAAATATCTAAAAATCTTTATTCTAAAAATGTTGGCCCCAATTTTATAACATAAACTAACTCAGATTGTAAGTGTCATAGTTTAATTAATATATAAAATAAATGAAAGTTACCGCCTGGTTATTTTATGGATTTATAGGTATTATAAAGTCCTTTAGCCTACATTAGCAAAGGATGACAGTAATTTGTTTGTACCTTCTACATGTTGGCTTGTTTACTATTATTAAATGCATTTTCTTGAAGTGTTACACCACAGTATACTCGTCTAATTACCACATTGGATATTTTACCTCATTACATCTAAATATCTACCTATTAAAACTAACCATGATAACTTGCCAATCTGCGATAACTTCGATATTATTAATATTCTAGCAATTTGATAAATACTACCTTATAGATATTTACCTATAGCTAATATACTGTCACAATTTAAAAACCTATCTATAACACCTGATTTACAGCAGTGACTTGAACTTTGTTTTCGCTCTCCTGAAAAATCTTGAATTTTTAGTTTGACGAATTGAGTATTGGACCGACGACATGTGCAACAATAATTCAAAACCATGACTGGTTTTACCAAATACAAGGCCAGTTTTATATTACAAATAAAAATATTTGTATACTTGACATACCTATGGATTAGCCCAGATCACCCTGTAAAAGTTATGAAGATACGAGTGTATATAGAGAAAATAAAATGGCAAGAAAAGATGCTACCGGAGTTGCAGGCGTTTTTCGAAAGATGTGTGCTCCCTGAAATTATTGACTCGAGGAACGCTTGGTCAATGCCATTGCGCGAAATATATTTCTAACTAGCTGTTTCATCCAAACGCTGCTAGTGATCCAATAATTGTAAGCGAAAATGTGTTATTCATTCCACCCCTAATCGCAAAAGAAGAATGGTTGTAATGTATAAATATAAATAAAATATGTTGTTAGCAAAGAAATCTATTATTCCTGTACTTACACCTGATCGATACAATACATCTTAAGTAAAACGCTGATAAGAACATTATAGTGTTACCACAGAATAACTAATAGGTATTAACCACTAAGACGTACCACCTGGAGCTTCTAATTTAAATAATGGGCGCTAATTTTATTATCCACAAACATTGTTTGAGCTATAGGGTAGCAGAAATCTCTTTATTTACCGAACTATTAGTCGTAAAACACGTAATCATAAGCTTTACGCACACAATTGCGCATGTATAAAGACGACGTTTGTATTTCGTTTATAGTATCTGTGTAGTAGTAAGAACTCGGCCTTTATTTGGAAAAGTGGTCTAGTGTCTCCGGGGCGTGCTAAGGATCAAGACCGTTTAGTCGACTCGTTTGCAGCGCAGTACCTGCCTCACATACACAGAATACAATAATAGTAGTAGCAGCCAGAAATACCAAACTTTGCGCTGAGTCAAAATGTGATAGCGCTCTTATGTGGCTTACAATGGTAACTATTAGTCTATGCTATGGCGGTTAGGCCGATTTAGACCTAACTTTAACGTTCCATTCCAATGGATGTTTGATTACCTATATATTTTATACAATATTCCTCAGGAATATGTTTTGGATGAGGCATCTGAGGTTGAAATTATGGCATTGGCTCGCAGTATGACAAAATTTTGAACGAAATGTTTTGATGACATTGACGCATGTAACTTGTTTAGTAGTGATGTCGCGATTTTTACGATTCATTACGACACGACCACGACGCCGACGTCGTAACGTCCCACGATGCGGTGTCGTATCGTGTGTTACTCTTTCTCTAATCGTGATTTAGACGAATTAAATTCTAAAACAGCACACTGTAGGCACAACTGATGCGTTCTCCTTCTCTATGTCCCTTTCTCTTTTTCGTCACACACGCATACACCGTTGGCTGACAGTACCAACCACTTGGAAAATGGGTTGGTACATGGACAGCCAACTCTGCCAAAATCAAATAGCACGCACTTCCCCAGCTTTCAGTTACACACTTCCTTCCCATTTCACACACATTGCACAAATTGTAGGAAAGCAAAGAGAAAGATGCAATAGGTATATCAATAATATCATAAATCAATGTCATTGCTAAAGACTTTGTCAATTGCTTGTTCATCAAACTATTTATTTGCAAGATGTTTGAAGGAAGACTGTCTGTTTAATCGAACCGACATATCTCAATTTGTAAATTTTTTGAATGCCGGATCTTTCACTCACCATCAGCTAGCCCCAAAGTAAGTAGAGCTTGTTTTATGGGTACCTACTACATGACTGGTATAGTAGGTATACTACATAAATACATTTTTAAGTAGGATATTAGTTTACTTTTTAACATACATATTATATATACAAATACTTGCAGAATAGACAAACATTTGTCACGTGGCGGGAATCGAACCAGCAATCTTCTGCGTCACAGAGGTAGTCGCCACTTCAATATATGTATATAATAACCTATGTATGTAATAACCTACCTATAGTTTTGTTTGGAATCGTATCCGCAACAAACACTTCTCTCGCTCGATCTGTCCGCTGTCGACCGACTGTCGATGAATGGGGGTTACATTACTTACACGGTACACCGTTCGTATGTACAGGGAATCGCGGATGGACAATGTTTATTTTTATTTCATTCAATAAATAAAATGAAAAACGTGTGAAAGATAAGATAAAGCTAAAGAGAAACAGCTTATAAATGCAAAATCCCAATCGAAATGATATAAACGCCCAAATATGCACGTATTGTTGTTGTTATGTTTGATTTTTGCGGCTATTTATTCATGCGTTTCATGGTGAGTGTTAAACTAGAATGTTGACCGATATTAAGTTGTGCTTGTTATGATTGTGTTCATTAATTATTTCACTTGACTTGACCGTGTCATTGAATGTAAACAACCCTTACCTAACTCCAGACCCTGAGTGTGACTCGAGAAATGAGAACGTATAATCTATCGCTAATTGCAAATAACATAGGTTTATAGTTGCTGTATTTTATGTTTAGGTTGTTGCCGACCGTGCTGGCATGGCTGTTTATGAGAAAGTTTCATATCAAGCTCAAAATCGGTAGAATTGCGGTGCCAAAACTAATACTAAAGGATGTAACTCTTTCTAAGGACAGATATTTCATAGTAAGTATCTATTGTATTGTGTTTATACTGTGTTCAAAATATATCAGGTCAACCATTTCATGAATGCCAGATTCCTATATAATAATATGTTATTAGCATAGCACTAATCCGTTGAATTTTATATAGAAATCAGAAAATACAGCTTCCTTCCTCGCAATATTTAATAAATAAAGCCAGACATTTCACACAGCATCTGGCCCCAAAGTAAGCGGAGCTTGTGTTATATAAGAAATAAGTATGTCTGATATATTCAGTAGGTAGGTATATATTTTAGTAAATTCATATATATTATACCTAGACCCCAGACAAATACTTCCGGATCATACAAGTATTTGAACTGCAGCAAGAATCTAACCTGTAATTTTCTATCCTCTTTTTGTAGCATATAGAAGAGATATCATTTCAAAGCAGTTGCTTCAACTCTGAAATCAATAAGCTTGTGTCAGTGGTCATAAAAGGCATTCATGTGAACAACAATGTTGAGGAAAAGAGAAGTGTTGTGGTGGAAACCATACTCAAGCCACTCCTGTCCAAGCAGAACTCCATGTCAAGAGAAGGGATGGAAGACATGGCTTCTGGAGTCAGGGATTTCGTAGCAAGTCTTGCAAAACAGAAAATGCTGGACTTTAGAGATACAAAACTTCCCCATAGTTTGATTATGTTTGCTCAGGTAATATAGTGTTATTTTACAAATAAAATAATACTCATTAAATTAAAATACTATCTACCAGTCGATTGCAGATACTGTCTATAGTATTATCTACCTTATTAGATATTATCTAGTAATTAGGTTTCACTATTAATCACACAATTGCTAATGTGTTGTTTAAATCTGTTGCCACTTTTATTCATAGACATTAAAGTTTCCTATAAAACGAAATTCCTAACAAAAAGGCATGCTTACATTAACTATAATTTAATTTCCAGTTCATGGGAGTCCACATATTTGATGCGAGCATCACCCTGAACAATAGGTCTTCTGAGCCATACTTCATCAATGCAACAGCTCGTGAGATCCACGCTGATGGAGCCGCGGGGGGTCCAGCGCGAGCTCTTGTCTTCTCCATCAAAGTTGTGGAGGGGAGGGCGATGGTCGTCCGGGGAGGGGATAGCCTGGGAGAGGCAGAGTGTAGCTTCGTTATTGAAGGGACAGTGAAGGCTGATGGACCTCTCAATGTTGAGGTACCTACCTAGTTCAACCTAACCTACTAATATTATAACAAGTTTGTGAAGATGTTGATAAATTAAAATCAGTTTTATTTAATACCATCACAAGAATCACTTTGAATCGACATGCATGAGTGAATTTAGATCCTAACATCCAATCCAAACATTGATTGACAATAGAAAGACAAGGACATAAGATACTTTAACACTACGCTAGATAATTATGTAATAGAGGGGTCTGTTATTTGGAATAGCACAAAGGCTACTTTTTATGTTGGTACCAATTGTGTGAAACTGAAGAGGCATCGGGCAGAAGCTAGTGTTATATAACAGTGGGTGAATCGAAGCTGCTGCCATCTGCATTGTAAAAGCTGATGATGATTATTTTGGATGTTTATGTATTATCATCATAGTTGTTTATGTATTTATGGAGCTTTGGCTAATATTTAGAGACGAAATCTGTACTAAGCACACGCTTCCTGCACTCAATTTTGACAATCGGATGCCCAAGTTCATGCTTTCCTTCTATTGTATTTCTTTATTATTTCCTGTATGACATAAGTATTATTATTATTATTACGTATACATTAAATATTTTTTTTCCTTATTATTTTATTATTCTATATTATTATGTTTCTTTATGTTATTATGTTTCCAAGTGCATATCCATACCGCTCCAAAGTCGGTGGGGATGCCAAAAAAGTGGATTACCACTAGGCAGCGTGCTAGCACCCACACTCTTTAACATTTACACAAATGATCAACCTCCTACCCCCCATATTCCGAGGTATGCGGATTATCTGGCGTATCCCGCTCATACTTTCAGTTTCGAGGAAGCTGAGGTACACCTAACCTTGAACATCTAGGTGCATACAAATTACTCTAAGACAATATCTTCAGTATTTAATCTACGGAAATTATTCCCATCATATCGTCTTCTCAACCTGAGGTGGTACGATACAGATATCAAGCACTGCAGTAAGGCACTGCACCAATTTAACATGGAGTTACTTTGGATAGAACGCTCGGCTTCAAATCCCATTGTCAAAAAACCCGAAAGTTAACTCCCGAAATAACCTTCTCACAAGCTTACTTTCACATCTTGGGGAGCCTCTCTATCATTCCTCTGTAGCTTCGGTCTTGCCTTCCGCTTTTCTGCTGGGGAGTACGCATGCCTAGTGTGGCATCGCTCAATACATGCTAGAGACGAGACGTTTATCTTAATGAGACCTGCAGGATAGTGACGGGCAGCCTAAAGCCAACTCCACTAAACATGCTGTACCCTCTAGCTGAAATAGCCCTTTCTGGCATTCGATGCGCTTACATTGAACCTACACAATCTGTAACATCTTTTCAGACATATAATTAGGATAGGAAATAATTATACCTTGACTTCTGTATGTTAGTGATGTGATAAGTTCCCGGCTGTGAAGGCCACCACGGCTAGCTAATGATTATACGAGAAGTAGCATAACCTTGTAAAGCTAATACTATTTGCTAATTTACTGCTGCCTCGTAGACTTTAGGACTACTGTCTACCAAAGCAGAAAACAGATGATGCTTGATATTTATATACCGATGGAGACGTGACAAACCACTTGCTCTAACTAACTCTAGTCTTCTAAACCTTCCCATCTTGGGGTTTAGGTAAGGGCCTCGACATCTTTGTCATTACCCTGGCTTCAACTCGCAGGGGCGACTGCCCCTGGGTCAGTGGGTCTCGTTGCGTTCTGCAACGGTACGCTGCCATCTTGGCGTTAGCGGTGGCCTTCAAGGGGGTTTAGCGCTTCCGGTTACCGGTGCGCAGGAGGTGGGCGCAAAGCGCGCCCCTACCCATATTGGAGCCTCTTTAAGGTGGCCAGTCCTCGCACCGCTGCCTCCTGGGGGTTCCTTCCAGCGGCGATGGTAGCCAAGAGTTCCATTAGGATCGCGAGTATGACTGTCGCGATCCCGGCGTCACCCGGCATGTTTGGCCCGGCCGCGGGTACCGTAGGTGCGCTGGCGGCTGGGTGGTATTCTGGTGGGGCAGGGGGGGGCGCGTTGGGCCTGCGGCTTGTTCCCCGCTGTGGTAGTGGTTGTGTTTGTGTTTGTTGTTCAACTGCGCGTGCTAACAGCACAGTCGGTATGAGGACACTCTTTTTGAGTGAGGCTGTCGCGCTTGCTCCAGAGGGTGGTGTGCGCGGGATTTCTTGGGCTGTCTCAAATGTTCCGGCTTTCACGGGCACTGGCTTCGATGTAGGTCCTTCCTGGACCGGGTTCGGAGTGGAAGAGGTCACTGGTCTCCTCTTCCTTCCCCTAGCCCTTTCCTTCCTCTTCCGGGTTGGGAGTTGGGCTCCCCGTTCGGTGGGTCCGTTGGCTGCTGTGTGAGTTCCGCTTGGTGCGGGTACTTGGCGGCTAGGTGGGGGATTGGCTGGGCCCTCGGACGCTCGGGCAGCAGCTGGGCGGCCGGGTGCTGGGTCCCGCCCTCCTGGGCGGGTGGCTGGTGAGGTTTCGCGGCCTCTGGCGGGAGTTGATGTTGGTTGCGGGGGCGGAACCCGCACCCCTCGCTTGCGTGCCTCACGTCGGTAGACTGGGCAGCGGCGATCGTTGGCTGTGTGTGCACTGTCGCAGTTTGCACAGTTGGGCTTGTCGGTGACGGGCCGCGCGCAGTCCGCCGCGAAGTGCTGCCCTCCGCAGCGGACGCAGCGCTGTTGGCGGTGGCAGTTCGCAGAGGCGTGGCCGAAGGCTTGGCATCGGTGGCACTGCGCTACGCGGTTGGCCGCGCCGCGCCAGTGCTCGATGCGAACCCCCGGCATGAACATAATCTCTGTTATGCGATACAGCCGCGCCAGCTCGTCCAACGTAAGGTGCTCCAGTTGTGCGTGGAATAGGCACCCGGCGCGGCCCTTTTGTGCTCGGATTTGACGGACGAACTTTACTGGAAAGTTCAAATCCGAGAGGGCCGCCATGATGTCCTCGGGTGCTGTGTCGGCTGGGAGGCCGCGGATGGCAACTTTTGTAGGTAGCTCTGTTGGGACGCTATAGGAGTACCAGCTGATTGCTGGGTCCTCCTTCATAGCGTCCACGAGGTGTCTCTGGATCACCCTGTATTCCTCCGGTGAGCGCGGGGTGAAGCGAACCCCCTTGCCTAGGGGGCGAGCGTTCGCAGAGTATCCAAGCTTAAAGCGGATCGTGGCGAAATGCGCCGTCCAGTTCGGCAGGCACTCCACCACGATCGGCGGGTAAGCTTTGGTGGCTTTCTGGGGTGGGGCGGGGGGCAGGGGGGAATCCCCTTCCTCGGCGGTTGGTGGCGGGGCGCCTGTTGTAGGCGGGCGCGGGCTCAGTGGGGAGCGGGGGCGCGGGGGGGCTGCGGCCGCGGACGCGTATGACGCGCGTGGCGCGGGCGATGGCATGGACATCATCGGTGGTGGTTCTTCGATGCCCGCGTAGGAGGTGGAGTCCTCGTCAGAACTCACCTCGACATCGCGGGCATCCATGCAGACAGAGTAGCTGCTTGCGGCACTGTCGGCGCGTATCGCCCGGCAGCCGGAAGGGCCAGGGAGCGCGCCGTGCATAGTGTCGCGGGGCGGTGAAGGGGACTCGGGTTGCGGCAGCCGGATGACCGCTGTGGTCCCTCGGCGCAACGGGATCGGCGAGTGCTTCGCTATGGAGGTAGTCTCTGGAGGCGAGTTCTTTAGTCTCAGCCTCTTTTCGTCGCCCTGGATCTCCTCGCCTGAGGAGTCCCGGCGACGGGGCATTACTGCCCTTTCCCCCGTCAAGCGACCGGTTTCGGCCCGGGGCGGAATCTCAGTTCCGCTGCCGGCGAGTCCCAGGCTCGTTGGGGGTTGAGGTGCAGCTTCTGCTGCTGGCGGCATTGGTGACCAGAGCCGCAGCGCTCCTTCTGGCAGCACTACGGACCGCTCAGGGTTGAGCATGTCTCGCGCAGTGATAGCCCGGTCCAGAAGTGGCACGCGGCGGCGGTCCAACCGTTTCGTTGGATATGGATGTCTCGGCATCCTGGGTGGCGTAGGTAGATCGGTTGGGCAGTTCGGAGTCAGGTGGGTTGCGGGCGGTGATGCTGAGTGCCACTACGCGGGATGTTTTCTCATAAAACACCGGGTAGTGGCTGTAGCACGGTAGGGAGACCGAAAACGGAAGGCAGCTCGTGAAAGCGCACCCGGGTGCTCGCGACTGGCCGATGGGGGGACTCACCCGCTACCGTGCCGTGGGGGCACAGAGCGGGGATCACGCGCAGACCACCGGGGGTCAGGAGGAACGAGGGGCACTTCGCGGGGGGTTCGCACTTCACAGGACTTCTAGTGGCGCTAGTGTCGACTGTGGAGGCGTGGCTTGTGTCGAGACTAGTGACCACTTGCTCATAGATGACGAGAAAGATAATCGAGTCAGGCGTGACCTTGCGGAAATTCATTACAAAATATTGAATAGTATTCTAATAAGTTAGAGCCAAAAGCAATCGACACGCAATGTTTCGCCTGTTACAGTGCAGCTGCAGTGTCCCACAAAACAGCACGTCAGCAAAGTAGCTCATTTGATCTTTACGAATGATGCTGTTTGCGGTGTTGGCGTTTCTTCATTCCTGAGGACGCCCCGTTTCGAGTTTCTTTTGGGTCTAACTCATTAGATTATATTATTCAATTCAAAACCTTTACCCGGCACGTATTGAATGTATGGAGTACGCATGTAAACATACAAAACAAAATCGCCCAGGCCCATGTTTCCACTAAGATCTTCGCTTGCTCGATCATATAAAGATTTGTTGACTTTTCAGAAAATCCATGCAACAATAACCAATACAGTGATATCATTCCAAGAAGAGTTGTACTATTTTATACAGAAACACAAGGTACTGAAGAAACATGTTAAGCCATGTTCGGATATGGAAGACCAGTTTGCGGCTCTCATACCCAGACTCTCACCTGTCATACCAAAGGTAATCTAGGCTTCATTGTGAAGAACAGGAGTGAATTCACCTTTTACAGTTAAAAAGATCGTAAAATTCGAAGTTGTGTGGCACTGGAGGCACCGACACTGTTTCGATTCATCTAGAGAATCTTCATCTGGGTGAGTTTGTCCGCGGTCCGTGAGTTGCCGCTCGTGTTCACGGTCCGCACTGAACCGTGTCAGTGTCTCCATCGACAAAATAATACGTGAGCAAAATCCGTGTTTAACAAAATGTATAATACACCTCACGAAAGTTTTAAGTGTATCATCTTGTAGTTTTAGTAGTTAACAAGAATTTACCGCGTTTCGGTTGTATTGTAACAACTGACTCTATGCCCGTTCACTAATAAAATAATATGAATTCGGTTCGCGAAACAGTGTGTAATCGATTAGTATTTTTATAAGCGGCAATAGGCCTACACCTGTCATGTAGATATCCCCAAAAATAATTAGAGACCAATGTGGTGTCTACCAAGCACGCATTACAGTCCTGAGCATTTTTTAATTTTAGTCATTGTAGGAATTGGAAAATTATTTGACTCATCCTCATCATCCATAACCAGATTTCAACAAGTACTGAGTAAACCCCCTTTGTTCGTACCATCCACCTCGATTCTGCGCTAGTCTCAACCGGCCTCTATCGGCCTGCGCTTTTGATTATGTCGCCCACCCCTTTTGCTGCCGGGTCGAGGTCGGGTGTTTATAACTAAACATTCTGTGATCAAACTTTTAAATAGATTCTCGCATTGTAAGAACTTTCTCATACAATCTTAAACCTCTCTTTTTGCCTCTCTTTTAAAATTACTTTGAAAAACCCTGAAAGAGCATATGTTTGTGTTTAATGTATCAAAATCAAGTTTCAGCCTTGCACCACGCGTTATAAAATTCCCATACAAATTTTAAGCTGTTTTTACCCTTTTAGGGACAAAACATATCAGCAAGTGACTTCAATAATAAGCTTTTCTAAAATAAAAGTCTCATCCAAATTGGTCCAGTACTTCTTACGCCGATCCTGCAGACAAACAGAAATTCTAAAATCGTGTTCTACTAATATTTTTAGGTACCTAAACCTTTTTCATAAAAATATTTTCATGGATGTTTGTTATCGCGCAATAATGGCTGGTCCAATTAGGATGAAACTTGGTATAGATATAGATTTGGACCTGTAATTAGCCTCGGACAGCAACTAAACGACTGGACGGATCTTGATGAAATTTGGTACAGAGATATATTGTATCCTGGGGACGGAAATATGCTACTTGTTATGTAAGTATGGTAGGTACCACGCGTGTGAAGCTGCAAGCAGCAAGTAGTGAAGTATGAAATGTATAATCGAATTATGCTTTTCAGATCTTTAGCCTAAGAATAGATGCCACAAGAATTGGATGTTCCAGTAAAAGTACAAACACTAACTTCGCAATGTCACTACAGAGTTTACAAGTGAGTATTTTTCTCAAAAAAAGAATAAAATGTATGTTTTTCTAAACTGGCCAGTAGCTTTAGTGAGACCGAGACTGAGTTAATCGTAGCCAATTTTTATTAACGTTTGAGTTCATAAAAATTTACTACATTTTATTTTTGATTGTTTCGGATTTCCTTAAAATCCTTAGGAAGAAAATAAAAATTTAACACGTTTTGTATTTAAGTAGTTGTTTTGTTGTGACCTCTAACATCAGAATATTACCTTAATGTGCGACCAACATAACTGTTTACGTTGTTAGGGTTAGTGTTGCTGAGACAAATTTACGATTAAAATAAGTAGGTTCCAATATTCAACTCTATCCACCTGAACTGATAAGTAGGTTACGCTGTGTATTAAGTAGCACTAGTAGCATCTGCTTCAAATTCGTTGTAAGTGTCATATTTGCATTGCAATTTGTATCGATAAACGAAGTTGAGGCAGGCAATTGAGCATCACTCTTTGTTTCTCACATTACTGCGACTACAATATATCTTACGTTAGTAATTATACATGGCGACAGGTCTCAGGAACAATTTGCGATCCACGTATGCCCTTTATACTTAAGGGGAAAATATATAAAACGATCGTAAGACTTGTTGTATTGTATGGATCTGAGTGTTGGGCAACCAAAGGGACGGATGAACAAAATGTGCACGTGGCTGAGATGCGAATGCTGAGGTGGATGTGTGGAGTGACGCGAATGGACAGTGTAAGGAATGAGTACATAAGAGGAAGTGTGAAAGTGGCGCCAGTGAATGAAAAGATAAGGAGCAACAGGCTAGCATGGTATGGGCATGTAATGAGAAGGGAAGAATGGCATGTAACTAGGAGAGTGCTTGGTATGAATATTGATGGATTTACGAGTAGAGGTAAGCCAAAGAAAAGATGGATGGATTGTGTGAAGGACGACATGAGTAAGAAAGGAGTGAGTGTTGAGATGACGACTGATAGAAGAGAATGGAAAAAGAACACATGTTGTGCCGACCCCACATAATGTGGGAAAAGGGCAGGAAGATGATATGGATGTGGTGTCTTATAAGGTAAGATGTCTGTATTCAGCATCAAAATAAAAATCATGACCACGTGAACATGATATACATGTTTCAAAACTGATTATTGAAATATTTTATTACATCATTTCAAAAGAAATTTATAACAAATAAAGAACTGAAGAACGTTTTAGTAGGTAGACTAGAGAGACCTAATTGTTGATACAATAGTGTCTTCAAAATATTTAAAAACGAGTCAAATACTCAGGCTCAGGTACTATCTCACTGTGATTTCGCAGCATGTTCGCCGTGAAAAGCGCCATGGATGTAATATTGTACTCTCGAACGACAGTTCAAAATTAAAAATTAAATTTGAAATGGTTTTCAGACTAAATCCATAAACAGTACCAGGTAGCTCGCTTTTACGGTACAGTCATGCGGGGTAAAAATCCGCACTTTTGCCTCTTTTTGATTTGAAACACAATACAACATGAAACACATTTATACATTTTATATAGCAAGTTCATTTGCAAAGAGTATTTGACGATAACTGAAAGAGTTTTATTTATATTCGAGGAAAACTGTTGCATTATACAGTCGTAGCAACCTTTACCCCGACGATTGGGTAAAAGTAGATAGAACGATAGATAAATAACTTATTATTGCTATACCACACAGAAAACTACAAAACAATTATTTTACAATAAAAGACAATACAATGTGCGGCCTTATCGCTTACAGCGATTACATCGCGTCTACATTTACATAATAACTCAGCCTGCGTTGTGCATTTTAAAGGTGAACTCGAGGTTTAGTGCCGCTTCAGTGGCGGTGGACGACGCTGGCCGGGAGGTGACAAGTCTCCCGCAGGTGTACGTCGCTTTCCAAATGGACCAGCATCAGCTCACAGCTGGCCAAGAGGAGCTGCTGTTCCTGAACAAACTGAAGTTGGACGCTAAGGTAAACGTTTTATTTATTTATTTACTTTCCATTACAGCTATCATTACAGGATACTCCTAATTCAATAGCGTTGTTAACTTAATTACATTCAAATACACGTTATATCCAAAAGTCTAATTATATATGTCATAATACAATGTCAAAATACAGAAATGAAAAATACATCAAAATTTAAATCACAATAAAATATACAATGCTGCTACGAATTCGGTCAGAGAACAGTGAAATATGTCCATATTCTCAGCAACTCGATTAGGTATGTGCAAGGTGCACGTCAATGGCGCTTTGCCCAACAGGCTAGTCCTTTCATCGCGAACAGCTGCGGCCTCCTCCGCCTTGGTACTCGGGAGGAACATTCAGCCTCATTTCGGCTAGCACGCCTGAGTTGACGATGTTACACCCGAAGTACATATATTACATATAAACTCAGACCTTCGTATTACATTTATATAAAGGTCAATTTCTCTAAACTGTTCTATACTGTTTACAAGCGAGAGCAAGGTACTCTTCTTGCAACGTTCTAGGACCTATGGCAGTGCGTTTACTGTCAGTCAGCTAGTCGTGTAATATTAAACAGGTCTTTGTGTCTAACTCGATAATTTATACAGCGTCAAGTGAAACTCTTCCTCACACACGTAGTGACTGGAATAGTTTTTAGATGGAGTAGGCTTGCTGCAGCTATGGCATCTTCTCAGCTTAGTCAGCTGTAAAAACGTGCGGAGCTGACTAACCCGCGCGTTTCCTCATTATGTTTCTTCACCATTTGAGGGCTCACACATAAACTTACCGAAACGAAAATTAGTTAGTTTCATTGGTTCACGATTTCGAACTCTTTGGACCTTAAGATCGGAAGGTAGGGGTGCTGCCACTACATCACCAGTGCTCTGATAGTATAAATTTAGACCTATCATAATGTTTTCTCGTTGCAGCTTGAGAAAGGGGTACTCAACTTGTACCTAATAATAAGTACACTGAATATCACGTACACTCATAGTGATGTGTTTAATTGGTACCTTACTACGATGGAGAAATTGAAGAAGTCACAGCCATTGCAAGTTACAAACATAACAGGAAAATGTAAGTATATTTAATTCTAGCTGTAGCCCACGACTTCGTCCGCATTTTTTTTTAAAGAATTGTAGCTTAAATCTTTTTCCAGGATGCAATTTATCTCCTTGCCAAACTATAAGTTTCAAACCAATCACACCCACCAACCATTAACAAGTTTTCATACAAACATTCACACCCCATTTTACTCCTTTGTGAGAGTTATTTTCATTCAACGAGTTTAAAACTCATGTGCACGTTCTGTTTCCCAATTCCTCCTCGTACCCACGTCAATCCTTTCCTTAACTCCGCTAATATGCTCAAAATGAAAGCTCGCAGGCAACTACATGAAATGAAATGAAATTTATTGAGAGAATAACAAACATGAGTAATCAGTGTACAATCATAACTTAACCTAATTAATATATTTCTATAATTATTGGTTTTTTTATTACTGATTGGACGAACATTGGTACCCAAACTAGGATCGGTGTCCTGTGGTATGGTGTACCAACGCCCACCGCCGGACGATTTGGTTGAGGGTAGTAATATTCATTACTAATACATTTATTGCTAATACATGAGATACTTATATAAATTTAATTAATACAACGTTTCAAGATATTAAATTTTCCTATGATGACTTATTAAAAAAATAGGAATTCTAATCATTAAATTACAATAAAAAGTTAAAATTATATTAAAATTAAACTAAAAGGCATTGATTTTTTAATTCCAGAATAGTAAAATTGTAAGCGAATTATGTATTATTATTATAAATGGTGAGTATTATTATGTTAAGGCAATTAAAAGGTTTTCAGTCGAGTCATAGTCAAGATCAAGAAGCCAATCCTTAACAGGTCGTTTGCATTCGAAGTGAGAAAGGGAATATAATTTCAGGGTTTTGTTCAATTTTGAAAATAGGTATGATTTCATATAGTACCCGCTCTGCCTTGCAAACGAGGTGTTAATTTTGGTAAAGTTGCACTTGAAAAGTCTTGGTATAAACTATATCTTGCTACGCTTCTCTTTGGTCTGACGATTAGCAAAATACCTAGCTATCTGTACTCCAAGCTTAATTGGGCCAATGCTAATGCACGTTACCCGAAACGAGCATGTACTCACATTGTTTTTTTAGCGCCAAGGCATAAATTCGTAGCCTTCCGTGGATCTTTTCGTTTCGCAGCCACTCGGTGTTGGAACGATCTTCCTCCTCCTTTGCATGTTTCAAAAACAGTTTCTGCGTTTAGACATGCCTTTAAAAAGGAACTGCTAGGCAGGCAAAGGTGTTAAAAAACGTGTGCCCATCACTGTACTAATTCATATTCCATATCCCTCCTCACTTTCTTTTTCGGTTCCTGTCGTTCTTTGGTCATTACATTACAATTAAATAACCAAATAATAAATAACCTCCAAATTGATTCATATTGATGACGTATACAAAAGTCAAACCATGTGCGTGCCGCATAGCACTTTTGAGTGCCTGTCATTTTCATAGACGAGCATGACATTGACAGAGACGTACATGGTTTGCTGGCATAGGACGGCCTCACGAATCTCAAATAGTTTTTTTTTTTTGAAGTGGAAACTTCTTTTAGCGTGGTACAGATATTTTTAGATGAGGTAGAACCTCTGGATTCGCGACACCGTTACCGTTTGGGGCGAGACGCAGAGCTGCCGCGCTCGCCCCATTTGATTATAAACCTTAATTCACATGTTTACAGTCTACTTTTGTATGAAGAAGTTTACTGAGTTAGGTTCTTTGATATATTATCTACATTCTGAACAAAAAATATTGCATCATCTGTGTTCGTTCAGTATTTGATTGGCAGTCGCCATAATAACTGATTTTGAAGTGATTTATTACTAAACTCTAACCAAAAAACTCGCGCCAAAATAAGTTTTCACTTCTATCGGCACTCCCGGAGTGCAACCCGATTTTTTTTATTTTTATAAATTTATTAATTACTTACTATACTAGCTCCAGAATTTCCCCCAACTGGCTGCTATTCTTCTTTGGATATCGTCATTGTGTCTTGATTTTTTAAATGATACAAGTTTACCTAAGTGCACGTACTCTTCGACGTTCTGGAGCTACAAGGAAATTCAGAAATCTACACTGCCAATCCGCTTAAAAAAGATAGTTTTAGATACCTGCATACTGCCATGCATCACATATGGTTCCCAAACATGGATATACAATAAAATCAACAGAGCAAAAATTTATAAATGTCAAAGAGCAATACAGAGAAACATTCTAAACATAAAATTAAAGGACAAGGTTAAGTACGGAAATACGCAAAAAAACAGGGGCCATAGACGTCCTCCAACACGCACAAAAACAAAAGTGGAAGCGGGCTGGACATTTAGTGCGAACCGAGGACCAGAGATGGACTAAAATCACAACAGAATGGCAAGGTCCCAGCGGCTCCCGTGCTAGAGGCAGACCCCTGGAAAGATGGGCGGATGAAATAACCGTGGTTGCGGGTAAAAATTGGAGAGACACAGCACAAAACAGAAAAACATGGCAAGCTCTGGAGGAGGTCTTTACTAGAGGGGTACTCAACAAACAAACCTAATTTAAAAAAAAAAAAAACTTAGTATGTAATTAAAAACTTAAATAACATTAGAAACCAAATAGGACTAAATCTGTTTAACTTTGTAAAATTTGTTTAACCGAGGAAATAAAGGCTTTTTTATTTTTTATTTCTATTTTATTTTATTACTATATTAGCAATATTACTACGCGAATATTATGTGTATAAGGTATTTC
The DNA here is from genome assembly GCA_948098915.1 of Lampropteryx suffumata. Lineage (NCBI taxonomy): Eukaryota > Metazoa > Arthropoda > Insecta > Lepidoptera > Geometridae > Lampropteryx > Lampropteryx suffumata. The sequence continues at coordinate 2,076,529 of OX402546.1, read as the reverse complement.
TTACTAGCTTATGACGGTCTCAAGAATCGATTTTTTCTTATACTGATTTTTATAATGGTTTGTTATATTCCTGGTACTTTTCAATAATTTGGTAGAGTGTATGAAGGTGGTCTGTGGTCGAGAATCCCGAGCGAAATCCTGCTTGTTCAGAGGGTTGGTTATATAGGGTTGATTACGATTATGAATGTTTTGTAAATATGAGATATTAAACTAATGGGTCGGTAATTACTGATATTGCATTTATCGCCTTTTTTGTGGAGAAGGATTATATTTGAATGGCATATATTGGATGGAAATGTACCTGTATTGAGAATAAAGTTAAATAAATTAGTTGAATGTGGTAAAAGTGACGGTGAACCTATCTTTAACGTTTCTGTCGTAATTTCATCCTCTCCAGAGCTTTTGTCAAATTTCATTGTTCTGAGTGCGTCTTGTACTTTCTTTCCTGTTATAGATGGGATGCTTTCATCAAAGGAGCAAGTTTCGTTGTTGGAATTCTTTGTGCTGTCAGAATAAAGTTGTTATATTATCATATTTTTTATCACATTGTTATCAAAACAGTCAAGTTTCGGCCTACAATTTTTCTCTTTTATTAATATGCCAGTGGCCTTAACAACGCGGTCTTAAAGTGTATTAAACAAAATAAAGCACTGTAAATTGACTTAAAAAAATTAATGACAAAATCCAAAAACATGCTTACTGTTTCCAAATGCTACAGCTGGGGGTGTTTGTAGCTCTATATGCATACTGATACTGCGCCATTAAAGCTCGCAGGTAACTGACTATCCGCCACGATCCGTGAGACGGCTGGACATCGTTTACATAATTATTTTTCGGATTGTTTACATATAGATTTTTCGGAAACACGAACTTCGCCGAGGCACCAAGCTTCTGTCGTAGTACAAACACGTAGTTTATAAACTACGTGTTTGTAATTGTGAATACATACTTATGATAACAGAAACATACCAAACATCTATGTTCAACACACAATCGTTTTTCCTGGATACCGCATAGACCGTCTAGACAAAATCCACTTGAGACTCACTGTTATTGTGGAATTGTTAAACGAAATTAGCTTTTGATAATTCTGAAGCGTGTTATTTCCGCAGTCGTGAACGCCAACAGAAAGTGGATTTTGCCCAGGATCCTAGGATAGAGCATACTATATTCATATAATGTGGTAATAATTAGATATCTTCCAGCGCCTACCCCCCTGTGGGTGTCGCACGTGTTCTCTCGGTGCGTGGTGCAGGGGTGCGCCGAGCTGCGCGGGGTGTGGGCGCGGGCGGGGCTGCGGGGGGGCAGGGGGCTGGCCGCGGGCTGCGGGGGGATCAAGGTCAAGCTGGACCAACTGCTCGAGACTAGAGGTGAAATAACAATTCAACTATTTTAGATTTAAGCGTATTTGTCCGTCTGTCTCGATAGGGCCTACATATTTGAGCCTTTTGGAGTCAAACACCTGGGCCCAGATTTAAAATAATTTCACAGCGTCTGGTAGAAAGATCGCGTGACTCAAGATCTGGCTCTTATCTTAAGCCTTATCTCGCCTAGTGTATTAGCGTTGCCATCCATCGTGGCGATGCCGCTAGTGTCTCTGGAATGCTGCCCTGAATGGCAGTGATCTTGTCAGTTGAGCAATAGGTCGTTTGAAATGATCCTTAGACAGCTTAATGGTTTCACATGTATTTGATATTATTGGATATTATCTACAGTTCTGTAATTAATTTCTATAAAGGATTTGTTTTAATTCCTTCCTAGCGTGTTCATTTCACTAGTAATTTTTTTCACTAGTGTACCCCAAAGGCCCTTGCCGCCGGTTGCCTTACAATGTTCTATATAGATATAGACGTGCTGGAATAACACATTGACTACTTATATCTTTGTACCACGCGGTCTGTAGCTAGTCTTATTTAAAGAAGAGTCGCTTCCACAAACGAGCACGTTTATTTGTCAACAGAAGAAGCGTACATATCAGATATGGCTCGTCTAGTCGTCGGCGAGAGGCACTGGAGTACAGAACTATTGGTGGACGGGGGCTGGTGCGCCGTGGAGCAGGGCGCGGGGGCCGGGGGCGGGAGCGGGGGCGGGGGCGGGGGCGGGGGCGGGGCGGGGGGCAGGTTGAGGGAGCCCCCGCCGAGGCGACATCACTCGTGGGGCTCTGCGCTACTGGCTGTTGCACTGGTCAAGTGGGGCAGCCATGGGCCTAGGGACTCTAAGGTATAATATCTTGTAAAGACCATATCGAAGGTCTAGTAGTCTTATGTTGAACGTCCATCCTACTGACGTATTATAATTGTGAAAGATTGTGCGTGTGTATGTGGGTTAGTTTGTCACTTCTTTACGCTCAAACGCCTGGATGGATTGAGATGAAACTTGGTATAGATATAATTGTGGATCTGAAATAACATATAGCCTCATTTTTATTTTCGTAGGTCACGCGGGCAGAAGCTAGTATTCCATATTTTTTGTATTTGTATGAAACCTTTCTGAAAGAATCTCTTATTAAAATTCTATCGATCAAACGGTTCAGTCAAATAAGCGTTTAACTTTAGTGTCTCTTCACATGCTGGCCTTTACTGGGTATCCGGCGCAGGGTGCTGGTACCTAGTGTTTAAATATTGTATGTATGAGCGAGCTACCGAGTACTCGAGAACCAAAGCGTGCGTGAAAGCATGAATACGGGAAGCATGAACACATGCATTTTGCAATATTCGGCAACCGAACCATATTGAATGGAGCTTATGGATTTCGTCAATCTGATTATTCTCATTTTCCTTTCCAGGTGGAAGCGATGATGGACTGCCTTCGTCTAGAATGGAGCACCGCGATCGCGGAAACCATCATCTCCCTCTACGACTGCATCCAAGACTACATCCCTTCCACCCCCTCTCTCCCCACCCCGCAAACCCCCTCCCCCTGTAACGTCACAGTCAATGTCGCCTTGTCACATATCAATGTATTCCTTATTGTGAATGAGAGTGTTTGTTTGATGACGAGGGTTGATGCGGTGACTTTGGAGAAGACTGTGGTGAAATCTGGAGCTGTGGTGTCCGGGCTGAAGGTTGTGGATATATTACCATATAGAGGTGAGTTGGTTAAATATGACGGGAGTTAATATGCTGTCCAAAGGACAACAACTTTGAAAAGCCGCGATAGATTAATGGGCTCTCCTAAGCACTGGTGATAAAAATGTCATCCAGGTACGGACCTCGCAGACCGTACCTTAACTTAATTGATTTGTTAGTAACGACTAAGTAAGTTATACCACGAGTGTCTTAGGAGTTTTTACTAACAGGTATTGTTGTTCCAGGAAACGTGCACTGCCAGCGATCAGACGAGATCCTTACCTCATTCTTCCACGTGAAGCTGGCAAGAATTGAACACGTGCCTTCCAAAGAACGACCTTCTATCCTCTTAGACTTCCAATTCCTCGAATGCGTAGACTTCGAATGGAGCGCAAACATGCACCTAAAGATTCTGACATTGGTACGCGCTATAAAAAGCTTCAAATCGGAGTTGAAGAGAAATAGAAATGGAGGAGGTGTGAGAGGGAGCGGAAAGGCGATAGATTGGAGAGTCTCGTTTAAAAGGGATACAAGTCTATTGCTTCTGCTGTCAGCGGAGAATAATATGATATTTGGGACAGGTGAGGTTGATTAATATTAAACTAGTTATTGTCCGCGACTTCAAATGCGTGGTAACCACACAGAAAGTGTCGCCTTCCAATAAAGTACAAACTATCTTCTTACTCTTACTTTTCATCATAATATGTTCAGCCGTTTAGCTGTGAAAACTTAACAAACAAGGTCAGTACTGGATGACAGCGGTGGAATCTGTGGAATTTCTTCTGTGCGCTTCCATGCTTTGGAATTACTTTCCCAAGCTCTCAATCCCGCTCACGCGCTCAAGTTATACTGTAAATCTCGGCGTTTCAAAATTTGCCAGGCCATGCGAGGCCACTCTGTCACCAGAGCTGGCTGCTGACTCAAATAAAAGTAGTAGTTATAGACAGTTGATCTATAATTGATTGCAGATGACATGACGATATCATACGACCACGAGACCGGTCTTTCTATTCTGTGGAGCAAACTGACCATGGCACTGAACGGAGTGGAGGTCATCTCAGTGGAGGGTTATAGCCAGGAGCGCGTGGCTGATGATGCGGAGGTCAGGGTCGAGAGAAAGGCCAATGAGGGCTTTCAACTCATGTGGAATAAGGTTTGGTATGTATCCTACCTCTTTTTGTTGTACCTCTTGCGGAATAAGTCAAACTCAAATATGTTTTTATTAAATAAAATTACTAGGATCACTTTGAAACGTCTTACATACTAGGTAAATTTTGGTGCCAATTCCTTCTAACCGAAGCCCGAGAAGAATTGATTTGAAGAAAGAAGAATTGAACTTGTTCTGGTCCGATGAGCTGAGCAGCCAGCAAAAACTGTTTATAAAAATCAATAAAAAAATTCTTTATAAACATTTATTTCGAGCAAAGTCATAGGTACAAGATATACATAGTCAAGACTTAAAAACTTGTTGGATTGGTGGACAAGTGTCGCACACAGTCCACCCTGGTGGTTATCATTGCCTGAACAGTGTTGGAGCTGGCCCGCAACTTGTTCCAAACGCTAATTCTTAAATTAATTGTTATGGTATTTCACTAGGTCAGTCAACGTGGAGTCCGTGAGAATCATATTCCCCTACAAGCATCGATTCGCGGACGCGGTACAAGGGGACTTTGTGTCGCTCTTCAAGTGGATCAAACTGGTTCACGGTATTAAGAAGAAACCCTTCACGGCAGAGAGTCCTTTGCCAAGCGATTTGCACATAAAGGTACCAAGGACACCCCAACAGTAAACAGAATTTTTTCTTAGTTGCTTAGATTTTTGAAGACGTATAAAAGGAAAGGGGTAGTTACAGGCCAAACCAATTTTTTTATTTAGCACTTGGCTTGTCTGTGACAGGATGCAAGCCCATCACTGACATTGTGGTCTCTCTGCAGAATGATAGTTAATATTCACTACTGGTCAAATAAAAATGTTTTTAAAATCTCTTTCGTATATATGCTAGAGGCGCTAAGTAACCCAACCCAAGGTTAATAATTATCTCAAAACGGTGAAGGAAAACATCGCGCAGAAACTGCAATGTCCAAGAACTTCGAATTCGAAAGACAGTCAAGAAAGACATTCGATTTAAACTCATACTATTTGATTGTACCGTGAAACACCGAAATGTTTGTTGCAGATTGAAGAGATATTGATTGAAATGAGCGACGATCCGTTCGAAGTGAAGTTACGAGACAACTACGAGCTGTTAGAAGATGAATATAAAGAGAGTCAGCGGAGAAGAACTATGCTCGATGCTAAGGTAAATAAATAGAACTGGCATAACCAAGGCCATGTCATTGATATGAAAACACTTTGTTAGCAATGCATCTTCCTTTAGGCTGTTGCCTCTGGTATCTTTTAAGCATTACTTATATTATGTACAAGTTTTGTACTATTAAAGGTCACAGACTACGTCCAAGTTTCATCCAGATCCATTCATCTGTTATGGCGTGATTTTAGCACAAATATATTTAAACACATACTTTCTTCACATTTACTGTATTAATAGAATATATTTATAAGTATAGCATACTGATGTACTGTATCAGTCTGAGTGGTGGGCAGCCAAAGCGACGGATGAAAGAAAAGTGCATGAAACAGACATACGGATGTCGAGATGGATGAGTGACCTGAAAAGATAAAAAAGGGAGTAAATTTAAATTCCATTCAATAAATCTTTATTCAATAAAATCACTAGGACCTAGGACACTAGGTTTAAAGGTTTATTCGTTACATACAAAAATACAAATCTTTCCTCTTTATAATATTAGTGAAGATTGACAGATATCTGGTATTCTATAGTACAAGTAAGCTTAGTTTTATGAAAACATAAATATTGGTGGACAATGTATACAACACTAGCTAGCCTCAAACTAATAAGTAGCTACGCCTTTTAAGCTCAAGGTGGCGGGATCGCTTCCCATGCCTGGATGGGATAAAGTATCTTAATTACGTATTTAAAAATATACTCGTATAAGTATTCTATCAGTCATCTAGTCACCGTAATACAAGCTATAACACGTTTTGGGCAAGATGGTGTTGTAAACATTGTCCGCGAATATTCATTGCTATTGTTAATAAAAATAATCGTTGCCGCCCCAAAAAGAGATGGCGAGATGATCTCGACAGAGAGCCATCGAGTCAAAACCGAGATGTCCGGAGAGCTCAAGGGGAAGTGTAATGGTAACGTTGAACACGTGCAGGTCCAAGAGCTGTGCAAGCCGCACCTGTTCCTGCCGGCGGGCAAGGTGGAGGAGCTGTATGCGGCCCTGCGCGCCAAGGACGCACAGATCTACGTGCAGCGGTGTCGCGCCGCGCCGCCGCCCCGCTCGCGGCTCGTGGCGTGCTGTCTCACCGCGCTGCGGCTGCTGGCGCTGGCCGACCCCGCCATCCACGGCACGAGGAACGTCAGGGGGAGGATGCGGGAGATCGATTGTGATAGGTACCGCATGTACTCCATCCTACGTGCTACGTGCTACGTGCTACGTCGTACGATACTCGTATGAACTAACTGTATAGGGTCGTCGACGCATTAAGGCTACTCCCTGATCAAATGCCGCGTATTCATGCTCAAATTGCGTTTTTTTTTATCAGAAAACATTAAAATAAGGAATTCTGAAAAAAGTTTAACGGTAAATGTTTTAATTAGCTTACTTTCCGCCTATTAGTGTAAGCTGCAAGTTGAAACCACGTCAACTATAGGAGAAGATGATATTATTTGAGACATTGTTTCATAATTAAAATATAAAGCTAACAATTTTATACAAGAAAGTATAGGTGGCAATTGAAAATACATATTTTTTTTATTACTATTTTTCAAATACAAATACAACACTATTTACGAGCTTCTATTTACGAGCAGATAGCCACTAAATAAAAAAAGGATTTAAATGTTTTTTCATACAAAAGTTCATTTGATGATGATGATTTCTAATGTTGATTAGACTATGACTTCTACATAATACATATTTCATCAATGATTCTCAAAAAAAAAACGAACAAAGTTATTTAAGCTCTTGAATAAATAACCTAAGCTTGTATCGGAACCATTTTAGTGTTCGCGTACTGCTTATATTATTTATATACGGCCAAAGTTGCGCTAAACCGGTTTTTAAAAACGGTACTGAGTTTTGTATCTCTCTCAGTTTTGGATGTTCAATATCAGACTGCGGAGTGATAGACTGTCGACGTTTGTATAAAAAGATAATCGACGAGTAAACTACTCGTAATATTCCGTTATATGAATAACGAACTGAACTCGGTCAGCCAAGACGGTTTTGGACTTGACTCTACAGGAATCGAAACCTTAATCCACCTAGCATATAAGACGACTGAAAGTGCTACTTGTAATTTTCCCGATAAAATGTATGATTGTTTACATATTCGGATGTGGGTCAGTTACGCTGACTTACTTATATGACCTGAAATTGCATATAGGCTTCATAAATTTTACGACCTCTGTGCGCAGTGGGCCGGCCCGGCTGAGACGCAAAAAAGGTTGCTGGTACCTATCTTGGACCTGGGTATTTATATGTATGTAATAAAAAGCAAATAAAAAAATATATATATGAGTAGTATATCAGTCATGTGGGACCGATAACACAAGCAATGCTTACTTTGGAGCCAGATGATGCTGAGTGAAATGTTTATTTGAATAGGTTCTACGCGTGCGAAACCGCAAGCAGAAAAAAGATTTTAAGTTAGAGTAATGTTAGTGTATTTTTGCGTCAGTCCATGGGCGGAAGAAGGCGTGGAGTTCACGACGCTGTGGTGTCGCTGCGTGAGCGTGGCGTGCGGAGCCTGGGTCCTGGCGCTCAGGGACTTCCCCCAGCCTCTACTGCGGCTGCAGCGGCTGCGGCTGTGGGGCACGCTGCTCGCTGCCGAGGAAGCGCCGCCGCCCAGAGGTAAGTACCATACCCTCCACTTCCCCCAGCCTCTACTGCGGCTGCAGCGGCTGCGGCTGTGGGGCACGCTGCTCGCTGCCGAGGAAGCGCCGCCGCCCAGAGGTAAGTACCATACCCTCCACTTCCCCCAGCCTCTACTGCGGCTGCAGCGGCTGCGGCTGTGGGGCACGCTGCTCGCTGCCGAGGAAGCGCCGCCGCCCAGAGGTAAGTACCATACCCTCCACTTCCCCCAGCCTCTACTGCGGCTGCAGCGGCTGCGGCTGTGGGGCACGCTTCTCGCTGCCGAGGAAGCGCCGCCGCCCAGAGGTAAGTACCATACCCTCCACTTCCCCCAGCCTCTACTGCGGCTGCAGCGGCTGCGGCTGTGGGGCACGCTTCTCGCTGCCGAGGAAGCGCCGCCGCCCAGAGGTAAGTACCATACCCTCCACTTCCCCCAGCCTCTACTGCGGCTGCAGCGGCTGCGGCTGTGGGGCACGCTTCTCGCTGCCGAGGAGGCGCCGCCGCCCAGAGGTAAGTACCATACCCTCCACTTCCCCCAGCCTCTACTGCGGCTGCAGCGGCTGCGGCTGTGGGGCACGCTGCTCGCTGCCGAGGAAGCGCCGCCGCCCAGAGGTAAGTACCATACCCTCCACTTCCCCCAGCCTCTACTGCGGCTGCAGCGGCTGCGGCTGTGGGGCACGCTTCTCGCTGCCGAGGAGGCGCCGCCGCCCAGAGGTAAGTACCATACCCTCCACTTCCCCCAGCCTCTACTGCGGCTGCAGCGGCTGCGGCTGTGGGGCACGCTGCTCGCTGCCGAGGAGGCGCCGCCGCCCAGAGGTACTCACATTACACACACATACCCATACCCTACACTCCGATCAAATACTCTGCCACACGACAGTTTTATTATTGGCCGAGAAGAAACCACTTGCAGGTATCCAGTGATGTCGACGTGGTCGAAAGTTATTGATGGTAGTTTGATACATTTTTTTGCCACACGAGACTTATATTATTCGCCCAGATGCAGCCAATTGCAGGTATCCACTGATGTTGGCGTGCTCAAAAGTAATTGATGATAGTTTAATTAAATCGTTAAATACACACGTTTTGAAAAAAAAATGCCCAGAAGCAAGCTCTTACAGATTTCCAGTGATGTCTACATCGACCGCTATTGGCGGTAGTTTGATCAATCATATCGTGTGAATCGTTTAAACGCACACGTTTAGAATACAAATATTGACCCTGAGGTAACCTACTATAAATTTCTTGCGATGTCGGTTTGGTCGAACGCTATTGGTAGTATCCTAACCAAATCCTTTGCAACACACGTTAAGACTAAAATAATTTGCCAATAGGCAACTCTTCGCAAATATTTTTTCTTAGTTTTTTTAAAACTACCGCTATGATCTGACTAGGTAATGAACTAGGTAGCAGTGAAGGCCTATGGGCGGTCTAATAAAATATCTTCTTCTTCCAGCTGTCCGCACAGTGACGATAGACCAAGGCGCCCCCTGGGGTGAAGTCGAACTGGAGCGAAGTATGATGCCTCTCAAGTGGTACCACGACCTGTGTTGTGAGATGGCGGAGTATAGCTACGCGTTCGGCCCGTGCTGGGAACCTGTTATCGCGCAGTGTAACCTTGGTAAGTGACTATGCGATTGGAAGTGCTCGTGGCATATAATAAAGTCGTTCCTAACAGATCTGCGTAGTTAAGTAACCATTTCCGAGGTAACCAGACGGGTTTCTTGCCTGATTATTCTTGGACTGGAGATAGGAGAAACTGGCACTTAGATTCTCCTAGCACGTAAGAAATCAATACAAACAAAAGCAAAACACTCCTTGTTTTTGAATAAAAAACATTTTGAATTTTGCAGTGGCATAAAACATTGCTTTATATCATAAATTTTGTCTATTTTGACTAAAGTTCTTCTAGCTAGGTATTTGGCTCTTAAAAATGTTTTCTTTAGACCTCTTTTAAATATTTCCACACGTCCCTTTCCATATCCTTCCAGGTCCGCAGGGTTATGGGGGGTTTACTCCTCATCTCTTTTGAGTCTTCTTCTTTCGTTTTCCCTCTAGACTTACCCGAGGGAAACTGTCCAACTATCGTTTTCAGTCTGCATGTGCCCTAACCACTTCCATTTTAGCTGTCGCACTTGTTTCTTTATGTATGTTACTTTAATTTTTTTCCTTTAATTGTTAGTTTTTTATGTTCCTCACTTCGTCAGATATTTTACATAATATACTTATCACCCTGACACACATATATTTGTTCTGGATAAGGATTAGTACCATCAGAGCTGTGAGTCCAGTAGATAATGTAATGTATCTCTTCTAGCGTTCGAGCAAGTGTCCCGTCCGTCCCTGGACCCGTCAGCCCCCCTGGCCTGGTGGGACAAGGTGCGGCTGGTGCTGCACGGGCGGGTGACCGCGCGGTGCGCCCGCTTCACCTGTCTGCTGCACGTCTCGTTAGACCCCTACAACACCACCGAGGAGATGGAGCTGTCCTGGACCGAGCTGGTGCTGGACTGGACTAACGGTATACTTCACCTGTCTGCTGCACGTCTCCCTAGACCCCTACAACACCACCGAGGAGATGGAGCTGTCCTGGACCGAGCTGGTGCTGGACTGGACTAACGGTATACTTCACCTGTCTGCTGCACGTCTCCCTAGACCCCTACAACACCACCGAGGAGATGGAGCTGTCCTGGACCGAGCTGGTGCTGGACTGGACTAACGGTATACTTCGCATGTACTTCCAAGCTAGCTCACATGTTAAATATAATCGGCCTTACTTATAAACCTGAACTCCTATATACTGCTTAAGATGTTCCCTGTTAGTATTTATCGCTCTTATAAAAAAGGATAACACTATTTCAAACAGTGACTAATTTATGACAGAAGTTGAGGGACTTTTATAAGTAAAGTGGAATGTGAAACCAGGCCAGGCGTACATTTTACATGTAGGTCAGATAAAATTAAGAGAGAGGCACTATGTATATACGAGTATAATGTTATGCGCCAAGCATTTGTGCGAAATGAATTTGCAACGCAGCAAGAGTCACTATTTATATGTATATATAGTTTTCGTAGAGTTCGACTTATGTATTTGTACTAATAAGTATTCTGTGATTTGAAATGTTTCAGTAGTAAAACTTATCTTAATCTTATCTAACTTATCTTAATCGCGGATTTAGTAATGTCCTCTCACGATTACATTACTGCTATTAGTAGTATTTTTTATACTTTCGCGATCAAAATTCATATTGGTTTATTATTTAACGGGTATTTTACTGAAAGGACATTAGGGTAGTTTGAAAAACGGTTCTTGCTACTCGACAGTGGCTTCCTATGCTCCAGTCAGTCCGCGACCACGGTTTTTGCTAAACGCAATTAAAAAGTAATATCCGTTAACTTTTAAAACAATATCTGTTTGTATTATATTTAAGATCAATTACTTTATAGAAACAGGTTACGTAAATTAATCAATAATGCCGGATATTTAACACAGCGTTATCTGGCCCCAAAGTAAGCAGAGCTTGTGTTATGGGTACCGCATGGCTGATATACTACATGTTATATACTTGTTTTTGTAAATACATTCAACATTCTGCGTTCCTTCGTCATATGGTCGAAATGTTCCCGTTGACAGGTAAACTGTGCTTCCTCGGTTCCCTGGAAGTATTGGTCCGCACGGCCAGCAAATACGACGACTGCCGCGTGGCGCGAGTGCCCGCGCTGAAGCTAAGCGCCAAGCTGGGCTGGTCGTGTGTGGCCGACGCACGGGACCATCGCGCTGTGGCGCCCTGTGCGCCCACTCGTCTGCCGGAGTACTCCAGCAACCAGGTCTAACTCTTACTCTAACTCTAGGACCACAAGGACCATTTTGAATCGTCTTCTTACATGCTAGTGAATCTAGGTGCCGGTTCCTCCTAACCCCGGTTCCAGAAGAATCTGGCTAGACTCGTCTGGTCTTAATTTGTATAATCCTTGCCAATTTTGTTATGGATGCAGAGTCGAGTTGGAGCAGATTCATCCCAAGCTTTTCTGTCATCTAAATAATCTGTTATTTTACAATATGCTATAAGAGACAGTTTCTGTTTTATTACTATCTTATTACTTAATAAACATTTATGGAATCGTGTAATCTATAATTATATAAGTGGTGGTAATGCCGCCAGTATCTTGGGAACGCTGCCCTCTGGCAGTGATCTGGATCAGTTGAGCTATCTATAGATCGTTTTAAACGGTCCTTAGATAGCTCAACTGTTTCACGTGCATTTTATATTATTGTATATTATTTTGTACATTTCTGTAAATATTTCTAGAAATAAATAAAATTATAATTACATAAGTATATACAGTAATGGTGTGCACACTGCTAAAACTGTAGTTGATCGGTAACAGGAGCACGACTCGTACCGCGCGTTCCGTTCGCAAGGTCTCGACATCCACCTCACTCTGGAGACGAAGCCGTTCGACAAGGACGGCTACGGACCTGTTATACTTCTCTACGGAAGCACTCTCCGGTGAGTCCCTATATTATTTATGTAGGTCATATATAATTATTTATCGACACTTTACTAAACATCTATTAATATTATATTTCATATATATTTACAATATTATATGCATTACTCACATACATCACGCTCTCATAAATTCATCACACGAAATAAATAATATTATATTTACAAGCAAACCCACACGATACGCGTTGTTAAGCCAGACCATTGTATTACAACTGTTAGAACTTACCGCCACCAACAGTCGATATCTACATACATATGTCGCGACGCAAGCTCTTATGACTTACACTCGGCACCTTCCGGAAAACGTTTTTATTGGTTCCTGTAATCGTTTCCTTGACTTTAATAAATTCTAAACTTGACAGTCAGTGAATAATTATCTTCAACATTCATACCTATATATTATATACTTCTTTATTAATTAATTAGAACATGTCAATAACACTTATTAAAAAAAGAACAATAATATAAATTTTAAATGATAATACAAAATAAAAATATTAACTGGCAGTAAAGTAAGCATCTACACACTCAAACAGAACAGAACAGAACCTCAGACATTCCGATAGAATCACCTTCCATCCGTCCGCAAATACATCACATTCAGGGTTCTCATTCAAGAGGGCATTGAGCGCAGAAAGAGTACGTGCAATGGGAGACTATGGTTTTTTATATTTTTTTTATCATAGATAGACCTACGTTTGACCACGAACTCACCTGATATTAAGCGATGATGTGGCCGATGATTGGGCACGCAGGTCTAGAAGATACCTATTTACTCTTGACTTGAAGAGACCCAGATTGTAGTTTTCAGGAAAGACAGACGACGGCAAAGCATTCCAATCCTTGGCTGTACGCATTATAGATGTGGAAGCAACGAGCTATGTTCGTAATGGTGATAGACTGACAAGTATGGATGGTATTGAGCGGTACGTCTGCTTGTCCTGTCGTGAAAAGGAGATGGTGGAATGAGATATAAATAAGCTAGTAAACTTTCTTATTTTCAGATGGTTTGAAAGTCTGAAGTTGATATTGTCAGGCATAACTCGACCGACACGACGTGGCCGGATATTCGACTACGTGCGGCCGCGGAAGCCTCAATTGTCCCGTCATTATCGGAACGTCAGTGTCTCAGTTACGCTGCATAACTTACAGGTACAATTATAAAGTTTTTTAAACTTACGCGATCAGAACACATTATTATAAATATTTACGGGTATTTATCGCGTTTATTTACCTATTTTTCCCGACGTTTCGACAGGTTTACACTCTGTCTTGGTCACGGGATGACTAGGGAAAATAGGTAAATAAACGCGATAAATACCCGTAAATATTTATAATAAGGTACAATTATATATTACTAGTAGCCTAAATCCCGTATGCTGCGCAGTGTTCTTGTAATGTGTCTAATGTCAATTCGATTTTTTTGATATATATTGTATTTTTCTTTCAACTACGTAGTAATGTTATCATTAATCACTACAAAACCGATAACAAAGGACGTATTTTTTGCTTAGAACAAAAACAGTGTAGTAATGTTATATGAAATCTCATTATTGCACTGTTTTTTACTTTTTATTTAGATATAAATTTACCACAGAGGTTTAATATCTTCCATTAAGTTTAATATAAAATGTTTGCATTAGATCAAAAAGATACTGGCTGATAATAAAAATCGACTGAATAAAACCTACTTGGTTAAAAAAACATCAACAAAAGGCGCGCATTTTGTACCATTGTAAAACATTGATTCTTCATATATTTAGTTTGAGTAGGTATATTTTATCACAGTAGGTACCTAGATTGGTAGTTGAAAGAAAAGTAAATTACGCACCTTGCTAAAGAGAGTAATTAATGCACTCGTGTTAATTCAGTGCCCTCGCTTGCGCTCGGTGCAACAATCTACTATTGCAATGTGTCTTCTAACAAATGCAATGTAAGGATGTGCAAAATGTGTGAATGTACCGAATATAATGTATGGACGTGCTTCTAACTAAGGACCCTTAAACATTATTATATTAATACGTGAAGCAAAAACTTTGTGCCTCTTTTTACGAAAATTGCGTGGACGGAGGAATATGAAATTCCGCACACTTATAGTTTATATAGAGAAGGAGCAGAATGATATTGTTTTTATTATGCTTAAAAAATACATTAATTATTTATTAATTATGATCGAATTTCGACCAGTGGGCGACCACTAGTACTTATTAATATATAAGTAAATAGAGATCATATGACGTGTCTACGGGATAGCCTCGGGATAACATTACAGTCGTCAACATGTTTGTTTTCTTTTTAAATCAAATCCTTACGGCACTGAGTGACAGATTAGTCAGTTAAAAATAAGAATGAAGTAAGAGATTAACATAAAGGGTTTGCGTTTGACAATTCATGAAGTTACATATATCTATTCTAAATTAATTAGTTTTCAACACACTTGCTCATAAAGTGGCTCTATGGTCACCGCAATTAGGCACAAAATGACACCCATAATCAAACTGTGACTTTTTCATTGCTATAACTCACTCGTGAGTTATAGTTTTTTTTTAATTGTATTGGTTGAGGTGCTTTGTTCTTAAAAAAGTTTTTATTCAAAAAAAGATCGTGTTTAATAGAACAAATAAATTAATGTTCCTATTGCTTGCTCATTTCATGCAACTTCTTATTTAAATAGATAATTTTAACTCGTAAGTGTTTAATAAATAAAACTTTCACTCAAATATAAATTTTGTTTTCCCTGTAATAAAAGAAAACTTTAAATTCCCCATTTTGAAATTTTGAATTTCCCCAGAATAGGCACAAACCCTATGCGCGGAAAATTAAAAAAAAACCTCATTAGCGTACCCCCTTTAGGCTGTGGCTGATCGCAATGCGCGCGCATAGGAAAACTGATTAATTTTTCCCGCCATAGCGAATCATTTTTCACAACTCGTTTTCACTGTTGAAATTAAACTTTTTATCTACTAAATAAAATTAGTTTTTATTGTTATTTTATTCATAAGTGTGTTGAAAAACGTCGTATGATACACGTGTGTATTGATGATTACCGTCCTCGGCTCCCTTAAGACCCTTACCTAACGGCTCAGGTCTCAATGGTGCCTACAGCGGTAATCACCAACATTACACACTAGTACCATAATGTACTATTATCTCGTGTTATTTCATTTTTATTACGTAATCTTAGCAGAATGTTAATCAATAAATTGTTACTTCTTAGTGCAAGTGTAGGCAAAAGACAATGTAGATTACTTCTGTGGCACAGTAGGCCAAGGCCCGGCTAGGACGCCGAAGGTTGCGGGTTCGATTTCCTCCGCAAGATAAATGTTTGTATGATCTGCAAGTATTTCTCTCGGTCTGGGAGCATCTGTATAATATGTATGTACATATTTACAAAAAATATATATATTAGTAGTACATATATCAGTCATGTGGTTCCCATCCCATAATACAAGTCTTGCTTAACTTGATGCCGGATGATACTGAAAAAAAAAAAAAGAATTTTATTATGTTTTTTTGTGATTTGTACGACGTGGACTCCATGAAAATTTAGACGTACATTCCGCGATTACATTTAGAATAGACAAATGATGATCCACTACGATTTTGTAAATATATTATAATGAAACAAAACCACTCAGAAGAAGCCATTGTAGGAAAAAAAAGTAATTCTACGCTAGTCAAGTCGTGAATAGTTCCATTAGTTTCTAAATAATGACAGGTATTCTACTGGTCGTCCTCGTCTCTCCAACGCGGCATCGAGCTCGAGGGGGGTCGGGTAACACTAGGCTCGCGCCACCGGCTCTCGCTGCACGCCGCTAACGACGGCCTGAGGCGCCGGCCGCGAGCCGCCTGGGGCACCCTGTACATGAACTGCGATCTCAACGACGCTCAGATCTGGCTGAAGACGCTGGCGAATATCACGCCGTCCTCTTCCGCCGGTGATGATAAGGATAAAGATGCTGAGGTGAGATTGTATTTCATTTTTAATCGACTCCATAAAAAAGAAACTCAATTTTATTTTACCTTACTTGTTTGTTAACCTTATTCTCCAAGTTAGTTACTGAGTTATTTTTCGTCACGTTTCCACCACTACTAATGGGTAAATAGAAGAGTTTTCATTGAATATAATAAAATGAAGAGCAAAAGAAGGATGTCAGGATCGCAACAAGTGGAAATCCTTCGTCTCTGCCCAACCCGTCGGGAAACAGGCGCGGTTTTATGTACGTATAAAGCGCTCCGTACGTTACAGACGGCATCAATATTCGGCGGCGGCGGCGTCGCCACGGCGATGGAGAAGTGTTACTGTCTGTCCGTGCGGCGCGTGTCGTACGGCCGCGAGGAGGGGGGCGTGGCGGGAGGCGTGGGGGGCGTGGGAGGCGCGGCGGGGGGAGGCGCGGGGGGCGCCGCGGGGGCCACACACCGGCTCGCGGTGCACGACCTGAGGGGCGCCTGGACTAAGCTCAATAGGGACTTGGCATTCGCGCTTATCGACACTTATATAAAGACGCAGGTGAGTCCACTCTCTGTTTTCTAGCATAGTGTACGGTGAACTATAGTTTTTGACATATTTGACATATAGTTTTCTGTTGCATGGCGTATTCTCATTCAGGAGGTCTGTACACTAGCCGACGACTACGATGTACGACTTCTATCTGTTTTTTTTCTGCATTGTTTATGTGACAATTAAAGGACAACACAATAGTTATAGTTAGGACTCTCCTTACTCAGGTGTAAACTTAAAAAAAAGATCCCAACCCCACAATTTACGTCTTTGTAACTATTTTTTTTTATTTTGTATTATTATAACGTCTACTTTTCATACAGTAATCTTTACGGAAGTAAAGGCAAATATAAAATTGTCTATAGTCATATACAAAAACCCTCATCATTATGACCGTAAGTCTATGCAGAAAAGTATCATAAAGTTTGTATTGTATTGTATTGTTTTGTATTGACAAGTTTACGTGTGAATACATTGGAATTGAACCCGGTTTCGATTCCCACTCAAGACAAACATTTGCGTGATTATTTGCGTGATTAGTGGCTTCATAGCCAGTCGATAATATAATTATTACTTTTAATAATATTAACCTAATATTATCTTATTAGACGTATTAGACGTCTAATTTTAGGTAAAGGTATTAGACGACCTCTGTGGCGCATTGGGCTTAGGTCCGGCTGAGACGCAAAAGGTTGCGGGTTCGATTCCCGCCGCGGGACAAATGTTTGTATGATCTGCAAGTATTTGTCTCTGGTCTGGGTGTTTCTATGTATAATATGTATGTATTTAAAAAAAAAAGTATATTAGTAGTATATCAGTCATGTGGTACCCATAACACAAGCTCTGCTTACTTTGGGGCCAGATGATGCTGTGTGAAATGTCCGGTATTATTATTATTATTATTATTATTATTATCTTGTTTGAATTTTGCAGCAACTAAAAAAGAATCTATCGACCAAAGCCCTCAAGGAAGACGAACCCCCTACCACGTCTCCGAAACATCAGCGAGACGCTGACGTCATATCTCCACCGCCTAATGCGTCTGCTCAGGTGGGTGGCGAATTAAATTTCCATATTTTTCGTATTTCATATTTCTCTTCATGACATGTCCTTACCATACTAGCCTACTTTTTCTCAACTTTTCCTTCCCTGGCGCTATTATATCAGTGCGTGAATATAGGTAATATGGTGTGTTGTAATGCGAACACAAATTGAAGACCAAGTGCGGGTAGACCTGACCTTGATACTTCTTTACCTCGATTATTGACCTCAATATTTTTGTCCTACAATAAGTTCCATAACATTCTAACAGATGGCAGCGTAAGTTTACTTCAATATCTTTTGCTATCTAGGTTCAACTACTGAGGTTAGAACTCAGTATTTCTAACCTCAGTAGTTGAATCGGAGTTGCTTCGACTCAGTAGCCGAAGCAATTCGTGGCCGGTTCAGATGTAATAGTTATTTGTTATACAAGGCTGCAAAGTTGTATTTTAACGCGAGTACTTTATTGTTTGAAAGGTACGAGACGCAGAATAACTTTGCTGCCGAGCGAAATACACAACTTTACACCTCACTTCAGCGAGGAAATGCTAGGGGCAAGAAAAATAGCATAAATATTATATATTTATTTATTTCAGAAAAAAACCATAGGTACGTTCAATTACTATAGGTACAATACAATAGACAAATTAAAACAAACCTAAGACTAACAATTTAAGATTAAAACATTAAATTATAAGAGGCAGGTAAAATCATAAAATCATCAATTTACAAAATCTCATTATTTTAAAATTCTTAACAAAAACAGAAATTAAAATTCGTGTTTTTTTTTCATGCAGTCGTCGTGCTGGCCAGTGCGATTATTCTAAAAATGAGGTTGGCGCTCTGACATGAATAAGTGTTAATGCATTTTCCGTGAATTGACGGTAAAAATATTAAATCAAATGGTTGAAATTTTAGAACATTTTTCCACTTTTGCCAGAATCTTTCCGAGGTTGTGAGGTGAGAATATTTATCTACGAAGTTGGAAAGAGGATCAGTAAAGTTTTAGCAAATTATATAGAATAGTATAGTAATAGTTACCATTTAATATACCACGTATCCAGTTTTTCGTTATAACATAAGAATGATATATCTCCTTGAATTATCTAAATCGGACCATTACTTACGAAGATATTAAGTAATAAACATTATGCAGTTCCTGCCGGTAAAATCAATGGGCACCTCTTACTTCACGATTCGATAACTGGCGGCGACCGTCCCTGACGTCACAGCTACCGCAGCGATCACTTAATAAACTTCGCTTGTTATTTCGTCATAACTTTGTCAATTTTCGTCGTAGAACAAAAATGTATGCTCTGCATGTTATGGATTTCTTAGCTCTATAAACCTGCATTCTCAATTATAGTAAAGGGTGCAACATGATAGGTTTATAAGATGGTGGATGGTTCCAGAGTGGGGCGAGTGGGGCGAGTGGGGCGAGTGGGGCGAGTGGGGCGAGCGGGGGCGGCATGCTGGCGGCGCTGGTGGCGGAGGCGGGGGGCGAGGCGCCCGTGGTGTTCAGCGACGAGCTGAGCGGCGCGGAGGCCGACGCGGCCTCGGCCCACCAGCCGCACATCAGACACGTGCTCGACGACGACAACTCGCACACCGCTTGCTTGAGTTAGTCTCACTATTTTTTATTTTATTTTATAATTTTCAGAGAACTTACTGCTAGATTAATTAAAAAAAATACATGATCGTAGTACATGTATGCAGAAAATCAATTACAAATTCACCGACCGAAGTACAACGACCCTAACCTTTTCTCTAACGTTTGTAACGAACATCGTGGATTTTTCCGCTTAGTTGTTATAAAGTATCGATAAGTATGTATTTATATATAAGTATTCTTTAAATCATATAATGCCCACGGTACAAGCTACAAGTACCTCCAAGGTGAGCAACCATAGAACGCAAATTCGTAGACCCGTCCTAGGCCCGTATCACGTGATGTAGCGGTTTGGTCCACGTTCGTAACTAACATTTCATAACTAGTTATATATATCAGGATTTTTTTTCACTGTTTTATAACCAGTTATTAAACAAGACTTTTTTCCATTTTGATAACGAGAACACAAGATTTTTTTTCCATCTTTATAACGAGAACCTCTTGGTCATGTTTGGTCTCCTGGTACACTGGACAAATTAGCACTGGCGCTTCGCTTGCTCGCTCGCCTTGCGCGTTGTTTTCTATAACATAACCTAATTAACTGGTTTTGATCTGATTTAACTTTTTCTCCTGACTGTACTCTGTCCCGGTCGCTAATTTGTCCAGTGTAACAGGAGACGATCCCAACATGACTAAGAGGTTCTCGTGCAAGGGCAAAACAATTTTAAGGGTGGAATTTGACATGATTTATGCATATTTAGAAATATGGTAGGTATATCATTTTCATTTTTAAGAAAGTTTGTAAGATAAAGTCTTAAAAAAATAAATTAGTTAACGCGAATAGTTTTTTTTAAATAACACAAAAAAAATATTATTATAATTGTAACAGCTCTAGATAAATCATTATCAGGCGTTCATTTCCGAAAAATTCCAAAAAATTCCGGGAAATTGTTGCACTGGATGTTAAGGATTTTTTAGCCCTATAAATCTGCATTCTCAACTAAAAATGTTAGGGATCTTCATAGCGACCCTCAATCTTAGTCGGGCATCTGGGAGCCTACAGCCTACTGGCCAGATCCACGGTAACCACGATCGGTGTGTTCGCAGTCGAGCTGGTGAACTCCCAGGTGGTGCTGAAGGGATGCGAGACGCGCGGGTACGTGGTGCTGTGCGCCGCGCGGGCCGAGGTCCGCCAGCGCGTGCGTCGGGCCCCACCCGCCACGGCCTGGGGCGGGGCGCTCTCCGCCATGCAGTACTACGCGACCGTCAGCGCTAACGAGCGGGACCAACTGCCAGGTACGCCAGCGCGTGCGTCGGGCCCCACCCGCCACGGCCTGGGGCGGGGCGCTCTCCGCCATGCAGTACTACGCGACCGTCAGCGCTAACGAGCGGGACCAACTGCCAGGTACGCCAGCGCGTACGTCGGACCCGCCCGTCACGGCCTGGGGCGGGGCGCTCTCCGCCATGCAGTACTACGCGACCGTCAGCGCTAACGAGCGGGACCAACTGCCAGGTACGCCAGCGCGTGCGTCGGGCCCCACCCGCCACGGCCTGGGGCGGGGCGCTCTCCGCCATGCAGTACTACGCGACCGTCAGCGCTAACGAGCGGGACCAACTGCCAGGTACGCCAGCGCGTGCGTCGGGCCCCACCCGCCACGGCCTGGGGCGGGGCGCTCTCCGCCATGCAGTACTACGCGACCGTCAGCGCTAACGAGCGGGACCAACTGCCAGGTACGCCAGCGCGTGCGTCGGGCCCCACCCGCCACGGCCTGGGGCGGGGCGCTCTCCGCCATGCAGTACTACGCGACCGTCAGCGCTAACGAGCGGGACCAACTGCCAGGTACGCCAGCGCGTGCGTCGGGCCCCACCCGCCACGGCCTGGGGCGGGGCGCTCTCCGCCATGCAGTACTACGCGACCGTCAGCGCTAACGAGCGGGACCAACTGCCAGGTACGCCAGCGCGTGCGTCGGGCCCCACCCGCCACGGCCTGGGGCGGGGCGCTCTCCGCCATGCAGTACTACGCGACCGTCAGCGCTAACGAGCGGGACCAACTGCCAGGTACGCCAGCGCGTGCGTCGGGCCCCACCCGCCACGGCCTGGGGCGGGGCGCTCTCCGCCATGCAGTACTACGCGACCGTCAGCGCTAACGAGCGGGACCAACTGCCAGGTACGCCAGCGCGTGCGTCGGGCCCCACCCGCCACGGCCTGGGGCGGGGCGCTCTCCGCCATGCAGTACTACGCGACCGTCAGCGCTAACGAGCGGGACCAACTGCCAGGTACGCCAGCGCGTGCGTCGGGCCCCACCCGCCACGGCCTGGGGCGGGGCGCTCTCCGCCATGCAGTACTACGCGACCGTCAGCGCTAACGAGCGGGACCAACTGCCAGGTACGCCAGCGCGTACGTCGGACCCGCCCGTCACGGCCTGGGGCGGGGCGCTCTCCGCCATGCAGTACTACGCGACCGTCAGCGCTAACGAGCGGGACCAACTGCCAGGTACGCCAGCGCGTACGTCGGACCCGCCCGTCACGGCCTGGGGCGGGGCGCTCTCCGCCATGCAGTACTACGCGACCGTCAGCGCTAACGAGCGGGACCAACTGCCAGGTACGCCAGCGCGTACGTCGGACCCGCCCGTCACGGCCTGGGGCGGGGCGCTCTCCGCCATGCAGTACTACGCGACCGTCAGCGCTAACGAGCGGGACCAACTGCCAGGTACGCCAGCGCGTGCGTCGGGCCCCACCCGCCACGGCCTGGGGCGGGGCGCTCTCCGCCATGCAGTACTACGCGACCGTCAGCGCTAACGAGCGGGACCAACTGCCAGGTACGCCAGCGCGTACGTCGGACCCGCCCGTCACGGCCTGGGGCGGGGCGCTCTCCGCCATGCAGTACTACGCGACCGTCAGCGCTAACGAGCGGGACCAACTGCCAGGTACGCCAGCGCGTACGTCGGACCCGCCCGTCACGGCCTGGGGCGGGGCGCTCTCCGCCATGCAGTACTACGCGACCGTCAGCGCTAACGAGCGGGACCAACTGCCAGGTACGCCAGCGCGTGCGTCGGGCCCCACCCGCCACGGCCTGGGGCGGGGCGCTCTCCGCCATGCAGTACTACGCGACCGTCAGCGCTAACGAGCGGGACCAACTGCCAGGTACGCCAGCGCGTACGTCGGACCCGCCCGTCACGGCCTGGGGCGGGGCGCTCTCCGCCATGCAGTACTACGCGACCGTCAGCGCTAACGAGCGGGACCAACTGCCAGGTACGCCAGCGCGTGCGTCGGGCCCCACCCGCCACGGCCTGGGGCGGGGCGCTCTCCGCCATGCAGTACTACGCGACCGTCAGCGCTAACGAGCGGGACCAACTGCCAGGTACGCCAGCGCGTGCGTCGGGCCCCACCCGCCACGGCCTGGGGCGGGGCGCTCTCCGCCATGCAGTACTACGCGACCGTCAGCGCTAACGAGCGGGACCAACTGCCAGGTACGCCAGCGCGTACGTCGGACCCGCCCGTCACGGCCTGGGGCGGGGCGCTCTCCGCCATGCAGTACTACGCGACCGTCAGCGCTAACGAGCGGGACCAACTGCCAGGTACGCCAGCGCGTACGTCGGACCCGCCCGTCACGGCCTGGGGCGGGGCGCTCTCCGCCATGCAGTACTACGCGACCGTCAGCGCTAACGAGCGGGACCAACTGCCAGGTACGCCAGCGCGTGCGTCGGGCCCCACCCGCCACGGCCTGGGGCGGGGCGCTCTCCGCCATGCAGTACTACGCGACCGTCAGCGCTAACGAGCGGGACCAACTGCCAGGTACGCCAGCGCGTACGTCGGACCCGCCCGTCACGGCCTGGGGCGGGGCGCTCTCCGCCATGCAGTACTACGCGACCGTCAGCGCTAACGAGCGGGACCAACTGCCAGGTACGCCAGCGCGTGCGTCGGGCCCCACCCGCCACGGCCTGGGGCGGGGCGCTCTCCGCCATGCAGTACTACGCGACCGTCAGCGCTAACGAGCGGGACCAACTGCCAGGTACGCCAGCGCGTGCGTCGGGCCCCACCCGCCACGGCCTGGGGCGGGGCGCTCTCCGCCATGCAGTACTACGCGACCGTCAGCGCTAACGAGCGGGACCAACTGCCAGGTACGCCAGCGCGTACGTCGGACCCGCCCGTCACGGCCTGGGGCGGGGCGCTCTCCGCCATGCAGTACTACGCGACCGTCAGCGCTAACGAGCGGGACCAACTGCCAGGTACGCCAGCGCGTACGTCGGACCCGCCCGTCACGGCCTGGGGCGGGGCGCTCTCCGCCATGCAGTACTACGCGACCGTCAGCGCTAACGAGCGGGACCAACTGCCAGGTACGCCAGCGCGTACGTCGGACCCGCCCGTCACGGCCTGGGGCGGGGCGCTCTCCGCCATGCAGTACTACGCGACCGTCAGCGCTAACGAGCGGGACCAACTGCCAGGTACGCCAGCGCGTACGTCGGACCCGCCCGTCACGGCCTGGGGCGGCGCGCTGTCCGCCATGCAGACCAACTGCCAGGCGGGTGCACCACGCTATTGTGTAACCTATCATCTGGAGTGACCGTAATGCCATTTTCATCGAGCTTGACCGAGGACAATGGACCCGATGGACGGTTATGACGAAGGTTTCCGGTATTGCCCATTAACTCGTCCGAAGGTAGTACCAGGGTCTGTGTCAATGCCTTAAGGTCTGAAACCACATCGGGAACACCCTGGGTTATTAATGGATGCGTGAATGAGTTGCGCTCCCGGTTTCAGAGAACATCCAATGGGTGCCCGTGGAGGAGATCTCGGCGGGCTGCGGCAGCGCGGAGATCAGCACGCTGCCCGACGTGCCGCGGCTGGTGGGCAGCGGCCACTCCGCCGGCGGCGTCATCGGCAGCACCGTGGGACCCAGCCAGGACCCCGAGCTGGCGCAGGTCACACGCACTCATCTAATATTCTTACTGTCCTGTCATTTCGGTTGTACTACCAGCTCTGCCTTTTGCGCTGTATTTTGAGGGTTTGATTCCCTCCCGGGATAAACATTAGTGTGATGAACGCAGGTGTTGGGTTCTGTGTCTGGGTGTTATAAAGTATCATAATGTATGTAATTAGCTAATATCTTTTAGTTCATCATCATCATAATTATAATCATAATCTATTGATGAATTGGTATTACGGATCGCTGCGATTTCTAGCGACATCGCTAGTTACAATGTGAAGTTGGTGTCAAACAATAACTCGACCAATTTACAAAGTACGATTGTGATAGGAACCGTATTTAGCGTAACATTTAAATACATCGTATATGATTGATTGAAATAATGAATATTGCTAATCGAAATTGATAGACATTGATGCCGATCGCTAATCAAAACTGATAGACATTGATTGTATCAAGAATTCCATAATCGCCCTACTGGTCACAATAGAAGCTATGCTTAGTTGAGTACATTGTCCACCAATATTTGCTTACAATATTTTGTTTGAAAAAGATTTAATAAAATTCGTCTAGTAGCATCCATCATTTTATGACTCTACTAGCTTCTGGCCACGGTTGCACGCATGGTACCTATAATAAGTAAGTAGCCTATGTCCTTCCTCAAGATATAATCACCTGGTATGTATGAAGTATCAAAGTGATTCTAGTGATTGTATATCAATTCCTTACCAAATTTTATCAAAAATAAATGTATAATTTGATAATTTGTATTACATATTACATTTGTATTATAATGTAGATGTGTGAGCCTTTTTTAACCCATGCTAAAAATATACATAACAATCAAAAAGTAAAGACTCAAGAAAAATATAACTAGTCAACATTAGTTTCTCCATTTTGATATATGTTCAATACAACAATTGATCAAAACGAGGTAGTCGCACTATACACGCCAAACGATAGGAATGAGCGTAAACTACGCTTATGCCTCATATCGTTAGGCGCGTAAAAAATCGACACAGGTCTAACGTCTACGAGCGCTCGCGCAGTACTTATTCA
Organism: Lampropteryx suffumata; assembly: GCA_948098915.1. Lineage (NCBI taxonomy): Eukaryota > Metazoa > Arthropoda > Insecta > Lepidoptera > Geometridae > Lampropteryx > Lampropteryx suffumata. Next base: position 2,050,871 of record OX402546.1, on the reverse strand, counting down.
ATTCAATTCAATTCAATTCATTTATTCATCTTTAGACATAATACAATGTTCTTAGACATGTCTTACAATAGTTATAATATATAAGTGTATCTAATTAAGTAATTATATGAGTATAATTTTCCATACATAATTATTTATCAGCAAAAGCATCGTCATGTATATATTAAAGTTCACTTATAAATACCTACCTAAACAAGTATCACATTGAAACACTGATAAAACTAGATATTCTAACCTAACCTTAACCTAGGTACACACAACAAAGGACAAGAATCATTTATTAAAAGTAAACATTTTTTTATCCGCAAAAACTTCATCCATTTTATAATAACTCTTATGTATTAATTGATTTTTTACATACTATTTGATGGGCGTCTGTCATATTTGTTATTTGTACTGGTATGTTATTGTATAATTTGATTGCGGTACAATAATAACTTTTCGAAACTTTTGCAAGTCGTGTCATAGGTACAACCAGTTGATCCCTATACCTAGTATTAATATTGTGTATGTCCTTCATAGTCCTCATATTGCCTAGGTTTAGATGTATTCACCAGTCATTGTCATTATGCCTAATTCTTTAAACCGCTGTCTACATGAGTCCATTTGTTTTAAACCTAATATGTATTTCACAGCTCGCTTTTGCAGAATAAATACTCTGGCAGCATCAGCCGCTGTATCCCAAAATAAGATTCCATATGACATAATAGAGTGGAAATATGCAAAGTACACGTTTCTAGCGGCTTTGTCCCCTCCTAGTTCCTTAATTTTTTTAACAGCATACGTAGCAGAACACAATTTTTTTGCAACTTTATCTAAGTGATTAGACCATGTCAGCTTACTATCTAAAGTTACACCCAGGAATTTGACATTGTTAGTCGGTGAGATATTAAAGTTATCTAGGATTTCTTTAATATAATCCGGAGTGCTTTTATCTATTCTAGAACCTAGTGCGAACTCTATTACATTTGTTTTATCCACATTAAGTAGCATGTTATTGACTGAGAACCATTTTTTGATGCTAAGTATGGATTCCCTTATACTACTACTCACAATTTGCTTACTCCTGTTTGTTTTTAATAATTAGGCTAGTGTTATCAGCAAACATTATTATGTCAACGTCTTTAAAAACTACAGATATGTCATTTGTGTAAATTATGAATAGAAGAGGCCCTAATATGGATGCTTGTGGAACCCCTACATTTATTTTGTTCAAGAATTTTGTTGTAAAAGAAATAGAATATAATTTAATTTCTAATGAACTGACGTTTGTTCTGGTATAAATTTTACTCGATAGTATTAACGTAATAAGGAGAAATTTACAGCTAATTCTGAACATTTTGAGTAGTTTTATAGTTTTGAATGGGATTTTTTTTGTAGATACTTTGTAAATATTTCTAAATTTCGAGGCCGCTATAAACTCAACCACTATATAAGAGATGTTGTGGTATATTTTTCATTTCGTTTTCATAGTACAGACGTTCAATCCACGAGCTTGAAAAAGTGCCTTCGCGCATTTTATTTGCATCTTGCTTCGGTATTTCGGCTTTATATAAATAAATAAAAAAAATGCAAAAGCGAGGCTATGAACTATAATAATAACTATTCTCCACCATACAATAAGTAAAAATTGTCGAAGACTTTCAGTTTCTCTGAACAAAAACGCCAAAGATCGACATTTTATCAAAAAATCACGATCGTAATGTAATAACGTAAGCCTCTTAAGCTGTAATTTGAATTGGTTGTTTGTATTGTCTGCAGCTCCAACGCATAGTGTCCCGTTGTGCGTGCGAGTTCCACTACGTGTCGACGGAGGAGGCGGGGTGTGCGGCGGGGACGGGGGGCGCCGGGGGTGCCGGGGGTGCGGGGGGCGCGGGGAGCGCGGGGGGCTGGGGGGACGCACACCCCCCCTACGACTCCTTCGCACTCATGCATCACGATCTCGACGTCTGCACCAACTCCTTACAGGTTCCGTTTTAAGATCATTTATTTCTCTAAGGAATTCCCTTACATTGAAACCTAATTCTTAAAATTCAATCTTAATTCCTAATCTTAATCTTAATTCTTAATTTAATCTTATTTCTTATTATGATTTTTGTGATTGTATATATCGAAAAAGATGGTTATCATAAGTTTTTAAACGTGCAGTACCGTTGACTTTATTTCTCGGTCACCGGTACTGCCTTTGCAAGCATTGATTTACCTACCTACTTCAGGTATTTCATATTTGAACTATTTCCTATCAAGCGAAACCACACAAAATAAAACAGTAATTTAATTAAATATAAAACAAAAGGAACACTAATAAAAATCTCACTATTTTATTGAATAGTAGACAGAGTTCAACTTACAGTTCTATTCGGTTTCCAAGTCGCAAGGCAAGTGAGTCTTTTTTTTCGACTCAGCAACCATCTCCTGTCGCCATCTTGTTTTTTTCGCACTTTCGTTCAAGATACAAAAGATGGTGCAGAAACGTATTAACATTTTAATTAATAATGTTTTAATAAATTATAAAAATGATTTCATAATTATTGAAGATTATTTACAGGGTTTGCAAAACAAAAACCTTAATAAAAAAATAATCGACTTAAAATTACCTTAAAAGTATTTCCGATAATTTAAACAGTACTCAAATAATTCGAAATAAATTCCATAAATTGATTTTAAATTATTAAAGAATTAACAAAGCAATTTAAACCAAAATCGCTTATAATAATAAATTAACTTCCTTCTAAGCGTCATCATCACTTTTGTAGTCAAAACAATTAATAATTTAATAAAACAATCAATTATTACGAAGTAATGAATGAACCTGGCGTTAAAATAATCAATCAGGGTGTTTAAGACATTCCATTAAATTAAGTTCCTTGCAAATTAAATATAAATCGATGACGCATTGTTTCACGAGGCGTAGGAACGACGCGGCGACATATATGATTGAAAGCCCAGATAATGTTGAATTTGCGTATAATATTAGTTAAAATCGAAAGTTACAGAGCTTGCACATCTGTGCATAAGGTTGTAAAGGATACCGATCTGTCTGTGTGACATTAAGTGTCAAAGATATTTGAATAACAATGACGTTTGCGCCTACGCATCGTTCGGATACGCGCTCTGGAAACGCGACTTTCCGGCATCCTCAAGAACTTGTGCATTACTAAGTTACTTCATACATTCGTATGTCTCAGTGGCCAACTCTGATGACAGAGTTCCAAAAACAGTAGTAAAACTCCCAGCAAATAATTGACTTACTCAAACAACGCAAAAACAAAACAAAACAACTATCTACCCAACGATCTATCGAACTATCTAACAAGTTTTAGTCTCAAAAACTACAACAAACATCCTCGCGACTGTTATCCCCAGGCTTGGTAGACCTAGTTACATAGCTGTCTGAGGGGACAGTATTTAAGTCATTTATCACTTGAATACTGTCTAAAACCTAACATACAAATGGTGGGTCCGACAACTGAACGTGCCCTCGAAGCAAGGAAATGCTGAGATGAAAATTACACTTATAATGTACGTCATTAGATACATTTTGATAAACACGGGTATACTTACGTATTATTTTTTCGAAGGAGGTACCGACATTGTTTAAATTCATCTAGAGAATATTCATCAGGTTGAATTTTTGTGAGGGTTATAAACGTTAGCTATGCCATTCACGAGCCCTTCGAGTTATAACTAAAATGTGTTTTAGATCGATTTCCGTCTTAATTTATTGCGTGTCTTTTACAAACTTTCACCAAGGACCAAGACGAGTGTCTTGTCTAATTCTGTTCGGACTTAGCTTAAAAGAATCGGCATTTAAATTCATCTTTAGAATTTGTTTTTCACAACTAAAAATTATATATTCAAGACAGAATGTTCGTTTTTAAGTAAAACTTTATATATATTTGCATATATGTATTTGTATTCATATAAGTTTTGGTGCAGTTATTATAGTTAGATTCACCCAAAGGGGGGTCCTTAGTTCGCAACCAACCTAAGAACTCAACTCATTTGTAATATCTTATAATGTTAGAAATATACGGGTGTTTTTTTGTTTCTTTTGATTATTAGTTAGATCAATAAACAATATCACAGAATACAAATAGGATAGTAATTAACATTGTTCACTAGTCCCTGGTCCCCTAAGATGGGCAGTGTTATTTCAGTACGCAATGCTGCTAGACGTGATAAACAACGTGGTGTTACACGTGGAGCCGGAGCGACGGCGCACGCTGGAGCGGCGCGCCAGGATGCGCTTCCAGCTGCAGCTCCGGCACGACCAGGACCCTCGCCATCTCATACATAAGCTGCAGACTCAGGTATCCTTTACCTATCCTTTATTGCGACAGGTCTGCGTATCACCGTTGATTGAATGGCCTCTCAGCTTAGTTAGTAGTAGCTCCGCCTTCTGCGCTGTAGGTTGAGGATTCGATTTCCTCTCAGGAGAAACATTTGTGTGATGAACAGAGGTGTTTGTTCTGTGTCTGAGTGTTATAAAGTATCATAAGTATGTATTTAAAAATATATAAGTATTCTCTCAATCATCTGGTCACCATAATACAAGCTATGCTTAGTTTGGGGCTAGATGGTGTTGTGTGCTTTATCCACCAATATTTATTTATTATTTTTGTATATGGTACAAGATTTTTCGAAACTGAGTGTTTGTTTACAGTTTTCAACCGACGAATAAAAAGGAGGTTCTCAATTCGACTATGTTTGTTACCTCATAACTCCGTCATTTATGAACCGATTTGAAAAAATCTGATTTCATGTAAAAGGATATACTTCCCGATTGGTCCCATATAAATTTCATAAAAATCGGTTCAGTTAGGTTTTTAAATCAAAACAACAGAAAAAAATTTGGATTTGGATGAATCTAAATTTTGATATTTTGCTTTTTATACATGATGTCAGTTGTCTTTTTATTTTATTCTCTATGGCTTACATAATCTTTGGTTTACATCTCCAATCCAATTAGGCTTTTGGACAATAATATTTTAAATTTAATATTATAATACCTACGGTAACATCCAACCAATAAAAGCTGAAACTGTTTGGAGAGCAAGTCGATACATTGGTTGAAGTTATTATTAAGTACCTACATTGTCATGTAATCCAAGTTACATTAGTTCAAAGTTCAAGTTACTCCGCTACATACAAATTGTGATTTTAGGTTAAGAAGCTCAAATAATGGCAATTTTTGATAATTGATTTAAATTATTTACATTACACTTGCTTCTACGACGAGTAAACTAACTATAGTGAATGAAGTTTGTTACACTGTTGTCATCTGTCATGTCATACATAATGGATAGAAATCGCTTACGTAATACCAAATATATACAGACGATTGTAACTCCTATTAAATAAATAAATAATGCCGAACATTTCACACAGCATCATCTGGGCCCAAAGTAAGCAGAGCTTGTGTTATGGTACCACATGACTGATATACTACTTATATACTTTTTTTTTTGTAAATACATACATATTATACATAGAAACACCCAGACCCGAAACAAATACTTGCAGATCATACAAACATTTGTCCCGCGGCGGGAACTATTGTCATAACTAGTCCAAGTTACAATTAAACGAATGATTGAAATAATGCCGATTGCTAATCAAAAGTGTTCCATAATCGCCCTACAGATTTTCCTCTAAAAAAAGTAAAGACTTAAGGAAAATAACTTTTGCAGTAATATAACTATTCAAATTATTTAGAAATCATTGTTCCTGGACCATTCAGTTTTTCTCAGGAGGTAGCCAGTGCACATCTATCCGAAGCTGGGTGGATTTCGCGTTTGAAATCCACCTTCTAAATAAAAGTATAAATATGAAAATGACAAACTTCACAAACGATTTGATTCTTAGGAGCATTATTTTAATTTTTATTGCATTTCTACATTCTCACCAACAAATCGTTAATTTCAAACCTCCATTCACAATCTTCGGTAGTATAGTGGTAAGTATCCCCGCCTGTCACGCGGGAGACCGGGGTTCGATTCCCCGCCGGAGAGATCTCATTTACATCTGCATACTACATTTTTTTCATTGTTTTGTGATGTTTTACTACTACAATCTACAATGCTACGTCTACAATGCTGATTTGTTTCCAAAAGATAGTAGTCTCCGCAATATTTAAAGTTTATGATGGTTAAGTATTAACACTACAACAGTTTCTTTAAGTGACTTGCTAAAAAAAAAACAGTACTCTGAGAACACTCAAGGAATCATATTAATGACAACTAACGATTTATTTATTTGATTCACGAATATAGAAAAATGTGTGTAAAAAAAACAAAAACAAAAAAGAGATCCTCTCCGGCGGGGAATCGAACCCCGGTCTCCCGCGTGACAGGCGGGGATACTTACCACTATACTACCGAAGATTGTATTAGCGAGTGCGAAATAACCAACTGCCAGCTGGGATCTGTCCGTTTTACTTTATGACGCCATTCGCCCGTAGCAAGGTCGTCGCGATAAAATTATTTTGTTGTATTCATTCATACGTATTTTATTTATAGATGCTGTTTCTCGGTAGGTATTATGATGTTTCTTTTACCCTTGAAATGTTTCATGGTTAATGTACAGTAATTTGTTCTAGAATGTTTAATGTATATTGAGAATAGTTATTGCATTACCAAGAATAAAAGTTTGTTTGCACGATTATTCATATAAAGTCAAGGTTTTTAACTTTAATAATAATATAATTCTAAGTAGATGGACTCGAAGCGTTTCTTAAAAATACAATGAGATCGAGGACTTCACGGAAAATTGTACAGTCAGTTCATAGAAACAATTGACGTAAATGTAAGTATTTTATTAATTGTTAATAGGTTCGAGAATCGCTAGCCCGGCTTCGTCGCTTAGAAAAAGAGTACTACATGAAGAACAGATCTATCACCGATGATGACCCTGTGGCTATCGCCGAACTGAAGTGTCTTGATGATCAGGTATTTTTCGTATGCTGGCCAACATTGGTATTGTAGGCAGCCTACTAATAGACTCTCTTGAAGAACCGTCAGATTAACGTGCGATTTCATCGAAAGTCTTCTTTCTTCTCGATCTTGTCCAGATTTAGATGGAACCGATATTCTACTAAGAGTATTTTGTAAAATGATTCAAAATGGTCCCGAAAACTAACAGTCTTGCTCACTAATGTAATCCGCAGGGTTGGTACACCTCAGATCTTTAATCACTCCTCAGATTTTAGACGATGTCAGAAGGTCCCCGGCTAGATTCATCGTTTCAATCAATCTGACGAAAATCGTAACGATCGCTCGCTTCAAAAATGCCACTTCATACACGAAACAATTTGTCTAACGATCGATCATTCATTAACTTGTTTTAAATGGAACGATAAAGACATGCTCAAATAATTGCCCTGTAAAATGCAAAACGAACTTCTTTTCCTTACCTATGTGGCGGTAACTTTGATTCAGCTACAGAAGGCAAAAAGAAAACCAAGGAAAGTGCTATTAAAACGAAATAAGTATTCGCATGCAAATATTTTAAAGGAATTAAGGTTCCATCCAAAAGATTGTAGCGCCCGGCGTCAGACTGAGACAAAAAACGTGTGCGTCTCGGGACCCCGAACAGAAGTGATAACTTAAACTAATCTAACTAGCGCTGTGGGTTAGAGTGAGAGAAAAGGAGCCTGCCTACCGCTGCCGTATGCGTGAGAGAAAGGAAACCCAGACAGATTGGTGCCGTAACGCGTTACGTAACGAAGCGGTTCACCCTCCCATAAGAAGTTATCACTTCAAAAATCGAATCGTTTATCGCAAAGAGCCATACGCTGTTGATCATCGTTACGATATTCATGATTGCATGGGTTTTGTCTCGTCATCGATTAAGTAAATCATTAACGATGTTAAAACGCACTGACGATTCGTCGTTTCGACCGGTTTGAAACGACGGATCGTAAAGACAAATCTTACCGTATATGGGGCCCTTACGGACAGTCAGTGGCACGTCACAACACCCATGTGATTCTATTTTGTCAACCTTTGGGCATTTTTTAGGTGAACGAGTGTAAAGAGAGCGTGTGGTCTCTCGGTGAGGAGTTAGACGCAATGGTGCGGGGCTGGCGGGAGGAGAGACGCGGGGCGAGACGCACGGGTGCGGGGGCGGGGGGTGGTGCCTCAGGCGGGGCGGCTGGAGGGGGCGCGGGGGGAGGGGGCAGTGCGGGGCCCCTCCCCCCGCCACCGCACCGGTACAACGAGATCTGCTTCAAGTCTGCGCGCTGGCGGCTCACGGACGCGGATGGACAGCTCGGGATCGCTGATCTACTGCTTACCAACTTCCTGTGAGTTACATGATCTAATGCTTCCAGCGCTGAGAGGGAGTCTAGTGACCCAGTTAATAGCCAGCTCGAAGGCCTCCATCATAGCATAACAGCTTTTGAAATGCCGGGACTGATAGCTTAATGTGCCCTCGAAAGCACGGACCATTGGTAAGAGGTTTCCTAGAGGAACTTTCTCGAATGTTTAGACTAATTCAGATAGGTAACAGCAGGATACATACTATAATTAATACGAGTAGATGGAAAAGAAAAAAAACGAGCGAGCCTTACTGTAATCGCATATGACGTGTAACATCTGACATCTCACCTTTGTCATAAGCAACGCTAATATTATATCCTGAATTAGTTTATATAACATCACACTTTATAGGTTAAGCGCACAGCTGATGCGTTCTCCTTCTCTGTTTCCTTTTGTCGTTCTCGTTACACATATGCACGCTGTTGGTTGACGGTACCAACCTCTCTGAAAATGAGTTGGTACCATCTGACTGTAAACTCTACCACCGCGCGCGCTCAATGGTATAATCAAATAGCACGCACTTCCTCGGCTTCCTGATACACACTTCCGTCCCCTTTTCATGAAATTAATCACATAGATTGCAGGAAAGCGACGAGAAAGATGTAAAATATTAAACACAGGCCTTTGCATCTTGTCTAAGTGATTCTGTCAAATGGAGGTTTTAACTCCCAGAATGCTGTAGTGACAGATTTAAGATGCGAGTAGGCCTGCAGCACCTATTTTGCTTAACAATTGTCTGAGAATAAATGTATTTCAACAGGTACACGAAGACCTCGCGGTCAGACGACTCGGTGGAACATCAGTTAGAAGTCGGATACGTTCAGGTTACGAATCTCTTGCCCAATGAGCCGTTTCCAGAGGTTAGTGTTGTTTTGTTGGCAGGTACTAAGGATATGAATCTAAAATTACTGCTTGCCTTATCCCTCTTATATGGGTTGGTACAACTGGATATTTTCTTATACTTTCCCTTATCATTCGTCATCTCAGCCGTCACTCCATTTTCACTCATGTCATCTTTCACGTCCATCTGTTCTTAGGCCTATTTTCCTACTTCCATCTACATCTAAATCATCAACTTTATTGTAACATGAGTTGCATCATCGCGGGAAATGGACATGTCATGCACTCTCTGCATTACATGTCCATTTCCCGCGATTTCGTCATAGGCGCTACTTTCAAACATGCTCTACCACTTCTGAGGCGCAGTGGGCCCACCTGAAACGCGGTTGCAGGTTTAATTCCCGTTGCGGGAGAAATATTTATATCTGCAAATATTTGTAAGAGGGCTGAATGGTTTCCTATGTTATGTATGTATTACAGTTATAAGCAGTATATTAGTCATGTGGTTCCAATAACACAAGCTCTGCTCACTTGGAGGCTAAATGATGCTGTGTAAAATGTCTAGCATTATTTATTTATTTCCTCGTACTTTTTATTTATTTAAGTTACATAGACACTCATTTATTTGGTACTCATGCACACACAATCAGTACAAACAGAAAAATAAATTGCAGAATAAATAAAAGTGGAGAACACAGAGAGTGAGTCATGTATCTGTGTGCCACACTCAAAAAGGTCTCGACTCAGCATAATACTGACTGGCCTGTCAGCTCAGCTGGTAGTAGCTCTGCCTTTGCAACGTAGGTTGAGGGTTGAGGTTGAGGATAAACATTTGTGTGACGAACTTGGGTGTTTATTTTGGGTCTGTTATAAAGTATCATAAGTATGCATTTAACTCCGTACATACATCTCAACATTCGTATTTCCGTCGCACAATTTCACTTATTAAAGTTTTTGTCATAGCAGCAATAACTATTTGAAACACAAATGTGTCTGAAATAGTTGTTATGATTAGTTGTACTCGTATTTGTGTATGTGATGTTGATGTAAGAGGTCCACGTGTCAGGTGCTGGCGCCGGCCGCGCCGATGGGCCGCGCGCCCGTGGCCCGTCGCGCCGCCCTGCGCGTGTTCTGTCGCGACCGGCCGCCCGTCGGCGGGATCGCTGTCAAGGAACACTTCGAAGTCAACATCGTGCCCATCAGGATAGGTACCTATCTTTTTCGATACTTGGGGAGGTGTAACACCCAGAATTCGCATAAGCTGATGGCGGTCAAATCACCCCAAAACTAGTGCATGTCATGGCTCCCCTCTGTATACGATCGACTTCCTGAAATTAGGTATGTAAAGTATACGAAATGCTTGTATGACGCGATCGCAAAAATAAACATAACGGTGGCTCAGTGAGCCATTGATTAATTTTTAGTTTTGTTGATAAGAATGACCTTATTGCACTTGATTTGAATTTGACGTTTGTCGATTTGATGTTTATTGTATTTTTATTAGATTTTCTCATCCGTCTTCTCAATTAGGTTGATAATGATTATTTATAAAATGTAATATACCAAGAAAGACCTGTTATTCCGTTTACGTGTAATAACTAGTACATGGATGACCGAGCTTCGCTCGGTATAAAACACGGATAACACGACGTTTTCTAAAAATGAAACCTAGCTAGATCAAATTATCGCCCCCGAAACCCCCTGCATACTAAATTCCATGAAAATCGTTGAAGCCGTTTCTGAGATTCAGATTATATCTTCTTACTAATATTATAAACGCGAAAGTTTGTATGTATGTTTGTTACTCTTTCACGCAAAAACTACTGAATGGATTTTAATTAAACTTTACAATAATATACCTTGTACATCAGAATAACACATAGGCTATAATTTATAAAGGTATTGTGTGAATTGTCCAAAATACAACGATAAGTGTCAAGTAAGTAGGAGAAAAATCTGACATCTGCGAGCTATTCTGGCGTGCGCTGCAACAACTGTTAGAATTATACATAAAAGTACTAATCCTGCGCAGACGAATCGCGGGCACGAGCTAGTATATATATATATATGCAAGAATTTCTCGTTTAAAGGTATTAGATATCTGATCGTATGAGTGAAATCTGAAGTAATATGGAAATGATCCAAGTTACAAAAATAACAAACATATTTATTCATGACTGTGATCCCCAAGCTTTGTACACTCTTCAGAACTAAGGTATTGTTGTATAATACATACACGATTTTACAGGTAGGTTTGCTAGCAAGAAAACGACCGCTATTTATAGTGCAAGTTGGTGTATTACCACCGATATGGTATACATACAGTTAGGAGGCACATTCATACACGTCGATTACTCAGAGCTTTGCATATCTTTCGGTCAGCTGTTCGAAGAAAGTAGAAATTTAATCGCATTGCAATAGAAAATGAGATCTCCGTTTAAAGATTTCAGTGTTGTTTTTGAAGCTGGCGAGAGGCTCACACACTGCCGTGGTATTTGCACAGTTGGTTCCGAATTAGTTCATATCTCATTAGTATTCGTTTGTGCTAATATTGCTTTAACTGCTTCATGTATTACATAAAGTTTCGACACAACCGAGCCGGCTAACGGTTTTCTGTCCTGTTTGATAAAAATAAATATTTCTTAAATATTGGTGGGCAATATACACGACACCATCTAGCCACAAACTAAGCATAGTTTGTATTATGGTGACGATAATGACTGATAGAGTACTTATATATTTCTAAATTATATTATTACGTGAAATTATATTAATACCTTTGTACCCCTTTTTACGAAAATTGCGCGGACGGAGGAGTATGAAATTGCGCACACTTATATTTTACATAGAGATTTTTTTTCTAAATTATATATGAAAATACATTAATTATTGATTAATTATGGTTGAATTTCGAACAGTGGGCGACCACTAGTATTTTCAAATTTATACATATGATATTTTATAACACAGTCGTGAGCGTTTTGGTATAGTTGTTGTTAAAATATAATTATGCATGAGCAATAACTTCAAGGTCTTGACAGCGGTGCATCATAGAATTAAGTGAGTCAGGCATGATCTTTATGGTAGATGCAACATCTTAAAATATGATTTCATTTTAAAATGACGTTAAAATCACATCATTTTGGGTAACGTGTCAAGTGGTAACTAATTGAAGAAGTGATTTGTGGTAGTGAGTCAACCCCAACAGTGACTTCATTGTCATAAGACGCTCTTGTAATGATACTTTTAACTACCCAGTCTAAGACAAATAATACTGATAGAACGCTTATTATATACTTGTAAATATATAAGTACTTCTGATACCATATAATAACTAGACATGGAACAAACATTTGCGTTCATAACACAAATGAGCCGTAAGGCCAGTCAAAATATAGGTCTATGTCAAAATATATACCAAACTAGCGACCCGCCCCGGCTTCGCACGGGTGCAATGCTGATACTAAATATACTACAGAATGTCTTTATATACAACGTTATCTAAGAAAATAACAATGACTAAGAAATAAACATATACCATTGCGGACTTTTGTGTAGACCTTTTTAAGATGTACAATACTGTAGTACATTATTTTGATCTATCTCGTAGGGTTCAGCCAGCGCAGCGTTTGCAATGTAAGCGCAAAAAATGAGTTTATTTACGACACCACATTAGAAACCTCTAAAATTATCAGTGTTTCTCTACTAAATTATGCATGTTTTATACATATAAACCTTCCTCTTGAATTACTCTATCCATTAAAAAAAACCGCATAAAAATCCGTTGCATTGTTTTAAAGATATAAGCATACACCGGGACAGACAGACAGCGGGAGGCGACTTTGTTTTATACTATGTAATGATACAGTCTAAGATTTTTCCATCACAAATTTCCGTCACGACACGAATCCATTAATTAGACAAACGAATGAATCAGTTGAATTGAATGATGTACAATATTTTTTTTATTTTCACAACTCGAAAAAATATATTAATTACGATATTCCCACTGTAATAAGGGAACCTGAATATTGATTTGTAATATACATTAGCATTAGGTTTACATTTATAATTTTATTAGTTTTATTTGGATTGGATTTCGATGAAGTTTTTTAGATTTTCATTTGTTATCGTAAGAAACGCCGTGTACATTCATACGATTGAATAAATAGGAAATATGAAAATGAAAACTGAAAAATGTTTTACCCTCTACAACCCTCTAAAATATGTGAATGTTTGTGTACATATAAGATTTTTTGACGTGATAACGTCTTAAAAATCGATGAACGCCGGCTGCACGCACGAAAAATTGTCACGTTCCGCCTGAGCCGAGCGTGTAAGCGAGAGCGCGGAACAAGCGATAGAGAGGCACGATCGGCCTAAGCGTTCGGCTTGTGACGCATCTTAATAGGTTAAAGTATACAATTTTTCATTAATGTTTTCTTATGACGTTATCACGTAAAATTATCGTCCGTAAACCGATTTTACAGACAACCATTTTTTATCTACTCGAAAAGCCATGGTTAGCCGCTAATTAGTATTCATATGTATTGAGATGTACCAAATACTCAACAGGTCTAACCAAAAAGTTCTTCAACACAATGCTGAAGTTCTGTTTCCCTGAACGCGACCCTGACTCCATGGAAGACGGAGAAGACGACGGAGAAGGCGGCACGCTGCGCAGCGGAGCTTCCGGCCTCGTGCCCTCCGGCTCCAAGAAGCTGAAGAAGAAAGGCAAGGACTCCAACTCCAACTTCTACGTGAAGAGGGATAAGAAGGACAAAGATGATGTGGAGAAGATGAAGGTACTTATACTGACTGCACAAACATTCATACAAGACGTTATTATAACTGTGTGACAGTGAAGTATTTCCTGATTTAATGAAATATAGCAAGATCATACCTCTATTCAAATCAGGTAGTCATTCCGATCCTAGTAACTTTAGACCTATATCAGTTCTTCCTACGTTTAGTAAAATATTTGAAAACTTATACTAAACCAATTACAACGGCATTTTAACACCAACAATTTACTAGACAGTAAACAATTCGGATTTACAAAGGGACGCTCAACGACTGATGCCGGTGTTGAGTTAATATCACATATTTTTGATATCTGGGAGGAATCACGCGATGCGTTAGGTATTTTTTGTGATCTGTCGAAAGCTTTTGATTGCGTTCACACCATGAAACTCTATTGCATCAGCAAACTACATCACTATGGTGTTAAGGGAGTTTCACTTAAGCTTCTCACATCCTACTTAAGTGACCGAACACAACGAGTAGATGTAAATGGAAAGCGTTCTCCGGGGTCAATGGTAAAAATGGGTGTACCACAAGGATCAATACTCGGGCCATTCTAGTTTTTAGTCTACCTAAACTTGTAAAGGATGATCAAGAGATTGTACTGTTTGCTGATGACACGTCACTTTTATTTAAATTAAAGCGACGACTTACTAATCTTGACGATGTAAACAATGCAATCTCTAAAGTTGTAACATGGTTTAATGTAAACAACTTATTACTTAACGAGAAAAAAACGAAATGCATTCGTTTTATACTGCCCAACGTTAAACAGGTGAAAGCTAATGTAAAAATTAAAAACGAAAAGATAGATCTCGTCGACACCACAGTGTTCTTAGGTATTACTTTAGATAATAAGCTGCAATGGGGCCCGCACATAGATAAATTGTCGAAAAGACTCAGCTCTGCGGCATACGCGGTTAAAAAGATCCGTCATTTTACCGACGTAGATACCGCTAGACTCGTTTACTTCAGCTAATTTCATAGCATTATGTCTTATGGCATTTTGTTGTGGGGGAGTGCTGCTGATATTAACACCATATTTGTGTTGCAGACTAGGGCTGTTCGTGCACATTATAACATGGGCCCCAGAGAATCACTTAGAAATAAGTTTAAAGAAATTTATATTATGACAGTGCCTTGTCAGTATATATACGAAAATTTAATGTATGTGCACAAAAATGTTCATTTATTAAAAAAAAAACTGCGATAATCATAGTATTAATACTAGAAATAAAGATCAACTCGCTGTTCCCACTGTTAGGCTCGCTAAAGTTAATAAGTCTTTATAGGGCAATGTGTACGCTTCTATAGCAAGGTCCCAAGCGACGTGTTAGATTTGTCGATTGGCAAATTTAAAAACGCAATTAAACAGAACTTGTCTTTTAAAGCATATTATAAAATATCTGATTATTTAGATGACAAAAAAGCTTGGGATGAATCAGCTCCAACTCGACTCGGCATCCGTAACAAAATTGTCAAGGATCATACAAAAAAGTGTTAAGACCAGACAAGTTTCTTGGCGGATTCTTCTTGAACTGGGGTTAGGAGGAACCGGCACCTAGATTCACTAGCATGTAAGAAGACGATTCAAAGTGGTCCTTGCGATTGTATTGAATAAAGTGATATTGAATTTTAAATTATTGAATTTTAAATTTTGTGAATAATTATGCAGCCGTTTAGGGCTATTCATAAATAACGTAACATGTATCTCATGACTATTGGAGCCCTTTCCCGTTTTTGTCATTTGTGTGTATTAGTTCCCTACAGACCTAGCACGGGACGAGGAGAAATAGTCTTTCCCTCGTTTTTATCCACCTCTCAGTGGAAATAATTTTCGGGGAAAGGGATACAAATGTTTCCCTTTTACGTTTATCTTAGACTTTATGTCCTACTAATCCACGCCCCAGAGCACGGCCTATCAACAACGTGGATAAATTTATCTCTATTTGACATAAGACGGAATATCTATCACTGCCCTTTGAAGGTGGGTATAAGTATAACTTGTGAAAGTCGAATAGTTTCAAGAAAATAATGTTCCGAGCATTCTACAATTACGTTCTAACGCGATGCAAACGTTAGAACGAAAGTTACAGGAAACATATCCGAAATGCCAGTAACGCTTATGTATTTCCGGATAATGAGTTTCGTCACGTATTTCGCGTTATTAATGAAACGGCCTTGTGTGAGGAGTTGAAAGAAGCTTTACATCCTCGAAATCCTTGCGATGGTTTACCGGTGATATATTGAAATCTGATACGTCATTTTTGATTAATTTGCTAAAATAACAATGCGGTAGAGAACGCTACTCCCGCTGTATATCCACCGTGATAAACTGTTCCCTGGCGCGTCCGTGCTCGCAAGGTAGACAAAAATGACAGAGGGGAAAGGATTTTTATCCTCTCCCTGGGGACTAATAGTATTCTTGCCGTGCTAGGCCTGCTGGTATAACGTCATGACGACATACGGTATGACGTTCCGGCCATAAATCCGTGGATTTGAACCTGTATTTTTACGCAAAATTGATGTGCTTAGTGTTAGAGCTCTCATACGGTGACGAAAACATTGTGAGGAAACCGGCACATCTCAGAACCTAAAATTCGAAGGTGTATATAATCGGTTCGTATTCTTGAAAACGGCGATGGAAAAGCAACCTGTCTCGTAAGAAATACTACTGTGCAAAATATGGGCCCGTGCCAGGTATAATGTTTGGACGTGCCTCTAAGAGTGGGCCTTAGACATTCTCAAAGTTCTAAGTATTAAAGATCTGAGGAGGTGTCTGCCTGTGCTTCAGTCGTGTGCATGTTTGCTTTTAACTCTCTTTTTAAAGTTTTTTTTTTTGTGTTTTAAGTATATCGTGTGTATCTTTATGTACTGCATCGTAGCATTCAACTGTTAACCGATTTTGATGATTTTTTTGTGGATGTCTTGATTGAGGATGTTCTTAGATATGATTCAAAATCTGTGCCACCAATTGAGGATCATCAGCTATTTTTTCAGTTGATAAAGAGATGTGAGCTAGTTACACTGGTCTGACCGATTGTGATGATATCACCATCACCTTGAATCTGCAAGATATCCAACTCCTCACTAACTTACAGCAGAGGTGTCGTGTTTGAATTCATTAGAATGGCGTCAATGGTTATCATTATTATCATCATATCAGCCTTTAAGAAGTCCACTGCTGAACATAGGCCTCCCCAATTGATTTCCAGGAAGAACGATTTTGAGCCCTTTCCATCCACCGACTTCCTGCGATCTTTACAAACTCGTCAGGCTATCGCGTGGGGGGGTCGTCGTTCCTGTACTTGGTTGCCGTCGAGAACTTTTATTCCCCAACAGTTATCAGTTCTGCGAGCTATATGGCTTGCCCATTGCCACTTCAACTTGCAAATTTTTAGTGCTATGTCGGTGACTTTGGTTCTTCTATGGATATCCTCGTTGCTGATTTTATCGCGTAGTGAAACACCCAACATAGTTCTCTCAATAGCCCGTTGCGCGACTGCGCGAGCTTGTGTATGAGGCCAATATTTAGCGACCAAGTCTCAGTTTCATATGTCATCACTGGCAACACGCACTGATTATAGATTTTCGTCTTGAGGCTCTGCGGTATCTGTGATGAGAAGATGTGCCGTAATTTTCCGTAATAACCCCAATGGTTATAGAATTTGTGTAATTTATACTCAAGTTAAAGTACGTTGTGTATCCAGGAGCGAGCAGAGAAGAACAAGCTGTTCATCTACATAAAGATCCCCGAGGTGCCGGTTCGGGTCTCGTACAAAGGCAGCAAGGAGAAGAACCTGGAGGATGTGCGCGACCTGCCGCTAGTGCTGCCCACCTTGGAGTACCACAACGTCACGTGGACCTGGCTGGACCTGCTGCTCGCTACCAAGAGCGATACCAGGAGGTTTGTTTGTGCGATATCTGTGCCTTACTGTGAACACTTAATATTATTATTTACAAATAACAAGAACCTACTTTTGCTAAAATTCTGTCTCGCTAGTAGCAAGTGTCGCTTATTTTTGTAAATGTTATCACGGAGTCTTCAGTTATTGTACTTTAAGTATTTTGTGGTACGGTTCAAGTTATCTGCTGTATGTTTGTAACAGGGTGATTCTATCGCAAGCGATCCGACAGAAGCTGCAGTTACACAGAAGAGCACCCGCGGCGCCCGAGCCCTTGGAAGAAGACAAAGCGAGGCTTCTGCTCGGAGAAAGAACTGTAAGTATATGATATATATATATATATATATGATATTGGATTACCCGGTGAGCTTCGTACCATCTAAAATTAGTTTGACTTCAGTAAATCAGACCAGTATTGAGGTGTGAAATACAAACTACATGACGTGCTCTCTTCTCTACTTTTGCTTCTCCTGAAATGTGTATTTCTCTGTTTGTACTGTTTTGTCTGGGCTTGAGTTACTTACTTACCTAAATATATATTTGTTTAAAAATGTGTAGGTACCTAATAAACAATCGAAAGTGTCTTTGTTTGTTCGATTGTTACGTTTCACGCTTAAACAGCTGAACGGGTATCTTGGATACCACGTAAGAGAAGCCGCTGGCAGCAGCTGCTTCTTGTTAAAACGATTACATTAACAGGTATAATGCAGATGAATACTTTATAAATACTGTAGCAGCTGATTATACTATGCCTTTTTTAAAATCTCTTATAGGTGGCTGAGAACAAACCCCAAAAGAAAGCAACACCTAGTAGCGTCTTCAAATTCTCCAAATCGTAAAACTATACTCAGTAATTATATAATCGAATGATGAAACGAAATCAGCCTGGTACAGCTTAACTTAAGTTAATCGAGACTACATCAAAATATTTTTTATTCAATAAAACCACAAGGGCCATTATGAATCGTCTTCTTACATGCTAGGTTAATCTAGTTGCCTGTTATCTTAACTCCAGTTTAAGAAGAATTCAGCAAGGAACTCATGGTCCTAAAAACGACATCAGGGGGTCTAGACAAATACCTCGCGCTTAGTTTTCCTTAACGCTAACGCGTGTGTAAAGATCACATTGTATTTAAATGAAATCATCAATCACAAGACTTTCTGCAGACATGAACTCTATCATCGTCTAAATATGTAAAACCGAACACAATTTCACTAGTAGTCGGTTTCAGTCGGTAGTAGCTATGCCTTCTGCGCTGTAGGTTGAGGGTTCGATTCCCTCTCTGGGTAAACATTTGTGTGATGAACATAGCTGTTTGTTGTTATAAAGTGTGTGTCTGGCTGTTATAAAGTATCATAAGTCTGTATTTAAAAATGTTTAAGTATTTTATTATTTATCTGGTCACCATAATACAAGCTATGCTATGTTTGGGGCTAGATGGTGTTGTGTGCATTGTCCATCGATATATATAAATAATAAATATTTTTTTGTCAAAATCACCATTCTGTCATAAGTAAAACTGACTGCAGACACAAAAATGCCTGTGAATCGTAAATCGAGATACTATTTATTAGTATCTCGATTTACGATTCGCAGCTATTTTACCTACTTAGTTTAAATTTGGCCAATGACTCAACTCGATTGTACAACTCGATTTAATAATAGTCCATTGAAAAGTTACATTTGGGTATGCATTTGTCAGAGGACGCAATTTTATTTTTTTAATGTGTAGGGGGGGTCAGTAGAAGCTTAAGTTCAAGTTTGTGGGGTCGGCACCCTTGTCCCCCGGCCGCCATCTTGGAAAAGGGGGTGCAAAGGGTTTTCGCGCTGTATCTCGTAAACTAGTTACCTTACAGAAAATTTAATCAAACATAAAATGTAGCAAATTAAATTTCCTACAATTTTATTTCTATTACTTTTTATCGTCAAGTGACCAACAAAAAAGTTATAAACAAAAATAAATGAAAATTTTGTAACAAATTTCCTTTTGGAGGTTATAACTTTTTTTCAGTTCAGTCAAAAAAGGGTCAAACATAGTTCAATAATAGCATAGGAATGTTAAGATCATAATAAATTGTATGAATAAAAAAAATATAGATAGAAAAGTAAGCCTAATTTTTAGTTTTTATTGCATCCCTATGAGCATTCGAGAATCCGTTTAAGTTTGGAGCGCTGTAAAACCTAGATAAATAAATAAAATGAAACAATTATATAGAGGAAATTGTTCGTTGAAAAACCCTCTACAAAATTGCTGTGATGTCATTTTATTGTAAAATGAACTGAAAAAAAGTTATAACCTCCAAAAGGAAATTTGTTACAAAATTTTCATTTATTTTTGTTTATAACTTTTTTGTTGGTCACTTGACGATAAAAAGTAATAGAAATAAAATTGTAGGAAATTTAATTTGCTACATTTTATGTTTGATTAAATTTTCTGTAAGGTAACTAGTTTACGAGATACAGCGCGAAAACCCTTTGCACCCCCTTTTCCAAGATGGCGGCCGGGGGACAAGGGTGCCGACCCCACAAACTTGAACTTAAGCTTCTACTGACCCCCCCTACACATTAAAAAAATAAAATTGCGTCCTCTGACAAATGCACACTAAGGCCTAAAAAATGTAACATTTTAATGGACTATAAATGATTTCGTGGTTTGTATTTCAATTAAAACTTAATTGAGCTACTATTGAGGCTCAATGATAAATTCGTGTGTGACTGACGAATGATATATACAATTTCCTACCTACTCATACTCATACCATATATATATATAATTTTTATACAACCTTGCTGACAAACAAGCATACGGCCCACCTGATGATAAGCGGTTACCGTAACCTGAAGAGTTTAACCACCTGGAATGTATTATGTCAGTATTTAGCATTTGTTCGTTTTATGGTTAATATTTTCATAACTGGTTTGTATTCTCTTAGATTTGTTTTATCAAGTGCAATAGTTTATTTAATTGTAGGTTTTCTTTTTATTTCAATAATTTAATATTCTGTTTTAAATATATCTATAAGCAATGTCCAATGTGATTAAAGAATAGTAATTTAAAGAATTGATTCAGGTGTGACTTTGCGGAAATCCATTACAAAACATTAAATAGATGGACAAATATTTAGTACTATTCCTATTCTCAAAGAGTTAGACACGATACAGACGCCTACACCTCCGTCCCGCCCGCAATTGAAAAGCCATGCAAAGCGTTAGTAAAAGGCAAGCACACACAATCCACACATGCAACATCCAAAAAAAATTCGATACGTGTTTCGCCCCTCCACGAGGCATCCTCAGGAACACTCGAGTCACTCCGCACCCCGACGAAAAAAAAACTGCTCTGCAGACTTGTTGCTTCGACAAACGTCAGGCTGAGACTGTAAAGACTGCTGTAATAGATTGGCGGAATAGTACTAAATATTTGTCCATATATTCATTGTTTTTTAATAGTAATTTGTTTATATTTAAATTTATTTGCGTAGGATTCAAGTGTATTTATATATGAATCTTTAAAAAACCCTTAAAATCATTATAAGTGTCGCTCATAAATGCACCTACATGTTTTGTTTCTCGTAAGAACAGTACTACGATTTATGCTTGGCACCTCGGCAAATTTCGTCTATCATCGACAATACGGATGCTCGCTAGTAATATTTATCTAGAACTGATACAACAATTATGTAAAATTTTTGAATGTTAGCGTGAAATTATTATAGTTCGGAAATAAAATAAAACCTGCAGAACCCAATCGCGTGAACTAGTTTATTCTTTAATGACTTTATTGTATGAACTGCCTTGAAAATGGAAATTCTCTAGTAAAAAATATATATTATATTTTTTATCATGCTGAAATCAAAACTTTCAAATTTCGGTCTAAAAGTCTGTTTAGCCTTCTTTTCTTTGGCGACAAACGTAAAGCTACCATTTTTATCTTTCTCTGAACTTTCTTCTTAACAATCTTTGTAGAAGCCAGTGGCCTTAATAACGCGGTCTTACTTTATTAAAATATATTTTTTCCCTTTTTTCAAAGCATTAGATAATAATAAAATAGAGATATAGAGATTGCATATTATTTCACAGATCTTCATAAGCATTTCTTTTTTTATTTTTGGAATCCATAATAAAATATAAAATACCGCAAATTGAGTTAAGGAATGAGGTGACAATATATAAAAAAATGCCTACTGCGACGTCTGGGGGTGTTAATAGCTGTATATACATACACATTCGTGCTACCGCCTTTGAAGCTAGCAGGTGACAGACGAGCCGTTACGAGCCGTCACGAGCCGTGGGACGGCTGGACATTGGTTGCGTACTCGTACTACTTCGGAAACACGAACGTCGCCGAGGCGCCAAGCTTTCGTCGTAGTACTTGTGTGCACGAGTTTAGGCGCTCATTCATTCAATAGGTGTAAGTGATGTCCGCTCAATACAAGTGCGATTAGCGTAAGTTGTAATCTTGTAAACTTGTGATGTAATAAAAACTTTTGAAAGACAATGTATACGTAAGTACGTGTAAAGCAAATAGTTAAATATTCATTGTTATTTATTTCATTCTTCATTAAATATTAATAACGATGACAATTAGCGTAAAGTAGAAAGTGCCAAATGTACAGTCTAGATTTGACTCTGACTAACCTTGATTTTTTTCTCAGAGATATATCTATGCAATGGCCTCCCAAATAATGCAGGTATTTAATTTTATTAATCCTACTAATATTATAACTGCGAACGTTTGTATGGATATTAGTGTTTATGGTTCAATCACGGCAACGGCTGGGCAGATTTGGATGAAAATTGGTATATAGTCCATATACTTGGAATAGCATATATGTTACTTTAGGTGTACTATAAATGAATGTCCTTCATATACAGAAAACGAAATGTTATTGTTAAATTATTCAATTATTGTATAGTGTACATAATTGAATAGTTTAGGTTTTAGATCAGCTTGAGTAAGCACAATTATTATGCGCTGTGAAGATATTAAATTAATTTTTATATTGACTAAAGTTTATTTACTTTGTGCGTAAGCGAAATGTACGATCCCCTAGTTTTGTAAGTGCATTTATATTTTATATCTATTTGCAGTATTTAATTGATCTGTGTATGTAATAAAAGACTTAAATTATTCCTAATTCATCGTTTTATTTACACTAAGTATCCTTTTATTTTAAGCACACTTTTAAGCATAGCCCAACAGAAATCCGAATAAAATGCTGTCAAAAAAATATGCCTGGTTTATGATCTGACTTGTTGTTTTGTTCTGCATTACGGCCCTAAAAGGGAAAGACGAACCATGCACCCATAATATGCTCGTAGGTCCAACTTGTATGTCAATGGGCGATGAAACGTTACTTGCCAACGAAACTAAATAATTTTTCTTTATCTATTACAATGATTAGAGTTTGAAAACATCGGCACTGTCAAGTAAAACAGCTGTTTACTTTGCAAAACAGAACATAAACACATGTGTCAGAATCTTTCAGATATCTGAAAATACGCACCAAAATACACGTTATTAGTCACCGACCGAGAAAAGAGCGCGAAAACACACGGGCCATTTCCCGAGCTATTTCCACGGGGTTATCTCACTTGCTTTGCTTTCCCGCGGTTTGACTCCGCGAGGCCGTAGAGAAATACTACATTGGTGCGAACTGGCGAGGCTCACAGGCTCAGTGCAGTGCCGACCTTTCTAACCACCGCACGTGTCGCGCGCTCGCACGTTTCGAACTCGCCACGACGAACGAATCATGAGGACGAATTATATAATTTACAATTAGTTTTTTGATATAGTGCAGTGCGTGTAATTTTTAACAATGGCATTGGCTGTTTTAGTGTTTGTGTGCCTTTGCGCCGGAGGCTCGGGTTTCAATGTGGACATACCCTCCAGGGTGGTTTATAAGGGAAATGATAATTCTATGTTTGGATTTACTGTGCAGGCGCACGTGGATGGGAGCCGGAAAATGTAAGTACACTTAAATATATTTTTTCAGGGTGGTACATTTCATCCCCCAGAAAATTCAACCGTAACTTACTACGTACCCCCGTAATGTGCGTGTAACGCAGTTTTCACTGTTCAGACATCGTTGGTTATTTTATTGAATGATCTAATAGCATTACGCTTACATATTTATTTTAGCAGTAGTTGGTTTGTTTGGAGAGTCGGCGCCGCGGCGGCGGAGTCAATGCTAATTATTAATTTTAATGTAAGCCGTTTCAACATTTGTTATTTTCTTTCGAAATTAACAGTTGATTTAGAACTGGTGTTCGTCGGCTCTAGCTTCTTTCTTCTTTCTAGTCTGTCTTGTCATTATGATGGCAATAATTTTAATGTTTTCGCTAATATGTGATGAGACTATATCTTTTAAAACTTATCTATTTCCTTCCTGTCGTGAACCATAGCTTGTAATAGAAAACGTGAATCAAATCGCTATCAATTCCTTACCTTGCCTTTTCGTTAACCCACATTCCGATGCTTTAAGTTCATAAGGTAGGCTACAAACTATGCTAACCTTCCCATATACAACTGGTTATGTATTCTGTGACCTTTGTACAAACTATCATACAACCTGTGTCTTCAAGATCGCGTATCAATGATGTCATCGCCGAAGCAGAGTGCGATTTTTAGCACAAGCAATAAAATTGATTCGGTTGTGTGGGCAACACTGTTACACTGTGCTGTTTGTATGAGAGGCCTAGAGACTTGTGTCTAATGATGATGACTGCTTATAATAACAAAGTCATATTAAGCTTCTTTATCTATACCATAATTAAACTGCTAGTCAAAACTGAGCCAAAAATTACATTGGAAATATGTTTATCAAAAAGGAGAATACGGTTCTAGAATTTTTATTTTATCTGTTATACCTATCTGTCTGTACTTACATGATTGACGTTAAAACGACTGGAACAATTTGTACAGTTTCATGTTTGATTATTCTCAAAGTTAGTCGCGAGGTATGTTTCATCACGCCCCTCAACCCCAGAAAGGTGTAAAAAAGGGGTTTGGGAGTTTGCAAGTTCGCGAGCGAGCGGGGCAGATTCTACAGAATACAATTAGTCTTCAATGTGAAATGAAATGAAAAATGAAAATGAAATGATATTACAGTTTGTTTAAATTACTTATCATAGCATTCAACTGTTTTTAAATTGAACTAGATTATAATTTTTTACAACCAGTGAAGTATAAACTCTATTTTTTAGCCGTAAAATCACTGAATATATTAAATAACATAGTTTAGCCGAGGACTTCTTAGAGTGAAGTCACAAAACACAAATTGTTTTTGTGATCTGTGTCTATCATCATAATACCTAGCTCAGCGGGAGATGAAGTAATTAACACTTAAAATTCAATATAGTTAAGCAAGGCAATTATTCAGCTCTAAGGTGTCTACGGCTATACGGTAGGTGATAATGATTTATCCATAGTTACGAAGGTTATAATAGATTTTCTGAGTTCAGGTCTTTTGTAGGCCATTGTCTAATGAAATGAACATTCGCATTTCTTGTATTGTGGTAGGAAAATAAACGATTTTTTGTTGTTATTCTTACCCTTTTAACCGTATTTATTATTATGTGCCGGAACCATTGATTAATGTGCGCATAAGTCATTTTGCTCATTACAGTACGACCGGGTATGAGCCCCCATTCATTAAAAGTTAATTAACTTTGAATATGTATTAAAAGTTACCAACAGAATAATGTTAAAGTTACGCCGATTAACATTGTTCAACGCTTTTTATGTAGGCTGCACGCGGCGCGCCCTTTTCTCGTGTTGACTTTGAACTTCAGTTTATTATCTCCCAACACCCCATCCCCATTGATAACAACGCAAAATTTCGAATTGGTGAACCGGAAACAGTGCCGCGACACATGTTGTACACATGCGCCTGCGCAGACAGACGCCCTTTTTAACTTTTTTCACTAAACTTTTACTGCGGGTATTTTTAGGGTGCGGGCTTCCCGTTGATTTATGATTACACTTACATGTAAATAGGGTTCTTTAGGCTCAGTCTGATGTCATTAGAGCAGGCCAGACAGACCTCAACAAGTGGGCCTTTATCCTACTAATGGTGGACTGGACTATGGAGCGAAGATAAGTGATGACCATCAATGCATCTGCTTTTTATTGATTACTGATTGACGCGCCTAGAAATGTTTTCATTGGTGAAGTTGATGGATAGAAATTGAGAGAAAAAGTGATTTGTGATTTATCTTTCAATCTTTAAACTTTTTTATCGTATCCCACTGATGTTGTATGTGAATGTTTGGATGGTAAGAAGTTTGCTTGTTGCTTAATCATATCGCTATAGCTGTAACTGGCTCTTGAGTTGTTACCAGAACGAGCAAAACGTTAGTTAGGTACCTGCACCATGCATCCTGGATTCTGTGGTTACCTTGATGGCTTATTAGATTTGGATGGTTTTTCCTTTGCGTGTATTATTTATTTATCTATGCTTATATTTTTGGGGGTATAATATCGCTTACTGCCGAGGCTAGAGAACATCTAAACCCATCTTTTTATACTACAAGGTGATCACGATGCGCCGCCGAAGTGATTGGTGTGTGCAAGGCCGATAACCCCCGACCCCGCGCTCATCACACTATCGCAGGATATTTTCTCCAAAGTTGTATTTTTAGATAACAACCAAATAGAAGTAAATCGCTATATTAACAGCTCTAGCTTTATTCATCTCAGACTTGGGTTAGGAGGAATCGGCGCCTATTAATCTATAGCGTAAGATGATCGAAAGTGATCCTTGTAATGATTAAAATAGTTTTGCAATTTGAATGGACTTCAACCGTGACTCCCTTTGGTATATTCTATCAATAGTGACAGCATCATGCTGACACGCATTGGGATAGCACGGGCTGCGGGAATCAATTATCCAATTCCGAAATTGATCTTGTTACGGTCGAGACGCTGCATCAAAATTGTTGGACATTTCTCGACATTTCGTGACTTGTACTGGGTACAAAAACATGGTCTTCTATCCCAGTATTGACGTGGTCGTGGTCTTTTAGACCCCTCATTTCTTACCTCTTCGCTACTCTTGCCAAGATTTGACTTCTTCATTCAGAGCGCGAAGCTGGCATTCCCAACACCTGCGTGTGACCTGACGAATACTAATGATGTTAGTGTTCTTTTGTAGCTAAGGCTCTGGTTTCTTGTTTTTTTAGTTACATTTTTAGGTCCGTTTGCGATGACTTTTACCATGCAATTAAAAAACAATGTTTTTGTTATTTTACATTATTGTCACTCAAATTACTCATATTGTTTATGGTACCTAAGTCAATTATTAACAGTTTCAATTATTTGTACTAAGTTTTGAATTAAAATTGAAAAATCGGAAAAGTTCTTCAACTATATTTTTTTAACAAATGATTGCTTCAAATTGAAATTTCTTATCGATGCTATAAAAAACATCAAATTATTCTGGGTCATTTCTCAAGTACCTACCCAGTGGACGCAGCATGCATATTAGTATTTTTATTATTATTACCGTTGGTTATATTTTTATCCAGAATCCAGATACTAAGCTTCATAGAACTGTTCAATACTTTTTGCGCTTTCTATCTTGATATAAAACAGATGTTGTTACTTCGTTGAGTTTCGGCACTTCGGCAGATATGTCGGAGACGTGCGCGGGCGCATCCATGACCTGATTGCGTGGCGCCCGACCTCAGTCTGAGTTTACTGTACGGCTATTGTTAGTTTATTATATGTGTATGTAGAGATAATTGCCAATATGGGATGGTGGTACACTTACACGTCTTTCGGTTATGGCGTACATTTAGGGAGTGAAGTCAGGCTGTGGATGGTGATGATAGTTATTTGGGAATGAACCTATATATATATTTTTTTATAGGTATAACCACTGAAGATGTTATGATAGGCAATTGCGTAAAACTATTGGTAATAATATATTTTTACTTATTTTTTTTAATTTCTAAAAACAGATAACAATCAAAAAATCATTTTTTTATTAAATATTCTTTAAATCAAACTAAATTAATAATCCTCCAAGTGTATATGACATGAATATTACTATTGAATGCACACTACCTAAGTTATCCTAGAACTAAATAAAAATCAAATTAATTATTAAATTAAGTATTAGAATTTATATTAGCATTCAACAAAGTCTTATAAACGCGCTGCTTGAACCTACCGGCGTTAATCCTACTAATATTATAAACGCGAAAGTTTGTAAGTATGGATGGATGGATGTTTGTTACTCTTTCACGTTAAAACTACTGAATGGATTTTAATGAAACTTTACAGTAATATAGCTTATACATCAGAATAAAACATAGGCTACCATTTATAAATATATTGTGTGAATTATCCAAAATATGACGATAAGTGTCAAGAAAGTAGGAAAAAAATCTGCCATCTGCAAGCTATTCTGGCGTGCGCTGCCAAAACCGTTAGAATTACTCGAAGTACTAATCCCGCGCAGACGAAGACGCGGGCACCAGCTAGTATAAAATATATCCAAGTTCGTAGATACAGCTAAGTAATTATAAAGACAGCACATTATTTAGACGACTGGCTTAGTGTCAATTATCTTCTGAAATACTGTTTCTCTGCTAAATCCAACTCAAACACTTTCTTGTCCTAATGGTGTTTAATTGGAGCAAATTGCAAAATTAACTGCCACCGTTAAACTCATCTCTTTGTTTAATTGCTGAATTATTTCGCTACTGGAGGCACGGACTAATTGGTCAATTATGTAGAAATTACAATGACCTTGGGCCTTAATTTTTACATACAGAGATAAAAATTAAGTGTTAAAATAGTTCATCAAAAGAGCCTCTATAGAGCTTATAATGCTTATTTATGTACTTGCTTAATAGTTTTATGCTAAGCTTGCGCTAAATAATTACTTACATTTATTTACAGAAATGTACAGAATAATATACAATAATATAAAATACACGTCGTCTTGAGCTATTCAAGGACGTTTAAAACGATTTGTAGGTAGCTCAACTGATCCAGATCACTGGCAGAGTGCAGCGTTCCCAAGATACTGGCGGCATTGCCACGTTAAATGACAATGCTAATACGTTGAGCCAGATAGGAACCAGCTCTTGGGTCACGCATGTTTCTACCAGATGACGTGGAATAATTACATTAGGTAACAATAAACCTGTATCTTCTCATCACATAATTAACTATAGTGGCGCTTAAGTATGTACTGTCCTTGTCATTCTAATGTCAAAGAATTGAGATGGCAACAGATTTAAACAATTCATTAACTAGTGTGATCTTAAGATATTTTTTTGACCTTCCCATAATCGACAAAGATGAATACTTATGGACCATCATCCTGTGAATGAAGCATCTTTTACGTAAGTTAAGTATGGATTATCAAAAAAGTACACTCAACTAGGTCAATTCAATAAAACTGAAGAGTTTTCTCTAATATTTTTCCTTTACTTTGCAAATATAGGAGTTAGGCTTTTAAAGACGAAAACGAACGCTTTGCTTAGATTTCCGTAAGTCAAAATTAACTGAATTTTGACATACAGAAGCATAACCTCCTGCTTAGTTTCGTGTCTGAATATTAACATCTAGCTCATATTCGTAAAAAATATCATCGTCAACATAATTATCATGTAGGTCATGACCAGTATACAGCATATTTCTGTAATTTTACGTATTGATGACTGTTCGTTCTGAGAAGGTGGTCAAGTCCTCACTGTGCATTGTTATCCTTGGCCTGAAATGTGTAAGAGTAAGGTAATAAGAAATATACGAGTGGAATCGACATGCGGTTATAAATCAACTGTATTTTATGCCGTAGTCTGCCTCCAAGGTGATCAGCGTAAAGGACTATGAGTTTCGAGAACTCAGACATTATGAACTTGTTAAAATGTTATTACGAATTAGAATTTGCTGTTGATAAGAGACTATAGTCGATGGACCGAACGAACAATCGTAAATAATATTTTGGTTACCGTTGAGAATGAATACAAGATGTAAAATCGAATATACAAATTCGAGAAAAGCAAATAATCGCTATCCTACCCTTTTGATCGTGCAAATGCGATTATTGAACATATCGAGTGAAAGTAAAAATCGAATTCAGAGCATTATTGCTAAAGAATTAAACGTTTTTGATAATACGAGAGAGAGGTGGTTTTACTACTGACATTTGGACTTGATTTTCGTTGAAGTTTAATGGAAATTAATTACAATTTCCAATCGATAATGTGTTCATTAAAATCACATTAAGTTGGTAAAAGTGCTTCTGTTCAACTGCTATTGGTCAATTTATATGGATTGATAAATTAAGATGCTGTCGGAATCTTGTGAGAACTGAGAAGTAACTGATCGAGAAGCTATGTGGCATTCCACTTGTTCATTTAAATACGTGGGTACTTCATTAAGATAAGAAACTCTAGATCAAGAAGAGGTTCATTATTATTGTTGACAACCTCTGTAGCGCAGTTGACACAGGCTAGTCTGAGACGCAGAAGGTTGCGGGTTCGAATCCCGCCGCGGGACAAATGTCTGTTTTCGGTTTTTTCGTGGGTCTGTCGGAATTTTTCTATGGGTATGGGGTATGGGGTGTGTATCTATATAAAACAAAGTATCGGTAATGTGGTTCTCATAACACAACCTCTGCTTACTTTGGGTACTACTCTAAAGTCAGGCAATATTTAACTATTATTAAAAAAAACAAAAATAAAAATTCTTCGATTATTCATAACGCGGTTTAACTGAAATTTTATTGATTCACAATTACATAATCTTTATGTTATGCCTAGTCAGTCTTACTTGCAGTCTAAACGTCGTGTGTTATATTCAGATAATATTTTACGAATATTACGTATTTCTTAACTTTTGGAATTAAAACTCGACTTAAAATTATTGTTTTAATAGTCATGTATTAGGTAACTACCTACTTTTTAGTTATTTCAGAAGTTTTGGCTGTTGCAATCAAACCGAAACACTTACGAATCCTGCGAATCATGTGACACGCGAATCATCTTTTTTGCCGACTGTATCTTTAACGGTTTTCTTTTAAGATAATCTTAGACCTAACGAAATTCTTCACGAGTTATAAAGACTCTTCTGTGATCTCACTGTCTCGATGATCACAGAATTGCTTTGTTTCATTTACATATCCCTGTTATGATTATTCTTGTTAGTTTTGAAATAAGAGATTAATACGACGTCCTTTGCCACGAGGAAGCATTATGTCATCTCGGTGGTTGTTCAATGACATAACTATGCGTCAAGGTGAGGCAGGCGAGATAAACATTAAGTAATCTACAAATATAGATATACTAGTGGAACTCCAGTGACTTCGTTGGTGTATTGCTATTTTTATACAAACTTTGACACCCCCTTTGATCCCTTATCATTAGAAATCTTAGTTCTTAGTGTGCGTTTACTCGCTGTAAACAACACACTCCGAAATTCTAATCTTGACGTTCAGCTAAAGGTCCCTTTTGCTATGCTAACCTCATTCCTGTGCATCCTTAACCAGGCTCTGCCTATTTAACATTATTTTTATTATTTTATTCGTTATTGATTTCGACTTTGACTTTAACATTTACATTTTAATAATGTACCAAACAATGGAGAAGTGACATCAATAACCTTTTATGCCGACCGAACCCAGTCCCATAAATTAGTGTCCCAAAAGTTGTAAAAGCAACGCCGGCAGCGGACACAAATGCATCGGAGTGGTGACTGTGATCACTGACCATTCACCGTCCCGGGAGGTGCCACATGTGGCGCCGCGCAGGCTTTATATGCGCGCGCGCATGCCGGAAACGACGCCATGCCCGGAAGTCACGGGAAACCGTCACTTAATTGATATCTAAATAAGAGACAGTTACTCTAGGAATTAAGAATGATTCAATTAGAATTTCTATGGAAGTAATTGATCAATTATTGGGTATCGATTTAGTGATTGATTGTTGGAGTCAATAATTAATTTTAATTAGTATGAGGCATAACACTGATTATAAGTTCAAACGTTAAATGCTCATTCATACTCATTATTCTGTGTCTAAAACTCTTCGATAACTTGTATCACTGAGTTAGACTGTAGGTACTTACCTATAATAGCTATTTATTTAACGACTTGTGTGTTATTTATTTTCCTGCTGTTAAGTTTGTTCATAAAGAACGATAAGAAGGAGTGAATATACTCTTATAATGCATTTTATATACATATTATGATATCCATACACGCTTCCAATACAGCAGGTATTGTAAATTTGTCAACTGCTATAGATCATTCAATTCATGGAAACTTTGGCTTTTGTCTTCAATATTGATCATTGTTATCTAATAATATGAGATTCTAAATAATAAATCTTAGTGGGATTAAGTACTTGACTATAATACTGATGTTTATACTATCGCATACACGTGACTGATGATAATCTATCCCATCCTCACCATAGCTATATCGTATATAAAAATCTGCAAACAGACAGTCTTCGCCGCAGGGGTGATTGAGATTGTAGGACTCGGCGTCTCATTAAAAACTCTGCGGTTGCTGGCATTGGTGATTTTCAAGGAGCTCCAACTCCTAGAAAAAAAGGTGTCAATCAAGCTCAGAAATAACATCCACATAGAGCAATTGCGCACGTGTATTTGAGGTTAATGTCGATGTAGTGAAGATATCTGGAGTAGCTAGAACCGTGAATCAGCCGCGACTTGCCGCAAACATTGCATGCATTGTAGCGACACCTGGTCACGCAATCCCGGGTAGGTATTCCGCATGAATCACTCAAATCACTTGTTAGAGCGAAGAAGGGACCTTACTTTGCAAATAGGTGAGTAACTATAATACTCTTTAGATAATTACTTATGCCTACCTCTGGATCACACGTGATTACAAAAGCGATCCATTACCGAATGTTGACGATTGACATAAATTACTTAACTAGATACTGTTTTAGACGTAAACCACCTGCTGAACATTACATAGAATATTAATATCAATACTACGATACTACTAATAAGTACTCTATGTCTACTAGATTAAAACAGTTTACCTACATGGTTCTTGTATACCTACTGATGATAACGAATAATTGAAAATTCATTACCTACAGACGACGTGATAATTGTTAAAAGATTTAAAAAACATTCGGTCGACATCGCCTCAAGCGATACCACCATATGGCGGGCGCTGATGCGCGTGGGCAGTCATTGAGCTGCTTATGCCTATGCGCAATAAGTGTGTCTCACCTGTAGCTACGTGTAGTACCTTTCACATGATCTGTGGCAATGTGACGTCACGTTCCATTCACTACCAAAGGAGGCTTTGCGATTGTCGCACGTTTTCTTATTTGGCTTACGATTGTGATGCTAACTTGGAGCGTAAATTCTAAACACCATATTGTGTGTTGACGTTGAGAAGTCTAAAAGTAACAATGGCTTTGTTTTAGTTATATGGAAAAATATCTAGAACAATTACCTCTACTAGAGGAAGAGTCGTTATCATAGTTTTCTAAATGTTGAAAAATTCAATCTAATCTTTAGTAATCTTAGTAGGTCAAAACATGATCACGGAGCTGACGTAGCCGTGGGTTTCCTCAAGATGTTTTTCTTCACCGATAAGAGAACACTACGCACATCATTTTTCTAAATGGAAATCTATCAGAGCTACCATCACACTACTAATGCTCATTCTTACAAATAGGTCTTCCATAACAGATGTGTTATGGAAGACCAAGGGACTTTACAAAAGTCATACCTATTACGAATAGTTCCGATGAATTAAGTATCTTGTGTAAAGGACACCTCATTTCTCTAAGCACACGTGCATCGATCGTGACTTCAACTGTAGTTGATTCATCTTCATTTTGCACCTTCGTATTCAAAGAAACCACGATTGTTAATTCGCGGTGGAGAGTGAGACATCAGATTGACGCATTGAAAACTATTGTTTGTGCGCCATCGATATACAAATAATGTACAGAAACATCGTATGGCAATAATATACTACCTACACTAAACTGTATCCGAAAATAAATCAATGCCTATGTACTACTCTATTTTTAGTAGTCGTAATTAGACATTTACCTACATTTAGGAAACAGAGTTCAGTTCATATCACTGATCGCAGGTAATGTGCCCAAAAGGCTGGCTACGTTACCTCGTTGGATAACCATATGAATCCTTTTTCACCGATCGAAATGGTTTATTTTAGATCCATGCCTTTATTCAAGGTAAGCACCAGCCCTTTAATCCTTAGTCTCGTCCACTTGTCTGTAACTATTTACATCTACACTATACGCTGCATTTAGTGGGTAATCAAGTAGTAGGAAATTGCTCCAAGCTCCTTGTTGTGGTGATAAGATAGTAGATGATAAATAGGGACTGTAAATATCATGAATAAAAACAATGAAATTAAAAACTTATTTTCATCTAAAATCGCTCTACAAGCAACTGTCTCGTAAGTCGTAGGCGAGTGGCTGCCAGTGCCCACGCGCGTGACGTGACACCATATGGCCGTCGCCAACCGTGACCGTGCGAACACCGCCACAAACCTACACTGCCTTGTCTTCGATTTTGCAACACAGAACCTACGCCGATACGAAAGCTATTTAACCAAGTCGAACTAAAAATAGCAAGAGAGTAGATTACGATTAAACGAATTAAACGATTTAAATAATTTAATATATAAATTGCGCAAGCGCATGAGAGCACGCACATTGAAGGCTTGGAACATAAGAATGATTAGTGGTCAGATCCCAAACTAACTCAACACTATCTAGTTTGCAAAACAAAAATATTTGGTCATCCATATTTTTTTAGGTTTATAAATCCAGCCGGGGTTGGTTGGAACCACTGGATTTTTGGACTGGACTTTAAAACTTAATACCTATTTATCATAAGAAAATATGTATCGAAAACTTGTCAAGAAACCTCCAAAGCAAGAGTGTTGCTATTTATATAAGTGTTTGCATGAAGCTTTTAACAAATAATTATTATGTGGCTCTGCGAAAGTCTGTATCTGGCGGGAAGGCATTTTCATTGAGTGCATCTACCAAGGATACGTCAAGATGTCTATCCCGGTTTTTTTACTATTAGACCATGACTTCCATGAACATGACCATGACTTCCGTCCTTTGGCATGACCTATCATACTATGACATAGTCGCCGTCCGCGTATATAACTATAAGATTAGCACAAACTCGCGGCGGATGGTACAAACTTCAAGAAGCCTATACCCAGCAGTGGGTGATGTCAGGTAGATGATGAGACTCTGAGTAGGCTAAAAAACAGGAGAAGCTAGGTAGTTAAATGACAAGCCGTGTAGAGTGTAGAGCTGAATCACACGCTACTGTCCCGGTGGTCCAGCCGTCCACCGTGTAACCCGAGAGTATGCGCAACTTGACACCACCATATACCGTCCGTCTTGGACCTTTGATTTGGCGAAATTATTATTACGAGAAATGCGATAACTGCCTCACTCACTGTCTTTAAGGAGTACCAACTTAAGTCGCTCCTTCGTTATATTTTCTTTGCCAAATATATACAAAGGGGCGACTTTTCACCACCCTAACTCGTACTTAATACAGATTAGGGTTAGGCAAAAACAGTGGTTTAGAAATTGGTTTGAATGGAATCAAATTTTAAGTTTTGCTTTCGTACGTAAGTTGAGGAACTTCTTGTTTGGTGGTGAGTATAGTCTTTTTTATCGTCTTAGATCTAGATTTTAAAACAAAGCATTGATTTTTTTTAATGAATGAATGAATAAATGAAAACATTTTATTGTAGGTACACCTTAAAACAAACACAAACAATTTGACAACTAAGAATACCAAAAAATATATGTACAATGGGCGGTCTTATCGCTAAGGGAGCGATTTCTTCCAGACACCCTTTGTTGATAGTTATATATTTCTATATAGTTTTTCATTTAAAACTATCCGTCCTGGATCTAAGTTCGAGCTTTAGATTGAGAGCATTAGTTAAACTGTTGCTATTAGTTTCCATCTGTTTCGGTATGTCTGCATGATCGATAAATAAAGGTCTGTTTTAATATAAGAGCTCTCTAGAAAACCTGGCTTTTGTGTTTCGTGTAAATTGATTAATCCTTGAACAATACAAAAGATAACGGGTCATCGACCCCTCGGCAAACATCTCGGTATCAGAAGCGGGATGCCGATGTCACTATACAGACATGAGTTTTTAAATTTAAAACGAGGAGAGATTGGATTGTTTGCTCAGTGAAGTCTTTAACATAATGCATACCTATCTATCCTACTAATATTATCAGTTAAACGGATTTAGATTAAACTACGTGATCTGTGACCTGGAATAGGTAGCATTTAGGATACTTTTATGTAGGTAGTTACGCGCGTGTAAAGCCACGGGCAGATAATATGCACCATTTCAATGATAAATATTACATAGGTATTACATATTTATCTCATGGTTACCATGGTTACTAGATATATACATATTATAGATCTAGTATTATTATTTATTTTATGTATATAGCTTTATATATATAATTCTACTGTACGTGTGTATGTCACTGAACTCCTAAACGGCTGGACCGATTTGGATGATTTTTTTTGTATGCGTTTGGGTGGCGCCCTGGATGGTTTAGATTCACAAATCAGCCCGGCAGATGGCGCTGTAGTCGGTACAATTAGATATATTTTATTCTTTTTAAAACGCGCGGACGTTGTCGCGAACGGGGCAGCTAGTATATATAAAATAAATAAATAAATATATATATAATGCGTATAGCGTTGAGAGAGTTTACGACACTACGTCGGACTGACATTACATCTATGCTTTAGTACTAGTTCGATTGTTGGTAAACAGAGATTGTTTTACCCCATTTAGTTTTTCGCGTAAGCACTCAAAATTTCATTCAGATTATTCTGCAGTTATTGGAATGTTAATAGATGCTATAAGTAATAAATAAAATTGCACTTTTTGTAAATATGATGGCAGCTTTTTTTTAAACAGCTAGTTTTATTATGATGTACCTACTAAGGATTAAGTATGTAAGGCTTGTAGGACAATATTCCAGAACTACACTTACTTAAAACTTTCGTTTAGCTTACTCCATCTAAAAACTATCCCAGACACCTGTACGTGAAAAATCAATTCCACTTTTATGTATAAATCATCAACTTAGATGCAAAGACCTGTTAATTACTCAAGCTCGATTTGAGTCTAAGATAGGTTCTGGAATAGTCTTAGTTCTCTCATGAATGAGTGTACATTATACACGTGATGTCTTAGCTGCACGTGGGCGGCACTAACAACTCACCTCGACACGGATACACGCTTATTTTTGACCATTACGTGTGTAGACGCATCGGCATCGGCAGGGGAATATGTGGGTCGGAATATACTTACCTAAAGTTTTCATTAATATACCACACTGTATATATTATAGTATTGTAACAATCCTCAAACTAGCTAGGGCTTTTAACAAATCACAATTACGCCTTCTTCTATTTATCGTGTCACTAGTTATTTCAAACCAGGTGTGGTGAAAGGATTAAAGTGCGCCTCAGTGCCTCTTCTCGTGCACAATTAGGCCTAAACTTGATATAAATGACTATATTATTGATGGCCTGGATAAGAATGCATGGCCTCATGTTGCTCTGCCCTCAGACAGTTAACTGACACGTTTTAAATGTA
Organism: Lampropteryx suffumata; assembly: GCA_948098915.1. Taxonomy (NCBI): domain Eukaryota; kingdom Metazoa; phylum Arthropoda; class Insecta; order Lepidoptera; family Geometridae; genus Lampropteryx; species Lampropteryx suffumata. Next base: position 2,013,346 of record OX402546.1, on the reverse strand, counting down.
TAAACTCTCTTGTACTTAATCGTTCTTTGTAGTTATAAGATGGATCATGCAAAAAAGCGCTAGGACCAGGACGAGTTTTTTGTCGGTTCTACTCGGGCTTGGGTTAGGATTAGGAGGAATTGGCACCTAAATTCACCTAGTATGTAAGACGTTTCAAAGTGATCCTTGCGATTGTATTGAATAAAGTATCTTTTGACTTTGACTTGGCTTTGACTTTGAAAAGGCTTATTATTCTACCTATGATTATTTAAATGATAAAAATATTGACATTTAACATTTTTATTTATTATTATTATTATTATTTCAGAACTTAACTTACATTAATTAAATTAAATTGAATACATGTTTGTACCTACCTAATTCATTGAATTATACTGTATAATGTATAATAAATATTACATGCGGACCACGCTGATTATGGCTGTTCTAATATGTATCACCAAGCAACTGTTACAAACCCATATTACGCAATAAATGACTTTGATTTGATTTGACTTTGCTCGGGCTATGTATGCTGGTCAAACATCTGAATCGCACAAAAGGAGCCTCTGAGGTGATCTTAAATCCTTTTACCACACTGGTTCAAAATAGCTACACTATAAGAAAAAGACCCATCCGAATGATGACTGTGCTAAAATTTGCATAATACTTAGTTCATCTGTTTTCGACGAATAAGGCCCATGGTTACACTAAGAGAGCTTCAAAGCAAAGGTATTTAGCTTTGTGTTTGTATTGACATATAGGTAGTGACAACTAGCACATTAGCACCTTTCACTGGCTTCTAAAGGCCTTTGCAAATGAATTCAAGAGGTGTTGAGAAAAGCAACGGCAAACATGTTAGCCAAGCCTTGTTGGAACGTTGTACTCCTGAACCTTCATGATGTAACTGGACCATGAAGGTTCAGAAGAAAAAAGTTAAAAGGTCAAAGTGTAAATTTACACTTACGTTTTGACCCTGGGCCACAGGGAAGGGAACAGGAGCCCACAGCGTTTACAAAATAATTTTACAGTCTCATTGCGTGCCACAAGAGCTGGCTTCTATCTGGACCTGCGTATTAGCATTGCCATTCAACGTACCAATGCCATGGTCTTGGGAACGCTGCCCTGTGGCAGTGATCTGGATTAGTTGAGCTATCTATAGATCGTTTTAAACGGTCCTTAGATAGGTCCACTGTTTCATACGTATTTTATATTATTGATTATTATTCTGTACATTTCTATATTATTTTTGAATTTATTTAAGTTTAATTATTTCAAATTAAGGAAAAAAGAGCGAAATAAGCTGCGCTAGGTAGAAACAGGCAGAAAGAGCTGTATCATTCACCAACACAGCTTCTAAATTAAAAGAAGAAGAGAAACAGCGCGCTGTTTTGGCGGAAACCATGTGAATGTAAGAAGGCGCTAAGTACCTTCAAAGACCTAATTGTCTGCTTTGGCATCACTTTTTCCGTAACATGGTCCAATTAATAAATAGATGTGAAAATTTCGATTACTTTCTATTTTCTTCGCTTCACTATTCACTTTCTAAATCGTATGTGTGAATTGGGCATAACATGGACATAAACACCTGTGTATAGTTCTTCTGTACATAACTAGCTCCTGCCCGCAGTTTTGCACTCGAGGTACATACATCCATCTACTTACATAATTTCATCTAGATTCGTTGAGAAAACAAACAAACAGAGACTCTTTCAAACTTACACACACTTTTAAAGGAGATATACTTTATCTTTGGGATATCTTGGGGATATAAACTATTCTTATGTACTCTACCACACGTGCAAAACCGCGGGCAGAAGCTGGTACAGTTCAATTTGTTCAATTCTGTTTAATATGAGTAGTCGTGAAATTGCATTTTGGATCTTATGTTATTTTGACAATGGTGGCCACCATGACCACCAATTCGGTTGGTTCATTTCTAAAATTAGGAATTGTCTAAAATATATTTAGTTAGTCCTAACATTTGTAAAACCTATTCGGTTAGTACCATCTAACTAAATTAGGAACGCTTAATTTAATTAGATAAAATTAAATAAGGTATGTTGGTAGCAGCAGAATACCTACCAAAGTTTCATTTGACAGTTCTAAACCTAATTTAAGCTAAAATTAGTTAGGTGGTGCCACAAACTATAAGATGTTGGAAGAACGCATGTTGGTGTCAACAGAATTGAGGCCAGTACCTACTAAATTATGTGCAAAATATAATGTTTGATTTATCTCAAACTACCCCCCTTGGTACATAAGTACGTCCTCAAAAAGATCAAAGTACATCTGATGTATCTGATGGTATCTGATGTGTATACCAAGCCCGAGGATTACAGTCGATATTGTTTTAAAATAATAACATAAATGTAAAGAATCATACATATAACATGAGCTATTTAAGGACCATTTAAAACGATCAATGATAGCTCAACTGATCCAGATCACTTCCAGAAGACAGCTTCCCCAAGACACTGGCGTCATTGCCACGTTGAATAGCAATGCTAATACGCTGGGTCAGATAGGAGCCAGCTCTTGGGTCAATTTTATTTGTCAATTTTAGGTATACTTGATTATGTTTATTTTCTGCCATTAACATAAAAGCCAACCCAGCACTGTTTTGACCAATCTACCTACACGAAAATAATTACGTCTAACTGAAAATATTGTTCTTGGCTCCCAAAAATGGCTTCGCTTCCGGCATCTCAAATCCATGGCTAAATATAACGAGAATCTGTTAACCTTATAACTGCGCTTCGTCGCGATATGGATAACTAGCTTCTATCCGCGGCTTCACAAGCGTGGTACCTACTTAAAAAGTATCCTATATTATATTCCAGGTCACGGACTACATATGTATACTTATAGCCAGTTTCATTTAAATGTGTTTAGCAGATACGACGTGATTGAACGACAAACAAATCTAAACATCCACACAATCACGCATTTGGAGCATTAATAGGATAGGATAACCCTGCACCATAGATAAAACAAACTCTACCTACACGAAAATAAAATCGATAAGTTTTTGACCCTTGGTTTCAAATAAAACGTTGGGTGTGTAAAACATAAGATAATCTAAAATATTCAGTATCGGCGATAACCGAAGCGATATCATAATAAAGGGCACGTGCGCACGCGCATCCCGCACGCGCTCCGGGAAGGGGCAGGTAGGGCTACCACCTGTCCGAAATATCACAAAAAGTTGTGTTAAAAAAAGTTTTGTAGCCAAATCAACTTCACTTTTTTTGGTCCGAAATCAATTGGGTATTTGAGTAGTACGTACAAAACAAATAACCCATAAACGAGGGGTTCAAGTAAAGGAGCTTACGTCATTCTATGAGTATATTATGTTCGTATGAGTTAGTTGCCAACTCACCTGGAGTGAGTTAAGCCGCTCAGATAGGTCCATCATAATCTAACTTTTGAAAAGCCAGGACCCATATCTTAGCGTGCCCTCCTAAGCATTGAAATTCTCATATAAAAATGTAATTTAGTCCAGAGAAATAGAAGTATAACGTTTCGTGCCGCACCGCTTATGACGTTCCGTTTTCCATTTTTCCATAAACTTGAAAAATTTCAAAATAGAAATATGTACCTAAATACCTCTTTCAAAGCTCTCGTGAGTTGTACTATACAAATTTGATAAAAACGACTTTTACTCAGATATTATTTTGTCGATGGCGGCACTGACATGGTTTTGGTTCATCTAGAGAATCTTCATCAGGGTGAGTTTGATCCGCGGTCCGCTCGTTGCCGCTCGCGTTCAAGGTTCGCGCCTGATATAATGTATATGCATACTTTTCTCTCCCCCTTTTTTACTGCGCTATTCCAGGCATTAGTGTTTAATAAAAGGGGAGGGGGAGTTAGAACATAACACAAAGGAGGAAGAGAAAATAACATACTTTTAATAATAATAATCCATAATTTGTAACTAAGCTTATACTAAATTATGTTCGCTTAGTAGCTTAATCCTTTCCCTTTCCTAAGCCGGAAGGATATCACACAGGATACAAGCCGGCCCGGTAGCCGACAGCCGACAGCCGACAGCCCTGCTAGCCGGCAGGACAGGTGTCGAGAGATATTATCGGTTAAACCAACGAAAATACCGCTCACCGCGAGTCTGCTATGTTTTAGTTTATAAGCAACGGGCTCCGTCATAATCATGGCCGTAATATGTAATGTCATGACTTCATATCAGCGTTGGATCTACCAGCTGGCGGCTGAAGATTTTAGGGGAACATTCAACCGTACCGGAAACTTGGTGTTTCACTATACAAAAAAATAGAAAACTTGATTCTGTAAGACATTAGAAAAACGTCTTACAAATATTAATGCTTTAAAAATATTTGTCCTTAATGTCGCTGAAAATTCAAAAATAATCTAGGAACTGACAATTTTAGTGGTTAAATATAACAGCCTGTACTTGGGAAAGGTGCAAATCTGCTTCACATTCATCACATCATATCACTACATTATACAGCTTCTACAAGTGATTTGTACGCGTGGGACCTATTTAAATAGTATGCCCTTCCTACAGATGCAATCTATCTCCTTACCAAATTTAATCACAATCCCTTCAGCCATTTAGCCGTGAAAGCGTTTCAAACAAACAGATAATTATTAAGTAGGTATGATATAAATACGAATGTATTTATATCTATTTATCGCGTCGTAACAGCTGAACCGATTTCGAAAAATTGACATATTAGTTTCATATGTGTTGTCTTGGATATTAATTTCTGACGCCATAATACTGTCGGCGCCTTATAAGGAACTATGGCTTAACTCGTAATGAAGTCCCCTTCCTGTGCTATTCCTGGACTGATTATGGTTTATGGACCGAATCTGTGGAGAGGACCGAATGAAGAAATTATGGAAATAGACATACATAGGTAAGTACTTGTAATTTTAGTTTCTGTATTTTATTGAAAAACAGAAGGTAAAGCTTTTCTTGTCAGTTTCATGAATAGTTGTATGTAGTTATGTTCTTATGTATTTATTGGGCGTACACATACTTAGAACGTACCTATGTCGTAGAAAGTGCGGTCCCAAGTTCCGTGGTCTGTGACGCATTGGGCCAAGGTCCGGCTGAGACGCAGAAGGTTGCGGGTTATATTCCCGCCTCAGGACAAATGTTTGTAAGAGCTGCAAGTCAAACTTAGATCGAAAACTAAGCATAGATAGACATCTCTGCATTAAATGTCCTTACCTAGAAACGTCTCTCAATTCTATCTTAACTTAATCACTTGAAATAGTGCCATCCCTCTTTATAAGATAGTGGCAAATAGAGACAAGGCATACGCTAAGCTTATATATATAAATATACACTCGTGAGCAACCGAATCGAATCACCCCTACAAAATTTACAAAGTGTAACTTTTTTCCAAAATGACCTGAGTAATGCATATAGAATATATTTTTTTTGAAAGCTTGATCTTTAAGCTTCAAAATTACACCATTATTTTGAAAATCTACACAGTATTTTTTTAATTAATCAGTTTTGAATGGAAACACAACAAAAGTGAAGTTAATTTAAGTTAACATAGGGCTAATCAAAATTAAAATAAAACAGAAAATTTATGTTTAATACTCTTCATTTATTTAATCAATATTTGGTGTTGCCTCCTCTAGCTCTAATAACACTTTGAAGGCGGTTTTTCATTGATTTAATAAGTTTTTTAATCAGTTCTTGAGGTAGCCTTTCCCACTCCTCTTCCAGCGCTATCTTTAGCTCTGCGATGCTTGTAGGCGCCGGATTTCTGGCTCGTACCCTCCGTTTGAGTTGGTCCCATACATGCTCAATCGGATTGAGATCAGGACTTAATGCTGGCCAGTCCATGGTCCGAATGCCAACTTCATCCATGAACTGACGAGTGATTCGTGCTGTATGACACCGGGCATTGTCATGCATTAACAGAAAGCCGTCCTCGATGAAGCCTTCATAAGGCAAGACATGATCCAGAAGAATGTCTTCCACATATCGCGCAGCAGTCAGACCGCCTCCTCGGCCTCCACCAGGGATGAAAACGAGCTCCGTTTTTCCTTCCAGCGAAATGCCCGCCCACATCATACACGAACCACCCCCGTAGGACACGGTTTCGGCAAAACAGCACTGCGCAAACCGCTCGCCTGGGCGCCTGTAGACCCGAGCTCTCCTATCACTGCCATGTAGACACACTCTGGTTTCGTCAGTGAACAGGACTGACCGCCATTGCTCAGCACTCCAATTAATGTGTTCGCGAGCAAATTCAAGGCGCGCTTGTCGGTGAGCTGTGGTCAATTTTGGGCCTCTGGCAGGCCGTCTTGGAACGAGGTTAGCTTCTTTTAATCTTCTTCTGATTGTCCATTGACTGACAGACACTCCTCGAACTTCTCTCAGCTGCTGCTGGACAGAAACACCGGTAAGATGGCGGTTTCTGAGACTCGTCGAAACGATAAAACGGTCGTCTCTCTCAGATGTTACCCGGCGCCGACTGGTATCTGGCGTCCTGGAGTAAGAACCAGTCTCTTGGAATCTTCTGTACACCCTAAACACAGCAGATTGACTCAGGTTTAGTCGACGAGCGACTTCTCGCTGGCTGAGATCCTGTTGCAGCAAAGCAACAACTTGAGCGGCTATTTCTGGTGTTGTATCCATAGTGGTTGTGAATCGGCGATCGTAACTTGCGTAGGTGTGTTCAGGTCAACGTCTGATGAGTGACTGATAAGTGTGCACTGCTTGCACGGGGGTTTTATAGGGGGTTGGAACGCGCCCGCACAGCTACTGCACAAAGCGCATTTTTGATGCTTGCACTGATACAGTGCTATTTTAAAAAGAACTGAACAAATTTAAATGATAGTAGTGTTATTTTAAAGCCTAAAAATTAAGCTTCCAAAAAATATACTATTTTATATGCATTACTAAAGTCATTTTGGAAAAAAGTTACATTTTGTAAATTTTGTAGGGATGATTCGATTCGGTTGCTCACGAGTGTATATAAATCAAATCGTACTGAATTAACAAAAAAACGCGTAAACTTAATCTTAGTTGCATCTCTGCTGCTTAAAATACGAGCAACGTCATTATTTAATGTAATAAGTACTTACAAATTACACCATAACCTCTTTCCTATCAGCTTATGGTGTACCACATTAGACAGGCGTGAGAGAAACACATAAACAGATCATCTAATCACCGTGTAATAAGCTGAACGTATTAATTTCCGTTAAACCTACCATAGATCATAGCGCAAAGGCCTCAAAGGCCCACGGGTGGTCCGTTTGCGACTGTATGGTCCACAATAAACAAAGCCTCGCCATAAATTTCCATACTTAAAAGTCGTAAACTCCGGCGCAAGTCATGGCTTATGGCGATGATGTTTATGAAGTGTTTGCGTGTTACTCGGCCGGTACATTCTGCTCTCAGGTTAAATCTGTCGTAGTACAATCGTCTTTTCTGTCCACAATATGAATAACCCGGACAATCGTATCCTACCTTATGGTGGAAAATATATAACTGAAAATAGATGCACAAATTTCTGTATGAGGTTGGTCCTGGACCAATCTTACTGCAAGTTACATTACTAACGAGTACGGGAAGGTAGGTATTTATTTGGTTTATAGCGTTTGGGTATCTAATACCTATCTTTAAACGAGTAATTTTAATATATATCTTCTTTATATATGTAACTAGCGACCCGCCCAGGCTTCGCACGGGTGGTATGTTGATACTAAATATACTACAGAATGTCTAATGTGATTAGAAACCTCTAAAATTATCAGTTTTTCTCTATTATATTATACATGTATTATACATATAACGAGTACGGGAAGGTAGGTATTTATTTGGTTTATAGCCTTTGGGTATCTAATACCTATCTTTAAAATTACCTTCCTCTTGAATCACTCTAACTATTAAAATAAACCGTATCAAAATCCGTTGCGTAGTTCGGGGGCGATAAATCGATCTAGATAGGTTTCATTTTAATCCAGGTCATCCAGGTACTACTCGTATCTTATAAACACGCACAAGCAAATGTACCTATTATTTAAATCTGTTGCCATCTCTATTCTTTGACATTAGAATGAAAAGGACAGAGCATACTTAAGCGCCACTCTAGCTAAATATGTGATTATAGGATAGATAGTTTGTATAATCAACCGTTAGATACTTAAGATTTTACGGATTAAGTTTTTTGTAATTTTGAAAGACAGCGAAGTCGATGTAATTCATTATCAAACCCAATTTGGTATCAACTACGTCATCATTAATGATTGATGATGATGAATGAATGATAATTATTTTCCATCTTATAAATTTTCATGGACACATGTATTAATTATCTTATGGATTAAACTTCATTTGTATCTACTATTGTAGGCAGCAGCAAACCATTTATTATTCAGAAATAGCTTACAACTTATGACTTGCACCGCTCTAGTAAGTCCAGATTACCTTCCTAGGTAATGTAATAACTACTGTCATTTATTGGGGTTATCAACAGAATCTGGCTTCCTGATGAGCCTTTTGTATGTACAATGTAGTAGTTATTGAATCACGTAAAATGTTTATACAAGCACCAACCTCTCGTTGAACCTTTTGAGGGGTTGATTTGGGGATTTCCCTGAAGCTAATGGTTAACCGTTTCAGATTTTTCAAACCACAATTTAACCAGAGATTTAGGTTGTTTGCCAGTTGCCAGCCAGTCAGAAACAAAAAGTTTTATCAAAGATGCTAAAAGCTGCTCTAGAGTATCGCATTGCCATCTCGCCAGCAGTCGCTAAATGGTGTAGTAGGTACTTAACGGTTTTCTTACATTTAGGTAAGAGTGTCTCCTATCCTTTTAATTTCAGACTGAAAACCCATAATATTTTTAACAATTGGGTCTCAATTGGGTTTTTTTAAATGTTTGTTACATCAGAACTCCGTCATTTATGAACCGATTTGGAAAATTATTTGAGAGGGTATCCCCGTTTTGACCCATTTAAATTTGAAGAAAAAATACCAATATATTTTTTTAAGGGTGAAAAAAATAATTGAGTGAAATTAACTTTTAATTGAGTAATGAATTTCTGAGAAATAAATAGAAATAATTAAATTTGAAAATATCATCCCTAAGGGAGGTAAAACAGGATATGCAATTTTTTATGGGCTATAAAATAAAAGGATAGGTATCTATAAAATTTTATTCAATAAAGTTTATTTTTAGTTTTTAAAACGTTATCATTTCAAAATGAGCTCCATGTGTCAAAGTACTATGCTCAATGACTATTTTCTCTGAAAAATAGGTATTATTAACAGAGGAAGATCGCTATTGGCGTTTATAAATGCAATTTTATTGTTCTTATAGTATAATCCACCTATTTACATTCATTTACGTTGCATGTACATGTCATCGGAATTCAAGCTTATCAAGATAGAATGGCGCTGCGTATTCGTATCACATTGGTACGGTGGAGCACTAAAGAGCCCTTACACTCTTGGTCACATGCAACCTCCTCAGTGGGACACTTTCAATTATTGTTCCGAAGGCCAGTATCACACCCACGACACGACGCATATTGATATTTCAATCTGTATTTTCGTTGAACGTAAACTCCTACGCTTGCTCTAATTAATGGTTGGAATTTAATATAATTTCACCAGATACATTTTGTTATTAATAAAACTGTCGTTGTGAGATTACTATAGCAAAATAATCGATTGACACAGGCAAAATCGACAGAAGACAGGTGTTCTCTTTACGAAGAGTACTAGAAAAACAAACATTAAATAAGAAGAAGGAAAAAGCATCATTCTATCAGTTGAAAATAACAATAAACCTTCCGATATACTTATAAACATCATACCTATTCAAACCGAGCCATGTTGATAACAATCTATTGAATGCAACCGAATTACGTAATCGTAGCAATGGCGTCCGTGTAGGTAATGAAGGGAAGACTATCTTTATAATATAATCTATATTCTGCGCTGTATAGGTTGAGGGTTTAATTCCCTCCCAGGACAAACATTAGTATGATGTTGGTGTTGGTTCTGTGTTTGGATGTTACAGAGTATTATTAATATGTATTTAAAAATATATAAGTATTCTATCAGTCATCTGGTCACAATAACACAAGCTATGCTTAGTTTACCAATATATATTTATTTGTGATTTACTCTACCAGTGATTTTGTTAAAAACAAATGTCAAAAGTCAAAGTCAAAAGTCAAAAGATGATTTATTCAATACAATCACAAGGATCACTTTGAAACGTCTTACATACTAGGTGAATTTAGGTGCTAATTCATCCTAACCCAAGCTCGAGAAGAATTGGCAAGAAACTCGTCTTGGTCCTAGCGCTTTTTTATAATGATCCATCTTATAACTACCTTAACTACGAAATACAAATACAAGAGAGTTTATACATTTCAAGTGTGTCGGTTAACTGTCTGACGGCAGAGCGACATGAGGCCATGCATTCTTATCAATAATATAGTCATCTATATTATAATAAGCTTTCTTCAAAAGACTACCTTTAATGTATGCTTTAAATTTCTTAATAGGTAGTTTAGTAGCATTTTCAGGAAGCTTATTATAGAAGCGCACCGTGTTCCCCATAAATGACTTATTAACTTTTTCTAGTCGAAACCTAGGGATGTATAATTTATGTTTATTCCTAGTGTTCATTTTATGAAGGTCACTATTTTGCTGAATCCCATCTCTATTTTTATGTGTATATAACAAATTTTCATATATATATTGTGAAGCTATTGTGAGAATATTAATTTCTTTGAATATTTCTCTCAAAGATTCTCGTGGTTTCAGTTTATAAATGGCACGTATTGCCCTTTTTTGAATTACAAATATTTTACCAATATCAGCTGCTTTCCCCCAGAGAATGATGCCGTATGACATAACACTATGGAAGTAACTGAAATAAACTAGTCTAGCTGTAGCTTCATCAGTAAGCCACCGTATCGCACGAACTGCATATGCAGCGGAACTAAGCCTACCAGCAAGCGTTTCAATGTGTGGTCCCCACTGTAGTTTTGAATCAATATTAAGACCTAGGAAGATCGTGGAATTTACAAGATTCATTGCCTCTCCATTTATTTCAATGTTGGACGGGCTATGAATAACATTTGGCAAAGTGAATTTGATACATTTAGTTTTTTTGGAATTAAGCAAAAGATTATTTACAGTGAACCAGTTAAGAACTAACGATAAGGATTCATTTACGTTATCGCATATACTGGTTTTACCTCTATCAACTTTAAAAATTAAAGACGTATCGTCTGCAAATAAAACTATATCACAAATATTTTTTACAAAAAAAGGTAAATCATTAACGTATACTAGGAATAAAAAAGGGCCTAGTATCGATCCCTGAGGTACCCCTATATCAATAATTGATCCCAAAGACCTCTCACCACCCACGTCTACTTTCTGGACTCTATTGGATAGATAAGACTGTATGAGGTCAATCGCCCGGTTTTTAATGCCATAATATTTTAACTTTGTGATTAGGGTTGCATGACTCACACAGTCAAAGGCCTTAGATAGATCGCAGAATACCCCAACTGCATCCTGTGACTTCTCCCAGGCCTCAAATATATGCTTTAAGAGCGCTATACCTGCATCAGCTGTTGATCGACCTTTAGTAAATCCGTATTGATTACTATGTAGCAGGCCGTTAACGTTAAAGTGGTATAATAACTGATTAAGAATTATTTTTTCAAAGATTTTACTTAAGGCAGGTAATATCGATATCGGTCTATAATTAGCGAGATCACTTTCACTTCCAGACTTAAACATAGGAATGAGTTTACTGTGTTTCATGAGATCGGGAAAAACTCCCTCGTCGATACATCTATTAAAAATATAAGCTAAACATGGTGCAATATCTAAGATAATGACACCCAGCACCTTTGTAGACATTCCCCAAAGATCTTCTGTATTTTTTATATTAATTAACTTGAATGCTTTTACAATACTAGCCTCGTTAATGTAGCTAAAACTAAACTCATTCTTACATTTTGCAACACTAGATTCTAATAGAACGGAAGCTCTGGAGGCTGAAGAGTTTAACGATTTGGTCACTATTTTTGGTATATCTGAGAAAAAACTATCAAATGCATTCGCAACATCCTGTTCCTTTGTCAAAATTGTACCATTTATATTTAATTTGAACTGTATATTGCGAGCCCTTGATTTACCTGTTTCATTATTAATTAATTTCCAAGTTGCTTTTATTTTATTTGTTGAATTTTCTATTATTTTTCTCAAAAACAGTGACTTAGCCGCATGACAAACTTTTTTGAATACTTTTGAGTAATTCCTAACATATAAGATAAAAACTGGATCATCTAACATTGTCTCTCTGGTAGCATATAATTCATACAATGTATTCCTACTTCTATAAATACCCGGTGTAGCCCAGTCGACAAATCTAGCACAATTTTTTGTTTTGCATGTTTTTACTGTAAATATATCAGCATGTTCTTTAATTATTAAATTAGACAATGTGGTGAAAAGATCATTTGGATCATCGATGCATGGTACAAGGGAAACTTTGTGTTCAATTCTACTTTGAAATGTTTTGATGCGGCTCTCTGTAATAGGTCGGTGAGTAAAGTTCTGAGCTTCAACTATACGATCACAAGAGAAGGTGGCGCAGTGACCGTAATGGTCAGAACTAAAATGTTTTAGTACACACTTATGAACTGGTGTGCAACTGCAATAAATGTTATCTAGACAAGTGGCTGTTGTTAGTGTCACTCTTGTAGGTTCATCAAAAAGAGGACTTAAATTGAAACACTTAAATAAGTTTAAAAGTCTTTCAGATAATGGATCAATCGGAATATTTATATTAAAATCACCACAAACTATTATGATCTTATCACAAGCTATTTTTTGCAATACTTCTTCCATAGTGCATTCATATAACCCAAAATCAGCATTGGGAGGACGGTAAACGCTCACGACGACATGCCGCTCCAGCTCGACACACGACACCTCAATAATTCTTTTCTAATGAGTTTAGGTAAGGCTATTCCATGCCAAAGGTTTTTATAAATAAGGCCTTTAAAGTTAAACTGTCCCATAACGAGTTATGCTTATCGATATTCTTTATTTAAAAGTGAAGTACATTTCTTGAAGTGTCAAACGAAAGTCAATGTAATATGATAATGTCACTTTTGTCGCGCTAAGTGCCGCCTGCGCAAATTCGTTGGTTCTCGCGAAGGTCCTAATAAAAACGCTTCTCCATCGCTTTCTCCGACATTACATCATAGATATAGAGATGCTCAACTTTATGACGTTATAGGCTAGCTTGGACGTTATAATATGACCCTAAGTTTCAGCTTGAAGCCTTAAACATAGAACAAGCGTTGAATCTATCCTACTAATATTATAAATGCGAAAGTTTGTATGTATGTTTGTTACTCTTTCACCAAAAAACTACTGAATGTATTTTAATGAAACTTTACAATAATATAGCTTATACATCAGAATAACACATAGGCTATAATTTATAAAGATATTGTGTTAATTTTCCAAAATATAACGATAAGTGTCATGTAAGTAGGAAAAAATCTTCCATCTGCGTGCGCTGCAAAAACCGTTAGAATTACGCGCAGACGAAGTTGCGGGCACCAGCTAGTCTTCTATATTTATAAAAGACGATGTGTGTATGTATTTTGTATTGTCGTGTTTTTAAATCTTTAGATTAGCCTAGCGGGTGATCCTATGAAGATTGGTAGCTATCGGAACAACAGAACTTTTTTTTTGCATTAATCGAATTTGGTATAGATTAGATTGTGTTAGGAACGGACATAGGTTACATTTTATGTATGTACTATGCATGCGAAGCCGCGGGCAGGAGCTGGGAGCGGATATAATAAAACACATCATTCTAAAATTGGGTTTTGAGAAAAAAAACTGGCTTTAAGAACGAGCCAATAATGGTGATTCTATTGTTTTAACGGAAAAGATTAAATTTCGTAAAATGCGAGCGTTGTTATTCTACTTATACCAAGTTTGAACATACTATAAATAAGTTAAAATGTACTTTTATAAATAACATATGCTAGTAAATAAACAACACACTATAATAAATCAGGCTTGGGTGCAAACAAAATTAGAGCGTTAGTTTTTAACGAAATTTCAACAATAACAACATAATCAATGCCACTGTATATATCCTACCTATAGTACTAATTTCTAAATAGTAATCTATCACAGCTTAGGTTATCATGGCAGCCCTAGGCTTGCGCAACAGGTAACGGCGTCATGCGATACCGTTGCGCCCGCGCATGTCATTGTTTTGAGTCGATTGTTTCGATACGTATATGTTTATTAGAGTAATGATGTGGGAATGAAACTATTTTATTGATGCAATGTGATTACGCAACCTTAGTTTATAGAGATGACTTGATGATTAAGGTGTGTCTCTGCCTACGTGTCTTGCGGACGTGTCTATGATGTGATGAATAAAATAAATCGGTTATGGTCTAAGGTCGATTGATAATAATGAATACAGTTTAGGTTTTAGAGTTTTTTGCCATCGGTCATCGAAACACCTTATGACATTAATCGATGTTGAGCGCGGTCACAGGCGTGGTCACATGAACAGGAGAACGCTACAGTATGTTTAAAACGACTTCAAAAAAAGAAGGAAGTTCTCAATACGGTTGTTTTTATTTTATAATTTTTACCTCGGTATTACCATGACTCGGTCATTTATGAACCGATTTGAATCATCAAAATCGGTTTAGTAGTTTGATTGTAAGTCAAAATAGCTGGAAAAAGATGGCATCCAAGTAAACCAAATTTCGTATTTTTATATAAATGAAGTCAGTTTTCTTTTCAGTTTTTAAAGCGTTATTATCTGAAGGCTTTGGTGCTAAAGACGTTAATTAAAACTAAAATTCAGAGACAAACTAAGCGTAATACTTGCTTATGTTAAAATTCAATGAGTTTTGATAAAGCGACGCGTATTTTTATGCTTTTAATTCGACTTTTAATCTTAAAAACTCATGCATCTAGGTCCAATATCAACGCATAGTATGACCTAAATGTTATGAGGGATGCATGTCGATAAGAGAGAAAAGAGTTATTTAAAATAAGGATGGATATAAAATAAAAGTAGAGCTAGGCTAAATAAATTATAGATGGTTGAGTAAAAGACGATGAGTAAGTCTAAAAAACTATGAGAGCTACCGCGTAGACTATTTCACAAGTTGAAAAAGTTGAAAACCATTTTAGAAGCTAAATCTTATTATCCAGCAGATGACTTCCTTAATTATAAAAAAATATCTGTAAATTTTTTAATGTTTTGACTTAAAAAATATTTATTATTCTGTATTGAAATAATATCAATTTAAGACTTTATTTGAATCAAAAAATTATAACACTTTTAACTGTCATTTTTAATTGTATATATAAACCATCATGTATCAACATGTAAATCACGCAATATAATTACTATACTTGATAAGAAAGGCGTGATATGCCGGCTGATTAGGGGAAATTAGAAAAATAATCATGTTGTGCCGATGAGAGCAAGAAGAAGAACATAAATGTGTTCTAGGTCTAAGATCTAGGTATAGTCGGACCCACATGCGGACGGCGCGCCCAACTCGCTACTTATCAACTGATTGTCTGAATGAGAAGATTGCTGCCATCGCGAACTGCTACTTGTGGAAATGGTCCGAGGCACGCGAAATGTAAATAAAACTTGGCTAAATGTAGCTCTCTTACACTGGCTAGATCGTGCTTTAGTAACTATACAATATGGAATGAATTTCAGTACTCGTTGGAGACTTGCTTTTATTATTTTAGTAGCAACCTGTCACATTCTGAGTTTTTACATAAATGTAGCAGTTGCGACAGCAACATCTGAGAAAAGTCGTAAAAAATATCTTATTAGAATCCTATAGTCCTATATCCTATATCCTATAATCAACTGCTCTATAGAATCCAGCAGCTGATTATTTTCTTACTAACTCGCATACTGTCTAAAATACACCATAATCATATTAGCGTACAAAAAGTATAAGCAGTGATTGCACAGTTCACGCCTATTATTAGTGGTTGCGAGTTACGTAATTCAGGGACGGAATTTAAAATATATATAGGATATATATATATAGGTATATATATATATATATATATATAGGATATATTAAAATATATATAGGATATATAGGAGGTTATATATGCATAAGTATATCAAATAGACCTAATAAACTATTACCGAGGCCTGGTATTATAGTCGTAACTCGTGAGAATATTTGTTTTTTTTTATAAGATGACGTAAGTTTTTAGATTGGATCATATTTAAATCTTTGCGTATCTGAAAATATTTTTCTGGGTGAGTCAGGGTGTTTTGGTATGTTCATTTCTACAGTTAAGATATATAGACCAATATAATGATATAAACTTACGAGACCAAACTAATTCAAGGGCGACACATAGCTGTTATCCATATCGACTTACTTTAATACATGGCATTTTTAATATCCCCATAAATGACTAACAGAGAAGACCACAAATGTAATATGTAGAAGCCAAACAAGGGAAGGGTCGAAACGATTTGTAACCCAGTGTTTGATTACCCGAACCCACAGATAATTAACTTGGGACTTACAGGCCGTTGACATGAACTTACGTTTACGTTTACAAGAGATCAATAAACTTTGATTTTTCCATTTGAAGTGTCATGTCGCGGGCACCCCCACAGATCTCTAGTAACATAGGTCTTTGTTGATGTCTGCGGGGTATAGTCAGAGGCACGTCCAAAACAATTTTAGGCACATGCCTGCATTTTTGCACAGTTGCTAGTATTTTGTCCGTAGCAGGTTGCAAGCTTATCGCCGCTTGTAGGAATATTGACCGATGACCAAATTTAACTGTTACAAATACAATAATATTGTTACAAATATAATAATATAATAATATTGACTGGCCTTTCAGCTCAGTTGATAGTAGCTCTGTCTTCTGCGCTGTAGGTTGACGGTCCGATTCTCTTCTAGGACAACCGTTTGTGACCAGTCAACTGGTCACAATAATACATGTATGCTTAGTATCCTCGATTATCATGGACACGCACGTAAAACAATTATTTGAAGTTGGCAGAGAAACCCAATATTAAACTAATATTTCAAATGCGAAGGTTTGTGCGTGTGTGTGTTTGTTTGTTATTTCTTCACGCTCAAACCGCTGGACGGATTTTGGTTAAACATGGCATATATATGTAGATCTGAGTTATCATATACCTACGCGAGTAAAGCCACAGGTAGCAGCTAGTTATAATAAATATGAGTGAACAATTAGCTCTACCTACCGCATTTATAACTAGATCTGTGTGACTCTACCTTGACCTTTCCATGTACGCGTATCTAGTTAGGTTAGTTATTACTAAATAAATAAACATTACTTAGTAGTACCTAACCTACTACATATGTACGTAGTACTTAATTATGCTAGTACCAACTACCAACAAGAAGTGTCGTTTTTGCAAATATTTCTAAAACAGCACAAGTCTTTCTAGAACGTGACACAAATGCCAAGAACAGAATTACAACAATGACAGCAGTTTAGCGACGCAAGCATGACATTTATGCGCATTTCGCAAGAATACATGCGCCCGCGCATCCACGGATCTCCGCTATATAGGGCACCTGTCGTACGTTTTGCATAACGCTACAATAATGCTATAGATAAGGGTTGTGGACCACCATTTACCAATTTATTTATAGCAATGATATATCCTACATCTTATGTTTTTGTAGGTCGGGGACTCGATTCCCGACAGATGTCCCAGGACAAACATCTGTGTGATGAACATAGGTGTTTGTTCTGTGTCCGGGTGATGTATCATTAGTAATTAAAAATATATAAGTATCAGTTATCTACTCACCATAATACAAGCTATGCTTAGTTAGAAATAAAGGAAGAAAGAGAAATCATTTATTCAAACCACCACTATGATATCTATACAATGCTGGCAATTCTGTTGTTTCGCCGGACTAGCTAAAATTTTCTGAAATATGGACGACCTTATTTTGCTATCTATAAAGTTCAATTTAGAATGCCCATTTTAAATCACAGTTCTAAAATAAGTTAAAATTATTTTTTGTTTTATTGCTATAATTTTTATTTCAATTAATTTCTTTATTGAAAATAATGTATAGAGGTGTTAATAAAACTGCGGAAAATAGCCGTAGTTTTAATCAACACCTCCTTACATGATGATTAAATTGAGCTAAAACACGTCAGTTATACGTTAATTTAGTAAGTGTCACTAAAAAATGTTATTCAGACTTTAATTCAAACAAAATAAGATCGTTTTTGTTTTAGAAAATTTTAGATTTAAAAATTTCAAAAATACACTATAAATTTAAAACACGAATCACTAAAACTAAAACTAAGAATAAAAACCAAAGGAGTGAGGACTGAGAGGTGGTGAAATGCTCAGCTCAGCTCAGCATTATGCATTATTATGATGCACGAGCTGTTGCTCGCGACTTTGTCCGCATTTTTTTTAAGGAATTGTAGCCAAATTTTAGTGATAAGTTTCAAACCAATCACCACTCATAAAAAAGTTTCCATACAAACATTCACTCCTAATTTTACTCCGTTATGAGGGCTATTTTTAAAATTCCTGAAATACGTGTCCATTTATTTTGCGTTTTATTTATTCATATCAATTATCAAGCAAATCGCACCACGCGTTAAAAAGTTTCATACATTCGTTTTCACCCCTTTTCACCCTCTTAGAGATTGAATTTCAAAAAACCCCGCCATAATGAGTGGTTTTGTTGTAAAAGGAAAATAATCTTTCCAAATTTCAGCTTTCTAACTTCAGCGGTTTCGGCTCGGCGATGATGAATCAGTCAGTCAAGTTAAGCTCTTTTATAGGTATAGATAACTAGTGACACAGATGAGAAGAAGAAGAGATATATATATATTGGCAGACCATATCACACCGCACCATCTAGCATAAACTAAGAAATACTTGTATGGTGACCAGATGACTCATAGAACACTTGTAGATAGGTATATAGATAGAGAAAAGCTTTATTTGCCTTAACATTACACACACACAATAAGGTACAAAAATAAAATACTAAACTCAACTACTAACACTAAAAATAAAATAAAAAGACACAAAGTAGTTACGAAAGTTGTCTACTTTTAAACGCACACGTAAGGTGTTTTATAACACCCAGACATAGATGAAACACCTATGTTTATCACACAAATGTTTGTCCTGAGTTGTAATTGATCCCACAACTTCCAGCGCAGAAGGCAGAGCAACTACCAATTGAGCTGTGGAGCACGTCAGAGAAAGTTTATATTGTGAGATATTTGAAATGATTATCTCCCTCTTCTTCTTATTGTATCACTAGTTATTTCGAACTAGTGTGGTGAAAGGATTAAAGTGCATCCCAGCATTTTTTGCCATAACTTCGCTTAATCGATTTCGATATATGTACGACTTCAAATCCTTATATACTAACTAACAAATAACTGTAACCAAAAACTGTTTATGAGACATCGTTATATCTTTAAAAGACCTTTACCTATCGTGTGTATCGTTAGATAAACCATAATAAAAAAACAACCCTAATTTACATGTAAGGTAACCGTAGAAATATTTTTTTTAATCTTTTATTTCATTACGTTCTAGGGATCACTAAAGCGTACTATCGTGCAAACTCCCATCATGATAAGACTAATAGTCAGCGAGCTAGAGGTTTGATTAGAGGCGAACAAACAGACAGACAGACAGAAAGACATCGTGAAACTGCTTGGACTTAACATTAAAAGATAAAAGATAGATGGTCTAAATAATATAAAAAGTAATTTATGTAAGTTTGAAGCTACTATATTTTATATCCCTATAGCTGTTAATGGTCGCCTAACCGATTGTAAAACACAGGCTGGAACCGAGGCGGCGCGATTGCTATGCAAATCGCGCATGCGCGTCCGACTTACAAGTTTGTTAATGTTCTGCACTATCTCGTCCTGAATATGTAATGTAGATAAGAGTTCGGCCATATCTGGCGTTGGCTCTGTCTTTTTGGGCAATAATTCAAAGAGCTTGAAGGGTTTATTGACTGTTTGCAGAATGTTTACGACCTCTAGTGGTTGTGTGCGAAAGAACCACAAACTGACCAACTACCTACGACATTTAGTCATTTATTAATTTATTTATTCATACAATTTATAACCTAACAGTAACTAAAACCAAGTCCCTACTAGTATTAAAAATGCGAAAGTAACTCTGTCTGTCTGTTTGTTACCTTTTTACGGCTGGAAGGATTTTGATGAATTTTGGTAAGCAGATAGATAGATAGGACGGACATAGGTCACATTATATGTAGGTACTACCCGAGCGAAGCCGCAGGCAGCAGCTAGTAAATAAATAAATTAGTCAAGATTATTTACAGAATTTCATCAATTATAATAGGTAATGTTAAATATTATTCATACGTCAATAATTATTTATAATTTTAAGAAATTAAACGACAAAAGATTATAATATGGTAATGTAATCTATGCTAGGTTTGAATATTATACTAGACTTCTTAGCCCACACTTTAAATATCCTGTAGCACTCGTGCATTAAGCAAGTCATCCCACTCATAATATAATAATAATACTTCACTGCACTGGTTGGACATAACTATTGACACGATTAGATGATAATAATAGTTTAGTACTATTATTAGATGATCTGGATCAGTTGAGCTAACTAGATCGTTTTAAAAGGTCCTTAGATAGCTCAATTGTTTCACTTGGGTTTGACGACCTCTGTGGCGCAGTGAGCTTAGCTTCGGCTGAGACGCAGAAGGTTGCGGGCTCGATTCCGGCCGCGGGACAAATGTTAGTATAATCTGCAGGTATTTATCTCGGGTCTGGGTGTTTTTATGTATAATATATATGTATTTACAAAAAAAAAGTCATGTGGTACCCATAACACAAGCTCTGCTTACTTTGGGGCCAGATGATGCTGTGTGAAATGTGCGGCATTATTTATTATATATTCATATATTTTAAATTATATTATGCTGTATATTTTTGTTATAATATTTAAAATGTTTTTAGTTTAGTACTTATGTACTAAGGTAAGTGATGTAGTTAAACGCCTAGCGTTTACACAGTATTTATCTGAATGCAAACAAAACTCAATAATGCGAGTACCTATATTATATACCTACCTGTGTGCTGCTGATAACGAGCCTGCTGGATTACTTAACCTATTTAATACGGTCCGTAGGTTATTTCTAACTAGATTAAATCAGTTATTAATATCTTCCTTCTACGCCTAGGACGCTTTATTTAAAGAAATGTACAGAATAATATAAAATACATGTGTAATACTTGAGCTATCTAAGGACCACTCACAACGATCTATAGATCTAGAGACTGGCGGCAGTGTTTAATGGCAATGCTAATGCTAAGACGCTCTGGTCCAGATAGGAGCCAGCTCTTGGGTCACGCGATGTTCCTACCAGACGTGAAGTAATTTTACAAGGCGATGGGTTTCTGTTCCCTACGGATTCAGGATCTAGACTCCAAAAGGCTCAAATATGTATATTTTATCGAGACTATCTATCCTATCTATATTTGCGCATTTTGAGGTCCTCGGCACAATTTTATCACCTCAAAGTGCTGTTGAATGAACTGAGGTATATAGTGGAGGTACACTGTGGTATGTACTTTTTATGTAGGGGCCCGCGGCTTTGCACGCGTGGTATCTACATAAAAAGTAGCCTATGTCCATCTCCAAGGTTCCATGTATCTCTATACTAAAATTCATCAAAATCTGTTCAGCATTTAGGCGTAAAAATAGACAGACAGACGGAGTTACTTTTACATTTATAATATTAGTAGGGATGTATCATATTCCATTGACATAAATGATACTCCAGCAATCTATTCTTAACAAATTAAAAATATAGCGTTGTTAGCGGCACACGCACATCAAAGACGAAAACATGTTTTTTACAAATCATGGAATTTTTTCGCCTCTTGAAGTTTTAAATGAAGCAGAGACAGATATATTTTAAGGAAGTATGTTTCATTCACTTATCACATCTAGTAGACTAGTTTGACCTAGAAGAGTCTTGATTTTTTGGATTTTGTACGTTATGTCGTTGACATAAATGTCCCATCAGCACTCTGCGCTAAGAAAAAGATGCAATGGCCCTGATTCAGTAGTTTTACTGGACTGGCTAAAATTTCCTTAAATACGAACAACCTTAATTTGCTTGCACTAATGTCAAAATTAGAGCAACTCTTTTAAATGACAGTTCTAAATTAAGTTAAAATTGGCGGTTCATTCCTTTATTGAATTTATTTTCATGAGATTTTCCGTAGTTTTAAAACACTTTACGTTATGACTAAAATACGCTAATACACGCCAATTTAGTAAATTTGAGAAGTTTCATTTGAAAGTGTTATATTAGGAAATTCCGTCTCGATATTTTTGAATGAGCGCTCACGCTACAAGATTAATCAATTTGTAGTGCGTAATTCGTATGTATATAATAAAAGTTTATGAAAGAGATCGCTTCTCAATGAAATGAATATCAATTTGTAGGTACTATTATGTATAGATTACATAAATTATTAATCGATTAGGCAGGTATCCTCCCGCGGTCATTGTCCGAGAACTAACCTAGAGTCTACACGTATAGAATGAGCTCCATTGATTCCATTGTGCTAAACATAAATAAACAATAGCAGACTGATGAGGTTCAACGGCTCATTACGTCAAATAGTTGGACTTAAGGGTCAATGTTTGTGGAATGTCAAATACCTGCGAGTCCTGGGACATACTGTAGAATCTTAAAACATCGTCGCCTTTTCTGTTCTGTGGGTAAGCCCTCGTATGACTGCATGCTAACAAATTTACGTATAAGAAAATAATACATTTAAGTGAAGTTTCTTCATTTTGAGAAAATAAATACTCTATAACTGGAAAGAAGGAAAAAACTAGACTTCTAGAGTCTAGATAAAACTTCTAGATTACGGTAACCATTTACATCACATCCAATTTAATGTAAAGTTATTTATTCCAATAAGAACACTTGGAAAAGTAAGGGTAAAAATATTTAATAATATTTCTAATATTACGGCTAACTGTTCTGAAAATCTTTATATATATAAATATTTTGTGCGTGTGTTTGTAATTAAACTCCTCCTAAACGGCTGGACCGATTTTGATGACATTTTTTGTGTGTGTTCATGTGGATTCGAGAATGGTTTGCATTTACAATTAGATTTTTTCTTCTTTTTAAAACGCGCGAACGAAGTCGCAAACGGGACAGCTAGTTGTTTAATAATCATTGATTACAAATTATTCACTGTGTAAAATGGTCATCTTCAAGTGCTTCGTCTAGCATAAGAATAATTAGATTTATCTTGAAATATATTTCTTATCTTTACTCCATAACCTTCAAAATCAGAGTACTGGAATTCAGCAGTCAATTTATTGTACAATTTTATGCTTATATTTATAAAACTATTAACAACTTTGGCAAGTCTATTATGCATAGGTTTTGTTGGCAGCTTAGTTGTTTTAAATAGAAACATTGTAACACTCCCTGAAGTTAGATAGTTAGGTAACATCGATGCAAACTTTGTTAGTACCTAGGAATATCATTAGTATAGTTCAGATACTGTTTTACCTACCAATTAACATGCAGGCAATTTGTTAGTAACCGATAAAGTATCTTCTATTGATTCAGTGTTGAAGTTCACAACACAAATGAGGTCTACGGCCATCTGTGGCAGCGTACTGCATGTCGAATCGCATTCTAGGAGCGGCTCCGACCAAATTAGTAGCAATACGAGTACAACGGCATTTGAGTAAGGTGACCAATTCAACTGCCAATTTACAAACGAGAATTACATTAAGTGCTTCAACAGACATGTTTTTATGAAAAAAACGTGAAATAGTTACGAATATTGTATGTTATATTGTCTAATTATGTACTGTTATATTTCCTTATTCTTAGATTGTGTTAGCACGCCAACTTTTTATTTTCTCTACCTTGCAGGTTGGCTACTAGCATTAAGACCACAAACAAGTATGTATAAATGTAATATGTGCATATTTGTTTGTGCAATAAAGGATTTAATAAATAAATAAAAAAATAGTGAAATACTTACGACTGTAGAAGTGTTAATTTAAGTATTTGACTGGTCTGTCAGCTCAGTTGGTAGTAGTCTGCCTTCTGTGCTGTAGGTTGAGGGTTCGATTCCCTCCCAGGATAAACACTTGTGTGAAGAACATAGGTGTTTGTTCGGTGTCTGGGTGTTATAAAGTATCAAAAGTATGTATTTAAAAATATATAAGTATTCTATCAGTCATCTAGTCACCATATTACAAGCTATGCTTAGTTTGGGACTAGATGGTGTTGTGTGCATTGTCCAGCAATGTTTGTTTATTTATTAGTATTCTTATTATTTAGGATGTCTTAGTGAGAATCATACCTAAAGATGTAGTCAGGGCGTCAGGATATAATTAATTCGTAACTATCATCAAACGCACCTGGATAAAATACAGGGACAGCCTATATTTTTGAGTAGCCTCAAGTTCTACAAGTAATTATTTTGCAAACACAGTTAAATTTATAGTAAAGCAATTTGGGAAATCCCGTTTTGTTTAAGATATATAAATGTGGCAAGATTATTAAGCAGGTGGCGAGTCATCTGGCCTCCATGGCCGTCTGCCAAAGCACCTGGTGGGTTTTTAGCTTTTTTGCATTATTTTTGTTTATACAATTTCGTTTTGTGCTTAGTTTCGAAGCAATAAAAGTGCTTGTAAAATAGGGGAGAAGCGACAATTTATCCAGAGATAACGTAGAGTGTAGCTTAAAAATTTATTAGCTACAGTAAATCAATTAGAATTCCGAATTTTTGTAAACAAAGAATCTTTACCCGTCATTTTGTTTGTTTTTGTTTGACGCACAATAACTTATTGGAAATTTCGAATCTTTTTAAGTGTAAATAGTTTCTAGTAGGAAATTTTATCATTTCAACGGACGGCTATTTTGCTGTCAAGCAGTGGCGCTGAAATAGCTGATATCGCCAATTAATGTTCTATATTACGCAACTAGAGGGTAAAACTGTTCTAAAATCAAAATATACAACACATTATCTCATTATCTTTACCTACACCCGTTTACACCCCAACCTCTAAATTACGAACTATAACAAAGTTTCCCCTAAAACTACAACAAAGTGTCCCCTAGCTTGAAAAAGCTTCAAAGTATTACCTTTGAACGTGTAAAACCCTAAATACTTCCTGCATAGAGGGTGCGCCGTCTGCACTCCGTTCATTTGCAATCGACTTATTAGGTATGGTGCTTTTGTTGGGGAGATATTTTAGTTCTTGTCATAAAGAGCGTGGAACAAAAACATACTTACATTAGGCAGACAATGCGTCAAACAAATGCTTTATTGTTTGAGGCAAACAAAGTTATTTAATTAAGTTATTAATTCAATATAATTACATTTTAAAAACTAAAAAGACAACCGACTTCATGTATAAAAAAGCAAAATTTCAAGTGTCGTTTCATCCAAGTGGATGACATATTTTTATCAGTTTTTTTGATTTAAAAACCTAACTACTGAACCGATTTTTATTAAAATTATATGAGACCAATCGGGAAGTACACGAAATCAGGGTTTTTCAATTCTGTTCATAAATGACGGAGTTGTGAAGTAACAAACAAATAAAACAGTCAAATTGAGAACCTCCTCCTTCTTCATTTCATGAAGTCGGTTGAAAACAACTCCAGAAGCGCTCCAGAACCCGAATTGCTGATGTAGCTCAAAACGTTGCTAAGCTTAAGTGGAGCTGGGCTGGTCATCTCAACACTCAGTGGAGCCCAGAGACAGCGAGACAGCGCCGTGGTAGACCCAAAAAGAGATGGCGAGATGATCTTGACACCTTTGGACAGAGCTTGGGTC
The DNA here is from genome assembly GCA_948098915.1 of Lampropteryx suffumata. Lineage (NCBI taxonomy): Eukaryota > Metazoa > Arthropoda > Insecta > Lepidoptera > Geometridae > Lampropteryx > Lampropteryx suffumata. The sequence continues at coordinate 1,987,404 of OX402546.1, read as the reverse complement.
CAAACAGCTCAAAACCGAGAAGACTGGAGAGATCAAGGGGAGGCCTTTGCCTGGCAGTGGGAAGCAATGAGCTAATCGTAATCGTTATCAAGTTATTATTATTAATTTTGCTGTGTTTTAACTTATCACACCTTAAAGCAACACAATTATAGATGTAGTGTCTTGAATAATAAACCAATGATCAGTTCTGTTTAGAGCATCGGATGCACATTACAGCGACGCCAGTGACGAAGTATTTCTGTCGCCGGATAGGGGACTATTTTTGTCGCCTCACCTATGTGCGAACATACTCGTAGCTTACAGCTCACAGACTGTTTGCTATTGGAAATACAGCGTATATGGACAGTTGTTTATTAAACAGACAGTATAATGCTGGTGTTCCAAGATGTCCCTCACCTTCTGCATCTTCCTAAGAATTTTGTAGTAAGGCGAATGGTAACATAAATATGATAGTCAGTTGGTATTTATAGTCGTTTTCGAGCGTTTGTATTATTTGTTGCATTTGAGTAACTATTTGTGTTATGTAGTATTTTCCAATATGTAGATAAGTAGATGGATATATGAGAATGATTCCATGGTTACATAAAAGAGTCCATATTTCTTAAAAATCGTTTACTCATTATATTGTTTCAGTCTATGATTCAAAATGCTTCCTTCACACGTCTGTTGACTCAGCGTTAATTATAGAAATACGATTTGGCGAGTACCTACCGACCGGGTTTGAACCCGCACTATTTGCGAGCTGGCGCCGTGCCAGCAGTCTGATTGTTGACCTGCTTCCTCCGGTATGGGTTGTGGTGGTCGTAACATTGGGTATCATAGTTTTGTCATGGAGTTGCTTAAGACGATTATCTGTTAATCGGTTTTATAATAACAGAATCCTGAGGTGACATTTATGTCGATGGCATAAGATACAAACTGCATCCATTCACGACTCTATTCATGAAAAGACTCTAGCTCGTTTAACTGTTAGTGCATTTTGAGTGCATTTGTGTTTCAATCACAGAAAAGAAACACTATCTAAGCTAGTTATTATTTTTCTTCATATAGGTATATTATTCTAGAAGTTTAAAAACCGACGACATTATATGAAAAGAAGAGGATGGGTGTGACCTTGACATTGACACTAGCTAGCAAAAAAAAATGTCCAGAAGACATAGGTATATCGTTCATTTAACGAACTTTAACGTTCACTATCAGGATTCTAGGATGCTAACACATTTCACCTTTTCTTACAGGATCCTAGTGGGAGCGCCAGAAGACGAGCCAGCCACTCGGTTCTACAATGTAACCCGACCGGGGGCGGTTTACAGCTGCACCCCTGGGTACCGGGACTACTCGGCTGAGTATAGGGGGCTGGCTCCGCTGCGGCATTGCCAGGAGATGGTCTTTGACAGAAAAAATGGTGAGTGTTTAATAAAATAATAATGCCGGACATTTTACACAACATCATCAGGCCCCAAAGTAAGCAGATCTTGTGTTATGGGTACCACATGTCTGTCTGGTACTTATATACTTTTTTTTTGTAAATACATACATATTATACATAGAAACACACAGAGCCGAGACAAATACTTGCAGATCATCATGTGATGCTTAGGCATTGTGTAGACTATCTATTCTGTTTCTTTGTTCGTCTAACATCACGAATTTACGAGTCTCAAGCCTCTTGGTGAGACTCGTAAATTCGTGATGTTTTTGTTATTCAAATAGCAGTTTTTACGCTAGTTTATAGGTATTTCTTATATTGTTATCATGGTAAATAAAACGTCTGATGGCTCATAGAGAAGAGTGGAAGGGAAAAGCATATTGTGCCGATAAAGTGAGATAATGGCAGAGAAATTATGATTAACAAAAAATCTGCTATCAGCATTCAGCATCTAACTAAAATAAATAAAAATTGGTTTTTAAATTGGTATAATTCCATAGGCTTTACTCAAGGATAGCATGTGATCTACCTGGCCGACTACCTCTTTATAGCTCTCCATAACTCTTCAAGAGAAGTCCCGGCAGGTCTTTAAAGTTATTTATTTTATTAGTACGAACTAATCTGATTGCTATACATGCTCTGAAACCTGCCTATTTCCATAAGTGGTCCCCTTATGGGCAGCTCCACTAAAGCATTTGTTTCTTGAGAAGCGACCATCGCCATAAAATGGCCGTAACAAAACAAGATTTTAAAGTTTACACTAAAGTTATATTGTTCCTGTTTAATCCAAACAGTACCATTAAATACACGGTTCATAATATATTACTATTTGTCTGGATGTTATAAAGTATCATATTCCTGAGTATGTATTTAAAATTAATATAAGTACTAGCTTCTGCCCGCGGCTACGCACGCCGTTCTTAAGTTCTGTTGATCCGATCGCTACCAAACTTTACAAGATCACCCGCTAGTCTAATCTGAAGATTTTCTAAAAAAATCATCGAAATCGGTCCAGCCATTTTGGAGTCTATAGGGAACATACATCGCCTTTTATGTATTTACTAGCTAGCTGCCCGTGCCCACTTCGTTGGGCGGTTACAACTTCACAGAAAATATTAAAGTACTAATATCGCTATTAAAAAAAGATAGCTATTCTAATTTTTGTAATAATTAAATCCACGTTACCGTTGCTTTCCGGGATCAAAAATAGCCTGTATCCTAATCCAAGTTACTAATTCATTTTAAGTTTCATGCATGTTCTTGAGTTCTTAGTGGTGTTACTAACACGACTTTCTTTTATTTATGTACATATATATATATATATATATATATATTTATATATAGATTATGTCAGTCATCTGGTTCCCATAGTACAACAAACAGCTAGACGGGCTAGATTAGACTAGATGGTATTTTGTGGATGTTCCTCTAATATTTATACAACGAAGCATTCTCATACCGCTTGCCGCTTTTTAAGAGAACATAGCGTACGACAATATTGCTATTACCAACTATAAACTTGGCTAAGATACTAAAGCTGCCTCATAAGGATCTGAATGATACATGAACATGATACATGAGTAATAAATATAATTATTAATAACCAGCGATAAGAGTCTTTATAACAAATGACTAGAATGGCTACCGGTGACAGTCACTGTTTATGATGGATGGCATCCATTTCCTCGATGAAGATGGAGTGCTTTCTACGGTAGTTTTATGAGGGCGAGGAACCGTCGGTTCGTTTGCTTTGGAATAAACATTAAACAACAATGTACTGGCAAGTATTTGCGACATAGACAAATGGGCAAACAATACTGTATCTTTTTTTAGAGGTTATATAAACAAATAAGTGACTTTGGTGACCAATTTCAATGCCGTCAGAAGGCCTTCATAATCATCATCGCTACTATTATCGCTAGTACTTTAACACATCATTGCTCTAAGAGATTCAGAGACAAAAAACACTTTTAAGCAGTCATGTAAATATATTTGTTATGCAAGCCTGTAATGATGTTTTTTGGCGCGAGTACTTGTTTTGAATCCTGTGTAAAGCGAGGGTTTCAAAGGTACGAGACGCTGAATAACATTGCTGTCGAACGAAACACAAAACATTCACCTCACTACAGCGAGGAAAATGATAGGGGCAAAAAAAATTTTTTTTCTTGCAATCTTCGTGCTGCATTTTTCTAAAGTGCAGTTGTGCGATTTTTCTAAAAATGAGGTTGGCGCACTGACATAAAATAATTATTTATGCATTTTTAGTGGATCGGCGTTACAGAAAATTATTGAATAGAAGGTTCGAATTTAAAAAAATCTTTCTACGCTAGCGGTTAAAATGCAATTTTGCGTTTAGGTTTCGTATGATTAACACAACACAATATTTTCCTGGTTATGAGATGAAAATTATATTTCGTTCTTCCATCCCAAGGTTACCTAGCTACCTAGCGGTATTTGGCTAAATATAATTCCCTAATACGTTAGTCCTATATATTTATGGTGTGCAATAAAGTACTTTCTATCTAGAATCTTGTTTGTACTGAGTAAGTATGAGTAATCTAAAAGACAAAATACAAACCTTGTTTTCCACTACAAAGCAAGCTTTGTATCACTTGCATCTCTTACTTCCATCAGTAGCAGTTTCCCAGGACTGTAGCCAGGAGAAGAAGGTTCATATTAGCAACAGGCTTAGCTGTTTGCTTGAAGTAGTGGTTCCTCTGATGATTGGGTTAGACTTCCTGAAAGCCACTATGTCTAAGATCCAAGAGAGATCCATCACCATATAAATTAAGAGTACGCTGAACATTACGCAACGCGTCGACGATCCCGGGGTATAGACGTTGGCATGATCCCATTATTTTTTCGAATAGTGTTTTTAATACAAACTAAACTAACACAGAAATACTTCGACTGTTGGGTCTCACGTAATACGTTTGCGTCTACACCCTCACTACAACTCTGGCAGCAGTGGCACATGTAAATAAATCAAATGCGCGTGCGCATGACGTCACGCCCGCAGATCGTGCTACTTTCATCTCTACTATGTCACAATACTAGCATCTACACACTTGGAAGTGCATCTTACTATGATGATAGAATGACAAACGACTTGTGTTGAATGTTGCATTAAAATCTGCTCTTAAAGTGCTGTGCCTAATGTGGTCTTACCACAAAGATCCAATATTTGATCCAAAAGTCAGTTTATTGAACTTATATTTGAAAACAATTTTGGAAGTAAAAAACAACCAGAAAAAACATAAATCCCTTGAAATATGCAAGCCGCGGTCAGTTTAGCACCCTTTGTGTACAAAAGCAATAAAGTACACTCTGATCCAAAAATGTTATTTAAATTACGCCCGAAAATAAACAGGAAAGGATGCCATACCGAGAGGCACAATGCCAGTCCATGAATCACAGAGCCCCGACCCTGTGCTCTTTAAATTCCAACAACCAGCTTCGAGAATGTGGGATCCGAATTCTGCACTCTACAATGTGTTTAAGAGTGGCAAGGCTTTACCTTAGTGTTACTTCAAGCCCTGAGGGCCCTGTAGATCTTGTTAAGTTGTTGCAGCCGACTGTACTTTCTATGTTTGCCCATAATAAGTAGGAGTCACAGGATGCCTCTATAGATGCATAGAAGGCGCGTGAGTCGACTCCATCCAACCCAAATGCTAAAACAATGGACGGACGTACTACTGGCCGGGAACAAATTGGCACATGTGCATGCGAAATACTGATGTTTTTATTATGCATACATATGTCTAGAATTAGTAAAGAGTCCTTATAAGTAGGTGAACAAAACTATACGGAACCTTAACAAGACGCACCACTTTGAACCAGTTTCTAACGTCTTAGCAAGTACGTCACAATATTAAAATAATAGGCTCAAGTAAATTTAAATTAGGCTTCGTCGTAAGCAAATTTCTGGAGTCATATTCTAGCGAGAACGTCGAAATATCGAATACTAGGCTCAAATAGATTGAAGTTATAAATAAATGAATAATCCCGGACATTTCACACAGCATCATCTGGCCCATTTACTACTTATATACTTTTTTTGAAAATACATACATAATATACATAGAAACACCCAGACCTGAGACAAATACTTGTAGATCATACAAACATTTGTCCCGCGGCGGGAATAGAGCCCGCAACCTTTTGCGTCTACGCCACAGAGGTCGTCATCAACTTGGTCTTCATCAAGCTATGACGTCACCTACGTTGTGTTACAACTCATCATTTTCGCAAAATAATACGATTAGCAATGGACACATTGGCTACTCAATGACAACCTAAATTACTGCTGTACCTCATAGTCAATTCTGAAAATGACAAGTCATGATTCGTAGGCTTACTCAACTCAGGTCGGTGTCCACCAGTCATGACACGTCATGAGTCAGAGCATATCTAATATCTTGCAATTAGGCGCAGGCTGCCTCCATTTTTCGATGATCTCATAACTTCCACTTTCCTTTACTCTCAGGTTTTAAGAATAACGGTAACTGTTATAAGATGGTCGTAATCTAAGAGTTTGGATTCTACAATATCATATATGCTGCTGTACTATTAATATATTTTCAATGGTATTTTCAATGGCATGTAAACTCTATCCCCTGAGTATATGCCGCGCGAAGGTCTCAGACTCAGAAGAAAATAGATAAATATTGCTGGACAGTGCACACGACACCATCTAGTCTCAAACTAAGCATAGCTTGTATTATGGTGACTAAATGACTGATAGAATACTTATATTATTTTTAAATACATACTCATGACACTTTGTAACACCCAGACACAGAAAAAACTCCAATGTTCTTCACATAAACGTTTATCCTGGGAGGGAATCGAACACTCAACCTACGGCGCAGAAGGCAGAGCTACTACCAACTGAGCTGACAAGCCAGACAAAATGCCACTGTATAGTACTGTTGAATTATTAGATATAATTAAGTATCGATGGACACTGCGATATCTTGTTCTCTTCAATGTTTCCTCTTCTTCCTTTAATAGCATTGGAATTGTATTGACAATTCGCCAATGTCAAGTAATTTTGTTGTGTTATAAAATCGTAACGAAATCGTAGTCGCTCGTCATTTGTCATTAAGTTTGTCTGACAGAGATCGCTATCCAGCGATAAGACCGCCCATTGTACTATCGTGTACTTAAACAATGTTTCTTATAAAATTCCAATGTATTTGTGGTGTGCAATAAAGTATTTTCTATTCTATTCTATTCCACCAAAACATGAAATAACATGAAACTGTTCATAATGACAGACGTCATTGCTATCACCGTCATATGGCAGTCGGCTCTTACTTAGAAAGGAAGCTTTATCCGATTAATACGGATTACGCTACTGACCTGCATCTGACACATTAGCGATTGGTTACGAAACACGTGAGTGCGTGGGCGCGCGTGGGTTACCTGCGCCCGCGCATGCTGACATTCGATCGATCCAAGCCCTTTGTGGTAATATCGCTATGGTTATCTCAGCAGTACAAATATCTGATCTCTGATCTCAGCTGCATATTAAGACGTAAAGATTGTGATCATGAAACCTAAGGTTCCATTTTATGGTTCTCAGAGTCGAATAGCTTAACTGTAAGCGATGCTGACATACCAATTTTATACGTTTTGGTTTGATTATTTCATTTAATACACATACTATGAGTATTAAATGTTAAACATTTTAAAAACTAAATATTGAAAACTGATATTTATCGCGTTTATTTACCTATTTTTCCCGACGTTTCGACAGGTTTACACTCTGTCGTGGTCACGGGATGATAAATACCCGTAAGTATTTATAATAATGTGTTCTGATCGCGTAAGTTTAAAAAACTTTATTGAAAACTGACTTCTTTGAATAAAATTTGAGCCTATAAAAAGTTTCTATAATTTCTATAATTCCTCATAAAAATACATTATTCAATTAAAAGACCAATAAAAAAAATCCTTTAAACGAGAAGTACATTCAAAACAAATAAACATTATTCCAATTCGGTTCACATATGACGTAGTTCTGACGTCACAAACATAAAAAAAAACTCGAGGAACTCCTAAAAAGTATAGTAGTAAAAAGTAATTATCCTAATTATAGTAATTATCCTAATTAATAAAATATCCTTTTTCGAAGTTTAATGCTATATTCAACTTCGAAAAAGGATATTTTATTCTTATTATTTTATTCTTAATTCTTTATTTTATTCTTAACTCTAGTAATGTTAGTAGGTAGGTAGTAGGTATTACTTTTTTCCAATGATTTACAATTGCGTAAGTGAAATACAAGAAGTATTTAATGTTTTCCTCTATCTAATATAGCTTAATACATTTTTTATGAATTATTTTTAATGAAAAACTCGTAAACCTTGCAAGGTCATGTTTTAATTCAATTATGTTTGTGGCTTCATTACGCTCTAACGACTGGCTCAATTTGGATGAAACTTGGTCTATATAGTCTGTAACCAGGAATAATACCTTTAAAGACTAGTAACTCCATAGTAACTCTATTATAGACTCTATTAAATAGTTGGCTCTTTTTTTGTATTAAATGTAAATATCTACATGATAGAAATTGTAAACTTTGTGTACCATAGTTGCTGCTGTCACGTACTCAGGCGTAACGGAAAATCAGTGTCGCAGTGGCGTATATGCCCGTGTGAAATTTTGCTGAGTGCTTTCCTTTTTGCTGTCATTTAATGATTACTATTAAGTCAAGTCAAAGTCAAAGTCAAAAGATACTTTATTCAATACAATGATCAATACAAGGATCACTTTGAAACGTCTTACAAACTAGGTGAATTTAGGTGCCAATTCCTCTTAACCCAAGCTCGAGAAGAACCGGCAAGAAACTCGTCCTGGTCCTAGCGCTTTTTTGCATGATCCATCTTATAACTACCTTAACTACGAAAAACTAATGTTTATACATTTTAAATGTGTCGGTTAACTGAGGGCAGAGCGAGATGAGACCATGCATTTTTATCAATAATATAGTCATTTATATTATAATACGCTTTCTTGAAAAGTCTTTTATGTACCCTTTATGTTGCTTTAGTAACCTAAGTTTAACGTTATGTGGCGCAAAATAAAAGTTTTTTTTATTATAAACTTCTAAAATAACAATTGCTTTGATGGGTGCAAATAACATCCGCATCTTGAACTGTATTTTATTCGGCCAAGCTCAAAGAAACACAAATTGCCGACAAAAGCAATTTGCTGCCGAGGTCGCCAGGGTCCCGAGGAAGTAGACGATAGGAAGGTGTGTAGATAAGGAATGAGGTGATGAACCAAAATAAATAAAGCGGAAATGCAACAGAACTCATTGAGAAATCATTGAATTGACAACGCGTGGTATTTTTTTATAATGGAATGCCCCCGTCTTCACTCGCATACAAACTTTGACGTCCCAACGAAATCGGTTCAGCTGTTACAACGTGGTTGGGTAACAAACATCCAAACATCTATTGACCGAGCGAAGCGAATGTCTCCGTTCCAGCTTAGGCAAAAATGCTTTCGTATGTCTGTCTGTCTGTCCGAATGTTCTCCTCTACAGGTCGCATTTCTCAACCGATTCTCGTGAAATTTTGTAAACAGGTTCTATAACTATATAGAATTTTTATATCGATTCAGTTTTTGGTTTTTTTTTTAAATGGCGGAGTTATGGGAGTTTAAAACGTAAAAAAGTTATATATCAGTCATTTCGAAAGATGTTCGCGAGGTCTACAGCTCACAAAGCCACTAGTAATATAAGTGTGATAGTGCAGTGCAACCTCTTTGTTTTATCAGTTGTACCTTATCAGGATTGCATGAGCAGTTTATTTAATTAGCATAATTAAAATGAAAGTAGAGTAGTTGATGGAGCTTGATAAGATATCTTTCGTTTGTTTTGCGCAACAAACTTCGACGACCTGGCACAGTGGGCTTAGGTCCGGCTGAGACGCAAAAGGTTGCGGGTTCGATTCCCGCCGCGGGACAAATGTTTGTATGATCTGCAAGTATTTGTCTAGGGTCCGGGTGTTTCTATGTATAATATGTATGTATATACAAAATAAAAGTATATAAGTAGTATATCAGTCATGTGGTACCCATAACACAAGCTCTGCTTACTTTGGGGCCAGATGATGCTGTGTGAAATGTCCGGCATTATTTATTTAATATACTACGGCGTTTTCTTTCCATAATTGTCACAATGAATGCAAGCAAGCAAACCACACTGTAACCATTTATCTGTTTACAACACGAGTTCACAAAACGCTGAGGTCTAGACAAAGTGAAGTAGCTACTTAATTTATTTAATGTGCTTACATTGTACTACTCGTTCCAGCTACCGGTAGATAAATCTCACACGTAGGGTCTAAACGGACTGAAAAATTAACACAGGGCCATAATTATCACAACCATTATCATTTTGTCACGCATAATTAATAATTCAAACCATATATCATAGTTATATATAGTATAATATATATTTAGTAAGAATATATAGGTAACTAGCGGCTGCCCGCGGCTTAGCACGCGTGGTACCTATGTCCTTCTCCAAGGTCCAATGTATCTATGGAGATATAGATAGATTACCAAAAAGAACCGCTGTTGAGGCGTAAAAACTTAACAAACAGACAGACAGATAGAGTTACTTTCAGATTTTTAATATTAGTTAGATTAGATTATATTTAGTTTATATAAGTTTGAAGCGGCATTTCTCTATTAGTTTATATTTGTATTAGTATTTTTGAATTTTATCAATAATATAGTCATTTATATTATAATGCGCTTTCTTGAAAAGTCTTTTATGTACCCTTTATGTTGCTTTAGTAACCTAAGTTTAACGTTATGTGGCGTAAAATAAAAGTTTTTTTTATTATAAACTCTTTTTTTTTCTTTTTCTTTTCCTCTTTTTGTACATTTCATTCTCCATATCCCAAGGTTTGCTGGAAGATAATCTTTTTAGGGTTAAGCTCGTCTGTGTACTTTACTGTGATATTATTGCATAAGTTGATATAAAGATATAGATATTAAGTTGTAAATGTTTTGTGTACAATAAACAATAAAGAATAAAGAAAGATTTGTGGTTTGGCCGTTTGTAAAGGTAAACAATTTATTGAGATCAAAACTTATGACACGCAGGCCGGAGATGACGTCACCGGAAGCTACTTAGAACGCCGGGATTACCGGAAAGTTTAGTCTAACAAATCTTCGTAAAATAAATGCTAGTTGTAAAAGTGTTTAGTTTTCATGTATGTTCGTATTTGCTTACGTTAGGCTCGAAAGCACTGTCTCTAGTTTTATACCTCTTAAAACCAAATAAAGTATGGAGGCAGTACATCTGTGCACGATCCCGGGACATGGTGGGACAAATTCGTGCGCTATCGGCCCATCTGCGCGCCAAATAGAGAATGCTGCTTGCCCACGCGCATCGAATGATTTTTAGTTTGCATTCGAACGTTGATCCGTTGATGGATGGACTTCGTTGATAGATTTCCGAAGCTGTTGTATATGTCTGATTGAACAAATTACTGTTTCCGACTTGGATACTTTCATACAAATGTTTTTCCTCTATTATTTATCCGTTATTTATATTTTCGTGTTTATCTCCTTAAAATGGTATATATTGATAAGTTTAGAAGCATTAAGACTGAGACGTTAAGTTACACCAAGCTCACCATTCCGTAAATCAAAATGCACAGAATTTTGACAGACGGAATCGTAAGCTTAGTCTCTGAACCTTAGTCCAGGTCCGGAGCATAAAAATAAAAATGGACGTGTCGCGGGACACGCGCTTGGAACGAAGTCCCTTTCGTATGCAGGGTTGGCATAATTAATCATTACTTAATGAATAATTATATATATATATATATATATATATATATATATATATATATATATATATATACTTATATTTATGAATATAGTTATTTATTTATTTATTGTATCAATATTCAAGTGGGTAGAGAGAATGATATATATATATATATACACACACACATATATATATATATATATATATATAGTTGGGAGACTAGTTATCGGTCTCCTTCATTCTCTCTTTCTCTTACGGTTATTCGTAACGCCTTTTCTTAACGTAACGCGTTACATTTTTTCTCGGCTAGATTCCCTCGCCTACCCGCGATAAGGAACTTCGTTCCAACAATTTAGCTTTGTTAGACCTAGGTTGTTATATCAGACAGAAAAATATCTCTATGTTTCAGATCTCAGCTTGGTCTGGTGGTATTGTTATAATAGTCTAGTATTCGTTCGGAGGCCTCGTGCGGCCTAGGAGGTCCGTCGCTAGAATTGATCACGACTCATTAGAACCACTTAACTTTGTTTCCCTATAGTAAAACTTATTAACAGCAGGTAGCATGAGGTAGCAAGTAATTAATTCATAGGCCTGGACCAAATATTTAACCAGTCGTGTGGGTGCGAGGCCGAGCGTGGGTTCGATTCTCGGCTCTCGACAATATGCCACAAGTTATTACGTTATTCGGTTTTATTAGATTGTAATTTTGTTATTGATTGGATGGGCCAAGTCTGTTTGAATATTTCGGTTTCGATTGAACCGAGTTAATGGTTATCAATTTGTGTTATTTGGAATTGTGACGCTATTTTCATTCTTAACAATATTGGTCTAACATGTTCAAAGTGTCATATTAAAGACCTCCCGAGTCGACAAACTTTCTAGCTCATCTCTATAAAATAATATGGATTATGTATATGTTTTCTTCATTAAGTATTTCCGGGCCTGGGTTTGTTCTAATAATAATAAGTAATAATAAGTAAGTTCTAGTAATAATAATAATAATAAGAGTGGTAATTTCACACAACATCATCTGGCCCCAAAGTAAGCAGAGCTTGTGTTATGGGTACCACATGACTGATATACGACTGATTGTTTTTGTAAATAGGTAAATTCACAAAAAAAAATAAGTAGTACATCAGTCATGTGGTACCCATAACACAAGCTCTGCTTACTTTGGAGCCAGATGATGCTGTGTGAAATGTCCAGGATTTATTAATTTATATAGAAAAATACCCGAGACAAATATTTGTAGATCTTACAAACAATTGTCCCGCGCCTTAGTAATTAATCGTAGTTCTGTTTTGACAACAGGAACCCTCATCAACAGGGAATCCTAAGTACCGTAGGGTCAATCAGGACCAATAATTTGTATCGTCGCTGACCCATGACATTAGTAAATTCAAATTCAATTGTTTTTTTATAATAATCACAAGGACCATTTTAAATTATCTTACATACTTCCATTCCACGAAACCCAACCTAAAAGAAGAATTAGACCAGAAACTCGTCTTGGTTTAGCGTTTTATTAGATGATCCTAGAAGATAATATAAATAAATAAATAATCCCGGACATTTCACACAGCATCATCTGGCCCCAAAGTAAGCAGAGCTTGTGTTATGGGTACCACATGACTAATATACTACTTATATATATTTTTTTGTAAATACATACATATTATACATAGAAACACCCAGACCCGAGACAAATACTTACAGATCATACAAACATTTGTCCCGCGGCGGGAATCGAACCCGCAACCTTCTGCGTCTCAGCCGGACCTTAGCTCACTGTGCTACAGAGGTCGTCGTATCTACCTTATCTGCAAAAATTAGATTGATGATCCAATGTGGTGTATAATTAAAAAAACGAGGCTCAAAATACAGTGCCTAAACAAGTTTTGCTGCGTTGCCACAGTAAACAATATCCGGAAACTAAAACAAGTCCAAAACTCGACATTATCTCTAAAATATTCAAGGTTTGCCGAAATTCCAAAAACCAGTTTTCACTATTTACCTAATTCTGTTGGCGCTGCCCAAAACAGAACAATTTGCCTGAGACACCCACAAGCGGCCAATGACAATCAAATGTGTACACACTATTCTTCTGTTTGTCCATCGGCAAATTAACTCGCGTGGGCAAGACATTCGTGAACGAGTTACTTCCGGTGTACAGAATACGAAATATTTACTTTAGAGACCATAATACACTGCTTTTAAAGGCGTTGGTAATCCGTAAACATCAGATGTTTTGGGTTCCGTTCTATACTTACTGTACAACATTTTGATATTCTTCTGTCTTTAGTTCTAGATTACCTAAGATCAGACACAGGTGGTGATTCTGTTTATTCGCAGGATTAGCTGATATTTCGTAAAATACGAACGATCTTATTTTATTAATACCAAAATCCAAATTTCAAATTCAACATTTTTAAAGGGTAGAATTGAATACTTATTCATTATCATATAATTGATATATATAGAATACTTATTCATATTCATATAATTGATAGTTAAAATATTATATTAAGTACGATATACTTAGTTAGACGTTTTATTTACAGAAATATACAAAATAATATACAATAAAATAAAATATATAATTGATAGTTTGAACAAATATAATTAATATAATTGAACTAGCTGTACCCCGCCAAGCTTCGCTGTGGTACAAAAAAAAAAAAGATTAAAACAAATCCTTGATGCGGATTATATATCATACTAAAATTTCAGCTCGATCGGTGCAGAACTTTTTTCAAGAACGTTTGATTTTCCGTAGTTTTATTTAGCACCAATTGATGCGACTAAAATGAGCTAAAACACTGTAATCACTTGTCAATTACTTTGACTCTATTACTTTTTAGGATTAGGGGGATCCAGTTTGTAACTATGTAGTCAATATGAAGTGTTATTATAAAAAAAAGTACCTACTCTGATTTAGACTTTAGTACAAACTTAATAAAAACTTAAGACCGTTCGTATTTTACGAAATGTTGGTTAGCCAAAACAACAGAATCTAGGCCAGTGCTTGTTTTTCCAATAAATCGGTTTTTAGTTCTGTTTCTCTTTTTGGTAACGAACGGACACCAAACCGGTTATCGCGAATGAATTTGGCAAAACTAGTTTCTGTGTCATTTGAATTCTAGTTTAGTAAATTACATTGAAGGTTTGTGTCTGCCTGCCTGATGGTAGACCAGGCTACGTGTTTCATCAAACGAGGAACGGGTGGTATCCGTCACAACTTAATACTACGGCTTTTACGGCGATATATTCGGCATTGGTGGAATTCCGAAAACCTGGGGTCTAGTAATTCACGCTTATTTTTGCTTCATGCTAAAGCCTTTGCGTTAGCGTGAATAGTGTCTACTACTTCTTCTTCTTCTTCGTTTAAATGGTATGTCTTTAAAAATAATGTTGCCAGTGAATAGTTTAATGAAAGTAACGCCACAAAGTCGTGTGTAGCCATTCGTCATTCGTCATTCATATACAAAATGGCAGACCTTTTGATAAAATGTATGAACCGATAATATTTGTTATAATATTTGATCGAAAACAAAACATTTATTCCAATTATTCACAGTCGGTACCTAGCTATAGCTTTATTTGAAAAATATCACCTAAATTACAAATAAAACCCAAAATGATTCGATAAAAATAATAATAAAAGAGCGCAATGTTTGCTTCGCAAGACGGCCGAAACAAATCTAGTGTTTACTATCCTTACAGTAATCATTTGACATAATTCCAAGCTCATACCTAAATTTAATTATTCGAGATTGTAATAATTATTGTAATGTTTATTTAATTTGTTTAAAAATGTAGTCTTTAATTTTATTATATATGTACGTTCCTTACCTTCATAATTTTTTCATGCTGGGTTTCCTAGCGAAATGTGTGAATCTAATTATGTATTTAAGTTCTCTGTGTACCACATTTCACGCAAATAAATAATTTCATTTCATTTCATTTCATATCAATTCTATACGTCTTTTTGCCAACAGAAAAGAAAGTACCTACGTACGTTAGTTATTTATCAGTTAAATGTATATAGTACCTAGATGACTGAGCATGGCTCGGTATAAAATACACACACACAGATAAAACGTCGTTTTCTAAAAAAGAAACCTAGCTAGATCTATTTATTGCCCCGAAACCCCCTGCATACGAAATTTCATGAAAATCGTTGAAGCTGTTTCCGAGATTCAGTTATATATATATATATATATATATATATATATATATATCGTACCAGTATTGTACAAGTATTGTACAGACCATGCCAACATTAGGTACCGCACCGCACCGAGGCGTATTAAACTAAAGATAGTTTTTAAAGTTACTAATGGATAGATAATAGTGCCAATTCGGTTGGTTCATTTCTAAAATTAGGAATTGTCTAAAATATATTTTAGTTAGTCATAGCATTTGTAAAACCTATTCGGTTGGTACCATCTAACTAAATTAGGAACGCTTAATTAAATTAGATACAATTAAATTAGGATAAGTTGGTAACAGCAGAATAACAAGTTTCATTTGACACTTCTAAACCTAATTTTAGCTAATATTAGTTAGGTTGGTGACAACAGAATTGAGGGCATTGCCACACGTTGATGCAATTTTGGTAGACCACAACCACAGCATAGATCAACCAACAGTTACTACTGCTATCGACAGATTAATTGACAGACTGTATGCACACTGCTCTATTTACTGACAGCTTGTCAATGAAACCGATAGTGTTCTGTCGTGTGCAAGTGAAGAAAGGAATGTATAATGTTAAAGATAGAGCCGAAGCGTACGGTCAAATTATACAAAAATATGACCATAATATCCTTTTTTAGGTATGGTGTCGAGAAAAGACCTTTCTCAGCACGTTACTTTGAGAATAAGTTAGTATAAACTGAAAATACCATTTCAATATGTCCAGTTATTTTTACGCCAATCGTATGCAGACAGACAGACGGAAACTCTAAAAAGACTAGCTACAATCGTGTTCTTCTAACTCCTAACCAATTTGAATACAAATATTTTCAATGTATGGACTTTTTCGACCTCTAGGTACAGTTTAATAATGCTATAGATTCGAAAGGGTCTCTGTTTGTAATGTTTCACTAAATTTCATCAAAATCCGTACAGCCGTTTAGCTGTACCTACGGATTTTGATGAAAGGAAATAGATTGTATTTTGGGTAAGGATATGGGCTATTTCTTACGTTGGTACCACAAGGTAAAGCACTGCCTGCAATTAATTCATTATAGCAAGCAAAAGTCATGACAAAAAAGTTAGAGTAAGATTTTTCAGACCCTATTTTTAGTAAGTTGGGAATATGTTTGTTCAAATCTTAAACAAACCAACATACTGCACCTATGCATACGATGCACATTAGATTTACTGGCAAGTTGTTGAGTGCATGGCGATGTACGAGCGGCCGCAATGAAACCGCGCCGTAATCGCAACGTTAGCGCATCGTTCTGATAAAACGTAAATCAATGCGTGGATGCATTTGTGTAGGGTGACCTGGCTTTTAAGCCAATAGGGATAAAATAATCAATTTTTATTCGTATCTGGTGGCGACCGGCTCCCCGATTGTGTATCTCGCAATACACTATGAACTATAAACTACCAATATTGCGTAAATACATTCTTTTTGTATGCTAATAATGATTCGTTTGGGCGTGACTTATACACAAATATTTAGTTCTATTCCGCCAATTTATTTCTCAAAAAGAAATTCGACACGTGTTTCGAAACTGGAGTTTAATCCAGTGCTCGGCAAAGCAACAAGTCTGCAGAGCAGTGTCTTGGTGTCCAGTGATAGTTTTGGTCTAGTATCGTCACAAAGTCGATCGCCAGTCAGTCAATTTTGTACAAACGTCATCGCGGAATGACAATCCTTCCATGCCTTACAAATCACAAAGCAACAAGATACACAGAAGAGTTATAACTCAATTGTTTACATTAGGAACTAAGAAATCACAATTGATTGATTAAAATTCCGCTAATATTACCCAATCAATCAAGCAATAACTCGAGAATAACTAATTTACATATAATAGCTATGTTACCTTCTTAAAATGTCGAACAAAGATACCGTGATCCTCGTTAAAAAACTGTGTTAACTTTGACTTTGAAGTTGATACCTGTGGGGCGATTATGGATTTGATACTATCAAAACATTGATACTAGTTTTCAGTTACTATTGATGAATTGGTATTACGGATCGCTGCGATTTTTATCGGCTTCTATCGCTAGTTACAATGTGAAGTTGGTGTTAAACTATAACTCGACCAATTTACAAAGTACGATTGTGGTAGGAACCGTGTTTAGCGTACTAAGCATTTAAATAGATCGTATATGATTGATTGAAATAATGCCTATTGCTAATCAAAATTGATAGACATTGATGCCGATTGCTAATCGAAACTGATAGACATTGATTGTATCAAGAGTTCCATAATCGCCCTACTGATGTCAATGTCAACAATACGTCCATCGGTCTACGCATCTTCTGTGCGTGTCCGTGCGTGCGTATTCTCGAAAGCCAGATGTGATGGTCACATCACAACTCTCCGTGGCAATCGTAACGCGGTCGTCTTGCTCTTTCAGAAGCGCCATTTATTTCATTTGATGCGGAAACGGGGTCAATGGCCGCGGCACATGTTGCTGAACAATGCAGTTTTGTTTCATGAGCTTAAAATACTGGCTTATGATTTTATGAACTTTGAAAAAAAAGTTCCATCCTACTTCATCTGATTATCGTGATCTGGTGCAAAGAAGGAAAGGGATGGCTAGAAGTTCCAGTGTACTTGTTATATCAGTTCTGGCGTTCTAGCTTCTAGCTGTGATGAAAACATTGAAAAATATTCGTAGACAATTTATACAGCACTATCTAGCCCTAAACTAAGCATAGCTTATATTATGGGAGCCAAATAGCTGATAGAATAGGTACTAATATATTTTTTAAAACACACAAATGTTTGCCCTGGGAGGGAACTGAACCCTCCGCTCACAGCGCAGAAAGCAGAGCTACTATCTAAACTGAGAGACCAGTTGTAAAGTATTGTAATGTTATATCTATTTATTATAAACGAATTCTGATTAATTAATGCTGGAATTTGTAAGAAGATAAAACTATCATCTCAATAAAACATAGAAAATAATGGCCGTCACACAGAATCTATCGTAAATTGATGTGGAGCACTTCGTTCATTTATGTAAAATCATTAGTAAAATCAATCGTTAGTAACGAAGAGTCATCAATCTGGCCCAAGTGGTCCAGCATGGTCATATTGACCACAGTCCCTGACTATAGGGTTGTCACTTCCGTTTTAGCTTTAGTAAAAGAACCGAAATATATTTATGACGTACTAATAAACATACTTAACAATATTTCTCTTTGATACTTAGGTAAAAGAATGGAAACGCAGACACTTTATACCCAGAGCAACATTTAATCAAAACAAGCCATCTTGCTTGTATGGTTTTGAAAACTATCAAGAAATAAAGCAAGAATCTCTTGATACAGCAAAACATCTGGGTCTTCATCTTCTTTATTCTCATTCATATTCTTTTCATCATCATGCTTCTTCTTTGAAAATTATCAAAGTTATGACTTGAGCACCATCTGCCAACCCTAGGCTTTCGCCACTTGTCGCTGATTGGTCAAAGTGGTTGATAGCAGCCCGCTGATTGCTTGATTGATTCGACCACGTTCTTCTACTTCCTCTGGCCGAGTACTCCATCGTTCTGGACTAATTGAATTGTATATTTTGTTCATTATTTTGTTTTGACTCTTCCATTGATGTTTTTCGATCATTTTCATGAAAAAGTTATATGTTAAGTAAATTATTATTATTATAATTATTGTTAAGAGCCTTTCGACACTACAGAGCAGAGCTCCAATCATCCCTGTTAAGCCACTGTGGTTAGTTCTTAAAATACGCGTGTAATCCATCATCGGCACGGTCTGCCGCGAGCTCGTTTTCCGTTTAGGGGTTTCCACACTTTCCACTCTGTGGATGCTTCCGACTTGTACGAATAATTAAGTACATCATTTTGGGTGTAGAAACTTTAATCGTCCAGTAGCAATATTGGCAGACGTTTTCGCAATCATCGCAGCCAAACCTGGACGAGTCTAGTACCGGAACCGGAATGAGTAGCTCATACAAAAAGAAGTCTATATACAGTGAGTGAATTCAAGCTGTGGATGGTGATGACATAATATAAATAAGTTACATTTACGACAAACAATTTTCTTGAACAGTCAAGTAGTGCATATCTTAGCTCCAAGCTTTTGAATTTGGTTTGGCAAGAAGAAGTATTTGCCCAGAGTCAATATCCCACTGTCCTAGAAGCCACTTCAGAGCACAATTTCTTAATTATGTGATCACGTACCACCATACACATCCAGTAATCAAATACCTCGAGACTCTATGACAGAGCAAACAAAACTCTCTCAAGAGATCTGGCAAACAACGGCTTTTTCATTCGAATATTCGGGTTTACAAAATCATTTATTTTAGAGTCGTATCGAGTCGGAGCGTGTGTTTCTAGCCTCTTGACTCGACATCATCATTAAAGCTGGCCACTAATGGCACAGCTGGAGGACTTCCCTATGCTGTCTGAGATCTGAGATCTGAGATGAGATCTGAGAGCTGATTTTGATCCCATTATGAACAGAAAATAGCATCAGCTTATACCATTTGGTTACGTAGACGTGGCGTCAATGGGGCAAATCTTTAGGGCAGGTATCAACCAAAGCAGAGTGGAAAATATAATCAAGCATGACGTCATCTTTGCGCAATTTTGACACGAGTATTATTTTATACATCTCTCGACTGCTTCGGTGGATACCCGCCTTTAAGACAGGTTCTGTGCAAACAACGAGTTGTCTGGCTGAGACAATACATCAGCTTTACGATTGCGGAGGTTCATTATGATCTTGGTTTCTCATGAAACGGCGGCCGTTTTACGACAGCTGAAGGGCAATCGTGCTATTTGCCAACGTATATATCAAACGAAACGTAAATCTAAATAAAACCTAATTCGTTTATTTGACAGCACTGCCAAATATTATGACGCATACGCAACGCATGTTAAAATTATTACGGGATGAAATTACGAAATGTGTAGGATGATATATATACACGTATTATCCTTGCAAGATATGCAAAATTTAGCCTTATTGGTAGTAGTTTAGCATGGGTATTAACGTTCAAGTTACCGCGGTAAGCCCGTTTGAAGATCATATTGTACAGCAGCTTGCCACGTTTTTGCGAAGTACCTACCTACACAAAAAGTGTAAAGTACTACATTCTAATGAGCCTGTGGGTCACTCTGATGATGGAGTTCATAGATCGCTGAAAGGCATCAGTCATGATCAACAACTTTTTGAAAAGCAGAACCGACATAAAGCTTAATAAGCTATTCCTGGTCCCTGGATATAACTATACCAAGATTAATTATATATAAATCTGCCTAGCCGTTTGCAGAATAACAGAATATGTTTTCAAACATTTTTATTTTTATTTTATTTGGGAAACAGTACTATTTTACAATAAAAAAAACACAATTAAGATAATACAGTAACCAATAAAATTTTACAGGAATGCTAATGAACAAAACGATACTTATGTGCATATAAAAAACTACATGAAAAATAGAATGTAATGACTATTTGTCGGCAATGCATAACATGATTTTTATACGAAATTTGGGCAAACTAGAATTAAAAATATCGATACTCATCAAATTATCGTTGTCAACTTACAAACTCCACTCAAAAACATATTTGTAGTATATAAATGCGAATGTTTAAATGTTAGGATTGATAGGAAGGGTAGGATTTGTAGTTACTATTGTATCATTACGTTTACCTTTTGTTAATATTATATAAAACTAACTGCCGCCCGCGGCTTCGCACGGGTGTTACCTACATAAGCGGTTCAGGCGTCAAAACGTAACAAACAGACAGACAGACATAGCTACTTTCGCATTTATAATATTAGTTAGATGTCATTTGAATGTATAAAAGGCATAATGGCGCATATTGCGTCATCTCTAGATTACAAATCTTTAATGTATCCAATATTCATTTATTTTAATAAACCAAATTATGAATGTAAGTCTGGTCTAGAAAATAAATAAGCACCTACCTACCATCCTACTTAATTTATAATACTTTTATCCCCCTCGATTATTTGATTATAACTACATATTAAATTTTATTTATAATAGATTATGCTATTCTAATTAAGCAGAACAATGCATTCAGCTGCTCATATCCCACACTAATGATACATTGATGAACCCAATTAATGTTATAAATTACAATTATTTATAATTTCCTCTTTGTTTCCAATGAGCTGTAAAATATTGTTATTTCCGGCTGTAAGAGTTGTTTTGGTACAACTGCTATAGTTTTAAATTATTTCTGACGTAGGTACTTAATGTACATAATCTAAGCAAAAGGAATAAGTTCAGATATATCGTAATATTATAAAGTATCTGCATATATTCGTATTTGTATTTAAGTATTTTATCAATAATCTCAATCAGTGCAATCAGTAGGGCGGTTATGGAACTCTAATTACAATCAATGTCTATCAGAAATCTATGAAAACTGATAGAAATTTATTGTAATTAGAGTTCCATAATCGCCCTACAGAGAGCACAGGTAGTCTCGTGGTAGTAGCCCCGTATTCCTTTTAATTGACTTCAAAAAAGGAGGAGGTTCTCAATTCGTCGGAATCTTTTGTTTTATTTTACATTATTTTTAAATGTATTTTCACCGATTACTCAAAGGCGCCTGAACCGATTTGGAATTTTTTTTTTTCAAATGTTATACTTTCCAGGTGGTACCATTTAAATTTTATTAAAATCGAGCGGTTTTTAAAAAATCAACAACAATCTCAAAATTGTAAAAATTGATGATATTTTATAAACATATAGTCGGTTTTTTTTAGTTTTTAAAACGTAATTATTAAGGAACGGACAGTTAGATTCACCAAGTATATGAGAAGTCCTTGTGATTTTATTGAATAAAAAACCTTGTCTTCTTTTTTCTGTGCAACGGTTCGACTCCCTAAATAACAAAACCACTGAAGCATACCACCACGACACAAGGTTTGATTTGAATATCCCCTAGTGTTATTATCGATGTTCCTACACTCGCCACTGAATGCATCTTTCCATAAACACTGAACCGAATCATTGTAAATGTCGTGTCTTTGTGTATTATATTTATAAATAGTGAAGTAGGAAATATTACTGTTTTAAAGGGGAATTTTAAGGGGCATTCGTTCGGAGGGATCTATGATTTGTAGAACCTGTCTGTTTGAAATGCCTTTTAGTCACGACATGTTATGTCTGCATGTAGATATTAAAAATAAACTTTCAACTTTACGTTTTATTCTGTCGTTCGTTGCAAGAGTAACGGTTTCACTACATGGTATAAAACAAAGTCGCTTCCCGCTTTCTGTCTGTACCTATGTATGCTTAGATCTTTAAAACTACGCAACGGATTTTGATGCGGTTTTTTTATAGATATAATGATTCAAGAGGAAGGTTTATATGTATAATATAGTAGAGAAACGCTGATAATTTTAGAGGTATCAAATAACATTAGACATTCCGTAGTATATTTAGTATCAGCAATGCACCCGTGCGAAGCCGGGGTGGTTTGCTAGTTATTTATAAATTAAAAAACAACGATGTAGAATATAGACAATAAAGCTTTACATATTAATAAATTGATCGTAATACCCCATTTATATTCTTCACTAACAAAATCATTCAACATTATCGTTGGGCCATGAAATCTGTCAAAAGACATACGATCATTATTGAGCCGTCAATCTTACAAAAAACTGTCCAAAAGCATTTACCGTCCAATAACACGCTTCCAGTTACCCATCATTTTTTACCGATAAGGCTTATACGACATCCAATCATATTAGAGTTTACGTCCGTCTCCTTTATAACCACTGACCACCATAAAAGCTACAAGATTGTAACTGCTTACTGCCTTATGTCTTAATGCAAAACGTCTAATTACGGATGGTAGATCGTTGGTAATTATGTCGAGATTACACCGTTTGTTTTCATTGACGTATCGTTTCATCGTATAGGACTGTAATTTTGAGTGTGATTGTACCGTCACGACGTATAAGGCATGACGTATAGGCCATTAAGGGTATCGAAGGAGATAAAAATCAGCTTGTACGCTTTTGGAAGGCTTTTGCGTTGAAAAAACAAACAGGGGGCGGGGGTAACGGAGTTTAACGATATATTGTCAGTGGCATTTACATTGTATTTTGGATGTCGTAACACAAGACTTAACATCTCAATCATGTGGGAAATTTAATGCTACAACCAGCATTAAATTCTTGATACTTAAATTTTTTTTTAGAGTTTTTGAATAGTCAAAGTCAAAGTCAAAAGATATTTTATTCAATACTGTGAATTAGGTGAATTTAGGTGCCAATTCGTCCTAACCCAAGCCCAAAAAGAACTAGCAAGAAACTCGTCCTGGTCCTAGCGCTTTTTTGCATCATCCATCTTATAACTACTTTAACTACGAAAAACGAATACAAGAGAGTTTATACATTTCAAATGTGTCGGTTAAATGTCTGAGGGCAGAGCAAGATGAGGCCATGCATTCTTATCAATAATATAGTCATTTATATTATATACGCTTTCTCCCGCGTGTTCCGTGTTCCCCGTAAAGGACTTATTTACTTTTTCTAGTCGAAACCTAGGCATTTATAATTTGTTTCTGTTCCTAGTATTGATTCTATGAAGATCACTATTTTGCTGAAATCCATCAAAATTTTTTTGAGTGTATAACAAATTTTCATATATTATATTGTGAAGATATTGTGAGAATATTAATTTCTTTGAATATTTCTCTCAGACTCTCGCGGTTTCATTTTATAAATGGCACGTATTGCCCTTTTCTGTATTACTAATATTTTTCCTTTATTGTAGCCCTTTTTTGTATTACAGCTGCTTTCCCCCAGAGAATGATGCCATATGACATAACACTATGAAAGTAGCAGAAATAAACTTGTCTAGCTGTAGCTTCATCAGTAAGCCAACGTATTACACGCACTGCATTTGCAGCGGAACCAGCAAGTATTTCAATTTGTGGTCCCCACTGTAGTTTTGCATCAATATTAAGACCTAGGAAGACCTAGGAAGACCTAGGAATAATGGATAGGTTATCCATAATTCAAATACTCTGCAGCGCACTTAAATCTTTTCACCACACTGGTTTGAAAGCACTAGTGACACGATAAAGTGACAGGTTCTTGTGTTAGAAAAAGTAGAACATCAAAATCTATTTAAGTAAATAGTACATATAAATTCTTCAAGAGTGAGTCACGCCGTGTTTCTCCATTCAAATTGAATTTGAAATTCTTCATTGGACCGATAAATAACTGGTCGAAATGCATTAGTAAGTGTTGTGGTCATTACTGGGCCATTAAGTGGTCACTAATGCTTTGTAACAAACGAGTAAAAAAGGTCACGCGACATTCAGTAGCGGTAACAAGACACATCCATAATAGTCACACAAAAAAAAAACTAAGGATGACTACCTTTTATTTCTTGTTCAATATATTATCATATAACTAAAATTTTAAAAAAGAAACCCTAAGTAAACCCTAAGGAACTAAAAAAACACATGTGTGCAATCAAACGTGGTAGAAACGAAACCTTTAAAAAACAAACGTATACAAAACACCACGGTTGTTGTGGTGTTTTGTTTTACTGTCGCTTTTTCGTTACATAGACTTTTAAATCACAACGATGCTAAAGAAGTTTTTCAAAATACACTAACGTCGTACACGTACTTACGATTTCAGTTTGGGTATGCTCTGGGTTTTTTTTTATTTCACAAAAATTCGACATATTTAATACCTTGCTCTCATATAAGTATTGCTGTTGTATATTCTAAAACTAACTATATAGACTATCGGGGTCTCTTTTATTTGGTTGCAATATGAAAAGGACAGCGACTGTTTCAGTATGTTTATGTTCAGAAAATAAATCCAACAACATAATCAACCGGTAAGTACCTATACCTACTGATTCGGAACCCAGATTTCTTACAAACATTCGATTTATATCGGTAAAGATAACTATTATGGGAAATTTATTAATGTTCAGATATCCAGCTCCTATTAAACTCAAAATAACTATTTTTACAATTCACATTCCCAATAATTGTTTTTGATGTTACTAAATTCAACCGAGAAATAATTAAAAGTAATAGCTCTTTCTCTTTGATATTAATTACTCCTGTCAAAATAATGTTTCGCCTGGTTTTTGACATACAACGGGTTTCTTGATGAACGATGACACGCCCAGACAGCGAGTCCATTGTGGCACGGTATTCGGTATTTATTTTTGTTTTATCTAGATACCTTCGGTTTGTATGCAAGAAGTAGCTAAGTATTTTTACTCATACATACCTCAGTATAATATATAGCACCCAGTGTCGGAAATACGATGCTAGGATCCTGTTGCATCATCTCAGGTAGGTACATTAAAGGGACAGCAACCGACCGTAAAGACAAATTAATGATTATTTCACTGTACATCGTTATAAACGGTGCCGAAACCAGGTTGATAAGTACAAATATGTGTATGTATATGTGTATGTATACGTGTATGTATATGTGTATGTATATGTGTATACATAGAATCATTCAGACCCGAGACAAATACTTGCAGATCACACAAACATTTGTCCCGCGGCAAGAACTGAACTCGCAGCCTTCTGCGTCTCAGCCGAGCCTTGGCCCACTGCGCGACAGTCAAATTCCTGCTAATATTATATGAAATAGGGATAAACAATAACACAGAAATTAAGAAATGCTACGTTATTTCATGTAATGACAAGCGAAGAATCAAGCACAAGTCTGAGTAAAAAACGATTAAACATTGCAATATTTTTTTATTCCATTAACAATCCATAACTTCAACAGCAATGGAAACAAAGGCTTAAAACATTTATCATTCCCGCCATTTTCCCGTTACAAAATTGAATTTGTTGATAAATGGACATCGTCCAAAATTAAGCCATTACAGTCCATCTCACTGGCAACATTGAATATGGTGCATGGTCATGTTTTGGTCATATTGACCATATCAACCATATTTGGATGATAATTATCGTTATTTATACGGCAGACGTTTATGGCCAAAAAAGTAAAGGCTCCTTTATTTTGAGTGATGCATTATTTTGTGGAGAAAACAGTAATTTGTCGTTTTTAGTGCAGCTGCGCAGTTTAAGCTGTCAGGTTTCTCTGAAATTAAAACAATATGAGCCCCGAGCGAGGTATGGAAGATATCCATTACCTCTCCATACGTAGGAACCAAGAGTTTCTCCAAAAATGATTAATCTTCAATTGTTTGGTTTCATTGAATTGATTTACGTAAAATTGAAACAGTAAAAACTTTAAAAATATTTCTTACGTTAAGCAGTATTATGACTTGATACAAAAATCTACAAAGCCGAGTGTTGATTCAGTTCTAACTTCAACTTCTATAACGTATCATTTTGTCCACAGGAAACAGCATAGACACCCATGGACACCAGATAGATCAGAAGTCGAACCAGTGGTTCGGAGCAACCCTCGCCAGCACTGGTCGCAACGGGCCTATTGTGGTAAGTGATGAGTGTTCCACTTATTTATTTAAGTTAAGTTTTTTCAAAGTCAAAGTAAATGATTTAATTCATATTTTTTAAAAGGCTTGGTAGGTATAACTTTTTGAGTAAGTATACCACTATTTTTACTTCGTTTTCAGTCAAACCAAAAATAAACTTCGAGCTATTCGATATCTTTGTTCTTCTATAGGTCACCTACTTTGAAACAGTGACCTATAAAGTTTACGAACGTCTTGATGGTCGGGCCCACCCTTCCTGTTACACCTTTATCGTTGTAATGTCACTATAATGTCGGCCATCGGCTGAAATCATGACTTGGATTGTTTTAATGTTGCTTAAAAAGAAAATTAAAAGCCTAATATGAAACAGCTGTAGAATTTGCGAAAATGTATTATATGTTTACGTTTTTAGATGTGACTTCCTACTGAATCATGCGTAAGAATATACATATGTACATAATAAATAAATACATTTAAATTCAATTCAATAAATTTATATAAAAAATGGTTTTAAAATTAATGAAACATCATTTTCATTTAACGTGGTGCCGAAATTACTTATTTTGCATAACTCTTTGTTTTTCAGTCAAATTCGTTAGTAAACCATCAAACTGATTCGAGACAGTTGACATTTGTGCTATCAGGGTCACTTCAAGGCCTAAGGGTTGAGCCCCATTAGGTCAGGGGGCCGCTTTTACGATGGACAATGATTGTCTGCAAAATGGGTTTATAGGGAAGGTTATTTAGGTCACTGTATTTTGCTAAGGTTTATGTTAGGTAGATACCTAACTAGACGTAAATACTTAACAAAATTAAGCAAGCATATTGTATTATAATTATACACTTTTGAATTGATATGTTTGATCCAAATACTTGCTAGTCTTGTAAGTAAAGTGAAGTGCAGTTTGAGTAGAAGTAAATATCCAGAATAACAAAAGATTCGTTATCGTTGTTTATTATTATTATAATTTTATTATCCCTCGTTGCCATTACTCACGCTGATACAAATATATTCGCATCTCAGTTTCAGAACGTTTTTCCTGTACTTCCATATTTGAAATGACACGGCGAACTTGCCATCCTTCGAAATACTGCTAAGTACCGTTACAAGTGGCAAAGTTTAACTCAAAATAAAAGATTCTGGCACAAAAACAAATCGTTTAGGTTTTTTTACTATGGTGATTTTAGTATACCTCATTTTTGGTAAGAAGGTGATTTAAATGTAATTTCGTCCTTATAGACACCACACTACTTTTTGAACTTGATAAGTTGCCACATTCAACACAATAGGCTGCCTATCTGGCAACTCCACACTTCTCTGAAGAGCTCCCCGAGCGGCGACGTTCAGAAACGTGCCACTTTTTGCCCTTCTCCTTTATAAGGAGTTGGAATTTTTATTTCGGAATGCCGAATTAGTGCAAAAACTAAACTCTCTCATGACTCTTGTGTTCTGCAATTTGTTTAGGCGTTTTGTTTTATTTGCTGTGGAGTGAGGCGTGTTCGGAATCTATTATACTTATCCCAGAGCCAGTACCGATAATGACTGATAATTTTAATTGCTGTTTTATTGAGCTTGTTAAATGCGAATGTGAAATAACTGCATTAAGTACGAGTTGGTATGTTAGTGCACTGTACAAAAGTCTGTAAGTATGTAATTTTTACTTATGTTAAAAAAACTTAGCTGCTTGAAGAGAGTTATCATTTGGTTTTTAATTGCTGTTTTGTTAACAATAGGGACTTGCTTTTTTAGTTCGTGATTATAATTAGAAAGTAATTTGAACTTAAACGGCCTGCCGCCATTTTGATAGGTCGATAAGTAGGTTGTACCTAGCTTACATCGATGTCAATAAATAGAACAAACAAAGCTGACGAAATATTGTAATCATGGAAATGATAAATAAATAAATATTGGTGGACAGTGCACAAAACACCATCTAGCAAATTAAACATAGCTTGTATGTGACAAGATGACTGATAACCTCTCAAAATATCTGCAGGTCTTGAGACCTATTGCAAAATCCAGTAACGTTAAAAATGTTGAAAACAAAGACAAATCAGGAAGGAAGTCAATAAAATAGTTAGCCAAGGGTCGACTTTTAAACCTGACGAAACATATTGTTTAATGTCCTAAACATTGTCTATGGCTTTATTATAATTGCAAATAGGTACAGCAGGATAAATCGCGAGATATCCTGATCCGACGTATCTGCGCTTGACGTGCGCCGCTGCATGCGCATACACATCTCTTCAATCACAATGAGTAATGTACAGACTGGCTTTTTTATGCATATGTATATTTATAACCCTTTGATTAATAATAAAGAAATAACAATCTATTTATGACAATGATTCAGAGATTGGAGTACTTACACTTCCTTCAGTCAAAATTTCGTTTGACTTTGACTGTGACACTGTATTCATAAGTAGGTATGACTAATAAAAATCAGATCGGATTATTTTTGGTCATATTGCGAAGCAATCATTGCGCTCTTGTAATATTTATTTTACTCGAGTAATATTTATTTTTCTCGAATAATTGAATAAAAGCATTGTGTATCTTTGTGATTGGAGCAAAAATAATCCAAAGTTATTTCTTATGAAATGCACCATTTTTTATAAAATAACAAATTACGAACGACAAGATACGACTCCGTGACATACCATAAACAATAAACAATATAAACACTTGACACTGGCAAAATTGACATTACTATGGCACATTAACGAAAAAAAGTTCAGATCTATATAATTTTTAATTTTTAAAATTTAATAGAAAAAAGGAAAACTTTCTCAATAGCCAATACTAATTTTAATGCGACAAAAAGCAATTTATGAAACGTCACTGAATATCACCAAGTCTTATCTCATTCGCCTCGTCCGTTTTTTGCCTCTTCTATGCCTCGCTTCTATGTAAGGAATAAGGTATCGTAAGCTTAGATTGATGCTGCGATACCTAGGGTAGGTAGATAGGTACTGTTATTATACTGTGGCACCACTTCTTAGGATATTTTCTTCATTGTTTGCTTCGGATATGGTGGTGGTGAATATTTATTACCTGATGGTATGCTTGGAAGGAATTCGATAGATTTAGACATAAAAACTGCATACTCTACACAGCTTGGATATATAACCTGCTTGCTCTGCAAGTAGTAGTCTACACAATTATTACTAAGAATAATCCTAATCCTAATACAATATTATAAATGTGATGTAAGTTTGTTTGTTACGCTTTCACGCGAAAACTATTTAAACGATCATCATAGAACTTTGTACACATATTCTTGGAGGTATCAGAAGAAACATAGGAAAATTTCAAAAAAAAATACGAAAGATATTTATATTGCAAAAAATGGTTTGCCGGGTCAGCTAGTATTATAACATTTTTGATGTGTATGATCTTTCCCCTCGTTTACTTGTAATGTGTAGGAGTGATTTCGTGAAAAGGGATGAAGTGAGTAACAGGAAGCCAGGTAAGCGCGCGCCATTAGATTTGATCAATGCGCGCGGTGGTAGAGTTATCCGTAAGATGATACTAACCGATTTTCTGAGAGGTTAGTACTGTCAGCTAAAACAGTGTGCGTGTGTGCATCAGCTGTGCGCTTAACCTACAGTAAAGTTTTTTAAACTTACGCCATCAGAACACATTATTTTAAATATTTACGGGTATTTATCGCGTTTATTTACCTATCGTGGTCACGTGGTCATCCCGTGACCACGACAGAGTGTAAACCTGTCGAAACGTCGGGAAAAATAGGTAAATAAATGCGATAAATACCCGTAAATATTTATAATAATGTTAACCTA
This sequence comes from Lampropteryx suffumata, assembly GCA_948098915.1. Lineage (NCBI taxonomy): Eukaryota > Metazoa > Arthropoda > Insecta > Lepidoptera > Geometridae > Lampropteryx > Lampropteryx suffumata. The sequence goes on along the minus strand of OX402546.1, from coordinate 1,956,703 downwards.
CATTGTTGTGTATAACGTGTGCTGTTATATAAACTCATTCAGGATATAATTTTAATAACGCTTATTACCAAGGTGAGATGTCAGATGTTACACATCATATCATATGCGACTACTGTAAGGCCCGCTCGTTTTTTTTATAATCTAACTACTTTTAGATTTAGTTATTTCTCGGAAATAACTAAAAATGTGAACCCTGTGAATTTTCAGCTAAATAACAAATTGTCCGGTGATTTGTCAGCGTCGCGAAACTTTCGTTTTTGTTGCGCGCGCGCACCTTACATGGTCGCTGGCACTTGACAGCTACACCACAGATTAAATAAGCTGCACCCGCCTTTGGTTCTACCTCCTTTTATGAGCCGTTGCTTTTATTGTCTCCATTTGTGAAGCATTTGTTTTTTTGGCGGCAAATTTTCGGCATGCCTGGTTTATTGGGCAACGGTTAACAGAATATGAGGCATGTGGTAGGTATTGCTAGCGGCCATGTTTGGAAAAATGGTGAATTGTTTCGGTTTTTTGAAGGTATTTATGGTCAGCTCAAATACCAACGTAAATAATGCTATATTATATTAAGTTGATATGAAAACAGCCTGTACATATGATCTATTTGTTCCTAAATGACAGTCAGTTGGTATTTAGCGTTTATTATTCAATTATGTTAAAAAGTATAAAATCAAAACAAACAATTTGACACGACTGCAGGTACATTTGTTAAGCGAGGTTAATACATATATATTAATATATATATATATACATATTTTACAAGTAAGTACTTATATATTAAAACAGGCTTATGCCCAATCTCGTTAATAATAAAAAAACAACTTTTTGAATATACCACAGTAATTAAATGTCACAAAATAGTTCCCCAAAAATAACTCGTGAAGAAACTGGCATGTTCTAAAACCTAAAAAATTCGAAACCCAAAAGGAGCATTTAAGGAGTACTTTAATGTTTTCACCACACTGGTCCGAAATAAGCTGTGATACGATAAAAAGTTCTCAAAAGATAACAAAAACTACCTCAAAAACGTAACTTGAAAGTTAAATGAAGACGAATCTTCAAAATTAAAACGCCCAAGTTAATCACATCTTGTTGTGAGGCCGACATTAATAACACGCTCCTTAATATCCCATTATCGTTAAACTAAAGCAGAACAATTATCTGGAATCAGTCACGCACGAGCTATAAGACCGACGTTTGGGGAACAGATGCGGAGGCAGATGGCTTAGGTTCTGTAGGTATTCAATAATAGACAAAATAAAAATCCCACTATCATGGCCTGACAGCTTAGTTGGTAGCAGCTCTGGTTGAGGGGTCCATTCACTAACCAGTGCTAACATTTGTGTAATAAACATATTCTTTGCTCTGTGTCTGGTTGTTATAAAATATCATAAGTATGTATTTAAAAATATAAAAATATTCCATCAATCATCTAGTCACCATAATACAAGCTATACTTAGGTTGGGGCTAGATGGTGTTGTGTATATTGTTCCATTTAAATTTGAAAAAAAAACTGCTTAGTGGTAGAATTAAAAAAAAATAGGGCATTTTGAATTGAACTTTTAATTGAGTAATGTATTTATGTAATTATAAATACATTATCATGATTTTTTTTATGCGCTCAAATTTTATTTATGGAAGTCGGTTTTCTTTATAGTTTTAAAAGTGTTTTTTTTTAGTTTTAAAATAACTGAAAAGTGAAAAAAAATGAGTTTTTTCGAAATAAATATGGATTTAATCTTAAGAAATTTATGATTTCAGCCCTTTGCGATCAAAACATCAATATAACATCTTTTATAAAATACTATGATGAAATGACGCTGCACATGTTCTGGCAGTTAAATAACAAAAGGCGGTAGAAATACACAAGTATTAGATACGGAACTCTAAATAAAACTATTAAAATTTTTGGGTTCTCTTCATTAGAACCCATTCATTATTTCTCCATTAAACTTTTTTCATGGTTCACTTGAGCTTTAATTAAATTATTGTATAGTTACTTTGAGTTACTATTGTAGTTGGTTACAATTATTATTATATTACAGATTTATTGTGTTTATATTTAATTGTTTCTTTTTTTAGGTAGGTACTTAAAAAAAATACTAGACTCACTCTTTCGCGTCGCACTCTTTAATGTAGTCCTGTTCATTCAGCAAAATCATACTACGACATAAAACATTGTCCATAATGGCCGACAGGCGCCAATACAGATACCACATTACCTCGTCCTTTATCATGTTTTAAAGAAGTTTTTGTTATACGCATATTTATGTTATTGCAGACAGAATGTAAAAGGATATTTTACGTACAATCATATACAAAACATCCATAATTCTATTATAATAATAATAATGCCGGACATTTCACACAGCATCATCTGGCCCCAAAATTAGCAGAGCTTTTGTTATGAGTACCACATGACTGATATACTTCAATAGGTACTTAATATTATGACCGAATGTGTCTGTTTATTTGGTACGTTTTCACGGCGAAACGGCTGAAAAATAGATTAAATTAGGTAAAGAGGTAGATTGTATGTAGACTGTTATATTCTGTTTAAACAAGCTGGTTGGCTGGTTTTCCAATAAATAAAAAAATCTCTAAGAAGAACATAGGCTTTTTACGTAGGCACCGGACAAGCCGCGGGGAGAAGCTTCTAAAATATATTTTAAACAAGTTTCTCCATTACGCTTTAAAAAAGGACGAGTAGAGTCTAATGTAGCCGGAGCCCTCTTTTAAAAGTAACTGGACTCATATCGCGCATACCATCGGCGATCCGTCTCAGTGTCCATTTGCGGCGGCACACTTTAACCAGATAGAGATCTACAGTTATCGCTCTATCATCACTTCGGGAGAGGCCTCGTACACACCTCACCTTCTTATATGCTGACGAAGAATCGCTTGTTATATCAAATTAACTAAGAAGATACAGTAAAAAAATTACGGATTGCACTCCGGGAGTGCCGACAGAAGTGAAAACTTATTTTGGCGCGTTAGACATTTTTTAGATGGGTACTAGGGTTATTGGGTTATTGGGTTATGAATTGTATTTTTCCACTATCAAATCACAAACAAAACACAATCAAAGTTCACTGAACTCACACGGACCAACGCGAAACGCGACTGCCAATCAAATACTGATTGAACACAGATGATGCAATATTTTTTATTCAGAATGTAGATAATATATCAAAGAACCTAACTCAGTAAACTTCTCCATACAAAAGTAGACTGTAAACATGTGAATTAAGGTTTATAATCAAATGGGGCGAGCGCGGCAGCCGGCGGCGTCTCGAAACGGTGTCGCGATTCCAGAGGTTTTACCTCATCTAAAAATATGCGTACCGCGCTAAAATAAGTTTTCACTTCAAAAAATATATGGGGTGGGCTTTCAAATTCTATAAAAGTTCATAGTTTTCTACAAGAATATTAGTTATCAAATAGAAAAATCGTCTGATGACCTTTATATCTATAGTCGTATATATCTCGAGGTACCTTTAATGTTTATTATAATGTGTAGTTTTTTATTATCATAAGTGCCTACTACATTTTTGCATGCTAGGTTTTCTAGCGAAATGTGTGGATCTAATTATGTTTTCTCCTCATTTTACGTAAATTAATAATATCATTTCATTTAATTTGTACTTATATGTCTAAGGTTATGCAAAGCATGAGTCTCGTTACCAGGCTGTAATGCTTTTTAACTCACTGCCTACCAAAATAAATAATAGTCTTAAAATTTTCAGGACTAGACTTGGGAAGGAAGGTGTTTCTATATCATTCATGATATCTTAACATGTGATCATTTAGTATAGTATTTCATTACGATACGGACTTCTCCTTTGGGGTAACTCTACGGATATTAATAGAGCTTTTATCATCGTTGAACCATTAGAATCGTGCAAACCTCTCTTTAAAAAACTAAAACTACTAACGTTGACAGGCCTTTACATACATCAAGCTTGATGTTTCATTAGAGAAAACAAATGGTTCTTCGATAAAGTAAACGCTTAATTCAGTTCTAGGGATTCTACTAAACTCATAATGCCTTCGCAAGACTGCACTGGCGCATAAAAATAGTTATATTACGACTATTAAAATATTTATTCTAATACTAAAAGCGATAAGAGAGTTGTCAAAAAATCAATTTAAGAAAAAATGGTATGTATGGCTCAGCGAGAAATGTTTTTACGATCGATGTTGATGAAATGTTTTAATAATACTCGATATTCTGGATAAATCTGCTTACTTATATTGACATTTTTATTTTTAATTAATGTAATTGTAACTTCATTGTAATTAATAATCTCATTTATCTCATGGTTGCCATGTTGATGTTTGCATGTCGGTCAATGACGAAGTTTGTGAGACAATAACTATGTAAAAACCTTATATTTACCATACTTCGAGCAAATAAATTAATTTCATTTCATTTACAAACTTTTTTATATACAACTTTATAATTGTATATAAAAAAAGTTGACATTTTCATGTTGACATTAATTAATCTTTTAGCTTTTGTGTGTGCACGTTGTTTTTAATTATTTATTGTTATTATTAGCAACCTACCGTTATTAATTATTATTGAAATAAATAAATGAAATGAAAATTAAAAATGAAATGAATTAAGATAAAATGCAAAATGCAATTTCTTATTATCTGAAACAGACTTATTTCAGAAAAAAATATCAAATAAAGCAAAAGTAATCAAGACATCAAGTATAATTAAGTTCTATACGAAAGACATCAACGCGCTACTCTTCATAAAACCGACGCAAATGCGTATCATATTGATTGGTACAAAAATGGCTCTTTGGTTTTCTAAAGTTTCTCGTCACTCTCGTCACTCGTCATAACTAATATTGTAATCATCATAGACTGTGCACTGCTAGAAAAACATAATTATATCAAAATGTCAGCAATCAATCAGTTGGGATAACAAGAAGTGTATTTTGAAGAATGGTAAGAGTTTTGCAATAAATTGCAAGTCGACAAGTGACATTTATGTCAGTGACATAAAATGTATAGACCGTTCACCGTAAGATGTACCCTGCCTTGGGAATTGGCTGCATTGCCTACGGTGTTGTCAACAATATATGTAGTATTTCCCCTACTTGGTGATTGGTGGTTGCTGGTTGCTGGCAACATTATCTGAACATGTATGCACCACAGATTAAAATGTTTTACTTGCATATTTTGAAATAATATACAGTTATAAGACTAGTAAGGTTGTAAATGATGACACAATTGAAATTTTAAATTATTTATTGATAAAAAAAAATCTGACAGTAATTATGGTCGAAAGTAACGATATCAGTGTCACTTTTATAAACGTCATCATCATCTGTCGTATCCGAATCTGTGCTGCTGTCATTTCGTAGTTCAATTATGAACTTATCAGTAATATTATCCATGCAGTCATCGTGTTTATATTTTATTAGTTATTTCTGTAAATTCTAATGCCCTATACTAAATGCATTGTGTCGGAAGCTGGTATCCCTATTATACTAATCTGTCATGGCGGCGACTCAAGATCGCACTTGATTGGGTGGAATTAGACAACAACAGATTGACAATCAATAGTGCCAACATCACGGCAGGGGACAACTTACGGTGAACGGTCTCTAAGTAAGATACAAAATGCAATGATTCAATCAGTGGGATTTTTTTTGGTCGTCTTGCGAAGCAAACATCGCGCTGTTATTTTATTATTTTTCTCGAGTTATTCCAGAGCTAGAGTTATTGACTCGGGTGTGAATAATTGGAATTCAATCTTTGTGTTTTTTTGTGATTCGAGCAAAAATAATCCGTATAGGTAACTCTTTTATAAAGAGACACCATTTTTTATAAAATAAGAAACCGATAACTATAAACAATCTAAACACTTGACATTGACAACATTGACATCATATGGCACATGCCATTAACGAAGAAGAAAAAGATTTTATAATGGCTCTAAGATTTTGAAAAACTTAGCGTGAGCTTAACTCTTCCGTTAGTCCGAGTTGAATGCGATTTTACAAACGTGAGTCGAGCGCATGTTTCCGCTTTTGAATCTTTCTTATAGAATACCTATAGTAAGTTAAATCGTCAACATCAAAGCATTATTCAATAACAAATGGCGTCCAATAAAATGTTTATGAAAGGTATTCGCAAATAGATTTTATTATAGAGTTCCTTGGAGATCAGTGCGCTTCCTGTCTGTGTCTGTATGCATCGACATTATTAATAGCGAATGAGATGCATTTCCTGAGATTTGTGTGGTACATGCTGGAAGAGATTTTAATTAACTTTTCATAAAAACTATATAAATTGCGATTTCGTATAAATCAGTAACTCTTGGTGAAGGAGTTCTTGTACTTCTTTGTTAATGGCATGTGTCATGCTAATGTCAATTTTGCCAGTGTCAAGTGTTTATAGTTTATAGTCAGTTTTTTTGTTATTAGAGTCTTAATCTATGGTCAATTGTCATTCTAGACTTTCACGCGGAATGGCGACTAGAATTTTCTTGGGACTCCTGGTCGCTCAAATCAGGATGGGATCAGGAGCGGTGAACAGCAGATAGGTTTTGGAGTACCACAGGGTAGTGTTTTGGGACCCACACTATTCCTATATAAATGAATTGTGCAATTTAACCCTCCCTAATTGCAAAATAATAACCTATGCTGATGATACTACCCTGATCATCCACGGACGAAACTGGCAGGAAGCCCATGACTTTTCCGAGCAGGCTCTTTGGTCTGTTATGTCCTGGCTTTCCAACAATTTACTTACCCTTAACGTCAGTAAAACCAAGTTTATGACCTTTTCACCATCTACAGCATCTCAACCCCCCTCTTCTTATTCTATCTATGCCCACACTTGTTCTAGAGATACAGTCTCAGCATCTTGCAGTTGTACACCACTTGATCGTTCCTCCTCAATTAAATACCTTGGCGTTTTTCTGGACAGCATGATGACGTGGAAGAATCAAATTGAAGCCACGGTTTCTAGAGTCAGAAAACTTATATATGTTTTTAAAAGTCTAAGACAAGTCGTGGACTTCTGATGCTTGAAAACTATCTATTATGCTCTGGCTCAATCAGTTTTATCCTATTGTATAATATTGTATAACGTGGGGTGGCTCGGTGAAGACGTATTTGCTGAAACTTGAGAGAGCACAGAGGGCAGTTCTTAAGGTTCTGGCTAAGAAACCAGTTCGTTTTCCCACAACTGAACTCTTCTCACTTTGCAAAGTTCTAACGGTTCGCCAACTTTTTATAGCCCAAACAGTTCTCCGTAAACATTCCCAAATAGAATATGATCCAAACTTCTCTAATTCCAAACGCAGGTCTGACAATGTTTGTACAGTAGAACGTAGACGTACTGATATAGCGAGTCGACATTTTTACTTTATTAGCTCGTCTCTATACAACAATTGAATTTTTGAATTTTGAATTTTGTTAAATAAACAATTAGACATATATTCTCTTCCATTATACAAATTACTACTAGTAAACTTAAATGCCATGCATGCCTACAATCTCTATCTTATAACGACACGGAAAACCTTTTAATTGTTGTGCAATAACACACTCACACACACACTCACACACACACACACACACACACACACACACACACACACACACACACACACACACCCACACATACACATACACACACACTCTTACACAAACACAATCGTATATTCACTTACACACCCACTCTCATACACCCTCATTCATTTATTGTTATATTCTGTATTTACTACCTACCTTAAGTTGGAACTATGTATATAATTTATGTTCGGAGGAGGGCGTTGATGTCTGTAACACAGTTTTATACTTCAGCAGATGTTATCGTTTTCATACCCTTTTTTATACAATTTGTTATGTGTTCCTAATAAAGATAATTTGAAAAAAAAAAAATCACACTGCACCATAATACACATACAATTCAACTGTCCATACTTGTCCTATGTAGACACAATTTATGAATTGAAATTCCGCTAAGATTACTGAATAAAACATGCAATAAAACGAGTAAAAAATAACTAGTGAAGGAGTTAATAGACTACCCAAAGCCTTCCGTCATGGAACCGACAGCTTAAAGTGCAATCCGAAGATCGGAAGCGATCAAGTGAAGGTATCACTCCTGTCATCCACGCAAAACGCTGCTTATTGTGATCTAGGAAAAAGTAAGGGTCTATCTTAATATTAATTTAAATCTGTTGCCGTCTTGCTCTTTGACATTAAAATCATAAGGACTGAACAAACTTTAACACCACGCTAGCTAATTGTGTTATTGAGAGGTAGAGGGTAAGTTTGCTATGCGGTTCTTGCTTTTTTCAGGTGCTAATTATTATTTGTAATCTAGTTTTTTTTTCTATTTTGACTGGCCTGTCAGCTCAGTTGGTAGTAGCTCTACCTTCTGCGCTGTAGATTGAAGGTTCGATTGCCTTCCAGCATAAATTTGTGTGATTTGTGTGATGAACGTAGGTATTGGTTCTGTGTCTGAGTGTTATAAAGTATCATAAGTATGTATTTAAAAATATATACGTATTCTATCAGTCATCTGGTCACCATAATTTAAACTATGCTTAGTCTGGGGCTAGATGGTATTGTTTGCATTGTTTACCAATATTTTTTTATTAATTTGTAGGTATAGGTTAAAATTAAGTAATTACTGATTAATTCATATCATAGTTTTTATTCCCCACGTCTGTCAGCATACGACGTCGTTGAACAAAGGAAAAGTTTCATTCCATTTATCGTAAATTGATTGTAATATGCCAAGTTAATATCTTAGACCACTGTCTAAACCGTTAAGGTTAAAGCTTTAGTTTCTTATCAAAGAGCGTCCATCATATGACTGACCGTCATTGCAACGAGCGTGAATTTGAACCTTACAAATAATTTGTCATTTCAACTCACGTCACGTCATCCGGTGAGATATCCCAGAATCGTTTACCTTTACAATTATACTTATTCATTTTAAACTCTATAATCTTTTAGACGACCTCTGTGGCGCAGTGGACGGAGGCCTGGCTGGCTGAGAAGGTTGTGGGTTCGATTTCCGACGCGGGATAAACGTTTGTATGATCTGCAAATTTTTGTCTTGGGTCTGGGTTTTTCTATGTAAAATATGTATGTTTAAAAAAAAGAGTATAAAGTAGTAACATCAGTCATGTGGTAACACAAGCTCTGCTTACTTTGGTACCCAATGATGCTGTGTGAAATGTCCGGCATTATTAATTTATTTATTTATTTATAATCAGCTTGCTAACTCATATGATCTTTTTATTTCTCCATCAAATGATGGAAAATGGTGGGTTCTCACCGCGCCGCATTTTTGTGAACGAGGGCTTAAAGGCAGGTCTTAGACGTGGCGAATGCTGTAACTAATAAAGCCTATTGTCCTCCAGGCGGTGCCTACATTCTGGGTGGATGGCAAATTGCCGATAGGAATCGCACATGCTTGATTTAGCTATTGTGGCGAGAGCAGGCACGGATTCAAATTAAATAACCTTGATTGTACTTTGTACCACCTTTGTAGTAACATAACAACATAATTATGCACCTACGTGGTATGATAGTAACGGATCTGAGTATAAAGTTCAGTTGGCAAAACAGGCGTGTGAAAAATTACTTCTTTTATTGTCCAATTCGTTAAAAGTTTAATTTAATTTAAGGTTCAAATTCCCGGATTTTCTCTCAATCTTTCATTTATATATCTACTAGCTAACCCAGCCACACGTTGCTGTAGCTCAGTAGTTTTGTTGCAGTTAACTTACACTGCCATCTGTTAGAAACTTATGGAACTGGTTTTAGGAAAACGTTTAATTTGCAATAAAAAAATATTGAGGTCAATAATCAAATTTAAAACTATCCTAACTTTTGGATTTGACCAAATAACACACAGTAAGACGAATACCATAAAATTTGGTTAAGGAGTTCCGGAGTACCATAGGCATAAATCGTGACGTGAGATTTTGATATTAGTTTAAAAAGACTAAATGTCACCGGTGGGAGATGCACAAATCGCCTTGGTTAAAGTTCGCTGTTACATCATGGCTTATATTGAATATCTGGCCTGCACAGTTTTTATTGGTATATTTATATTCCTGAGACGCAGAAAGTTGCGGGATCGATTCCCGCCGCAGGACAGATGTTTCTGTAATCTGCAAATACTTGTTCCTGGTCTGTGTGATTCCTTATTATGTTACAAAAAAGTAGAGTAGTTTATCAGTCATGTGGTTTTATGACACAACCTCTGCTTACTTTGGGGCTAGATAGTGCTGTGTAAAATGTCCAGAATTATTAAATATTTATTATAATATATATATTTCGAATATTATTTTATTTGTATTGTTTCAATGTTAATAATAATAAATAATAATAATAATCCTGGACATTTCACACAGCATTATCTGGTCCCAAAGTAAGCAGAGCTTGTGTTATGGGTACCACATGACTGATATACTACTTATATACCTTTTTTTTTGTAAATACATACATATTATACATAGAAACACCCAGACCCGAGACAAATACTTGCAGATCATACAAACATTTGTCCCGTGGCGGGAATCGAACCCGCAACCTTTTGCGTCTCAGCCGGATTTAAGCCCACTGCGCCACAGAGGTCGTCATGCTTGATGTTGTGACACACCTTACTGGTTTCTGAGGTAGATCAGTTGTGTTCAGTTGTACTACTGAACGCAACATCATGCTGATTCAGACTTTTCTTCAATTAATTAGAACGTTTTTTGTCTTCATCGTCGTCATCGCTTTGTGAATTTGTTTTGCTTTTACTCGTACAAAGAGTTACCATTCAACGTCCAATAGCCGCTTATAGAACGGTAACTCCGAATATAGAAATGAAAAAACGCATTGGTCCAGTAGGCTTCCCTTTACGGAGTTTCCTGGGAGCTTATTGAGGGTAACGGGCATACAATTAGATGCTAGCGGTCTCTGGAAAATGTGTCCGTAGCTGGTTTTCTTTTTATTCTGCTGTAGACACTAAGATTTAGGTTATTAAAAAAAAAAGGTGAACAATCCATACAATACCATAATAATAATAATAATAATTATACCGGACATTTCACACAGCATCATCTGGCCCCAATGTAAGCAGAGCTTGTGTTATGGGTACCACATGACTGATATACTACTTATATACTTTTTTTTTGTAAATACATACTTACATATTATACATAGAAATACCCAGACCTGAAACAAATACTTGCAAATTATACAAACATCTGTCCCTACCTAAGCCCACTGCGCCATAGAGGTCGTCACCATTCAGCCCCAAACTATGTATAGGTTGTAATATTGGAACAAGATGACTGATAGAATAGGTACCTATTTTCAAATACATACTTATAAATAGATAAATAAATATTGGCGGACAATACACACAACACAATCTAGCCCGAAACTAGACAGCTGATACTATGGTGGCCAGATGACTGATAGAATACTTATATATTTTTGAATACATACTTGGTACTTTATGACACCCAGACACAGAATAAACACCTATGATCATCACACAAGTGTCTGTACTAGGAGGGAATCAAACCCTCAACTTACAGCTCAGAAGACAAAGTTTCTACCAAGTACCGATTGAGCTGAGTCGGGTCAACCAGTATATATGCTATAGATTACCTGTCAAGGTTCGATTCCCGCCGTGGGACATATGTTTGTATGATGTGCAAGTATTTGTCTTGGGTTTGGATATTTCTATGTATAATATGGATCTGTTTAAAATAAACGATTATAAGTAGTATATATACAGTCATGCGGTACCCATAACACAAGCCATGCTTACTTTGGGGCCAGATAAGGTTGTGTGAAATGTCCGGCATTATTTCTTATATAAATATTTATTTATCTCGTTTGAAATTTTGATTACAAGTGACACGTAATGCTGAGATATAATGTCGCTAGAGATGTATTCATCCCATGACATTTTGTCGATTGTTTCCGAGAGTGGGCAGTTTAGTGAAGGCGCGTGTGGTGATCAGCATTCGCTCATTAGTCATTATACGCTGTGGTTATTTTCAGATACATAAAGTACCTATTTAATTTGCTCATTACCATAGCTCATATTTATAACTAACGACCTTTCCAACCACAAACCCTTAAAATGCTCACCCAATTTCTATAAAACTTTCACACAGCGATAACTCAACATATTGCCGTAATTCAATGGCGAAAGTAGCAACATTTAAAATCGATTACGTGCGCGTGCGCAGATAAGGGCCCATTTACACAGGGTATAAAGTGGAATGTGCTGTTCACACGGCCCGCTACCTCCGATTTATTGAGTGTTTACATTGCACTGATGCTTTATCGATGGTGTAAACTCACCCGATAATGCGGTTCTGATGGCCATTACAATAATTTAATTTTTCTTAAATACTAAGTCTCTTTTTTTTTAAGTTCCATCAAATGTCTTGTCCATCCAAAAACTAAACTAGTGGCCCTGTGAGCTGTAGACCTCGCGAACATTTTTCGAAATGACTGAAAAATTACTTTCTTTACGATGTCAACCCCCATATCTCCGCCATTTAAAAATGTTCCAAAAACTGAATCGTAAAATAAATTCTATATAAGTAGTTATAGAACCTGCTCACAAAATTTCACGAGAATTGGTTGAGAAATGCGACCTGTAGAGGAGAACATCCGGACAGAGGCCGGCCGGACAGACAGACAAATGAAAGCATTTTTGTCTAAGCTGAAACGGAGACAATCGTTCGCGCTTCGCGCTCGCTCGGTCAATTAAAATTGGTTTATCCGTTTCGGATAGACACGTTAAACTTCATCATTAAATATCAAAAAGAGGGATTCTTTTGTATCGGGGTTTAAAAACAGGGCTGCGTCTTCCGATATAGCTACATAACTTTGGTCAAAGCTTAACGGTTAGGTAGATTTTTCTAAACCATTAATGGATATCAGGGTCGCAGCTAAATCCGCCTTAGGCCCTTATAAAGGCTGGCCCGTACGCACCGCAATTGCAACTTTTTCTCGGTCTCTTTAAATAGCCTGCGTGCGTTTGTTTTGCGAATCAACTGGACTGACCACTGCCATCTGCTCATATGGAGAAGCCCAGATAGAACAGAATGAGGAACCGTTTGAATGCATTGCTGAATAGGTCACGGCACCAGGTACAGACTGTATCAAGTTTCAAAGTGGTGCTACGATTTGAAGTCTTGACGATGAGTAAAACAAAAAAAAAACATACGACTATCCCCGGGCATGATAGATCTCCTCAGGTCTCTAGGTACTTACATAGAGGTCTTTGAAATTTTTTACAATAATAGAACTTCAATGTACCCGAACCATAACTGAACCACAAAATGGCCGTCGGCAGTCTTAACAATAATTCAGTTTTAAAATCTAAGAAGAAAAACTGTCTTAATGTATATAAACAACTAGCGACCCGCCCCGGCTTCGCACGGTTGCAATACTGATACTAAATGTACTACAGAATGTCTTTATATACAACGTTATCTAAGAGATAGACATATATACGCGGAATTTTTTGTGTGCACAATACTGTAGTACACTATTTTTATCTATCTCGTAGGGTTCAGCCAGCGTTTGCAATGTAAGCGCAAAAAATGTGATTATTTACGACATCACATTAGAAACATCTAAAAGTATCAGTGTTTCTCTACTATATTATGCATGTATTATACATATAAACCGTCTTCTTGAATCATTATATCTATTAAAAAAAACCGGATCAAAATCCGTTGCGTAGTTTTAAAGATCTAAGCATACAACGGGACAGACAGACAGCGGAAAGCGACTTAGTTTTATACTATGTAATGAAGTTTCAAATCAATCCGACGTTTTGAAGGGGGTGAAAATTACGTTCAAATTCCGTTACATAGATACACACATACCAAGCTAATAAAAGCGTGTTAAAACATTGTTTACTTGGATGACATATTTATTCCAGCTATTTTCATTTAAACCAAACCTAACTACTGAACCGATTTTGATGAAATTTCTATGAGACCAATCGGAAAGTATATCCTTTCACATATTTTTTTGAAGTTAAAAAGTACATTTTTATGTAATACATATTGCATCTTATAATAACTGCAGAATAATCGAAATGCAATGTCCTGTTTCACTTTCAAAACTTTCTTGAGTTGTACTATACATTTACCGCTCGAGTTTACGGTGAACTCGAGCGGCAACGAGCGGACCGTGGATCAAACTCACCCTGATAAAGATTCTCTAGATGAATCGAAACAGTGTCGGTGCCTACATCGACAAAATAATACGTGAGTAAAGCCCGTGTTTATCAAAATGTGCAATGTCCTTATAAACTTATTACACATCAAATTGATTCTAAACTGGACTGGCCTGTCAGCTCATGGTAGTAGCTCTGCCTTCTGCACCGTAGGTTGAGGGTTCAATCCCTTCCTAGGATAAACACTTGTGTGATGAACATAGGTGTTTGTTCTGTGTCTGGGTGTAATAATGTATTAATATACATAAAATATAATAAGTATTCAATCAATTATATGGTCACCATAATACAAGCTATGCTTAGTTTGGGACTAGATAATGTAGTGTCAATTGTCCATATTCATTTTTATATCCATTGAAGTTTTTACGCGTTAAAAATGGCAACGGGTATTTATCGCGTATCAAGTATCTCTTAATTTTTTTCCGACGTTTCGGTTACGTTGCAATAACCGTGGTCGCCATCGGACTGACAAAAACAATATGAATTCTGACCGCAAAAATTTTCAGAGACACGTCCAGACTTTAGTACTTAATATTACGTGATATATTACAAACCTATCGCCACTGACGATACGCATCAGGAGAAAATTCTTTAATGTTTTTAAAGATTTACATTGACTATTTAAAACTATTTAGGTTGAGTTTGTTCTCTTGAATAGAAGAGTCGTTCGGAGACATTTATGTCAATGACGGACGTAATATACAAAATGTAATGATTTACGACTTTCTTTTTATTGAGAACACTGGTGGTCTAGTGGTCGTGGCCTTCCGTTTCTAAGGTGGGTTCGAATCCAGACGTGCACCAATAACTTTTTCTGTTCAAAAATGTATGTGCGCTATACCAGTACTCTCAAACGGCAAGGAATCATCGCGAGGAAGGAACCATGTCGTAGAACCTAAAAAGTTCGGAGATATGTGCCAAGTGCACGAAAGGAGACTCTGAGACGCACTTCAATCCTTCACTCCAGCCACACTGGTTATTGCACATACTTTAAATGTCGTCAGCTCGCTTACGATCAATTTCTACAAAAAGCATTGCCCAAAATGGTCATTATTATTATAATAATAGTTTATGTAGGTACAAGTACTTAACAAGTGTACTAAACAAACACACAAAACATGATGCGAAATGCTTAACACTCTTTCCGTGTTCCGTGGTTCCGTAATGTCCACAGCACAATAGCTTAGTGTCCAAGCTTAGTTCGGAAGCCAGTTATAATTTTCTTACATCATAAATCCCTCTGAAAATATATATTTTTGCAATGCAGTGCTCATCAACTTATTTATATGACAATACCTAATTAATGATACAATCATCACTGAGAAAATACAACTTTATACAAAATTTATACAAAATATATAAGTAATTCTAAATTAAAGTTGTGAAAGACGCATGTGTTTTTAATTCGAACATTTAATTACGTCCAAGCTCGAAGGTGCAGCGTGTGCTTCCTTAATATTATCGCTAAGCCCTTTTGAAAGTCTGCAACACACACGTACTTGTAGTTTCAAGTATCTAGTGCCTTTACCATTCTATGTGCTATTTGATTGTACGTATGTTTTGATTGTCTATCTATCATGCTTAGTTTTGCTTTTTTAAAAAAGCAATTTCGTTGAAAAGCTTGCTCATAAATGTAAAGCTTCTGTTTTTCAGTGTCAATGCTTTAGTAACTTGACGTATGAAAGTTACCATTGTCTCCCAAACTATGCGTCACAGTCGAATGTCACGGCGCGTGTCGTAAATCAAATAACAATGCGGCCAAATAAAGTTGTTTGACATCTTCCATTGCGGCTGATTTACTATGAAAGGGCCCTTACATTTTAGAAGCTTGACGTGTGCCATCGTTTAGATGAGGCTGTACGTTAAAGGGTCAGTAATCTATGGATATAATGTGGGTCATTGTATGGTCAGGCCCTAAAAATAGGTTATGGGCCCTAAAGTTTGATCTGGGAATAATGTTTGGTTGTAAATTCGACATGTACTCTACTCCTTCATAAAAAAAATTTTTTTCATCAATAGCTTTATTTGCATAGTTTTTTTTATAGCAAACCAAAACCTGTATATAGGCCACGTTTCACAATAGCCAGTTTATTTCCCCCGGGGCCCCAGTGACCGACATACAATGTTTCCACCGGCCACAGAGTTATACCGACTACCGCGGCTATTCTCGTCCTAAGTAGGGCGCTGTCAATTGCTTCAGACAATATGGAAGACTTCTGATTGTTGGTTTTGATTTAACTCCCGATTGCATAAGTCACGAACAGCTGGATATGGTGCGACCGCTGGCCCGTATAGCCCGTATGTGTTTTAAAAAGAAGCAGATTTTTGAAAAGTGAAAGCATTAAGTCTTCGAGGGTTTTGGAAATTATAAGTGTAAGTAGATACTAAGGTTTAGCACGCAATTTAACCCGTGCGGTTTAAACTACGATATTCTGAGTATGTAATTTTCAACGCGATATTTTCCGCGAATGCTTGTCCCTACGTCTAATGCCATGTTCTATAGAATAGCGCGTAAAAAATCGCGAATAAATCCGCAGTGCGCGCCAGGCTACTAGGCCAAAAACTATTTCGCTAATGCAATCTGTAAGAAGCTGTTGTGCAACACATTACTTAATGAACATAAAACTTATTATAACAAAGTTTCTTTTATTGTTAAAAAAATACTCGTAAACCCAAAACTTTTAATATGTACTGACCAAACACGGATCCAGACGTTTCTGTAAGCAATGACTAAGAAATCCATAATCATTTCTTAAGAAGTCTTTGTTGACCAATCTGTTCATAATCGGGTAAACGAAGTGACTCATGCGTGTGCACATGACAAATAGTCTGAATCATCACACCTTCAACTTTACCTTCACCAAACAGGCGCAATTATAATTTCATGTTTTTTTTTAAATTAGGCAATTTAAAAAAACATGAAAAACATGAAATTATACTCAAGAAATAAAAAAATGCAGGAATATCGCACAAAAAAACGCGGGCTCGGAGCATGTGTACACAAAAGTTCATAATTTCATACATATTTCAAGGCCTGAATTTAAGTACTTTTAGCCTTTTAATAGTCCGTTCAATTTCATTAAAATACTGTTTCGTTTGTCGGTCGTTGTCACGTTTCATATTATTTGGCCTAAAATGAGTGTTTTTATCACAAAACTTGTTTATAAAAGGTGATTCCATAAATTTCCGGCAGATGGTCCAATGTTTTCACACCATCACTGCATCACCTTCGGTAACTCTGAGCAGCATGCGACTGTTTTCTTTCCATTTCGGAGATGAAGGGTGCTTGCTAGGGCTGCTCCAACTTCAAACCAAACTTTATGGCTATTAAAGCGATTAGAGAAGAAGCAAAAACTGTATACATGGCTCAGCGAGAAATGTTTTTACGATTTTAATGAAATGTTCTCATAATAATTGATATTCTGGATAAACCTGCTTACTTAAATAATATTGATGTTGACATTTTTAGTTTTTATGTAATGTATAATTATAATTAATACCTAATCTATTCATCTCATGGTTACCATATTGATGCTTGCATGTCGGTCAACGACGAAGTGTGTAAGACCATTATTATGTAAGAACCTTATAATTACCATATTTCGAGCAAAAAAATATTTTCATTTCATTTCAAGGTACTCCCGCGGAGGAATAGAAGATCTCGTTCCCACAGATTTTAAATATCAACGTATAAACAAAGCAAAATCTTAGGTACAAATAGATTCATATTTGCAGTTTATACTTATAGATACATACCTACGTTAAGTAGTTATTGTATCGTAATCCTTTTTAACCGATTTTATCAATAAGGAGGAGGTTCTCAATTCGTCGGTTTTTTTTTTTTTATTGTATGTTCACCGATTACTCGAAAACGATTGAACCGATTTGGAAAATTCTTTTTTTGTTTGAAAGGGTATACTTCACAGGTGGTCCCATATAAATTTTATCAAAATCGGTCGAGCTGAAAAATCAACGAAAATCTAAAAATTGTATACATTGATGATGTTTTAACGCTTCGATACCTCGCTGTCTCATTGGAGCGGTGCGTTTATTTCGCCTACCCATATTATATATATACAAAATACATCTACTTTCCACTAAAAATGTATTATAGGCTCAAATTTCATTCAATGAAGTCGGTTTCTTTTTAGTTTTTAAAACGTAATAACGAGTATTATGGGAACGCTTCCGTGAAACTGAAAGTAATAGATAGATATATAATAGATGGAATACAATCACATAGGGCACAGAACCTTGGAAAAATTTCACATGGGGTGAAATAAAGTCCTGGTTCCTCCTAAGCCTAGTCCAAGAAGAATCCGTGCTATAAAGGGCTAGCTAGGTAGGTACCTGCCTACTCTTCAAATCAATGAACGACACATCGCGTTAATAATCGTTCAAACCCCTACCCGTAGCTACATCGTTTCGACTTTTGACCGATGGATCGACAGACATTTCTTTTCTCTTCTTTTTAACTGACTTTATCAAAAAGGAGGAGGTTCTCAATTCGTCGGAATCTTTTTTTTTTTTTTTCTCAAAATGTACATACTACGAAAATTTGTATGTTATCATTTTATAGGGCAACACATTATAGAAGATTTTTAAATTTAAGAGAAAAAATGATACTCTCATGAACTCTCATGAAGTTTTATACGATTATAGGAAGAAGATGACGCTCTATTTCAAACTCAAACTCAAATAAAAATATATTTTAAGTCAATACAATTATGAAACGTCTCACATACTTAGTGAATTTAGGTACAAATTCCTCCTATTTAAAATTTAAATCAAACTTTTAGTCACGAGACGGTCAACCCTAACGGTATTACCTAAGCTTTGGCGCGTGTTATGTTATAACGTTGGTTAAAATTAACTGGCGAACGGTTTTCAAGTTCATTTACACCATATTTACTACAGTTTATTTTCGTAAGCTTTACGTCAATGTGTTACTTTGAAATGAGATAGTATATTTTATAAGATTTATTTAACCAACTAATCCTGTTAGTCAAATTCCTGAAACTATGTGCGTGTGCCTTTTCGTTTTTAAATGAGTATGATTTTCATCATTACCATAGGAAGACATAGGTAGGATGTATGTAGGTAGCCTACCTACCTACATCTTATCTAATCACTGTTAATCGTTCATTCTGGAATAACGTAGCGTTGTCTTAATGTGAGTATACACTAGCTAGAGCATTTAACTTGTAACAGAAAATCGAGCTGCTCTAATGTCACTCTCTTGCGAACTGAAAGTTGAGCACAACGCCCGACGCTTTGTTACAATGAATTAAACAAACCAAAGAGCGAATTTATGTAACATTTCATCGAGCAAAGTCACAAGCATTTTTTTAAATTTAACTCAAGATCAACTCTACACACGCGACATTCAAATCCGTTATTTCTACGGAGAGTAAACGCAATAAGTATAGGAAGAAATGTTACAAGAATGCTCACATGATTTTATCACGTCGAGCGTTTACAGGTATGTTATTTAACATGGAAATGCTCGACAAAAAGATGTAATTTTTACTCACCTTAACATTATACCACGATTTCAACCTCAAGAGTTTAATTCAAGAGTGTATTGCACAAAACATTCTTATAGTTGTTTTATAATGTAGGCATATGCCTATATAATGTTTGGATTTCCAAACTGAAGTGAGGCAAGTGCCTCTGAAATAGACATCATCAAAAAGATCTAAGTAAATTATTAGAGATCAGAGATGTCTACTAATCCTGGGAATAACAGCCGTGAGCATGTACCTACTATTGTAGAGCCCAACCAGGTCCAAGGATATACCAAACCATAAACAATATAGAAACAATATAAAAAAAAACAAAATTTTCGTGAGTTTTATTACTAGGTATAGAATAGAATAGAATAGAATAGAATGTGTTAAATAATTATAAAAAAACACAAACTTACATATTAAAAAAAATATTGATTGAAGTCTGTGGATTGAATAATATTGTCAATTTATATAAACATATTATGTAGGTTCTCAAAAACATTATAATATAACGAATAACTAACTAATATTATGTACATGTATCTGTAGTAGAATCGTACAATAACATTGTTTTATTTGTGCTATACGGGCAAGTTATAGAATATCTACATTGTTCGACCTTAAGTGGCTGTAGTCATTTTCTAAATATTCTTGTATGCTGTACAATGTCGTATCTAATAAGAGAGTCCTAACGTGATTGTTGAAATAGCGCTGATTGGGCGATAGTTTGATGAATTCCGATAGTTTATTTTATAACTTTGGACCAATAGCAATTGGCAGTTTATTCGAGGTTCTTAGACGATGTTCTGTTGGTTCTAAAATAATTTTCTTTCTTATGCTTCTTTGACTATTCGTTTTCCTGACCTTGTATTTGTCGAAATGTTTTCTTATATATTTAAGTATATCTAGTATATATTGTGATACTGAGGTATCACTGAGGATACTCAAAATTTGCAAGTCCTTAAATTGTCCACGGCACGAGTCTTTGTATTTAGCTCCCACTAGTGCCCTGATTGCACGTTTCTGCATTTTGAGTACTCGCCACGCGTCCGATGAAGCTCCCCACAAAATTATACCGTATGAAAGTATTGAGTGTATATAAGCATAGTACGTTTCTTTAAAGCTATCTGCAGAAATAATTTGTTTAATTTGTTTAATTGCATGTATGCCTCTGATTTTGATATACAGATATTTTGTCGATGAAAACATCAATTATATTTTATTTTATTTGGAAACAAACAGTACTATTTTACAATAATAAAACACATTTTAGCTAATACAGTTTCCTATAAAATTTCCACAGTAAAAGTTTACATAAATGCTATTTACTATTAATATATAAAAAACTACATACAATAAAAATACATTATTTACTTATTATTGCTATTTGTCAGCAACAGCAAAATTTGGGCAAACTAGTATTAAAAATATCGATATTCACAAGATTGTCGTTGTATAGGTACCTCACATACTATATTCAGAAATATAATTATATAATTGTTGAGTAGGCTTCATTTTATTTGGTTTTGCATAAGTACTATAACTAAATTAGCTGTTTATTGCTCTACAGGCTTGTGCCCCTCGCTACGTGTCTTTCGTGTCAGCGAAGCTCAACCTCCGGGATCCAGTGGGCATCTGTTTCGTCGCCAAGTCTTCCACGCTGCAGGATATCACGGAGTTCTCGCCTTGCAGGACATGTGAGTTCAAAATAACAACATAGCTTTTGATAATTCTTTCGTTAGCTTGGCAATCAGGAACAGTACATGTACATACATGTTTCCTAGGTATTCTTTCTATGTAGCTTAAAAAACAAGTCCCGCGCAAAATTATATTTTACAGCCTAGACAATCGTAAGAAAACTATTTCGGCTGCTTCTATCATAAAACCACTATGGCGGACAACAATGGCGTCTGTAAAAGCGCGCGAAACCGGCACTCACTTCCGCCGGTAATGGCGCGCGCGGGAAAATTGCCGTGACGACCGCTATAAACTTCGATTTACGATTGTAAAACGATATTTTTAAAACGCTACATTTGTAGTACGATTACATAACACTGTTCAGTGTTTCAGTGTTACGAGTATACTTCAGTGATACTCGTATAGCCTACTAACTGATGGTGGTATACTGCAAACTACATAGCTGGGCTTCTTCTTCTTCTTCTTATCGTGTCACTAGTTATTTCTAACCAGTGTGGTGAAAAGATTAAAGTCCGCCTCAGAGGCTCCTTTCGTGCACTTAGGTAAGCCTTAATGTAAGCTCTCGACCTTGCCGAAAGGACCCGCAGGAAAGACGAATCAGTACTTGCTGGGCTTAAAAATAAAGAATTATATCTGTAGAGGTTAGCACACATAAGCCAAAAAAGTTTCTCAAAATTATTACTTTCTTCAAAATTATTAAAGTTCTCTTTATACAATATTTATTTGTTATGCTATTGTTCAGTATTTCGTACAGAGGACGAGGGTGAGTTTAGAGGGATGTGGATCACAAGTAGAGTTATTTTAATGCACCTTATTTTACGTGTAGATTTTTAATCCTTTGTAAATAAAATAGGCACGTCAATAATACATTATCGTGTTGTATATTATTACCTACCTGTACATACTTTTTTTGAAGGCCCTAAATCATTTTTTTCTAATATTCCAGCAATCTACGATCAGAGGAAAACTGGTGTCTGTCAAGCAGGTTTCTCAGCAACTATGTCAAAGGTTTGTACCCAACTATTTTTTATATATTTTCTCCTTAAACTAGCTGATCCGGCTAAGTAAGTAGTTCTGATGCGTTGAACCTATATTGTACTGAACTTTTTAATACACATATATATGACGTGGAATAGATTGTAGCATCAAGAAATCGAAACACGACGCCATCTTGTATCTTAAAGAAGAAGACATTTGCAATAAAAAAAATGATGTCAATAATCTTCTTCAAATTTAAATATTTTTATTCAATACAATCACAAGGGTCACTTTGAATGGAAATAAAAACTACCCTATCTTTTACAAAATTGGTTAAGTTCCGGAGTTAATCCCAGACAAACATCGCGACGCGAGAAGATTAGCGTGCTCAGCATTTAAAGCTATCGAATTATTGTAACTCACACAAAATAGGGTACTCTTAGTAAAGCGTTATTACAAGTATTCATTTTCTTACAAAGCCATCAAGCGCTTATATTGCTGTCAGTTTTTGCAAAATATATAAGGTAATACACACACAGCGACACACACACCCACGCGTTTTAAGGCCACTGTATTTACATTCAAAAGATTGAATAAACAGCATAACGTTAGGTATTATGAAAAATCTCTTAATAGCCGCTTTTATACCATTATTATTGCCAAAAATAACAATTTGCAAGTTTAATAATTCATAATTCCTCTTAAAGTGAAGGCGGTCCGCTATTACGCTAAAAGAAACACCGAAAAATTTAATAACAGAGTCAGTAGTACTCGGTATAATTTCGTCAATTGAATTCGACACAAAAAGAAGGCATTTATCATTTTGTCACGCCAATTATATTTCGATACGAATCATTACAAGAGAAAATCGTACTTTAATCGTTTTAAAAATAATTTTGGTGACACCGAAAGGTACGGGTTGTTAGGGTAATAATATGTTATGGGAATTCATGTGTTTTACACGGTTAAACTTCGGCTTTGTAAGACGCTACGAACGTAAAATTACGCTCTTGAACCCGAATCTAGCCTAATATGAAAAACTTCGATACAACATATTGAGAATCCTTGAGGACAGGCAATGAATCAGCAATGCTTCTGGTGTCTATCTCTCTATTACAGAGTAACCGTTCCATCAGGCGGGCCGTACCCTGGGGTACGGCCCGCTTAATTGTATAAAAAAATATGGATGTGCGAAAACTTTAAGCGGACATAGCATCTGTAAATCTTTATCTGTAGATCTAACTAACGATTTCCATCTCAACTATTTACATCAACTATTTACGATCTCATACGCTGCCGCTTTTTTCGAAACAAATATTTTAAAACTTTGACTGTGATTGCGTTTTGATTGTTATTAATTTGAGCTAATTAAATAAATAAATAATCCCGGACATTTTACACAACATCATCTGGCCCCAAAGTAAGCAGAGCTTGTGTTATGGTAAACACATGACTGATACTTACATACTTTTTTTTGTAAATACATACATATTATACATAGAAACACCCAGACCCGAGACAAATACGTGCAGATCGTACAAACATTTGTCCCGCGGCGGGAATCGAACCCGCAACCTTTTGCGTGTCAGTCGGACCTAAGCCCACTGCGCCACAGAGGTCGTCAATTGAGGATATAAATGTTTTTGACCGGTTGCCTCATCCTATACAAAATATCCGGGATTTTTTGTATCATAATGACAAATAATAAACTTTTAATATCAAAATCAAAATATTCAAAATCTTTATTTTGGAACAGATACCAATGGTACAGAAACTGTTTGAAAGCGTGACATCTGTTGTAGTATAGAACTGTGTTATACATATCTACGTCCTCCAAAACGAAATTATAAACATATAAATATCAAAAATTTTAGGTAGGTTACTTAGGTACCTACATAAATAGATAGTATAGCTTCGTTTTATACATTTCATTTCTGACACTACCAAACTAGGAGCAGTCTCTTCTTAAGTTTAGCCGACTTTCTAAAATCTTCCACCATCGAAAAGTAGAGATTTTATGATTTAAGCGAAAAACTGGTTAAACAAAGGCACTAATATTATATTCTGTGATAAAGGTAACGATAGTAGAGGTAGCTTTCTATAAAAAAAAATACATCGTCAAAAATTGTCGCGAAGGTTCTATCATAGAACCGTGATTTTACGATCGTGGGAAAATAATAATAGCTGCCCCACGCCCGCTAGAGTTATCTTCGCGATCGCATCGAGCGCGTGATCCGAATGCGCCTGCGCACTCCGCTTATGAATTATTAAAAAGTTTTATTGTTCCACGCGCAAAAAAACAAAACCAAATGGCGCACAGTATTCCTATTTCGAAAATAGTAACAGATTTTATTGCTGTTTTATTTGTGACTTTATTTGGGAGACAATGAGGTTTTTATCTGCTCTTGAGTGTTACCATTTTTGTAATTTATCAAGAAACATTCTCTTGTGGTAACATTATTTTGCTCACAAATAAGATTAACACAAATGTGTATTTTACGACACACCCTTATTTTTTGTATCCCATTAATAAGACAGTTGATAAATGAGATAAGAACTGAGCAAAATGCGGGCAAGATGAATCTCATTCCTCGAAAAGGGAACATAACTATTGTGTGAATCGTGGTGATGGTAAATCTGGTACGTGCTTAGAATATAGAATTTTCAATTATCATTACATTTTATGCAGAATATCTAAGCCTTGTATTTTTAAACAAAAAATCTTGTGCTGCTCTACCCAAACGCTTTTAAGCTGTTACACTTTTATTAGATAACTAGCTAGAACTAGGATAATTACTATAAAACTAGTTGTTAGACCGAGACACGCATAAACCTTTGACTATTACTGTACAATTCCTGGAACGCAACCCTTAATACACCCTGAAACCAATTCAAACTAGCCCTCCATCCTATAATACATTTGCTAGCGTGGCGTAAATATGCACCTGCAACCGAACCGACACCGCATGTACTGACTCGTCTTTCCTGCAGGTCCTGTCGGCAAGGTCGAGAGGATATGCTCTGTCATTGTCATTCTAATATCAATGAATATAGATGACAACTATGGCAACTCATTAGCTAGAGGGTGATTATAGTATAGAAACTAAATATAACAGTTTATCATAGAGAAGATACTCTATATAAACAAAATTTATTTATTGATATAACGTAGAAAAATTTCCTTGTTATTCTAATATGACATTAGAATGACAGTGGCAGATCATACTTATACGCCACGCTAGCTTGATAAATGATTAAAGAATAGAGGGTCAGTCTTTAAAATATGTATATTTAAAAAAATCAGTATGTACCTACTAACAAACATAGAAATTGATTGTCAGAGCTCGTATTGCGGGTTAAACTCTCTGATAACTAGTAGCCCGTAGGTATTATTATTGCAGCAATTTTAAGAAGTAGCCAACTGCAATATGATTTAACTTAGATCGAAGTGTCAATCCTTACTGCTGCTCAAATAATTTGTTTCTAGTTTTCTATTAACACGGCTAGGCGCGAACTGCAATTCATTACGAATTCATTGGCACAAGTCCATTCCGAGGCGATTCAACTCTCGATATGGCGACGAATAGGACAGCTATACAACTTTCTATAACTTGACGTGAAATATATTTTAGTTATAAAGATGGCTTGATGTTGGTTTTGCAATTTGTAACACTTTCTTGTAACTACAAAAGTAGCATTATAACATAAAATAAATAGATAACACCAAATAAATAGGACATAACGTACCATTAGGTACCTACACCAAAATACCTACTTACTTATGGTTATAATGTTTTTAGTAAGATTTCTGAATTAACTAAGATTAAGCAAAAAGTTTTCATTCGTTTAAAAAATCTTATTAGATCTTATATTTTTCTGAACTAAATAACCCCACGATATGTAACCTCGAATTCCGAAAGTTCCAAGGAGGCTACAAACATGGTTTCGGTACGCATGCGCAAGTGGCAGCCATTTGCAGACAATGGAGCTGGAGCCCGCGCATTTGTCGCAGAAATTACAATTTCGTATTCGTATTGAAACAACTTGTTTTGATGTTTTGCGATCTTTCTTTTATTCAGTTCCTGATATAATGTTGGTTTGAATTGTTTTAACGTATGAAACCACCAGTAACGGGAACAAATACAAGCAGCAAATACTTAAAACTTTTATAAGGTCGTGGATGTTGAAGTCGTTATCATTTATTATATGGTTGTTTTTGTATATCTCAATTCTGCTATCTAAGTAGGCAGATCTACTGCTTAAAATATCAGCTCACAAGAGACATGCTCCAAGTAAACGCCTGGTAGAGCTACAAGTAGTAGGTAACTTACTTTTTCGAACAAAGATACATTAATTCTGCTATCTGCCAATGCCGCAGCATACTAAAGGCTTTATTTAATTCGTTTCACCTGTCTCCATTGCCACACCGTGTATGCAAATTATATGGGATTTTAAACGCTTCCAGTGCTTATGCGACTTTAATTGAATATTCAATTATTCCACGCCGTTAAAGGCTCACTTTCTTTGGCTTTTATGCCTTCATGCGTTGCCGTTGAACTGAAGAATAGTGCACTAAAGGTATAACGACTTAGGTGTTAGATGAAAAGCTACAGTTATGAATAGCTTTCAATGGCCTGGCTGTGAAATGTAGCAATAACTTTACACAAAGGACCCTTCCGGAATACGGGGTGGTGAGTGCCATTTATTATACACACGACACCATTGCAAAATCATCATTAGGTGTCGGCAAGCGTCAGAACTCCTACAATCTAAACACGTAAAAACTACTACTACTGAAAACAAGGAAATATAATGTATTTATGGTACGGCCCGGGACACCTTTTTGTAAGTGGCTATCGTAGCCTTGGACCATTGCAATTCCAGGGATACGCATCCTTACAAATTTCAAAATGTGCTTTCTAAAGAACAGCATAAGATGATACCCCGTGGAGACCCCACGGAACATCTCAGTGAGATGAAATAAAGTTAGCAAGTTTTACTTTAATTCTAACAAATATATGTAGAGACAGAGGATTTCTAAATCCATGATAGTCTTCAGCAAAAGTCACGTTTTGCTCATCCTACGTCAGAACAAAAGAAGTTCATTGTATTTGTGACATTCTGCCCTCATGTGACGTGGAAATGGACCGTGCGCAGCGCGCATGCGCTGTGCTTGTCGCGCTTTATAAGGCGCATGTCGATGCGCGCGCGCTTATTTATTCATTGCCCAGCATTTGCCTGCCAGGGCCGTAACCAGGAGATAACGTGGCTAAGGATAGTTATAAGGACAGTTATAAGTACCATAGGTAATGATAATTTTAAGATAACCGTCTCCGGCTTGATATATTTAAGCTGTTAGCTTGGTAAACGCCACAGTGAATGGCCGAGATCGTTCTATAGAAGAGTGCTATCTGTATAGTTAAAAGTCTTATTATATATATAAATATATAAATATACATCAAATATGTCTATTTTTGGCTAATCACTTGTGTTCTCTTAAACGTGACATATTGCAACAATATTACTCTAGGAAAACTATAGAGCTTCCTAACCCCTACTAAATCCTGCGAGCCTGGCCGCTCACCGCATGGCGCATGCTGATTCAATGCTAAGTTTGCCAGCATTTATTTTATTTTAGGGCTGCCGCCTTTTACGGTTAAGCGTATCTCAAATGGCTACTTTTTCAAGAATTTGTTTACAAAGTGGGAAAACTTGCCTAAGCGAATCAGGTTTTCTTTCATTCAGTCGAACTGGTCATTTGAATTTCAACGTTTACCGAGAAGAGGCATCAAAGTTGCATCTAGATTCCACATCATTTTGCAGCAACACTTATGTTTCAACACTTGATATTGCTAAAATGATGCTTCGGGTGCAGTGCAGACTTCCTTAACAAGTTAACATTGAGACCAAGTCTCAACACATGTTAGTGCGTTAAAGTCGTTTTTGTGATAAGATGTAACTGGAGTCATTTGGTCTTATCTGTCGTGTTCACACGGCCGGCATGTCGTTGGGTCTCTGATTTTGTTATGATGTTCTTATGTCGAGTCCAAACGAGATTTTTTATATCTAGACGATTAGTTTGAGTGACATAAACAGATAAACATATTATGTTCTACTAAAACTAAATAATAATTACCTATATAGGTGAAAAACAATAGGAAATCGTTACATTGGTTTTAAGAATCACAATATTGTGAAATCTACATAAAAAACGGATCTGAAAACGTTAAGACCTTTATGGGAATCATAATTTACTAATAGTAACTGAACCCTCAAATTCTCACCACATAAACAACACATAATCAGGTCGTAAAAGGACTCAATGTCCCCTGGGTTCTACGTTTTATCAGGGCCGTAATTAGAGAAGACCTTTCTCCTGCATTACTGTAAGTGCCCTCATAAAAATGTGGGATAGCTCGTAACTATTGGTTTATAAATAAACAACTCCGTGACATATCGTTTGAACGGTTTTATTGCTTGTTAAGCATCTGCTAGGCCACATTCGAGTAGTGCTTTACTTCACATTATGATAGATAAGCACAATATATTGATGAAAAAATGCAGTTTAACTAGTAAACTAAAATATTTACTCATATTCTACAACTTCATCATCATGTGAACATCGAGGCAATCCAGCTCTTCGACGTCACGGACATTGTAAGAAGACTCAAACGGAAATATTCATTTGAGTTAGTGTACTTTAACAACAGTGAAGTTCTAAGTTACTACATAAAAACACAAGAAAAAGTGTCTTCCCCTTAACTAGAGACAGTAAGAAAAGTGCTATTGGACACATTCTTGGGTATAATTTATTTTATAAAACTATGTCAAAACAAAATTACTCATTAGCTTATTTGGCTGGATTGTAAATTATTTAGCGTTTGATCAATATTTTGCACTAAAATAACAGAAAAAATATATATCCATATATATAAAAGAAAGTCGTGTTAGTTACACCGCTTATAACTCAAGAACCGCTGGACCGATTCGAATGAAACTTAAAATGAATATAGTTAGTAACTGGGATTATGATATAGGCTATTTTTTATCCCGGAAAAACAACGGGAACGGGCAGCTAGCGCCATCTTTCAATATTTATCTGTAACTTTGTTAATCTCTGTAATTATTACAATAATTTGAATAGCTACCTATTTTTTAATAGTGATATTTGTACTTTAACATTTTTGAAAAGTTGTAACCGCCCAACGAAGTGGGCACGGGTCAGCTAGTATTTTATATATACGTTATGAATAACTCTAGTATTACGAGTTCACTCAAGTGTTTCCAAATTCGTTACAATAACAATATTTGATTGTATATCACTCTGTATAGAATAATGTTTTTATTCTAAACATCACTTGTATAAGTGTGTTTTTGTGTCCATAACATTCAATTAAATGGTTTTAATTTTCAGGATGGTGAAAGACTATTCATGGGAGCACCAGGCAGCTTCTACTGGCAAGGTAATTTATATTATCTATTTATATAATAGTACAATAATACATCTATTCTGTAATGAAGAAAACATCCCATAAATCAAACTGTGTTCCCATCTGGTGGTTGGTGTGTTGTGGTGAAATGGATATCACGGAGTCGTGTGCACTCATCACATGATTTATCCTCTTCATTTGTCCTACCTATTTAATCTAAAAGTTGTTAACCCTGATACCAGGTAAAGACAAATACCCATGCGTAAACGAAAGCAATACATATGATGTATTAGACAGATTACATTATACGAGTAGTTATAGTATAGTATAGTTTACTCCATACTATATCAATTCGCGCTAACGTTACAGAAACATTGTCACTTGACAATAGTTAGTCACCTACTTAAAAAGGAATCCCACGAATGCAGGTAATTAAGAGTTGATATGGATTTATGTAGGGATCAATACGAGATCTCCCTTCGACGAGACCACTGCAATGAACTAAATGTCGATTGTCTTAAAGAATTGGGCATTGAAGTAAGTATGATACTGACAATTTACTCCCGATCCACAGGGCGAACGTTATCCATAGACTCATCTGAAAAATTCTTCTACTTTATGCCGAGAATACCGGATGAAGGTAAAACGAATCGCCCATTGACCATCCTAACTCTTAACCGCAATAACATAGTGACAGGCTTACAGCGCCTAATCCCTGATAAACCATTAAAACGCAGTACCTAATTTAAATACTATCTTTAATCATGATCAAGTATAACTAGATTTATACCAAAATCAACTAAAATTAAAGCTTTGAATAAAATCTGATTTCTAACCATTTTGCTTTTAAATACTAAGAACTAATTGGTCTTCTATCTACCGAAAACATCTTGATAAAGATTCTACAAGTTGTAATAGACGAGTGGCATAAAAATATGCAATTAGCAATTTGTAATAATATTTGATCATGGGGAAATATACATTTGAATTGTCACTGCGATTTCAGCCATTGATTTCATCGATGACGCCTGTCGATGATAATCAATGGAGGAATATCTCATTAGCATTCCTGCTAGTCATGGTCTACGATATGCTGGCATCATCCTACGGATGTCCGCAAAAATCTGCGTATATTCCGACGCCACATTTTGTTCAATACACCATTAGAAACCCCATAGAACAGTAGCAGTAGATGTATTTTGGATTCTAGAACTTCCGTGCACGAAAATACTTCTTTTAATTCATGTCATAGATCATACCCATATTTGTGTTAACGTTTATGTGGATGATCGTGTACTCGCTCATGGAATGGATCACTTCCCACATTTTGTACATGGTTTTTTCTTCATCGGTGTCGACCCCTGAATCCTGCGACCTCTATTCTTTGTACATAGGAATGTTGTATACTCCGTCTCATTACTTATTCGGACTGGTTGGTCAGGTTTTTACATAATGCTTTACAGTAACACTAAAGAGTGTTACGCTTCAGAACTAATTAAACATTGAATTTTAAGATAATCATTTGGCTTATCGATTAATTGGTCGAGGATCTTTTATTTATTTACATAATAAAAATATCTTCTACTCAGGAGAAGTAATATTACCAAAATGTTATTTTTATCATGCTATTAAAAATGAACATGACTTAGGTTTATTGGTGTTGAGATGATTTCTAATAACTACTGATGCACACACGACATCAGCATCATAATTATACCTAATTTGCTCTTTATTTTTATGCTTTTCATTTAAATGTTCGTCATCACTTTACAAAAATGTTCTCATTTAGACGTTTTTGGACCTGATTTTTAACCTCATTTAATTCCATCACAATCGTTTTATTTCGATCGTGATGATTAAACTATACTAACTAATTCATACAATAAAACATATGTTTGTCTTAATGAGAACATCACTATAACTTTAATCATCCACCGAACTCAAATCCATTAATCTCTTGTAGGTCAGCTGATATCTCAAACCCTGAACGGCAAACCAGCGCTCTTATCCACGCCAGAAGCTAGTGCTAGATACGATGACTCTTACATGGGCTACTCCGTCACAGTCGGTGACTTCGCTGGCGAAGGCATTCAGAGTGTCGCTGTCGGTGTGCCAAGAGGTTCTGATCTAAAAGGATTGGTAAGTTCTTTCAACTACTGCTATAGTAAGGCTATAGTTGCGGGTTCTGTCGGCAAGGTCGAGAGGTAAGTGTAGGTATGGAAAGGCCTGCGCTATCAAACAGAATCCCAGGCAGAGTGGCGTCATTGGAGAGGAAACTTTACCCACCTTAGCTTGCTGGAGTGGATCCATGAATGAACGTTTTCTATTACAAATAACTGCTAGGTAACTTAACTGACGCCACCTAAATCATCTTCAACAGATGAACTAAGGCCAATGAGGATGATGAGTTGGGCATCGTGTAGTATTTTATGTTTAAATTCCGATGGCGTTATTTTTAGGTAATCCTTTACACATGGGAGCTCCAAATCATCAAGAACATTAGTGGCTCCCAGATCGGTGCCTACTTCGGTTACAGTCTCGCCTCCGGAGACATTGATGGTGATGGTGCAGAAGACGTTATTGTTGGCGCACCAATGTTCACTAAGCCGAAGAGCGATGGATATGAACATGGAAGAATCTATGTTATCTACCAAGGGAAAGACCGAGTGAGTTGTATCATGTTTTATCTTCAAATTTTAAATGGTTTAGTGGTAGGTATGTATTTTTATCAAAGTATCTTTGTAACCTACGATGCTCGTAGGTTAAAAAGAGGTCATAAAGCTAAACTAATAAAATATTAAAAAACATTAAACAGATGCACAAATATTTACTATTCCTATTCCAATCTATGGTCATTAGGCATATATTGGTAGTATGGATTTTTGCAAAGTCACTCAATTATCTAAAAAAATATTATTTAAATTTCAGAATTTCATGAAAACGCATGCACGTACTGGCGAAATATCTCAAGGAAGATTTGGATTGGCCATCACTTCCCTTGGAGACATCAACTATGATGGCTTTGGAGGTAAGACTACTCCTACTCCTCACATGAAGTATTATAAGCATTTAATTATTTTTCTGTAATACGTGTTCATTCCGTTTTCAGATATAGCAGTAGGAGCTCCTTACGGCGGAGAATATGGCCGCGGTGTGGTCTACATATACCACGGCAGCGAGCTGGGCATCCCAGAGAAATATTCTCAAGCTATTACAGCTGAACAGATATCCCCTACCTTGACAACATTTGGCTTTGCTTTATCGGGGGGTGTGGATTTAGACGACAACAACTACACGGATCTGGTGGTCGGCTCTTACAAGTCTGATAGCGTTGTGTTCTTGAAGTAAGTTGAACATCGCTATCTCTTCATGATTGAATTTCAATGATCAGTTTAATTTAATATGTGATTTTATATATCTTAATAACTTAATAAAATGCAAATACAAATCTTTGGCCTAACTTAGAAATGTCTCTCAACTTCTGTTAAGGATTTGACATAATAATTTAATGTGTAATTTATCATCGTCATTTCCAGATCCCGGCCCGTTGTGAAGGTAACAGCGGACATTAAGTTCATGGGCGAGAGCAAGCTGATATCGCTGGACGACCGCAGTTGCACCCTCTCCAATGGGTCGAAGGTCACCTGCGCCCATCTCAAGTTCTGCCTCTCCTTTGACGGAATCAATGTGGACCAGCAGATAAGTGAGTATTCTATCTTGCATAGTTTGATATATTTGGTTTCTTACAGTTTATACATTCTACTGCATTTTTCTATCTCCCATATAAAGCACTTAATATAGACAATTACTGATCTCATGCACTACGACATGAAAAATTCTGGTTGGAATATCTATGAGACATCGGTCATTACACGCATTGTGTATATATTGATGCATATATTTGTAAATTCGCTATGCTCGTGAGATATTTTCATAATGTATTATTTGTTTCCAAGCGGAGGGATATATCTGCTTCTTTGGTGAGTGGGTGAGGTAGCAACTAAATGAAACATTTCACCAAAACTTGTACATAAAACATGATGTATCCAGTCAGTAGCGGTTCGATGTTAGACAACACTCGTTTTATGTGTTAGCTGTATGTGTCTAGCAGCACCATTTTCTTGTTTTGTGTCAAGATGTCCTTTCATATCACACAATAAATGCCCATATTACTTACGCAACGGATCAAATCGGTATACACTTAGGCATATATTAGTATCATCATTCAATTTTAGTGAGAATCGGTGTTTGACAAGATAATTGTACTTTCAGCGTTTTGTTGACTTGGAAATATTTTGTAAAAGAGCTTCTCAATAAACAGATTTCGAGGTGACCCTGGAGTTTGACTCTCGCCAGAAGACCAGCAAGCGACTGTTCCTGGTCGAAAGCCGCAACACCACTTACACCACACACATCATGCTTACCAGGAGACAGGAAGAGTGCCATGACGTCACAGTTTACTTAGATGTAAGACGATAAGTCGTTTTGTGTATTAAAAAATCTAGCTCATAGCCTAATGGTCAGCAATCTGATGCTATGTTGTCTGCTTTACAATTTTAGCAGCATTAAATTCCTATTCAGCTCCAGTGACGTTGAAAGCAATGCTCCCACTCCTAATCAACGATTCAAGTTACTTAATTTAGTATTCAAAGGTAATTGCATTTCCAGGAGGAAATTCGTGACAAGCTCACTCCAATCGAAGTGAAGATGACGTACAACCTGACCACCCAGCCCTCCGGAGACGTGGTGCCTCCAGTCCTCGACCAGACCACCAGCATCAACCACGCAGACTCTCTGAACATTCAGAAGAACTGCGGCCCGGATAACATCTGTATACCTGATCTTAGGATGGCGGCTACCACGTATGTTTACATGAAATTGTTTTCTTTTGCAAGTGTAACATAAGATAGGTACTACAGTCTTTGTTGTTATGCAGTGAATCTCTTTAAGAAAGAGATTCTCTCGTGAAGACTCTTTAAGACTCCAAAGTCGATGGGTCTGAGTGACTGGTACTTATATCATCTTACTCCTAAGCGTGGCATGTTTTAGTATACATATAGGAAAATTAATCTGGGAATAGCATAACGTACCTAAACATAACCATACTCCGCAGACCAATCGTTAACTACTTGCTCGGTTCCGGCGAGAACGTCCATATTGATGTAAAGGTCATCAACTCTGCTGAAGACGCGTTCGAAGCAGCTTACTACCTGCGCATACCAGCAGGGGTGGCCTACGCTAAGATGGAGAGGTTGGACAAGGACCCTGAAACGCCTATCTACTGCTCCATTTCTAACAGGGATGTATCAGGAAACAGCACACTGAAATGCGACCTTGGAAACCCTATGGCCAGTGGGCAAAAGGTGAGGAATGGTTTTATCTTTAATTTGGCAACAAAAACATAAACATATACACAAATCATGTTGGCATGGGAAAAAATCTTACATCTTATGATTATGATGTGACCTGCCTTCGATGAGTATCACCTACAAAGTGCACTAAATCGTTTCTGCAAGCTGGTTTTCTCATCAAAGGACCCTGACTAAATGAATAATTAATTATATAGAACCGGGTGAAGTATTACCACTTGCAATATTCCCATAATTTCACGGTTTGTAAAACGCAGCACTATTTTTTTCTGGTCACCGTATATTATCACAATATTTCCATTTCCAGATAAACTTCCGTGTGATCTTGGAAGTGGACGCTCGGGTGACAACCCTCAGTTTTTATATGGAGGCCAATTCCACCAACCCGGAACAAGACACCGGGTACGACAACACCATGACTATGGTGATCGGTGTCGTCGTCAAAGCGCATTTGTCAATTATTGGGTAAGTTTAACCTCATAAATTTCAATTTACAAGCATCACTGTATCATCAACACAACGTTGTTTGACAAGTTGGTTAAATCTATTTAACCAACTATAGAGGCGCGGTAAATCGAAGCGCTTAAATAATTATGGCACTTCCACACACCTGCGACGATATTGGTGGCTTGAAGTGTCAAAAGACAAATCCTGTCCTATAATCTAATGATGCGTTAGAAAAGAGTCAGGATGCGAAAGTGGTCATTAAAAGAAGCTGATGCTTTATTAATGGTGATAAGTGTGAAAAAAACAGGGTTTTTTGTATGACACGCCCTCTTACTATCATATTTCCACAGCACCTCAGATCCTCCCGAACTGCATTACAACGCGTCTCTCTACGAGGCGCAAGATATTAAAGACGATACCAAGCTCGGGCCGCAAGTCATACACAAGTACAACATTAAGAACGAAGGACCCTTCACAGTGGACGAAGCCGAGATATACTTCATGTGGCCCTATCAGACCCTGGAAGGTTAGAAAGCAGGCAAAGCTAGCTAAGCTAATTAGACTAAACGAGATTCTGGCTTTTGATATAGCATACTCAAGTCGTTCATAGACGATCAACTAAGTTAAGCGGGCGTTCAGAAAAAATCCTTCAGATGGGTGATCTTTTATGACATTCACATCTAAACACTTTCAGTATATGGGAGTCATGCTAAGTGTAAAGTTATTATTTATATGCTATATTAATCTATGAGCTCCGCCAACTATAGTGTAATGTTGGCTAGTAATGAAGTTATGAAGAAACAGAAAAAAAAGCTGGATACAGTCCAAGCTACGAATCAAGTCATGTTTGCTCTCAGATCTGCTAGTCGCTAGTAAAATGCGTCTTGGTTTAATAAAATTTTTAATTAGGCTTAGTTTGTATAGGCTGCTGAATATTGTGAAACTTGACTTTTGTTAAGACACTAATATATACTCTGTATATTCCAGGCGAAAATCTGATGTATATGCTGGTCCAGCCGCAATGGCTTGGCGACGTGAAGTGTGACGTCGCACGTCACGTGAACCCCGACAACCTGTTCGTGCAGAACCCGTACGCCTTCCTACTGGGGAAGGAGAAGGAGGCCTTGATGAGCAGCGACCTCTACACTGCCTCTCAGATGTCCGGGGGCGGCGGGTACTATGGACAGAGTGAGTACCACTGCATCATTGTCTGCATCTATCATTAGCTGGTAGACCTTTGGTATATTTTATAACCTAGAACGCCATTTAACAAAAGGTTTTCTATTTAGCTTTCTGGGAAGAACAATACACGAATAGCAACGGTGAAGTGACATCTCAAAGTGGAGGCAACCGTTTCTCCGGAAACGAATATGGTGACCGTGGATCTGCCAGTGGCCAGTTCGGTTCCAACCAGGCTTCTAGAAGTCAATATGGACAGAGCTCTGGTCACAGCAGTCAGACTTCTGGTGGAATCAGTAGTCAGGGTTCTGGAGAATATGGACAGAACGGAGGCTATGAAACCCAGTCATACAACAGAAGCTGGACCAGTACAGGCCAAGGTCTAACTGCTGAAGAACAGGAGCAAGCTAGGAGAAACCATCAAAATATTGCTGGTGCCCAAGGCCAGGGAATAAACAGGCAAGGAGGCTATGATCAAGGAGGTAGCCAAGGAGGTTATACCCGAGATGGCGAAATAGTGAGGGTAAAGAACAGGACGATCGTGTATGATGCAAACCACAACATTGTGTCTCAGACGGAGACGAGCACAGAGTACGGGTCTTTGAGACATGAGGGGGAAGAAGGCAGGTCTTTCAATAGGTTGGTGCTTGCTTATACTTCTATAGATATAGCTTTAAACTGTACATTCACTTAAAGTTTACTTAATGATGAATCATTTTCAGATTTGCCAACAACCAAGGAAACGGCCAAGGTAGCCAAGCTTTTGCTGGTTCAGGCTTCGTCCGAGGATCCCAAAGCTCTCAGGGTTCACAAACTGGATCTCAGAGTGGGTATAATGCCAATAGACAATCTCAGGGTGGCTCCCAAGGCCAAGGTTTTGTCCACGTAAACTTGGCTACAACAGAGACAGTTAATTCTGATGTCATGAACGCTGGATCTTCGACCTACCGTGGAGCTGGAACCGTGACCGTTGTCGGGGATGAGGAGGAGGATAAACTTGAGGGCTTTGGAGCGTATGCTGCCAGTAACCCTAACAATGAATTTAGATTTGGAATCGCTGATGTGACAGGGAGTGGCTCAAGTTCAGGTCAATCGGGAGTCAGACAGACTGGAGGTGCAAGTTACCAATCTGGAGGTGGAAGTGTTCAATCTGGTGGGAGCAGTCATCAATCGGGCGGAGGCAGTATTCAGTCAGGTGGTGTTACCTATCAGTCTGGAGATTCAAACTATCAAGCTGGAAGTTCAGGCTATCAAAAATCTTACAGAAGCTCTTCTGGAAGCAATGGAGGATACTCGTATTCCTCGCAATCAGGTAACTACTTGGCTTGACAACCTCTGTGCCGCAGTGGGAGAAGGCCAGCCAGAGACGCGGAGTAGGTTGGAATCGAAGCCGCAACCTACCGTAGGACAAAAATTGTATGATCTAAAAATACTTGTTTCAGGGTATTTTTATATAATATGAATGTATTTACAAAAATAAAAAATAAGTAGTATATCAGTTATGTGGTTCCTATAACTGTGGTATAAACAGACCAATAAGCATTATTTATACATATATTTATAAATTTATCCTTGTCATGAACTCAGTCAGTGTCTCTTTAACGGTTAAGAGTTGAGGAGTTCAGTCAGACCATCTTAGACAAGTCGAAATTGTTGCTAATTTGAGTGAATTTTAGCAGCCGTGTCCTCCAAATTCAAGAATCAACAATGTTTTTTTTTCAAACCCTAAAAATAAATTACTTGACCATTTGAAAATTTATTAAATTATTATGATTGCAGGTGGATCGTTTAGCACTCAGACTGGTGGAGTATCTTCAAGTGAAAGTCGAGAGAACACGAGGCGGCGAAGACAGACGGACAACCAGGTAACTGTCACTTTATCAAAGGAAACAGTAGGAGAGAAACAAAACAATCGTAACATCATGGCCCCTGTTTTCGGAAGCTATTATAAGTACAATTTGACCTTAGATTTCCTCGACCTGGTAAAATTCATTTGAAAATCGACGCTATTGTCATAAGAACTAAATAACACTAGGTTTTAAATAAATTGGCCATGTACGTGTCGGACCACGCACAGTAAACGTTTCCGATCTCAGTAGGGATAAGAATGACCAGAGGTCAGGTCAGGTCCCTAACCAATTCAACATCATGAAGTTAGTAATACAAAAAAAAATGTTTGGAGCAATTTTTGTAAGGTTTACAAATTTGGCGGTTACTACTAAAAATTTAGTAAAGCCTTACAAGTCGTAATAATTTTAATTTAATCATATATCCAACTATTTTGAAAAAAAATTTGGTTATCCCAAATAGCGGTAGGGTAGAGGGACGGGAAACTGACCTCTATCAAAAATGGCTACTTCAAGGCTAAATATTTAAGTTGAAGATAATCAACAACCCCTAATTTTACATGTAAGGTTCCCCCTTGTGTATGTATGAAATGTATGCTTAGAGAACATTTTGTCAAAGTTTTTATTTCATAACTTTATAGGAAACTACTAATATGTAATAGGTACCGTGCAAAGTTTTAATACCACAAGCCGAACACTGAGAGCTCTAGAGATAGGCAGAGACAGGCGTGCCATTAAAACTCGATTTGTCATGGCCTAGAAAATGTACTGGATTCTACAAATGTACCTTTTCCCAGGTGGATCAACAGTTAAAAGAGATCCTGGAGAAGTGCCAGGAGAAGTACAAGTGCGAAGTGCTGCGCTGCGTGACGGGCCGCCTGGCGAAGGGACAGGAGGTGTGGTTCGCGCTGCGCTCGCGGTTCAACGCCACGGTTCTCAGCCAGGTTAGCTGCTGCTTTACTTTTCATTTTTAAACTTTCGCGATTAGAGTTCATTAGTAGTTAATATTCATCATTAATAGGCAGTACTTCAATATGTACCCAAACCACAGCTGGACAACTATATGGCCGTCGGCAATTGTCTTAAAAAGATGTTAAATTTTATGTTATACTTCCTGCATCTATCAACATTCCAATAACTGCAGAAGAATCTTGACATTTTCTATATATAGCTTTTAAAACTACGAGTATTATGGTTTTGAACGTAATTTTAACTCAAAACGGGATATTTATCGTGATATGTGCATTTTTCTGCACATATCACGGTTTTATATTCCCGATATTTGGGCACATTTGCATGCGCCATGATCACGAGATAAACTGTTTAAATCCGGAAATATTAAAATTACGGGAAGCAGAAAAACTCACATGGTACCTAAATATCCCAGTATGCGTGTTGTTTTCCCTATTATAAACTCATTACGCGTAAAAGAGATTTTAAATCTTCATTGAGTTTTATCGCGTAAAAAATGTATAAGGGGTATTAAGGGGTATTACCTTTTAATGTATTTCCGACGTTTCGGTTATGTTGCAATAACCGTGGTTGCGGGCTGTCTAGGGCGTTCCCGCCGAGTAGCATGGGCAGGTTTGCAAAACTACCCTCACTTGATCAAAAATTTGAAGGTAATACGCAATAAAGAACCATTTAGGTAGTAGGCTACAACAATATAATACAAGTATTTATTGACCATTATATTGCCACCACTAGCAGCCGCTCACAACTCACGTGGTGTTTACATAAAAAAGCTTATATACTTCCCGAAGATGTAACCTATCTCCTTACCAAACCCCATAAAGATTCGTTCAGCCTTTCCTTTTTCACGGCTCGGGAAAAAGTGTCAAGCAAATGTCAAATCTAACTTGGGTTTGCTTGTAGATTTTACGAAGGCAAATACGTTTATCTGATTTGATGTTTATTAAGCGACTGAAGTTTAAAAGCTTATATAATTTCTTAAATAATTAACTCATTGTTCATATATCTGATTGGCCTCACCGTTCAGTTGGTAATACTGCCTTCTGCTAGGTTAGTTATAATGTATGGTACGAATATATTTGGTTCTCATAGAACAGGCCTTCCTCAATTTGCGGCTAGATTTTCCTATGTGAAATAATATTAATAAATATTGGTGGACAATTCACACAACACCATCTATCCCCCAACTAAGCATAGATTGTATTATGGTGATCAGATGTCTGATATAATACTTACAGGCACGATACAGGCTCTATCTAGTGTCGGGATCGTCAGATATTAAAGTTTATTGAAACCTCATGTGTATAAACTTATATATAAAAGCTGACCCGGCAAACGTTGTTTTGTCTTATTGAACATAAAACCAAATGTTTTGGGGTGAGCCACCCTTAACACTTAGGGGTATAAAAATTAGTTAAAAACCTATTCTCAGACCTACTGAATATACATATAAAATTTCATCAAAATCTGTCAAGCCGTTTCGGAGGAGTATAAACACGAAAACTGTGACACAAGATTTTTATATATATAGGGATATATTTTAAAATACATTCTTATGATACTTTATAACACCCAGACACAAGCTATGCTTAGTTTGGGACTGGTGTCGTGTGCGTGGTCCACCAATATTTATTTATATATTAATTATTTGATACTCAGATCTCCAAAGACCAAGCAGTGATTCTCTCGACCCTGGCTGCCACCCGCGTGTCTCGTCTCCCCATGATAGAGCGGCCGAGCGACCCTTCGTGGCACACCGCAGAGGCACATACAGTGGTCACCCAACAACTTGGGGCCTTGGAGAACGGGAGCATTCCTTTATGGGTCTGGATATTGGCTGCCGTTATCGGAGCTTTGTTGCTTCTGCTGCTAATCTTCGCTTTGTATAAAGTAAGTTGGTTGGTTGAGGTACTAGTTTGTTCTCGAGTGGCACTAAATTGTTCAAGTAAGTTCGTGTGTTTCAACGCAATGGTTGGTTGGGTCGCCAATTGTTATTCAATGAGACTAAATGTTTCTCAAGTGAGGCTGAGTATTCAAAAGTGGGGTTGATAGAGAAACAATGTGGTGCATCATAAGACATGCCCCAAATTAGTTTTGTGCCGTCGAACGTCTTCTTGATGAAAAGGACGACCGAGGTCGTTCTGATAACTGAAGTATAAAATTTGAAACTTTATTTACAGTGTGGATTCTTCAAGCGCAACCGTCCGTCCGACCACACCGAGCGACAGCCGCTGAATGGCCGCGACGAACATCTTTGATATCCGACCACCGAGATCGGGGTCACCAGTGACACCGGGGGCACGTCTGACCCCGGGGGCACGTCCGACCCCGGGGGCACGAGTGACCCCTCGCACTCATCCAGCGACTCCTCGACTGACGCAGCCAGTGACATCACTAGCAGAGACTCTACTAGCTTCGATCGATACTGACGTAAACATAACGTTCTTGTTTACAAGTTTTAGTTTTTCCATCGTGATTTTGTGAAAATAAAAATACTAACATGGCAAAATCTTACGATGAGTGGGTAACTATGATCCAAAACCCGTGTTGTGACTCTTTGTAGCAATAAACGATGATGAAACGAAACAGTGTACGTAGTTATAGGAAAAGCTGCGTCAGCGAGTGAAAACTTGCACGCAAATGTAATATACAAAAAAAACATTGTAAGTTGTGATCACTATAGACATTTGCGTTGTCAGAAGTAGCTAGTAAATATAGTTTTGCAAATGTAAATATCTTTTTGCATCTTATTACATTCAAATACAGTAGAAAAAAATCAATGTATTTTACAGATAAAATTGTTGTATCAATAGTTTTTAACTCATGACTTAACGAAGATAGAAATCACCTTAAATATTTTTAAAATTAAAAATATTCCAAGGTGTAAACATTTATTAATTGTAAAAATCTTAGTAATAACATTGTAACATAACGACTAGTCACGTTACATTAATTACATTAAATCGCGGTGCCCATATTAAGATTATTATGATACTTAATAGGAAGGAGTATAAAAACCCTGCGTTAAGGTATTAAAATCTAACTTGTAACATAGTCAATCAGTTTGTGCAAAGGTACAAAAGTACACACTTATTCCATAGGTTCTTAACTGGGATAATGGATTCCACTTTGTACCTATAGATTTTTCAATTAGTTGGTACAATCTGGTTCCGTAGGTTTCATTGAGATAATGGATCCCACTTTATAACAATGAGGGTCCAGTAGATAACATAATGTTTAAATAACGCTTTGCTGAACGCAAAGGAAAGGATAAATCTCGAAGTGTGATACTGTAAAAAGTGTGTCTTAATGTATGTGAGTTATTGAGAAATGTGATCTAAGTTAATTATTAATAAGGTGTGTTTGCTAAAACAATGTTATGCGTATTTTGGGGCCGACAATCACGTACTAATAAGCTTTATTTATAAAAAAGGCACTGTTATAGTATTTTATTATTATTAGAAAGTTAAGAATCTATTCAGATCAATAATGTTTTAATAGAAGACTGGCCTCAGAGCTGATCTTCAAGCAATAAAATTTGTCCATAGTCTGATTGATTTGCAACTTGTTGCAGCTTGTTAAAAACTAAGTAACTAGTAGAAGAATTTAGCAAGTAAGAGAACTAAATATCAAAATAGGTGCCTTATCAGTTTTAACTGAAAATATTTATAATCAATGTGTGCTTCGATAGAAATTTTAATATAATAATGTGCCTTCTGAACTGCCAGTTACTAAATAAATTGTAAATATTATAGGCTTTAAATTATTTAATTTGGATATTTTTTCACAGAGTTGTATGAATTTGTATTTTGGTTAAATTTTTAAGGCAATATTTTAATAAAATAAAGTAGCTACCTAGCTAGTTGTTTGAAAAATCTCGCGTACTTAATATTTTTTAGGCTGAAATTAGAAAAAAATAAATATATATAACGATGTAGAAAAATATTAAAATCCTTTTCTGTGAAAAAATGTCACGTCCTAACATCATAAAAGTACATTTGTAATTATATTCTAATTATTTATTTACAACTACGAATAGCGCTTCTACTTATAGATAATTTTACTAAAATAATTTAGATGCCATAAACTTTTTGTAATGGTTCACTTTGGTTGTTTTCTCTCGGTAATAATTTTGCATTTACCAAAAAAACTTAATAAATTTTTGTTTTTAATTTGGTTTTGTTTATTTTTTTAAGCCTTAG
Source organism: Lampropteryx suffumata (assembly GCA_948098915.1). NCBI lineage: Eukaryota > Metazoa > Arthropoda > Insecta > Lepidoptera > Geometridae > Lampropteryx > Lampropteryx suffumata. The sequence continues at coordinate 1,912,814 of OX402546.1, read as the reverse complement.
GTACAAACTGGATTCCTTTGTGTACAAAACACTAAAACTGTTAAGAAAAGACAAATACCCGACCGACTCGACCTGACTCGACCCCACTTATTATCTATCAACGAACTGTTCTTAGTTATTTCTCATTGCGTAACTACTGCAAGACGGCTGCTTAGCATTCGAATCTTGTGCACTATCGATCTCAGGAGTTCAATTACGAGCCATTCCAACTGTATTGCACTGGCCAAACACTTGTACATACAATAGACAACCTTACTCTGTACACTTGTACAATACCAGCTTGTACTATTGCTATACCACCTTGTTCGTCTTAAATTGGCTAAGAAGATAAATTTGCTATCGCTTGCTCACCGATTAAATTAACAATCTTAGATGTACCGTTTGCAAATACATTTTTAACACTTTCAAAGTACCGTAACTCATTGCCTTCTTGTAACGCAAACATGCATTATTCGGCAAATACATAGTACTGTGTTACAGAAAACATTAAATTAAGTTGTATGTGTAGAGTCGGCGACGCGCGTGGGATACCTTTGGTTTTGTAAATAGGTTTGAGTTTACCTCCAGGTGGGCAGAATAGGTAGGTACTTGTTTGCTGGTTAATTTATACAAAATAAAAAAATGGTGTGTCACCACACACCGTGAAGGCTTCCGAAGTCAGTAAAGACAAGAATTACCAATTACCAAACCATCCTGGGTATCAATATCTGGGTATCTAGGTATATCAAGTATCAAGTAATATTCGAGTTTTATGTATCATTTTCAATAGTAAACCATTCATTTTATCTAGATTCAGACGACATTTCAGATGGAAGATGATGATGATGATGATTTCAGATAATTATCATTCAAGTAACCACTTAATATTTATGAAAGGAAATTTTCAACGATATGCCACGTGAAGTAGTCAAATAAAAAAACGACATCAGTTTACATGTACAGGGGGACCCTTAAAAACACGTTTTCAAAGTTTTCATTTAACAACTATATTGAACCATTAATACGTATTACGGTGCAAAATCTATCACGAAAAGACAAATGGTCTGCGAGCAAAAGCTATGATTAAGGGTGGACAAACAGGCATACAGACGGACATGGCGAAATTATAAGAGTTCCTAGTGAACATCAGAACTGTGTAACCAGCATGGACTATTCCGAGTAATAGGAGATATTTAAAGTAAAAAAGTACAGGCTAGAATTATAGTAATACGTACTGTTTTTCGTACAACACTGCAAGGGACTAGACTTCTAAAGTTTAATTTATTTAATTTTGAAAATACAATAAAATAATCACTATCTAGTGGACCTTGTTATTTTGTAATGCATTGTTTTACTGACGGTACAAAGTCTATTTGTGAATCTCAGGGTCCGCCGCTCGACGTTGTCTGCCTGATCGAACGCTAGCGGAAATGAAATACAGATACTCCGAGACGTTTGGTAAATACTGTTTGCTTAGAATTGGATGGTTTATCTGAGTCATTATTCTATGTCGCTCGAGAGAAGATTACGTCAGTAGGTAAACTCCACAATGGCACGGCTAACTGGACCATATTTCTGCCACAAAAAACGCCCTGACCGTCAAGTACTTACCAATGTAAATGCATGTCGTATATTGATATAAATAAACAAAGTGAATTGAAAAAAATAGTTTGATCATTTTGATAAACACGGGTTTTACTTGTGTATTATTACGATGGAGGCACCGACACAGTTTAGATTTATCTTCTAGATAATCTTCATCAGGGTGAGTGAACGAGCGGACTGCGGATAAAACCACAGTCCGCTCGTAGCCGTTTGAGTGCTAAAGTTATTGACTGCTAAGTTCGTTTTGAAGTAATAAACGCTTATAACATAATTGTCATTAATTTTAAGGCCACATAGCAGAACCTTTACAACTCACTTTTCAGGCTTGACCCTAAATAACATGGGGCAGTACCTAGTACTAACAAAATTATCTGCAAACATAAAGGCGAGCCACATCGTTGCTTTGCGCCCGCCCTCGCTCTCACTGCGGCATCCCTCGCTAACAGGGTTAATTAATCCTTCGTGGGGTCGTTACTCTCTAACAATGTGTTTGGATTTGATAAGGGTACCTACTGTACTGAGAGTTTTTTAGAGTCCTGAAGTAAATTAAATTAAGTGTTAGTGGACATTCCCACACCACCATCCCCCAAACTAAGCACAGCTTATACTATAGGGAAGCCAGTTTACTGATAATTCTTTCAGTATTTTATGTAAATACTGAAAGAATTCTATGCACCCAGGCAAGAATAAACATATATGTACTTCACAAACATTGGTCCTTGATAGGGATCGAACCATCAACCTACAGCGCTGAAAACTATCAACTGAGATGTAAGGCCAGTCATTGAATACCTTCTATTCTTATCATGAAAATTAAGCTTTTAGCATCGTAAAATCTAAAGAAGCTGTACAACTTAAAGCTTTACGTACGAATTCCTCCACAATCTTTTTACACTTAAGAGTAGATCAAAGCAAATACAGACATTGCAAAATATTTTCAGTGAGCATCGCGAGAACAGCGCACAAACAATGAAGTAAAAGTAGGTACTACTGTATTGTCACGCACGGCCCCTATGACTAGGGATTATTGTCGTGACAATAAAGAAAATTCGCCAAACTCATCGAAAACTTGGCACTTATATAAATCTCGGCGACGCAGGTACCGGGCACCGACAGCAAAACAATGGCTCGGCTGACTTCATAAAGTTGTCACACCAGGCGCCATGGAGGACACGAAGATGCTATAAATCATATCGGGATTGGAATACCGCAGGACGCTTGACGATATACTTCGTATGATATACAAACAAGTTGATGGAGACAAAGGAAAATTGTTGAAAATATTATTCGATAGAAATGCGGTCGTGACTTGTTCTATCGGCAAATCTAATCCCCCTGTATATTAATGGTGTTTTATGCTAATTTATAATATGTTGCCATCTTCATTAATTGTTCTTAGGACTAGAACAAATCATATTTTCGAACGTTTTAAAAAGGCAAATAATTATTAGATATAACGATTATTGTCAACTTTCAGCGGAGTTCGGCTGTGATTTTATTAAATAAAAATGTAATAATAACTATAAAAATGTAAATTATATGAATACATAATTCAACAGATTATTATTAATATCTATAATTAAATATGATGAATTAGTTTGTTTATCTAGTTTACACGTTATATCTGATTATTATCACGAACTTACGGATACGCTATCCTCGTCAAGTCTTCAGTAGGTTTTTTTATATTGTCAGCTAAGTTCATAGCATCTTGGTTCAGTTTTTTGTAAGAGTTGTCCAAAATATCTTTCTCCTTTTCTGCAGCATCTGAAACCTTATCTTTTAGTCCAATAACTCCACCTTGGACTTTATCCAGACCGGTTTTTATTGTTTCTATTCCGCTGTTGGCATTCTTGCTGATATTATCGTTCACGGTATCTATATTGTCATATACTTTGTCATAGATGTCGTTGGCTACACCAGCAGCGTCTGCTGCTTTGTCTTTCAAATCTTTTTGAACATCAGCTAGTCGGATGTCAATAAGACCTTCACCGTAATGCACTGGGGAGTTAGTAGTTGATGAGTTCTTACGAATCTCATTGAGTTTTTCCCTTAGATTTTCAACAGCTTCACTGAATGCTTCTCCTTCGATCTTTCTCGTACCGTCAGCGTTGAAAAGTTTATCCATTGTATCTTTAATGATTTGTGTTTCCGCGTTTGGTGGTGTATCTTCTATTGGTGTCTCTCCGTTGCCTAGTATATAATTAGTAGCTTTTGCTAGGCGTTGCTTCATACGGCAATACATGTTCCAAAGGAGTCCACTGTCATTAGGAATATCTTCAACTGTCCAAAACTCGTGAAAGGCGTGCGCTCTTGACTGAGCTGAATGTATCATACCACCGATTAATCCTCTTTCGCCATCTCTTTGTTCCCCTGTTGTGGGGTCACCTTGTCCAACCAATCTTTTGCTAAAGGACCAAACATTTTTTACATCCTGCGTTAGACCAGTTGTTGTGTTTTTGATTCTCCCATAAACTCCATCTATCACGCCACCATGACTCTCTACCACCAGTATTAAAACTATCAAGTTTATTTTAACTACGTTTATATTCATTTTTGTAAATCAAGCTATTTAATTTGATTGTGAACACACACAAGCGGTGGATACTACTGGCAGTGCTTATTTAAATACAATTTTATCTATCTTCTTGACCTCTCCCACTTTGGTTTACTTTAGTCTGTAAATAGGTTTTGAACTTTGGTTCCGTGATTAATAACACTGATTGGAAATTCTACGTAGTGCAAACGCACGAGCCTTGTTTGTTTTTAGTCATTAGTCATACTTAAAAATCGGCAATTAGTTTTTATATGACTGGGCTGACCGACTTCTACTCATTGGATTGAAGGTCTCCGCAGAATAACTGACTAATGCTGAGTCGAGATCTTTTTACTGCTGTAGCACACAGCAGCACTGTTAGGTTATAATTTTAAGGTTTTGAAATGTATTTTCTCTTTTTACTTTATAATATACTTCTTTTCTAACCTAATATTGTTTCGTCTTCTTTTTAATTATTGACGTGTTACTTATTTAAAAGACAAATGTCTATGTCTTTATTCCTTGTATTTCTTGTAATATGACTTAGGTACTTTGTCAGTCATTTGGTTCCTATACAAGCTATACTGAATGTGCTGAATGTCTGAATGCATTCAGCATATTCAGTAACGAAGACCTCAAAAGGCGAAAATAGTCAGGTCTCGATAAGGCCTACATATTTAAGCTTTTTTAAGTCGAGACCCTGGGCTCGTGGGGAACAGGAGCCCACCGCGTTTTCAAGCTTATTTCAAGGCGTCTGGTAGATAAAGCAGCTATGCACGCAATGTGCGTGACCCAAGAGCTGCTCCAGCAGCTTTCTGCTAGGTTCCTTTCTGGCTCAGCGTATTAGCATTGCAATTCAACGTGGCAGTGCCGCCAGTGTCTTGGAAAAGCTGCCCTCTGGCAATGATCTGGATCAGATCTTAGATAGCTTAACTGTTTCACAAGTATTATATATTATTGTATATTATTCTGTAAATTTCTGTAATTATTTTAGCAAATAAATCCAGCTATGCTTACTTATTTATTTATTTTAATAATAATAACATATCGTTACAGTATCATTACTTTTGAATAATAATTTTGAATGGAATCATCTCACAATATCTCAGAAAACAGCTCACACGATGTTGTTGACGCCGGGAGCGCATTTGATAAGCTTAGTTTGGGGCTAGATACTATTGAGTAAATTATGCACCAATAAGTATATTGTGTATTTGTTATTTACTAGATTAGCAAAGAAGATCTATATAATATATTTTATATACATTTTTTATTTCTCGGGTCTGGGTGTTTCTATGTATATATATTATGTAAGTAGTATATCCATAACAGAAGCTCTGCTTACCTTGGGGCTAGATGATGCTGTGTAAAATTGTCCAAAGAAATTATTATTTAAAAAAAAATCTAGGGATGGTATGGCTATTCTTTGGATATTAGATAATACTTAAGTAGTTATATACCTTATTTACCTAAATCCTTATCATCCGAATTATTCAGTCTTATGTGGTTAAAATAAACAATGGAGTATTTACCCAGAAAGCCTGCGTGGTTGGATCGTGGCCGAATGCCAACTCGATCGGGCGCTCGGACGCGTATTACTACTAACTTGGGTTAACTTTAGTACCAAAGCCTCCGTGTTAGCATTCTTGTTTACTAATTATGGGAATACTACAAACTAGACGTGCTCGTATAAATACCTACCCAGTTTTAGTACAGTTACCCATCCATACTATCATACTAATATTATAAATGTGAATGTAAGTTTGTTTGTTACGCTTTCACACAAAAACTACTTAACCGATCATCATGTAACTTTGTACACATATTCTTGGAGGTATTAGAAGTAACATAGGATACTTAATTATGAACAAAACAATTTTTTTACAAAAGAGAGTGAAGCACATAGGCTACTTTTTATGTACCTTTTTACCACGCGTGCGAAGCCGCGGGCAGCAGCTAGTAATATTATAAATGCGAAAGTGTCTCTGTCTGTCTATTTGTTACGTATTCACGTATGTTCTTATCCTAAAACACACAGGACACAGGAAAGAACAAGGCACACGGTAATTACAATAAGATTATGATAAACTATCCTACTTATATTTTAGAGTAAACAATTTTTTTTTAAACTGTTCCAGACTTCCAGACGTTTCGGTTACAATAGTCGTGGTCACGCGCTGACGTACCTAGAGAGTGGCCGCCGAGAAGCATGGCTTTTCAAAACTACCCTCACTTTGTCTTCAGAATATGAAATATGATCGTGAAAGTTTAAAATATACTGTGCTAATATTATTTAGGCTACTTTTTGAGTGATACATAAGAACTATGTATTATATTGTTATGTATGTATACGTATTATTGACCAACTCTGTGGCGCAGAAGCTTGCGGGTTCGATCCCGCCGCGAGACAAATGTTTGTATGATCTGCTAGTATTTGTCTCGGGTCTGGGTGTTTCTATGTATAATATGTATGACAATGTATTTACAAAAGAAAAGTTTGTAAGTAGTATTTGTAATCATGTGGTACCCATAACACAAGCCTGCTTACTTTGGGGCTAGATGATGGTATGTCCTGTGCTGTTTGTGATGAAATGTCCGGTATTATTTATTTATTTATTATTACTTATTTATATCATAACCTTTTTTGTATTAAATTTGCTAGTTGGTATGTAGGTAATATCCAATCTCAGATCACGCGACAACCTCGTTCGCACATCGTTATGTTATCGTAACATATTCCAAAATTCAATTTCATCCGTTATTACCACTCTGAAACACACATGTTTCACACCAAAAACAACCGTATTACAAAGCAGCTAAAGTATAAAGTTAATGTTGGAAAGTAAATCAGAAATAAGTTAGCAAAACCATTTACCGAATTCGGGCGATATCATAGAGAGGTATTATTAAGAGCTCGTTTGGGATTCCCCTTGTGTTGTGTTCATGGTTTGAGATTGTTTCCATTGTAGATACGTTATCGTCGATTTACATTGAGTGATTCACAGCTGGTGCCGAGAACTGACTCGCGCTGCTTACACACAGTCAAGTTATACAGACTTAAAATCGATGTATACGATGACAGTACTGTACTAACTCGGAACAGGACTGATGTTAGTGACTGACTCAATCTAAATCGGCCTTTACAATGGTACAAACCCCGTCAGAATCAAGATACAATTATCCTTGAGTTCTTCATGCTGCAGGTGACAGGCTAACCAGTTCAGAAACTCTTCCTTCTGCACTGTAGGAGTCTACAACGATTTCCCACCTACAAAACATATTTGTGTTGTTTGACTGAACCGATTTGAATAAAACATAGCATATAATAGAATAGACATTTATTTGGTACACACACAAAGAAATGAAAGCAATGAAAATAAAAATAAATAAAACGAAATAATATACCTAAGTATAGGCACCCAGGCAGATGGGGACCCAAACACTTTACCTATCTACCCACGATCAACAGTCCCTGTGTGTGCCATGGGTCCAGTCTCAGCTTTATGCCACTCCCATACAAAGTATGAAAGCAGTGCTGGTTTTCAGACTGAACCTCGGGGCTGGTGGCATCACTTAGAATAGAATAGATGGATGTAGATCTGTTAATACATAGGCTACTTCTATCTACGTAAAGTTCGAACATATATGACGACCTCTGTGGCGCAGTGGGCTAAGGTCCGGCTGAGACGCAGAAGGTCGAGGGTTCAATTTCCGCCGCGGGACAAATGTTTGTATGATCTTCAAGTATTTGTCTCGGGTCTGGATATCTCTATGTATAATGTGTATAAAAAAAGTATATAAGTAATATTTCAGTCATGTGGTACCCATAACACAAGCTCTGCTTACTTTGGGACCAGATGATGCTGTGTGCAATGTCCGGGATTATTTATTATTTATATGTGGCAAGTGCCTGAAAGGAGCCTCTGAGGCGCACTTAAATCCTTTCACCACACTGGTTCAAAAAAACTAGTGACACGATAAGATGAATCTACGTACCACGTGGGAAAAGCCGTGAGCAGCAGCTAGTTCGATAAAAAACTATTGAAATTGGCGAGAAAGTGTAAAACTCTTAAATGTATAATGGAAACGTCCCGTTACACCATCATCGAGTATTCCAGTCTCGCCTGTATTGTCAATATTCCGCCGGCTGGCCACCACCAGCTCACACCAAATTATGATAGCGGTATTAAGAGAGTTATTAAATAAAGAGGTCCAAGCCGAAGGCTTTGTGGGTCGCATACTGATCAGTTGGCGAGGGGCGACAATTTGCGGAAACTGTTTGTCAAGCAATGCATTGCTTTGTCCGAATATTAACTGCTGTTCCAAGCGTGGACATATCCCTAAATTATATTTGGACGTGCCTCTGACTGCCCCTAAAACATTCTTAAAGATCTATGTAATATTTGATATTTGAGGAGATGTCTACCGAGCCTAGGGATTTTTTTTTCAAACCTCCGGTAGTTTTTGAGTATGGGCAGAACACTAGGTAACCAAACTTGCCTAGCTAAGTTTCTCCCGCGTCTTGCAACATGCATATTGTAATTAAGCAACCGTCTAAGTTTCAGGCAATCCCTCAAAACCAGACAAGAACTTAGTTTGCGTCTGCTGTGGAATAACCACAGCATAATACCTAGCCAAATGTTCAGCCTGCGCCTTTAGCCTACGTTTCTCCTATTCGGGAATGGGTTTCCTCGGATCGTCTTCAAAGAATACTTGTTATTTATCTTCAGTATTAAACGTATAATTTTGTGTTCGAAACTACATTACAATTTATTAGTACAATGGACCTAATTAGTCGAGGGTATACTAAGTTGTGTTGTCAAACACGGTGCGCTTCTATAATAAGCTTCCTGAAAATGCAACTAAACTACCCATTAAGAAATTAAAAGCATACATAAAGGGTAGTCTTTGGAAGAAAGCGTATTATAATATGAATGACTATATTATTGATAGCAATGCACAGCCTCATGTCGCTATGCCGTCAGACAGTTTGAACCGACACATTTGAAATGTATAAACTCTCTTGAATTGGTTTTTCGTAGTTAAGGTAGTTATAAGATGGATCATGCAAAAAAGCGCTAGGACCAGGACGAGGTACTTGCTGGTTCTTCTCGAGCTTAAGTTAGGAGGAATTGGCATCTAAATTCACCTAGTACGTAAGACGTTTCAAAGTGACGATCCTTGTGATTGTATTGAATAAAGTATCTTTTGACTTGACTTTGACTTTGACCATTGAGATGAAGTTGCCGCTGGGCCGGGGACGCACCGCGTGACGTATGTATTAAACTCTACGCGGTAGGACATATAATATAATATAAAAAAGATGTATTCAAACGATGATTGTTATTGCAATGGTACTAGATAACTCTTTTTCATTGAACTGTTCAAATGGCTTGCATGTTGGATAATGTCATACGTTGAGAAGATACTCATAATAAACCTTCTGTTTGGACTGTTCTCCAATAAGACATCATCCAAAGATAATCTAAACGTTACACTGAGCATTTTATTAAACACGAGTTTTGCCACGTATTATTGTGTCGATGGAGGCACTGTCTCGATTCATCTAGCTAGAGAATCTTCAGTAGAGTGAGTTTGATCCGCAGTCCGTTCGTTGTCGCTCGAGTTCACGGTTCGCACGGTTCCCAAATGTATAGTACAACTCGTGAATGTTTTGAAAGTTACACTAGCCTGCCAAGGCTTCCTCACAATGGGTTTTCTTTACTGTTTGTTACTATTTAAACTGTAATCTAAACGAATAATGTTATAAGGTGAATTGTTGGATAATTTATTTTTTGTAGGTTTATTTGTAATGGATAGACTCCTTAATCCTTAACCGATTCAAAAAAATAATCTATAGAAAGATACATTATCAGCGAGTAATATGGACTATATTTTATTATAAAAATACATAGAAGTCTCCGAAAATTGCAATATAGTACCCTATCCAAAGGTAAATATTTGCCTATAAAATACTCATTTGACGTGAGCTGCAAAAAAAGTCGGTGATATATAAAATAATGTACTACATGTTTATATTAGTCATCATTTTCCACAAAAAAGTCTTTTTGTTCTGCCAATTACATTAATTAAATACCCTTATAATATTTTAGTAACAATATTTTATAGTAATACATATTGTAAGTAATATTTAAGGATTCAGTTCAGACATGGCGAGTGGTTACTTACTAGATGGTTAAAATGGCTGCAATTTTCTCGGGATAAAAAGTTTAAAATGAAGGGGTTGGTGAAGCGAATAATAGTGGAGAGAAAACGAACAAACTCGCAAGGTTCGATCGAACGAATAACACTGGGTTCCGTAATAATTACCTGAAATAAGTCTTTAGATCTAAAAAGTAAAAACTGTTATTCGTAAGATTTTGAACAACACCAAATTTCGAATGTTTATAAGGTATTAGGTATGTTATAAAGTATCTTATGTAGATATTTAAAAATATATAAGTATTCTATCAGTCATCTGGTCACCATAGTACAAGCTATGCTTAGTTTGGGGCTAGATTGTGTTGTGTGCATTGTCCACCAATATTTATTTATTTATTTATTTATTCCGCACATTTGATAATGATCAAGTTAGCTCAGTGTTTGATAAAGCAGACTGTCAAAACCGCGTATCGAGTTCGAACCATACGTTTAACGTCTTTTTGTGCCCAATAATTCTTTTATTTTACAGATAACTAGCTGTCCCGTTCGCGACTTCGTCCGCACGTTTTAAAAAGAAAAACATAATAAATAAATTTAAATTTAAACCATTCTCTAATCCACTTGAAACACACAAAGAAAATCATCAACATCGGTCCAGCCGTTTAGGAGGAGTTTAATTACAAACACAAACATTTATATTTAGAGATATTGCTCTACTGTTGACGTCAACAATTTTTATGATTTTCAACTTGTCTACTGTGTTTTAGTCTAATAAGTGAAAATAGAAGAAGCATGAGAATGGAACAGTTTTAATAAGTGGTTTCTACAACGCCACGGAACCCTAATAGGAAAACAACCTGTAAGTGAAACACGGTGCTGACCGGCAGCAATTTTCCATGTTTAACGAGTTCCGCCTGTTTTCCGACGGTTCTTTATTTTTAAACTAACCACTTTGTTTACCATCTAGGTACGTAGAAATACCTTACTCAATGACTTTATCAGAATAGATGTATTATACAAATACCAATACAAATTATAATAGAGATTTTATGAAGGTTTTATTGAGTTATATATAATGATAATTTTATATACATAATAAGTAGATACATAACCACTTTGAGGTAAATTCTATCGTTACCTATCGTAAATTTTTCTTATCCAATTTTATCTATCGGCAATTTTGTCGATAGTTGACGTTTTACAATGATGATGTTTTAAACAAGTTGCTTAAATACACCGATATAGTTATCGACTTGCTCCTCGACCCAGATGATTTTTAAACAAGTATGTACATGGACCATTTGCGTTTTTGACCAACTGAGACTAATCCAATTCACTTAGCATGTAATGCTAACGACCTTGACCACTGTGGCGCAGTGGGCCAAGTGCCGGGTGATACGCAGAAGGTTTGCACGCAGAAGGTACAGAAATTTGTCCCGCGATGGGATTCGAAGCCGCATCGAATCCCATCGCGGGACAAATTTCTGTACAAATGTTTGGACAACAGATTTATTTTTTATTTTTTTATAATAGTAATAATGCCGGACATTTCACACAACATCATAACCCAGCAGAGCTTGTATTATGGATACCACATGACTGATATACTACTTATATACTTTTTTTTGTAAATACTTAATTATATAAATAAGATTATATGCATAAAGCAAAATGATCTCTTCCAAATGCTATGACAAAAACACTAGAATATAAATAGTAACTTTATCATTTAGCTAGAATCATTATTTTTACCTCGATGGCTAGATTCTACATTCTATTTCGATTGCTTCGGTCCCAGGGTAGCCCACAGTGCATTACTGAAACAAAAGATTTTACAGACCAAATATTTGGAACGCTGTCGGCTTTTCTTTGCTGTTTTATGCATTTAAAGTTAACTAACCTATCTCTAGAATATTTTAGGATCCGAGCACGCACAGTGAAAACATCCGAAGTCAGTATGGTTATGAATGATGGTGTCAGGTCCTTAACCAATTCGACAGCATCTAAAAAAATAATAATAGGACTTTAAGGTTTACAAATCAAGAAGTTTTACTATCCGTGATAATTTTCATTATAAATTCAACTATTTTGTAAAATTTGTAAGACATTCTGAATTTCTTCAAACTTCAGGTTAGCCGGTTCACTGACCTCTATCAAAAATTACCACTTCAAAGCTTAATATTTGTCAAACTAATATCTATATCGAAAAACTGTTTAAGAAACCTCCTAGTATCTTTGAAAAACCATTAATATGACTTACGATGGGGTAGTAACATTTAAAATTTCATCAATATTTTTATTTTAAATGTTTGTAGTTACTAATACGTATTACCGTGCCAAATTTCATCTTCATAAAACAGACAGACGGACATATTAAAAGGGTATAAGGATTCTTTGTAGACTTCGGGAACCTAAAACCGGGCATTTCACACATCATTCAGCCTCTAAGTAAGCAGAGCTTGTATTATCGGAACCACTATATAAACAATATTGTTTAGTCTAAACTACTAATAAAATGTTTTAAGTAAATACATGAAATTTTTTTCCCGCGGCGGAAATCGAATCCGTTACCTTCTGCGTCTCTGGCAGGCCTTCGCCCACTGCGCCTCAGAGTTCGTCAATATAGTTGATCTAAATCAACGTAGTATACAAATACAAAAACAAACTGAGACGGCGACGACGGGCATTGAAAAAGGTTCATGATAGAATCGGCTCATGCTTACTGAAAGACGCATAAATATTTCCATATTTCTACAAAGCACTAACATAAAACCTCTTTAGTTTCGGTTACAAAATAACCCACAAAATAGTGGGTCAATATACCATTTAAATCCGACCCAAAACAAGCTATCCTATTCACGCTTTTACAAGATTGTGGCGTGATCCGGGAATATTTACAGAGGTTCCCGGTCAACCGGATCAAATGGTTTGGGAATTATTGTTGGCTTTATAAATATAATGTTGTAAGGTTAAGGGTGAGAGGCGATTCCAACTGCCTACTAGAAGGTTAAGAAGGGTGGAAGTCGGATATATTGAGGTCTTGAGGACGCTTCAAAACGCATTGTTAATTTAAAACATTATTAGAAACTTTATACTTAAGTATAGTTCTAATTGTGCTGGTTTTATAGGCATTTTCACAGAATATTTTTTGTGTGATAAAGTATTAAATAATTACGTTTTAAAAACTAAAAAGAAAACCGACTTCATGTATATAAACAATATCATTGATGTATAATATTTTAAGATATTTGTTGATTTTTTTAAAAACCGCTTGACTGATTTCGATAAAATTTAAATGGAAAACCTGGGAAGAATAAGTCGTTTAATGCGACTTTGAGTAATCGGTGAACATACATAAATAAAAAATATTGAGATCGAATTGAGAACCTCCTCCTTTTGTGAAGTTGGTTAATAAATAAGAACAATCTAGAAATCAAATCGATACTCCATCCGGAGACATAAACTTGTAACATCTTACTTTATAGTTTAACTTTAGAGATAGATAGATACATTTAAATAAAATAACATTTCATAATCGATCAGCTTTTATTCCAGTTATAGGTAAATAGCATACTTATTTGCTCTATCATCACAAAAATGAGCAATAACACTGAAATCTACGAAAAATAACGCCTCAATTCAAGAAGCTTTGATTTTCTCCACGATATAAAGTCAAGATGGCCTCTTCATAAGGCAAATAAGATTCCATCTTTACGAGTGGCCGGGAACATCGCGATATAAAGAGCAATAAAATAAATTGGACACACGCCGGCCGGCGTTATAGCTGCTACAGTTCTTGTGGAACGGAGCGCGGAATGTAGCGGCTGTACGTATTAGATGCTAAACTCGACCTTATAAGCATTTATTGTTTCAACTGCTCGTGTGGATATAAAACAGAGAATGAAAGAATATTGCAAAAAAATGAAAGCCGTATATTATCGATGCATTCCATCGATAGTACTCGATCTTTCAACATCCCTACTATTAAAATGTTATATTCAAATTTGCCTATAAAATAGTTTTTTTTTATTATCATAGATTTGTTTTTGTATGTAACTCGTACTCAGGTTATAAGAATTTTATTCAATAACAATGTTTATATTGTGTCTGAAAAACGCCTAAACCTAGAAACAGAATAATAAATAAATAATATAAAAGAGTAGATAATATAAGTATATAATATCTTATATATTATCAAATCATTAAAATTAATTAAATAATTCACATTTTTCTTTCCAGAAATAACTACAGAAATGTACAGTAATATAACGTACACGTGAAACAGTTGAGCTATCTATGGTTTAAAACGATCTATAGATAGCTCAACTGATCCAGATCACTGCCAAAGGGCTGCGTTCCCAAGACACTGGCATCTCCTCGTATAATGGCAATGCTAATACGCTGAGCCAGGAGCCAGGTCTTGGGTCACGCAATATCATGTCATTTTTCATAATTTAAAGTCATCAACTGTAAAGAAAAAAAGAAAGAAAGAAAGAAAAGTTTATTTTGTGTCTTATATTAATAAGAACTTATAAACTAATTAAATTGACAACAAAATTGGTCGTCACTCAGCATGTGTTATAAATAACGTTTAGAACGCTTCTATAACGCTGGTCTTCCGTGACGCCGCGTTGATATGCGCATCGGCGGTGGCGCACTGTCGTCGTGTACCAAGCCCCTCTGTGCATAGAAGCCCCTCCAGCAAAAGCTGTACCAATGACTTGAATGTAGTGGGTCTTTCTATGAGTTCCATAACCACCGGAAGAGAGTTGTAAAATGTAACGGCTTGTTGATATATATAACCATGCCAATATCTAACTTTGGACACAGTGGGGCCTCACGATCTATTAATAAATGATTGAATAAACATTTCAAACAAATGTCTATTTTTAAACCTAACTTAGGACAAACCTAAGATATTTCTAACATTCTCTGTATTGACAAATATATTAATATAAAAATATATTCTAATCAGATCTATCTAGTTTTTTTTCGTTATAATTATGTGCCATTATTTGATAATGATATATACTTACCTAGCTATATTAGGTAGATGCGGCCATCATGTCTCAGTGACAAGAAAAAATAAAGAAATGTTTATTTGGCAAGAGCGTTATATTATAGCCAATCTCTATTAGTCTCGGCGTTGTGTTATTTCGAAGATTCTGAACATGTCCATGGCTCAAACGTGTTATTTGAAAAACTTTAAAAATGTTGTTCGACGGTAACATCTGAAATATTCAATTAACACGTTCGCGGCAGTGATTTTTCTATTCTTTCCATTCCTGCGGTACAAGGCCTGCAAGTTGTACACCTGGTCATAAAACTATTATTGTGGCGGTACAGGGCTTATTAAACCCTGTGGGAAACTTAAATCCTCATTTTGGCTTCATGTAAAATATATATGTTTTTTTTTGCTTTGAATATTAACAATAATGAATTACTTGTTACTTTACTTGTTAAGTTACTTGGTATACGAGTGATAAGACACCACGGACTAAAACACATGTTTCTTTTATCGTGCTTATCTCTTTTAAGGCGAGTCCCTGATCAAATGATTTTGACGCTCATTCACGGCGCTCAAATCGCTATTTTTATTCCAGAAATATTTTTATAAGAAATTCTGAAAAAAGTTTATCGACTAATGTTTTAATTAGCTTACTTTCCACCTATTAGTGTAAACTCCAAGTTAAAACGACTTTAGGAGAAAATAATTATTTTTGAATATTTTAGACATCAATTCATAATTAAATTATAAAACTAACAGTTACTTGAAAAACAGTTTGAAACGAGGAAGTAGGTGTCAAAATATTCAAAATAGATACTATATTTATTTTATAATTATTATTCCTTCAATTAACAAATAGATAGCCTGTAAATAGCGGGAAAATACATTTATCATACATTTCCATATAAATTTACTAAAACCTACTTAGATGTAGCCCTCCTCTTTAAAGTTTATTACCAAAATTTAAGCAACAGTGAAAGTTTGGCGCAGTGGGCTAAGGTCTGGCTGAGACGCAGAAGGTCGCGGTTTGGATTCCCGCCGCGGGACAAATGTTTGTATGATCTGCAAGTATTTGTCTCGGGTCTGGGTGTTTCTATCTATGATATGTATGCATTTACAAAAAAATATTATATAAGTAGTATATCAGTCATGTGGTACCCATAACACAAGCTCTGCTTACTTTGGGGCCAGATGATGCTGTGTGAAATGTCCGGGATTTTTAAATAAGAAATATTCAGCTGTTTTGAGCATGTTTAATTTGAATTGCAAATATTGGACATGGAACTGAAATAACATCAGCATAAAGTAATAATTTACTACCGGATATTTTCAGAGCAGCCGGCCATTATATTTTTATCATCGAAATTATTAATATAAAAGTTTGTAAGTATGTTTGGTAATCAAGCACGCATTATAGGCTAATTTGCAAAAGACAGATTTGCTTGAATCTTGGTAGGTATACATATGTATAGATTAGGACCTGTAGGGCGATTATGGAACTCTAATTACAATCAATGTCTATCAGAAATCTATGAAAACTGATGAAGGGCGATTATGGAACTCTAATTACAATCAATGTCTATCAGAAATCTATGAAAACTGATAGAAATTGATTGTAATTAGAGTTCCATAATCGCCCTACTGGAACTACTTTTATTCAAACCTGCAACCTTCGATTTCCACCGCGGGACAAATGTTTATATGAATTGCAAATATTCCTGGGTCTGGGTGTTTTTCTATGTATAATATGTATGTATTGATAAAAAAAGATATAAGAAGTATATCAGTCATGTGGTACCTACCCATAACACAAGCTCTGCTTTTTTTGGTGCTAGATGATGCCGAGTGAAATGTCCGACATTATTATTAGTACCTGAATGACCGAGCTTTGCTCGGTATAAAAAACGGAAAACGACGTTTTCTAAAAAAAAAACCTAGTTAGATCGATTTATCGCCCCCGAAACTCCCTACGTACTAAATTTCAAGAAAATCGTTGGAGCCGTTTCCAAGATTCAGATTATATACACGTACATAGACAAGAATTTCTCGTTTAAAGGTATTAGATAGATTTACGTATCACTGAGGAAAGCCGCTGGCAGAAGCTATTGTTTATGCATATAAATATCATGCAGATTTTCAGTTTTATTTTATCCTGTGCTTCATCACTCACGCAAAATAATAATATTCACGTACAGAACCCATGTGCGAATTTCCATCCAATAGGGTTAGTTAGGTTTCAAAGGGAGGTTTATTTTTTCATTTGAGTAATTGTCGTACGTGTTGGGAGCAATCGACTTCACTGCAGGGGAGCTGGGAAATATTCACACTTCTGTCAGAGTTTTTGTCCATTGTTCGGCGATGGCAAAGTTTTTGTGACCTTTTTCAATAACAACAAGTTCAAGTAACAAGTTCTTTGTGACACAAATCTGTACATAAAAATTATGTTTTACTGCAAACGCATCGTAAGTACCATCTTTGTTATTATACAAAAAAAATACTCATACATAGCTAAAATCAATTAATTTCAACATCATTTATCCGTAAACTTTTATAAGTGAATTAAAGTATAATAGTCCTACGTATAAAATAAGCATAAAAAGAACCTCAAAGACAAAAAGCATAAAAGCTGATTTTAAAAAATATTAAATTAACGCAATTAAGGCTGCGTAGCACCAGCTACGGCGTAGCACTCATAAGTGTACCCGAAAGAACGAAATCAAGTTTATATCTTAACTAACTTAGCTTCATTTTTAACACTTGAAAACTATCGATATACCTAATTTTATCGCAATTGGTTCAGCTGTTACTTTGTGATTCAGTAAAAAAAAGAAGTCACTACGATAAATGGTTACTTTAGGAATAGGTGTTTAGAACATACTTTTCACTTAAAACAGGATATTTGCAATAATACGTGAGTTTTTGCATCCAGATATTTTAGCACGGTTGCATCCGCCATGATCACGAGATAAACTGAAGTCTTTCGGGTGTATCATGGTAAATATTTCGTTTTGAGTGAAAATATGTTCAAAACCATCATGGTTTCAAAAGGTAGTTGGAAGTTTGCTATATAAGAAGTAGACGGTTTATCAGGCCAGAAGTTTAAAAATAAAATGTGTAAGTAATTTTACAAAACCATTAAATAGCGTATAAAATAATACAATTTAGAATTCAAATAAATTCCACTTCTAAATCTAAAGCTGAGCGATCGTTCAATGGAGTCGAGCTCGTCGTACTTACCTACGCGACTCCAACTGGCTTGATTTACGATGTGGTCTCCCATCGTTTTATCCGCATTTGGCTCAAGAGTCAAGACGCTCTGAAGAGCCTAGAGCCGAGGAATATTTCTCGTAACAGGACGATTTGAATGGCTTTCGTGCTCACTATGTAGATATTATTGAATTTCTATTGCCGTTTGTAATGTTTTCTAGAGATACTTATATACTTTGACGACCTACCTGTCCGCGGGGCAGTTTTTTGTATATTGAAATTCTGCAAGTATTTGTCTCGGGTGTGGGTGTTTATTTTGTACAATATGTTAGTATTAACAAAATAAATAAAAAAGTATATAAGTAGTATATCAGTCTTGTGGTACCCATAACAAAAGCTCTGCTTACTTTGGGGCTATATGCAAACTGAAATTCGTCCGGCATTATTTATAGAATAGAATAGAATATAAATTGTTTATTTGACACACAATACACAGAGAACACAAAACACTAGACAACAAAAAAAACACTAGACAACAAAAATAACATGTAGATAAAGTCAGAAACAACAGACAACAGAAACAGAACAAGAGAAAATAACAAATAAAAAAATACTAATATTTCTATAGTTTTGTGCTAATTAGTCCCCTCTGTGTCGTGTGGGCCAAACAGGTCCAGTCTCAGCATAATTGCAGCTTCACACATTCGTGAGAAGCAGCGCTGGTTTTCAGACAGGGCCTAAAAAGAATGACACCACAAACGCAAAACAATCCCTATGTGATAAATAACCGAAAGAAAACAAATAATTATTAACAAATCAATTAAGTACTTCAAATAAGGTCATGATTTAATTTTGTTGGAATATGTAATAAATAAAATAAAATAAAATAATTAGGTACATTATGGTACTCGTTTAAAAAGTTAATGTCTAGTGGAAAATATGAGCCGATGGAGAAAAAACCAACTAATGGAGACGGATGACTTATTTATGTGCCCGTTTTCACTTTATACAAAAAAGAAAGAAAAGGACAATTTACTGCGTATCAGGACAGTCAATGGCACCGATAGATGTGAGTAAAATAAATTATAAGCTTTTTTGGATAAAGATAAAGATAAAGATAAAGATTAATTTATTTGCTTCAACATAATGTGGGTTACAGTTGTAGGTCTTAAATATATTGAATGGTTCTATTAAGTTCTACCTTAAAATTAGGCATGCGAATATTGAAAATTATGTTTGTATTACATACCTACATAGTTTTATAAAATTATTGAATTAAATGTCAATGTTTCAAATCGTCAGCTAAGAAGTCATTAATATTATAGTAGCACTTACTTACTAATAATTGGTTTAATTTTGCTTTAAACATAATCTCACTAACATTTAAAAATGACTTAGGTATCTTATTATATATGTTAGGTGCCATACAAATTAAGCTTTTATATAACAGTGCAGTTTTGCAACTATGCGTACAGAGTCTGTTGTTATCTCGTCTGTTACGCACAGCAACGTCAGCCATTTTTAAAAACAGATGACTGTTTTTTCTTACAAATAATGCAACTTCAAAAATGTATAGTGACGGAAGTGCAAGAATTTTATGCTTAATAAATAATGGTTTGCAACTGTCAGTCATAGGTATGCCAAACATGGATAAATAATGGTTTGCAACTGTCAGTCATAGGTATGCCAAACATGGATCTAATAGTACGTTTTTGTGCTTTAAATATTATATCTTTTTCAGTAGAGTTACCCCAAAATATTATACCAAATCGGAGTATGGATTCTACTGTCCCGTAATAAGCGTATTGGCAAGATAGTAGTTTTTCTTTGAGTGTATTCTTAAATGTATATAATGTTTTTATGGCTCGAATCGGTGGCGGAAGGTCTTTCCAGCACCGTGAGGCAGTCTAGTTCTAGTACCAATGACCATATATTTTGATTTTTTGGGGTTAAGAACAAGTGAATTTGATTTTGACCAGGAAGATATTTGAGCTAAATCTGAATTAATTTTATCTTGTGCTGATGCGCAGTCTAAAGGCAGAAAGGAATAGTACAGTTGCACATCATCTGCATAAAGATGGTATTTGCAGTAAGTAAAAGCATCAATTATATCGGCACTATACAAGATAAAGAGAATATTTATTTATTTTATTTATTTATTTACATGATTCTGTAACAAAATTAGCAAGGATCATACAAAAAACGTATCAGTTTCTTGCTAGTTTATAAAAAGATGATTCAAAATATTTATCTTTCTTTCTCTTTCTATATTTCTATCTTTCATTCATAATGTACATATATACTCATAAATATTTTAGAAATATCTCGTGTACTCCAATACTTAAGTACCTACCTACGAGTACTTACCTGAGTGGAAAGAATAACAAAAATAATCCGAGCTCCTATTGAAAGTAATTTCGCCGAAGTAGGCACTTGTTCAGCCAACGTCGTTTACTAATCGACACGATAATCCTTTTTCAATAAACCAAATCACCTATCTACTTACCTAAGTAGAAACGTACCTAAGCTTGAGAAAGTTGAAGAGTCTTCGAAACATTAGAAACCTTTACCGAACCAATATTTCTGATTAATGCTGCCCTGAAGTGAGAAAAATCTCTGCAGCAACCCTACAACACAACCCTGCTAAATCAAAACGTAGTCGAACCAGATAAGGTTCATTCTTAGATGGGATGGAAATTTCTAGGGTCACCTCACCACTCAAAAGTTTTCGTAATGAAAAATGTAAGTTGGTGTCGAGTTTGAGACGGGAGGGTACTTACCAAGTATTGCATGTTGAATGACAAATGACCATCCCCAAACTCCCTTTGATCCTTTGAGAATACTTCAAAGTTTCTTTTAAGAATTTTATGGTAAATTTGACGAAATGTGACGACTTCAGGTTAGAATTTTGCGATGAGTTATGGCTGTTGAAGTTATCTTAGGGTTAAACTACGTAGGGTTGCTTCAGCACCGTGTTTTAAAGTTTTATTGACGCGTGGTCACCGGTGTACCGCAGTGGGGGAAGACCCATCGAAGACGCAGAAGGTTGCAGGTTTAAATCCCGCCGCGGGACAATTTATATTTATAACATTTATAACAACAATATTTTTTTGCCTGACTTTTTACATGTCGTTATTGAGCCCCATAGTAAGTAGAGTAAATAAATAAATAAATAATGCAGAACATTTCAAGCAGCATCATCTGGCGCCAAAGTAAGCAGAGCTTGTGTTATGGGTACCACATGACTGATATACTACTTATATACATTTTTTATTTAAATACATACTTATTATACATATAAACACCCAGACCCGAGACAAATACTTGCAGATTATACAAACATTTGTCTTGCGGCGGGAAGCGAACCCGCAACCTTCTGCATCTCAGCCGGCCCTTGGCCCACTGCGCCACAGGTCGTCAAATTTTAAAAGAGCTTCACGTCTTATGTATTATTATTGAGTTATGTATTACTATATAATTAGTTATTATATAAAATAGTTCTGTTATCTATAGATCGTTTTAAACGGTCCTTAGATAGCACAACTGTTTCACATGTACCTACTTTATATTAGTGTATATTATTCTGTACATATCTGTAATTAGTTATATTTGTTCTGCCAAAGACGTAAGGCAGAGGGCAAGGATTGGAGGAGGAGAGCTGAAGATCAAGCTAAGTGGCGTGCACTTGGGAGAGGCCTATGTCCAGCAGTGGACTGACACGGGCTGATCATGATGATGATGATGATGTTCTGCCAAATAAAATTGAATAAAACCTGCCCTCTGAAGCGCGGAAGCAAATGCTATTGCGGTTATCCATCCAAGTACAACCTAGAACAAGGTTGCTTACCTTTGTTGATTAGTTATGAATGACTGAGTCTGCTAAGCCACAATAGCTTCAATGATTTGACTACAGTACTGAAGCGGATCTTCTGTGACGCCGCGTTAATGTCCGCACGTTATATAATATAAACGTTACTTACATATATAGGACGAACTTTGAGTCGCAGTGGGCGATTACCCGTCTGAGAAGCAGAAGGTTGCGGGTTCGCTTGCCGCCGCAAGACAAATGTTTGTATAATCTGCAAGTATTTGTCTCGGGTCTGGGTGTTTTTCTATGGATCATTTTTGTAAATACATAGATCATTTACAAAAAAGTATATAAGTATCAGTTATGTGGTACCCATAACACAAGCTCCGCTTAGATGAGGCTAGATGATGATGTGTGAAATGTCAGGCATTGTTTATTAATAAATAAATAATGACTATGCTGAGTGACGACCGATTTTACTATCATACCTTCTTTTTTGGTCATTCTTAGATGCTATCTGATTTAAAACATATATTTTAATGTTTTATAAAACATAAAGTATTTATGTACCTATACATTAATATTGTAAGTAGAATAAAATAAGTATTATAGAAAGAGTCTATTTTCATAGGATGTTTCGGTAAATCAAAGAGTTCGATGCACGATCTCAACTGTTCTTGATGCCTAGAAGTTGTAGGCTACACTACAACCTAACAAACTGTAAGGCCGGCATCTCATAAAATAGTCCCATTTTGCAAACACTTTGCCGGCCATATGAAACATACTCCGAAACACGCTCGTGCATCGGAAAGTTTAAATATAGACCTAAATTTGACAATTTGATTTTGATCGACGATATGAATTGTAAAAAGTTCCTCACGAGTAACGAGTAATCTCCTATTTGACACATACGCAATTAGATAATTGATTCAGGCGTGACTTTGCGGAAATCCATTACAAAACATTAAACAGATGGACAAACATTTAGTACAATTCCGCCAATCCATTCCTAAAGAGTTACCTCCAAAAGAAATTCGACACGTGCTTCGCCTCTCCACGAGGCATCCCCAGGAACACTTGACTCACTCCGCACCAACCTTTGTTACCTTTTTAGCCCTTCTGGTAGCACTATAACATCGTCATCAGTGCGTTTCGCGGCCGGCGGGCGGGTCGGTCGCTAACACACCTAGCGTTCTCAATTCATTGTCTTGGCAGGGCGCGGGAGTGAGTCTATAAGGTTCAAACATTCAAACATCAGCCGAGATAGTTAGGCCCGCGTTACAGTATTCTATTAGTTTAATAATAATAATCAATCTTCTGGTTCCCATGGTAAGCAAGCAATAATATAATAATAAGCAACAAGCAATACTTAGTTTGAGGTTAGATGATGTTGTCTGGTTTGTTTGTATTACGTTAGGTATGACGTTGACAGCAATAACATACAACAATCGTTATCCTTACTATATGACATACTATAAACAATATAAATACTTGACACTGGCAAAATTGATGCCATTAACGAAGAAGAAGAAGATATATATAAGAACTGCTTAAGTGGATCTATAGATAGCTCAACTGATCCAGATCACTGCCAGAGGGCAGCGTCCCGAAGACACAGGCGCCATTGTCACGATGAAAGGCAATGCTAATACGCTGGGCCAGATAGGAGCCACGCGATGTTTCTACCAGCGCCGCCGTCGAGAAATAATTATGAAATTATATTAGATATTATATAAAATTGTTAACAGTTGAACAAATATAACTTTTAAAACTATCATGGTTTTGCACATAATTTTCACTCAAAACGGGATATTTACCATGATATATGAGTTTTTCTGCTTCTCGATATTTCGGCACAGTTGATCACGAGATAAACTGAAGTCTTTGCGGGTGGATGTTATTGGCAGACAAAACGGTCTACCCTCTTTCTCAGTCTTTTACTGCGAACATTACCCCTACTACCGGTTTCACTGTCAGTAACAACTCGATCACGATTACGACACACAACACTCACGGTATCTGGACGCATAACTGGTACCTCACTTTTACGATTTCCACACATCCTCACCACAGGGTTCCAGGCTCCAGGCAATTGGAAACCGTCTTCTCGATTGAAATTTCTGTGTTTGGTAATCTCTATTGCCTCTTGTACCAATCTTGGGATGTAATGTTTTTCAGTTGAGATTACCTGTGGATTGTGTAAAACTCATATATCATGGTAAATATCCCGTTTTGAGTGAAAATTAGTTGAACAAATAACATGACGATGATCATACTTAGTTAAAATGTACGAGCACAAAGGTGGTGCCATAGACTTATATACAAAAGATCCGCAATAGGTCGCGGAACGTGAACGAGTACCTCTAACGGAGTCAAATAACCTACTTGCTTCTATAATTCAATCAGTCACAATTTTGGCGTCGACCAAAGTTTATTTTCAACAAAATGGCCAAATGTGTAGTGAAGGAATCTAGTTCGCAAACTCGAACACATAATAGAGCAAGTGGGACCACTTATCACAGGTAAACATACATATTTTCGTTCATCATGCCTTGAACATGAAAAAGTAATTCATATTAAAATTAAAATTGTTTTTCATTCAGTGTTGCTAACAAAAAGAATGCAATTTTTCAATTATATAAGGGAGATTCCTGAATAGACGCGTGATAATTTGCTGCGTAAAAAATTGCTTCCATTTTCTTATATTATTTTGATGGACAGAGCTATATGAATATTGTTACACTTAATAAACTTGTCTCGTTCTTCTACATCTTTACCCACAAATAAACATACTCGAAGCACGGTCAAGTCATTTCCATGAGAACTGGCAGTGAAGCGCAGACTTTCTCCTCTAAATGCTGCCATATTTTGTAGTCCAGTGGATTTAAGTCTGGCCTAGAGTAGGGCCAGTCTTCGTGCCTGATAAAATCGATTTCAAGGGTGGTCAGCCAGTTTTGAGTGCTTCGTGCCCTATGAGCTGGTGCAGAATCTTGCTTGAAAGTCCAGTAGGGCGATTATAGAACTGTAATTACAATCAATGTCTATCAGTAAAGATTGAAGTTACGCCGAAAACTGATAGACATTGATTGTAATTAAAGTTCCATAATCGCCCTACTGGTCTGTTTTCGAGCATTGGGAAAGAGGTTCCAATATTTTTTGTTTGTAAAGACGGCATTTTGGTACACAACAGCACTAGTTTTTACACCTATCTGACAGAAATGCACATCTGTTAGGCCTGAATATGACATTCCCAGCCAAACCATGCATGACGAAGGATAATGCCCTCGCTGGACCCTCGAAATACGGGCGCTTGCTTCTTGTTGTAAGTCAGTTGTAACTTTCTTTTTTGTTTGTTGTAACTTTCTTCGATGTTAAAAATTTTTTCATCCAAAACAAAATTAGGCGGTATTTTTTTTCCGCGTATCGCTGTATTAAAGCGCGAGATCTTTCCAACCTAATTTTTTTTAAGCACGCATCCAAAAAGTGTCCGGTCTTTTATCGATAAGCCTATAGTCCTAGGTCTTGATTTAACACCCAACAGTTTTTCTGCTTAGTCACATCTGAAGAATCTAAGATTTTTTGTTTACGCACGGGATTTCGTTGGATTCGCGCTCTCACTGCTTTGACGACCGCTGGTGTCCTAATCGTGCGAGGTCGGCCGCTCCTTTTACGATCTTCGAGGCTCGAATCTTCACTGAATCGTTTGATGATTCGAAGAACAAACCTTAATGTTATTTAAAATTTAAAATTTTGCAGAATGTTAAAAATCTTTGTTGGCGCGTAACCACAGCGGTGCAACTCGATAACCGCGACTCGATCTTTCTATAGCGTCCATTCCATTTAGAAAAATTAACATAAGTGAATAAATTTATTTAGATTTCTGGTCAGTATTCGAAATTGAAAAAAAAATAGGGTTGTGACAGAACGTATGAACCGACTAGGTATAAGAAAGATTATTTCTGGTCGTTTTGCAAACATTGCACTCTTATATTATTATTTTTTGCGAGTAATTTCGGGTTTTATTGTAATTTTAATAATTTTATTCAAATAAATCTAGAGTTATTGACTATTGGTGTGAATAATTGAAATAAAAGTTTTGTTTCTATGTAATTCCAGCAAAAACAATCGTATAATTATTTCATAAAATGACACCATTTTTTATAAAATAACAAATGACGAACGACAACATTTGACTTGGTGACGTCCCACTAATAAATAATCTAAACACTTGACATTGGCAAAATTGAAATTGTTATGACGCACGCTATTAACGAAGAAGAAGATAAGAAGCTACATAGATCTGAATGGTCTACCAAGCCTGGGGATTACAGAATTTACAGGTGATTTAAGCAGCTTTTAAAGATACTCAGATTTCAGATATACCAAATAATTATTCAGTTCTTATCAAACTTGATTTATTACACCAGGCTAAGTTATTATATCGGATGACTTGTGGGTTCTACCGCAGTATTGTGTTCGACTCCATTAGCCAAGACTACGGTACCCTAATTAATGATTGACTATAGCTTACTCATGATTTGGTAAGTCTTAGACATCCTCAAGATCTAAATAACTTTTGTTTAGACTTCCGATGGGTTCCAACAATGAACCCTTATAGCTTGGTCATGTTCGCCTGCCTGACGGGGTAACCTCCCCTATAGCTTACTGCTTTATCCCGGAACTGGTCCTATCGTAATTACAACTACGTATTAGTGGCCCCTACAAAGTTATGAAATAAAAACTTTTTTTTTTTTATTTTACGCGATATTTAATATTTTAGACGACCTCTGTAGCGCAAATGCCGAAGGCCTTCTTAAAACTTAGAAAATTGCCGGTTCGATTCCCGCCGTGGAACAAATGTTTTTTCACCTGAAATCTGCTGGATACATAATTCCTCACCAACTTACTGAAGAGGTGTCGTGTTTGGACTCGTAATGGTCTCAATAATCTATACCTATAAAAGAGCTCAACCTGACTGACTGACTGATTCTTCATCGCCGAGACTAAACCGCTGAAGCATGAAAGCTGAAATTTGGAAGGTAGCTTCCTTTTACAGCAAAACCACCCACAAAGGCGGAATTTTTTGAAATTCAACCCCTGAGTGGGTAAAAAGGGGTGAAAACGAATGTATGAAACTTTTAAACGCATGTTGCGATTTGCTTGAAACTTGATATGAATAAATAAAATGCCAAATAAATGGACACATGTTTCAGGATTTTTCAAAATAAGCCTAACAAAGGGGTAAAATGGGGTGTCAAAGTTTGTTTGGGAACTTTTTAACGGGTGGTGTGAATTCTTAAAAACTTGGTTTGGATACTTAAAATGCAAAAAAATGGACACGTGTAAGGATTTTTCAATATAACCCTCATAAAGGAGTAAAATGGGGTGTAAATGTTTTTATGGAAACATGTTAATGGTGGGTGGGTGTGATTGGATTGAAACCTTATCAATAAAATTTGGCAAGGAGATAAAAAGCATCCTGGACGAGGATTTAAGCTACAGTTCCTTTAAAAAAATGCGGACGAAGTCGCGAGCAACAGCTAGTAATAATATATTTATGTATTCAGACAGCAATAGTCCATGGTTAGTATGCACTTAAAACTAGGTTAGTATATAAAAACTACCAGTGATTTAGTCCTCTGGATGTGTTTCCCCACCAGATGACAATTATAATAACAAGCAATCCCAGTCGAGATGCTAGCTGAATAGCATCTCGACCGGGATTGCTTGTTATTGTATTGTTGTTGATTTATATCCACCACAAGGTTGTCTGGCAGAGATATCTAGCTATAAGACCGCCCATTGTACTACCGTGTAGCTAAACATTGTTTCTTATAACAGTCTAATGTATTTGTCGTGGGCAATAAGGTATTTTCTGTTCTATTCTGTTCTATCTTTGAGGTCCTTAGTTACCAAGTGTCCCAGATATTTCAATTGAAAATTTTACAAGAGACACATTATTGGGTATTACTATTATTATTTTTGGTTCTATACCCTAATACTAGGTAGTCCCAATAGGATTATTGGGGCTCTTGCAGGCAGGTGGGACAGTGTCCTACAAAGTTTTTGGGTGTCAGCCCTGATTAACCCTTTTGTTCGGCAAATCTATTATAATATTAATAGAGGTGGTATTAGGTTAGTAGGAATAGTTTTTGACATTTAATTTAATTTATATTACTGTGTTATTGATCATTGAGCTAAGGTCCAGCTGAGACGCAGAAGGTTGCGGGTTCAATTCCCGCCTTGGGACAAATGTTTGTATTATCTACAAGTATTTGTCTCGGGTCTGGGTGTTTCTATGTATGATATGTATGTATTTACAAAAAAAAACAGTATATAGGTAAGTAGTATATTAGTCATGTGGTACCCATAACACAAGCTCTGTTTACTTTGGGGCCAGATGATGCTGTGTGAAATGTCCGGTATTATTTATTTTATTTTATTTATAATGATTTTATTTTAGTTTTAGTTTTATTTTGATTGTATGTGCAATGGATCTTAGTTATCTGAATAAATAAATATTATTATATTATATATTACGTACAAAAAATTTAAGACGATATGTTTTTAGTTCTAGTAAAGTGATTTATAAAAAATACAGTATCTCATTACAGGTGGGAAAAAAAACTGGGCACTAGGAACCCGCCCTGAATACCATAAATACTGACTTCTTTACATTGTAATTATAAATGCGAAAGTAACTCTGTCTGTCTGTCTCGCTTTCACGCCAAAACTACTGAACCGAATTAAATGAAATTTGGTACACAGATAGTCTAAAGCCAGAGAAAGGACATAGGCTACTTTTTAATTAGAAAAAAGGTTTGTAAAGGGTTGAAAAGGGGGATGAAAGGTTGTATGAAATTATTGTCATTTTCAGAACTAGAAGCATAAAATTTGAAGCTGTTGATCCCTACTAGCATTATAAATGTGAAAGTAACTCTGTCTATCTGCTACGTTTTCACGTCTAAGCCGCTGAAACGATTTTGATGAATTTTGTTATAGAGCTAGATGGGACCTTGGAGAAGAGTATAGGCTCCTTTTTATGTAGGTACCATGTGTGCGAAGCCGCGGGCAGCAGCTAGTAGGTTATAAATATTGTATTATTTAATGAGTATGTATATTTATAGGTTTAATGGAATAAAAGATAAATATTATAAAAATATTAAACTTTATTTTGATATGTAAGTTTTGATAATTACAACAAACACATACATTGTACACAATCTACTTATACTAAGTTAAATGCATTTCTTAAAGATAATAGGTTATTTAATTTTATAACATTTTAAAATAATTTCATTATACAGGGTGCAACGCTCGTTTGGGGCGGAAAGCAGCAAACAGACAAATGGTTTTAGGAGATCAAAAAAAATTTTTGGAATCCTTCTTCTTCGTGTCACTGGTTATTTCGAAACAGTGTGGTGAAAGGAATCAAGTGCGCTTTAAAGGCTTTTTCGTGTACTTGGCACTTTTAATCTCGCCTGGTTGAAACTGTACAAAATAAAAATATAATAAGAATTTGTATACCTATGTGTATTCGGATACACATAGGTATACATAACAAATTCTTTTCCTACACTTTCTAAAAGTGTAAAGGTCAGGAGTCAATGTCAACACTTTACAGGTTAAAGCGACAAATCTTTTTTGTGAGTATTTAGATCTAAGTTACTTAAGACAACTTTGTGAAGACTTTTTTTGGAAATAAAACATTATTATTACTATTATATGTTCGAACTTTTTAGGTTTCTCACGATGTTCCTTCTTTGTTTAAGAGTATTGGCATAGCGCACAAATATTACTCGAACCCGCATTCGTACCTATAGGACCTTTGGAATAATTTTGTATGTATTTACGAATTTTGAAAAATTCACCTGAAAAGTAAATGTTTTCTCAGAATTTAAAAACCTTTATTTATAAACGTCTCTAAACTTCTGTATTAATCACTGTTAATAACAGTGCCGTCCGTTTTTGTAGGAGCAAAGCACTTTGTTCGTAAGGGTGGTAGGCTGACATGACTACCATGTTTCAATCAGTGAAAACCTGTATTTGTCTTTTTTTTCTATTTTTATGTTATTAAATAGCTGTTGGTTTTCCAAATATAAATAAATAAATTTTGCAGAAAACATATTTTTCAAACATTTTATTATCACGCCATTTAATTCTTATATGGATAAATAGTCTCTAGGGGTCAAATAAACCCTTGCTAACCCAAACAAACTTTCCACCCTGTATGTATACATTGTTTATTTTCCACAATGGTAACATTTAAACTTAATATTATTGGTTAATAGAGAGCATTTCACAGATGCTAAATTATAATCACAAAAGCACATAAATGTTATATTTGTAAAACAAGCATTCAAATATAGTTAGCACTAAAATATTTGGCAAAAATACTATAGGAAATAGCAATTTTTGGACTATATTTTGGCATATTTAGTCTTCTAAAGGAGTAATAAATAAGCGCCATTTCAGTTTCTACACTTTTACGCAAACGTTGTGTCGATAATATTTTGGCTCTGATTACCCCGCAGTGCGACACCTATGAGAAACAAAAATATATTATTATAACGTACTTACCTATAATATAATTTAATAATACGTTTCCCATGAGGAATAGGAGCCCCTAGGAGTATTGTTATAGCTATAGCTGCTGCCTGCGTAATATATATATATATATATATTATATATATAATATTATATATATATATATAATATTATATATATATAATATGTATAATATAATATAATATTCCTTGAACAAACTTGTAACGAACAAACATTGAAGCATCTACATTCTACATTCTGTATTCTGTTGGCACCAACCTAACTAATTTAAGCTAAAATTAGGTTTAGAACTGTCAAATATACCTTTGGTATTCTGCTGTTACCAAGTTATTCTAATTTAAATGTATCTAACTTAATTAAGCGTTTCTAATTTAGTTAGATGGTACAAACCGAATAGATTTTACAAATGCTATGACTAACAAAATATATTTTGGACAAATTCCTTATTTTAGAAATGAATCAACCGAATTGCCGCCATTACCCACATATTGAAAAAGATGTCATCTCAAGTTGTGAAATCTTAAAGTTCGTCTTTCTTTAGTCGTTGCAGTGCCAGGTCGTCGTGCTGGAACCAGGTGGCGTAGACGCGGAGGGGATCGGGCGAGGAGTGGCGGTGGAACGACACGGGACGGTCGCGGGATAACACCTCCCGGGCATAGTCTTGGGGACGGGCCTGGAATACATACTTAGTACATACGATGGTATACGAAAGAAATATGCCTGGAGATGCAAATATTGAGACGGGTGTGTAGTGACGAGAATCAGTAAGAAAAAAAACGAGTGAGTCTTACAGTAGTAGCATTATGATGTGTAACATCTGACATCTTACTTTGGTAATTAGCAACATTAACATTATATCCTGAATTAGTTTATATAACAGCTCACTTTATACACAATACTGTAGGTTAAACGTACAACTGATGCGTTCTCTTTCTCTATTTCCCTTTCTCTTTCTCGTCACACACACGCACACACCGTTGGCTGACAGTACCAACCTTTTGGAAAATGGGTTGGTACCATCTGAAGACCAACTCTATCACGCGCTCGTTGGTCAAATCATAGCGCGCGCTTCCCCAGCTTGCTGTTACACATTCCCGTCCCTTTATACGAAATCACTCCCACAGATTGCAGGAAAGCGAGAGATACCTTTCAATTGATGTGTAATACGAGATACCTCAATAAGGAATGAGTATATTGGAAGTCTGAGTTTAAGAAATAATAGGTTAGCGTGGTTTGAGCATGTTATGTACGAGGAGGGATGAATGTCATGTGATGCGCTCCCTTTGCTTTGGAGAGCACTTTAAGCTGCCGCTCCCGGCTTTTCAAAATTATTATGATATGGTACTTCGGGTTTATTAAAATGCAATGATAGACCTATTTGACCGCACTTTTAGGAACGAACTGATTATGCCAAATACACTTACAAATGTTTAGAGTTTTTATTTTCATTTTTTGTATGCAAAAACTCTTTTTTTTTTCAGATTAACTTCGTAACTAGAGTTTTGTCAAGATACCTAGTGGTAGGACTACAATAGAAGCTCGTCATAGTGGATACCACCGCAGTGCCAGATATTTTGCTTCCAAGCACTATCGGAGCAAGTGGCTACGCGCGTGAAACCTTCTGGTATTACAAGTTTCATATGTTGCGGTAAACACTTATCTATCGGTAGTCCGTATAAAAGTTTATTGGCTTAGTTGTTAAAGACTTTGGTTTTTTACTTGATATGCGTGTGCATGTGTGTCGCAGCTCGTTCAAACTGCTTCATCAGAGTAAGGCTCGTAGTAGGATAGATACCTGATGGAATAGCGGCGAGTGTGTGAGAGTGAGAAGGCGTGAGGCGCGTGCGCAGGCGCCGAGCGCCATGTCGTCGGTAGTAGGATAGATACCTGATGGAATAGCGGCGAGTGTGTGAGAGTGAGAAGGCGCGAGGCGCGTGCGCAGGCGCCGAGCGCCATGTCTTCGGTAGTAGGATAGATACCTGATGGAATAGCGGCGAGTGTGTGAGAGTGAGAAGGCGCGAGGCGCGTGCGCAGGCGCCGAGCGCCATGTCGTCGGTAGTAGGATAGATACCTGATGGAATAGCGGCGAGTGTGTGAGAGTGAGAAGGCGCGAGGCGCGTGCGCAGGCGCCGAGCGCCATGTCGTCGGTAGTAGGATAGATACCTGATGGAATAGCGGCGAGTGTGTGAGAGTGAGAAGGCGCGAGGCGCGTGCGCAGGCGCCGAGCGCCATGTCGTCGGTAGTAGGATAGATACCTGATGGAATAGCGGCGAGTGTGTGAGAGTGAGAAGGCGCGAGGCGCGTGCGCAGGCGCCGAGCGCCATGTCGTCGGTAGTAGGATAGATACCTGATGGAATAGCGGCGAGTGTGTGAGAGTGAGAAGGCGCGAGGCGCGTGCGCAGGCGCCGAGCGCCATGTCGTCGGTAGTAGGATAGATACCTGATGGAATAGCGGCGAGTGTGTGAGAGTGAGAAGGCGCGAGGCGCGTGCGCAGGCGCCGAGCGCCATGTCGTCGGTAGTAGGATAGATACCTGATGGAATAGCGGCGAGTGTGTGAGAGTGAGAAGGCGCGAGGCGCGTGCGCAGGCGCCGAGCGCCATGTCGTCGGTAGTAGGATAGATACCTGATGGAATAGCGGCGAGTGTGTGAGAGTGAGAAGGCGCGAGGCGCGTGCGCAGGCGCCGAGCGCCATGTCGTCGGTAGTAGGATAGATACCTGATGGAATAGCGGCGAGTGTGTGAGAGTGAGAAGGCGCGAGGCGCGTGCGCAGGCGCCGAGCGCCATGTCGTCGGTAGTAGGATAGATACCTGATGGAATAGCGGCGAGTGTGTGAGAGTGAGAAGGCGCGAGGCGCGTGCGCAGGCGCCGAGCGCCATGTCGTCGGTAGTAGGATAGATACCTGATGGAATAGCGGCGAGTGTGTGAGAGTGAGAAGGCGCGAGGCGCGTGCGCAGGCGCCGAGCGCCATGTCTTCGGTAGTAGGATAGATACCTGATGGAATAGCGGCGAGTGTGTGAGAGTGAGAAGGCGCGAGGCGCGTGCGCAGGCGCCGAGCGCCATGTCGTCGGTAGTAGGATAGATACCTGATGGAATAGCGGCGAGTGTGTGAGAGTGAGAAGGCGCGAGGCGCGTGCGCAGGCGCCGAGCGCCATGTCGTCGGTAGTAGGATAGATACCTGATGGAATAGCGGCGAGTGTGTGAGAGTGAGAAGGCGCGAGGCGCGTGCGCAGGCGCCGAGCGCCATGTCGTCGGTAGTAGGATAGATACCTGATGGAATAGCGGCGAGTGTGTGAGAGTGAGAAGGCGCGAGGCGCGTGCGCAGGCGCCGAGCGCCATGTCGTCGGTAGTAGGATAGATACCTGATGGAATAGCGGCGAGTGTGTGAGAGTGAGAAGGCGCGAGGCGCGTGCGCAGGCGCCGAGCGCCATGTCGTCGGTAGTAGGATAGATACCTGATGGAATAGCGGCGAGTGTGTGAGAGTGAGAAGGCGCGAGGCGCGTGCGCAGGCGCCGAGCGCCATGTCGTCGGTAGTAGGATAGATACCTGATGGAATAGCGGCGAGTGTGTGAGAGTGAGAAGGCGCGAGGCGCGTGCGCAGGCGCCGAGCGCCATGTCGTCGGTAGTAGGATAGATACCTGATGGAATAGCGGCGAGTGTGTGAGAGTGAGAAGGCGCGAGGCGCGTGCGCAGGCGCCGAGCGCCATGTCGTCGGGCGCGGCGCGCGCGGCGCAGGCGCAGGTGGCGAGGCGCGCCGCGGCGCCGGCGCTCAGCACGGTGCCTCCGCCCCCGGTTATGTAGTCGTACCCTTTCGATTACAAAACTAATCAGCAGCGGTCATGCGCATGTGACCGCAGAGAAGGCTTGCGAAGTC
Source organism: Lampropteryx suffumata (assembly GCA_948098915.1). Classification (NCBI taxonomy): domain Eukaryota; kingdom Metazoa; phylum Arthropoda; class Insecta; order Lepidoptera; family Geometridae; genus Lampropteryx; species Lampropteryx suffumata. Next base: position 1,878,070 of record OX402546.1, on the reverse strand, counting down.
AGTGAGGATGAGAATTACTAGTTTTCAATAAAATAGCACTGGGGTAATCTACTTATTCAACAGTGAAACATTGTTAGAGTCGGTTTATGTTTCGAAGGTTAACCATTTGAAGGTTTTGAAAAGACCGTCTCTTATTTACCTGGAGTATCTACTTATTTTCCTAAAGTTTAAAATTAACTACATCACGCATTGAAAATTTGGTATACAAACATGTGCAATATGTGCATATATACATTTTATATTTCTAGGAAGATGGCCAGCCACTAGAGTAAATAACAATAATATGTAAGAGATAGTGATAGCCGATGCATACCAAACTACTTAAGCAAGGAATGAGCGGCATGGTTTTATCTGAGTATACGCACAATATTGACCTATTTGCATCAAATCGATAAAATAAAAAAACTAGAAAATGCGTGTCCCATGTTTTGGCTGATCTTCAGAGTAGCGCACGTTAAATCAGTAAAGAAATGAAGGGATTTTGGAACAGATTGTGATGTGCGACGAAAAGTGGATGCTTTACTAAAATCGTAAGCGAACAACGCAATGAATGACCCTAAGTCAAACGTCGCAACAATGCCTTAAATCAAGGTTATAGAAAGGTTATGGTAACTGTTTGGTGGTTACTTCATGGCGTCATTCACTACAGCTTTCTCAGATCCTGCCAAGGGCCCTTATTTCAAGGATCACTTCGTTATCTGTCTATCTGTGTATTAGTCAAGATCCTTTTTCTCAGGAACGCGTGGAGCTAATGTTTAATTTAGTCAAATACTGGAGCTTGAGCTCTTTATTTCTTTCTTATTTGAGTGGAACCTCCCGCCACTTGGTTACCTTTAGCAGCGGTTTCCCTCTTTCCGTATCCATAGCCATAGCGCTCGCCTAGCACCGTGACGTCACCTCCTCCGCGGTAGCAGCTCAGCATCTCGCAAAGCCTCTGAACTCTGCCCCAAATACCAAAACAAATTCAAATAAGAAATGTTTTATTCAACAAAACCGGTAAGTACAAAAACAAAATAGTAATTGATTTATTGATTTATTTATTAATTGAGTAATTACCTTTCAAACCAAATAAAGAAATGTTTATAGACTGCTTAGATTTGGTTCATCCGGTATTTGACATCGTGGGGTTTGTTCGGAAAAGTGAGAAATGTAATGAGAGATGACGTAAAATCAGCGTGAAATCTTACCGAAAACTGATCAACCAACGACATCGAGTATCAGATTTGACTCTTCCACTGTTATTTAACTAACTTTTCCGAGCATAGCTCCCATGGTAAATTGGAGCTTACCCTAGTATAGTGTCGTCGTCAGCTAAAAATATCCAGTTGACGTGAGGCATGGTCTTTATACGTTCCACCGCTAGCTTCAGTATCGTTATCGTTTTAGCACAGTGCCCTGTCTTGCTGTTCGGTATCCCAGTGCTTATCGCTGGTAGAGATGGGTCTAAAGATATGAGAAAACATTAGAAATCCTAACCTATACATGTTCATAACCTACACATCATCCAGTCTGAATTCACAAACTGCTAGCTATAGGCGTCTTTTTGTATGTGCCATTCCCTCTAGTCCTGTGCCAGCCTCATCCAGTTTCGTCCTAGATCTATTAAATCTGAAAATTGACCTAAGCTTGCCTTCACGTGTGGTTTGCTATAAACGCTAAACCTTCACAAACGTAAAGTGAGACGGAAGACAAAACTATCAAAAAGATAAAACAAAGACAAAACCACGCAACATACGCAAACTCATTCCTCCATTCGCGTGTTTGGAGGTTTTCCAAACGTGCCGGGGTATATATTATGTTACAATTATACATATATGAAAGGACAGACTACAAGTGTGTAATGACCAAAGACATGGACGCTGGTTTCGCTTGCAAAGATTATTACTGACCATCTTTATCGCTGTAGAACTGCAGGTTAGTAACATGCCGGCCCCAGGTCTTCTTGACTACCCTGGCGCGGGTCTCGTGGAAGCCACTCCAGGTCTTCACGGCGAAGAACACCGTCTCCTCCGGTATGGCACTGCCCTGCCAAGAGCGAGACACTTATAGCTTTTACCTCTTTAAGACAGCTTACTAAGAAAATATACTATTTGCTGATAACATACGATTTATTGAGGGATAGTTTTTATACAGTAGTTATCTTCCTAAGCACGAAAATGTTCACAATAGTATGATTATTAGCTCTAAAACATTAGGCTACATAAATGCTGTTTTGACTCCTATGAACCATGAGAAGAAAATGTTGGTTTGCAGTCTTAATTGAAACATGTTGATACTCACACATGTTTCAAACTGCTTGGGATAAGTGGCGCAGTTTTCTCCAGAAACGATGCAGAAGCTTAGATCAGGCGTGAGGAGGGGACCAGGATCTGTACCATCTCCGTACACCAGCTTAGCGAGCTCATATCCTGGGTCTATTGAGAAGTCTGCCTCTAACTTACGCTGGCCAGTCTCTATTTGATTTAGAAGCCTGTTTGGAGAAAGGAAATTTTATGACAGCAGCTTAATTGAATAGCTCACCTGAACGGTGTGGAATCTAAGTAGTTATATATGAGGCCAGCATAGTTAACAAAGCAGTGAAAAATAAAGGTCTTGCTAAACACATAACTTACAAAAAAAAATATTTGATTAATGAAGTCTTTAGAGAATAAAGTTCTACTTACTTCTTAATGAGTTCCATCCTCATAGCGAAGCCGCTCGCGAAATTTGGATACACAAAGCCACCCTCCTCCTCCAACTCCTCGTAGATGCTGAAGTGGTGGATTATAGTTGGCTCCTCGTCGCTTAGTGGATAGCCAATCCACATTGTGTCCTAAGAATAGAGCACTCCTTATAAATGTAAAGAAAATAATGATTTTCAGACAGAAGAAAAGATAATAATTTTGCCAAACCCAGTAAAAAGTTTTCATGACCAAATAGGATGAAATTGAGACACAGGATGTGTCAAAATGTTTAAAAACGAAACAAAACAATTGGTTTAAATCTACACTAAGAAACATTTGAAAGTGTTATTGAATAAAACAATTTCGATTTTCTCGTTGATTTCAAGCGCGACTCACATTATGCTTGTCAGCAGCCTTGAGCGCCTGGAACAGCTTGCCACACCTCACAGCAGTGTGCGCTTCAACAAACAGCGCCCATCGTACATCGCTGCCGGCGTATCTGGCTGTCAGCGGACCCAGTAAGGGAAGTACCGTCCACGCCCCGGGGAAGGGGAAGTCTTCATGCGTCAGATGGAGGTTCGGAAGACGCTAGATAATCACAATTTATGTTCAAAGATAGAGTCTATAGGGTTTTATGACAGTCAAACTAGCTCTGAGTCCACCTGCGCTTGATCGGTTGCAAAGTTAAGATGGTCCTGGAAAGAGCACAGCGGCCAACAGATAAGGAGGCAGTGTTGTAGAAGGATTCAGATGATTGCTTCGCAGAGCGTTTGTGCAGTATAAAAAGCACTAATGTTATCAAATAAATCGTTAGATACGTCTGCCCCGCGGATGGTACTTATGACACATGCAAAAAAATATTATACTTGGCACAGTAGGTACTGATTGTATAGCTGATGTGTTACACTTACACAGAAGAACTTACATTTTCCAACTTCATCACTTGAGATTGAATGTCCTGTTTGAGCCTAGTCGCGACGCTTGCATGGTACGGCTCCGATTGACTTATTATAGTAAATACTACGTTCTTAGAGTCTGTAACAATTGAGAACACTGTATTTGTTTCTTAGCAAACAACACGCACTATTCATTTAAATTTGTGTTTGGAATCTGTATTTGTGTATATCGTTTTTGTAAATATATATAAGTATCAATAATAAGTTTATTTCATTTGTTTTATATAAGTAAGTAGTTCATAATATAGTGCACCTCGACCAATCTTCCAAATAAGTATAAGTAAGTATAAGTTCCAAATAAGTTTCTCTCCATCCAAAGGTTTTCTGGAAGAAATCGCTTCCTTAGCGATAAGACCACCCATTGTACATAATTTTTTCGTAATTAAATTTAGTTATTAAATTGTTATATTTAGTTTTAAGGTGTTCAATAAGGAATTTTCATTCATTCATTCATTCATTCATGCAAGACAAGAATTTTGAAAGCAGTATGTGCATACTAGGAGTATTGGCTTCAACATAATGTCTACTGTGTCAAATACTATTGCTTGATATCTAAACATACTTTCGAGCTCTGATGTTACTTCTGACGAAGACTATTAACAGAAGTAACTTATAATATTGTAGGCTTATATCACTATTCTCAAAACCCGGTAGACCTATGGCAGAAAGCAATAACATGGCAGCGTGCGTGCGTGCGCTTATCTGCTGACGTTGTATTACCATCCATATGGTGATAGCATCGGAACATTATAGTCACCCTAAATTATTTGCTTATCCATACGAAGAGCTGTCCTGTCGCATTGAACCATCAATCAGTGTTATATTGTGCCTATACAGTGTAATATAGTTGTTATCATATGCGGTAACCACCATGCCAGTCATGATGGTTGCCGTCAAATTATGACTAATAGCTGTTCTATGTTGCTGTGTAGAGTATCGGAATATTTTGTACAGTTCAAGAAAATTCATCTGATATCGTCCAGTATATCTGTACCTGTAACAGATACTTTGTACAAGATATGTACTTGAGACACGCTTATTGTATTCTCTAATTATATATTGTTTTTGAAGTCTTTACACAACATGAAGTTGTGACTCGAGTGAAGGATCACAATATTACTAACACCGTTGCTTGCACGCGAGCGCATCAATCAAGGAAGGCACCATTAAATTGCTATACACGACACGTTCAGGACTTGTGCTTGACGATACGTAATGAGCTCTTTGTTATCTTGATTTATGAGAATCTATGACAGTTGATTATATATACAATAGGCTAGTGTTTACCAAAACATTAACCCATATAGTTTAAGTGGATTCTTTTTTGTTAGCTGTAGCTATTATTAATGAATCGGTAGCATTCTGAGATAGACATGTTCAGCATCGGACTTATAATGATGATGAATGCTAGCGGAGCGAGATTACAACACAAAATATCTACATAGCTGCTTGTTTTTGCTTAGTAGTTTTCTTGTGTGTGTATGTACCAAATCAATGTACATGACCTGATGCCTAATAGAATACTTATTACACGCTTTATATTAGCTTCACTTGTATGTATGTTTGTAACCGACTCCTTAGGACGCGATTTTGACCCACTTTAAACTGCCAGATTTCATTCAAATTTTGCACACCTGTCAAAGACTGATGACAATGCAATAATTTGAATAAAAATTATAAAAAAAAAAAAATGTAAGTAAGAAAAAAATGATTTATTAAAAAAAGGCGTGGGGTGCTTTTTAAGATATTATCGAAATGATAATCCTTCTTCTCATATCTGTCAATGAAATATTTATAACTATTGATACCATGAACCCCACGCTTTTTTTTAAATAAACCATTTTTTTTCTTACTTACATTTATTATAATTAATTTTCTATTTTTTAGTTTGGTTTTCTATATAAAGCGTGTTTTTTAGTTTTTTTAAACTATTATTTGTCTATTATGAAACACATACAAAAGATACTTTATAACACCCAGACACAGAACAATCACCTGTGTTCATCACACAAATGTTTATCCTGGGAGGAAATCTAACCCTCACCTACAACGCAGAAGTCAGAGCTACTACCAACTGAGCTGACCAATAAAATACGAGCTTTTTCTAATAAACGCCGTGAAATAATATATTCTGTTAATTTCTATTATATTCTATTTTATTCTAACAAATGATTAATCAATTCCTAATACTATAAATGTGAACGTTTTTGATGACAATTGATACCTAAGTATAGATATATTTGGACCTGGAATAATAAATCTATAAATCTACGGGCTAGTCTTTGTAATAATAATAATGCTGGACATTTCACACAACATCATCAGGCCCCACAGTAAGCAGAGCTTGTGTTATGGGTACCACATGACTGATATACTAGTTAAATACTTTTATTTTTATTTTTTTGTAAATACATTTTTATTATACATAGAAACAGCCAGACCGAGCCAGGCCAGACTTGCAGATCATACAAACATTTGTCCCGCGGCGGGAATCCGACCCGCACTCTTCTGCGTCTCAGACTGGCCTTGGCCAACTGCGTCACAGAGGTCGTCAATCAATCGAAAATGTCATTAACTCGGACCCACTAACTCACTATTCTATTAATATTGAATACCAAGTAAACCCCTAAACTCCACTAGCTCAATAGAAACAAACTCCCTTAAACTATAATAAGTATTAGCATTCTGACTGCTAAGGAAATGAATTCCCGAGCAAAGTGACAAACGTTGCCAAAGAGCCTTTCCAGTTTGATCTAAAAGCCTTATAAAATAACCATAGAGTTCGAGAATGTTACTTTCTAGTGGAATAAATCTTGGTATCAAACGGCGATTCTATTTTCTAAGCACGAAACAAACATACGGTTAACGTATGCTATTTCAGATTCGTAATAAAGTTATTGAATGTGTAATATACAAATTTCGAATTGTTGAAATATTTGTTTTGGTTTTGTGATCAGAATTTTTTAAAGTTCTATTACATAAAATGTATAACATTATCAACTTCTCGCGGAACTCATGCATAATGCATGAACAGATCACCGAGGTGCGACATATTAAAATCTCATTCGGGTACTTTACGGCCCCGGGCATATACGGCCCGAGACATATGGCCCTGGCGATAATGGCAGTTAGAAAGTCATGTTTGCGCGCGAGATATTCGATAGCTTGACATATTTGGGGAATAACGACGGTAGATATAAGATTGAGGTGAATGTATTATTATATAATGTGCTGTTTTTATCGAGGTTTGCTCTACATATATGTATGTATATATACATAAATATCTATGAATTTTGTGGCGCTGAAGTATGTTATTGTGTTATGTTATTTCAAATAATGAAAGAAACGTCGTGAACTCGTGAGGAAACCAGCGGTATCGTCAACTCCGCACGTATTGATCATGTCTAACCTGTGTCTAACCTGGTCTACTAAGCTAAGAAAATTTCCCGTAGACATGGCCATTGAGCGAGTAAAATTTTAATTTAACGACCTCTGTGGCGCAGTGGTGACCCATAACACAAGCTCTAGTTTACTTTGGGGCCAGTCCGATTCTCCTAGTGAAAGATTCTTAACATGTTCTGGATAATCCATTCATCCATCCATTCATCAAACCATCCATCTGTTCACCCAAAAGTTACCTGGAAGAGATCGCTTTTAGCGATAAGGTCGCCCATTGTACAACTTTATTGCTAATCACTATTTTTTGTGTGTTCTCTTGTGTACAATAAAGTGTTTATCTTTCTATCTAATCTATCCTTCTGGAGTTCTAGATAGGACATCAATTAAGTCTTACTGGCTTCAATGTAGTGTTAACCCGTCATTCCACGATATAATTTCTAAATTTTACGAAAAACATTCGAGAAATTTTCGGTCAAATATGTGAAGTAAGATAAGTTCTAACTTCATTGAAAAAGTTTATATTTTGTAACATTATTGCAATGTTGCAACGCTTTTCAGTTGGAATCGCCAGCTTTTCAGACATTCATACTGTGCTCCAAAGACTTGTATCTAATTAACTAATTAAATTAGTTTCCTGGGCGCCAGTGGCACTCTAATTAGTCTAAAATTGTTGAAATGTCTAATGGACATTACGAGATAATTTGGTCGCTAGAATGCGAAAATTTCAAATAACCTAATGGAACGCTTCTTTTACCTGTCAAATGGTCCATATTTAAGAGAACTTCTCACATGAAACCGCCGATTAAAGCGACATAACAGTGTAACCTAATAGTGTTCTTTATTTTCTTGTGTTCTTTTAGTTTTATGTAGATATTTGATTTTTAATTTCTCCTGGATTGGCCTCCTTGTGTCTTGCCTTGTTTAAGTGTTTTCTGATTTTGTTTTGTCTTTATGTGGTTTGTGGATATCGTTCATCTTATGCTTTTGGTCTCCCGCAATACAGGTTTGCCCTAGTGCGGTTACCATCAGTAATTTTTAAAAACACTGTATTTTTATTGTCTTGGTAAATAAATGAATTTGTATTCACTTTACAGAACTGTCTCCAGTCATGTTATCTAGATTCAGACGACATTTCAGATGTGTATTTGTATTTCAGTGTTTTAAAAATGTATTGATATAAATAGTATTATCCAAAGAACTGGCCCCTATCTGGCCTAACGTACTCGTATTAACATTGCCATACGGCAATGCCGTCAGTATCTTGGAGATTTCTGTATAAAAAGTTACATTTTGTTCTTGTCTTTCATTCCCACACTGTAATGAGCACCTTTTAACATTTCAAACACAATCTAGCTCAGCACGTCTGTTGATCCGACAACCAACAATACACCGCTGAGCTGCCTGAACAATTCAACGGCATCAGGTATGCATGCGCGTGCGAAAAGCATCACAGTTCATATATAATTCGGAGCCCTGCAAATGGACCGGTTTCTATCGGAATCCCAAAGGACGTGCCAGGATTGCCAGCTGATGTCTGATAGGACGGAATTGGAAGATTCTTTAGTCTTTCGCCAAAAAATTTAGGAAAATCGGTTGAGGAGAGTAATATTTTTAACCGATTTCAAAAAAGGAGGAGGTTTTCAATTTTACTTTTCAGTTCGACTGAGAAAGGATATATTTTCCGATTGACCTCTTATAAATTTCATAAAAATCGGTTCAAAAAACTGAAGAACATGTCATCCACTTGGATGAAACGAAATTTTGATATTTTGCTTTTTTATACATGAAGTCGGTTGTTTTTTTAGTTTTTAAAACGTAATTATTTAATTTTGGTTTTGATACGAAACAAAAAAAAAGGTGCGCCAAGTATGGTTTATTCTTGTCATCCTAATGAATGAAAATGGAAACAGATTTTAAGGAAATATTAACCAATATGTGATTGTGATATACCTTTATTAGGTATGTATAATGAGTTATGTAAAGTCATAATGTAGATACTGAAGTGGGAGCTGAAACCATTACAAGTCAAACAAAGCCACGAACAAAAGTAACAGAGGAAACGTAAAATGTATGCGTCTACAAATTACTTATTCATATTCGATTACTTAAGTCCCTATTACCAAACTGGTTTAAAATTATTCCGCCAATTTGATGTCATATCACAGTAGCAAGAAGAAGCTAACTTAAAGTGCATTGGGGTTAAATCACCGGAATTTTGAACCTGTAAATATTGGAGCGTTGTAAATACTGGATTGGTTTTTCGTTCATTGACTGGCCTGTCTGTTGGTAGTTAGCAAAACCTATGTTCATCACGCAAATGTTGGTCCTCGAAGAGAGTCGAACCCACAACATCTAGCGCAGAAAGCAGCGCTGCTTTTGTTCTGTGTCTCGTTGTTATAAAGTATAAAAATATTAAATATTAAATCTGTACGGCGATTATGGAACTTTTGACACAACCAATGTCTATCAGTTTCGATTAGCAATCGGCATAATTTCAATAATTAGTTTGATTGTAATTAGAACCAGTTTTGACAAGATGGATTACTATTAGGTACGTACGTTTTCTATCCATATGACAGCATGTATGACAATCAACATCAACCTTCCATAATACCAATTCATCAATAGTAATCGAAACCGATTAGTATCAAAGTTTTGATAGTATCAGAATTCCATGATCGCCCCGCTGGTCACCATAATACAAGCTATGCTTAGTTTGGGGCTAGATGGTGTGTGCATTGTTCAACAATATTTATTTATTGGAACGAAGTTCCTTATCGCACGGCACGGACTTGGCGGATGGGGGCTAGGCGAAAAAAGTGTAAGATTTTTCCGTCACGACCCTTTCTTTAGTGTAGACGGTTATCCATAAGCTGACACGAATTAATGAATTAGATGAACAAATGAACGAATGAATCACATGAATTGAATTATGTACAATAGAATTGTTATTTTCACTCGAACAGATATACTTAATTAATTACGAAATTTCCTATCATTCCTTCAATTCATTAGTTATTTCTGCGTTTCATTTAATTGCTCTGAGACGCTAGTAATTCATTAATTTGTATCGGTTAATCAAATCTATAATAATATACTATGATAGGAACTTCGTTCCAACCGAGTGTTCGACGACACTCACACATTTTACCTGCAACTAAAAATTCAACTCAACTCCAAACTAAAAATCGAAATGAAAGAGATCCCTTTTGTTTTCGAATTGATAACAATATTATATATTTCCGGCCTACACATACCACGTTTTGAACATGAACTGCTAAGCTGATGTCGATACGATGCATCACCGTCAGGTGCGCCATGCATCAATGGTGATAAACGATGCGGTCAAAATCCAGCTTCCGTCCCTAGTTCTACAGATTGAGTGCCATAGGTGCTTGTAGCCAAACTGTAGGATTCTCGAAGACTGATTAACTGGTCACAGGCTGCATTTGAACTCAAATATTCTGTAGCCATGTTTTTGTGAAAAGATAATTCTAGAGTTATCATTGTTACAGTAATCTTCTCATTTTATCTTATCACTAAAATTATGTAGTGGTAGATAGTTAGATAGATAGCCTACACATTTATTTGTATTGGTACATACAATCAATGGTACAATTGTACATAATGGTAAACACATAAAACTAAAGTTTTGAGACAGTTAGACACTAGATACTTAAAACTAAAAGTACGTGTGTGTTGCAATTTCAAAAGGGTCATAGCTCAGCGATAACATTGCTATATTATTGAGGGTATTAGCTGAAAATCAGTGTTTGATTCATAAACACTGATTTTCAGCTATTACCCAGCTATTATTTTACGAGCCGAAAGCCAAAAGATGCATGCAAAAAGTGTGTGTGGGTGTGTGTGTGTATGAGTGAGAGAATTAATTTGTATTGTATCGTGTAGTATGGTGTGGTCTTATACTTCAGATTTCAATCAAGCACTTGATGGTGAGTAGTTACAGTAACCTATGGGCATTATGCAATACCGAAGGTATCAAACTGCACTGTCGACTAGACATCATTAAGTTGACGATTCGCCCAGTAATTTCATTTGCTCCAGTACCCATTAAAACCAAAGGACATAAATTAATTGTCCAAGACAGTTTTACGGTCAGTTATAATGCCGCCACAGACCTGACCACACGCTAGTATTCAATACGTAGGTATTTAAATCACGAAAAGCTGTGATTTTGAAGTGGTAATTTTAAACCTTATAAAAAACTTTAACCAACTTAAAAAAATGAGGTGGTTCTCAATTATGCTTGTTACCTCATAACTCCGTCATTTATGATTCGATATAAAAAAATATATGTTTTTTATGTGAAAGGATATCCTTTCCGATGTGTCTCATAGAAATTTCATCAAAATCGGTCTTCTAATTGAGGTATTTATGAGTAATATACAGATCTAAATAAATACATTTGTAAAAAAAGTACCTGTATCTGTCCTGATGAAAATGCATTTTCTTTATGGATTCAAATTTTATTCAATGAAGTCTGTTTTTTTTTAGTTTTTAAAACGTAATTATTATAGGTACTACTACTAGCTTCGTATGAGACAGCGGCCTAGTCAGGTGAAGATGTTAATAGGCTACCTAAAGGTCAACTTAACGTGTCCTCCAAAGCAAGGCAGCGTTCAATTCTTTTTTTTTTTTTTAATCCCTGACGTTTCACAAAACATCATCTGGCCCCAAAGTAAGCAGAGCTTGTGTTATGGGTACCACATGACTGATATACTACTTATATACTTCTTTTTTGCAAATTCATACATATTATACAGAGAAACACCCAGACCCGAGACAAATACTTTCAGATCGTACAAACATTTGACAAGCGGCGGGAATCGAACCCGCAACCTTCTGCGTCTCAGCCGGATCTTAGCCCACTGCGCCACAGAGGTCGTTAGATGATAGCTTATTTATTTTTTTACGCTATTTTTTTTTTTGTTAATAATGGTTTTGTTAATGTATATCTACCTACTTACTAAATGTTTTTATGATGTATGCAGGATTCAGAGATTCCTAATTTTAAGAAACACCTGTCTTTTGTAACACCTGAATATGAATATGAATATGAATATGAATATGAATATGAATATGAATATGAATATGAATATGAAAATGGCACTGCGTTCACTCATCCAGGTCACGTTCACTGACCTCGCAGAGTGTTGCACATTACCTTTCTACATAATTTACCATACCTTAAGTTAACATAGGTTCTTTTGCTTATGTGTGGGTTGATATAGAAATCAAAAAACCAAGTGGTATGAAACAGAAAAAAATATTATTTCTTTTGGCTTCTGGGTTGAGATAGAAATACGCCTTAAATCTAGGTCTAACTTGAAAACACTTCTCGACTTCTAGATGCAATTTTCACATTTTCACGATATTTCAAGCTGGAAAACAGATATTCAATTTAAATTAACTGGAACGGTTTCGAATTGACAGTGTCACGAGAACTCGAGAGGTGAGAGCCTCCCGGAGGTGCTGGGAGTGCGAAATGTGAGCAGGAATTATTGATAGGCCCTCCCGCCCGCCTTATAGAGCGTGCAACAGTAAAGGTTGAGGCGTAATAGAAAAATCTCTTTGTACTGTTTTGAACTTCGAGTATATGAGAAATGCCAATATATAGGAAAAAACGTTTTTTTTTTACGTCGCAGTTACACAAAGTCAAGTAACGTAGTTGGTACATAATTAACAGGACAAACTTAAACTTATTCTCTTAAAAAAATATTTACAAATATGTTTAGAAATATATAATGTACCTTTGTAAGTAATTAATTTTGATTCTGTCAATTCCACGAGTGAAATGCGTATGAATCTTCTGCCTTTCTTTTTTCTTATGATCGATAAACCTACGTTTAACCACGATCTCGCCTGAAGTTAAGCTACGATGTGGCCGACGATGGGGCACGCAGGTCTAGAAGACACCTATTTACTCGAGACTTGAAGAGACCCAGATTGTAGTTTTCAGGAAAGACGACGGCAAAGCATTCCAATCCTTGGCTGTACGTATTATAAATGTAGAAGCAAAGCGCTTTGTCCGTAAGGGTGGTAGGTTGACAAGGTATGGATGGTATTGAGCGGTACGTCTGCTTGTCCTGTTGTGAAAAGGAGATTCAGAAGTATACATGTGAAAAGGCACTTAAGAACAAAAGTCCTTCATCCCACTGTAAGGAATCAAAGCTATAACAAAGTTATGTAGTCGAACACATCTTATCGGATTTAAGTTCCAAGTACCGACATCAGAATGTATTGGTATTGCCAGCTTGCAATCTTTTGGATATATCCCGCCATATTTTGTAGCAAGATATTTGTCTTGATCATGCTCACTAGTTAATTTTATAAATTTAACACTAAAGCTGTGGTAATTTTTATTAAATTACTAATTGTACAAAATCGGCAATTAAAATATACACCATAGTAGGTTATTCAAAATATATTCATACATCAAGTTCGAATAAATGCACGGTTTTTATAACATACTTGGCACCCGCGGTACCTACATGAAAAGTAGCTTACGTGCGTCCCAAGATACAATCTATCTCCTTAGAAAATTTGATCAAGATCCGTTCAGCCGTTTGACCGTCAAAAGGTAACAAACAAACTTACAGGTAGGCAAAAAGGGGATTAAAAGAGAGGAAATACAACGTAATGCAATTATTTTATCTCAACATAATGCTAATGTGCATAGGTATCCAAGGTGCCTTTTCTCATTCTAATAATATATTAATAAATAAATAAATATTGGTGGACAAAACACAACACTATCTAGTCTCAAACTAGCAAAGCTTGTAATATGTGACTGTGACTTGTAACTATATGGCTGATATAATCTATCTATATATATAAAAATGTTATGTTGGTTTGTGTACGCTTCAAAAAATCAAAAAGTTCTGCACCGATCGAGCTGAAATTTTAGTATGATATATAGGGTCTTTCATTAAGCGTGTCCTATCTTTAAATTTAAATAAAACAAAGTGTGTGTGATATATTATCGAAATTATTTATTTATTTGAAATAGTGATGCCATTATGTGTGGAATATGACATCATTTAAATGTCTGCCACGGCTTCTCTGGGTGGAGCGCATGCGAGATATCCAATTTTCCATGACTTTTGCGCATAAATCAGGCTGAATTTGTCTTATGGCATAGGTTATGTTGGCTTTGAGGGCCGCTGTGATTTGTGGTTTATTCACATAGACCTGCGACTTAAGAAAACCCCACAAGAAAAAGTCTAGCGGGGTTAAATCACAAGATCTCGGTGGCCAGTTCACATCAGCTCCACGTGAGATGACCATGCCCTCAAATCTCTCATGCAGAATATTCAATGTGGCATGAGCTGTGTGGCACGTAGCGCCGTCTTGTTGAAACCACATGTCGTTGGTGTTTAGATGATCCAGTTCATGCCAAAAAAAGTTGGTAATCATCGACCTATAGCGCTCGCCGTTGACAGTGATGGCCTGGCCAATGTTGTTCTCAAAGAAATATGGCCCGATGACGCCGCCAGCCCAAAACCCACACCAAACTGTAACTTTTTCGGGATGCATTGGACGCTCTTGGATCTCATGTGGATTGGTATCGTCCCAAATTCGTCAATTTTGTTTGTTTACGTACCCATTCATCCAGAAATGGGCCTCATCGCTGAAGATAATTTTTCTGTGAAAATTACGGTCAGTTGCTATCTGCTCCAGTGCCCATTCAGCGAACACACGTCGTTGTCTATGGTCGTTTACCTTCAATTCCTGGGTGAGTTGAATTTTATACGGGTGCAGGCCCAAGTCACGACGCAAAATTCGCCAAGTTGTGGTCTGTGAAAGGCCGAGTTCTTGTGAGCGACGCGAAATCGACTGCCTCGGATTCTCCTGCACACTCTCACGGACAGCGGCGATGTTTTCGGCAGACCTTACGTTTCGTTGACGTACGGGTGTTGGTCGATCATTTACCGAACCAGTGGACTCAAATTTATCCACCACACGACGAATAGTCCTCTCGGTAGGACGATTATGGCGACCGTAAAATGGGCGAAGCGCGCGGTGCGTTGCCCGAACAGAACACTCATTTTGATAAAACAATTTTATCATTTGCACGTGTTGTTGAATGCTATAGCTATCCATGATGATTTGGCAAAACAGAATGAATAAATTACAACCATTTTGACAGATGTAGCTTCAACAAGATGGCCGCTACCAACTGTCAAAGTTCGGACGTGCCTATTGGAAGACCCTGTATAATCCGCATCAAGGATTGTTTTTTTTTGTGTGCCACAGCGAAGCGTGGCGGGGTACAGCTAGTACTTATATATTTTTAAATACATACGTAAGATACTTTATAAAATCTAGACACAGAATAAACATCTATGTTTGTCACACAAATGTGTGTCCTGGGAATCGAACCCTCAACATACAGCGCAGAAGGCAGAGCTACTACCAACTGAGCTGACAGTATGTATTTATAATAATAATAATAAATATTTCTGGACAATGCACACAACGCTATCTAGTCCCAAGCTAAGCATAGCTTGTATTATGGTGACCAGATGACTGATAGCACACTTATATATTTTTAAATACATACTTACGATACTTTATAACACCCAGACACAGAACATAGAACTATGTTCTCCAAACAAATGTTTTATTTATTCAATCCTTTGAGACAAATCCAACTAACAAAGACTAGTTTTGCTGGTAACACCGAATACAGATTTGATCTTCGCATGCAAACGTTTCTGAGCCATTTTCCTGTTTGTTGTACTTGCTTTTGACAATGTCCGCGATGCATTGTATCGAGACGGGATTTGAAACAGCTGTTTGTATAAAATTGGTATTGGTTTTTGAATATTCTAACCGTATTTACTGATTCGATTTGTATACAATGTAGCAAGCAATCTTGAGGTAGTAAAATTTTTGAGATGAGTAAGACTATATATATGTACTGAATCTTTATCTTAGAATCTTTATCGGGGTGAGTTTGACCCGCGGTCCGCTGGTCGCTGAAGATTCTCTAGATGAATCGAAACAGTGTCGGTGCCTCCATTTACAAAATAATACGTGAATAGAAACCGTGTTTATCAAAATGTTTAGTACAACTCACGAAAGTTTTGAAAGCGAAATGCGAGACTGGTTGGAAATATTTTAAGATAAACGTGTATTTTTGTCTGTATGCATTATTATTTATTCTACTACTTTTAATACCCATATTTGAGACCCACAAGCCCTGGACCCTAGGAACTAAAACTCAAACTCAGTAGAGAATTAAGCATAAATTTTCAGCAATTTCTTGACCAGAGTTAAGTATACTCTGCAATACAGCCCTAAGGGTGAGATCTATATTAGTAGCTTCACGACACTTTTGTGTACAGCTCTGCACAACTGCATCAGTAATAACATCACGTACAATGTGAACACGACCTAAGCTCCAGTACAATTATATCGAGCGACTGGTCAAATACGATAATTGATTGCATGAAATACAATTCTGAATTAGACGGTAATTTCTGCGAACAATGTACTAGTTAGTGCAGGATTAGGCCCGTTGTATTGTGAAGTTATGGAGACTGCATCAGCTCATTACGAATTCACGGGATTGTGGGGCGTTTCATTTGGCCCGCGTATACGGGATGCACGGATTTTGCAGATGTAATAATTTACGTTTGACGTTTTTAATAACAAGCTTCAAAATCTTATCTTAAATTTTCAAGTTATATTATCCTTGATTCTTTAGTTTTGCTTTACTAACAAAAATATCTTAAAACACGAACGATCTCTGACGACCGCTGTGGTACAGTGTGCCAAGGCCCAGTTGAGACGCAAAAGGTTGCGGGTCCGATTCTCGCCGCGGGATCTGCAAGTATTTGTCTGCGGTCTGGGTGTTTCTATGCATAATAATAGGTTGGAGAAAAAGTTTCTTCGCATTTTTTAAGAAAATTCATTAAATTTTTAATATAGTTTATTTACATTTAACTAAAGTATGTAAGATAACTTTTTGCCATCTTGTTGGTAGGGACATGATCCCATTGCTATAGAAATTTTGGGACTTCTGATCAAAATACCGCGACAAGTGGTTTTAGCAGTCCTCTCGTGATGTTAACCTGACAGCCTAAATAATTCTGAAGAGACCGAAACAGGTGGAAATCTGAAGGTGCAAGGTCAGGTCTATACGGCGGATGCATTAACACCTCCCAGCCAAACTCTCTTAATTTTTGCTGAGTGGCTAAAGATGTGTGAGGTCTAGCGTTATCATGATGAAAAACCACACCCCTTCTGTTGATTAATTCCGGCCGCTTTCTCTCAATTTCTTGCTTTAATCTCATCAGTTGCTCGCAGTAGAGTTCAGAATCGATGGTCCTGCCTGGCAACAGCTCATAATGAATAATGCCCTTCCAATACCACCACACACACAGCATCACCTTGTTGTGAGTTAACCCGGGTTACGCCACAGTCTGTGAAGCCTGACCGGCCTTTGACCACGACCTTTTTCGCACGTGCTTGTCGTACGTGATCCACTTTTCATCACCAGTTATCAGCTTCTTCAAAAATGGTTCGGTTTCATTACGTCGTAATAAAGAATCACAAATGAGTACACGGTTCATTAGGTTTCTTTCAATGAGCTCGTGAGGTACCCAAATATCGAGCTTTTTTGTGTACCCAGTTTTTTTCAAATGCGCCAAAGCTGTTTTGTGGTCAATTCCCAGTTCTTCAGCTACGACGTAACTACTGATATGCCGATCTTGCTCCACTTTTTCAAAAATGGCATCCATTTTATCCGTAATAGGGCGACCAGAGCGACGAGCATCTTTGACATCCAAATTTCCTGATTGAAAACCCTTAAACCAAATTTGTGCTACTCTCACAGACACTGCACTAGGTCCATAAACATCGCAAATTTTTTTCGAGTCTTGCATTGCATTTTTACCTTTTTTGTAGTAAAATTTTAAAATGTATCGAATTTCTTTATTAGATTCACTCATCTTGACAGTACGAAAAACAAATAAAAATCACACATTTTCCTAATTTGAATTTGGAATTATGTTCTTTCAAATTTAAACTTTTAATGATACCAAAGCCAGCCATATACAAATTGTATAGCCAAAGAGATTTTATTACAAGTTCATACATACTATAATGCGAAAAGATTTTTTCCCCAACCTAATATGTATGTATTCATAAAAAATACATATAAGTAGTATATCAGTCATGTGGTACCTATAACACAAGCTCTGCTTACTTTAAACCTAGATGATGCTGTGTGAAATGTCCGGCATTATTTATTTATTATCTTATTTTGTTTAGACGGAAGTCTGAATCAGAGAAACATTTTTAACCGACTTTTTCAAAAAGGAGGAGGTTCTCAATTCGTCGGAATCTTTTTTTTTTTATGTATTTTCACCGATTACTCGATTATTTTTTTGTTTGAAAGGGTATATTTCACAGGTGGTCCCATATAAATTTTATCAAAATTGGTCGAGCTGAAAATCAACGAAAATCTAAAAATTGTATACATCGATGATGTTTTCATGTACTTCGATAACTCGCTGTCTCATTGGAGCGGTGCGTTTATTTGGCCTACCCATATTATATATATACAAAACACATCTACTTTCCACTAAAAATGCTCAAATTCATTCAATGAAGTCAGTTTCTTTTTAGTTTTTAAAACGTAATTATTAAATGTCACTTCTTAAATTTACTAAATTTACGTGCTTTAGCGCATTTTAGACTCCATATAATTTGGTGTTAGTTAAAATTGCGAGTGATCCTAGGAAAATAAATTCAATAATGGAACAAAATGTCAGTTTTAATTTATTTTGAGTCTGTTACTTTAAATTGAACTTGGTGAAAACAAAATGAGATGGTTCGTATTTTACGAAACAACAAAGTCAGGGTCATTGTCTAAACACAATAAAATACATAGTCTCAGATATACCCAGATACTAGGCCTGAAGAAGCAGCCATTTTGTTGCGTTGAAATTAAAGTAAATTCATTCTTTCTTAGGAAACTAGCAGAGGGACAAGTTGGGGACTTAAAGCCTCTAACGTGCGCGCATCTCGCATAACTTAACCGAGCTTATTCATCCTACTTTTAAGTTGGATACGTAGAAGCAAGTGGTGTAGTGGTAGCAACCGTGTATATTGATCCTAAGGTATCGTAGTTTTGTTAAAAACTACGATATCGTAGTTTGAAAAATAATTTTGGGTAAAAAGTAACTCTGTCATTGAACTTTTTGATTCCTTCCTTTTATTATAAACTAACAACCGCCCCTGGCTTTACATGGATGAATTATACAAAAACCTCTTCATGAACGACTTCGTAGTAAAAACCGTATAAAAATCCGTTCAGAACTTTTTGAGTTTATTGAGACAGACAGACAAACGCGGCGATGGGGGCCTTTGTTACAATATGAATACTATAACTATAAGATAACTATAAGATAACTTTCTAAACTTAAAAAAGTCTATACTTTCGGTCCTAGACCTGTAATGACCTGAATTTACGGTTATAAACATGGGGGTTTTTTGATCCTCGGTACGATCCAAGGATCAAAAAACCATTTTTAACCACAACTACTCTCGAGATATGACGTTCCACTAGTTTAACTATATACTACTACTTGCTACAACTACTAATAAGCCCACATTCACCCACAGCTGGGTTTAGGTTTCCTCCATATCACGTCATCCTTTTTGGTCCTACGTAGTGTGTTCTTTTTTATGTATAATTTAAATATGTTATGTTCTTTTGTCGAGTGTTGCAAGATTGTCTTGTACATTTTTAGCAAAGCCCTTACAAAGCGGCTATCTTGTGCCTTGCGACGACCATTTTATTAACAACTTCATAATTCTACAAAGGACATCGCTAAAGTTGACGTATAACGAAATTACTGAACGTTTTGAGTTGAGTTGCACAAGAATAACGCAGGACAGTGCATTCTGTATGGTTACTTAATTTCAACAACATTATTTATAATTTGAACATTATATTATATTATAGTAATTGATATTAGGATAACAAAGAGAGGTCATATTACGCACCGCAAGCAAATATGTTATTATAAGATAATTTTTATTGTATTTTAAACCGACTTTAAAAAAGGAGGAGGTTCTCAATTCGTCAGAATCTTTTTTTTTTTTTTTTGTATGTTCACCGATTATTCAAAGAAGCCTGAACCGATTTGGAAAATTATTTTTTTGTTTCAAAGGGTCCCAGGTGGTCATTTAAATTTTATCAAAATCGGTCGAGCGGTTTTTAAAAAATCAACAAAAATTGTATACGATGATATTTATATATTCAATAAAGTCAGTTTTCTTTTAGTTTTTATAACGCAATTATATTTTCAAATTTTCGTAGAACTTACAGCTACGTACATTAAAACAAAATAGAAATAATACATGTTTATTGTACATGTATGCAGAAGGCCTAAAAGGTAAAAAATCGATAAAAAAAAAAAAAAAAAAACGCAATAAGTACCTATACTATAAAAAGAATTTGTCGTTTTAGCTTGCTCAATTAAGTTACCATATAGGGTAACTTACTTATTTACATAAAGCAGGTTAAATCTCACAGGACCAACTAGTTTCCAAGCAATCGTCCAGGATATATGCAAAAGTTAAACATTTATTAGCTCATAAACTGTCAAAGTTACACATGGTTTACTAATCCTCTCGTAACTTTCGTAAAATTATGTATGATATTTTTATATTTATGTTTATTGTAATTCAATTAAGTATTGGAGGACAAAACTATTAGTACTTGTATCGTTAAATCTCATTTACTTTAAAATTATATAAATATTGAATAAATATAAATATTAGTGAACAACGCAAACAACACCATCTATCCCCAAACTAAGCATAGCTTGTATTATGGTGACCAGATGACTGATAGATTACTTATATTTTGAAACACATAGTTTCGATACTTTATAAAACCCAGACACAGAACAAACAGCTATGACTATCACACAAATGTTTACCCTGGGAACGAATCGAGCCGTCAACCTACAGCGCAGAAGGCAGAGCTACTACCAACTGAGCCGGCAGGCCAGTCGAATAGTATTATAAGATGAAATAATAAACAGGTTTTGGATTAAACCAAAAGATTCTAAATGATAAGTTGAAGTCTTTCTGTAACAGCCTTAAATAACAGCAAGTATACTTTACTATTTAATACTTTAATATAAATTCAAACTATAATTATAAATCCAAGGAAGTATTTATGTCTTTTTCTTTGTTACCAATTCTTGGCCAACGGCTACGGCTACGGCTAAACGAATTTTGATGAAATTCTGTATTGCGATAGATTGTATTTGGAGTACAGACATACGCTTTTTATACATTTTACATATGCAATAAACACATACATTTTCCTCATAAACGTCGTATTAACCTGCAACTTATGCACAACAAAAAAATTTTTTTTTTTTTTATTACTCGAAAGTGGCAGAACCGATTTGGAAAATTCTTTTTTTGTTTGAAAGGGTATACTTCACAGGTGGTCCCATTAAAATTTTATCAAGCTGAAAAATCAACGAAATCTAAAAATTGTATACATCGATGATATTTTCCTTTACTTCGATACCTCGCTGTCTCATTGGAGCAGTGCGTTTATTTGGCCTACCCATATTATAGACATACAGAATACATCTACTTTCCACTACAATAGGCTCAAATTTCATTTAATGAAGTCGGTTTTTTTTTAGTCTTTAAAACGTTATTATTTTATCTAAAGTTCCGAAGTCCACCAGGAACACCATTATAGTATCGCTTTATCTGTATGTCTGTCTGTCCGCCCTTAATCTTGCTCTTGCTCGCAGACTATTAATTTATCGTGATTAAATTGTACACGGTAACACGTTTTAGTGACCCCTACAAAGTTATGAAATATAAACTAAAAAAAAAACGGTTTTAGTACGAGGTATCCACCTCCCGTGTTAAGAGGTGTTGATATTTTTTAATGTTTGTTTTATGTTTAGCATGTGGATGACCGAGCTTGGCTCGGTATAAAACACGGGTATAACGACGTTTTCTAAAAAAAAACCTAGCTAGATCGATTTATCGCAACCGAAAACCCCTGCACACTAAATTTCATGAAAATCGTTGGAGCCGTTTCCGAGACAGATTATACATATATATATACAAGAATTGCTCGTTTAAAGGTATTAGATAGATAGATTATTCTATGTTTCACAAAATAGTTAGATATATAATGGATGAAAGGATAATTATCGCGGCACTAGATTTTAAGTGATAGTCTGATTTGTAAACCTCAAAAAAAGGCCCATACAATTGTTTTTGCTGTTCTAATAAGATGGTGTTGAATTGGTTTTGAACCTTACAACTACTTATTTTTATTCATACTGACTTCGAAAGCCTTTAGTGGGCGTGGTCACATATTTAATTGCCAACCGAATAAATCAAGCAAAACCCTTAACGTTCAAAACCTTAGAAGAATATTTAATGCTGCTCAGCCAAGTGTGCCTTCAGCGTCAGATGCGAGAAATCATACGGAGAAATTGTGTAAAATCCGTGATTTCCGTATCAAAGCGAAGGCATTCGCGCGTTCCGATCTAATCCACCAAGCGAGATTAATCGCACGGAAACAGATCTGAGAATAAGTACCTGTCCCTCAATTCCACTATTTACCAACGATCATCGTTCTATTCCAGTTCAGCGTTTCGGCTTCGACTGCGTTTAAATTTTTACACTAAAACTTATTCTGGTATATTATGTTATATAGTAAGAAACCGTATAAACGAGCTTTGTTCGGTTTAAAACACGGATAAAACGACGTTTTCTAAAAATGAAACCTAGCTAGATCATTTCACTTTCACAGTGCGAACCGTGAACTCGAGCGGCAACGAGCGGACCGAGGATCAAACTCACCCTGATGAAGATTCTCTAGATGAATCGAAACATTGCCGGTGCCTCCATCGACAAAATAATACGTGAGTAAAGCCCGTGTTTATTAAAATGTCTAGCTAGATCAATTTATCGCCCACTAAATTTTATGAAAAACGTTGGAGCCGTTTCCGAAATTCAGATTATATATACATATTTAGATACATGAATTGCTCGTATAAAGATATCCAAACGCAAGAAAAAATCGACGTTGGCAACATCGTAAGCCTAGAGTAAGCAGAGCATTTGTTAATTATCAGAATACCTAAAATCTATTTGAAAAGTTCAGTTGCATTTCACCGAGCACTGATAGCCTAGTGGTAGTTACCCCGTCTTCTGATCATAAGATCGTGGGTTCGAATCCAGTGCATCAATGGATTTTTTAGTTGATACATTTATATGCGGTATACAAGTACTCTCAAAAGGTGACAGAAAACATCAGGAAACCGGCATGTATGAAGTATGAAGACATGTTCCGAATGGAAGAAAAGGAAGAAAGGAGCCTCTGGGGCGCACTTTAATCCTTTCACCACACTGGTTTGAAATGACTAGTGACACAATAAGAAGTTGCAGTTCGATTCCAATCGAGTATAAATAAATAAATATTGGTGGACAATGCACACAACGCCATCTAGCCCCAAACTAAGTATAGCTTGTATTATAGTGACCAGATAACTGAGAATACTTATATATTTTAAAATACATGATACTTTATAATACCTAGACACAGAAAAAACACCTACGTTCATCACATAAATGTATGTCCTGGGAGTAAATCGAACCATCAATCTACAGCGCAGAAGGCAGAGCTGCAGAATCTACAGAATACCAACTGAGCCGACATACCAGTATAAAACTACATAGTAGAATTCCCCGCCTTGCCTGTTTTACTCGAATAATTAATATAAGTAACTGCTAGTAGATATTCAAAAGATATTTTATTTTTATTAACATACATATTTTTTTATGTAAGTATTGTTTTTATAAGAATACGAAATAACTTACCAAAACACACTATGCAGTGTACGAAGGCGAGAAGTAACACCAATTGAGAAACTGGAACAAAAAAAAACAAAATTAAAGAACTCGAAAAACTTAGTTGAACTTGTCGATTCAGTTTCTTTATTACATCTTACTGTAGAAAATAAACTGCTTAATAAAAATAAAGTAAAAATAGTATTATATAACTTTTAAATAGTTAGTACCTCTCGCGGACATATTGGCGGAAAAGTTGCGAGAGCCGAGCGTGCACCACCCCTGCCGTTCGGATAGCCACTGGCGTTACGAAACGCTACGGAGCTACGGCGTAGCAGCTCGCTACGGCTATGCGATAAAAATAATAGTTAAATTTAATTAGTGAAACTTTACTACTAAAAAAATTGTGTCCGAGTTACGTACAGCACAATTTTAGCAAGATAGTTTTACATAAAACTTTTATTCTTTCCCCCGACACAAATGTGGGATAATATGAGTTTAACGTGTGTATCTGTTTATCTGAGGCATCGTAACTTCAAAACGGATGAACCAATCTTGATTTAGTTTTTTTGTGTTTTAAACGATACACGATCGAATGTTTTTTTTATGATCCAAGAAATTCTGTTCAGCCATTTGAAGATCATTAGTTCTTTTTTATTTTATGAAGGGGAGTGAACGACTTCTACAGGTCGATTCGTTTGGTATCCTTTTTTTTCAATGATATTGAAGAATATGGTAACCTTCACCTGGAATCTGCAGGATAAGCAACTCCTCACCAACTAACAGCAGTCGTGTTTGGGATAATTTGGATGGACTCAATTAATAGGTTATAGATATATTACCTACTAGCTGCTGACCGCGGCTTCGCACGCGTGGTACCTACCTAAAAAGTAGCCTATGTCCTTTTCCAAGGTCCTATGTATCGCTATACCAAAATTCATCAAAATCGGCTCAGCGGTTTAGGCGTGAAAACGTGACAAACAGACAGACAGAGTTACTTTCGCATTTATAATATTAGTATGGTTAGGTTACATAGGTTATAATGTATTTTTTTTTGTGTTGGAAGCTTTTTTTAATTCTTGTAATGTTTTGGTTTTTGGTAGTAACCAACTCGAAATATTTTTAAGCTTTAGCTCTTACAGTAAATACGATCAAAAAAGGTATTAACTATGGGTCAATGGGCTGAATAATTATTTATCAATGGGTCACAAAGTAATTACAGTTTTCAATATCCTGTCAATACAGTCAACAACAAAAGCCAAATTAACCGCAAGTACAAAATCAATCACGTTGATTGGACCATCAACAAATATGTACAGTCAGCAGCAAAAAAACATTATATTATTTGAATGGATTCTAATTCAAATCTAATTTTAGTGTTCAATTGCAAAGCTCATAGCAGAGTTAGCTTACTTGTTCCTAACAAATAAACGAAGTTATGTAACGTTCTGTAAGGTGCCCGGGTGGGTGACCGCAATGGCATGTTTATCTGAGCGCTTCCGTGTTTCGGAGGGCATGTTAGCTGTCGGTTCCAGATATTCAATAGTTTTTAGGCCATTACGGAGGTTTTTGGATGGCCTATTATCTGTGACACCAGAATTGGCCACTGATTCATACGAAAGTAGTAGCAGTATGTATTGTCAATAATCTTATTTTAACTTTACCTAGCAGAGGATGAAATCGGGTTGTTGAAATTTGTAAATGAAATATAGTCAATTAAATAAATAAAATAAATAATGCCGGATATTTCACACACCATCATCTGGCCCCAAAGTAAGCAGAGCTTGTATTATGGGTACCAACATGACTGATATACTACTTATATACATTTTTTTTTGTAAATACATACATATGATACATAGAAATACCCATACCCGAGACAAATACTTGCAGATCATAAAAATATTTGTCCCGCGGCGGGAATCGAACCCGCAACCTTCTGCGTCTCAGCCGGACCTTAGCCCACTGCGCCACAGAGGTCGCCAAACTAACTTACAAGTGCTATTTTCATTTTGCTAAAGATCATTTTCTTTTTTCTTTCGATCAGGCCTCTCTTTTCTCTTACCTATAGATACGTATCTTCCGTCCGTTGATTTCGATATTAAATTAGAACGGACCCTTTCTTTTCCCATGGAAAAGATAAAATATAGGAACTGGTATTAGTCGCCATCCTTTAATTTAAGATTATTTATAAGAAAATATCAGTGTAGGTAATTACGTCGCTGACTGTACCTACTGTACGAACGAACAGTATTTTTCATTTTGCGTCGAATAAGCTCAATAAGCATTGAAGAGGAGACAGACAATTGGAGAATGCTGGTTTTTGTTGTGTTTTTCTAGTGTATTTTGTACTTACTTGTTTTGATTTGACAATAATTTACGTAAACAACATAACTCGGTATAATCAAAGATAAGTTTTAATATGTATATACGTATATTTTATTTGTCAAACTTAAATATATTTATTTTTTAATGAATTCAAAATACACCTCATTGAGAATATTGATCTATATTAATACGTGAAGCAAAAACATTGTACCGCTTTTTACGAAAATTCTCGGACGGGCGAACGGACGGGTATGAAATTTCGCACACTTATAGAGAGGAGTGCAGAATTCTTTTTATTTTTTTAAGGTTTTATATTTTTAATTTAAATTAATTATGGTCGAATTTCGACAAGTGGTCGCCCACTAGTACTAATTAATGCATATATACCAAATCTGTCCCATTGATTCCACGTAAAATATACCTGCTTACTAAATAAATTATATTATTAATAAAAAAACAATACGTATCCAATATTAGTTCATAATTAGGTAATTATAATTAAGTTTACCATTTTTAGCGCCCCAAGCCACGCTTAAAATGTGCTAAGTTAAATACTATAAGAACAGTGAAATAATATCTATAAGAGTTGTGTACACTTAGGAAATAATTATCTGGATCATGATTTTCGTGAAGACATTTATTTGCTTCTTAGCACAAACAAACAAACACAACACAGAATACAAGAACATGCAGATCATAGTAACATTTGTCTCGTAGCCTAATCGAACCCGCAACCTCCTGCTGCGTCTCAGCCGGGTCTGGCCGACTGTACGTAGTATGTAGGTACTTATATTTATTTAGTGGTAAGAAAAGGTAGATATAATAATCTTAAAATAAATATATTCAGAGCTACCTACAGCATAAAACTCTTAAACTAAAATCAAAATTTTAATATAATTACTGTGTGCCTTGTTCTTTTCGTTTTTATTGTGTTTTATTAGTTGTTCGCTATTCACCTTATAAATGTATATCTATGCCTCTTATATTCATACATTAGCTAACGTGGTGTTTAAATATAGATAGATAGATACACACTTTATTCTACAAAAAAAGAACACAGAAAAAATAATAGAAATAAAATAGTACAATGGGCGGCCTTATCGTTAAAAGCGAAGGCAACCTTTGGATGGACAGTATAAACAAAAACAGAACAACGTTGGTGTATAAAAAGTGACTTAATATACTAATACAAAAAATATAAATATAATATTGCCATTGAGATCAGAATGACATGGACATATTATACTTTAAAGCTAGCTAAAGCTAAATTCTCCCTAGGTAATGCGGAAACTAGCTAAACATAATATTCTGGGTTGTAAAAGTCTAGAATTTTCAAAAAGTGCAGGGTTAAAAATGTCTTGTTTTAATCATAAAATATTCAAAGCATTTACGAAATTCTTGTAGAGCAATAAATGTCGCTTCTAAAATCTTTTTACGGTACCACATAGAGTTTTTAGTTTTATCAGAGTAATATAAACCAGAGTTTAATGTCTAGCGCGCACTGCGAATTATTCCGCGGCGAATTTTTTGCGCTATTCTCTGTAACATGTAATTAAACGTACGCGCTCGCACTAGCGGAAAAAACGGCGTTGAAAATTACACACTTCAGAATAGACTTATAATTACGTTTTAAAAACTAAAAAGAAACCGACTTCATTGAATGAAATTTGAGCCATATTTAAACATATTTAGTGGAAAGTAGATGTATTTTGTATTTAAATAATATGGGTAGGCCAAATAAACGCAACGCTCCAATGAGACAGCGAGGTATGGAAGTACATTAAAACATCATCGATGTATACAATTTTTAGATTTTCGTTTATTTTTCAGCTCGACCGATTTTGATAAAATTTATATGGGACCACCTGTGAAGACCCCTTTCAAACACAAAAAGAATTTTCCAAATCGGTTCAGCCGTTTTCAAGTAATCGGTGAACATACATACAAAAAAAAAAAGATTCCGACGAATTGAGAACCTCCTCCTTTTTGATAAAGTCGGTTAAAAATGTGTGGTTATTTGTGGATTATTTCGCTACTGCGTGCTAGGCCTAAGTAATATAAACCAAGGTTTAGTATTTCCATTCTTATGTCGGGTTTATATAACAAGCAGAGAAACTTTAATATTTGTTTGGGAAAAGACAGGTTTCGTTCTGATCTTCATAGAGAAATCAACAGACGAATGTTTTTTTACAGGAATCGGGCAATAAGGTCTGTCTGTTTTAAATAACAGTGGCTTTTGGTGGAATCTGATAAAGATGGTTTGTTACGGGGTGTGGCAACTTAAAAAACAGTCGTTTTTGATGTTGTACAAATGTAGTTACTCCCGTGTTACCTTGACACTGGTCCTGAAACCTAATATAAATCCTGATATAAAATTTCTAAAAATAAGAACGATTAGATCGTATTTTATTTTTCACTAAAATCTGAATGGGCTGGCACACACAGATGGCAGCACAAGCGTGAATGCCTTGTTTACATTTTGTATGAAGTTGGGACTTGTTGTGAAAGTGATAGATGTAATTTGTAGTGTTTGCTGTAGAAAATGTATTTGCTATTTACGAAGGACGAAGGAGAGCGTCCCGCCGCATCATCGTCATCATCAAGGAAAAAAGATCGATTTGATTGAATCTGAAACGAAACGAAAACTGCGGTGCGGATGTTTTTTTGTTTATTTTTTTTTCTTTGTTTGGAAGACATGCGAGCCTCTGTTTTTACAGTCTGGAGTGCAACACAGCATTCTTTTATGAGGAATTTGGAAATAAATGCACAAACACAAATTAACACATGAAATTTGACAGATAAAATGTCAAAATAAAGTTTGGTAATAATGCAACCTATCGGGATAAAAAGGCAGTGTACCTGCCCATTAGAGTAGCATTTTTAAATGCCAATTAATACATTTACTAAATTTGCGGTTAATGTGTTATAGCTCTTTTGAGACACTATTTAATTTGGTGTAGAATAAAACTGCGGAAAAATTTAATTCAATAAAAAAACAAAGCTACAATTTTAACACATATAAAAACAGTAATTTATATATGTTACTTTAATTTGGGCTTTGTTGAGAGCATAATAAGATCGTTCGTATTTTACGGAAGAACCGAATCACCACCCAATGAAAATAGCTGCGATGCACCCGCTGCGGAACTCGTCCTAATGTCACAGAGTTTTTCCTCCAAAAGGAAGTTCCACGTCCGCACTAAAGCTGCTAGGTAGAAACGAAATAGTTTAAGTAATGGGACACAACCGAACCCAACACGTGTTTAAGTTTCTTTATTCATCTATTTGTTTATTAAACTAAAGTACCTAAATTGTGAAGACTTTTTTAAAATTTACATTCCAGAGACTATAGTAGAACAGCTTACTTGGTTGGGTTCATAACGTTATTAAACATTAAGTTCAGTGTCATCAACATTCGTCCCTACGTCTTACGAAAATCAATAGTTTTTCGTAAGACGTAGGGACGTAAGACGTAATTGTTTTTCGTAAGACGTAGGGTTTAATTAGTGAACTTTTAAATAGTTAATAATCGTTAATAATTAATAAAAACGATCTTTAACTATTTAAAAGTTCACTAATTAAAGAGATAACTATTGAATACAATTCTTTATAGTAAAACTGTTTAATTTTTGCAAAGCCATAGGGGGTGCGGCCACCCCAGAAGGTGAGGGAGGGCGAAGTTTACTTTTATTACTTGGAAGTTAATAGCTTACGTGCATATTGCATTGCTTCCATTTCGTGATTGGCTTTAAAAGTCCTCTGGACTGTGTTTTTAGAGAGCATTCATGGCAGTTTTATCTGTTTTAAGATTGCAGTTACCAGGCTTAATTTCGATCGTAGAATAGACACGGATATAAAAATCAATGCTTCAAAGTATAAAATCAAAATAACTAATGGACCTTATGATCAACAGATAATAGTTGAAGACCTAATGTGTGATTATGTCAATAACAACAGAAAGTGATCTCAACCACCATCAAAATTACAAGACTGCTGACTGTCTGACATTTGAACGCACAGCCACTGGCCGCAGCGACATGAAGCTTGGATGTGTGTTTTTAATGTCAACGCTAAGAAATGATTCTTTGAAATTCAACACAGAAGCGGTCTACGTTTATTTATGTAGACAACATTATGTGAACGAAGTCGTGGGGAGTTCCACTTGTCTGTAAAATTTGACATGATAGGAAAGGTGGCGGAGTTAAAAGGCCGCCCGAAGGCCTCCGAAGAACGGAAGCGCTTAGATGAAAATTCTAATGCAAGCCGCATTAGAATTTTCATCTAAGCTAATTTCAATCCAAGAACACATTTATTTTAATTAAAGCGACGACTTACTAATTATGACAATGTAATCTTTAAAGTTGTAACATTAAATGTAAACAACCTACATGTTACCAAACTAGAAAAAACTAAATGCATTTATTTTATACTGCCTACGGTCCGTAACTACAGAATTTCGCTTCACCTGCCGACGGTCGACCTGCTGGTCCCCTACCGAGTTTTGTAGCGTAGGTAGGTAAATATCTTGTAAATGTACCTTTGACGTTTAAGTCTACATCGTGTTGTGTCATGTCAAATAAATAAATTTCATTTCAAATCAAATCGATATTCACCCGAAAAGTGCATCGCAAATTAACCACTCGGAAATCGGTCACTTCACCATTGAAATTCGAATTAATGTCCTCCTCGAAACCATAGACTTATATTATATCTATGGAATTGATTTTCCCTGAACATAAGCCACTGATAAACTCGACTGGGATGATCGCCTCAGTTGCGAGTCGACGGTACCACGCAAGTAGGATGATCGCCTGCACCGCCTAACCGAAAAGGTTTATATTGCGGGATCATCAACTGCATTGACTACCTACAATAAACTACCAAAAGACGTTAAGGATGTGATCTCATTAGTCACATTTAAAAGATTGCTAAAAACTCACATTTTAAAAGATTTCTCATGAAAACATAACTTCTACCCAATTATAACTAAGCTGACTAACTAACTAAGCATCCTAACTGTAGTACAACATCTCACCATGGCCGAGGCCTTGCATACTCACAGAAACGCAAGCAGAGTTCTCGCTCGCTAATACTAACACAAATGCACGAATTAAGCTCCTACCCAATTTTGTATTATATTATCTGTTTTTGTTGTTGTGGTTGTTATTTTTAACCGACATCATCAAAAACGAGGAGGTTCTCAATTCGTCGGAATCTTGTTTGAAAGGGTATACCTCCCAGGTGGTCGCATTTAATTTTTTCTCGAAATCGGTCGAGCTGAAAAATCAACAAAAATCTAAAAATTGTTTACATCGATGACATACGAGTATTCGTTTACTCCGATACCTCGCTGTCTCATTGGAGCACTGCGTTTATTTGGCCTACCCATATTACATATTATATACAAAATACATCTACTTTCCACAAAAACAATATTATAGGCTCAAATTTCATTCAATGAAGTCGGTTTTCTTTTTAGTTTTTAAAACGTAATTATTTATTTATTGTTTTGTAACTAGACTTATTTGTACAACTCATTGCCTATGTTAACGCTGTAAGGCACTCTAACATTAAGTTATTTTTATTTTATTTAGTTTATTTTACTGTAAGTGAATAACTCAATTCTTGTGAGAAAATAAATATCTTCAACCATATTTGTACTCAAGAGGTGCCATGCTTAATCCGAATAGAGTTTTCCTACTTCTATTTCGGTCTTTCATTTTTCACATAGACGGATTAATTTCAAAAGTCATCATGTCATTTGGCACTGTCCTTAAAGTCAAAGTAAAAAAGTCAAAAGATACTTTATTCAATACAATCACAAGGATCACTTAAACTGAAGCATCGGCTTGCGAACAGGTCTCTTGGCATTGCACAATACTAAAATCAATATTGTACGAGTCAGAGGACATAACTAAAACCATTACACCATCATCATTATATCAGCCCTTAAAAGTCACTGCTGGACTAAAAGTCTTGGAAATCAACGAAATCGTTCAACGAAGAACGATTTTGAGCCCTCACCATCCACCGACTTCTCGCGACCTTTACAATGTCATCAGTCCATCGGAACGTCGTCCTACGCTTCGTTTTCCTATACATACTTGGTCGCCATTCGAGAACTTTTATTCCCCAACGGTTATCAGTACTGCGAGCTATAAGTATCGCCTGCCCATTACCACTTCAACTTGCATAGGTACCTATTTTAGGTGCTATGTCGGTGAATTTGGTTCTTCTACGGATTTCCTTGTTGCGGATTTTATCACGTATCTAGTGAAACACCCAACATAGCTCTCTCTATAGCTCGTAGCGCGACTCATATAGTTAGCGACCAAGTCTCAGTTCCATACAGGTATCATCACTGGCAACACGCAGTCACGCACTGATTGTAGACTTGAGGCCATGCAGTTCATCTTGTGCCGTAATTTCCCAGACGCAATCCGAGATGAACCGCCATTTAAGGTTTGTTTATTTATCGAAACACTGTTTAAGGTTTGTTTATACTGTTTGCGGCTTAGCATAGCACGCATGGCACCTACACAACAAGTACCTAGCCTATATCAGTCCCCAAAATACAATCTATCTCCTTACCAAATTCCATCATCATCCGTTCAGCCGTCAGACAGACACTTTAGAATTTACAATATTAGTATGAATATAAGAGAATATTCCCACTTCCAAGCAGTTAGGTAGGTTGACGTATGGTGGGTTTATCACAGTAGGTACCTAATTATAGGAGATACCTACCTACCTACATGCTTATAATTAGGTAGTTTTATTATATTTGGTATAGATATCACAATGTAGGTACTACAATTTACGATTGTACTACATGCAATAGGTTAAGGTCTTACTAGATCTTATCATTAAAAACTGAATGCGAATTTAATCAATACCGCATACATGTAAATAGGTAGCTAAACTGAGTAACATGAAATGAATGAATAACTACTTACCGCTGTCCATGGTTACGTAGGTAATTTAATTGGCAACTATTACTACACTTTTTACGTGTTTATAATGTCTAAATTATTTGAAAAGTTCATTTTTTAATAAAATTTATGAAAACAATACACCACAACAATCTACCAACCAACAAATAAAAAACAGCTGCAAAGAAGAGTACATATGCATTATGAAACAGCTGTTTAATAAATGAACGAATGAATCGAATGTCATTCATTTATGAGGTTGAGGCATGACAGCTGACATCTTTTGTAGTGACACAAAAAAATAATTGCCAGCGTGAGAACAAAAACATTCCCATGTTTGTATATGTTGTCTCTAAAGTACATACATGTGCACCAAAAACACATACAGTGAAATTGCATTAGATAAAACATGATCACTACAAAAGATTATCAATGGCAACAAAGTTACATATAATGAACCGTAAACAGGGGTTTGCGAGCTTTACGGAGCTGTTTTCGGCTTGTGCAAGAAGTAGGTTTATTAATAATATTGGGTACTAATATTCATACATAGGTACTTTTATTGTACAAAATGGTTAAAAATACGAGTTGATTATGAAAAACTAAACCAAACACTCCTCGCAATCTGTATTAATTAATACGGTGGTTAAAATTTATTATAATCACTTAGTTAGCTAACATTGCAATTAAGTTTAGAATGGTCGGTCTTTTTTGTTGAATAAACATAGTAAAAGATTTAAACAACTGATATATTATATTATAGTTTACTTAATTGTAAAAGACATCTAGAGAGCGTAGTGGTTAGTCTTGAGTCACGTATAGTTGAGAAATCACAATAATACTTTAAACAATCCTTATTTTTCACAATAATGCATAGGTACTATATCCACTACATTACGGTACATTATCATTCACTTTCAACAAAGAAAATGAAACGAAACGAAATGTGGGGCAGTTTCAAAACATGAGTTCACACGTTCACTGTGATCAGAATAAGAATGTCAAAAGTAGCGATAGCAATAGCATCACGATAATAAGTAATATCAACAATATCCGTTACAAGTAAAAAAATCCTATTACGGAAGCTACTCGCTACCAATTATTCGCTTGACGCCATTCGAAAATACATTAGCAGAGTTAACTACAATAAGTGTGTTTGACAGCAATGATCGCGCAATTCATGTCTATTGATTGATGTTGCGAGTTACGTAATAATATGGGCTAGAATGGTCGTCTTATCTCAGTGTAGCACTTTGAGTTTCGTTGTAGATACTTGGCTGTATTGATCATATCCGATCCGACGAATAAAATAGTAGAATCGTGATTATAAGATAGGTGTGATAAAGTCAATAACTTTAACAATATGACCTCACTTACTCACTAACAGTAGGTACTAATAAATAAAGAGGTTAAGAATACGTCTCGCATGAAACGTTCATCTTTTTTCGTGTTAATTATTTCTTAAAATAATTTAAATTTGCTTCAACCATAATGTTGCTTAAACCGCTTCAATAAGGTTTTATACTTTATACCATGATACCTTAAATTAAGGAAATGTTGACATACCACTCGCATGGTCATCCTATCTATTTAATACTTAGGGAAAACTAGCACACCTGTAAACACTCAAGCCCCTCCTCCCCTCCAACACTAAGGTTCATTCATTCAATCATTTCGTCATCGTCATTCGAGTTCGAGTTCTTCAATCAAGTGAATAAAAATAAAAGCATTTATAATTAAAATCACAAAGCGCGGTCGCTTCGGTTGCGTTTGTTTGTTCTAAATTATTATTTGCAGCGTATGTGTGTCATTGATTACATTTATACTCTAACGGGTGTGCTAGTTATTGTTCATCTCGAAAAAACGACTCTTTAAAAGCATTAAAACTGCGTTGTAATAAAAATGATCGCGCAAAATGAGCTTGTACCAGATAGTCTGCTCAAAGAATATTATCCAGATCTGCCGGCTGGACCTTTGGACCGGTACAGGAAAAATGCTTCGTTCGATTGGCGGCGAATGAAACTTGTTTACGAAAACCTGAACACAATAAAAGTGAAAGTAAGTAAAATTTTAGGCCATCGATTTTACTCATTACTACTTATATTAAGTTGTGAAGTAATAAATAAATAATATATCTTGCTGTAGTTAATTTGAGATTATTTGCAACAAGGACTTGCATTACATCCTGTTTGCCTTACTCTATGTACAGACGTACTTCGGTTCCTCTTGCAATTAATTGAATTTGTGTAGACGGCTCGAATATTTTTTCATAAAAGTTACCAAGAAAGAAACCTGTTTCTTAATTCTTCCAGAATGATATCTGGAAATTCATGGAGAAGCATCCTCTGTTTCAACACACAGAGGCCACCCGTCCATTGGATGAGGAGAGACACATCACGACTCAGCGCATGTATGCCATGTTTAACGAAAACTTCATACCCATGGAAAAGGTAACTTAAACATAACTTTAAGCATAAATGAGAGAGTATGTATCTTCCCTTAACTAAAACGTTATACTCGATGTGCGAAGAGGTTTCTATAACTGCTGGTGGGCTCCTTTTTCATGACGGGTGAATCCTGCTATTTCAGCCATGCATCCAATGTCCTCCATGAACCCTCAGTAGCTAGCTAAAATTAACATATACATTGAGAGACAAATGAAGAATGGCTTCACAGCTCAGCTGCTTGATTGGTATTAACTCTGCTTTCTGCGCTGTAGGCTGTGGATTTTATCCATTATCAGAATAAACATTGGTTTGATGAACATGATGAATGTGATTAACTATTTAGTTACCTGTATTATTGAAATATATTATAAAAAGCAGCTGCCCATGGCTTCACATGTAACAACATAAAGAGTAGAGATGTCCATTCCCCAAGATACAATGTACCTTACCATATTTCAACAAGGTCCGTTCAGCGTATAGCTGTGAAAGGGTAGCAAACAAACAGACAGACAGACAATTTAGAATATTATGTATTGATTCTATTAGTGTGGTATTTATTAACAAAATAGTATACCATAATATAAAATATATATGAAACAGTTGAGAGGTATCTAAGGACCTTTTAAAATGATGTATAAATAGCTTAACTGATCCAAATCACCTCCAGAGGGCAGCATACCCAGTTGAATGGCAATGCTAATATTCGGGGTCAGGAGCTACCTCTAGGGTCACGCATTGTTTTTACCAGACAATCTCATTTTTATTTATTTATATCAATAAACTTAAAACAAGTAGTACAGTTCAAAGTTCATTAGGTGGCTATACTGATAAACGAAACATAGGTATAATTTATGTATGCAGTTTAGATATACAGTGATAAGACTTACCTAGATAAGATTTTATATTATTCCTACAATATCTAATAATCCATATCCATACGAAATATTATACATTCAAAATTGTATCTGTCTGTAGGTTTGTTTGTCTGTTAGTTACCCTTTCACGGCTAAACGGAAAGAGATCAAATTTGGTAATAAGAATTATTGTATCTTGGGAAAGAATAATGACAACTTATTATCTAGGTACGCGTGCGAAGCCGCGGGCAAAAGCTAGGTTGGTTTGTTAATACAGTTCTATATAATAGTTCTTTAGAAGTGAAAAATTTAAACATTATTTTTTATTATTAATTGAAATATTATTTTTTGAGTATTGTAAAACTGAGCTAACGTTATCTTCGCCTTAAGTTTCCATCTCGAGTCCTATTGCAAAACCGAAAACTCTAAACTTGCAACTTTTTACTAATCTACCCTCAAATACTCATCAGATACCAGAAGATGCAGATACAGATATACAAATATATATATGTCAATTGTCTAATAACACCATTTTGTCAAAGGATGGGCAAAAGTCGTCTGAAAATTGCAAGCTTTCAAAACATACACACAGGGGTACCTCAAGGCTCAGTACTGGGCCCTGTTCTTTACACCACCTTTACGTCAGACCTCCCAGAAACACCAGGTTTAGTAACCTTTGCCAATGAAACTGCTATCTTAGCAAGCAACAAGGATCCGCGGAACCCAAAGATCGTAGATTAAAACTGAACAAAATAAAGTATGTAGTTATCAAATTAATCTTACGATAAAGATAGGTGGTGTTAGTAATGTTTTACACTCAAATTTATCTATCTAATGCTAAAAATAAATATATATTGGTGGACTATTGACATAGCACCATGTGAGTGCTAGCCCAATTCATATCCCCAAACTAAGCAGAGCTTGTATTATGGAACCAGTAAGCGGATTGAGAGTTTTTGACAGTTTATTTAAAAACAGCTCGACTGCAGTGTTCACCTCGATTGATAGGTGAAAACGATCGATCAAAGTGCTTGCCCGAAATCTGCTGTTTTTTTAAGAAACAAAAAAAAACAAACAGTTCTCGGATACCTATCTGTTAAAATATGCTCGCAAATGTTGATAGATGTAGCATCCAGACACATGACAAATTATTGTGTGGGGATTGAACTCTGAACCTACAATGCAGAAGGCAAAATTACCTACTAAATACCTATCACCTGAGCTGTCAGGCCAGGTCATGTTGATGTGGTTGGTCTTTGTATTCAAATGTGTGTAATTACATCAAAAAAGGTTAAAACGTCAGACAAGAACTCCCAGTCATTGTAGAATTTCAGACAGGTAAGTATTGTACTTCCTGGCTACACAATGTACTGATGTAGTTTGGTTTTCATTATAATATTTAGGTTCTACGACTTGTCAGTTTTTGATTATGTTTTAATTGCTTGTAGCTACATACCTATTATCAAAATAGGTACCTACACCTACCATTCGAGCAAAATCTTGCTTAGGCATAAACGACTTCGCCAATAGTGTATCAATATCATGGTCAATGATATCAGCCATTTAATTAGGCAAATCTACAAGAAATAAATAAATATTCGTGGACAATTCCCACAACACCAATTTACCCCAAGCTTGTATTGGAATCAGATGACTCCGTGTGTTCATCACACAATTTTTTGTCCTAGGGGCGAACCGAACCTCGATGCCCTAGTTGGTACCTTCTTAGCTTTGGGTTGCCAGATGCTACCTACTAGAGGATCGGAACCGGTTTTGAAGGCTACAAAAAGAACCGGGTTATCGGTTCTTTCGATTCTTTTAAAAATCTGTGAATAACGCTGATCAATCCTAATGGTGAAGGTCCGCCTGAGACGCAAAGGGTTTGATTCCCGCCGCAGAACTAATGTTTGTATGATCTGCATATATTTGTCTCGGTCTTGGTGTTTTTTTTTAATTTATAATAACTAGATGTATGTATATTTCATTACATAGTATAAAACAAAGTCGCTTTCCGCTGTCTGTCTGTCCGTATGTATGCTTAGATCTTTAAAACTACGCAACTCATTTTAATGCGGCTTTTTTATTAGATAGTGATTCAAGAGGAAGGTTTATATGTATATGTATAATATAGTAGATAAACACTGATAATTTTAGAGGTTTCCAATGTGGTGTCGTAAATAAACTCATATTTTTGCGATTACCTTGCAAACGCTGTCTGAACCCTACGACTTACGAGATAGATCAAAATAATGTACTACAGTATTGTACACCCCCAAAAGGTCTACAAAAAAGTCCGCGATGGTATATGGCTACCTCTTAGGGATAACCATTCTGTAGTATAATTAGTAACAGCATTGCACCCGTGTGAAGCCGGGGCGGGTCGCTAGTTTACGAATAAAATAGTATTGAAGTAGAACATGAATCATGTGGGATAACCAGCGCTGCTTACTTTAAAGTTAGATGTTGCTGTGTTAAATGTCCAGCTCCGGCATTATTTATTTATTTAATTATTTTAAGAGGACATTTGTTACATTTTATTTTGTCTATGTTGATATAATTATAATTATTTTTCTGTTTTATCATAAGAAAAAAGGTATCTACTCGTAAACAGTCGTACGAAAGTAGGTACCTACGTACCTACTAATGATTGTGTCAGCATACTTTTTGAAGTGAATTTCTAAATTGCAGCTGCATGCGCTGAGATCACGAAGTAAACATAATACATATCT
The DNA here is from genome assembly GCA_948098915.1 of Lampropteryx suffumata. Classification (NCBI taxonomy): domain Eukaryota; kingdom Metazoa; phylum Arthropoda; class Insecta; order Lepidoptera; family Geometridae; genus Lampropteryx; species Lampropteryx suffumata. The sequence continues at coordinate 1,838,881 of OX402546.1, read as the reverse complement.
AGTTTGAGTGAAAATTATATTCATAACCATGATAGATTCTTAAGTTATATATTTATAGCATATCAATTCGATTGGCAAATTTAAAAACGTAATTAAACAGAAGGTGTCTATTAAAGCATATTATAAATTGGTGGCAATTCGGTTGGTTCATTTCTAAATTTAGGAATGTCTAAAATGTATTTTAGTTAGTCATATCATTTGTAAAACCTATTCGGTTGGTACCATCTAACTAAATAAGGAACAATTCATTAAATTAGATAAAATTAAATTAGGATAAGTTGGTTACAGCAGAATAACAATGTTTAATTTGACAGTCTAAACCTAATTTTAGCTATAATTAGTCAGGTTGGTGCCAACCGAATTGCCACCAATATCTGATTATTTAGTTAGATGACAAAAAAGCTTGGGATAAATCTGCTCCAACTCGACTCGGCATCCGTAACAAAATTGGCAAGGTACATACAAAAAAGTGTTAAGACCACAAGAGTGTCTTGCCGGATTCTTCTTGAACTGGGGTTAGAAGGAACCGGCACCTAGGTTCACTAGCATGAAAGAAGACGATTCAAAGCGATCCTTGTGATTTTATTAAACAATGAAAGATTTGTATTGTATTTGTACGCCGAAAGAGTGTAAGATTTCGATAGACACCAAATTCTAAATGCAATTTACGATAAACACAAGCGTCTGCACAAACCATTATTTACAATTTTACGTTTTATACCAACTGAGCTGTCATAAAAAGGTCTTTTTACTTCCAGATAGCAGAGGATCCGAAGATTTTTCTAGCCGAGAACGAAGCTATGTTTATGTTTGACAGTTCTCTAGCTGTCAAAGTGTCATTGACCTTCCGTATGTTCAGCAATGTGATTCAAGGCAGCGGACGGAGCCATCATTACCAATTGGTGGAGGATGTTTCTAAAGCTAAAATAGGTAACGCGAAACTCATCATTAACATAAAAACTATAATAAATGTAAATAAAAACGCTTAAAATGAATAACAATTAGGTACAACAAAAACTTTAACAAGGCACGAAATTACAACTTGCGTGTTGTTATCGAGTGTACTGCTTAGAGAATGCGAGATAAGACGAATATTTTTTCATGTGACAAGATATACTTCCCAATTGGCCCATATAAATTTCATTAAAATCGGTCAGTAGTTTGGTTCTTAAATCAAAATAGCTGGAAAAAATATGTCATCCGAGTAAACGAAAATTCGATATTTTGCTTTTTGTGACTTTCCAGTGGTCTAAACCGACTTTTAAATAAATAATAGTTAAAAAAAACTAAAAAACACGCTTTATATAGAAAACCAGTTTGGTTTTCTATATAAAGCGTGTTTTTTAGTGTTTTTTACACTATTTTTTTTTCTACTCTTTAGTTTTAGGATAACCGGATATTTTTTTATTTTTTTCGAATATTGCATTGTCATCGGTCTTTGACAGGTGTGCAAAATTTGAATGAAATCTGGCCGTTTAAAGTGGGTCAAAATCGCGTCCTAAGGAGTCGGTTACAAACGTACAAACATACAAACTTACATACAAGTGAAGCTAATATAAAACGTCTAAATTAGGAGGAGGATCTCAACTTGGTTGTATTTTTATGGGCTCAATTTTCGTTAAATTAAGTCAATTTACTTATTAGTATTTAAAACGTAATAATTAATCTTTATCATACTGCGTTCCATACTGTGTTGACAGATTTCCAGTTTTTCTGTGTTTATTTATGTTAGTGTCCAGGTTTGGCTCCCATATTAGTATAAATAAATAATGTGTAAGTGTGTGTGTATGTGGAATGCTAGACAAGTCACGTGTACAGTGCGACCTGTGGTGCTCCCTTCCAAACTATGTCTCATCTACTTGATTGCCCTACTTGCCCCTCCTCCTGCACAAGAGCTGACCTCAACACCGCCTCGGACGCCGCTATAGCGGCAACATTTTGGTCGAGGCAAATTTATTTTTTTATGAGAGAAAATTGACACGAAAGAGGAAGAAGCTTGTACTTGTACTATGCTTAGCTTGTACTATGGAAACCTTTTGACTGATAGAATACTTATATATTTTGAAATACATACATAATATACTCTGTAATACCCAGACACAGAAAAAACACCTATGTTCATCACACAAATGTTTTTCCTGGGAAGGAATCGAACCCTCAACCCGAAGGCAGAGCTACTACCAACTGAGCTGATAGGTCACATTATAGATGAATGTAATTATTTTGGACAGGTGGGTGCTTCGCCCTCACTGAAGTGGCTCATGGCTCCAACGCTAAGGGCATGAGAACGACAGCTACGTATGTGCCGGAGAAGAAACAGTTCGTGATCCATTCACCTGACTTTGAGGCTGCTAAATTTTGGGTCGGTTCCCTAGGTGTGTACAACCTTCATAATTACAAAATTTAACAAAATAATTGCTTGCTAAGACATCTTTATTGCAAAAGACACTCATTTATTTAATAATTTTATGTTAGGTTTTTTCATAACTTTTTGAAAAGTATACAGCCACTTGGGCGAAGTTTGAAACCGTGAGTTATCAAAAATTTACTAAAGGAGTTCCAAGCCCGATTTAAAAAAATATAAGTTGGCCCTGAATTAAAACTCACTCTGTATACTCTGTAGCCAGAAATAAAGATGCTGATGACTAATCCCCAGACTTCGTATATATCTCCTCATTTTTAGGATGTCTCAGAGAATATTCAATTTATTTTAATATATTACCAATTAGCCGCTGCCCGTGGCTTCGCACACGTGGTTCTTGAATAAAATAATCCTATGAACTTCCTCAAATTAACCAAATTCCATCAAGACCTGTTCAGCCATGTGGTTTCAAACACCTGTTTGCCTATGATTATGCTGATATAACATTCCAGATGATCTTACCCACTTCGTTGTGTCCAAATACATATTATATTTGACACATCCCCATATTTTGCACAGTAGTTATTAAAGTTTTCCACAGGCAGATATCGCTGTGAGCGATAAGGCCGCCCATTGTATTGCATTGTATTGTAAAAAAGAAAATGTTAATTTACAGTAAAAAAAATAAAGTACCTAGTCTATGGTTGGTACAACAATATCTATCTCATTCAGGTTTACTTTACATTTCACTGAGAAGAAAAATCAGGGCCTGTTAATAATGGTCCCCACACTAGATAAATCTGTATTGTTTACTACTTTTTGGCGCGTTAGACATTTTTTAGATGGGTACTAGGGTTATTGGGTTATGAATTGCATTTTATTTATGAATTGTATTTTATTAGTTATTAGAATCTTTAAAACACATTTAATATTCTTTTATGTTTTTGTTCATAATGTAGATAATATATCAAAGAACCTAACTCAGTAAACTTCTCCATACAAAAGTAGACTGTAAACATGTGAATTAAAGTTTATAATCAAATCGGTCGAGCGCGGCAGCCCTGCGTCTCGTAACGGTGTCGCGAGTCCAGAGGTTTTACATCATGTAAAAATATGCGTACCGCGCTAAAAGAAGTTTTCACTTCAATAAATGTTTTTGTAATTCTCCGTGTCTATCTTTTATTCCGTACGATATAAGTTAGAAGCTCACTGCCGCATAAAGTAATTACATTAATCTTTTATTTTTAATTTAAGGTAAATGCGCGACGCACGCTATCGTTTACGCCATGCTGATATCAAAGGGGAAGAACCACGGGTTGCATGCCTTTGTGGTACCGATCCGGGATCCAAAAACTTTGACAGCATACCCCGGTGTGCTGGTCGGTGATTTGGGGGAGAAAATTGGTCTCAATGGGGTTGACAATGGGTAAATTTAATATCATTAAAATAAATAAATGTTAATATTGGTAGAAAATGCACACAACACCATCTAACCCTAAACTAAGCATAGGTTGTACTATGGTGATCAGATGTCTGATAGAATACTTATATATATTTAATAACATACATAAGATACATTAGAACATCCAGACACAGTACCAACAACTATATTTAACACACAAATGTTTATCCTGAGAGGGCATCGGACCTTCAACCTACAGCGCAGAAGGCAGAGCTACTACCAACTGCGCTGACAGGCCAGTCATTAAGAGTAATGGAGTTCTTTGGGTAGCCTAGTCTACTAGCACACGGCTCACTCGGCTTCGCACGCATGGTACTTAAATATAATTTAGCCTATATGGTGACCTGGCATATCTAGACTCAGTGGAGTATGTCTGTACAAAGTTTCTTCCATATCCGTTCAGCCTTTGTAAACTTGAGCCACAAAGTATCGGCAAAGTATTTTTACATTTTGATAAACACGGGCTTTATTCACGTATTATTCTATCGATGGAGGCACCGACACTGTTTCGGTTCATCTAGAGAATCTTCATCAGCGTGCGTGAGTTTGATCCGCGGTCCGTGAGTTGCCGCTGCCCGCTCTAAAATGTGATCAGCAGTTCAATAAAACAACAAAGTTTTTCCGAAATACTTCAAACGCAAACAATGAGTCTGCACTTTTTTGCGGGTGGGTAAACATCGATTGCGATTGTGATTGTAAACCAACATTTACATTTACATTTATTTAAAGTTACACACATATATGTAACCTTTATATTATTTAAGATTCTGTTCGAAACAATTTTGGTGATTTTTCGACCTTTGGTAAGATGTTTTGAGATTTTGCTCGACCCGTTATTCTCACGTGAGATTTTTAAAAATGCATATTTTTTAGGTAAATAATAATATGTGCTTAATTACATTAGATTTATTAAAAAAAACAATTTGCTCATACTTTTTTTTATTTAAGACTACTTAAGACTAATAAATATTGTTATGTATGATTTAGTCATATTTTAGTGGAGATACATTTTTTACTTAATTTAAGCCAGTATTTTCGCAATTTTACACTGTTTCTTGCGGATTACTGAGAACATTCCCTCCACCGCGTTAGTTTGGGTGAGGTTTGGCTCGACCCCCCTTGATAGATCTTGATAAAATTTGGTAAGGAGATAGATTATATCTTGAGAAAGGATATAGGTTACTCTTTAGGTACCACGTATGCGACAACGCAGGCAGATACTAATAAGTATATATTTATAACTTGTAATATAAGATCTGTCATCTGGTATTCATAATTCAAGCTTTGGTTAAGGTAGGGGTATCCATCATATATATTATTAACAAATGTTTGTATAATCTGCAAGTATTTGTTGGTCTGGATGTTTCTATGTATAATATGTATTTAGAAATACAATTTAATGTCATATGGTACATAACACTACTTACTTTGGGGCCAGATGATGCTGTGTGAAATGTCCAGCATTGTTATAATTATTCATGAAATGTCCGGGGTTATTTTTTTACCGGACATTTCACTCAGCATCTTCTGGTACTAAAGTAAGCAGAACTTGTGTTATTGGTACCAACATGATTGATAAACTACTTATATACTTTTTCTACTACTTATTATACATAAAAACACCCAGACCCGAGACAAATATTAACAGAGCATACAAACATTTGTTATTCGGCGGGAATCGGACCCGCAGACTTCCGTATCTCAGCCAGGCATTGGCCCACTTCGCCACAGAGGGTTTAAATTTATTATTATTTATTTGTTCAGATTCGTTATGTTCAATAACTACCATCTGCCCAAGGAGGCGGCTTTAGACAAATTGGGAGGCGTCGATGACAACGGCGATTACAAGTCTCCCTTCAGAGACCCTAGCAAGAGGTTTGGCGCTTCTCTAGGTATCTTATCAGGTAAGAACTTTTATCCATAGGGGCGAGTATTCACTAAAGATAAGCGGACATGACAGTTTAAAATCTACTAATGCGAGAGAATGCTGTGGTGCTAAATTGACACTTATTGCAAAAATCGAAATCAAAACATTCTTTATTAAATAAAATCACAAGAACCACTTTGAATCGCCTTCTTTCATGCTAGTAAATCTAGGTGCTGGTTCCTCCTAACCCCAGTTCAAGAAGAATCAAGAAACTCTTGTGGTCTTACTACTTTTTTGTATGAGCCTTGCCAGTTTTGTTACGGATGCCGAGTCTAGTTGGAGCAGATTCATCCCAAGCTTTTTTGTCATCTTCATGCTTTAATAGACAGTTTCTGTTTTTGCGTTTTTAAATTTGCCAATCGCAAAATCTTACACGTCGCTTGGGACCTTGTTCGTAAAAGACTTATTAACTTTATCGAGCCTAACTGTGGGAACAGCGAATTTATCTTTAGTTCTAATATTAATACTATGATTATTGCATTTTTTTTAAATAAATGAACATTTTTGTGATACATTTGTGTCATACATTAGATTTTCGTATAACTATATACTGACAAGGTACTGTCAAGATATTTATTTGCTTAATTTCACTTATAAAACTTTCGTGAGATTAATACATTTTGTTAATCACGAGGTTTACTGTAACTGTTCCAGTATCTAATCTTATTTTGATTATGAACCTTATGTTCCAGGCGGTAGGGTCCACATCATGGGGATATCGACGCACTACATTTTGAAAGCTATCGTCATTGCCATTCGGTATTCAGCGGTGAGGAAACAGTTCGGGCCGGCAAACGCTACCGAGGAAACACCGGTGTTGGAGTACCAACAGCAGGTTTGTTATTGCTTTTATTTTTAATCACTTATTTACACTTAATAAAGTATAGGCTATCCTTGTCATCCGTCAATGCATGGAGTTGTCATTTAACTATAGATAACTGGCTTGCGCCTGCGGCTTCGCACGCGTTGTACCTATATCCTTACCTGGAATACCTGGTGAGGTACCTCACTTCATGTTCAAGGTTGGGACCTTCATGTTCATGTTGAGCTCTATTCCAGGTGGGGAACTACATCAATACCAAGTTTAAGGATACCTTCCCTACATCTGTGGGGTTAATTTTACTACCCCATCATGTGTCATATCGTTAGATATGACATACTTAGACAGTTTTTCGATACAGATATTCGTTTGATAAATATTTCAAGTAATAACCCGTTTTTTAAATATAAAAAAAAAAAGTTTCTAAACAAATTTATTTGTTTTTTGTAATATGATGGTATTGAATCGGCTTGGGAACTGACCACTAGTCATTCATATCCATGCTGATTTTGACTGAGTCAAAAAATATTTTATTAAATACAATCACAAGGATCACGTTCAAAAGTCTTACATACTAGGTGAATTTAGGTGCCAATTCCTCCTAACCCAAGTCCGAGAAGAACTTGCAAGAAACTCGTCTTGGTCCTAGCGCTTTTTGAAGTGAAAACTTCTTTAAGCGCGGTACGCATATTTTTAGATGAGGTAAAACCTCTGGATTCGCGACACCGTTACCGTCTGGGGCGAGACGCAGCCAGCTGCCGCGCTCGCCCCATTTGATTATAATCCTTAATTCACATGATTACAGTCTACTTTTGTATGGAGAAGTTTACTGAGTTAGGTTCTTTGATATATTATCTACATTCTGAACAAAAAATATTGCATCATCTGTGTTCGTTCAGTATTTGATTGGCAGTCGCCATAATAACTGATTTTGAAGTGATTTATTACTAAACTCTAACGCGCCAAAATAAGTTTTCACTTCTGTCGGCACTCCCAGAGTGCAACCCGTTTTTTTTTTGCATGATTCATCTTATAACTATCTTAGCTACGAAAAACGAATACAAGAGAGTTTATTCATTTCAAATGTGTCAGTTAACTGTCTGAGGGCTGAGCGACATGAGGCCATGCATTCTTATCAATAATATAGTCATTTATATTATATTGAGTATTATTGTTTCAGCAAATAAGACTGATACCGTACCTGGCGGCGACATACGCGATGAAGCTATTCTCCGTGTGGATGTCGCAAGTGCACATAAACATGACCATACAAAATATGATAGGTAAGTTTCTAAATCACGTCATCGTCTATTACATACATGTAGCAGATCAACGTTGTTATTTACGGGCAGATATAGTGCTAAGTCTATTGGTCCGGAGCTGTCGTATAGAAGTGAATTGTTGCGTTTGGTAGTGCACGGTCCGTCCCTCCGTCGAGCGCGTCCGTGTTCCGTACGTCCGTATCCGGACGCGCAAGGCAACTAATCTACGCGTTTGGTAGTGCACGGTCCGTCCCTCCGTCGAGCGCGTTCGTGTTCCGTACGTCCGTATCCGGACGCGCAAGGCAACTAATCTACGCGTTTGGTAGTGCACGGTCCGTCCCTCCGTCGAGCGCGTCCGTGTTCCGTACGTCCGTATCCGGACGCGCAAGGCAACTAATCTACGCGTTTGGTAGTGCACGGTCCGTCCCTCCGTCGAGCGCGTCCGTGTTCCGTACGTCCGTATCCGGACGCGCAAGGCAACTAATCTACGCGTTTGGTAGTGCACGGTCCGTCCCTCCGTCGAGCGCGTTCGTGTTCCGTACGTCCGTATCCGGACGCGCAAGGCAACTAATCTACGCGTTTGGTAGTGCACGGTCCGTCCCTCCGTCGAGCGCGTTCGTGTTCCGTACGTCCGTATCCGGACGCGCAAGGCAACTAATCTACGCGTTTGGTAGTGCACGGTCCGTCCCTCCGTCGAGCGCGTCCGTGTTCCGTACGTCCGTATCCGGACGCGCAAGGCAACTAATCTACGCGTTTGGTAGTGCACGGTCCGTCCCTCCGTCGAGCGCGTCCGTGTTCCGTACGTCCGTATCCGGACGCGCAAGGCAACTAATCTACGCGTTTGGTAGTGCACGGTCCGTCCCTCCGTCGAGCGCGTTCGTGTTCCGTACGTCCGTATCCGGACGCGCAAGGCAACTAATCTACGCGTTTGGTAGTGCACGGTCCGTCCCTCCGTCGAGCGCGTCCGTGTTCCGTACGTCCGTATCCGGACGCGCAAGGCAACTAATCTACGCGTTTGGTAGTGCACGGTCCGTCCCTCCGTCGAGCGCGTTCGTGTTCCGTACGTCCGTATCCGGACGCGCAAGGCAACTAATCTACGCGTTTGGTAGTGCACGGTCCGTCCCTCCGTCGAGCGCGTCCGTGTTCCGTACGTCCGTATCCGGACGCGCAAGGCAACTAATCTACGCGTTTGGTAGTGCACGGTCCGTCCCTCCGTCGAGCGCGTCCGTGTTCCGTACGTCCGTATCCGGACGCGCAAGGCAACTAATCTACGCGTTTGGTAGTGCACGGTCCGTCCCTCCGTCGAGCGCGTCCGTGTTCCGTACGTCCGTATCCGGACGCGCAAGGCAACTAATCTACGCGTTTGGTAGTGCACGGTCCGTCCCTCCGTCGAGCGCGTCCGTGTTCCGTACGTCCGTATCCGGACGCGCAAGGCAACTAATCTACGCGTTTGGTAGTGCACGGTCCGTCCCTCCGTCGAGCGCGTCCGAGTTCCGTACGTCCGTATCCGGACGCGCAAGGCAACTAATCTACGCGTTTGGTAGTGCACGGTCCGTCCCTCCGTCGAGCGCGTCCGTGTTCCGTACGTCCGTATCCGGACGCGCAAGGCAACTAATCTACGCGTTTAGTGCTGCGCGGACGTGGGCGTACTGCCGCTAACAAACAAACAACAATGTCCGCGGCGAATATCGGCGAACGTGTTATAACAGAAGTTCGAGGTCAACTATCATTATGGGATCTCAGTGACGATTCCTATAAAAATCGTGACGCTTATAAGCATACATATCAAATAGAATACAAATATTGTAGTTCAAATCAAGCTCGAAGACAGACAAGAAATTGATAATTCTAAAACGAATACATTCTGTTTGCGACTATACTCGTCCGAGCCGTATGATGGTCCGTGGAGCACCAAATGGTTACCGTACGGAGGATCTATACTGCAGAGATCCGTACGGACCATCCGTATAGCACTAAACAGTTCAGAAATCTGACAGTTATGTAGTAATTAGGAAGTAGAAAGTAACGTCCGAACGGCGCGCGAATTAAGTAATAAGTGGCAGTTCCGCGACGAGATTACTGTTTATCTTCAATAATCTTGTAAATAAAACGGACATCGCATTACTTGGTAATTTACAATGCGATAATCAGAGATGTATTGTCATTTATAAAGAAAAATAGCAAGTTATATTGTTGCTGGATCACATGTCAGTATCAAAGTCTAGCATATCAAACATGACGTCTGTAGTATGTGAAGCAATTTATGAGGCTCAGGATTATAAACAGATAAGAAATAAAAACGTAGGATAATTATTATGTAAATTATTTACCTAAACTAATATTATAAAGATAAATGATTTGTATGTTTGTATTGAATAAACGCAGAAAATAGTTAGGTCAAAAAATAATTTTTTAGTTAGTCGCTAGTTAAGTGATAAAACAGCAGGGCTATCACTAGACGAACTTATGCATTGTACCAACGCAAATTAACTCGTTATTGTACTTATTGAAGTGTAAACCGTTATTCGAAGTAGTAGTACAGTACTAGGACGAAAGTGTGGCACCTCGCTGATGTTTGTGTTTCCGAGTTAGTACAATTATGCAACCAGTGTCCAGCTGTCCCCTCGCACATGCGGCTCCAGAATTTGGATGTATACAGAGCTATTAACACCCCCATTTTTTTGACTTTATCACCCCATTTTTATAAGTCAATTTGCAGTGTTCATTATTTATTCCAGACTGCACTAAGTAATAATAATCATACATAAATTGTTGTATAGATAAGCAGCCGTAGATAAATATCGGGTTCGTATTTATCGTATATCCGATGACATACGAAATTTGCTGAGGCGTCTATTAGGCAGTAAAATTTCATATTTCATCATTTGTCTTACGTACATCTGATAAAAATTATTTAGCTGACGTCAGTCAAGTTACAGTGCAGTTATTTGGAATTGAACACTTTCGTTTATGGCTAAAGAGGCCTATGCGAGAGTGGCAGTTCTCTGGTCCAACTAGACTCGGCATCCGTAACAAACTTGGCAAGGATCATGCAAAAAGTGTTAAGATAAGACTAGTTTCTTGCCAGATTCTTCTAGAACTGGGGTAACCGGCACCTAGATTCACTAGTATGTAAAAAGACGATTCAAAGTGGTCCTTGTGATTTTATTGAATAAAGAATGTTTCGTTTGTTATGAGCATGAGTTCTATCAGTTGAATGTGTATATTCAAGGTGGGGATGAAAACGCAGCAGGGCGCGGCATCGAGCTGCACGCGCTCTCGTCGGCCGTCAAACCTCTGTTCGGCTGGACCTCGAGGGACGCCATCCAGAACTGTCGGGAGTCCTGCGGTGGACATGGCTACCTGAAGGGTAAGGCTGACGACCCTTTCCTTAATCATCATGTCTTTAACATTTTACAGAAGACAGTTCAAGCCACGCCTCCACAGTCGACACTAGCGCCACCTAGAAGTCCTGTGGAGTGCGAATCCACCGCGAAGCGCCCCTCGTACCTCTCGACCCCCGGTGGTCTGCGCGTGACCCCCGCTACCGTGCCCCTCGGCTTGGTAGCGGGAGGGGTCCCCCCCGCCGGCCAGTCGTGAGCACCCTGCGCTTCCACGAACCGCCCGCCGTTTTCGGTCCCCAATACCGTGCTCCAGCCACTACCCGGTGTTTTATGGAAAACATCACGGTAGGGGCGATCAGCATACCGCCCGCAACCACATCTGACTCCGATTCTCGCCCAACCGACCGACCAACGCAACCGTAGATGCCCAGACACCCGCCTGCTAATCACCCGAGCGGTCCGTAGTGCTACCCGAAGAAGCGCTGCGGCACCGGCTACCTATGCAGCCAGCAGCAGCAGCAGCTGCTCCCCATCCCCCAACGAGTCAGGGACTCGCCGGCAGCGGAACTGAGATTCCGCCCCGGGTCGAAACCGGATGCTTGACGGGGGGTTTGTCCATCGCCACTGACTTCTGATCACACAAACGCCGTGTGTGCTGTGTGTTCCGTGCTGTGAGAGCTCCACGTGCTGCGCCGTGTGCTGTGAGCCCTAGCACCCGCACCTCTCCCCCCATTCATTACCAAATAGGACCGAAGTCCACCCCTCATGAAAGCCACCGCTAACGCCAAGATGGCAGCGTACAGTTGCAGAATGCAACAAAGCCCACTGACCCAGAGGCAGTCGCCCCTGCGAGTTGAAGCCAGGGTAATGACATGATGTCGAGGCCCTTACCTAACCCCAAGATGGGAAGGCTTAGAAGATTAGAGTGGTAGTACATTTTAGTTAATCTGAATCTATAATAGTGATTTTTTAACTGACTTCAAAAAAGGATAAGGATCTCAATTCGGTTGTAATTTTTTATGTTTGTTACCTCATAACTCATTTATGAAAAGATTTGGAATGATCTTTTCTTGTGTGCGAGGGTATACTTCTCGTTTAGGTGTCTGGATGTATAATATGTACATATGTATTTACAAAAAAAAGGTTGTCTGTAAAGTCGGATTACGGACGATAATTTGACGTGAAATGAAATGAAATGATTTATTTGCGTGAATGGGGTACACAGAGAACTTAAATATATAATTAGATTCACACATTTCGCTAGGAAACCCAGCATGCAAAAATTAAGAAGGTACATATAATAATAAAATTAAAGACTACATTTTTAAACGAATTAAATAAACATTACAATAATTATTACAATCTCGAATAATTAAATTTAGGTATGAATTACATAATAGTTTTTACCATAGCAAACGGAACGTTAATTAAGAAATTCTTTGACACTATGAAAACATTTGTCACCAAGCCAGGCAAGCATTTTTGTTTTAAATTTATTGTATGGTAATTCTCTTATAGATCTAGGTATTCTATTAAATATTTGTATACACATTATGTAGCTATTTTTATGACTTAAAGTTGTTTTTCGAACTGGAACTAATAGTCTCTCAATTTTATTTTTGAATTTATTTGGTCCTCATATTTGTCAAAGAATTTGTTGTGCTCCACAACAAAACAGCATACCTGAAATATATATAGACTGAGCACCGTAAGCAACTTTAATTTTATAAATAATGGTTTGCATGAGTCGAGTGGACCAGCACCACACACAGCTCTAATGCATTTTTTTTGGACAATGAAGGCCCTATTGATGTGAGTCGAATTACCCCAAAGTAGCAAACCATACCTCAATACTGAAGCAACATAACCATGGTAAGCAGTCAAAGCCGTTTTTTGACCTGATGTTCGGCGCAATGTCTTTATTACAAAAACAAAACGATTATTTTTTTTGCATGTGAAGTCAATATGTGACTTCCAGTTACAGTTTTCGTCTAACTTTAAACCTAAAAATGTTATTTCATTAACATTATCTACGAATTCATCACGACATGTCAATTTAATATTAATATTATTTTTATTATTGTAATTTTGGAAATGAATAAATTTTGTCTTAGATATATTAGCTCGCAAATTGTTACATTCTAACCAATCAAGAATTAATTCAATCTCAGCATTAATTGACTCTACATAACTTATATTTTTACTTTTATCAGAAATAACTATTGAAATATCATCTGCAAATAGAACACATTGACATTAAGTGATCAAAGGTAAATCGTTTATATATAATAAAAATAATAATGGTCCCAGTATGCTTCCCAGAGGCACTCCAAAATTATTATTATTAAGACTACTAGATTTGAAAGCTGTTGTTATGAGATCTTCGTTTAAACTTTTAATTTCTACATATTGTATACGATTTTCAAGATAACTTTTTAGCCAATTTAAAGCGTGTCCTCTAATACCATATATCTCACATTCCTGTAACAGAGTATTATGATTTACAAAATCAAAGGCCTTGCTCATATCAAAAAATATAACTGAAACAGGAATACGTTTATCAATACTTTCAATAATACTCGACATTAATTGGAAAGCAGCTAAGGTCGTTGACTTTATTCTTTTGAAAACCGTTCTGCTCTTCCTTAATTATTTTAAATTTATCTATAAAACTAACAAGACGCATATGCATTGCTTTTTCAAATAATTTAGCAAATATGTGAATTAAAGTGATTGGTCGATAATTATTCAAATCTTTCTTGTCACCTTTTTTGTGTAGAGGTCTAACTACCGAAAGATTTAACCTTTCCGGGAAAACTCCAGTAGCTAGGGATATATTAAGAAGATATTTCAAGATTGGGTGCAACAAACACTTTTTGAGGATATGTGTCGAAATCCCATCAAATCCTACAGATTTTGTATTATTTAATGAATAGACGATTGTGACGACTTCATTGTCAGTCAGTGGACTAATAAACAAACTGGCATCACAATCTTTGTAAGATAGTGAATATTTGGTAATGGTAACGACATATTGGTTAATTCTATAAAAAACTTATTAAAAGACTATTTCGAAGGGTTCTTGAATTGTTTTGCCACCATAATCCAAAGTCATGAAAATTATTAAAGGCTTTGTTTAAATTACTTTCATTTAAAACATCCGCCCATGATAATGATGATAGATGCTCAATGAATTTATTTATATTCTCTATACTATAGTTTCTAACCTTAATAAAGCAGTGCTGCAAACATTTACTGTTTTGGACAATAGGTATAGAAACAGTTTGGCAAGTGTCGTGGTCAGATAGATGCATTTTATATGTGCAACCGATAGCGTTATCTATATTGCTGATAATGTGATCAATGCAGCTGTTTAGTCTTGTTGGCGTAGTAATATGAAATGTGAGTTTATAATTCAATGCCAGCTGCTTTAAACGTGACGCTGCAGTATCATTTTTTAATAAATTAATGTTAAGGTCCCCAGCAATTATTATTTTTCTAGATAATTTAATTACAAATTTATTCAGTATAATGTCCAGTTTATCAAAGAAAATATTAATGTCACTATTAGGAGTCCGATAAATACATAATACGACACAGTTAATTGACCGGATCTGTACACCACATATTTCAAATGTCTTTTCAATTGCCATACTTTTATGAATATAAAGCTTTTAAACCCTAGTGTGTTCCTAACTAGAATACATACTCCTCCACGTTTTACACTTTTTCTTAAGAAAAAACTAGATAATGTGAAGTATTTGAGGTAGATATTAGATTCACTACCTGACATAATATTTGTTTCTGTGAGGCAAATAATATCAGGTTTCTGATTTTTTGCTGATAACTCATCTAAAAACACTGCTAGCGACTCCAGTTTATTAAGTAGGCCAGCTATATTTTGATGTAAAAGATATATGATATTAGTTTTATTAGTTTGATTTGACACGTTTTATGTTTTCTTATGTGATAACGTTTGGGGCTAGATGGTTTTGTAAAAAATATCCAGGAATATATATTTGATTATAATATCAATCGTTCTAGCTGCATCCCTGGGCGATCTTCGTAATGACAACGATGCTAACTGCACGTACGAAGGCGAGAACAGCTTACTGCTTCAGCAGACCAGCAACTGGCTTCTCAATGTGTGGCCGAGGAGGCATCAGCTCAAGGAAGAAGACTCTCCGCTTGGAACCTTGAGGTTCTTGCAAGATGCTGATAGGGTTTTGCTGGAAAAATGTCCCTGGGTGACGGCTGGAGACTTGTTAGAACCCAGAAGTGAGTATAGTGTTCCAGCTAGCTTCTTAACGGCTTGCACACTTGAGATTTTACCTAAATTCTGATAAGGTTCCCCTGGAAAGGAGTGTTTTTTGATCCTATTTAGTCATCAGTCTCTACAAAATAGGTGAACCGAACTGCGATACACTTAGATAAGCACCTTTGTTTATAACATTGTTTGTTTTCGAGAAAAAACTCATCATTATTATTATTAAAAAAAAACGAGTGAGCCTTCCAGTAGTAAGTAGCATAATGTGTAACATCTGACATCTCAGGAAAATGGGTTGGTACCATCTTACGGCCAAGTCTACCACAATTCGTGAAAAGTGATGGAAGTATGTAACAGGAAGCCGGGAAAGGGCGCGCTATTTGATTTGAACAATGAGCGCACGCGTGGTGTTAAAGTTGGCTGTCAGATGGTACCAACCCATTTTCTGAGAGGTTGGTACTGTTAACAGTATGTGCGTGTGTGTGACGAGAAAGGGAAATAAAGAAGGAGAATGCATCAGCTGTGCGCTCAACCTACAGTGTTGTGTCTAAAGTGTGCTGTTGTATAAACTAATTCAGGATATAATGTTAATGTTGTTTATTGCCAAGGTGAGATATCAGATGTTACACATTGTGTCCGCCTGTAAGGCTCGCTCGTGTTCTTACTTCGTCTTCGTGCTTCGACACGTGCGAAGCAGCGGGCAGCAGCTAGTAATAAATATTTTAAATATATCTGTCTCCTAACAGATTTAATCCACATGTACAAATGGCTGACGGCGTCAGTCCTCAAGATGACCAGTGAGAAGGTGGCGCGGCTCCGAACCGAGGGGAAGGATGGCTTCCAAACCAAGAACGACTCGCAGTCGTACAACGCGGTCACCCTGTCCATTGTCTATGGCGAGGTAAGAATCGGATTGCTTATATTAATGGGTATGTTAAACTAAAACTCACGTTAACTAAAAAAAAATATCAGGTGAATTTAGGTGCCAATTCCTAAATTCACCTGAAGAAGTCTAAAGCTTACATAAAGAGTACTCTTTTAAAGAAAGCGTATTATAATTTTTTGACTGTTTTGGAATATTTACCTGGACTATTCTGATAAGAATGCATGACCTCATGTTGCTCTGCCCTCAGACAGTTAATTGACAGATTTGAAATGTATAAACTCTCTTGTATTCGTAGTTAAAGTAGTTATAAGATGGAACATTTAAAAAACTTTAGGACCAAGACGAGTTTCTTGCCGGTTCTTCTCGGGCTTGGGTTAGGAGGAGTTGGAAAATTCACCTAGTATGTAAGACGTTTCAAAGTGATCCTTGTGATTGTATGGAATAAAGTATCTTTACACTTTGACTTTGAATTAATAATATAGTACGTTTATTAATAATAATATACTACCATAGGAACTTCGTTCCAACCGAGTGTTCCACGACACTCACACATTTTTCCTTCTTAATGTGTGTATTTGTGTGTATGTCTGCAATATCATAGCTCCAAGCTGTGGCTAGTTTTAATAGAGGCCAATGTCCCAAGTACTTTTACAAAATAGTTGTATTTGAATAGAAAATAAAATTATTACGGATAGTTTATAGTACTAGATTATAGGCTTTACTAGATTTTGAGTAAGTAATAGCCTAATTTCTAAACTAAAAAAATATCAAAAATCCCCATTTTATTATTTTTTATTTGCTATGCTAATTCAATGTTGAATTTGCTCGGGAGCTGACCACTAGTCATTCTATGGCCTTTAGGCGTGTGTTTCCGGGGGCGGGTCTGGAGTGTGACCGATGTACTGAATTTTAAATATTAAAAATAATGAATTGCCAAACGCGATTTACTCGCATACGCTAACATAAACTGCATTGTCACCCACCGCATGTGTGTTTGAGTAACAAATAAATTAGTAAAGTAAGTTCTATTTTCTTAGTATACCCACGCACTGTAAACACACACTCCATACATCTCTGGAGATGTGGGCTATCCGTTGTCTATCAATGAATAATCATAAGAACCATGTAACAGTTTTTGGCAATTAAATAAATAAATAATGCCGGACGTTTCACACAGCATCATTTGGCCCCAAAGTAAACAGAGCTTGTGTTATACCAAAGTACTTTTTTCTTGTAAATACATACATATACATAGAAACACACAGACCCGAGACAAATACTTGCAGATCATACAAACATTCATCCCGCAGCGGGAATCAAACCCGCAACCTTTTGCGTCCTTGCCGGCCTTTGGCCCATAGCGCCACAGAGGTCTTCATAATAATCTTATTCATACATATATTTTCAGAACTTTGTCTTGAATCATTTCTACAAGACCGCCATAGAGTTTGAGGATGTGAAATGCAGACAAGTTTTGCTGAAACTGGTGTCGCTATATGGCGCCTTTCTGCTTGAGAAACACCTGGCCACTTTGTATATCGTAAGTACATTGTGAACCTCTTATCTTTTATTATATTTAATCTTTTTCTTCTTCAATGGCATGTGTAATTATGTCATAACGATGAGTGCGTATTGCCAGTGATGACATATGGAACTGAGACTTGGTCGCTAATTATTGACCTCATACACAAGCTCGGAGTCGCACAACGTGCAATGGAGAGAGCTATGTTGGGTGTTTCACTACGTGATAAAATCCGCAACGAGGAAATCCGTAGAAGAACCAAATTCACCGACATAGCACTCAAAATTTGCAAGTTGAAGTTGCAATGGGTAGGCCATATAGTTCGCAGAATTTATAGCCGTTGGGGATTAAAAGCTGTCGAATGGCGACCAAGGGCGGGAAAACGAAGCGTAGGCCGACCCTCACCCGATGGACTGACGACTTTGTAAAGATCGCGGGAAGTCGGTGGATGGAGAGGGCTCAATATCGTTTTTCCTGGAGATCAATCGGGGAGGTCCATGTTCAGCAGTGGTTTTCTAAGGGCACATTACTGGTATTCTTCTTGCTTGTATATTTTATTGTAAATACCTTTATATTATAGAAAAACCCAGACCCGAGTCTTGCAGGTCCATAGACCTTAGCCCTCTGCGCCAAAGAGGTCGCTAATGTTATGCAACTGGACCGAAAGTGGAGCGACATGTACAGCTACTGTTTATTTCCAGGGAGGTTACTTCTCTGGCTCCCAAGGGCTGGTGCTCCGCGATGGAATCCTGCAGCTGTGCGCGGAGCTGGCGCCCGACGCGGTGGCGCTGGCGGACAGCCTCGCGCCTCCCGACTTCTGCATCAAATCTGTACTCGGGAGAGCTGATGGAGAGGTCATTATTCTTGTTTTATTTTAAAAAACTATCCGTCAAGGGATAATTTTTTTAAGCATTGCATGGCTTACATTACGATTGATAATTACGTTTTAGAAACTAAAAAGAAAACCGATCTATTTAATTAATTTTATTTTTGTAAGTGAATTTTTTGTAGAAAGTAGATCTATTTGTTTATATATAATATGGGTAAGCCAACTGAATGCACTGCTCCGATGAGGCAGCTAGGTTTCGGAGTAAACGAAAATATCATCGATGTACTAATAGAACTTTTAGAATTTTGTTGACTTTTTAAAAACAACTAAACCGATTTTGATAAATTTAAATGGGACCACCTGGGAAGTATACCCTTTAAAACAAAAATAATATTTTTTCCAAATCGGTTCAGGCGTCTTTGATTAATCGGTGAACATACTTAAAAAACGACGAATTGAGAACCTCCTCCTTTTTTGATGTCGGTTAAAAATACATCATGTTGATAATGTAGCTTTCTATAGGCAAAATCATTAATATCGGTGAATTTGTTTCTAAGGGTTTTCATTACAAATACAAAAATCTGACCTTATGCTTGAAAACCCAAATATCCTTTAAAAACTAACTACTAAAGTAACATAACTGAAAGTAGCATTACTTTATTTTGCAGGCGTACAAGCACATTCAAACCAGTGTGATGACATACCCGGGGTCATTGACCCGCCCGGAGTGGTGGCGCGATGTTGTCTTCTGGGACTCCTACGTACCATCCAAGCTGTAAACCACTATTTATGAGGATTATCATTAATACTACTACTTCGTATGAGCCAGGCCCACTATAGTGACTAAGTTAATTGGCTGTCCCGAAGGTATCCATCATGAACATACACACACTCGCCTTTACACTCCATATACACATAGGCTTCTCCTAATCTTGTTACCCACACTCGTAAGAGACTGCTGCTATTAGAGACCACACAAACATAAACTCATTCTCTCTCTCTCACACACACACACACACACACAAACACACACGCAGGGGAACACACTCAAGCGATGTACCAAGTACATTGAATGTATTAAGCTCGTTTTCGGCGCCTCATCCAAAAGATGAAACTTTGTGTTTATTTCTTGTGCAATATTATCGTTGAGCTATGATCCTTTTAAAATTATGCAACACGTACAAGATAGCGGCACGGTTTAATAGTGCTGACCGTGGATCCGTATGAGTGGGGAGAGATGGCGTTGTATTGGTCGCTCGGTCGCCTTCGCTACGTTCACGCGACGCAACTCCCCTATACATTTGATAATCCTAGTGAGTAGTGAGAAAGATGCCGAAAAAGTAATATCTAGGAAAGCTAGTAATATGATTGACGACGTGAATGGTTTTATTGAAAAAGAGACAAAATCGTTGTTAATTTAAATCTTGCGTACCGTGAACTCGAGCGGCAACTCACGGACCGCGGATCAAACTCACCCTGATGCAGATTCTCTAGATGAATCGAAACAGTGTCGGTGCCTCCATCGACAAAATAATACGTGAGTAAAACCCATGTTTATCATAATGTATAGTACAACTCACGAAAGTTTTGAAAGTGAAATTTTAATCTTGTCAAATTCATAACTTATTTAGTTTTAACAACTATTTTCTTCGTTTTAGTTGTTAAAATTTCACCGCCCGCTTTCACCACGACAGGAGCCTCTCAGGCCTTAAATCCTTTCAACACACTGGTCGAAATAATACGTTAAACGATAGGAAGAAAAACCGCCCGCTAGAGCAACACTTAATATAATTCTATTCGCGAATGTACACTTGCGCAAAATACAACTCCACTTTCGCCGAGCGCTATTAAACCGTGACGATACCTTATACTTATAGTTTATATATCTAGTGCCTTAAGTTTAATGTTGTTACCATTATGTAGATAGATAAATAGATATAAAAGCTTAATTTGACTCAATATTACACGGACACACAATATGGTACAAATATAATAGTAGATTGTTGCACCGAGTGTATAAATTACTCTCTTTAGCAAGGTGCGTAATTTTCTTTTATTTCAACTACCAATCTACCTACTGTGATAAAATATACCTACTTAAATAAAAAATATGAAGAATCAAAGTTTTTTTTCACCAAGTCGGTTTTATTCAGTCGATTTTTATTATCAGCCAGTATCTTTTTGATCGAATGCAAACATTTTATATTAAACTTAATGGGAGATATTAAACCTCTGTGGTAAATTTATATCTAAATAAAAAGTAAAAAACAGTGCAATAATGAGATTTTATATAACATTACTGCACTGTTTTGGTTTTATGCAAAAAATACGTCCATTGTGATTGGTTTTGTAGTGATTAATGATACCATTACTACATAGCTACATATAAAGAAATATAGAAATAAACTACCTAAACTAACTAAATGAAAAAAATATTCATAAAAAACAATAAGACACAAATTCCATCTGTACTATTCCATCGATACTGGGATATCAAATTAATGTATTATCTATCTATATATCATTAACTTTCGTTTTTTCTATTAAATCAAAAGCCTTTAAGGTATATGCTCAAACTTATAATTATAAACATTATTTTATTGAATAATCTTTAGTTAAGTTTAAATATGGTTACGGGGAACAAATTAAGCTTTATTTAAGTAAATAAGTACTTATACTTCTTGTGTGGTTTTAAAACTATGGTACAAACATGTTTTTTTACAAATTTATAAATTATATTACCTTTAAAAATAAATTTATTATTAAAGCATGTCAATGTTTGTAATGAAATTAATTAGTACCTATATAAATTTATTTATATTTATATAGTATTTTTTATATAAATCAGTGTTTTCTGCCATATAGAGATATATTTTTACAATGCTTTTATAAAGTACCTACCTTACATAAGTATGCAATAAAGTTGTTATATATTTATCTGTTTTCTAAATTCTAATTTGTCCCTGAAATACAGAGAACCGTTGAAGTGTTGCCGATCTGACCTAATGAATGTTTAATGCAACCAATCCCGTGGGTAATAGGATTGTGCATATTCAATTACCTACAAATTAGGTTTGTCTATCAAACTGTCTGTTCGAACTGAATAATACCACGACTATTACCTATCGTGTGTTTCTAAGTAGGTACTCGTTGCTAGCTTCGGCCGGCTGGAACCAATAAAAAATGCTGAAAGCATTATTTCTTCTGAATATTATTACGTAAGTTTATTTGAATTATAAACATAGCAACAAAATGCTACAATTTTTTTGTTATCCATACTATTATAAATGCGAAAGTGTCTCTGTCTGTCTGTTTGTTACGTTTTCGCGGCTAAACGGCTGAACGGATCTTGATGACATTTGGTATGAAGATGTATTGCATTCGGGGGAAGAACATAGGCTACTTTTTGTCTCAAAAAACAACCTTGTTGGGGGTAAAATAGGGGATGAAAGTTTGGACAACTCATATTTCCTTAAGTTAGGGATCTGAAAATTCATATTTAGGCTTTTGGTAAGAAATACTAATATAAATGCGAAAGTAACTCTGTCTGTCTGTCTGTTACGTTTTCACACCTAAACCGCTAATCCGATTTTGATTCATTTTGGAATAGAGATAGCTGGGACCTTGGAGAAGGACATAGGCTACTTTTATGGAGGTGCCACGCGTGAAAAAACGCCGGCAGGAGCTAGTTATATATAACTTCTATACTGCTAATAGTGTGACATAATGCAGTCGCTAGAATGACGAACAATGATCAATCATAGCAAAGATTTCTAGCTACGTTTTACCATTGGCTATTTCGAATTCATTTACGCACTTGCCAGCGATTGCTGACCTTAAGAAGAACACCTTACAGTGCACAAGCAGATATAACCCCACTACTAAGACCACTGCATGAACGCAAGGATTTAGAGTTTGTGCTTATTGATGTCATCAATGTAATGACACGACGTCACACCGATGATATCGCTTGTGTCGCTATCATTACTGATCCGGTGTACCTGAATGTGTTCGAGGGAATGCTGTTTACGAGGACGTTCAATTTACCCTTTGTCATGGTGAGTATCTGGTTAATCTATATGTAGAATTTTTAACGGTTCAAATACTGATAGAAAGAAGTTTCATAATGATTGTAGTACTTTGTAACTCAAGGCGTAATTCTAGGCCCGCTTCTTTAATGTTAGGCTGATATACTTACAAAATCAAAGTTATCTGACGACGTCTGTGGCGCAGTGGGCTATGGTCCGGCTGAGACGCAGAAGTTTGCGGGTTCGATTCCCGCAGCGGGATAAATGATCTGCAAGTATTAGTCTCGGCCGGTTTCTATGTATAATATGTATGTGTTTACAAAAAAAAAGTATATAAGTAGTATATCACTCATGTGGTACCCATAACACAAGCTCTGCTTACTTTGGGGCCAGACGATGCTGTGTGTAATGTCCGGTATTATTATTATTACTATTATCTATCAGTGGCTAAAATTATTAAATCTAGACTAGACTAGACTAGACTTAATAATTTTAGCCACTGATAGAACTTAGATTTTGTAAGTATATCAGCTAGAATTACACCTTGAGTTACCTTGCTCGAGTTTATTGATCTTGATCGAATCATTCTGACCGTAAATAAATAAAATTCAGATTGTAGTTGAAGAATACGAGGATCTGTTGTCTCCAAACTTCTATACCCTGGAGTCGCTGCGTGAGGTGAAGAGGGCCGGGTGTAACGCCTACGTTATACTCCTTGCCAACGGCCTCCAGGCATCTCGGCTGCTCAGATTTGGGGACAAGTAAGACAAGAATGAGAAATCCGTAGAAACCACGTACCGCCGCTGAGAAGTAGCTGAAAATAATAGATGGGCGGACAGCTTATAATAAACTAACCATCGTGATTTGATTTAATAATACTATTTTAAGAACAAAATACACAGGAAACTGATTACAAAGAGAACGATGAGAACTGCGAAAGTTTTAAAAACTGGAGTAGGTAGTCTCAACGCCACCTTGACGTAACATGGTTCTGAGAGAGAAAACTTACTAAGTATCTAACAATCCTTACTAATATTATAAATGCGAAAGTAACTCTGTCTGTCTGTCTCGCTTTCATGCCAAAACTACTGAACTGATTTAAATTAAATTTGGTAAACAGATAGTCTAAAGCCTGAGAAAGGACATAGGCTACTTTTGAATTGGAAAAAAGTGTTGTAAAGGGTTGAAAAGAGGGATGAAAGGTTGTATGAAAGTATTGTCATTTTCAGAACTAGAAGCATAACATTTTAGGCTGTTGATCTCTATACTAATATTATAAAAGTGAAAGTAACAGACGTCTGTCTGTCTGTTTTCAGTGTTTTCACGCCTAAACCGCTAAACCGATTTTGATGAATTTTGGTATCGAGATAGATGGGACCTTGGAGAATAGGCTACTTTTTACGTAGGTACCACGCGTGCGAAGCCGCGGGCAGCAGCTAGTATTAAATAAATTTAACGGAACTTAAAATATTATCAAACAAAGCCTTAAATTAGATTTTGATGATTTAGGTTACTAATACCTTTAGTATTTCCGCAGGCATAGGATCCTAGATACGCGGGCCAATTACATTCTTCTTCACGACTTTAGACTGTTCCACAACGAGCACCACTATCTTTGGAAGAGGATAGTCAACGTGGTGTTCTTAAAGTACCACAATAAAGACGCTGTCAAAGATAAAGCCTGGTTCGATCTGTCCACTGTGCCGTTTCCTAACTCTATAAAGGTATAAACTGTAAACTGTTGGGGAAAATCTATAAATGCAATCACAACAACGACAGACGACAACCTTAGCAGAGACCTTCAAGCAAAGCTTCAAGGATAGGTTTAATAGTTATAACTATTACCTAAACCTATCCTTGATAATATTTTTCTCGTATTTGGAAGTTTCCTAATAGTCCCAAGAGTTGTGACCCTACAACTCTTAGGAGTATTAGGAAACTTCCAGCTACGAGAAAAATATTATCAAGGATCAAAATATTATCAGTGTACCTAGCTTTTTGGATATGTGGGTTTCTTTTTTTTTTCTTACCGTCTCGAAACGGCACTAACTTAAATATATACTGTCGCTATAATATTGCGACAACCTTCCATACTTTTATTCATACTCTAACTACTCCAAATGACTTACATAAGATAAATTACATTTACTTTGCATGTGACTGATCTCCCAATTTAACTTTTATCTACATTTTCTATTAATCAAATACCCATTTATACTTTCATACATATACTCCTGCCCAATTAGACATCTTGTTACAATTTATTTGCAATTACTTTTAGGAAGTCCTAGTTACCAGAAGATTAGACATCTGGCGAAAAGGCAAGTTCCACTACAACCGACCCCTATTCAAAGATAAAACTGACAACCTGAATGGAGAGACGATAAACGTGGTATATCTGGACCACGTGCCCTCTGTGGTAGTTGTGAAAAACAACGATACGAGTAGTATTGGAGGTGTGGAGATTGAGGTTCGTTTGTTATGTCACTGGTTTTTTTTTGGCGTATTCCGTTTATCCACCCTAAAACTAAGTGTTAGGAATTAGTATTATAATATTACTTTATTATGTATGTTAGACTTAAAGGTAAATATTTGATATGGGCCATAGTTTGTAAGTATTTAACATCATGTACTAAACTAGTGTTGCCTGAAATAAACGATATTATTATTATTATTATTATAAAACAGCCACCCTAAGGTGGATATTTGGGAACGCGTGTCCATTTATCCACGCTGACCGGGGTGGAAAATGACCAACAATTATTTCATTATTCGTAGTTGTGTATCCTGGATAAATTCGTCCCTATAAAGTATATTTGCAATCGTTTTCTATTTTTTTTTTGCTGCAGTAGACGTATTAAGCGAAAAACTGCGTTTTTCCAAAAAATTGGGTTGTATTAATAGCTACGCATAAAGCCTCAATTTAATTCTACTGCGGAAGACCTTACACGGAATACACGGAATAATACACGGAAGTGGATTGACTTACGTATGTGTTATCTATTTGTGTGATCAAAAAAACGGCTTGTCATTTAGCTCTCAGTTCAGCAACTATCTCGCTAAATTGAAACTTGTAGTCTCCGGTAATCCTTCCGATGCATTTTTAGTGGTCGGAGATTTTAATCTGAGTAGCATTGTATATGTTGGTTGATGAAATGAGTTCAATGGAATATTCAACAAAAGTAATCGATTACTATAGCTCTCTTTCACCATTCTCCTGTCTATTTATAAGCTCTTTTTTTAGTTTTCTCATGTGCGATTGTTGGGCTGGAGTTTGATCCTAGTATACTTTTATGTTTTTGTTAATAACCTTGTCTTTATTTCTGAGTACCTCATATGAACGTCTATCTTCTACTTCGGAACCATGTGATTCAGCAATGCCAATAATAATGATGTTCTTCTCCCTGGCTGATCTTTCGCTAATTTCGCGTATAAGGTCTTCGCGTGCACATGTAGATTCAATTGGAGATGATGTACTGGTTTTTATAGCTTTTATATCATTTTCTAGGTCCTTGATCTTTTGCTCGGATATAGATTTCTGATTTTTCAAGTCGTTGATATCAGTTAATATCTTGCCGTGTTCCATAACCAAGAATTCTGAAGTAGCCTGGATATTGTCTATTTGATTTCTGATTTGGGAAATATCTTCAGTCACCGACTTCATAGGTTCGCTTTGTGATGACGTGAATTCTTTTAGTAAGCTCATGATGTCACTCCGTAGATCAGCCATGTGTTTTACGCAGTCGCAATGCGACTCTGTATAGGTAAGTGTTTTACGTTTTCGCAGTTGAATCTTGGTTAGGTCGGGCACTGAGCCACTTGCATGCGTAGGACTCGTCGGTAAGCTCATGTTATCTAGATATTCGTTTCAAATAAGGTTAGGTTATTGATTAATTTGATAAGCACTGCCAGGAACTTGTGTGGTGGGCCACACACGGTTGTGTGAAACGAGTCAGAAAAATAAAAAACCAAGCAACTGTCTTGTTTACCCGCTGGGGCCGCCAATACTTGGGTTGCACGGGTACTATTCTATCCTCTGTGACACTGTTTGTAATCAGAACGGTGATACTTCCAGTTTGAGTGTATGGTAAAGTATTCCGTATTGCGATAGGCGTGATGGGCGATAATTTCAGCACTGCAGATTATGAATTTTGATTTAAATGTACGACACGTCTGCTTTGTAAGCTCACTGTACGTCAAGTCAAATATTTGCGTACCTACGTAAATATTTGACTCGACTAAATTTAAAAAATATGGCAATATCTCAGATAATCTCACATACAAACTTCTGCGTGAGAGAGTAAATAACTTAGAATCAGTTTGATATAAAAAGTACATTCAATCAACTGAAGATTTAATTAAGTCAGACCCTAAGCATTTTTGGACTTACTAACTAACACTGTTACTACTACTAACAACTAACAATAGTTGATATGCCATCTTCCCTCAGTGATTCCCTAGTTAACATTCAGGTAACTAACTCAGCTTCAGATATTAGTGATATTGATATTAATCCTATTGAAATAAAGCAATTATTAGAAAAACTAGATATTTCTAAAGCACCAGGTCCAGATAACATTTCATTCAAATTTCTTGTTAGATGTGCTTCCTCTATTGCCTGTCCGGTTTCAATTCTATTTCGTAAATCACTTTCTTGCAACATTGTACCTAAAATCTGGAAATCAGCGTTTATTACTCCAGTACACAAGAAAGGTCCTAAAACCGAGGTCACTAACTATAGACCCACATCAAAGCTTTGTATCATTGCCAAGATCTTCGAGAGAATAATTTACAATCAGGTATATTCTAGTTTAAAAAACACGTTTAGCCCCTTCCAACATGGCTTTTTAAAGGGTAAATCAACTGTTTCAAATCTGATTCTTCTAAATGACTATATAACTGAAGCTATGGGTAACGGTCACTAAGTCGACGTAGTTTACACTGACTTTTGCAAAGCCTTTGACAAAATTGATCACAATACATTACTTCATAAGCTTATTCAGTCAGGAATACGAGGTGACTTGCTAAGGTGGTTTTCTTCTTATATTGTTAATAGATCTCAGGCAGTTGTTATTAATCATTATATAACTGGTTGGGTACCCGTTCCTAGTGGAGATCCTCAAGGATCACTTCTTGGGCCTCTGCTGTTCATATTATATGTGAATGACATAGATTCCTGCTTTAAATCTACCAATCTACTCTGTTTTGCTGATGATATGAAAATATTTTCTATTATAACATCTAACCTTGATATGCTTGCCCTTCAGACTGATCTATCTCGTTTAGAAGAATATTGTCTCATCAATAAGCTTGAGCTTAATGCCTCAAAATGTTCAGTTATTACTTTTACTCGTAAATATAACATTATATCGACGAAATATATCTTACAGGGTCAAGCTCTTTCGAAAATTGACGGCATGCGTGATCTGGGTGTGTACCATGACTCGAAATTACTCTTTGACGTCCATATTGATAAAATAGTTAGTAAAGCTTCTAGGTCATTAGGATTTGTTATGCGACTTTCAAAGAATTTTACAGAGGTAAAAACGTTAAAAATATTATATTGTACTTTTGTCAAGAGTCATCTTGAGTATGTGTCTCAGATATGGAACCCGTGATATGATATTTATATTAATCGCATAGAACCTCTCCAGAAGCGTTTCTTAAGATATCTTTGCTATAGAGATAGAACTCCTTATCATTCTTCTAATTATTTAAAGCTGTGTCAAAAATTTCACATCTTTCCACTTGTTAACCGCAGGGGCATTGCTGATTTTCTATATATTCTAAAAATTATAACTAGTAAAATGGATTGTCCAGACCTTTTAAGTAAAATATACTTTAACACTCCGATTCAATCCTCCACTACATGTTCCAGGTGCGTCCACTAACTATAGACAGAATTCATATATGGTGCGAGCTAATGAAACCCTGAATAATCTTAGTAAGTTGTTAGATTCATTGATCCATATTGTAAAGTGTTCCCAGGGCAAGGCGGTGCTTAACTCTCGACTTCTTTAAAGATTAGGCCGATTGTTATTGTTTTTTTTTATTTATCTTGTGTTAGACTAGGTATGTAAGCATTATTTAAACTTGTGTTCACATTTTTTTTTGTTATATTTCTATCAGCGGAAACCTGTTATTGTGTTAAACGTGTATAGCTGTTGGTTTTCAATAAATAAATATTTTTGTATATGCTCCCAAATAAATACATTTTGTATTTTTTTTAGTTAGACACGATGCAGACGCGGGGGTGTATGCAGTCCCGCCCGCAATAGAAAAGGAATTTGCATCGTTAGGAATAGATTGGCGGAATAGTACTAAATATTTTTCCATCTGTTTAATGTTTTGCCTTAAGATATGATAATTTTATAATGGTGATTTAGAATGGCTAAAGGAACATATTTTTGATAAACAGATTCTCAACACGCTCTCCAACAAAATGAACTTCAAACCAAAGCTCTACCAGCCTCCAAATGCAGAGTCCCAAAAATGGGGCAGCAAGCAGCCAAACGGCTCCTACTCAGGTCTCCTCGGCGAGATGGTGAACGGTGGAGCCGATATGGCCTTGGGAAACCTTCAGTACATCCCTTTACATCTAGTTTTGACTGATCTGAGCATCCCGTATACCTCACAATGCTGGACATTCGTGACTCCAGAGGCCTTGACAGATAATTCTTGGAAAACGCTTATTTTGCCTTTCAAGTATGTGGCATTCCACTTTGATGGAATAAATATAATTAATAATACAGGACATTTCACACAGCGTTAAGTAAGCAAAGCTCGTGTTATTACCACATAACTGATATACTTCTTTTTGTAAATACGTACATTAGGTATATTATATATAGAAAAACAACCCAGACCCGAGACAAATACTTGCAGATCATACAAGCATTCGTCCCGCGGCGGAAATCAAACCCGTAACCTGCGTCTCAGTCAGGCCTCGCCCTCTGCCACAGAAGTTAAACGACACTGTTTGATTAATTATCAGTTTATCACAACGGTGATTGGTAGATGTCACAAGCATTGCTTTTTGATTATGAGTCTTCTGGCAGACGACAAACTCATGAACTTCGACAGTTGGTTTTCTGCTTAAAATCTCTTTCAGACTGAATATGTGGATAGCAGTTCTCCTGGTGCTGTTAATAACAGGCATTATCTTCTACGGCCTAGCAAAGTATTACACAACTTTTGAAGATTATAAGAAAGACCATGAGTCTGCGAAAACCATGAAAAAGAAAGATGATGTGGTGTTTGAAGGTGAAGCAGTCAGGTTTATCCATCTATGATTTTAGGTATCCGGCTGCACCATAACATTGCATACCATGTTGTGACCTCAAACTGGTGACAAGCTCTCACTTATCCTTTTTCATCACAAAGAAATAAAAAGGGACAATAATTCGAAACTTATTGTATCTTTTGCCTTTGCCTAAGGTCATGAATACCAGTAACATGCATGCAAATTTAATGAGTCAACAACGGCCTCAGACACCTAATTTATTTGAAAGAAATCTCAAATCTGGTTCTTATTTCAATGTGTTTAGGGGTGATATTACAAAACTGTGATTATTTTTGCAGATGCAAAACCTGTAGGTCTCTACATATTTGGCGAAATAGTAAACAGCATTCTTTACACATATGGAATGCTACTTGTTGTGTCTTTACCAAAGCTTCCTACTGGCTGGTCTATAAGACTCTTAACTGGATGGTACTGGCTGTATTGCATTCTTCTAGTAGTGTCATACAGAGCCAGCATGACTGCCATACTAGCTAATCCTGTACCTAGAGTTACCATCGACACATTGAAAGAGCTTGCTGATAGTAAGGTAATGTGTGGCGGGTGGGGGAGTGAAACCAAAATGCTTTTTGACAGCTCTTTGGATGATATAGTGCACAAGATCGGAGAGAAATTCGAAATAATAGACAATCCGATTGAAGCAGTTAACAGAGTCGCTCAGGGAACCTTTGCTTATTATGACAATAAAGACTTTTTGAAATATTTAGGAGTTGCAAGGAAAAATGTGAATGTTCTAGAAACAAGCAACTCTACAAATACTCGTAAGCTAGTACAAGAGACAAATGACTCTGAGAAGAACTTACACATTATGTCTGACTGTGTTGTCAATATACCAATCTCAATAGGATTCCATAAAAACTCTCCCATGAAACCTCTAACAGATATTTACATTAGAAGAATTGTAGAAGTTGGACTTGTTGAGAAATGGCGGAATGATGCAATGTACCACATCAGATCTCTGGAAAAAAATGAAGATGAAACCAAAGCATTGATGAATTTGAAAAAACTTTATGGAGCATTTATCGCTTTAGCCATCGGATACTTTTTAAGCTTCATAAGTCTTCTTGGTGAACTGATTTACTGGAAATTTGTTGTACAAAGAGACCCTAATTTTGATAAATATGCTATGGATTTGTATTATACGAAAAAAAACAAGAAGCAGTAGTAATTGAAACTGGTGTATTACATTATTATATACAATCATGATTGTGACATAAATACTTTGTTCCTTCTGTTTTTAATCTTTGTTTTGTTATAACTTATTCAAAATTATTTTATAAAGATTTACACAGTTAAAAATGCATCATAAATTGTTTTGTAGCTTCGTAGTGCTGTGGTTGTAGGTATTTATAAAGTTATATAAGGTTTAAAACTAAACATTTAAATTGCAATAATTTAAGCTAACATTTCCTACTAAATTATACAGTCAACTAATAAGAAATGGCAGGTTATAGCACAATTTCATGACAAGAAAACCCACTTTAATACCTTATTTTGGTTCCGGATTAAAAGCTGGAGGTTGGGATCCCTCAGGGGCATTTTCTAGAATCCACGGATGCTGCAGCACATTGGCCAATGGCAGTCTTTGCTCTGGGTTGATCACCAACAATTTTCCCATCAAATCCTTTGCCTTCTCAGAAACAAACTCAGGGTACTTGATTATCACATATCTTATCTTTCTATAAGTCTGGTGTGTATCTTTTGCATCAAATGGTGGCAGGCCTACAAGTAACTCATAGCACAGCACTCCAAGACTCCAGATATCTACTGCATAACTGTGGGGCTTACCTTCAATCATCTCTGGGGATAGGTAATCTAGTGTTCCACACAGGGTCATTCGTCTGGATGAGGGGGAGTGTACAGACCAACCAAAATCAGCTATTTTCAACTCCATGTTGTGGCCGATGAGTAGGTTTTCCGGCTTAATGTCTCTATGAATTACTTTCTTTAAGTGGCAGTAAACTAAGGCTTTTGTCAAATCCCTGACGTAAAAAGCGGCCGTTTTTTCATCAAAGCGTTCACGCTCCTTTAGTAGTTTGTAAAGCGCGCCGTACTTGGCATATTCAAGGATCAAATAAATACGTTTCTCATCGTGGAAATACCCATACATACGCAAAATGTTGGGGTGACGCAGGCGACACTGGATCTCTACTTCTCGGCGCACCTGGTGTTCGATCTCTGAATCCAGAATCTGGCTTTTAAACAGAACTTTCAAGGCGACTACGTAGTGCGATTCTTTTTCACGAGCTAAATAAACATTTCCAAATTTACCTTTGCCGAGTGGACGTCCTAGGTCGAAATCTGTGAGCGACCAAGACTTTTTCTTATCATCCTTCTTGAGTTCACTTGTGGTTGAAGATACTTGTTCTTTGTTATCGTTTGGGTTTGTTTTTGTAGTTAGCGGGCGGGATGGCACAGCTGGCACTTTGAACCCTTCCATAGGCATTTTTTGCACGTTGGTCGAGGGCCCTTTGGTAGCGCAACCACAACACGACCGTCCAGCGGTTGGAGCACGATTTTCTTTACAGCCACATTTCTGTACATTCATTTTAGAACAAGACGTTTTCACTACCTATTTATTAAAAAGTTGAATATGCATTTATCTCGTAAAAAAACAAATTCAAAGTTGTAACGAACTCCTCCACTTCACTTCACGTTTTCTTTTTTGACATTCAAATAATTACCAGTACCATCATACGAAAATATCCTAGTTGGGTAATTGTTATACTTGCTGCCTAAATACAAATGTTTTAACAAGTCTTCAGTCGCAATTATAATCAGCGCGCTTTACTTTACTTCAAAATGAAAATATTTACAGAGAACGTTAACTTATATCTGATAAACATGATCACATAAAAATAACAATTAATTAACAGTTCTAATATAACATTTGTCATTACAACATTTCTAGACAATTTGAGAGAACTAGTAACACTGATAGAGAAAGCACTTTTAAAGGTAGTTTCATTCATAAATTTTAAATTGAGCTATCTTTCTTAATTTTGATTATTATATAAATACAATATATTGTAAAAACTTACATTGTAGAATTAAACTAACTAATTAGTAGTAGTACTTCTTAATATTTATAAACACTTACACTTTTATCCATTATTTTAATGTTTCAATGTAGCTGTCGCTGTAAACACAAAAAAAAACAAAATGAAATAAATAAGTTCACAAGTCTTGTCAAACTCAAGTCAAATGAAAGTGTCAGTCAACAAAGCAGCTGTTCTAGCCGTCACCGTCACGTCAGCATCCAGCCTGCTCGCTCAGCTGTTTTGTTTTTGATTTTGTTTGGCTTTTAAAATATTACAATTTGATTGCAAATTGCATCGAAAATTCCAAAAAACGGTTATTGCCGCCTTTGTAACCTCTGTAACCTTTGTAGTCTTTGGGGTTATAAAAAGCTGCATTGGTATCGTCAGCTCGATACGACTAAATATACCCGGAAGTTACACCCGTGTAACGTATACCCGGTAAGAAACTCAGTTTTTAGGAATTCTATTTACAGTTAATTAGATATTATTAAATGTTATTTGGGATCTAGCTCTCTCCTATAAGGTGCTCGTTGTATTCGAGGTGCTACACATTTGAGGTTAGATTGAATTCATTGAGATGCTCAACAAAATAATTGAACTTACCTGCGATTTCAGATTATCCAACGCTCATAATGTCTGATGACGCGGAGCAACAGTTAGAAGAAATTGAGGTTTTGAAGTCCATTTATGATGGTGATGAAAACTTCAAACAGATAAACAGCAAAACATACCAATATAAGGTAAGGAATCGTACAAAAAAGACAAGAACTGTAGCCATTATTAAATTCTAAACTCTTCACTGATACACTCCTTATAGTGCAACAGCCGTTTCTCATTTATGTACTTACTAAGAAATACCATATTTTTACATCAGTAATTAAGTCTTATCACCATTAAGTACTGTTTACAAATGGCTGTTTACTTTTGAGGTGTTGTAATTCACTAAGAAAGTTGGCTTACTAAGAAAATAAAAACTTATCATCTATAGGCCTTTAGCCCCAAATTAAGCAAAACTATATTGTACATACACACATTTAAAATAATCACAGATATGTACAGAATAATATACAATAATCTATAATACATTTGAAACAGTTGAACTATCTATAAACCCCTAGCCTCTTGAACACTGACATATTTAATGAGTTTCAGCTTAAAGAGTTTTCCTTTCAGTTAGTAAATTTATATTCTTGTTTCAGTACATTGATGGAGATAAATCTTTTATACTAGAAATAGGATGGGGGCCCACTTATCCAACTGACAAACCCGACTTTAATGTAGATATATTTTACAATCAGGCGATGTAAGTACTTCTTCAAGATTGACTTGAAATGTTTTATGCAGATATTTATTTATTGCACATTTATTGTTAAATCTCTAAATAATATTACAATCTAAGACCAATGAGTAATTTTGCTTTGACATAGTTTTATATAATAAATTATACCTAAGAATGTGTGGAAGAACCAATAGCACTTATCTTAGTCTCTAGGGGTTTTTTTTTAATTTTTATGTACTTTGTTAATTTTCACTTCACTATTTATTGTTACACTACTATCATTTATGTGATAAACATAGTTTTTGGTTCTGTGTGTTTTAAACTATTAAGTATCCTATGTATATATTCACAAATAGGTATATGCAGCATGCATGGGTTGTACCTACATAAATAAATAACAATAATAGCATAAAATATAATGAATGCCCTTCCCAAGGATATATTTTGTCTTATCTAATTGAATAAGGATCTGTCATTCATTTGGCTGTGAAACATTCAAAAACACTTTCGAATTTATAATATTAGTATGGATTATTTCAGACTACCCTCTGTAAAAGAGAACATCCTATCAATAGTGAACACAGAAGCAGACCAATGGCTTGGATGTGCGATGACATACACACTGTTTGAATGCCTCAAAGAAAAGGTAGTGGAGATACTGGCGACACAAACAGAAGAGGCCATAGTTGCCAGGGTAGAGAAGGTTGCTATAGTCCAGGATCCAGATGAGGTAAGGATTATAACTCCTTTCAACAATCTAGCCCTACACTAATCAAAGCTTGTATAATGGGAATCAGAAAACTGAAAACTCCCGTCTATCATCTGTCATCTTAGTAGACGACTTCTATCTTTACACATATTAATAAATCAATAAATCAATAATGCCGCATCATCTGGTCCCAAAGTAAGCAGCACAGCATCATTTGGTCCCAAAGTATTCAGAGCTGTTTCATGGGTATCACATGACTGATATACTATTTATAAATATATTTTTTCAAATACATATATTCATAGAATTCAATTTAATTATACATAGAATCGCCCAGACTCGAGACAAATACTTGCAGCTCTTACAAATATTTGTCCCGTGGCGGGAATCGAACCCGCAAACTTCTGCGTCTCAGCCGGACCTTGACCCACTGTGTCACATAGGTCATCAATATTATAACTTATAAATTGACAACCCCTCCTTAAGAGCCTGTCCAGATGGAGCGTTTTACGCGCGAGTGCACTCGCGCGTTCTCCAGATACTAGAGCTATATACATCGCGTCCAGATGCCTACGCGCGTTTCCTAACACGCGCGTAAAACGTGCAACGTGCCAGACTCTCGACTCGCGCGTGTTGAGATACTCAGGCGCCATTGCTGCGTCCAGAAGTACGCGCGAGTCTGCGGCGAGTGGACGTAGTGGACGCGCGTAGAAGCGCACGTAAAACGCGGCATCTGGACGCAATTCAAATTAAAGCGCGCGAGGGCACTCGCGCGTAAAACGCTCCATCTGGACAGGCTCTAAGATTCGCCCTGTCACTATTATGTCACTATCTTACAAAAAGGGATGGCACTATTTTAAACCGATTAGATTTTTGAGAGGCGTTTCTTAGTTAGACTGATAATCTTTAACACAGATCATCCATCTTTTCTTAGGCCTACCTCAACCTTTGTTGGAATATAACAAAATAAATCTGTCTCACTCTAACATATAGTTAGCGAGTCTTGCTCTCTAATACATATAGGTATTTACTGAAACAGTCCATTGTTCAAAAGGATTTGGTTTGATATGCATAGTTCCTATTGCTTTTGCGCAGTTCGGTTAAAGCTCTGTTGTATAGAGCACACACACCTCTCTAAATAATAACGATTAATTACATTCAGTCACATATATCAAACCGTTAAATGCGTCTTTAATTTGTCACCCAAACCCCAATAACTCCTTAACCTCTCAAGTGGCGAGGTTGCGATATTATGACAGGAGCAATAGAAAAACTATTGTGCTTAGAAAGTTGTTTTCTATAGATTAATATCAATATTGTGCGAGCGAGAAAACATAACCAAAACTATCATTTAAAAAACGTTTTTCTATAGTAGTACCTATATCAATCTCACCTTTTTTTCAGCTTGAGAAAAAGCCAGAAATCAAGAAGGAACAGCTAACGAAGGCCCAAAAACGGCGCGCGTGGGATAAAGCGGAGATGGGCAAAGCCGGGGAGAAGCCAAGAGGGTGGGACTGGGTGGATATTGTCAAGCATTTATCTCACGTTCCCCACCAACCTCCAGTCACTGCCTCATCATGATAGCCACGCAGTATTTTTTATTTATGATTCGTTTTGAAGATTATATACTACTAGCTGCTGCCCGCGGCTTCGCACGCGTAGTACCTATATAAAAAGTAGCCTATGTCTTTCTCCAAGGTTCCATCGATCTCTATACTAAAATTCATCAAAATTTGTTCAGCGGTTCTGCGTGAAAACGTAACAAACAGACAGACAGACAGAGTTACTTTCACATTTATAATATTAGTAGATTTTATGAAACACGGGTTTTTACTCACAATGAGGTATACAGGTATACCTATACAGTGCGAATCGCGAGCTAGAGAACCGCGGATAAAATCTCACCCTGATAAAAAATTGCTAGATATATTTAAACAGTGTCGGTGCCACCATCAACAAAATAATACGTTAGTAAAAATCCGTATTTCTCAAAATACTATCAAAGTCTTGAAAGTTAAATATTTACTTTGGTCCCTCACATTATTATGCAAATTAAACAATTTTGTAGAACTATGTAAATGTACCTATGTACTTTCACAAATGAGCGACCAGCCGATTATAGAATTCTGATACCATCAAAACATTGGTACCAACAGCTTTCAGTTATTATTGATAACTTGTTATTATGGAAGGTTATGTTGATTGTAACAGATACCGTTACAGTACAAATTGAGATAGGACCCGAACGTACCTAATACCTATCCATGAAATAATGCCTATTGCTAATCGAAACTGATAGACATTGATTGTATCAAGAGCTCAATAATCGTCATGTAGATCTACCTACAAAGTTACAATAAAGTATTGCTCAAAAACTACAAGTTTGTAAATCAGCGCATACCATTACCTATGCCTTCTCAGAATTCAATCCATTCTGCTGTAAGTAGGTAGGTACTTACTTGTAGAATGAAATTATCATCAAAATATTATTATCTGACAATTTATAACAAGACTGTAGAAATAACGATTTGGGTTATATATTATAATCGCACCTCAATAGCAATTGTTTTGTTTGAATGTGTTTAAATCTGTTGCTTTCTTATCATTA
The DNA here is from genome assembly GCA_948098915.1 of Lampropteryx suffumata. Classification (NCBI taxonomy): domain Eukaryota; kingdom Metazoa; phylum Arthropoda; class Insecta; order Lepidoptera; family Geometridae; genus Lampropteryx; species Lampropteryx suffumata. The sequence goes on along the minus strand of OX402546.1, from coordinate 1,801,235 downwards.
GGTATACCATTAGGTATGAGATAAAGAACTGCCAATAAACAGTGTTACATATTACCGTTAAATATTTGTTTCATTAGCTGATGCCCACGGCTTCGCACCTGTTGTACCTACATAAAAGTAGTGTATGTCTCCCTAAAATACAATTTATCAGTACTAAGTATCATCAGTAACCGTTCAGCCGATTAGCCGTAAAAGGTAACAGACATAGAAATAGACATAGACACTTTCGAATTAATAATATTAGGTAAGTACCTAGGTACCGTAGTTATGGTTATGGCTTCTATGGGTGGATGGTATCCCATCAATCAAGATCACAGTTACATTACTAAAGCAATAATCCTAAATAGGTATAGTAAGCATATCGTATATCGGTGCCTTGTAGTATAGTATATACCTACTTCTTTTGTCATTGGGTACAATACAAGTTAGGTGCCTAAATACCAAAATCAGTCAAAAGTCAAAGTCAAAAATATTTTTATTCAACACAATCACAAGGATCATTTTATGTGTTGGTGAGTATCTAATCATCTAATCTCTATAATGGTATATCTATGCCCTCGGACCTTTACACAATTTTGACAGATCTGGAAACATTGGTTTTGTTATTTTACCCAATGACAAAAGAAGTACATATATAGTTTATTTACTCATTAATTTTACCTTCCTCCTTAATTATTATAAAATAATTAACCATAAACCGATGATATACACAAAACAAGAATGGTACACTCCTGCGGAAGTGGCCGTGCACAATATTTCCACGGACTGCTGGGTGACTCTCAACGGCAAGGTGTACGACCTGACACCCTGGCTGGAGCAACAGTTCAGGTGGGCATTCATTCCAGGTTTACTGAATCTATAACAATCACTTTCAATCTGATGGTTTTATCTTTGACTTTAGCAAGGATAGCTGGATAAATATTCATAGCAAGTTCACAACACAATTATAAAATAGTCATGAATTAAAAATACATAAAGAGGACACGGTTAAAAAGATTTTCATAGCGATGTATGGGTCTGAAGACAGTTAAAGATTTATGCAGTGATTTCCTTTTCCCTTTTCTCGGACATTATATTAATCTTATATTTTCACATGTCTGGTTGTCAGCTTTTCCTAAAATACTTTCGGCAAAATACCTAATTACTTAACTAATAAAATAAGTAACTCGTAAAATGGCCTAGGGTCTGCAAGTGCGTCAAGAGCTGTACTTGCGCCATGAAGAACTGGTACTGTGCAGACGACTGCGTGGAGCTATGTCCTTGCTTCAAGCGAGGGTTCTTTTACTGTGATCAAAAACGGGTAAGTACCTACCTAAATTGAGATAAGGACGCCCATTGTTTTGCCTTTAATTGTAATGTTAATGATTTTTCCTTGTCAATAGAGAGTTTATCTCATTTAAGTCCCTCGAAAGTCCCGTGCATACTCCCTACACAATAATTCTTTATTTCTTCGTAGTTGTAGTTTTTGCATGTATTGTTGTTAACTTGGTTTATGTTTTTAGTTTTCTTTGTTTTGTATGTTGTTTATTTTCCCTGTAATGTGTAGGTATTTTTGTAATATTTAGTTTTGCTTGCCCGATCTCCCGCGATACATGCATGGCCTAATGCGGGATCACCATTTTGGTGATCCCCGCATTAGGCCCCGCATTGGTTATCTTTCTATCTAATAACGGACCGTTTCAGTCACGAGAGATGCGTGTTAGATTTCTGTGGAATGATCGCATGGTCTGCAAATTCTAGGCACTATGTTGCAGTGTCTATAAACCCAGCTTCTTGTGGTAGCTTCAAATGATGACTTGGCGTCGTGTAGTTGTCTGACACGACGATAGACTTTTTATTTACCTAGCTGCCCACAGAAACCTTTTACGAGATTTTTTTTTGAACAGCTAGCCATGACAATCGTAGCATACGCCGGCAAAGACGTCAGCCACTGGTTCAAAGGTGAAGACTGGATTTGCTATACGCACCCTGTCGTCGGCTCCGAGATCCCGTATCAACGCCACGGACCAGGCCCATGGCAGCCTGTGGTACCCAGCACTAAATGGAGGCCGCTTGACCAAGTCTGGTGGCAGAACGACGATCTGGTGGTGGGGAAAGCTACTGCGAAGACCCGGCCGATCAGAATCACTAACACTATGACAGGTTTGGTTTGTCTACAGCTGGTGGTATGGTAGAACCTTGCTTTCTCGTCCTAAAAACGTAGGATCAATTTTATGGCAGTATTGGAACAGTGCAAGGAACTTGAAAGTGGCGCGTTTGCAAATTATTGGGTCAACGAAGTATTGGGATCGATGGATGGTAAAAGCTTAGGACCGTTCGTCGTTGTTTCTTCAAGGTGGACATACCTATGCCAGCAAGTACCTGAATAATGATAATGAGAAGTTCGAGCATTAGCGAATCTACCCGCTAAGACTTGGACCATCTACGTTCACCCTGAAATCTAGTCCATACCTACCTATAGATATATGAGTGGTCTTCAAAATGCCTCATTTTGTTTGTTTCTTACCTCTTCACGGCTAAACAAGGAACGAATCTTGATGAAATTTTGTAAGGAGATTATTTCTTGGAGAAGGATATAGACTACTTTATGTAGGTACTACGCGTGTGAAGCCGCGAGCAGCAGCTAGTAATACATAAGACTTGAAACAATTTTGTAAATTTCTATACGCAGCACCAAAGCTATGACCTCTCATCTCCAGGCTCAACAGTGACCTTAGAAGTGTGCTCAGAAGAGACAATCTACCAGATAATAATGCGCTACCTGCCGCACAACTCTCACTGCATGTCGTACTCGTGGAGGTACCTCGGCAAAGGGCTCAACTTTAATCTCACTCTGGCCATGAACGGGATCCCTGATGAGAGGGACAGGTTTAGCGATGTAGCGCTTCCGGAGAACATGCACATACCGGATATAATGATCTATTATAACGACGATTTGACTGAAGGTAAGGCGTCATGCACCTATGTGTAAAATTATGTATTTTTGACAGTTTTTCAATTGAGGTATCACTTCAATCGACTAAGGAGACTCGTTCAAATCAGCTGTTTTGATATTTTTGAAGTGAAAACTTCTTTAGCATCGTTGCGACTTGAAAGTCGATGAAACGAAAAAGCGACAGTAAAAAGAGACAAACACATAAATTCATAAGATTTAACGTGGAATAAATGAGATAGGAAGCATTCGATGAAACGAAAAAGCCAAATTTTTGAAGGTTTTACTTCTACCACATGTGAATTGCACAATTTTTTTTTATGAAAACTTAATATGCGCCCTAACGGCTGTTACTCTGAACTGTTACAATTTTACCAGAATTATCGTTTGTATCAAATACTGATAATAGTCCTGCTGATGTTCTGATGTAGGTACTTCATAATCACATACTTATGTGTTGTTTAAATATGTTGTTGTTATGCATTGCCATTATATCATTAGGGACAGGCTATGGTCTTCAACGCAATTCTTTGACATTACTTGGTCTACATTAAATCTAATTCAATTCAATTCTTGGTTAATGGGCTTTGTGGAAGGGACCACTATTTCGCCAATGTCACGTTTTATGTTTGTCCTTTGCACGAAGGTATTTTAAGATTTGTGAAATTTTGTGACTGCATATCTATATATCCTCAGTTTCTTCTTTATAAATCTGATAGCGGTGGAGTCCAACCAAATTGAAGATGTGGTCAATTTGGTTGGACATTTTAAACTATTTATTTTCCTATTTGTACCTTATTTTCTTTGCATAAATCAGAACTTTTTAATATAGGTAGGTACCTAACCACTTCTACGGGCATTTGAAACATCCGTTTTTATTCAAGTTCAGAGTTCAAGTTGCTGGTGTTCGTAGCGTAGCCGACCTGATTAATTATGCCATAAATACTTACTTAAAACTATAGGTACATAAAACCTTTTCTGACCGAAAACCATAACCGGATTCAGTTTTATAATGATCTTATTTCCTTACACATCTTACAAATACAGTGTACCCCCGGTAATCCGACAAACATTTTGCAGAGCAGTGTCGGACTATCGAATTTGTCGGATTATAGAGTACCTACTGCCAAAGACCACGAACTGTTTAATCTTCTCGTGGTTTTTTTAAAATGTCATAATGTAGACCGGCCTACGCCGTATTCACTTGCTAAATTACTAAAAGATTCGTTACGAGTTAGGCGGTCTAAAATATAACATTTTTCTTTAATTGTCAGTGTTTTGTGCTTTCGCTTCTGAGCTTGTGACGACATTACTAGGTACGAACACATAATACACCATGAATAAACAGTAAACATTGAACACACACTAGACCACACCGCTATCTTCTTCAAACTTCAAATTCAAACTAAGCAATCAGAATCAAAACAATACCCTACGTGTTAGCACAATAGTGGTGGTGTGTATCTACATGTTATAACTTGTTCAATCATGCATTAGCGAAGATTGTCAAAAAAATATTCAATAATAAATAATAGACCATGTCGAAGTACAGGGGCTGCAGGATTAGACAGGGGCCGGATTACCGGGGGTCCACTGTATCGTTACTCTTTTCCTCTTTAGATCCTTGTGTATATAATTGTCTAGTTTCATAATCTCCCATAATAATATAATTTTGTAATATATATATGAGATAGTCCTGATATAAAGGGTCTTCCAATAGGCACGTCCGAACTTTGACAGTTGGTAGCGGCCATCTAGTTGAAGCTACATCTGTCAAATTGGTTGTAATTTATTCATTCTGTTTTGCCAAATCATCATGGATAGCTATAGCATTCAACAACACGTGCAAATGATAAAATTGTTTTATCAAAATGAGTGTTCTGTTCGGGCAACGCACCGCGCGCTTCGTCCATTTTACGGTCGCCATAATCGTCCTAGAGGACTATTCGTCGTGTGGTGGATAAATTTGAGTCCACTGGTTCGGTAAATGATCGACCAACACCCGTACGTCAACGAAACGCAAGGTCTACCGAAAACATCGCCGCTGTCCGTGAGAGTGTGCAGGAGAATCCGAGGCAGCCGATTTCGCGTCGCTCACAAGAACTCGGCCTTTCACAGACCACAACTTGGCGAATTTTGCGTCGTGACTTGGGCCTGCACCCGTATAAAATTCAACTCACCCAGGAATTGAAGGTAAACGACCATAGACAACGACGTGTGTTCTCTGAATGGGCACTGGAGCAGTTAGCAACTGACCGTAATTTTCACAGAAAAATTTTCTTCAGCGATGAGGCCCAATTCTGGATGAATGGGTACGTAAACAAACAAAATTGTCGAATTTGGGACGATACCAATCCACATGAGATCAAAGAGCGTCCAATGCATCCCGAAAAAGTTACAGTTTGGTGTGGGTTTTTGGGCTGGCGGCGTCATCGGGCCATATTTCTTTGAGAACAACATTGGCCAGGCCATCACTGTCAACGGCGAGCGCTATAGGTCGATGATTACCAACTTTTTTTGGCATGAACTGGATCATCTGAACACAAACGACATGTGGTTTCAACAAGACGGCGCTACGTGCCACACAGCTCATGCCACATTGAATATTCTACATGAGAGATTTGAGGGCATGGTCATCTCACGTGGAGCTGATGTGAACTGGCCACCGAGATCTTGTGACTTAACCCCGCTAGACTTTTTCTTGTGGGGTTTTCTTCAGTCGCAGGTCTATGTGAATAAACTACAAATCCTATGCCTATGCCATAAGTCAAATTCAGCCTGATTTATGCGAAAAAGTCATGGAAAATTGGATATCTCGCATGCGCTCCACCCAGAGAAGCCGTGGCGGACATTTGAATGATGTCATATTCCACACATAATGGCATCACTACATCTTTCAAATAAATAAATAATTTCGATAGTATATCACACACACTTTGTTTTATTTAAATTTAAAGATAGGACACGCTTAATGAAAGACCCTATAAATATATTAGAGATGTATTATATGTAACTCTACTAATCCAGTTCACAGGAACGACACAATTTTCTTGTTTGAAATGCGGTCGTACCTGTCGCTCTCGTATAGGCCTTACAAGTCATAAACGTAAGTGCTTAATAATCTCGGATGTTGTTTAAATCATCTTCATATAGATGTAATAGGTCTTAACTAACTTAACTAATCCATTTCATATTCTCCCATTCTAGCTCTGCGTTATTGTTTTGTAAATAAGTTTCCCTTGAACTCGAAATATGGCAAATGCATATTTGTATTATAAAATAAAAGACAAATAAATAGCCTACAATTAGTTTCGCTGACTGTACCTAGATTACTCTGTCGTTTTCAATGTCAACGCTGTCATTTGGATGATTTTAAAGCTTCGGAGCTTCGTTAGAACTCCAGTCAGTAACAGTCAATTATATTTGACAGAGCGTAGATATGTTACGTTCCTAGTAAATTGCGTTTGAAAATAGTCGCAGTTGCATATACATATACAGTTGTGGTCATATAATTAAGAACGATTTGAAGTTATAGAAGTTTTATATTTAAATCGTGTCATACACAGAGATGTGTACCCTCTGAGAAGCAACTAGTTATGTTATAAAATAGCCACATTAATAGAGCAACGTGGCTTAGGAATAAAGAATAAAATCGCAAACAATTTTTTTCACATTTTATTTATTTTACCAAAGTAACACATTCAAATAGTACTGAAGCTGGACAAATAATTAAGAACGATTTATTAAACTGCTCGGGAATTGTTTTGTATGACACTTACATTAAAAAAATCACATAATATGGAGCGCAGAAAATTTAAAAATCTATTTTATTTTTAACTAAAATTAATAGTTAATAGCATATCCACGGCTTTTAATTACTACTTAACACTACGCAAGGCATTTGAGGCATTGACTCGCAAGAGAAATAGAGTTCCATTCTTCTAAAAAAACGTCAAAGTCAATGTCAAAGTCAAAAGCTGCTTTATTCAATACAATCACAAGGATCACTTTGAAACGTTTTACATACTAGGTGAATTTAGGCGTCGTACAGCTCTCTTAAATTCCCACACTGTGTATTTGAAACCTTTTTCTTTACTTCGAACCACAGATTCTCTATTGGGCTTAGATCTGGGCTGTTAGCTGACCAGTCTAAGACAGAAGCTGATTGCGCTGTAAGAAATTCCTTTACGGTGCGTGCAGTGTGCTTTGGATCATTGTCATGCTGGAATGTCCAAATAACCGGTAGAACGTCTTCAGCATAAGGTAACATTGTTTCTTCCAGTATATTTTTGTATTGGGACTGATCCATGTTACCTTCTACCAACTTTACAGGTCCAACACCATGTCCAGAAAAGCACCCCTTAAATTTTCACATTTCCACCACCGTGCTTTAATGTAACTTTTGTGTACTTAGGGTCGAATGCTGTATTCGGGGGACGTCGTACATATCGTATTCCATCAGAACATACTCTGTTTATTTTCGTTTCGTCAGAAAAAAGTAAATTTTTCCACTGTCGCACAGTCCAGTTTTCATACTTTCTCGCAAATGCAAGCCGGGCTTGTCTGTGGCAAAGTTTCAACATGGGTACCTTTCTTGCTATCTTACCGTGCAATTTTTCTTCTACCAAACGTCTTCGAATAGTGCGTGCTGAGATTGCTGAAGGGTTGTTTTCACCAAAATATTATTTTCGCAGCTCATTGGACCCTTAAAAAAGATTTTGTTTTGCCATACGAACGATGTTTCGGTCATCTCAGGAGTTGTATTTCTCTGTTTAGGTACACGTGGAACATTCGAAGTAGTTTGATACGTAGCAAAATGCTTTACAGCGTGGAAAACCATCGTTTTTGAATATTGCAGATGGTCGGCATCTTTTTATAAGACCAATTCTTCCGGCGAAGTTTTATTATTACCTACTTCCCTTGTAGATTTATGACAACTTTTATTTTTTCCCATTGTTTTTTCATAAGAAGCAATCATTTTTAATCTTTTACAGTACATACTAAATGTCGCCAAAATTATACAAACAGTAACAAATCGACTAAGTGTTTTCTATTTAAATTTTTATAAAGGTATAAACTATTTAGCGTTCTTAATTAATTGACCAGCCAGTAAATAGGAATACTATGTTTAGAAGTAGTGTTAAAAGTTTGTTTATTTATTTTTAGCTAATCATGTGTATCAATGAATACAGTGGTATTATGGAAAAGTTACGATACCGAGAGAAATAAAAAAATTGCATGCAATTAGTTTTGCGTCTTAGTTGAAAAAATCTTCCCTTTATATCAGCGTTTTTAATTATTTGACCACCACTGTATAGACAAGGTACAAACTACAATCATGTTAACTTGTTTCACTAATGAAGGATCGACTGATACGGAAAACACAAGAGTAAGAGAGATGGCTATCTGTAACCAATTGGGTTCTGTGCGAATCAAACAGAATGGACATTGGTAAAGAAGGGCACTCAGTCTAATTCGCTTCGTTCCTTACGTACAACTGCGATCCACTCTTCTTTTCTGACCTCATTAAGAGGAAATCTATAAAATAGAAGAAATAATTGATAATATAATGATTACTTTAAAACGGGTGTTTAGTACAATTCCGCTAATCTATTCCTAAAGAGTTACCTCCAAAAGAAATTCGACACGTGTTTCGCCTCTCCATGAGGCATCCTCAGGAACACTTGACTCACTCCGCACCCCGACGAAAAAACACTCTGCTCTGCAGACTTGTTGCTTCGACCAACGTCAGAATTAGACTGGGCCATTCGCGCTCCAACTTTACTATTTATACACTCAGTCAGACCGGACTGCCACGCCACCCGTTTGAATCAGCGCCAGCCGTTGTAAACAAACGTAATAGCGGTGATCTTGGAAAACTTGTATTTAATTCGTTCAACAGTGTAAAATCTAATTAATTATGTCTTGTTATTTCTAAAGTTTCTAGTACAGACATTCTAAAACCTTTTTCGCATGTATGTAAAATTTCAAAAGTATTATTATTACTCAATGAATGTCCTGAATCTAACAAATGTTTGGCAAAATGAGACCTTTCTGGACAATTATTTCTATAAGCTGCGATATGTTCTTTGTACCTAGTTTCAAAATTACGACCGGTTTGACCCACATAAACACCATTACATTCTACATTACATTACAGTTAGGTTATATTATACCTGATTGAAACCAAAATATCCTACTTCTACATACTTAATTGCAATCTATACCATTCCTTTCAGACCCGCCAGGACAAACCTGCACCTGTAAATTACTATGACCTGGACTGCATTCTTGACCTCCCAAAAACATGTTATCAACACTGCATAACCTTTTAATATACCTATACATATGCAAATACTTACTAAATGTTTTTATTTCATTAACCACTAAGTTTCTGTGGTAGTATAAAGCATAGCAAAACACCGATTACACCTGTGCAACTAGGTAGGTAGGTAGGTTTTGTTTAGCTTTAGTTGGGAACTATGAGTAGGTAGGGTAGGGTAGGTAGGTAGGTAGGGATTTCACAGAAAACCTAAGTAGATAGGTCCTTACCCACCTAGGGTAAGGACCAAATTTTTTGCATCGTTGCACATCGGAAATTACAACTTATAGTATCACAAAGGAACAAATGTAGCACAACGGAAATTGTAAAGGTTATTGTATGTAAGAGTCTAAAAATAATCAAAATTTTTAGCTTATTTACTATCAAATTTTTTTCTCATTATTAAAATTATCTTTAAAAAAAACGTAGTTAAACCCTACCTTCACGATTTTCTTCAGTTGAATTATGTTTTGAATTCTTTAGTCCCGTTGTGATTTGAGTCTCAATTAAACAAAAAAGCGACATTAAAAAGAGACAAACATAACCATATACAGGATTTAACGTACGAGAGAATGAAACATTACAGTGTTTCATGATATTCTCGGGTCGCTTTTTTACAGGTTTAATTTTATCAAATGTGATGGATTAATAGAGGAGTAGGAGACACTTATTTGAGATTATAGAGGATTGGGATGTTTTGCGCAAAAAAAAAAATTGGATATTACTGTAATATAATCATAATAAAAATAAAAATATTAATCCTAATAGCACAGAGAACAATTATTATAAAAACGAACTAAAGAAAACAATAATAATATATATTTATTATATAATATAATATAATACATTTTTTTAATATTTTTAAAGTAGGTAAACACCACTTTCATAATATTAAAAAAAAATCATGGCTCAAACAGCTCAATAATCAGTTATTTTTTATAGGTACTGTCTACTTTATTTAAGCTGGTAACATTTTTTTTTCTTAAAATACTTTAAAAATAAGACTAGTTATAAATATACACAATGATAGGGTCTTTTTTAAAAAATTTCTAAGTTTTTTTACGTTTGTTATCTCGCCATTTCTTTCTCATAACTTGCTTTTGTTCTCGTCCATATCTTGTAAGTATATTTATGTTTGTAGCTTTCATTCTTTCAGCATTCTTCTTTTTCATTTCTTCATATTTCTGGTGATTTGTTTCTTTTATGTTCGCGGCATTTGCGACATCTTTCCGCTGAATACAAAGGCATCTGAAAAAGAATATATCGACCCATTACATAGAACAAAATTACTCTTATGAAAATATTGCAAATACAACGAATCAACTAGTCAAAAATAAAACATCTGTTAAAATGTTATTTTATTTTGTAAGTCTCCACCCTCTGGTACGCTCCGCTTGCGTGGTATCTACCAGGACAATAAAGTAGCCTATTTCAAATACAGCAAACCCACTAATCTTTTATAAAAATCCGTACTGATGTGAATTACTAAAAGACCTACACAAAATAATATTGTGGACTTACCTTTATAATATTCTAGTGTGACACGTCGCACAATTTCGTGTAATTCGTCGCACACAGGATCAAAACACTCCACGACCCAGCAAAGAAAAATTCACACTGCAAAGAATAAACACCTAAATTAATACACATCAAAGTTTTCCAATAATAGACAAAATAAACTCATAGAATTACGAATGCAAAGTAACCAAAAAATACAAAAAACACAAAAAGTCTTATAGAAAGTCCCGATTTATATCGACACACATGGACTCCAAACACGTTTCTTCAACTTAGCGACAAATAAAATGTCGGAATTGGCCTGCAGTTAGTCATGATATCTACAGATGACGTTGCATTTGAAAAAAAACATTATTCTATCCTACATTGCCAGGTTTTCATGTTATGTTGTCGCAAAACTGAGTCGCAAAACGGAACGAAATTTGGGACACTCATTATTATTATGAATATTATTAAACTATAATGCTTAATGAGGCCCTACTAATGAAAACGTTTAGTTAATATATATACTTCTTGAAATAAAACAGAAAATCCATAAAAATGATTTTATTTTTTGAATAAAATTTCAATAACCTAGAAGAGTCCGAGTTGGGTGGGACACTCACGTTTTGTATGAAAAACTAAAATGGATTCAGTATCTTGGTTTACTTAAAATTAATTTTACAGAAAACTTGTGAAAGAAACCTATGTTTTAATTAGGTACCTACTGGGTGCAGAATAAGTTATGCTTTATTAATGGAAGTCTTAAAACTCACCTGAGTTAACACATTTATTTTATATTATGATTTCAAGGTAAGATGCCACCGTTACCATGCTCGAAATGACAAAAAATTGGTCCTTACCCATTTATGTTTTATATCTATTATCTTGATATGAAAAACCCTCCCAAGGATTTCGAAGATGCTAGGCTTCTTTCAACTCCTCACATAAATACAAGGCCATATCATTAGTGACGCAAAATATGTGACGAAACTCATTATCCGGGAATTCATTTCCTGTGTAACTTTAGTTCTAACGTTTGCTTATCTCGCGTTAGAACGTAATTGTAGAATGCTCGAGAGATTATTTTCTTGAGGAAACTATACGACTTTTAAAAGCTATACTTTTATACCCACCTTCAAAGGACAGTGATAGATATTCCCTGTCTTATGTCAAATAGAGATACATTTATCCACGTTGTTTAGAGGCCGTGCTCTGGGGCCGGGAGTAGCGGGACATAAAGTCTACGATAAACGTCAAAGGGAAACATTTCCCTTTCCCCGAAGCTGTGCTAGGTGAGGTAGAAAAGGAAATTATTTCCACTGACAGGTGGATAAAAACGGGGGAAAGATTATTTCGCCTCGTCCCGTGCTAGGCCTGCTGATAACTTTATAATATCCCTGTGCAACTTATTTACTACTTCCAGCTCTATCAACTTCTCGTCGGTCCTCAGTGTGCGTGTGTTTTATGTTGCCAGGGCGTGGGGTCGTTGGGATCTGTAGCTAAACCTCTGCCGGAGATTCTTCGCACCCTCTGTTCCGCCGTTACCGTGACCGCCACCTATGCCAGGAATAGCGGAACTGCCGGGAACTGAGGGCCGTCTTCTAATTGTGTTTATCATTGATTGGGGGTTTTGCCATAGTCACCACGCTTGGCAGGCGGATTTGTGACCGCAGATTTAGTATTAAGTACTCGGGGGTGCTGCTGCCCAATCCTCCGGTGTGTGTTCCCTTAGTCGCCTTTTACGACATCCACGGGAGGAAATGGAGGGCCAACTTTTTGACTTTTTAGATAATTTTAACTTTACCTTTTTAGATTCTTTTTATCTCTTCAAAAACCTGTGGGCATTAGTAGAAGTACCTACCCGGATGACCGAGCTTTGCTCGGTATAAAACACAGATAAAACGACGTTTTCTAAAATGAAACCTAGCTAGATCGATTTATCGCCCCCGACGCCCCCCTGCATACAAAATTTCATGAAAATCGTTGGAGCCGTTTCCGAGAATCAAATTATATATACATATAGCAATTCTTGTATACTTATACATATGTATAAGAATACAAGAATTGCTCGTTTAAAAGTATAAGATATCCTTATTATATTCCTAATTGTTGTTTAAGGTTAGGATGTGTATGTAGTTTGTTGAGACTTAATATAAATATTAATGTGAGTTTTTGAGAGTAGATTTAAAAATATAATGCTAAGTCTGGGGTAAATGTATGAGTGTAAGTGGATAGAAAAAATATTCCTTTCGCTTAATGATTTTTGTGGATAGCTGGCTGTGAGTAGCTACCTGAACGTATTTCATCTTTGAACTGATTTGAAATGTGTGGGTTCAAATCCCATCAAGGATAAAAACTTTTTGATCCCTACGTGCTATTTGCTGTTAGGGTTCAGTAGCTCCCTCAATCGGAAAAAAGGGAACTCAAGAGAAAAAAGGGAACCCCTTAAGGAATAGGATCTCTTCGCTGTCCGTCTGTCGGTCTGCCTGTGTGTCAAGACCCTTTTTCTCAGAAACGCGTGTACTAAAGTCTACGGTTTAGCGCTGTAAAAATCAAGGTTCTATTTAATGCAATCATAAATTCGGCCTAGTATCAGTGGTCCGATGATTTAGTGCTATGATCGGACTGATGATACTTTTTAGTCTCATCAGTCCGATGATGCTGATCAATACAGGTCATTGGACTACTGAGCCTTCTAGTCCGATATTTACACATTTCGACTTTCCCAAAAAAATAAATGCATTAACTGCAATGTTTCCATCAGTGAAAGCCTGTAATTGGCTCTCTGTTTCTTTTATTAGTACTATGTTGTTTTTTAGCTGTTGGTTTTCCAAATATAAATAAATAAATAAAACTTCAGTTTATTTTTTCCAACATGCTAAATATGAAGCTATTTTATACAAAAGTTGATGATGAAGTTATTTTATACAAAAGTGCAGTTGATCAACTGCATCTGAGTTTCTTTAATAAACTCATCTTTTTCTATGTTCCCTTTGCTTCTTCCAGAAATTGATTTTCCAAATCCAAAATTTCATCTGTTCGGCTTTTAAAATCGCGAGCGTGTCATCATCTTTTAAAATGTTTAAAATTTGTAACATCCTAGGATTTTTGTTAATTAGACCTTTGATTGTAAAATTCCACGCTTCAACCTCATTGTTTGTTCGATGACGTTCAAAAAAATACGCACCATTTGTCGATAAAATTAGCCTTCATCCATTGTTTTTGGAAATAAATTTTGTAATTTTATCATCATGAGAAGGCATTTCGTTTGACATAATATATTGCCAACCATTGTTTATTTCGTGTATTGGCAGCAATGACAGAACAGAACACAAACTAACGATACGCCTGTAATTCCTCGATTTCGAATCAATTGATTTTGCTTTTCGGTCCAAAGCATTTTGGAAACGATAGTAACAACCATTTATATTCACATTTTTAAATATCAACAACGCTTTTATGGCAGAATTCTCATAGTCAACATGAATATATTTTGGTTCCCACTCTGGAAGCTGTGGTTTTATTAATTGTAATGCTAAAGTGTATGCCTTCTTACTTTTGTGTGACATAAACATATATGTCAAGGGAATTACCTTCTTTGCCACTGCCCAAGTCTCCGTGTATGCTGTATAGTTGTGGAAATGGTACAGGAGATGCTTTGAAGGTGCCATCCATAAAAAAACGTTTTATGGATTTCATTTGTGATTGTGCATATTGACTACAAAATACTAAAATTTTTATCGTGCCATCGAAGTAATCTGCCAATAAATACCATGTAACACCAAATACCTATCTAACGATATGCTACACGATGGGGCAGTAAAATATAAAAAAGTAACCCTTAAATGGGGGTGTATATGGGCTTCCAATATTCATCTTCGGTACCCAATCAGGTACAAAATCAGACAGGCAAAGCGAAACTATATTATAATATTAATAATTGCGGACATTTCACACAGCATCATAAAGCCCCAAAGTAAGCAGAGCTTTTGTTATGGGTATCACATGGCTGAAATATATATAATTTTAAAAAAATCATACATTTTTTACATATAAACACCCAGACCCATGACAAATACTTGCAGATCATACAAACAATTGCCCCACGGCAGGAATCCAACCCGCAACCTTCTGCGTCTCATCCGGACCTTGCACACAGCACAGAGGTCGTCTATTGTATCGTATATTGTTTCGTGGGAGCCATGGAACAATATAGTTTCGCTATGTCTGTGTACTGCGGAACCCAAAAAACGTAATAAAATAGTAAGTGTTTTTCATTTCATTTCAACTCTCATTATCTTCATATTTTATATAATTACATTTTTAAAACAAAAACGAAAACCGGCTTCATTAAATATAATAAAAAAAATAAAGATAATTTTTTCCCATTTTTTAAGTTGGTTAAAACTGTTTTTATATTACGCTTTTCAGTACTTTATCATTTTTCGAAATTCGTAAACATCACGAACATTCGTTTAAGCGCATGACTGATGACCGTTCTCTTTGTCTATTTCCCTTGCTCATTTCACACACGCACACACTATTGGCTGACAGTACCAATATCTCGGAAAATTAGATGGTGCCATTTGACAAACACGCGCTCGTTTATTTAGCAAATTAAATAGTGCGCGCTTCCCCGGTTTCCTGTTACACACTTCAGTCCCCTTTCACGAAATCACTCCCAAACATTTCAGGAAAGCGTGAGAAAAATGTTACACATCAAAAAGTGTTTACACCAGATTTTCATCTGAGCGCTTCTGTGCTTCTGTGCACGTTAAGATATTTTTCTTAGAGCTGACCACTAACTTGTGTCAAAGTTTTAGCTCTCGTGATAATAGCGCATGCAACGGTACCGAAATATCTGGAAATAGAAAAACTCATAGATCAAAAATATTCCGTTTATACTGAAAATTATGTGCATAGGCATGACGACTTCTGTGGCGCAGTTGGCCAAGGCCCAGCTGCGACGCGGGAAGGTTGCGGTTTTGATTCCTGCCACGAGACAAATGTTTAATGATCTTCAATGATTCAAATAACTAGTGACTCGATAAGAAGAACGTAAGAAACGGACAGACAGACTGAGTTATTTTCGCATTTATATTAGTTAGATTACGCATAACTGGTCATAATTTATTTACTTACAAATAAAGTATGACTAGTTATCTCATAAACACATATAATTAACTTAACTGTGACGGTGAAGTAAGGTCCGCCTTTTTTATTCAAGACTTGAGGATATACTCGTTTAGGGGGTGGTTTCAATAAATTATACTTGACCTAAAACCTCGTCTTATTATTTTAATTGATATAATAAAAATCAATTGCTGTTCGTTAGTCTCGCTAAAACTCGAGAACGGTTGGTCTGATTTGGCTAATTTTGGTTTTGAATTATTTGTCGAAGTCCAGGGAAGGTTTAAAAGGTGAGTAAATATGCAAAAAATGCTGTTTTTTTATTTATTGATTCTGAGGCGGTACGAAGTTTGCCGGGTCAGCTAGTCTATATAATAAAAATCAATTGCTGTTCGTTAGTCTGGTTAAAACTGGAGAACGGCTGGACTGATTTAGCTGATTTTGGTGTTGAAATGTTTGTCGTAGTCCAGGGAAGGTTTAAACGGTGAGTAAATATTATTATTTTTAATTATTATTCTAATTATTGTTTTATTGAGGCGGTACGAAATTTGCCGAGTCAGCTAGTACATTATATTTTTAGTGTTCTGTTGAATTGACTAACTATTTGATTAAAAATTTATATTATATGAACACAACGAGCGGTTTTAAAAAAAAAACTACAAAATTCGTTTTTTATGTACATACATGAATCGATTGTCTTTTTATTTTTTTAAAAGTTGGCACCAACCTAACTAATTTTAGCTAAAATTAGGTTTTGAACTGTCAAATTAACCTTAATTAATTAACCTTTGGTATTCTGCTGCTACCAACTTATCCTACCAACCGAATAGGTTTTACAAACGCTATGACTAACTAAATATATTTTAGACAATTCCTAATTTTAGAAAAGGACCAACCGAATTGCAACCATTATCAGTATTTCCTATATTTAGTTTTATTATCGTTTATTTATATAAAACATTGATTGATTAAATTTACTTAATTACGACGATATTTTTCTGTTACGCATGACAGGTCTCATCCATAATGCCGCAATTGCAAAGGTCTAGGTTTTGCGTGGCTCGTGCGGGGGCACCATTTGACCTGAAGTGACCTTTTGTAAATCCTAGCACGCGACTCTTGGTCATAAAAACCATAGGTTACCATAATGGGATTCCTTATTACCTTACCTACAGGGTGTGTTGTTATTTTTAGATCGAAAAGATTTTACAATAAAAAACAAATCAACAGGACTATCTCTGTAAATCTCTGTAAGTACCTAAATAGTCACAGATATAATATTTTGTCAAGCAGCAGGAACCGAACCTACAACTTTTTCACTTGGGCAACTTTCTCACGGTGCGCAGTCGGCTTCCGAGAGGTGTTGTATTAGGTAGAGACTACCTAAGTAAGTACGTAGGTATATTATATGAAGTTCCATATCTTAGGGTTACTTACCTACTTATTCATAAACCGATTTGATTTTTAACCGACTTCAAAAAAAAGGTTCTCAACTCGTTTTTATATTTGTTTCCTCATAACTCCGTCTTTTTATGAACCGATAAACAATATTTCGTATTTGCTTTCCTGTGACTTTCCAGTCGTTTTGACGAATTTCGAAAGGAGATAAAGTACTAAAAATATCTAGTATATGATTATTTTTTAACAGACTTCAAAAATAAGAGGAGGTTCTCAATTCGTTTTTAATATAAGTTGGTTTTCTTTTTAGTTTTAAAAACGTAATTATTTACAACCAATCTGTCAAACGAGCACACGGCCCACCTGTTTACGAGTTACACCAATTTTCTAGATCACAAGGTGCACGTTGAGGTAATGACCCGTACACACCATAAGTTCCTAAGGCATAAGCCCCATTATGCTCGGCGAAGCACACTTCCTGAGCTATCTACAATTCCAATTTCTTACAACAGGTTTTTTGTAAGAAAAGTTTTTGTATTTATACATTAGCCATGAATGTGCTAAGTAGGTAGGTAATATCATTGAAAGTCTGATTTTCTAGGTACTTGATACTACTAATTATAGGTACCTATCTACCTTATCGTTTGGAGTACCTAGCCATCTCTGGGGAAGAAGCTAGACCAACCAAAGGCCTCCGCCATGGGTTAATAAGTTTTGAAAAGCCGGGACCGACAACGTGCCCTGCGAAGCACCGAAACTCTAAAATCAAAGTACCAGTGAGGTCACCCATCCCAACTGACCACGTACGTTTCTGTTAGGAACAACTAAGCTAGGAATATGCGAGGATTTTAATGGGTGCTATATAAGTACCTAAGTAGGTAGGTCTAACTGTGGTAAGTACCTTCATTTAAATAAAAGTTATCAGACTTGGTGTTTCAGAACTGGGTCAGTTTTCTGCAGGTTTCCAAACCTTCTATCAGCGGCGATTTGGTCGGTTGGACCAAATTGCCGCTCTTCAAGTTTCTACCCCACGCGAAATTTTCCACAAATACCCGCTATTTGCCTGCTCGCGACCACCACGCATGCGCGGAGACGATAATACCACTTGTAGCTCCAAATTACACCATGCATGCAACCCCATGCCGAGCTCATGAAAATAAACAGTCGCCATTTTTGTCCATAGAGTAAAGAGTGATCGACCGAGCGCGCGCGACGTTTTTGTAGCAGATATTCAAATTTCGAATTATCGTGTTATTATATTTTTATTTTGTGCCAGTGCACTCTAGATATTGTGAATTAAAAAAGTTATGTGTCTTATGTGAGAGGATCAGCCAAAAAGGTCAGTTGTGAACATTGTGCTATCTTCATAGGTAAAATATGTCTATAGTAAAAACATTTAAAATCCAAAGTAAAAACTCGGTAGGAACATATAAACACAATTACATAGTAAGTATTAAGTTTCAAATTTCTACATTTCACGTTTATGCTACCGAAAGTACTAGTGAATACCCTATCGATTCTACCAACCCCTGTCATTTCCATTTCCACCCCTAGCTTTTAACAAAACAAACATTTGACTTTGCTAATTGAGTTGTAACTTTAGTAGCATGGTTACCATTAATTTTATCGTTATTGTCACGTATAGTATCTATCAAAATATTTAAAAAAATATCTCACCTATAAACCAGAAAAAAAAACATTATACTTAAATGAATCTTCCAACAAATTTTTCATCTAAGTTGTATTATTAACTACTTTATTACTACTTATTGTAAGTACCTACATCTTACCTACTTACGTACTTACATCCATTACTTTTTTAGTTAGGTTGGTACTTAATTATTATATAATTACGTTTTAAAAACTAAAAAGAGAACCGAGTTAATTTATATAAAATACAAAATTTCGATTACTTGAAAGACATATTTTTCCAGCAATTTTGATTTAAAATCCACTACTAAACCGATTTCGATGATATTTCTATGGAACCAATCGGAAAGTATCACATGAAAAAGTTTTTTCAAATCTCTGTATAAATAACGGAGTCATGAAGTAAACAAACATTAAAAAATAAACAAAATACAATCGAAGAACTTTGAGAACTTACATCTTTTTATGAAGTCGGTTAAAAATATAGGCATAAAAACAGGCATTGTGTTATCTCAGTCGGAACAATAGATAAAGCTATTCTCGAAGCTATTGTTTACAATTATCTATGGGTCACCGATTACCCACTGTATCCGGTGACAAAAACTATGTAGAAATTGTTTTTTGATTTATCATTCTTTTTAATTTCGTTCGTAAACACTTCATTAACATTACATAATTATTGCTTGTGTAGTTTTGCAACCTACATAAATAAAATTATGCCGGACATTTCTCACAGCATCATCTGGCCCTAAAGTAAGCAGAGCTTGTGTTATTTATGGGTACCAGATGACTGATACACTACTTATATACTTTTATTATTTTTGTAAATAGATATATAGTTATACATAGAAATACTTAAGACTCGAGACAAATACTTGCAGATTAGACAAACAGTCCCGAGTCGGGAATCGAACCTACAACCTTCAACAACACACAGACAGAGAAAAAACATAATGGTTTCAGCAGTTCCACTTACGCGTAAAAGAGGCAGTAGATAGTATCTATGATGATTATGATAATGATCCCTAAAAAGTTTATTTCTTTACAGATATTCAACAAGTGAAATGGCCACGTTACCAATTTACGTCTCGCTTAGCAGGTAAGTCTTTCAAACCCACTCCTTTAGAACCGGAAGGCAAGAACCACTACGCCACCAACGCTTTCAATATCAATGAAGATCTATTTCGAGATAAAGTAAACATTTAACATGTTTTAACAGCATTTTTACGACATTGACAAAACTATGCATCTTTAACTAGTCTGGAACAGAGAAGTCCCTCAGGACCGGCACATGACGGTAGTCAGTTAAAAATTACATGCATTTCCGTAAATATTAGTTTAATGACCATTTTAGTAAACATAGTGAAGATACTTGATTTTTATACGCTTTATATTAGCTTCACTTGTATGTATGTTTGTAACCGACTCCTTAGGACGCGATTTTGACTCACTTTAAACGGCCAGATTTCATTCAAATTGTGCACACCTGTCAAAGACCAATGACAATGCAATAATTCGAAAAAAAAAATATGTAAAAAAAAAATTCAAATTTCCGATTATCCTAAAACTAAAAAGTAGAAAATAAATATAGGTTTAAAAAAACTAAAATACACGCTTTACCTATATAGAAAACTAAACAAAAAAAAGGAATTAATTTTTAATAAATGTAAGTAAGAAAAAAATGTTTTATTTAAAAAAAGCGTGGGGTGCTTTTTAAGATATTATCGAAATGATAATCCTTCTTCTCATATCTGTCAATGAAATATTTATAACTTTTGACACCATGCACCCCACGCTTTTTTTTAAATAAAACATTTTTTACCTACTTACATTTATTAACATTTATTTTCTATTTTTTAGTTTGGTTTTCTATATAAAGCGTGTTTTCTAGTTTTTTATGCTATTCTTTATTTAAGATTGCGTCATTATAACCTTTTTTATGGTAATCAAATTTGTTGGAAATTAATGCATTAATTGCGAAGGAGTTTTATCAACTTTATACAAATAAATATGTTATTAATCAATTATTATTTAATTGTGAACAAAATTGAAATCACTTGATTTGAATCAACATATTAGGAGAATAATTTAAAAAAAAACTCCACAACAAAAAAGGTATGTTCGGGTTCACGCGCGCAGAACTAACTCTGCCTGTCTGTGTATGTGTAGGCATTCACGGCTAAACTACTGAATTGATTTTGACTAAATTTAGTATAGAGTAAGCTTAAACCTCAAGGAAGGACGTTGTTATAATATTTATCCAACTGCGATAACTGATATTCACGCGCGACGAAGCCGCGAGCAACAGCTAGTCAGAAATAAAATGCGTGATTGTCGTGGAACATTAGGTTGGAACGAAGTTCCTATCGTAGTATATTAAAATTGATAAACGTATTATATGATTAATTATCAAATACAAATGCATGAATTACTAGCATCTGAGAGCAATTAAATGTATCGCAGAAATAACTAATGAATTGAAGGAATGGTATTAAATTTAGTAATTAATATGTATATATTTTTGGAGTTGTGAAAATAAACATTTTATTTTACATCATTCAATTCCTATAACTCATTCGTTCATATAATTAATTAATTCGTGTCACCCTATGGATAACCGTCTACACTAAAGAAAAAGCCGTGACGGAAAAATCTTACATTTATTTCCGCCATGTCCGTACCGTGCGACAAGTAACTTCGTTCAAATAAAACATTTTTAGTCTTACTTATAAACGTCTACGCCTCTCAACACATTTGTTATTAAATATTGGTGGACAATGCACACCATCAACCACACCAAATACCATCAAGCCTCAAAATAAGGATACTTAGCTTAATTTTTTTTAATACACACTTATTTTTACTAGCTGTCCGCGCGCAGCTTAGCCCGCGTTGAAGATTTTTCCCGGGACAAATCAATTTTCCCGGGATAAAAAGTAGCCTATACATACAAAAATAGAAATCTTTCCTCTTTATAATATTAGTGTAGATAACACAAACACTTATGTTCATCACACAAATGTTTGAGCTGGGAGATGAGCTTGAGCTAACCTAACCCAACCAACAGTGCAGAAGGCAGAATTATTACCATCTAAGCTGACAGGCCAGTCAGCAATAAATACAAAGCAACTTTCAGCACGATTGCTAATTGGATGAAGATTGACTGACACGTGGCTTTAGCCATATCGAAAGCCTTTAGACAGCTCATAAGTAGATAAGTACCCAGGTACCTACATTGCAATTAAATAACCTATTATTCTATTGTGTTGTCATCGAAGCTCTAACGGGGCTCGCTACGCTCGCTACATGCCGACGCGTGGAGCTTTCGTCCGTCCGCGCTTCCTGTCTCCCGATTAGGAAGTAATGCGATGTGCCTATCTTCCAGGGCTGCCATAAGATTTTTATAATAGCACTTCTCCAAGGAATAACTTGTTATTGAAACACCTAGGTATTTTTGCAGGCCAAGGCCGAAGCGTGGCAAAAATAATGTCTACATTGAAACAATAAGCCATATCAACAAATCACTTGGTGAAAAGTTCGATCATTTCATTACCTATATTATTTTATGTAAGACTAGCTGGCCACGCGCAGCTTCGTCTGCGTTGATGATTTTTCCGGGACAAACCAATTTTCCCGGGAAAAAAAATAGCCTATGTCACCCGGGGATTTTTTTATATAGTCAGGTATGGAATTATATACTTTTCCGCATATTGCATAGCTACTATTGATATATATACTCGTCTTTGGAACTTTAGGCAATACAATTCTGTCCTGGTTTCTTGTGCTTCTATGATATACCTCACTAGCTTTAACAAACATTGATTGTGCTTTCTAACAAACAAAGCAGACTCCAGGATATACATACAAGTTAGTGTGAGAATATTTAATTGTTTAAAGAGTGGTTTGCATGATTCCCAGGGCGGTATCCCGCCAATGGCCCTTACACATTTTTTTTGTGCGATAAATGCTCTTTTTATGTCTGTTGAGTTTCCCAGAAGAATTAAACCGTATGTGAGTACCGATGCTACATAACCATGATATGCTTGAAGTACTGTGGCTAAGGACGACGTTTTTCTCAATCTCCGCAGAGCATAAACAAATCTGTTTACTTTCTGTTTACTTCTGTTTACTTCCATTAGTACGATACATAGGTACTTACAGGTTGGAAGTACCTATGTATCGTACTAATGCAATGTAATGTAGTACGACACATAGGTACTTACAGGTTGGAAGTACCTATGTATCGTACTAATGCCGAGCAAAAGCACTCATTTTTGAAATGATAACGTCTTATGGGAAGGTAAACAGCTTCGTTACGTAACGCGTTACGGTGCTAGTCTTTTCTCTCACGCATACAGCAGCGGTAGGCAGGCTCCTCCTCTCTCACTCCAACCCACAGCGCTAGTTAGATTAGTTTAAGTTATCACTTTTGTCGGGCGTCCGAGGCGTTTTTATCGACTCCACTCAGTTTTGCGTTGGTGTATGTATGTTTGATTAAATTCTGTTTTGTAGCCATCCCTGCATCTTTCGTTTATAATTCCATAGCACTATATTTGCATTATTATTTCATCGCACCGTGCTACTTCCCACATACTGATCGGGCATACATACAGCGACACGTGTCTTCGCCCTCAATGGTGTGTGATGAATTCAAAATGTTACAGACGAAATAGGAAGTTCAATGTTTTGTGCGTGTAACAATTCGCCGAAAATGAGCTAATACGTGGTTCAATTGAATTTGGATACTTTGGAACTTCGACAGTTTTTCAGTGTACGTTTTTTGACAGCATAAGAGACCAACATGCAAAACCTTTTTAGACAAAATCTACAAAGGTTTTATTCTTAACGCAAAGACATTCTACAAATCAAACAAAATACAACCGGATACATTAAATCCTTCATCATTACTACCTTATTTTGTTAATATCAGAAGTTCGAATTAGGTTCAAACGTTCGGTTTGAAATAAACTCATTGAAATCTACATAAACAATCGAAATAATGCATTCAGCGCCTACCAGTGAGGGTTACGGAGGCAACGTGTTGCACTGTTTACATCAAGCTTGATTTGTGTGACTGTCGCAGACGGAGACAAATGAAGCTGCCTATAGCGAACTGAGGGGGCCAACAGTTCGATTGAGATTGATAGTTCATTATTTTTAATCGTTTACATGTAAACCATACTCTTAAATGATTCCTGGCCGTTCTGCGACGCAAACATTGCTTAGATTATTTACTATTACGAGTTATTTCGGATTTTATTCGTAATTTTGGTGATTTTATCCAAATAAAGCTAGAGTTATTGATTCTAGTGTGAATAATTTGAATAAAAGTTTTGTTTTTCTTTGTGATACGAGGAAAAATAATCCGTAAAATTATTTAAGATATATTATAGATAGATCAACGCATATTGTACACAGAAAACACAAAAAAAAAAAGTTGCAATAAAGTACAATGAACGACCTTATCGCTAAAAGCGATCTCTTTCAGGCAACCTTTGGATGGACAGGATAGACAACAAACAAAAATATGGCATATACCTAAAATAACAAATGGCAAACGACAACATACGACTTTCTGACGTCTTACTAAAAGCAATCTACACTTGACATTGGCAAAATTGTTATCATTATGACACATGCCATTCACGAAGAAGAAGAAAACCATACCTTAGAACATGGATTCTTTGTCTGTCATTTCTCTGCTAATTCAATATTTTTTACCCGTTTTATTGCATGTTTTATTCAGTAATCTTGGCGGAATTTTAATGAATAAATTGTGACTACAGGACGGGTATGGATAATTGAATTATATGTGTATTGTGGTGCAATGTGATTTGAACGACGACGAATCCCAAGAAAATTCTAGACGCCATTCCGCGTGACGTCTAGAATTGACAATTACTAAGACTAATAACAAACAAACTGACTTTAAACTATAAACACTTGACATTGGCAAAATTGACATTAGTATGTCACAGGCCATTAACATAGAAGATGAACCTTAGAACATCTGCCAATCTGATACTATCAAAATATTTATACTAACAGCTTTCAGTTACTATAGATGAATTGGTATTACGGAAGGTTGATGTTAATTGTAACACATGCTGTCAATAGATACTGAGATAGAAACCGAACGTACATAATACCAATCCGTGAAATAATGCCAATTGTTAACGAAACTGATAGACATTGATTGAATCAAGAGTTCCGTAATCGACATGCAGATCTTTTGACGACCTCTATGGCGCAGTATTGCGGGTTCGATGACAAATGTGTGTATGATCTGCAAGTATTTGTCTCGGGTCTGGGTGTTTCTTTACTATGTATGTATTTACAAAAAAAAGATGTATGTAATTTTGCAGGTCAGATAATCCAAATCCAAAAACAGGTATACAATCACTTTAACTGTTTATATTCTATGTAACACTCAGCATCCCATACATTAATCAACATCTCCAATCGATCCCGAAGACAGTCTCTCTCTATCCGTTCCCTTGCCATCTTGCCTTTCTTGTCTCCCTTCAAAAACCAACCAAGATGTCTCAAGCCGGAAGTAGGTATAATAAAAATAATGTAACATAAATTACATATGGAACATATGACATATGGACACGGATGACATATGGAACTGAGACTTGGTCCCTGACTATTGGCCTCATACACAAGCTCAGAGTCGCGCAACGTGCAATGGAGAGAGCTATGTTGGGTGTTTCACTACGTGATAAAATCCGCAACGAGGAAATCCGTAGAAAAACCAAAGTCACCGACGTAGCGCTCAAAATTTTCAAGTTGAAGTGGCAATGGGCAGGCCATATAGCTCGCAGAACTGATAACCGCTGGGGAGTAAAAGTTCTCGAATGGCGACCAAGGACAGGAAAACGAAGCGTAGGACGACCCCCCACCCGATGGACTGACGACATTGTAAAGATCGCAGGAAGTCGGTGGATGGAGAGGGCTCAAAATCGTTCTTCCTGGAAACGTATTGGGGAGGCCTATGTCCAGCAGTGGACTTCATAGAGGCTGTGATGAGGAACATACATTAAATTAAACGCTTATATGTATATAAATTGCTAACGATAAATAAGCAGATATTTAAGAAGATAGTTAGTGCTGCTTGGTTGGTTTTTGCCAGGCAACCTCATGACTTCGGCAGGAAATACAATCCGATAGCAAATAGAAAAAGTATTTACTAACAATAATTATCTATACCTATAAGTAATATATCAGTCATGTGGTTCCCATAACACAAGCTCTGCTTACTTTGTGGTCAGATGATGCTGTGTGAAATGTCCGGCATTATTTATTTATTTATTTTATTTTATTAGGAGTCTGTCTGACTATGAGTATTAACTTAGTTATAAACTGTAGATTTTTGGAACATTATCCTTACCTTTACAATTAACTTAGTCAGGTGCCCGTTGTCCTGATGGGTGGAACCGTCCATGTAATATTATCATTGGTATAAATTAATGAATCAATATATTGGATTGATTTCTTGAACGGCTTTAGAGATAATAGCTTCTGCCCGTGGCTTCCCACGCGTTTTATATACCTACATTACAAGTGGCCTATGTCCTGCTCCAAGGTCCAATTTATCTCCTTACTAAATTTCATTAAAATCTGTTCAGCGGTTTCCCCGTGAAAAGGTAAAACACAGACAGAGACTTTCGAATATATGTATTAGTATGTATATGAATTTCATTTCTATAATAATTTATTTACTTACAGAAATGTACATAATAATATATAATAATATAAAATACATGTGAAACAGTTGAGCTAAGGACCGTTTAAAACGATCTATAGATAGCTCAATTGATCCAGACCACTAAGGGCAGCGTTCGTAAGATACTGATATTGCCACGTTAAATGCTAATACGCTAACCAGATAGGAGCTAGCTCGTGGGTCACACAATGTATATACCTGACACCGTGCAATAATTTTGAAAACGCGGTAGGCTCCTGTTCCTGGTTATGGATTAGTATGGAAATATAATATGAATGAATTGGCCTCAAACCTCAAACCCACGATCACAGGATTAGTAGACAGGATACCATACCGCCAGACGAGTGCTCTATTTGCAATGTACAAGTAATTGAGCGTAACGTAACGCACGAACGCTAGTAACAACTCTTTTAGAAAACTTAACGTCTGAATAAAGAAAGCATATCACTGGCACACCATGTTAACCATTGGTAATTAGTTAAAATTACATGTTATAATAATTAACCGTGTAATAACCTGATGTACCCGGAGTAGGTGTGCGATTATACGCTCCATTCAACGCAGATGCTAATGCTATCTTACATCTACAACTATATATCAGTTGATCGTTGACTATTTCAAGATTATCAGAACGGATCAGACGCTATACAGAGTGTCCCGGAGCTAGTATTAAGTCTGAACACGGTGATTCCGACTATGAAAATAAACAGATATGAATGTAAAGCTCATATGAATTTATTATTTAATTTTCAATAATTAAATTTAACCACCCTAATTTGTCAAGCACGTTACCTACCTACATAAACTCGCGCAAGTGCAAATTGATTGCTATCTAAGATAGCTAGGCATAGATACCTACATACTTCTACCAGTTTTAAAGCAAACTTTGCTGTACATTTTATCAATAAAAACAACGAAAAAAAGCCGTAGAACATTTTTTGTTCTCGTAAGTGTCGAGAATCGTCCCCGCTCGGGATAACATAGTAGTTCTGAAACATCCTGTATTAAAAACTAGTGTAACAGCTTGGTTATAGCGCAGGAATGGATTTTTCACCGCACTGGTTCGTAATAACTATTGACACGACAAAAAGAAGCTTCGTATCATGAAGATTTCAGTTATTATCCATTAGCCATTTTTCAAAATTCAAACTGATTAACTTTTTATGAAACTTCTTTTCGGAATTTATATTGTTTATTGCTTCATCATCATTATCAGCCCATAGCAGTCCACTGCTGGACATAGGCCTCCCTTAATGAGCGCCATTGCGCCCTGTCTTCAGTTCGACGCATCCAGCTTCTGCCGGCAGCATTTCGCCTATTTTGTTAATTGTTTGTTGTCTAACTATGGTTTATAATTACGTAAGAACTTAGAAGGTAAGTCAACTTACAACCTTGCATAACCTGCTTTATATATATACATATATATATATATATATATATATATGTATATATATAAAAAATATATAATGCAGTAACCTTGCATAACCTGCTTTATATATATACATATATATATATATATATATTTATATACATATTCTGAATACAAAACCATTTCCAACCAATCTGCGAAAATAATTACATAAATCTTATTACGGAAATCAGCCGTTGATTATTGTTCGCTTGTCGGCTACAAGCAAAAAATCGCTTAATTACATGCATGTCTGTTTGTGGTACCTCGACCTGGCCTTTCTCTAACACATCCCTAAATACGAAATACGCTTCTTCTTTTTCTTTCGTTCCGTTGTTACATCCTATTTGACCAGTATTTGATCAGAGTAGTAGCTACATTTGACCAGAGTAGGTAGCTACATCTACGGCATTATTCGAGCAAGACATCATTTCACCCATAGTGCATGAGTTATTAGTTATTAAATAATAATAACTTTAATAGCAGAGTTATTAGCGTGAAAAAGTGAGTTGTACTTACCTACAATACATTTTGATAAACACGGGTTCCGTGAACCGTGAGCTCGAGCGAAAACCCATATTTCTACTTCTTTCTAGTTAATGGCATGTGTATGATGGCAATTTTGCCAATGACAAGTGTTTCGATTGTTTATAGTAAGACAAAGGAGTGTCGCTCGTCGTTTGTTATTTACAAAAATTGGTGTTTCTTTATAAAATAATTATGCGGATTTTTTTTGCTCGAATTATAAAGAAACACAAAACTTTCATTCTAATTATGCACTGAGTCAATAACTCCAGCTTGATTTGAATAGAATCACCAAAATTACAAATAAAACCTGAAATAACTAATTAATAAATAAATAAATAATTTAGGAGCACGGCCTCAATTCTGTTGGCACCAATCTAACTAATTTTAGCTAAAATTAGGTTTAGAACTGTCAAATGAAACTTTGGTATTCTGCTGTTACCAACTTATCCTAATTTAATTTTATCTAATATAATTAAGCGTTCCTAATTTAGTTAGATGGTACCAACCCAATAGGTTTTACAAATGCTAAGACTTAACTAAATATATTTAAGACAATTCCTAATTTTAGAAATGAACCAACCGAATTGCCACCAATATGTTTACTCCGCACAACGGCCAAAAACAACTTGGCCGTTTGCGGAAACATTCTTTTACGTATTTATCAAAATGCAAAAGAATGAGTTAAACTTTGACAGTAGTGATCGCGCAATTCAGGCCTATTAGGTACATTTTACGATTTACGTAATAGGCGGCATCTCAAAATAAGAAGTGCCTACCAACTTATAGGTTTTCTCTGTGGTTTTTGTAACCTTCAGCTAACTCCTACTGACTCCTACCAGGTAGTGGTGGGAAGTGTGGGAACAAAATGGCGTGTCTAAATCAGAATTATCTCAGAACAATAAATCTAATTCATGAGTGATGACTTTATTGCGGTAAATAAGAGATTTATATATCTGATGCTAAACGACCATGACTAACGCGTTGTGCCCAGTTACACTGCACTTTATCAACTAACACTATCAGTAAATCATTGATGAATGTATCTCGTGACAATTAGAAACAGCGTTCATTAATAATAATAATAATAAATGATTTTTTTTGAGAACACAACATTAAAAAAATGGTTGTCTGTCAGTTTACGGACAATAATTTTACGTGATAACGTCATAAGCAAACATTGAGGAACCGATCGTGCCTCTCTATCGCTTGTTCCGCGCTCTCACTTGCACGCTCGTCTCAGGCGGAACGTGACCATGAGTCATGCTTTTTCGTGCGTGTAGCCGGCGTTCATCGATTTATAAGACGTTATCACGTCAAAATTACACTCAATGACACTCACGTCGTGGAAAACTCGGTTGGAACGAATTTCTTATAGTAGGTTTATTATTATTGATAAACGTATTATATTATTGATTAATATATACATATGAATGAATTACTAGCGTCTGATAGCAATTAAATGAAACGCAGAAATAAGTAATGAATTGTAGGAATAAATTTCGTAATTAATATATTTTTTCAAGTTGTGAAAATAAACATTTCATTGGACATCATTTAATTCATCTAATTCATTCGTGTCCCATTATGGATAACCGTCTACACTAAAGAAAGAGCCGTGACGGTAAAATCTTACCTCTTTTTAGTCTAGCCCCCATCCGCCAAGTCCGTACCGTGCGATAAGGAACTTCATTAAAAAAACATTTATTACGGGCAAAACTCATAAGTACAAGAAATAATAAACTAGTTTGACACGGACAGGTGTCGCTCACAGCAGTTCCTTGTAGAGGGACAGTCGACGCTGGCGGCTATCATTGCCAGAACAGTGTTGGAGCTGGCCCGCAACCTGCTCACCAGAGACACGGCTCGCTTGCGCGTCTTAGTATTTAAACTTATCAACCCGCGCCGCTGCAAACATCCCCGATGCAAACATCCCCGATGCGCTGCAGTAGCGGGCAGCCCCAACACCGCCCTGAGTCTAAGTTAAAGTCAAAGTCAAAAGATATTTTATTCAATACAATCACAAGGGTCACTTTGAAACATCTTACATACTAGGTGAATGTAGGTGAGTGCATTGTTGTACTTGGAATTTTAGATACATAGGTACAAATTAATGCTACGGCTACAGTAATATAATCCTGCTAACGACGGTCTTTGCGTAATCACTGCTATCTGACTTTTTGTAAGCTAATAGGAATAATTTATACATTGTACGATCTCAACTATCGACCTTTTGACGACCTCTGTGGCGCAGTGGGCGAAGGCTTATCTGAGACGCAGAAAGTTGTTCGATTACCGCCGCGGGACAAATGTTTGTATGATCTGCAAGCATTTGTCTCAGGTCTGGGTATTTTTTTAAGTGTAATGTAAGTATCTACCAAAAAAGTACATAATTAGTAGGTATATTGGTCACGTGGTTCAAATAACGTAAGCTCTGCCTACTTTGGTGATAGATGATGCTGTGTGAAATGTCCGGCATTATTATTGTTATTACTATATTTATTAATCGCGTAGGGTGGGCAACAGGCGAGTAGTAGACAGCGGGTAGCTTCCGTAACATTTGTTTTTTTTACGACTTGAGACATATTACTCAGATATTGTTGCGTTGATGTCAATACTGCTACTTTTGCTTAATCCTCCAGCGCCTATGAACACATTTGCCGGACATTTCATACAAAGTCATCTGGCTCCAAAGTAGGTATATTCTTTTTTTTGTAAACACATACTTATTATACATTGAAACACCCAGACACGAGACAAAGAAAATACTTGCAGATCATACATACGTTTGTCCCAAGCAGAGAATCTAACCCGCAACCTTTAGCATCTCAGGCTGGTGTTCGCCTACTGCGCCACAAAGATCGTCACTCAAAGGTGACTGCCAAACGATATTAAAAATTCGGACTGGCAACATTGTAGATGCAAAGTTAAAATAAATTCACAATAAGTAATTTATTAATTTCACACATGTTACATGTGCCAAGTGCACGATAGGAGCCTCCTAGGTGCACGAATCCAATAGGTAAACACACTTACAGAGCAACTGCTTAGATAAAAAAAGACTCAATGGTTTAGATTTCCTTGTCCTTTACATACAGAGCAACGTAAGATACTGACCTTTTATTTTATCCGATCCGGTACCGACCGATGAAGGTACCGACCAACATTGTTTCGATTCATTTAGATAATCTTCATCATAAACACACACTTTGGTTGATTCACCGATCATCAGCACGAAAGTAAGCAGAGCTTGTGTTATGGGAACCACATGACTGATATTACCTTTATTATGTGTGCTTTTATTTTGTATGTTTTGTATTTTGTTGTAGACCCATGATAATAAAAGTAGTATAAGTACATATTCAAAAAATAAAGCCATTTTAAGAAAATCTCATTTAAATTTGCATTAGGGTTAGGACAACAATCTTTTATCGTTTGAATTGGAGATGAAAATGTCTAAAATTAACGATCACTTTCTGAATTTACCGTAACTCTACCGTAACTACCAAATGTAGGCAGCAAGATTTGTGGCTATTAATATAACATACTAGCTTCTGCCAGCGGCTTCGCACGTCGTTTCTAAGTTCTGTTGATCCGATCGCTACCAAACTTCACAGGATCACCCACTAGGTCAATCTGAAGAATTCCTAAAGATTTCATAGAAATCGGTTCAGCCGTTTTGGAGTGTATAGGGAACAGCTGATAACGTATTTATGAATAGGAGTTCATTCATTCCAATCCTAATTAATGGTAATACAAAACAATATCGGGTTAGCCTAAAGCCCATTGTACAATATAGTGTCTACATTATATTTATAACTATAATGAGGGCTCGCGGTGGTAGAGTTGGCAGATGGTACCAACTTATTTTCCGAATGGTTGATACTGTCAGCCAAAAGTATGTGCGTGTGTGTGACGAGAGAAGTAGAGAAGGAGAACGCATCAGCCTTGCGCTTAACCTACAGTGTTGTGTATGAGTGTGCTGTTATAAACTCTGACGACCTCTGTGGCGCAATGGGCTATGGTCCGTATGAGACGCAGAAGGTTGCGGGTTCGATTCCCGCCGCAGGACAAATGATCTGCAAGTATTTGTCTCAAGTCTGGGTGTTTCTATGAAAAAAAAAAAAAGTATATAAATAGTATATCAGTCATGTGGTACTCATAACACAAGCTCTGCTTACTTTGGGGCCAGATGATGTTGTGTAAAATGTCCAGGATTATTTATTTATTATTTATAAACTAATTCAGGATATTTCACATTCAAAACTTTCGTTAGTTGTACTATACATTTTGATAAACACGGGCTTTACTCACGTATTATTTTGTCGATGGAGGCACCGACACTGTTTCGATTCATCTAGAGAATCTTCATCAGGGTGAGTTTGATCCGCAGTCTAAATGAATCGAAACAGTGTCGGTACCTCCATCGACAAAATAATAGGTGAGTAAAGCCCGTGTTTATCAAAATTTATGATTCAGGATATAATGTTAATGTTGTTTTCCAATGCTTCAGTGGATACTAGGCTCATAACTTGTCATTCAAGGTCCAGACCGCAAGCCCGGCCGACGTCCGGCCAGCACTGTCATTACCCTGTTCCGGCGCAGGGTTTCTGTCTTTTGTCTTGTACGGCTACATCAATGCACCATCTGTTGACTATACAGTACATTTTACGTTAAAATATGCATTCAAAATTGCAGGCATTGGTAAAATACAGCCAGTTGAAGTAGAACTTTGAACCCAAATGACATTATCGGAACTCCGATTGTAAAACGCGTAATGTAAAAACAGAAAACGCTTTCATTTGTGATTTTTTACTCAGAGAACACTAGTGGTGTAGTAGTGGTGGTCTAGTGGTAGTGGTCACTATCACTCACTACCACTATCAACGGCTTTTTCTGCTCATGTGTCACATACATAATATGATATCAGTACGCTATACCAGTACTCTCGACGGTGAATTCAAAAATCGTGAAGAATGTCGGAGAGCCTAAAAAGTTCGAAGAGTGCCACGTGCACGAAAGACTCTGAGGCGCACTTTAAACCTTTCATCACACTGGTTCGAATTAACTAGTGATCTAAATACAGTCAGCCCGCGATCACGTTTATTGCAATATAATCGAAAGTCGGGATTAAGTTAAAAAGTAATACGCGATAGATACCCGTTATATACTAAACATAATGAATTCTGATTGCGAAAGTATACAAAGTACTATCTAATACTACTTAAGTAGGTAGTGAATTTTCGATGTCGAAAATGGTCGAACTCAATCGAGACTCAAAATTGAAGCAAAGCTAAATAGGTCACAAACGTCGTTGAAGACGTTTGACTACCTATAAAGTTACTAGCTTCTGTCCGTGGTTTTACCCGCGTGGTACATAGAAAAAAGTAGCCTATATGTTATTCTAGGTCCCATTTTATATCTATACTAGCGACCCGCCCCGGCTTCGCACGGGTGCAATGCTGATACTAAATATACTACAGAATGTCTTTATATACAACGTTATCTAAGAGAATAACATAGACTAAGAGATAGACATATACCATTGCGGACTTTTGAGTAGTCCTTTTTAAGGTGTACAATACTGTAGTACCTACATTATTTTGATCTATCTCGTAGGGTTCAGCCAGCGTTTGCAATGTAAGCGCAAAAAAATGTGTTTATTTACGACACCACATACGATCGATGGCGATTTTTAACAAAACAATCACTTTGACATTGACATACATGTCATCAAGACATATGCCATTATAGGGAGAGAAGAATAAGAACAAATAAACTTCCAGACATCCACACTACTTTCAGATATATTATAAAACTAGCTACAGCTCGCGCTAGCCCCGGCTTTGCATGCGTGGTACCTGCATAAAAAGTAGCCTATATCTGTCTTCAAGATACAATCTATCTGCTTACCAAATTGAATCAAGATCCGTTCAGCTATTTAGCCGTGAAATGGTCACAGACAAACAAAGACACTTTTGAATTTATATATTAGCATGGATATGGATTATTGGAATCGGATAGTGAGGTAAAATTAACCGACCGTTAGTCCTTTGCAGTGCAGTCAACGCACTTTACTCCTTTGTCTGCTATATGCGCCCACGCATTCGATCAAAAATTAATTGAATGCAGGCTAAATTATTTACCTGGAATTTCGGGTATTTAAATCACGAAACAGCACGAATGGATGCGGCGTTTTCACATCACTCATTCTTTCAACAGCTTCGTTACGTAACGCGTTACGGCGCCAGTCGGTTTGGCTTCCATTTCTCTCACGCATACGGCAGCTGTAGGTAGTCTCCTCCTCTCTCACTTTAACCCACAACGCTAGTTAGATTAGTTTAAGTTTTAATTTTTAATTATCACTTCTGGCGTTCGAGACGCACACGTTTTTAGATTTTAGATTTATTTATAATACATTACTCTATTAGGTAGGTAGGTATAAATAGCTACTCGGTAGGTAGCTATTTATAGTAGAAAAATAGAACTGCACTTTTTTTATTGGCGGCTATGAAAATGCAATTTCAACATAGAACATTATAACAGTCATGGAAATCGTTTAAATTACCTACTATATACAAGAAAAAAAACTGTGTTACACCTAAACGATTTCACTTCGATACATTTGCTAAGTGTTTTTTTGTGATAAGTTTAATCGCATGTTAAATTCGGTCCCGTTTTGTTCAAACGCGTGTGTTGTCATAAAATTGCTCATTGTAAAATATAGGCTACATTCTTGTGCTACTTTGTATTGCTAATTAATTGGAGTGACTGTTATTGTTTGATTGTAAGATCGAGAGAGAGCACCGGATCGTACTATTATAGGTTTGAAATTCGCAAAAGCATCCGGTTTTTTAGAAGTTTTTGTGCGATTGCAGAGTGCCGCAGTGAATCACTTTGAGTTTCGAGTTTTTGGTAAACATTTTTTTCAGCCATTTTGTTTTTCGCGTAATAGCTTAATGGAGATTTTGAATCTAGTGTAATGAGTTTATAATAAGATAGTTTTAAAGAAATTCTTCTGCATTTATTGCAATTATAGCTGCAGTCTTTGAGTATGTGGTAAATGCTCGAAGGATGCAGTATACCTTATAATATAATTACGTTTACTTTATGATATAAAAACTAAAAATCATTTCATTTATTTAAAAAGAAGAAAACTCGTTGCCATATATTTTCCAGCTATTTTGATTTAAAAACCAAGCCACTGAATCGATTTTCATAAAATTTCTATGGGTCCAATCTAAGAGTACCTTTCACACAAAAACTTATTTTTTCAAATAGGTTCATAAATGACGGAGTGGTTAAAATATATTTAAAAATACAACCAAATTGAGAACCTCCTCCTTTTTTTTTTAAGTCACTTAAAAATTTATATTTTTTTGACTACCTACTAATATCTCTACCTACTTGACTATCTCTGACGCCAATTTTTTAAAACAGCTGTAGAATGGTAAGGACACATCAAAGGCCGCAAGCGGATGGGATATAAATTTATAGAGAGAATTACTGAGAGTTTTAGTAGGTAAATTGAAATAAACAAACCAGTACCATAGCTCACAGAACTAGTAACCGCAGCGGATATGAAAGGTTTTCGAATGGTGACCGACAAGCGACCACAAAATCTAAAAAGGTACAGTTTACAAGCTAGGTGGAGGGACGACATTGTAGCAGGAAATCAGTGAATAAAAGCGGCTCATGAATCGTGTCACTAGTTATTTCAAACCAGTGTGGTGAAAGGATTAAAGTGCTCCTCAGAAGCTCCTTTCGTGCACTTGGCACATGTCTACGAATGTTTTAGGTTCTACGGCATGCCGGTCTCGTCACGATATTTACCTTT
The DNA here is from genome assembly GCA_948098915.1 of Lampropteryx suffumata. Lineage (NCBI taxonomy): Eukaryota > Metazoa > Arthropoda > Insecta > Lepidoptera > Geometridae > Lampropteryx > Lampropteryx suffumata. Next base: position 1,764,804 of record OX402546.1, on the reverse strand, counting down.
ACCGATTGAGTACTGGTATAGTGCATATAACTTTTTCGATTAGAAATATCCATTACTGGATTCAAACCCATGACCTTAGGACCTTACGACCTTAGGACTTTGCGACCTCTTTGGCGCAGTGGACTAAGGTCCGGCTGAGACGTTGAAGGTTGCGGGTTCGATTCCCGCCGCGAGACAAATGTTTGTATGATCTGCAAGTATTTGTCTCGGGTCGGGGTGTTTCTATGTATAATATATATATGTATGTATTTACAAAAAAAAGTATGTAAGTAGTGTATCAGTCATGTGGTACCCATAACACAAGCTCATCTTACTTTGGCGCCAGCTGATGCTGCGTGAAATGTCCGGCAATATTTATTTATTTATTTATTAGGAACAGTGTTTTTGAGTGTTGACTGTGAAATACCATATCCACAGTGTAGTGCTAATTATAGCTCTAATATCGATCCTCCCGAAAATCCAAAAGCTGCGCCTACGCACCGTCTGATAAACGTATTAGCATCACACCTTAAACAGCAACTTGATCTGAACAGAGTTAAATATTTTAAACAAAACAACAGTAAGTACCTATATCATCGATATCAATTTATTTCATTGCAAAATACTAGGTTTTACAATAAATTCACCTACAGCCGTATTACCTATTTTATCTAATTGCTAGTTATCGATTGAACTTGATGCAAAGACAATAACAAAGCGTTAATACAATCTTACAAGTTAAATGGTTTCCTGGTGGAGCTTTATTTTAGCGATAAGGCTTTCTTGTGTTCTCTTTGTGTGCAGTCTTCTTCTTCTTCTTCTCGTTTCACTACTTATTTTGAACTAGTGTGGTGAAAGGATTAAAGTGCGCCTCAGAGACTCCTTTCGTGCACTTGGTACATGTAGTTGAACGTTTTAGGTTCTAGGACATGCCGGTTTCCTTACGATGTTTAGTGTACAATGTTACACCTTTTTAGGGTATTATGAGTCGTAGATATGACTTAAAATATTTAACCAATGAAATAAACGAGACAGCTATAATGGTAGTCTATTTATATATAGACGACCTCTGTGGCGCAGTGGGCTAAGATCTGGCTGAGACGCAGAAGGTTGCGGGTTCGATTCGCGCCGCGGGACAAATGTTTGTATGATCTGCAAGTATTTGTCTCGGGTCTGGGTGTTTCCATGTATAATATGTATGTATTTACAAAAAAACAGTATATATGTAGTGTATCAGTCATGTGGTACCCATAACACAAGCTCTGCTTACTTTGGGGCCAGATGATGCTGTGTGAAATGTTCGGGATTATTTATTTATTTAGAGTGAAGCCCACTAGAGAGAAAACGAAAACAAGGAAGACTAGTAAAGAGATGGAGGGACAATACAATGGTGCGGAGAGGTATGGATGGGAGAGGCAAGGGAAAGGGCCGAGTGGAAAGATTTCAAGGGTTATGCCTTAGATGTGACTTGGACTCGATGGAGCGTAGAGCATTGAGGATGATAGGTGAGCAGCTGAACGCTGAGTCTAAGTTCCAGAGTCTCCAGCACCGACTTAAAGTTGCTTGTCTTTTGATCTTTTAAATAATATACATATATTTGATATATTTGAAAATAATTACACAATATTTTTTTTTATTTAAGTTAATTTAAGATGCATTAAGAAGCTTGTTAACCAATATGCAATATAAATGAAGGCTTTATTTATTAAATTTATTATTATGTACAATAGTCTTAGTTTCCACTCATTATCTTATACTAAGTGCTTTCCGTGAAAACTTAAAGATACTCGTAGATATTACCCAAATATAGGGAACCCACCTTTTTCTAAGATACAATGAAGGTTCTAATAATAAATGAGTTAATTACGGCTAAGGGCTATCTCAGGGCAATCTCGCATAATTTCACGGCCGGCTGCCCCCGAGCTATGCGTTGGTCATGCGTTGTGTGTGAAACTGTTCCACGAAACAAGTCCTCACAGCTGCGACCCTACTATTTCTTGTTTACTAGATCCTTTATAAAATTGAATTATGTTACAGTTATTGATTAGGAACATTTTTTCTATCGGTTTCCTGGAATCTGTGGGAGTGATTGCGTGAAAAGAACATGAAGTTGGGAAAGCGCGCGTTATTTGATTTGACCAATGAGCGCGCGCGGTGGTAGAGTTGGCCGTCAGATGGTACCAACCCATTTTTCGATAGATTGGTACTGTCAACTAAGAGTGTGTGCGTGTGTGTGACGAGAAACTGAAAGGGAAATAGAGAAGAACGCATCAGTTGTTAACATACAGTGTTGTGTATAAAGTGTGCTGTTATATAAACTAATTCAGGATATAATAAATAAATATATAAATAATGCCGGACATTTCACACAGCATCTTCTGGCCCCAAAGTGACTGAGTCGTTCGTCAACTCGCACCGAAAAACTCGTACCACGTAGTACATATTTAGTTGACGAATTGTAAAAATAATATTATTTACGTTGTTCTACTCGTACCGCTTTTTTTTTGTACGCATCTCAGTCGGGTCACAGAGGTCGTCAAATATACCTAACTGGCGACCCGCCCCGGCTACGCACGGGTGCAATGCTGATACTAATTATACTACAGAATGGTTATCCCTAAGAGATAGATATACCATCGTGGACTTTTTTGTAAACCATTTTAAGGTGTACAATACTGTAGTACATTATTTTGATCTATCTCGTAGGGTTCAGCCAGCGTTTGCAATGTAAGCGCAAAAAATGAGTTTATTTACGACACAGTGTTTCTCTACTGTATTATGCATGTATTAAACATATAAACCTTCCTCTTGAATTACTCTATCTATTAAAAAAAACCCATCAAAATCCGTTGCGTAGTTTTAAAGATCTAAGCATACAAAGAGACAGACAGACAGCGGGAAGCGACTTTGTTTTATACAATGTATTGAAGTGATAACGTTGTTTATTACCAAGGCGAGATATCGGATGTTACACATCTATGCGATTACTGTAAGGATCGCTCGTTTTATAGTGTCAGTGCTCTCAAACGGAGAAAGGAAACTTCATAAAGAAACATAAAGAAATGGTGGTGTCATCGGTTAGTACTTCTATAAGCAACGATGTGCTTGGTGTGCATTACGCAAGCATTGACGAATTTCAGGGTTTTGATTATGCAGATAATTAGTGCATTGTTTATAATTGTGCACGAAATTTGATAATTGTACGTCCACAGGAAAAGATGTTATGGACAAAAAAGTGATTTTGCTAGAGGAACGTTTTCAACGATACTTCAGGAAGATTTTTTGTAAATAATGGACGTAGCTTAAAACTAATAAATGGATTGAAATGCTTATATTTGTGTACGATTGTGCACAAACATTTTAATTCATTTTCTTTTTTCAACCTGTACATGAACAGATTGACAGACAGATTGTCGGCTGTCACATAGATGGCACTTGTATCAATAACATCAGCTACGCCAACGCTATGGTGTTACTGGGTCTATCGATCGGAGGTCTGCATATGTACTCCCATGGACTCAGATAATATATCATGACATAAAGCGAGTTTATGGTATTCAAGGCGAAATCTATATGCTGTCGTAACGTAGGTACCGCATATCAATTTATATAGGTATCTACTTAATCGCGTCACTAAGTTTAAATATCTAGGCCACATGGTCACTGAGGACCTGGAATGGTAGACTGTGGACATGAAGAGAGAGCGCAGGGTGCTCTAGACATGTGAAGGTGACTCTTTTTAAAGCCTACTGCCAGACACTGTAAACGAGTAGCCTGTGGATTAACTCTTCAAAAAAGTCGTACGACGCAGTGCGCGTGCATAATAACGTGTTCTGAGTGATGTTAGGGTTACTGCGTTTTTGCAGTGCGTCGGGAATGTTTGCAGAAGTTCATACCGACGCCTTTCACGCCATCGTAAGAAAGCGGTGCATCACTGATGCATCGCCTGCGGGGCAGTACTAACATTAATTCGTATGACATAGGCGTTTCTTACGACAACAAACAAAAATCCAATATACTTAAAAATAAAACAAGTACTTAGGTAATTATTCAAGTAGTACTAACATAATACTGAGCTCTTTATCAGGCAGGTGGGAATCACCATTGATAGGACATTGGATGCGTCTCCACACTTTCCACACGACGGGAGACCAGGAGACCAAGTGACCAGGTCCACTTCTGCGTTTAATACTAAGGGTGAAATATAGGTGAAGAAATGTTTTATTGGATTTTTAATTGTGTAATGTATTTATAATTAACTATAGATAAAAATAAATACATTTGAAAAAAAACCCTAAGGGTGGTAAAACAGTACAAATTTTATTTAATGTAGTCAGTTATTTTTATAGTTCTTGCTACGTAACGAGAATCAAACCCGCAGCTCTCATGTCTTGTACCGTTCATCGTGCCATAGGTGCCAGCTAATACATTTACCGTGACAGAACTGTACACTGATCGTAGAAATCAATTCGGTGAATGGAGAAATTTATCGCACGCGTAGAAACCGTGGGAAATGTTCCACATAAGTGTCTTCACCTGTTTATTTAGCTGCTACTAAATTATCGGGAGTCTTCGATGGTTCTACAAACCCATCTAATACATTATCTACTTCGTACTTAATGTAGATAGATAGATAGAGAAACGCTTTATTTGACATAACATTACACAGACACACAATAAGGTATTCAAGACAATTTTGCCAATGTTTAGATTGTTAGTTTGTTTAGAGCGTTTAGATTGTAAGAAGTCACAAAGTCGTGTGTTGTCGTTCGACGTTTGTTATTTTATTAAAATTGGTGTCTTCTCATAAAATATTTACACAGATGATTCGAGCAACTATATGCTCGAATCACAAAGAAACACAAAACGTATCAAAAAGAAACAAAACTTTTATTCCAATTATTCACACCGAGTCAATAACTCTAGCTTTATTTGAATAAAATCACCAAAATTACAAATAAAACCCGAAATAAATTGTTAAAATAAATAATTTATGAGCACAATGTTCACTCCGCAAAATTGGCAGAAATCGACATCAAAGCTTCTTTCTTCTTCTTCTTTGTTAATGGCCTGTGACATACTAATGTCGATTTTGCCAATGTCAAGTGTTTATAGTTTATGGTCAGTTTGTTTGTTATTAGTATTAGTCGATGGTCAATTGTCAATTCTAGACGTCACGCGGAATGGCGTCTAGAATTTTCTTGAGATTCCTCGTCGTTCAAATCACATTGCACCACAATACACATATAATTCAATTATCCATACCCGTCCTGTAGTCACAATTTATTTTTTTAAATTCCGCCAAGATTACTGAATAAAACATGCAATAAAACGGGTAAAAAATATTAAATTAGCAGAGCTATGGTACTCCATGAAATGACAGACGAAGAATCGACATCAAAGCTTAATATTTATATAATTAATATGTGTCACCCCAGGCGTGGCATAGGTAAAACCGTCTCACATCTCCAGAATTTCTAAGATGTCAAAGGGGTACTGAGAAACACGTCATAACAATATATTTTAGACAGTAGTTAGCTACTTATTGTGCAGTAGTACTTAATACGTAAAATATTACAAAAAAGATACACTGTAGGTTGTTAAGTATATTTTCAGAACCTGCTCAACAAACTCATAATTAAATTACCATACAAAGGTATGCAGTTCTTCTTTTGACTAAAGATAAAACTATTGTACAGAGTAAGCTAATTATATTAACGTGTTCATTATAAACGGATTATTTATAGCGATGGACAATGGTTGGGTAGGTACGTACATACTTCAAACAAATACCACCTTTGTAGGCAGGTATACTTTTTATCTTTTTATCACTACCTCACTACCTAGGTAAATTACCCTTAGATAGATAAAATCTACCTAGGTAAGGTTTTGTGTAGGTATGGTGTAGGTAGTAAGTTTTCACAAAGGTTAATAAATTAAATAAATATATAATGCCGTACAGTCCGACAAGAAAGAGTAGAAAATAAATGAGGGCGCCACTATTGTTTACATGGCATCACCATTAGTCCATTAAAATGTTACATTTTTTAGGCCTTAGTGTGCATTTGTCAGAGGACGCAATTTTATTTTTTTAATGTGTAGGGGGGGTCAGTAGAAGCTTAAGTTCAAGTTTGTGGGGTCGGCACCCTTGTCCCCCGGCCGCCATCTTGGAAAAGGGGGTGCAAAGGGTTTTCGCGCTGTATCTCGTAAACTAGTTACCTTACAGAAAATTTAATCAAACATAAAATGTAGCAAATTAAATTTCCTACAATTTTATTTCTATTACTTTTTATCGTCAAGTGACCAACAAAAAAGTTATAAACAAAAATAAATGAAAATTTTGTTTGTTTGTTCTAGGTTTTACAGCGCTCCAAACTTAAACGGATTCTCGAATGCTCATAGGGATGCAATAAAAACTAAAAATTAGGCTTACTTTTCTATCTATATTTTTTTTATTTATACAATTTATTATGATCTTAACATTCCTATGCTATTATTGAACTATGTTTGACCCTTTTACCCACCACCTATGAGGTATAACATGGGCAAAGTCAAATTTATAAAAATTTAATGCATTTTTTAATGCATTTTTTGTCACTGTCTTAGCAAATCGTTTGTATCGCAGAGTGTCTAGAGTATCGTCTTTATTTCCGCCATATAAAAAGACGAAAAAACGTTCGCCAACAACACTGAGTAACGATGACTCGACTTTCTCACTCATAAATAATTTAGTTCCACTTGCTAACTCTGGATGCTTCTGCAAAATTTTTATAAATTTGACTTTGCCCATGTTATACCTCATAGGTGGTGGGTAAAAGGGTCAAACATAGTTCAATAATAGCATAGGAATGTTAAGATCATAATAAATTGTATGAATAAAAAAAATATAGATAGAAAAGTAAGCCTAATTTTTAGTTTTTATTGCATCCCTATGAGCATTCGAGAATCCGTTTAAGTTTGGAGCGCTGTAAAACCTAGAACAAACAAACAAAATTTTCATTTATTTTTGTTTATAACTTTTTTGTTGGTCACTTGACGATAAAAAGTAATAGAAATAAAATTGTAGGAAATTTAATTTGCTACATTTTATGTTTGATTAAATTTTCTGTAAGGTAACTAGTTTACGAGATACAGCGCGAAAACCCTTTGCACCCCCTTTTCCAAGATGGCGGCCGGGGGACAAGGGTGCCGACCCCACAAACTTGAACTTAAGCTTCTACTGACCCCCCCTACACATTAAAAAAATAAAATTGCGTCCTCTGACAAATGCATACCCAAATGTAACTTTTCAATGGACTACATATACTATGGCAGAAAGTTTAATTATGACGTCCCACAGCAGGGCAAAGGCCTCCCTTCCTTTTCTTCAATCGTCCCTGTCTAAAGCCACTGTGGGCCAATCCTTAAGATGGACGTCTAACTCGTCCCTCCATCTTCGCCGCGGTCTGCCGCGAGGTCGTTTTCCATTTAGGGGTGTCCACTCTGTGGTGGCTTTAGCCCAGAACGCATCCGACATGCGGCAAACGTGGCCTGCCCAGTCCCACTTCGATTTCCCTACTTGCTGTCCGACATCCTCGATTTGAGTTTAGGAACGCAGTGTACTATTTCGGACGTGGTCTGTGAGCTTGACTCCTAGAATACTGCGCTCCATGGCTCACTGGCAAACCCCGAGTTTGGAATTTTGTGCGATAGTCAAAGACCAGGTCTGTGCACCGTAGGTGAGGATTGGGAGAATACAGACTTGAAAATGTCTTCTAGGGTAGAAGTGAAGAGTTTTGGGGATAAAGGGTCTCCTTGTTTTACTCCTTTTTGGATAAGAAAGGATGGCCCGACAGTTTCAATTTTGATGGCTGCTGTACTATTGTGATAAATTTGCTTTTCAAGGTTGATGTTGCTGGAATTTCCTGGTTACGGAGTGATTTGAAAATGGCTGAATGCTTAATACTGTCGAAGGCTTTGGAGTAGTCGACGAAGGCTAAATACAATGGGAGGTTATATTCGTGATATTTTTCAATTACCTGATTGAGAGTGTGCAAATGATCTGTGGTAGAAAGACCGCGTCGAAACCCAACTTGTTCTGGTGGTTGATGTTTATCTAATTGATCTGATATTCGGCTCTCTAGAGTTTTTATGAAAGCCTTGTACACCTGTGAGACTAAACTTATGGGTCTGTAATTTCCTATTTCTGCTTTGTCGCCTTTTTTATGCAGTAAAATGATGTTAGAATGGCAAAAATTTTAGGGAATACACCAGACGTTAGTATAGAGTTATAGAGATTAGTAAGGTGAGGAAGTAATATTTGTTCACCTAATTTTAAGGCTTCGGTACTAACGCCGTCTTCTCCAGGACTTTTTCCATATTTTAAACACATAAGAGCGCGATGTACTTCAACGCCTGAGAATGGCGTTGCCTCTGCAGAATAACTGTAAGTACCCGAGTAGTTTTGGGCCGACGAATCTGAGTATAGATTTTTGTAATACTGTGTGCATATGCTGAGTATTTTTCTCTATCCCCTTACCTGTTACCATTACTATCTTTCATACTAGTGATCGAAGTTTTCCCCGAATGTATACCTCTCATTGCTATTTTCAATGAAGTGTTTTTTTTTCTAATGCAATTTTGACTAATTCTACATTTGTATTTCTAATATCTTTACGAATACTGCGTTTGACTTCAATATCCTTTGATTTATATTCTGGAGTGTAAATGGAAAGATTTTGTCTCTCTTCTATTAGTCGCTTGCTATTGTTACTAATTCTCTCTTTTTTACTTTTATCCAATTTAATATATTGGCTTGCCTATTTGACGCTTTTTATAATGTGAGAGTATTGTATTTGAGGATCTTCGTGATTTAAGGTATTAAAGATGTCAAAGCTATTCTTCAAATTTAAACAGAACTGTTCTTTGTTTGTAATTAAGGTAGATTTATTTAGTTGTTTAATTGTATGTTTAATTTGTTGAAGTCTATGAATCCTTAAGTTGAATTTTAAAGTAGTACGTAAAGGTCGATGGTCTGAAGACAACTTTATTTTATTAATTATTTGAACGTTTTTCACTATGTCTTTACTAGAGGAAAGACAATAGTCTCGTTTTTAGTTATCTTGTCTGGAGAATACAAAGTCCAACGCCGTTGTGGTTTTCTATAGAAGAAACTATTACTTACGCTTAAATTTTGTCCAAAGGCAAAGTTAAGGAGACGTTCGCCACGGGGATTTCTATCGCCAAGACCGTAAGGGCCAAGAACGATATTGTTGTCTTGGTCTTTTGTTGTACCTATTTTGGCGTTAAAGTCCCCCATAACAAAAGTCCACGTTCCTCTGTGATCGTCACATGCTTTGTTAAGCAGGTCATAAAATTCTTCGACGTCATCGTCGGAGTGTGACGAGGTCGGAGCGTACATTTGTACTAAAGTGAGTGTTTTTTTGCCTTTTATGTGGAATTTGAGTATGGCAACTCTATCAGAAAGCGCTATAAATTCTTTGATATTAGATTTCCAACGTTTGTTGACCAAGAAACCTACACCATTGTAGCTACCGTTTCCATAATGAAAAAAGATGCTGTCCTTATGCTCTAAGGTATTTTCACCTTCTCGTCTTATTTCCGATAGACCTATAATATCCCAGTTAATATGTTCGAGGGCATGCTCGAGCTCTTCTAGTTTTTCTTCTGTTCGTAGAGTTCGGACATTGTAAGTCCATTTCGTAGCCTGGGTTGTTTGACAGTTTAAGACACTCGCCTGGAGATTCACCTGGCCCCTGACTTTAGGGGTCATCAGCGTCGTACCCCGAGTCGCCAGGCACTTGGGGCAAATTATTTGTATTGTGATTCATAAAGGAAGGGGTTTGGACCGTTGTACCCACCACGCTGGTCCAGTGCGGGTTGGTAGGTAGGGCGCCAGAGCCTCGTTTGTTGGTCGGCAGGGTGTACCACGGTGAGGTTGGCTTGGGTTCCGATGGTGCTGTTTGAATCCCCTTACACCCATTTTTGATAGTTTTGCAGAAGGTTTTGATATTTGATATTTATATAACACATTGCAGTTCTTATTTTATCAAATTTTACATCAAACATTTATGCTCATTACATAAAAGTTTGTCCTGAATAAGAATCAAACCCACTATGTTAAACCCACTATGTTTCTTGGTACCTACCTAGAAAGAAAGCAAGAACATTTTGTATACTCAGAGGGGAAAAAACACAATAAAAGTCAATTTTGTTGAATAATAATAGAATACTATTCATACATAAATTACTCGAATGACTCAAAGATACCCGACATCGATTCTTTTTCAGAATGTAAACATAGAACATAATTAGGTGTTCCTGCCATACCATAATTTTCATCTTCACTCTCAGATTCCTCGCTAGAGCTTACATCACCGTGTTGTATTACCAGCTGCTCAATGTTTTGGTACATGGTTCGACCTCGCTCATAATATTATTTTTCGATTTTTTCACATGTTCACAGCATCGCTTCCAGATAAGTAAAGTATCAAAAATAAGGGATTGCACTATAAAATAGTGCAGTGTTTCCACTAGCGGAAAATTCTTCTGGTTAGTCCAACACAAATTTAAATAAGATTTCAAGAAATAATTTTTACGTCTGTTTTTTATTCTTTATATTCTATTGTAATGAAAATAAATCTACATACATAAATCACATCATACTTATTGGTATATTGGTTATATATATTGGTATATAAATACCAATATAATTTTTTTATCATTAGGTGGTTGCAATTTGTAACTATATTATTATGTAGACAAATCCTTTTGAATGCTTGGTTCTTTTAATTAAGCATGATTTTTATATATAAGCAAAAGTAGGTAAGTATCAAAGCATGACGATACTTTATCAAAAAAAATACGTGCATAATATAAATCTTTTAAGAAAAGTTGAATCTGGCGACAAATTCACTACAGCTGCCACACTGGCCTTTCATAAAGAGTTGCCAGTTTATAGTAAATTTTAGTTCCTTAATAATTAATTTCTACTCTTTCTTGTCGGACTATACACACAGCAACACCTGGATATATGTATTACTAATATATTTATTATTGTCAATACATATTGGACATAGAAACACCCAGACACGAGACATAATACTTACAGATCATACAAACATTGGACGCGTGCCGGGCAACGAATTCGCAACACTTAGCGTAAAATTGAGCCATAAATTAAAGCTGCCGTTTTTACACAATGGCATTCTGCCCTTAACTAAGCAATGCTTGTGCTATGTGAGCTAAATTACTGATTGAGGAACGAACTAGATTAAATGAACCGACTGGATTATTTTTAGGGTTCGTAAAAGATCGAAGACATGAACCAAGCACGAAACGGACCTCTTTAATCGTTTCATGAAACTCGTTTGAAATGTATTTATTTATTTATTTATTTATTTATTAGGCATCGCCAACAGTACATATAACAAACATATGAATCTAATATATTAATAATAACATTTTATGGAATATGCACCAATTACAGGCATGCACAGCATTAGCCATAAAATACAACACAAGTTATACAGACAACAGCTTAAATTTATATAAGAAATAATTAACTAAAACTAAAAGAATTAAAATAATAAAATATATACAAAATATAGGTATATAAACTAACCTATTCTTAACTAATACTAGAAACTTAAAGAAATAAACATTATGAATAGAAAAGTGGAACTTCAAAATACGAGACAATATACTAATAGATAGGTTCTAAGATGCAGGTTCATCCTGGTGAGAACCAAGGAAATGCTCGATTAATTTATTTTTATAAGTAAGTAACGAGTCACCAAACACATCTATATTAGGATTCTTTTTCGTAACTAGACTGTACTCGTTACATATTCTAGAGAATGGAGAGTTGAGACCAAGGTTAGTACGTGAGAACGGAGTGCTAAAAATCTTATTAATGGGCTTTCTAGGAAAATTAATAGTAAGAGAGAAACAGCTTATTAAACGGTTGTATCCGGTTTGTCCGTTAATGATCTTATGTAAGAAACTCAGATCATGAACTATGCGACGGTGCCTTAGTGTTATCATTTTGAAATGACTCAAGCGTTTAGCATAAGAAATTTTGTGGAAAATTCCTGGGGAGATAAAAGCAAGATGTCTCGTAAAACTTCTTTGCAAATTTTCAATCCTTTGGGACTGCACTGTGTAGAATGGGTTCCAGACGACAGATGCGAATTCAAGGTGACTGCGCACAAGCGTGTTGTATAGCACAACTTTAGTTTGATGTTTAAACCCTTTAGTATTGCGCCTAATGAACCCTATCATCTGAGCTGATTTTTTTATGACGTGGTCAAAATGAACATTAAAATTTAAATTATTATCAATCATCACACCCAAGTCACGAATCTGATGTACAGTTTGTAAGTTAGTGCCAAATATATTATAAGTCGCAATATTAGGGACACGTTTTTTAGAAAAATGTATGTGGAAGCATTTATTAATACAGAGCTCCATGAAGTTTTCACCACACCATTGTTGGATGGTAACCAAATCATTTTGCAAGATGTTAATGTCTTCTTTAGATTTAATTACTCTATAAAGCTTAAGATCATCAGCAAACATCAAACAATTACTATTAAGAGCCTTTGCCAGATCATTAATGAACAAAATAAATAGAATCGGACCTAGGTGTGAACCCTGTGGAACGCCTGATTTTGCATAATATATATGAGATTCGTATCCATCCACGGCCACTATTTGAGACCTCATTAGCAAATATGATGCAAACCAGTTTAGGAGAGAACCATGTACTCCATTATATGCTAGCTTTTGCAATAAAAGAGAATGCTTGACTTTATCGAAAGCGCTCTTAAAATCAGTGTAAATAGCGTCAACCTCATGCCCGTCATCAAGTGCTTCAGAAATGTCAGAGACATACTTTACTAAGTTGGTTTGTACTGAATATCCTGCTCTAAATCCGTGTTGAGAGTCAGATATTGCAGAATCAAGGTGCCGTGTAATTATGGGACATAAGAGAGACTCAAAAACCTTTGAAAAACATGATAAAATAGAGATGGGTCGATAGTTCGTAATATTCCTAGGGTCTCCCCTTTTAAGTATAGGTGTTATCCTAGATTTTTTCCATTCCTCCGGAAATACACCTAGTGCTAACGATTTATTATACAAAAGACTCAATGGATGAGCCAACACTTTACCACAACGTTTGTCAAAAACAGGGGGAATTAAGTCTGGTCCTGGACCTTTACACGAGTCAAGCGTTTGAATTTTTTTCAATATGTCAGATTCTGTAAATTCTATCTTACCTAATGTATCATTTAAAACGTGTCTAGTGGGACTTATTCCATCATTGGAGCTACAACTATAAACGGATGAAAAGTGACGAACAAAAAGATTTGCTATATCATTACCTGTGTTAGCATGTAGATTGTCCAGAAACATATCAGCTGGAAGATTTGATTTACCACCACGCTTGTCTTTAACATAACTCCAGAAGAACCTGGGATTTTTTCTCTCTATGATGCTTTGTTCAATACTGCTTTTATATTTAGAATAACAAATATCAATTAATTTATGACAATTTTCTCTTAGAATTTCAAAGCTTATCTTGTCTCTCGGATTACCATAACGTCGAAATTTTGTTCTGAATTTATTTTTTTCTTGCAAAAGTTTAATTAGTTTGTTGGAGAACCATGGAGGCAGGCTGGATTTTCTGCAAACATATTTGGGAACAAACTTGTCAATAATAGCTTTAAGAGATTTGTAGAACATTGATACCATTTCATCTATGTTATTATTACATTTGAGAAAAACGTTACTCCAATCCACATCACCTAATTTACATACGACATTATCATAATCAGCTTTGTAAAAGTTGTTACCTATACGAGCTTTGGGTTTAAGATGGTCAGGATTTCTATTAGATACTGATATCAATAGATTAGGGTGCTTATTGTCAATTTTGCTTAATAGGTAAATCGGTTTGGAAACTTCAACATTAATCATATTACTAAGAACTAGGTCGAGGAATTTATTATCTTCATTAGGTTCGTTATTGAATTGATAGAGATTATTTACAGATACAAAGTCAACTAGGGAATAGCCTAGTGCATTTTGATAGTTTGATGGAACAACCGTATTAGGCACATTAACTGAAGGATTCCAAGAGATGAATGGTAGATTAAAATCGCCTAGTAGAATTAAATCGTCAACATCGTCTATTCGACTACTAACACTTTCTAGAAAAGTAGAGAGTATGTTCAATTTTGCTGGAGGTGGCAAATATACTATGCAAATAGCCAGTTTTTTTATTTTTCCTTGGGTATTAATATCTATAGTGACCCACAAATCCTCAAAGCTAGGATGTTTAGTTTCCCAACCAATAATTCTACTTGACTTATATTTACTTGATACAGCAATCAACGTACCCCCTCCGTCCTTTTTGCTACCAATAGAAAAGTCTCTGTCACGTCTATAAACTACATATCTTGGATCGAAAATTTCATTGCTGGATATGTTTGAATTTAGCCAAGTCTCAGTAAAAGCAATTATCGGATAATCGGTGGATAATATCATTCGATAAACATCATCGGTTTTGGTTTTTAACCCTCTTACATTCTGGTAATATAATTCAAACATTAGTAAGTACCTACCTACTTGAAGCTAAATTTAAATTAAAAAGTTAAACTTAACTCCCGACTCAACGATAATCAAAAAAAAAAAACCTATGACTAGACAGAAGGAGATGCCTTCCTTAGTTGTTCAAGGTTTCCAAAAGTTTTAATAAGTAGCGCTTGGCTAAATTCGTCATTACGAACAAAAATACGTCCGTTACGGACCCACACAAATTTCAAGTTAATGTCTTTTGCTAGATGGCGAGTAGCTGCGTGCAAATGTTTGTTAGCGGGACTCAGATGTTCTGAAACGAACACAGGGGTTTTTGTTCCACTTAGTCCAAGGTGTAATACGATAGTTAAAATAAGGGTTTAGAAGTCCACAATGAACCCTTAAATTTTTAACGCTAATCAGTGCACTTCGAAAACTATGTCTTATCGTGATATGGCTTAAACAATATACTTACTTAGTTATTTTAGAAATAGGTCATCTCAGCTTATTATATTATTAGGTAATTCAGTACGTTTATTCACATAAGACATGGTTATAATATACATTAGGTGTGAATTGAACAGTAGAGCTGCATATCTAGCCCGAGTACAGGCACGTGAATATATCATTAATCAAATACAATGTCACTATATATAACAATTTGAAATAACTTATAAATTAAAATTGTCAACTGATTCTGATCATTTTGATATACACATACTGATACATAAACACACAATTAATAATACGTCAAAACATAAAATGAAGATAGATGTCAACAGAATAGAAACAATGATCAATTAATAAATTAAATAGCTTTCTATTGAATAAGGGCTCCCTCTTATCTCTTTTACATGACTTGGCAATTTGTTGTAAATTCTGATATCTGGTATGTACTAAATGATTGATAGAAAATCTAATTATAAGTATAGGTTCTTCTTCTTCTTCGCTAATGGCATGTGTCATAATAATGTTAATTTTGCCAATATCAGGTATTTATATTGTTTAAAGTATGTCACACAGTGGTATCTTGTAGTTCGCCATTTGTCATTTTATATGAAACTTACTGACCCGGCCACGCGTTGCTGTAGCTCAGGAGTTCTAATACGTTAAACCCATATACGCTAACCTCTAAAATTAGCTTTGTTCTACTATATTATGTATGTATTATACATATAAACCTTCCTCTTGGATCACTCTATCTATTAAAAAAAACCGCATCAAAATCCGATCTAAGCATACATAGGGACAGACAGACAGTGGGAAGATGGTGCATTTCATATAAAACAACTACGGATTATTTTTGCTCGAATCACAATGCACAAAGCTTTTATTCCAATTATTCACACCCGAGTCAATAACTCTAGCTCTATTTAACTAACAGTAAAATTACTATTAAAACCGGAAGTAACTCGAGATAAACAAATAATAAAAGAGCACAGTGTTTGCTTCGCAAAGACGACTAGGAATAATTCTAGGTATAGGTTAGTAAGTAAATAATGTGCAATGCATATTCCAGAACAATTCCTCAAGAGTAATTTTCATTAATTTATTGCTGACATTATAACGTTACTATGTCTTTAAGTTTGACTACCGGATGAGCTTGCGAACCTCAGAGTAACGAAAGTTGTGAATCGTGTTCAAGTAGCCTTCAAGTAGAGGCAACTCTGTTCAAGTAGAGTCACAAACAAAGGTGTTAACTATCCTAAATATTCTTAGTTACCAGCACGGAAACTTCGTCACCTACGAATTTTGTGACAACCTGTGACTAATCTAAGGGTGTATAGAGATTAGTCTTCATTTATATGTTTTTCATGACTTTAAACAATCATATTGTATATACTTGTGGACAACAAACCAGCATCTAGCTCCAAACTTGTGTTATGGAACGATTATGGAACTCTTGATACAATCAATGTCTATCAGTTTCGATTAGCAATAGGCATTATTTCAATCAATCATATACGATGTATTTAAATGCTTAGTACGCTAAGCGCGGTTCCTACCACAATCGTACTTTGTAAATTGGTCGAATTATAGTTTGACACCAACTTCATATTGTAACTAGCGATAGCAGCCTATAGAAATTGCAGCGATCCGTAATACCAATTCATCAATAGTAACTGAAAGCTATTAGTATCAATGTTTTGATAGTATCAAAGTTCCATAATCGCCCCACAGATGACTGATGGAATACTGATATGTTTTTAAATACTTACTTATTATACTTTATAGCACCCAGACACAGAATAAATACCTATATTCATCACACAAATGTTTGCCCTGGGAGATAATCGAACCCTCAGATACAGCATAGAAGGCTGAGCTGACAGGCCAGTCACAATTCAATACAATGCACAATATATATTTTTTATACTACAATGTTTACTTACGGGATGGTAAGCGGTCACTAATATGAACGCCTGCAACACCAGGAACATCATATGCGCGTTTCCGACCTCTGAGAAACCTATTAACTTATTATTACTTAACACTCATAGTTTATTTTAGCAAACTGTAGATTAATATACCAACGGGCAGGACACCTAGCTAGGAGAGATGACGATAGATTGAGCTCTAACCGAATGGCGTCTAAGAACCGGGTATATAAACGTTGGTTGTCCAGCAGTCAGATGGGTAGATGATATCACAAGAATCACCGCCGAATAAGGCAGGCACAGGACCGGAAGGAATGTCATATACCCAGCAGGGGGTGAAGACGGGCTATGGATGATGATGATGATGATAATGATGATGAAATCAATGAATTTTATAAATACCTACAAGTAAATTATTCAATACAATCACAAGGATCAATTTGAATTTTATTGTTTTATGTTTATGGTGTATTTAGTCTGAGAGAGAAAAAAAAAAGGACGCTTTTTTTGTATGACATAACTTATCTACCTTTTCTACAATAATTACGTTTTCAAAACTAAAAAGAAAACCGATTTCATTTATAACAACAAAACACGAAATAACACGGAATTTCGTTTACTTGGATGATATATTTTATCCAGCTTATTTCTATGGGAACAATCGGAAAGTATATCCTTTCACATAAAACAATATTTTTCATTTCGGTTCATAAATGACGGAGTTATGATATAACAAACAAAAAAACAACTGAAATGAGATCATTTGATTTGATTTGATCTTCCTTTTTTGAAGTCGGTTAAATTGAAGAAGCTCCAGTGTGCTAATTGAACAAAGTGAGGCTCGTGCTTCTTAAGTGTAAGTACCTACTGAAAGGAGAATAGTTACTTACACCATTTAGAGCAGTTGTTGGAATAACAGTTTTACCACCCGACTGACAGTCTACGTACTGTCTGAACCGCTAGTTCAATAGGCAAGGCTTATTTAAGTCTAGGTGTACCTAGAAGTGTGAAATAAATAAATTACCAAAAGATTTAGTTACTTATCACGTAAGCCTAAACTTTTGACTTAGTGGATTTTTTTTACGAAAAAAAATACTACCGTTTGGAGAACTTGCCTTTTTATGAAGTCGGTTATAAATTACTATTATCATTGGCTGTATTTGAATATGTAGGTTTTTTGTTATTAGTGCAAAGAAGAAAGTCTAAATATAATAATCAATTTATTTTTATTTAATTTTATACCATATCTTCTTTTTTGGCGCGTTTGAAAATATTACTATGCGAAGAAGTGGTATAAACTAAAGAGCTAACGTTCTGAAACTTTGCAAAAGTAAGAAGAAATCAAAACCAAACTTAAATTATTTGTTTTTAAGAGTGTAATGATTGTTAGGTTAAAATAAACGATAACTTAAATTGGTTGCACCCGCGATCTCGATGTGAGATGATGTTAGAGGTGTCATTCAACCCTTCTATGCATTGTCTCAATAAAAGGCTCTCTTGCAAATACTGCCATTTAAGCATTTTAGACTAACTCATAAGTTAAAACCCATAACTATAACCATAATTTTTATCAAGATAAATAAGAAAAATGTACCGTTTTTTTCGTTCCACTGCTGGACAAATCTATACTTCTAATTCGTTTGTTTTTTTATCATAGATAGACCTATCTTTGGCCACTACCTCATCTGGAGCGACTGTGCAGCCGACAAAGGGGTACAAAAGTCTAGAAGACACCTATTTACTCTTGATTTTAAGAGATCCAGATTGAATATTTCAGGAAAGACAGACGATGGCAAAGTATTCCAATCCTTGACTGTACGGATTATAAATATAAAAGCAAACCGTTTTGTTCGTATAGGTAGTTGACTGATAAGGTATGGGTGGTACTGAGCGGTACGTCATCAAATAGCCTTCAAATTGAAGTGCCGCTTCTGTATACGTACACAAATGAAGCTCTTTTCTATGAAAGCCTCAGAACTCGGATCATCAGCTTAGAACCTTTAGGCCAAGCACACAAAAGTTTCCAAGCTCTACGTAACCTAAAGATGACCACTGCAATCTAGGAATGTCGGCTCCCACGGAAGAATGCACTGGTTTATTTGATACCTACGCCTTTGTTCCACGGTCTGTCGACCACGACGGTCACTTTGTCGTTGCAATGTAGAATTAACGTCTTTGTTAAAGATTCCGGTTCTGTTGTGATGGTAAGAATTAAATTTTTCTGTAAAAGTTTATTTTCCATTGGTTTGATATTGTAAATGGAGTGATAGTGATGTACGAACTTGCAGAACGGCATGGAACTCCTGATCAATGTCTATCAGTTTCGATTAGCAATAGGCAAGATATTATGTTGAAGCAAATAAATTAATCTTTATCTTTATTGGTATTACGTAAGTTCGGTTTCTATCGTAGTTTCTATTCATATGACAGCACGTGTTACAACATCATCTGTAATTCCAATAAGAACGTAGAACCTAAATTCGACCTTAAGTTCGAAAACATAATGCTATGTGCACGATAGGAGCCTCTGAGGCGCACTTTAATGCTTTCACCACACTGGTTTGAAATAACTAGTGACACAATAAGCAATGGAATACCAATTAAATAGTTCAATAGTTTTCAATGTTTTAATGGTATCAGAACAGAATTCCAAAATTGCCTGGCAGATCCTTCAAGCGAGACTCCTAGGCCGAGATTCAGAGGCAATCATTACGCGCTTGCGTAAGTCAAATCGCCCTGAGTTTTGAGAGACAGAAACGTAAGTTCACGCTTAGTTTCGTCTCTGAATCTTAACCTTAGAAATTCTTCACAATGTGATGTGACTACGGCTAAGATACGCACTTAATATTAGGTATACTTAAATGGGAAAGTTTCGATGTTCGTTACTCAGTTACGTCGTAAAATCTTTGGTGTTGCTGAAATTTGGTATAAAGCTTTAAAATGAATCGAAATTTACTTTTATATCAAAAAAAACACTAGGTTGAATGTAATAAACGACGCGTCAACGTTCGCGAGACGTTCTACTGAAGCGTGACTGATAAAATCACTCAGGGTTTGAGCCCCACAATTCTCCATCACTTACTATAATGCTCAACTAGGTAAGTACCTTTCAAAGCAATCATGAATTATATTAGGTATACATTTTGAGAAACACGAGTTCGCGTCGAATCGCGAATGCGAGCAGGAACGAGTGACCTACGGTACAAACACACCCTGATGAAGAATCTTTAGATTCGAAACAGGACCTCTACTCTGCGAACCAATTTCGATATATCGAAACGATAAAGTCGTTGGCGTGACGTCATAATTATTCAGTCGAATTGAATATAGTTGTCAAATTTAAATTATAGTATTTTTTTGTATCATAGATAGGCTTACGTTTGACCAAGATCTCGCCTGATGGTAAACGATGCGGCTGACGATGGGGCACGCAGGTCTAGCAGACACCTAATTACTCTAGACTTAAAACGACCCAGATTGTAGTTTTCAAGAAAGACAGACGACAGCAAGGCATTCAAATACTTGGCTGTACGCATTGTAGATGTGGAACATAGCGCTTTGTTTGTAAGGGTTGTAGACTGACAAGGTATGGGTGGTACTGAACGGTACGTCTGCTTGTCTTGTTGTGAAAAGGAGATGGTGGAATTCATTCCTGGGCACATTCCCAGCACATTCGAAATGTATTCTATAAAAGATCAAAAGGCAAGACTTTACGGCGGTGCTCGAAACTCTGGAACTTAGTCTCAGCGTCTAGCTGCTCACCCATCCTCAATGCTCTACGCTCGATCGTCTGTTATGATACGAGGGAGGGACATCAATTGTCAAAAGTATAGTCAGTCGTGACGATGATGAGACGATGTTGCTAAGAGTATGGTTTTGCACGTTTATTGACCAGTATATCGTTTATCGATTTCAAAAGTAGGCCCGCAGTGCCCCCAATCATCATTGGCCTTAGTACATCTGTTAAAGATGATTTCGGTGGCGTCAGTCATGTTACAGAGCAATTATTTGTAATTGAAAACTTTCGTTTTTGGATCCACTCCAGCAAGCTGAGGTGGGTATAGAGAGGATACCTCTCCTCTGATGCCACTCTTCCTGGGATTCTCACAACTAATCTCTTGACCTTGCCGACAGGTCCCGCAGGAAAAACGAGTCAGTACATGCGGTGTCGGTTCAGTTGCATAGCGGCTGGCACCGAGCCGGGTTTGTTACAAGTTTTCCTTCTCTGTTGCTAGGTAGCTCTTCTGTTAGTCAGCAGAAGGACTAACCCCCAATAATTTGAAGACTATCGCAATCGTTTCCATCATCAGTCTCCAAGCAACACTCATCTGAGATCAGTTCCACTTAGAAATCCTCACTGTAAGTATATCAACAAAATAATACGTGAGTAAAACCCGTGATTCTCAAAGTATAGATAAGTACCTACATAATATGATTCATTAATGATCATTAATTGAAATCGGTTTGTTTCCCACGAATGCGGTTTCATTCGCCCTATAAAGTCAAGGCCGATCATATGACAGGTGCGGGTGGATGAAATACCAACTCAGTTTTTACTGGCTTCTAGTTCGTCAGACGACATTGCGAAGGTTCTTAAAATATAACTGTTTTTAATGGTACTTCAAGTTAGGGATCTAGAGCGGGAATTGAATAGGGAACTTGGATTGACAGAATATGTAATAATTCACGAGTAACTTGATTTTATTTTATTTAGTCATGCTCTTGTACTTATTTATTTCGTTTGTAAACAGATATATACATTATAACTATAATTTAACTTATTCACATACTACTTCATTTATTGAACATTACAAGTTTTAATATAAGTTTTAAACATTGCAAGTTTCAAATATAGGTACATTGTTGAGCGTGTAAAACCGAAATTTAAGATTAATTTCTGAATGATTTATTTAATTTGCAGAAATGTACTGAATAATTGATATATCGATATAAAATACATTTGAAACAGTTGAGCTATCTAAGGACCGCTTAAAACGATCTGTAGATAGCTCAACGGATCCGGATCACGGCCAGAGGGCAATGTCGTGTCGCGTCGCCAAGACATTTATAATAATTGGACTATCTGGTCAAGGGTATTTGCCACTTTCAATAACAATGTTACTACGCTGGGCAAGATAGGAGAAATGAGAAATATGTTAAAGTATACTTCCCTATATATATAAAAATCTTGTGTTACAGTTTTCGTGTTTATACTCCTCCGAAACGGCTTGACCGATTTTGATGAAATTTTATACGTATATTCAGTAGGTCTGAGAATAGGTTTATAACAAATATTTATACCTTAGGGGTATAGGTTAAATGGCAAAACAACGTTTGCCGGATCAGCTAGTTATTATTATATATATATACAAGAATTGCCCGTTTTAAGGTATTCGATAGTGTTATTCTGAATAGTGTGACAGTTTATGAAAGTCAAGGGTTTTAGAAACCGTAAGCCTTGGACTATGACGCCCTATTAAGAGTTCAGGGCATTGTTTTCTCCAACTCCTCGCCAGGAAGTCTATTAAACAACATTGCGCAGTTTATCAGCGGAGTGCGGGTTCGATTCCTGTTTGCATTCCAGCACTGTCGTAAACGCAAACAATGCGCAGTTGATGGATATGAGTTCGGCTACGTACAAATGCGACCAGTAGGCATTACGTATACGTAGTACTTATGCAACAATCAATTTCATTCAATCAGTTTCTATTTGAAAACTGGTAAGTATTATAGGGGTTTTGAGATTAGGTACATAATAGCTTTAAAAAAAATTGCTTGTCTGTAAAGTCAGTTTACGGACGATAGTTTAACGTGACAACGTCATTACAAAACAGATAGATGCGCATCTATCTGTTTTGTTATGCGCTCTCGTTTCGATCGTAACGTTACAATGAGCGTAACGGGACAATAAGTCATCCTTTTTCGTGCGTGCAGCCGGCGTTCATCGATTTATTAGACGTTGTCACGTCAAAAAACATAATAATAATTGATTGATATTACAATTTTAATTCGCTCTAAGAATCATCCCTGTTTCTTTTAAACACAGACGACCTTACTTATAAATCTTAATATATCTTATAATGTGCAATCCCGTTTTGTAAGTGACAAATAGTGACAGGACGAATCTTCAGCAGTGTTTAAGCAGTGTTCAAGGCGTTTATAAGTAACTAGCTGACCCGGCCACGCGTTGCTGTAGCTCA
Organism: Lampropteryx suffumata; assembly: GCA_948098915.1. Classification (NCBI taxonomy): domain Eukaryota; kingdom Metazoa; phylum Arthropoda; class Insecta; order Lepidoptera; family Geometridae; genus Lampropteryx; species Lampropteryx suffumata. The sequence continues at coordinate 1,741,667 of OX402546.1, read as the reverse complement.
GTAGTTCTAATACGTTGAACCCATATACGCTAACCTCTAAAAGTATCAGCGTTCTCTACTATATTATGTATGTATTATACATGTTAACCTTTCTCTTGAATCACTCTATCAATTAAAAAAAACCGCATCAAAATCCGTTGCTTAGTTTTGAAGATCTAAGTATACATAGGGACAGACAGACAGCGGAAAGCGACTTTGTTTTATACTATGTATTGAAGGGAGAGAGTAGCAGAAACGATTCACGACTCGCGGCTGCGGCTGCACAAAACTATATTTTCGCCTCTTTCGCTATAGTCTTATTATTTGAAAAACGAAAATATTTAAAAATCTTAATTTTTTATATTTTGCGGCAGAGCGTGACGTGCGTGTTGTGTACCCAAACAAAAAATATTACCAAAAAAGTTACAAAAAAAGCTAGGACTCAGTGACTCAGAATCAGAGTAGTACCTACCTAACGTACCTGGAAGTTTTATCGATAAACCTTAAAACCTAATATTTTTTTCGAAAATAGAAAAGTAAATTAATAAATAATATTGGACATTTCACACAGCATCATCTAGCCTTAAATTAATCAGAGCATGTGTTACGGGACAAACATGACTGATTTATTATTTGAAAAATACTTTATAAACATATTATACAAAGAAAATCACCCAGACCCCGAGACAAATATTAGCAGATCATACAAACATTTTCAAGTAATCCAGTCAAATACGTATAAATACAGATTTAGCCACCATGGATTGCCATTTCCGCATTCTTCTATGTACCTATTTGACACGAAAGTCAATCGCGACTGCAACGGGCCGTGGCACAAGGTCGAATCCATTACTAACCCTTACTAGGTACATACATAAAGGTAAATTGCACAGCTGCTGACTATTCGAACGTAAGTACAAAGTTTATAAACCTATTTTTATATTTTGAAAATGAAACAGTAAACACATCCGAGTATACTATTTTGTTTTAGAATATAGTAGACGAAAATGTGTATTATTATTATGACCCACAACCAACAAGCATTCAAAACTTAAAGATTTTCTTGAAATATAATCCTAGACGTGATAAATTATAAAATGCGAAGTTGAACTCACTTAGCCTTGAACTTTCAGACTATTTATTTTATTAGAACGCAACAATAATATTAACTTTTTAACACGGAAATGTATGACCATGACATCATAAAATTTTACTTGACAATTTTAATAATGCATTCCTGCTATTGTAATATCACCTTTATATAAACATTAGTAAGTAAGTACCAAGTCAAGAAATTGTATTTGAAAGTTGGTAAAGCTCAACATCCTGTGGCTACGGATGTGGTGTGAGCTATAAAGCCATAAACTGGTGTCGATAGCCTCAAAAATGATGTGGGCATCACTAGACATAATATTTCACGCCATTTTATCCATAATGCCGAGAAATATAATAGGCTCACACGAAACCAAACGATTGGATTCCTGTAAGCATGATGAACATTCCTTAAAAAATACCAGCTATTTCTGTTAATTTTAAAAGTTGATGGAAAAAAAACTTGTTCTATACCTTCTTGTACTTACATACAAATAAACCAACCTTAGCTACGAAGAAGACTTTCGTAGGAGAGCTAACACGGGTCTATCGTACGGTATAATTACCTATTTTTAATTATTTTTTTTATAAACTGGATTTTATGTAAATACATAGATAATACTAAATAAATTAACCTACTGCTTTTTATTATTTGCCCTCGACTAGAGGCTAGGTGCATTTATATTTTATGAGATGAACACACGGCATTTTTCAATAGGTAGGTACTAAGCAAGACAGTTAGCATTGTTACAAGCTACGAAGTAATTACTAAATGTACTTGACACGACTAACTGTAAAACATAGCCCCTACATTGTTAAAGGGCTCCCACCTGTAGCTATAGCTACCCAGCTACTAGTATCAGCTACTTACCTTGTATAATTAGTTGAAACTAACCTAACCTATTGTTTCTGTCGCGCAGAACGCCCGCGACCGTCGTTCGACCGCCACGCGTTGATATATCGCTCTGTGGACGTGCATTTTGCATCGACACCACGCGACTCCTCCCTATTTACAATTCGTAATTCAAATTCGGTGGGAAAACTTTTTGCTTCGTTCGGATTTTAAATAAAAACTCTTTGAAGAATTGTTTCTGTCCACGGATTTTGACGTTTCATAAAGTTTATTTTATTTTGAAAAGTGAAGTGCAAAAGCTTCTAAATAGTTTTGTCATTCGTCTTGAGTTGATAAAACCGAGATGACCCCAGTTGGGCTTCTGTTTAAAGTGAACAGGTAAGTTTCTTAGCACCGAGTCGTTAAATATACAATGCCCCATAGGTATGTACTGAAGGCGTTTTAAATATTGAAATGGGATGTGTTAACATGCGGCCACTTTTGTATTCTAGCGGAGTCTCGGTGTGCACTTATTATGTTGTGTTTTCGTTGCTTTGAGATTTGGGAACAATAGGTAGGTACTAACTTAGATGTGGACTTGTAATAAAAATAATAGTTACATAAATTAAAATAATATTAAACTTAGATGACGTTTAGTTTTATAGTAGGTAAGTATGTACCTAGTTAACCTCCAGTTCTAATTGGAATCTTTTTGCTAATTTCAGTGCGTTGCTCTATAACTTGGTACCAACACCTCAGAAGGTTGTTGTTGGTATTTCTTTAGGTTTCCGTGAATTGTTAGGGCTTTTTCCTGTGTTCAAGCCACAAGCCATTTAGTTTCACGCTGTCTTCCGTTTTCTTTTACATTATATACCTACTAAAGTAATTTTATTGGTTTAAAGTTTATAAAATTACTGTAACATAATCACTTAACTAGGTATTAAAAAAAATACATATTGTAGATGCACTGCGAAGGCATTATCTGTCTTTCTTATATACGCCTCTCAACTAGAACACTGCCCATGCCCAAACACTTCACTACCGATTCGCCCTGTCACTATTTGACACTATCTTACAAAAAATGATGGCATTATTTTAAACATTGATTACCTTTTGACAGATGTTGAGACGTTTTTAAGTAAACCCGTGAATGATTAATTTATGCCATAGGGCATTCGATTTTCGAAATTAAAAAAAAAATACAAATATAGTTGCAGTGATCCGGTCACTTGGCACTTGGCAGTTTATTTAAAAACAGAACGGACATACCTATTTCAGTGATCGATTACATACCTATTACTCAACGACTTTTTAAACCATTTCCTTGTATTAGGCACACGCTGGTTGAGGCATTCTGCCCTAAATGGCGAAACGAGATGATCCTTAGCTTACGGAGACAGGTTTTATAGGAAGATCTAATTGCTTGGCGTTTGTGTAACGGTTTATTTGACGTGCAACGACGCTGTGAATGTTGCATAAAATGCTGGATTAAAAACTAGCTTCAATAATAGATATCTTGGTACATCTGCAGATATAATAAAATTTACATTTCAAGATATACCTATGTAGGTATAAAACTTTTTGTGGGCTGCAATCATTTTGCCTTGGGTTATAATAATACCCAGGTAAGTACATGAAAAATATTAAATTCATTAAATATTTCATATTTTGACGAATAAAAAAAATGTATATTGTTGGACAATTGCACTATCATCTAGCCCTAAACTAAGCATAGCTTGTATTATAGTGTCCAGATGACTAATAGATTACTGTTCACAGAAATGTACAAAATATAATATAAAATACATGTGAAACAGTTGAGCTATCTAAAGGCCGGTTAAAACGATCTATAGGTAGCTCAACTGATCCAGATCACTACCAGAGAGCAGCGTTCCCAAGACTCTGGCGGCATTGCCACGTTGAATGGCAATGCTAATACGCTGAGCCAGATAGGAGCTCTTGGGTCACGCAATGTTTCCATGTCACGCAATGTGCAAATAATTTTGAAAACGCGGTGGGCTCCTGTTCCTCACGAGCCCAGGGTCTCGACTCCAAAAGACTCAAATATGTAGGCCTTATCAAGACTGGCACATTTGCGTCTTTTGCGGTCCTCGGCACATTCAGTCGCCGCACCAGCTCTAAAGTAATATATATATGTAGAATACTTATATATATTTAAATGCATACCTATGATACTTTATAACACCCAGACACGCAACAAACACCTGTGTTTATCATACAAATGTTTGTTCTGGGTGGGAATCGTACTCCCAAACTACAGTGCAAAAGGCAGAGCTACTACCAACTAAACTGACAGGGCTGTCAAAAGACATGTTTGAAATTTGAAATGTCATGTATAAAACTATTGTTACTGTGTAAATCTCAATCAATTGTGTTGCCTCACTAAGAACATTTTTAACACCCAATCAGCTACCTATGCGGAAGGCCCTGGTGACTTGAATTACAGGTTCTGCAGAACCTATCACAGGCACCAGCTTCTTACTCGTACAATGTGTGTACCTATGAACATGTGTACAGTACATTAATATTATGTCCTAATAAATTTTAGCATTACACTTTGTAAGGAGAAATAAATAATTGTATTATTAATGTAATTGAAATGTGGATCTGGAATGAAAACAATATATAAAAATATTTGATATGATGTATTTTATTAGAGGCTGAGATGAACTGAATCGATAGATGTTGATTATTATAAAGCGGTAAACTTAAGTCGGTCGGAAACTATTATAGATCTTATTTCCTGAAACTAGTTTTGTCGGTGTCTTTGATTTGTTTTAATGAGGAACATTCTAAGAACGACAACAACACAAAAATGGCGTTTTTGAAGCGCGAGACTTGTGTTGAAACAAAATTCTTTTATTTTTGAAATTGTTGCTTACCACTCCTTTTATTTGTTTTGGTTGGGTAGTATTTGCGTTTATATTTATCTAACAAATTATTATTGTTAAATCCTTTTTAACTGACTTCAAAAAAAAAAGGTTCTCAATTCGTCGGAATCTTTTTTTTTAACTCTTTTTTTATGTATTCACCGATTACTCGAAGACACCTGAACCGATTTAGAAAATTATTTTGTTTGTTTATACTTCCCAGGTGCTCCCATTTCAACTTTATCGAAATCGGTCGAGGGCTTTTTAGAAAATCAACAAAAATCTAAAAATTATATACATCGATGATATTTTTTATATACCACGAAGTCGGTTGTCTTTTTAGTTTTTCACGCAATTATTTTCTCACTTTTTTTAAACTAATAATCATTATTCGTAATGATTTTAAATATATTGAAGCACCTTGTATCGTGTTTATTTTTCCGTATGCATGTCCTCATGTATCATTCTAGTGTATTGTATCTGTTAATACCTACTTGATGTCTATTTTAAAATAACTATGTATATTTATATAAGTGTTAAGTATTTATTTTGTAGAGGAAAACACAGAGATCTTTAAATTTTCCTGTTCTTTGTGTAATTTTATAATAAGCTATTAATAGCACAAGTGGTATAAGTACTTTGAAACCTTTTTTAATTTGTATTTGTCAATATTTCTAAGACTAGGAGTATATCTTATAATCATGTTTTAGCCAACGAGCTGTTTAAATCTGCCATTTTTATTAATTGATATTATAATTACGTTTTAAAAACTAAACAGAAACCCGACTTTATTTATACAAATTAGAAATTTCGTTTACTTGGCATAATTTTTCCAGCCATTGTGATTTAAAATTAAATAACTTTAACTATTAATTAAAATTAACTACTGAACCGATTTTTGGTGAAATTTCTATGGTATCAATCGAATAGTATATAATTCACATAAACCGACTTCAAAAAAAGAGGAGGTTTTCAATTCGTCGACATCTTTTTTTTATGTATTCACCAATTACTCAAAGACGCCTGAACCGATTTAGAAATTTATTTTTGTTTCACAGGGTAAACTTCCCATTTAAATTGTATCGAAATTGGTCGAGTCGTTTTTAAAAACTAAAAAAAAATAAAAAATGTATATACTTAGGTATGATATTTTGTATTATACCTGCATCTTTATAGTTTTTAAAACGTAATTATTTCAAATCGGTTCATAAATGACGGAGAAACATAAAAAAAATCACCGGACTGAGAACCTCCTTTTTTTGAAGTCAGTTAAAAATTACAAGGAAAGAGCATACTTATACGCAAACCCAGCTACATATATGTGTTTATAAAAGAGTGGAGGAATATAGTACTTTCAAGAATTGTTTTATAAAAAAAAGTGCGATTAGGTTACGGCACTACAACAACAACTAATTATTCAAATCAAATCAAATCAAAACATTATTATCTACATTATATTTGTCAAATACCACTCACTCATTCATCACGAAATCTCAGAAACCACCACAGGATTGGAATGATATGTGGTATGCAGCTTCCTCTAGGGCCGTAGGTGCTCGCTAAGAAAGGTTTTCAAATTCATTCGGGATCATGGTCAAACCGCAAAAACTGCGACATGCTTTGTAATTTTTCCGAAACATTCAATCGTTTATTATTATCTTGCTACTTTTTATCTACCACGCGGACAAAAAAAATTTATAAAATCACATCACATCACACTTCTTAGAATCGTCTTCTTACATGCTAGTGTTTCTTACATACACGCTTTTTACATCACCTAACCTAACCTATCCCAAGTTTAAGAAGAATCCGGCAAGAAACTCGTCTTGTCTTAACACTTTTTTGTATGATCATTGCAAAATTTTGTTACGGATGCTGACTCGAGTTGGAGCAGATTCATATTCATTCATTATCTAAATAATTTTTTATTTTATAATAATGCTTTTTGAGACAGTTTCTGTTTTATTATGTTTTTAAATTTGCCAATCGACATAACTAACACGTCGTCGTTTGGGACCTTGTTATAGAAGCGTATACGCAATGTATACGCTTCTATAAAATATTTACTAACTTTAGCGAGCCTAACTGTGAGAACAGCGAGTTTATCCTTATTTCTAGAATTTATATTATGATTATCGCTATTTTTTTTAAACAATTATGTTGATCATTTTTGTGAACTTAGATTCGATTATATATTTACTGACAAGGCACTGTCGTGAATTTTTTTAAATTATATTTATTGCCATTAATTAATTTGTATTATTCGACCATTTTATTGTGAATTTGTAACAGCATAGCAAAAAGGGGTTCGCGTAGCCCAGTACGCATGGTATCTACATAAAAGTAGCCTATGTCCTTCTCCAAAGTCCCATCTATCTCTATACCAAAATTCATGAAAATCGGTTCAGCGGTTTAGGCGTCCAAACGTAACAAACAGACAGACAGACAGAATTACTTCCGCATTTATAATATACTAGCTGACTCGGCAAACGTTTTTTTTGCCATACAAATATCTTTCGTAAAAAATAATTATTTAATTTTCATAAAAAGTATCCTATGTTACTTCTAATACCTCCAAGAATATGTGTACAAAGTTTCATGATGATCGGTTAAGTAGTTTTCGCGTGAAAGCGTAACAAACAAACTTACATTCACATTTATAATATTAGTAGGATGTGTGATTTGAAAGTGTCTGTCTATCTGTTTGTTTGTTTCCATTGAACGGTTGAAAGGATCTTGACGATATTAGGTACGGAGACATGTTCCATCTTAGGGACTGACAAGGGTACCTTTTCTGAAGACGCGTACTGCAGTTACTTAAGACGATGCAGCAAATTAACTTTTATATGGAAAAATATAACTGGCTACCGCTATTTAGTGGCTATCTGCTCGTGGAATTTATGGAAAAATTGTTATTAAAGATATATGATGTGGACATTTCACACAGCATCATCTGGCCCCAAGGTAAGCAGAGCTTGTGTTATGGGTACCACATGACTGATATACTACTTATATACTTTTTTTTTGTAAATAGATACATATTACACATTAAAACACCCAGACCATAGACAAATACTTGCAGATTATGCAAATACTTGTCCCGCGGCGGGAATCGAACCCGCAGCGTTCTGCGTCTCATCCGGACCTTAGCCTACTGCGCTGCGTCACAGAGGTCGTTTTAATTATGAAATATTCAATAATCACCATCATCTCCTAAAGTTGACGTCGTTTTAACTTACAGCTTACATAAGTACGCGGAAATTAAGCTAATTAAATCATAACCCGTTAAACTTTTTTCAGAATTCCTTGAACGTTTTCGAATAAAATAATCGCGATTTGAGCGCCATGAATACGCGTCAAGATATTTGATCAGGGAGTCATCTTAATCGACTCACTTGGTTACAACTGCCAAGTTAAATACAAATAAGAAGCGACTGTTCGTGTGCAGTTTTATCTCCGGTTTGACAAGACAAGTGTAAACAACTTGTAATAACTACCTACGACATACCAAGTACCTATTTATAAATACAAAAATATGCTCAACTGTAATTTCCAGGCTAAGTAGACATCTGAGATCCCTTGTTAGTAAGGTCTTTTAAGGTGTCTAAAAGAGTAGTCAGAGGCACGTCTAAACATTTATTCTGACAGGTTTTTGTACTATAGTTATTATTCAGTTCTAGATAGGTTGCAAACTGAAATCTAGTCTGCGAATTTTTGGTACTAAGTCCTATATAATGTTAGTATAGGCATGTTATGAGGTGAGAAAGTCATTTTACAAAGATGAATGTGAAAGGATGCAGGAGTAGATCTATGAAAAGACGACTGAACGCGTAATATGGGTAAGAAAGGAGTGACTACAGAGATGATGAATGATTGGGGAGAGTGGAAGAAGAGAACCAGTTGTGACGACCCTTTTAGTGGGATAAGGGGAGGCAGATGATAACATATCGCCTCACGGTAGGACCAACTTGATAGACAAAATGCCTCTGACGCGCGCCATGCACACGCTCAACATAGTTGCGAAAAATGTAGATGTGTTTCACGTTTCTCTGATCTCAAAGACTACATTGTTTTTATTGTGTTGTTTTAGTAAGTAGACTATTTTAATGATTTTACAGAACAGAAATCTTGACATTTATGTAAATATTGACAGTTGTTTTTCAACTTCATTGGTTATTTACAAGAACTAATCGCACTAGTCGCCCGCTGGTCGAAATTCGACCATAATTAATTAATAGTTAATGTATTTTTTATGCATAATTTGAATAAAATATTAGCATTCTGCACTCATTCTCTATATAAAGTAGAAGTGAACGAAATTTCATACTCCTCCGTCCGCGCAATTTTCGTAAAGAGGGGTACATCGTTTTTGCTTTACGTATTAATATAATAATTATTATAAAGAGATTACTATTTCACTTTCAAAACTTTCGTTAGTATTCGTTAGGTAGTACTATAACTTTGATAAAAACGGACTTTACTCACGTATTATTTTGTCGATGGAGGCACCGACAGAGATTATTATTGGTTATATTGTGTTATGGTAATAAATTAATTATAGGAATTATTAATATTGACATAGCGGAAATCTTGAAATTGAAATATTGACATTTGCTTTTCAACCTAATTAGTCATATGTAAGAACAATTTCAATCAATTATTAATATTATAGACATGTTTCACCACACATTTGTGTTAAGTCAAAGTCAAAAGTCAAAGTCAAAAGATACTTTTTCAATACAATCACAAGGATCACTTTGAAACGTCTTACATACTAGGTGAATTTAGGTGCCAATTCATCCTAACCCAAGCTCGACAAGAATTGGCAAGAAACTCGTCTTGGTTCTAGCGCTTTTTTATGTGATCCATCTTATAACTAACTACCTTAACTACGAAATACTTATACAAGAGAGTTTATACATTTCAAGTGTGTCGGTTAACTGTCTGACGGCAGAGCGACATGAGGCCATGCATTCTTATCAATAATATAGTCATTTTTATTATAATAAACTTTCTTCAAAAGACTACCTTTTATATATGCTTAAAATTTTTTAATAGGTAGTTTAGTAGCATTTTCAGGAAGCTTATTATAGAAGCGCACCGTGTTCCCCATAAAGGACTTATTTACTTTTCTAGTCGAAACCTAGGGATGTATAATTTATGTCTATTCCTAGTCTTGATTCTATGAAGGTCACTATTTTGCTGAATCCCATCTCTATTTTATGTGTGTATAACATTTTTTCATATATATATTGTGAAGCTATTGTGAGAATATTAATTTCTTTGAATATTTATCTCAAAGATTCTCGTGGTTTCATTTTATAAATGGCATGTATTGCCTTTTTTTGAATTACAAATATTTTACCAATATCAGCTGCGTTCCCCCTGACCGGACTTTAGCTTTGTATAAAGAGGAAAGCTGTCCAGGTGTGAAGTATCGCCTCACCTTGTTGAGGATGCCAAGCTTCATGGCAGCAGTTTTGGCCTTGGACTCGATATAGGAGCCAAAATTGAGAGTCCATGTAAGTGAAACTCCCAAGAGTTCGAGATGATCTTCTATAGTTACCGGTACATTTCGGAAAACCGGGACTTGAGAAACTCACTTTTTTTCGCCGAAAAGAGACAAGCTTGCGTTTTGGATGCGTTGAATTTAACCAGATTGGAATCGCCCCAATCGGACACGATCTGGAGAGTCGAATTCAGACGCATAAGCATCTCGTCTCTGAGTATCTGAATTTCAGTTTTACTGGCTCGTGCATTTGCAAAGTATCTCTCCACAATTGTACTGTCGTCTGCATACCCAATTATTCCGGGCATAAGCAGATCGTTAATGTGCAGTAAAAACAGTGTGGCAGAGAGCACTGACCCTTGAGGTACCCCGGCATGAATTGCCAATCGATCAGACGAGCATCCGTCAACAACCACTCGAATGGATCTTTCCCAAGAAGTCAACAAGCCATGAGCAGAACTGATCGCATCGTACGAACTGCATATGCAGCAGAACTAAGCCTACCAGCAAGTGTTTCAATTTGTGGTCCCCACTGTAGTTTTGCATCAATATTATGACCTAGGAAGATCGCGGAATTTACAAGATTCATTGCCTCTCCATTTATTTCAATGTTGGTCGGGCTATGAATAAACTTTGGCTAAGTGATTTTGATACATTTAGTTTTTTTTGAATTAAGCAAAAGATTATTTACAGTGAACCAGTTAAGAACTAACGATAAGAATTCATTTACGTTATCGCAAATACTGGTTTTACCTCTTCTATCAACTTTAAAAATTAAAGACGTGTCGTCTGCAAATAAAACTAAATCACAATTTTTTTTAAAAAAAGGTATATCGTTAACGTATACTAGGAATAAAAAAGGGCCTAGTATCGATCCCTGAGGTACTCCTATATCAATAATTGATCCTGAAGACCTCTCACCACCCACGTCTACTTTCTGGACTCTATTGGATAGATAAGACTGTATGAGGTCAATCGCCCGGTTTTTAATGCCATAATATTTTAACTTTGTGATTAAGGTTGCATGCCTCACACAGTCAAAGGATAGATCGCAGAATAACCCAACTCCATCCTGTGACTTCTTCACCCAGGCCTCAAATATATGCTTAAATAAATAAGAGTGCTATACCTGCATCAGCTGTTGATTGACCTTTAGTAAATCCGTATTGATTACTATGTAGCAGGCCGTTAACGTTAAAGTGAGAAGTTAGGTTAATCCTGTAAAAATAGCTAAATAAGTAAATATATATTAAATATATATATAAACACAATATACTAGCTGTCCCGTTCACGACTTCGTCTGCGCGTTATAAAAGAAAAAAAAAACTATTTGTAAAAAACCATTCTCGAATCCACGAACACAAAAAAATCATCAAAATCTATCATTACAAACACACACAGAGAAGATTTATATATATAAATATATATATATATGTATTTAAACCCAGTAGATAAAAAACGAACAAATGACCCTTTCATAGCTTAATTACATATCATTATCGCGACCTGTCATTGACTGATAGGTAGTTACCAAGTAATCAAAGCATTGTTTATTTGCAATTTATCAATGAAACAATACAATGTAGCAACAGTTATTGAAACTAAAGGCCAACGTCTATTGATACGTTATAAGAAAAAAAATTAATACATAGTTCATACCTATACATATGGCACAGGTTAACTACTTATAGGTTAGCTGCGGCCCGCGGCTTTGCACGCGTGATACCTACATGTACATCCCCAAGATACATTCTAACTCCTACAATTTTAGAAAAACGGACTCACGTATTATTTTGTCGATGAAGGCACCGACACTGTTTTAAAGTCAAAGTCAAAATATTTTATTCAATACAATCACAAGGATCACTTTGAAACGTCTTACATACTAGGTTAATTTAGGTGCCAATTCCTCCTAACCCAAGCCCGAGAAGAACTGGCAGGAAACTCGTCATGGGTCTAGTGCTTTTTTTACATGATCCATCTTATAACTACCTTAACTACGAAAATCTAATACAAGAGAGTTTATACATTTCAAATGTGTCAGTTAACTGTCTGAGGGCAGAGCAATATAAGGCTACGCATTCTTATCAATAATATAGTATTTTATATTCTAATACGCTTGCTTCAAAAGACATACTTTATGTAATCTTTAAATTTCTTAATAGGTAGTTTAGTTCGATTCATCTAGTCTGAAAAATCTTCATCAGGGTGAGTTTGATCCGCGGTCCGTGCGAATTGCGAACATTAAAGCCCAATTTTTTTTAATATGTACAACTACGAAAGTTACAAGAGATACTTATCTCCTTATTAAATTTTATCAATATTCCGTTCAGCCGTTAGACTGTAATAACAAGAGACACTATAGAACTCATAAAATTAGTATGGATTATAAATAATATTGGCTGGCCTAAAGACAGCTCGATCGAAAAGTCTCAGGGGGCCTACTCTTGAAACCAATAATCGTAGAAAATCCTACACTACATCCTCCTTTAACTACATTGTTTCGACTCGTTTTAAGCGATGGAACGGACATTATTTTGACAATCAATGTCGTAATCCTTCACAACAGACGATTTAATAGAAAGCTGGTATTTGTCTGTTTGCTGGGGATGACATTTGTTGTCTGCGTCTGCGTGACCTTGAAGAGCCCGATTTCTCTGTTCTATGGACTTTGGTGGATACCGGCCTAGATAAAGTAATCTACGCCGGATTGTATAGATCTCACACTGGAGACCTTGAGACAACCAGGTGGTTTAACTACTGTGAAGCGGTGGATGTGGCCCAGCGACGTTACCCTGATGCCCAACTGGTAATTCTGGGTGATTTTAATGCTCACCACCAGCAGTGGCTGTTTCTATTTCAGTCTACTGACGATGCTGGTAGAGAAGCTTATAAACTTGCTCTCTCACATAATCTCACTTAGATGGTAATCGAGGCTAACAGGGTACCAGACGTTAAGGGCCACCCAGCCAATTGCTTAGACCTGTTGCTGACTAACGAACCGGATCGCCATTCAGTATCGGTGTTGCCTCCTTTGGGCACTTCTGATCACTGTGTGGTTAAGTCTGTATCGTCATACTCGCCACCCGATCCCTTGCCTCGAGGATGTAGGCGAATGTGGCGTTACAAGTCAGAAGACTGGGATGAAATGCGTCACTTTTTTGCATCTTATCCTTGGCGGCAGACCTGCTTTTCTTCTTGTGATCCGTCTACATGCGCTGATGCCATTACAGAGGTGGTCTATAGATCAATGGAATATTTTATTCTATTCTCGGATGTCTCAACCTCCGGCAAAGCTCGCCCGTGGTTTGGTCCCGCATGTGCCGCTGCAGAAGCGAAAAAACGTGCAGCTTACCTTGCCTGGGCTGACGCTCGCAACAGCAAAACCCCGGATACACAAACTAAGAAGAAAGCCTTTAATCAAGCCGCCAAGTCCTGCAAGAAGGTGCTACGGAAGGCTCGCTTTAATGGAATTGGCCAAATGGGTGCCAAGCTTGCGACACATCCAGCTGGCAGCAAAGCATTCTGGTCCTTGGCCAAGTCAGTAGAAGCGAACTTCAGCCGTCCTTCTCTCCCTCCACTACTAAAACCAGATGGATCTCTAGCCCACACTGCAATCGAGAACGCAAATCTCTTTACTGCTCAATTTGTAGAAGCTTCACGTCTCTAACGAAACCCCACCTAGCCTTCTTCGATGTGAAGCTACAATGCAGGAAATTCGCATCCATCAAAAAGAAGTGCTCAAAACGTTACGAAGTCTTGACGCGAACAAAACTAGTGGTCCGGACGGCATTTCGGCTGTAGTGTTGAAAACTTGTGCCCCTGAGTTGTCTCCCATACTCACAAGACTTTTTCGCCTATCTCTGAAAACTGGAATAGTCCCAAAATCCTGGAAGCTTGCTAATGTGCAACCAGTGCTCAAAAAAAGTAGTCGCGCTGACCCATCAAATTATCGCCCAATTTCGGTCACCTCCCTACTTTGCAAATGTATGGAACGTGTCCAGAATACGAAACTCCTTACATACCTTAAAGACAACGACCTCCTCAGTGATCGACAATATGGTTTTCGCTGATAGCGATCTACTGAGGATCTTCTTGCGTATGTCACGCACATTTGGAGTGAGGGCATAGATAAACATGGTGAAGCATTAGCTGTCTCACTTGACATCTCAAAGGCCTTTGACAGAGTCTGGCACGCTAGTCTTATTGGTAAGCTTCCAGCTTACGGATTGCTAGTTCAGTTCTGCTCATGGCTTGCTGACTTCTTGAGGGAAAGATCCATTCGAGTGATTGTTGACGGAAGGCTCGTCTGATCGATTGGCAATTAATGCCGGGGTACCTCAAGGGTCAGTACTCTCTGCCATACTGTTTTTACTGCACATTAACGATCTGCTTATGCCCGGAATCATTGGGTATGCAGACGAAAGTACAGTTGTGGAGAGATCCTTTGCAAAAGCACGAGCCAGTAAAACTGAAATTCAGAAACTCAGAGACGAGATGCTTATGCGTCTGAATTCGACTCTCCAGATCGTGTCCGATTGGGGCGATTCCAATCTGGTTAAATTCAAAGGTTCAAAGGTTGAAACGCAAGCTTGTCTCTTTTCGGCGAAAAAAAGTGAGTTTCTCCAAGTCCCCGTTTTCCGAAATGTACCGGTAACTATGAAGATCATCTCGAACTCTTGGGAGTTTCACTTACATGGACTATTAATTTTGGCTCCTATATCGAGTCCATGGCCAAAACTGCTGCCATGAAGCTTGGCATCCTCAACAAGGTGAGGCGATACTTCACACCTGGACACCTTTCCACTTTATACAAAGCTCAAGTCCGGTCGGGTATGGAGTATTGCTGTCATCTATGGGATGGTTCAGCCAAACACCAGCTGGCTGCCTTGGACTCGATCGAGCGTAGAGCATTGAAGATGATGGGTGAACAGCTTAACGCTGAGACTAAGTTCCAGAGTCCCGAGCACCGTCATAAAATTGCTTGCCTTTTGATCTTTGATAGGATACATTTCGGAGAATGTGCCCAGGAATTACATGATCTGATTCTACCATCTCCTTTCCACAACAGCAGACGTACCGCTCAATACCATCCATACCTTGTCGACCTACCACCCTAACGAACAAAGCGCTTTGCTTCCACATTTATTCAATTCAATTCAATTCAATTTCATTTATTTCAGCCTTCATAAGTATATGTACAAATTTGAGCCATATTTATCATAATAATAGTTTAAAACATAGAGAACATAAATAAAATAAAGAAATTAAAATATAGACTGCACCACATCATTACGAAAGAAGATATTACAAAGAAGATATTACAATAAGAAGATGCAGTCAGTATCCAGCCTTCCTGCTATAAGTTGCAGGTATCTGTTGGTGCTGTCCCTCACGTGACGCATCAGGGACGACGTTTTCTTGCGGATAATCGCATAAAAGTCATCGACGCGTGCGTTCGCGAACATCCCCGATGCGCTACAGAAGTATGGCAGCCTCAACAGCACCCTGAAGCTATTATTATACTGGACTCGAAGGGCATTCTAGCAGCACTTAGAAAAGTTAACCCATAGACTGCACGTGTAAAAAGACTGGCAGTACGCCTTAAACAAACTTGTTTTTACAGCCGTACTGCACAGTGCAAATCTACGGGCCAACATGTTGGCTTTGACTGATAATGCCCTTCGCTCCCTATCAATATCGGTGTTATCTGAGAGAGTCTCAGTGACCCAGTGGCCCAGATACTTGAACTCGGACACCCGCTTGAGCTCACTGCCCGCCAGCAAGATTGATGGGACTGTGGAATAAGTTTTCGACCGGGCTTTAAAAACCATCACCTCACTCTTGCCAGGGCCCATGAGCCTCCGCATAACGCTCACAGATTCCAACAAGTCTTCGTAGGGCACTGATCGATGGGCTCAGCAACACCATATCGTCAGCGTAACTTATGTTATTGACAGTTACTCCGTCAACAGAGCATCCAATATTAGCGCCACTGAGCTCACGAATCAAACGATCCATGTACAGGTTGAAGAGTCGCGGCGAAGTGATAATAATGCGTACAGCCAAGGATTGGAATGCTTTGCCGTCGTCTGTCTTTCTTGAAAACTACAATCTAGGTCTCTTCAAGTCTCGAGTAAATAGGTGTCTTCTAGACCTGCGTGCCCCATCGTCGGCCACATCGTCACTTAACCTCAGGCGAGATCGTGGTCAAACGTAGGTTTATTGATGATAAAAAAAAAATTTGCTTACGAAATAACTGATCAAAAGTCAATTGGACTGAATTCGACGTACATTTACATTTAACATTTAATTACATTTATCGTTTCGATATATCGAAATCGGTTCGCAGAGTAGAGGCTGAATGGTATTCGAATATAAATTGAAAACATTCGTAGCTACTATGGACAGTGCACTTTAAATACATAATCGCACCAAACTGCAAGGTGTTATGTACGCATTGTTGTTTCGTACATAAGTAGATACTTCTTCCGATTATAATTCAGCGAATTGAACAATTGATTGTTTATTGGCACTTAATTATTACGAGATTGTTACGTTCTCTGACGCAACTGATATAATCGTTATTTGCCTAGATATGTTCACCAACACTATAACCGGAGATTAAGGAAGCGATATCGCTTAGTTTGCATAACGAGTCCCGGATTACGAAGCTCGCGACAATTAGTAATTAGCATTAAATGTGCGGTCACTATTGTCAAAAACGTTTTTTAACCGACTTTAAAAAAGGAGGAGATTCTCAGTTCTCATTTTTTTAAGTGATAACTTCTTATGGGAGGATAAACTGCTTCGTTACGTAACGCGTAACGGTGCCAGTCTGTCTGGCTTCCCTTTCTCTCACGCATACGGCAGCGGTAGGAAGGCTCCTCCTCTCTCACTCTAACCCACAGCGCTAGTTAGATTAAGTTATCACTTCTCTCGGGCGTCCCGAGACGCACACGTTGCTGGAAAAAAAGTGTCATTCAATTATACGAATTTTTGAATTTTGCTTTCCTGTAACTTTCCAGTGTTAATGAATTAAGATAAATTATTAAGCACTAAAAAGCGTAAAATAAAAAACAACTGAAAAAAACCGTGCGAGTCGGACTCTCCCACCGAGATTTCCGTACACATTTGTACATGCAATTAAAATTAAAATTCTTAGGTACCTACTTTATAAGAATCGGAAAAGGTTTTTTTTCATAAATATAATTTAAAATCTGTTAAGCTTGTGCCAATGAAGCCCTTTCATACGATACCTGGTTGACATGACATGACCATGGTTAACTCAAAGCAAAATTTGAACCGCCGCCCGCCGCGCCGCTCCCTGTAAAAAAACACCCTGTATTTTTATGATTTAATTACAAATCTATAGTTCTCAGATTTTTCCAATTTATATATGACGGTATTACTTGCCAAATTTCGTAGTTCTAGGTCAACGGAAAATACCATATAAATTTAGATTCCCTTGAGAGTGTCGAAATATACATTTTTTGCGGCATAACCGGTAGAATCTTTTTTTTACGTTAACATAGAAGATTGTTTTTTCACAGCTTCAAGAAACTGTAGACCTGAGTATATCGTTTTAATTTCAACTTGATACCTATACACGTTCCCGAGATAAAGGGTCTTGACAGACAGACAGACAGACGGACGGAAGAACGGACAACAAAGTAATCCTATAAGGGTTCTTTTTTTTCTCCTTTTGAGGTACAGAACCATAAAAGGAGGTTCTTAATTCGGGTGTAATTTTTTGAGCTCAAATTCAATGAAATGTTTTTCTTTTTAGTTTTTAAAACGTAATTATTGTACACTGGTAGTAATATGTCCGTTATAAGAGTATTTTTGTCTGTAGGTTGACCGACTGGCCTCTCACCTCACTTGATAGTAGCTCTGCTTTCTACGTTGCAAGCTAAGGGTTCAATTCCTTACCAGGACAAACATTTATGTGTTGAGCATTATCAAACATCAAGCATTTATACAAGCATTATCAGTATGTATTTGAAAATATATTATTTGGAATTCTCTCCCTAACGAAATCCGCGAAAGCGCTTCGCTTAAAATTTCAAGGGAAAGTCAAAGAGCATTATCTCTCCTCGTAATTGTTTATATTAATATTTTATTTATGTATTATAAATGTATATAAATATATATAATATATATGTATACTTATTATATTATTATGTTGTATATATTATGTTAGTATAGGTATATTTCGTTTATGTATGTATTATTCTAGTTATTTTAGTTTATTAAATTACATTTTAAGTCTGTTTTATAGTGTACTTCTCTAGTTGTTAGTATGTTTTAATATATATTCATATCTGTTTCTCTTTCTCCCTTTTGTACGCTTCATACCCACCACTAGTTTATAATATTTTCATTTCCCAAGGTTTGCTGTAAGAGAACT
The DNA here is from genome assembly GCA_948098915.1 of Lampropteryx suffumata. Classification (NCBI taxonomy): domain Eukaryota; kingdom Metazoa; phylum Arthropoda; class Insecta; order Lepidoptera; family Geometridae; genus Lampropteryx; species Lampropteryx suffumata. Next base: position 1,722,954 of record OX402546.1, on the reverse strand, counting down.
CTTTCTAGGGTTAAGCTCGCCTATGTAGATGCCATATAAATAAATAAAATAAATAAATAATGCCGAACATTTCACACAGCATCATCTGGCCCCAAAGTAAGCAGAGCTTGTGTTATGGGTACCACATGACTTATATACCTACTACTTATATACTTTTTTTTTAATACATACATATTATACATGGAAACACCCAGACCCGAGACAGATAGTTGCAGGACATACAAACATTTGTCCCGCGGCGGGGATCGAACCCGCAACCTTCTGTGTCTCAGGCAGGCCTTTACCCACTGCGCCACAGAGGTTGTCAATAATCAGTATGTTTCAAAATGTGTTCAATGTGTGTACAAAGAATGAAGAATAGAGTATGTATTACATCAGTTATCTGGTATGGTATCTCATACCGCATGTACTGGCTCGTCTTTCCTGCGGGTCTTGGCGGCAAGGTCGAGAGGTTAGTGTGGGTACCTGTGGGAAGGCCTGCGCTATCAAACAGAATCCCAGGCAGAGTGACGTTAGTGGAGAGGAAACTTCACCCACCTCAGTTCGCTGGAGTTTTTTTTTATCATCACTAAACCTACGTTTGACCACGATTTAGCGACTTGAAGAGACCTAGATTGTAGTTTTCAGGAAAGACTGACGACGGCAAAGCATTCCAATCCTTGGCTGTACGCATTATAAATGTGAAAGCAAAGCGCTTTGTTCGTAAGGGTGGTAGGTAGTGGATCCATGAACGAAAGTTTTCAATTACAAATAACAGATGATCTTCATCTTCATCTTCAACAGATGAACTAAGGCCAATGATGATGATCTCATGGCACAAGCTATGCTTTGTTTGAGGCTAGATGGTGTTGTTTTGATTGTCCATCAGTTAGCGACATGCGAGAATTAGACAGCGGATAGCTTTCGTAATAAGGTACTTTTACAACTTGAGACTGATTTGCAGATATTTGTAATATATATAATAGATATTTGTAATGTAATGTATTATGTAATAACCCTGCCGTTATCTAATAGAGCAACTGTAAACAACATTTGGATGTACCACGGACTATAAGGCGCTGCGCAAACGTAGACACTTTTTATTGCCGACACGGCACCATCACAGAGAAATATAGTTGCTATGTAGCGGTGATCGGACGCAGTCGCCCGTTGCTACTACTGGCCACTGGTACAATTTGTTGCTTGTTCAATTACTTGTTAATGTTGCTTGTGTCTTCAACTGACGATTTTTAGTTTCCAGTTATCGACTCCGAAAACTTTTTGATCGTCAATGAGTGTGTTAAGTGGGAGCAACTGGATACAAAAAATGTTTACGTAGAGAGTGGATGATTTCATACTGGTTCTATAGAAATCAAATATTCATCGATAGCTTGTATTTGACACAAGACACAAAAGTGTCCACGTCTGCGCCCTGCCTAAGCTAGCCTATATCCATGTGGGGTTATTTTATGATCCGATATCACTTGGTTACTGAGTAGTAACATTATGCTAAGTACTATTATAGATAACTAGGTAGTTAGTTTATGTGTGTATTGCGATAGACGGTGTTACACGACTTTTGCATGTCGTTGACATACCTACTTGACTGCAATGTAAGCTCCTAGTTACAACTACTTAGAGACTACACGCGATGTCACTTTTCGATAGGGTTGCTAGTTTGTGATCGAGTAAATATATAACAAGACAAGTATAAAATATAAGATCAATAAAAAGAAAAAAAAACATGCGTGCAATTCGCACGTGGTAGAAGTCAAACCTTCAAAAATTTAGAACCACGAATATAAGAAGCACTGTATAATGCTTCCTATCTCATTTTCTCCCACTTTAAATCTTATGAACTTATGTGTCTGTCTCTTTTTACTGTCGCTTTTTCGTTTCATCGACTTTCATATCAAATGATGCTAAAGAAGTTTTCACTTCAAAAAAAGTAGTATATCAGTCCCATAACACAAGCTCTGCTTACTTTGGGGACAGATAACGCTGTGGTAATGTCCAGGATTATTTATTATTTATTTTATTTGCACCAAAGTCTAAAGGAGCATAAAAAAAACATCGTCTTAAATTTAATAAATTGACCTGTTTTAACGCATTTTAGTTTTCATGTAACGGTTGATTAGAACTGAGGAAATCCTAGGAAAATCAATTCAATAAAAGAATCAATAGGCAATTTCAACTTTATAATTATTTAAATATTTGTATTGTTGTGTTATATAAATATTTAAATTTGTTACTATAATTTGGACTTTAGTTCGAGCAAAATTAGGTTATTCGATTTTAGAAAATTTAGTCAGCCGTAACTAAGAAATCAACTTTGTATCAATGTAATAATAATAATGCCGGACAGTTCACACAGCATCATCTGGCCCCAAAGTAAGCAGAGCTTGTTTTATGGGAACCACATGACTGATATACTACTTATACATACTTTTTCATGTAAATATATATTCAGTAATTCAGTACGTTTATTCACATAAGACATGGTTATAATATACATTAGGTGGAATTGTCAATAGTAGAGCTGCATATCTAGCCCGAGTACAGGCATGTGAATATATTTAATTTATCATACAAATCAATTTAAATTATAACATATCATTAATACAATGTCACGGGAAGGTACCCACTGGTCCCTTGAAATTCGCACCCTGTGCCCACTCGTCCCCTCAAATATTTCAGGTGCCCACTGGTCTCCTGATCTTCATTTATATTTCCCATTCACTCTACTAATTTCGATGTTTGTGGTTGTACCCTGTGGTTGTGGTACAGTCACGCATTAAAGGTAAAAATAAAAAAATATAGTAAATATAGGTTGATATCATATTTATTTTAAATAATTAATTATTATTAGTTAACAGATCATTTTTAAGTCAAGATAAATAAAAAAAATTTTTAGTGACCTAAATGTTCGTAGATGGACCCTTTAGATTCGTAATATATCCAATTGTTCAGCTGTTCAGTATTCACGCTGATATAGGAAGCACTCCTAACAGTATGAATATTGTACCATTAGTATTTGCGCTGCTTTAAAATAAAATGCAAACAACGTATGAAATTCTGTTTCATTTGCTCGTTTTCCCACTTGACGACCACGTCAGTTCACGCTGCACAAAAACTTTTCCCAGAGACGTTAATTTCTGGGAGTTATTGGCATGCCAAGATCAACCGTAAAATGAATGGTAGAACTTGAATATTTTGCAATTACTGAAAACTTTACAAAAAGAAGCGAAATTGTCAAAATCTAAAATAGATCAGGTTTTCAAACAAATATGCCTGAATCTATAGAAAATGAAGCAAGAATAAATGATTTTGTTTTATAATACTAATGGTAAAATATTTGTACTGTTAAAAGAGCTTCCTATATCAGCGTGAATTGCAAACAGCGGAACTTGAAATGGTCTCTTAATTTTCCAGACAAAATATCTAAATTCGATTTGAACCATCTTGGTCACATCGAAAATTCTAGACATTTTTTTGGGACCTCTACTTACTTTGCTTTTATAAAAACCAGAACTTCTATGAAATTTTCCTCGCGCAACATAACATAAAGAAATGTAAACAAAAGTTGGAGCAAGATTTTAATACCTATTGGAGAAATGGTTAAATACCGACATGAGAGGATATCAGAGATATATATATATATATATATATAATATATATGTTGTTGTCGTTATCAAATACAAATACAAACCTTTCTTTATTCAAAAAAATAACAAGGACCACTTTGAATCGTCTTCTTACATGCTAGTGAATCTAGGTGCTGGTTCCTCCTAACCCCAGTTCAAGAAGAATCAGGCAAGAAACTCGTCTGGTCTTAACACTTTTTTGTATGATACTTGACAATTTTGTTTCGGATGCCGAGTCGAGTTGGAGCAGATTCATCCCAAGCTTTTTTGTCATCTAAATAATCGGATATTTTATAATATGCTTTATTAGACCGTTTCTGTTCAATTACGTTTTTAAATTTGCCAATCGACAAATCTAACACGTTGTTTGGGACCGAAAAATCCGAAAATATTAACTTTATGTATCTAAGTAAACTAGTTGTGTAAAATACTACCTACGTGTTTTTTCCTCACAAGTGTTCACTCACTTAAATCTGTAGGTAATTATACAGTACACACTAATGAATGTACACTCTCACTGGAGACACTAACTCCACATACTGCGTTTGGATTTGCAGCTAAAAGATCAACTGCAAAATGCATCTTGACAAAATCCTGGAGTAGATAGCAAACGATGGCTAGCAATATTGTTAGTCAATCCAGTACGAGTCTTTCATCGAACAGCCATTGTGTCTGGGCACACCTTTGTTGTTATTATTTCTGGCAAATTTAGACACTGAGAATTGCTGGTTGTTGTAGAACATGAATAGACATTTAATTTTTAGCAATCCAATAAAATTATCTAAATAATATATTTTTAAATTCCTTTCATTAAAGTACATACTGTTCACAAATGTACTATGTCAAAACATTTTTATGTAAAAATATGGCTGGTTTTCTATCAGGGAACCAATAGACACCTGACCAGGTGCCGAGTCTATAACTTTTATTCTAGGGGACGAGTAGGCACCTTAAAAATAAATGAATATTGACTGGTCTCCTACCAGGGGACCAGTGGGCACCTATATAGGGGCCGAATCTACAACTTTTATTCCGGGGTACGAATATTGGGGGACCAGTGGGTACCTTCCCAATGTCACTATAAATACCAATTTAAAATAACTTATAAATTAAAATTGTCAACTGATTCTGATCATTCTGATATAATAAAACACATAATTAATAATAGGTCAAAACTTAAAATGAAGATAGATGTCAACAGAATAGAAACAATGATCAATTAATAAATTAAATAGTTTTCTATTGAATAAGGGCCCCCTCAGCTCTTTTACATGACTTGGCAATTTGTTGTAAATTCTGATAGCCATGGTGTAACAGTTGCGACTAAACAATTCAGTTTTATGAACAGGTAATGCAAGTCTGTCCTTATTTCTGGAGTTAAATTTGTATACCTGTTCGAAAGTGTCAAATAATTCCGCATGTGATCTGACAAATTTACACATCTCTAAAATATACATACACGGCAAGGTCAAAATCTTGTTTTTTTTAAATAGTGCTGTACAAGGTTCCCAAGGTGGCTTGTTGAATATTGCACGAAGGCACTTTTTTTGCGCTATAAATAAAGCCTTGGCATTTACTCCGTTCCCCCATATTATAACACTGTACCTAAGAAGGGATGCTATATAACCGTGATAGGCTAGCAAAGCAGTTTTATGATCAGTTATGTTTGCAATATTCCATAATGCGTAAATGAAACTATTTATTTTTGATTTAATATGCTCAATGTGTGGTACCCATGAGCATACATTGACAAGACAAACTTGTAGATCATACAAACATTTTGCAGCGGGAATCTCTCTAGCTTCTTCTGCGTCTCAGCCGTGCTTTGACCCACTGCGCTACAGAGTCATATAATTTAAGTCTAAAGCAATTGCTACTAACTATTTACGAAATCCTAATATCTTGAAATTATCTGGTAATAATTATTAAACACTTATGTGAAATCTAGCTGGAGTCGTTGTGCCTAATCTTTTTCGATTGACCTACTCCAACAAAATTACCGTTAAGCGACTTTGTATCTTAGGTACTCGTAGGTAACGTAATCTGGCTATCTGTAAATAAATAAAACAGGCTACAGTCTGTAATCGACACCTATGGGAAACCACAGCGGGGTCGTGGCACTCAGTTCTACAGGGTAGGTTAGGTTCCTACAGAGAAATAATTACGTTTTTAAATCTAAAAAGAACACTAACTTCATTGAATATAAAAAATACAACCAAATTGAGAACCTCCTCCTTTTTTAAAGTCGGTTTTAAAAGTTTTTATTTAACGCTATTTAGTAGATCAATATTCGAAATACATAAACACTGGAAAAGCACAGGAATGCGAAATACGAAATTTCGTTTGCTTGGATGTCGTAATTTAGATTTAAGAATCAAACTATTAAACGCATTGAAAATTTCAGAATTTATTTATTTAGTAGTAAATTCGCAAAACAGATCACAATCAACACAGTTTTTTAACTAAAATTTGTTTTTATCTGTTTATCGATCTTGATTCGTAATCAAATACCTATGTGAATGTGACAAAAATACATGCATAAAAGTTATAATAGATTCTTATGTCTTATGTCTTGTCTTCTTGTCTTATGTTCTTGTCTCATTTGAGGTAGTGAATAGGATCACTACCTCAAATGGTCGGTAAAATAATTTTGTCCTAAGACATTTTTACTCAGAATGACAGAGTTCACGAACTATCCAGGTTTTTGTTATAAAACATTTATAAATTATGGGCCCGTGGGAAACAGGAGCCAAACGCGATTTCTAAATTATTTTACGGCGTCTGGTAGTTACACTGCCGGACCCAAGATCTGGCTCCTGACTCAACGTATTAGCATTACCATTCAACGTGGCAAAGCCGCCAGTGTCTGGATCAGTTGAGCTATCTATAGATCGTTATAAACGGTCCTTGATAGCTCAACTGTTTCACATTTATCATGTATTATATTATTTTGTACGTTTCTGTACATATTTTTTTTAAATATATGTAATACACAAAATTTAAAAAAATATTTTATATATAAATATTATTGGTTTTGTGTGACCAGCTTTTTGTATCGACCAGTACTCGTATACCCAGAATAAATAAAATACATATATGTATAAATGTAATGGGCCGTCTCGTGTGCTGTGAAATGTATAGTCATTATTTTTAGCGATTTCTGTAATTTTTAGTAGGTACTATATAAACTCAGTTGGTCCGATAGAGTATTTTCATCCCTATTAGAAACAGAGTTTGGCATAAAAAATTTAATTTGTGTGAATTGACATTTACTCGCTGACAATTTTTTATTTAAAAATCAGTAAATGCATATCAAAATATCTACAAAATATAAGTCTAATTTCTTGAGAACGTTTTCCTGTTGTTAAAACGGTTAACGGTCTTTACTGCCCCGTCTCAAAAATCCACCCTGTAAGTCTCTTGCGTTTCACACCATTCTTTCCGGTCCTTGAGGACTACCTAATACTATCACTCTTCGGGGGAATCACTATGAACAGTCAATTTCAAGACTGTTCAGGCGAATCGCAAAAGAACCGTTAAATTATTTTCTAACCAAGGTGTTACGTTGACAGCGAGTCGAAGATAATGCCACGCAAATATCAGTTCCCTACTCCACATAAAGAACATTGTCTTGGAAAGTGGAGATCAATAAACAAATGAGGAAACGTGCGCACACGCATCCCGTGGCGTAAGGCTGTCATTATGTCACACTTGATAATTTATGGTCTCTGACTTAAATAAGTTCGGTGACTATGCTTTTTATGTTGCGTTTAGAATTAGAATTATTTATTTCAGAATAACATATTGCACACAAAAACGCTAGCTGTCTTAATTTATTAACTACCGTTTTAAAGTTGTATGTATTTATGTATTATGACGACCTCTGTGGCGCAGTGGGCTTAGGTCCGGCTGAGACGCAAAAGGTTGCGGGTTCGATTCCTTCCGCGGGACAAATGTTTGTATGATCTGCAAGTATTTGTCTTGGGTCTGGGTGTTTCTATGTATAATATGTATGTATTTACAAAAAAAAAGTATATAAGTAGTATATCAGTCATGTGGTACCCATAACACAAGCTCTGCTTACTTTGGGGCCTCCTGATGATGCTGTGTGAAATGTCCGGCATTATTATTATTATTAATGAATTCTTGATTACATAGGTAAGTGTATTGCTGTAAGTACTATTTTTATTTTATTCTATTCTGTATTTATTTTGTTTAGCTCTCAAAGATACCATATTATTGTATTTCTATTTCTACTCATTAAAATCTACACAACACTCCACAAAAATATATCACAGGGTCTTTTGGCTGAAGGTTTCGAGAGAATACCAGCGCCTAGCTACCTCCACATGGCTAGGCATATTTTGCTGAGTCGAGACCTTTGTTTCTGTACCACACAGATACATGACATACTCTCTGTATTCTCCACTTTTATTTTGCAACTAGCTGACCCGGCAAACTTCGTACCGCCTCAGAATCAATAAATAAGAAAGCAAGCATTTTTTTCATATTTTACTCACCTTTAAAACCTTCCCTGGACTTCCACAAATAATTCAAAACCAAAATTAGACAAATCAGTTCAGCCGTTCTCGAGTTTCAGCGAGACTAACGATTTTTATTATATAGATATATTTTTCTGTATGTGCTGATTGTGCGTGCTTGAGTATTAAATAATAAATATTGGTGGACAATGCACACAACACCATCTAGCCCCAAACTAAGCATAGCTTATATTATGGTGACCAGATGACTGATAGAATACCTAAATATTTTTAAATTCATTAGATACTTTATAACACCCAGACACAGAACAACACCTCTGTTCATCACATAAATGTTTATTCTGGGAGAGAATCGAACCCTCAACCTAAAGCGCAAAAGGCAGAGCTACTCCGAACTGAGCTGACAGGCCAGTCAAAATAAGTGTCTATATCTATGTCTACGTCTTAATTAACACTTAAAAATACTGTTATATTGTTAAAAATAATATAAAGCCTGTCATCAAACAAATTGTTGTTGTTAGATCGCTTTATAAGATTATAATAAGTGATTTTTGATTTAATGCCTGGTAGCACGCAAGTTTTTACATATTTGAACGAGCCTTATAAATTTACAAAAGCAGTTAATAGGTAGAACAATTCTACAATATCATATCGGTAATAAACTAACAAAGGCCTATCACAGTGCCAAAAATCCGAAATCCGGTAATCCCGGGGCTCGGTAGAGACCAAAGATCTTTATTTAAACAGTGCATGCAAATATTAAGCAAGAGTCACGGACTGCAGCTAGTATCCAATAAATCCACGTCAATACCCGTCGCGGTCTACGGGACCACCGATTATACCGATTATTAACCATCGTTCTTGGACGGAAACATCGAGATCAGAAAGACAAAAACTGCGCAAAGTTGGTAAGTAATAATACATAGAAGCGAAACTCCAGTGCCCATTATTGCACTGCTCAGTTTCTATATACTGGTAGGTATTTCTAACAGTTGTGAAACACAGTTATAAGTCTGAATCAGAAGAAAAGATGATCGTTAGATAACAGACAAGAAAAATGAACTAGATTAAACAGGGCTAGATTGAATATTGCCAAACACTGTGGCAGATAGTATACTGTCAGACTCTTTAATTCCCTGCTAGACGTTAAAACGACCACGAAATTCAATAAATTAAATTTGATATTTCAAAAACAAACTTCTGCTAAAGGGATGTTTTTACTTTGTTTTATTTATTAACAATAAGAATGGATAAGTTAGTCATCTAGGGTAAGTTCAGTTCAGAGACAATTTAACCTGTTAGAATGAATAGTAATCAAACTAAAATGAGTTCTTGAGTTTCTCATTTGAGGCGAGTCAAATCGAACGATCGAGGTGACAAACTTGGGTTTTGTACGAAAATCCCATTAGTGCCCCTAGCGGCTGACACACTAACTATTTTAGTAAAAGTTTACTAAAGTGATCGCTAGAGGCGATTATTTAACTTTCACATTGCCTTGGAGGTTATAGATTTCAAAATCTCTTCTCTGGTTTTAATTTCCAAAATGTTTAAATACATACTTAAATGGCAAATTTGTAATAAAGTTTATGAATAATTTTCATGCTACTTTGATTAAGTTGTTTAAGTTGAATTAAGTCTACCTTTTCGAAGAATACAAGATTTTAAATGCGTCACGCGAGAACGAGAATAGAACGTGCACGAGTTACGTCTCTATATACTAGCTACGGGTATTTACTTCCATACGCCCATATCTCATGCGCGTGCGCATACTAAACAAGCAGCACATAATTTCTTCGCATTATCGACTAATTACAAACGTCAATGCAAAAAATCGGTTTATACGCCATCTTCTTCAAACTAACTATAGTATAATCTTGCGGTTGTATACTAATTTCGACCTTAATCCAACGCAATATGATAGGTTTCGAGTTGTGTTTCAGCGTGGATAGCTAATTGTGTATCATGTGATACTCAGCTAGGAAGCCGCAGTTATAATTAACGATTTACAACTAATTATAACGAGATTTAAAAAATAATGATCCGTAAAAGAGGATGCTCGTGTTAATCTTTTAATATCTGCTTGTTTGTGGGTATAGAAAATAATTAAAATAACACATCTGGCAACACTCTTGGGTGGCAAGCATCTTGATTTATTTTATGGAATTAATGAAATACTTGTATTACGGTACTTTATTAAATGAAACCGATTTGTATCGGACTGTAGCGAATTACTTGCATAGGTAGGTACTAATCAATTTGGGAGTTTTGCTCAATACAAAATTAAATTAGTCCTTTTTTGTTTTTGATCAATCCGCCTATTTGGTACTTACGTAGAAATTTGGGCTAGGTGCCCAATTACTCAAAATATTAAATGAGAAAGTTCATAAAATTTATGAAGTAGGTAAGTGGTAGAGGTACAGATATCAAAATAGGTACGTATTTATAACAACTAAAATTGTTTGTTTCAGCGAGGGACTTTTTACGTGCCCTGTAAATACTTCCCCCGTGGACTACGCGAAGGTAAGCAATATATTATTTTATTATTTATTTGCTGATATTTTTTTTTATATAGTACCTTCCTATTTCAAAATTATGACATAAAAGTATAGGTATAATATATATCATATGTTGGGCTCGTACATTATGTACTATACAATCAAATTCTTACCTCCATTTAACATCGATCGTAGCGCCACCAAACAACAAAATAGGTCCATCGAAATCGATATTTATTTCGTGAACGAAAGACTTCAACGCGCTACGCGTGGGGTCTACGACGCGGTTCGACCACCCACCGCTAGATGGCGCTAAAGACAACAAAGTTAAAGCTTAGTGGTTGAATAGAAGCTTCTTCTCGAAGGTTTTATTGTCTCGTAAAACTAAGTCTTCGAATGGGTTATGTAAATACATCGGCCATATGGATACATTTGGATAAACAGTTGTAGAATTCACTTTGTTTTGGTAGGTACCTACGTAACGTACCTACTAAACCAGATAAACTGCTCTTAGTTACTTAGTTAATAAGTAATTATCATGTTCGATACAGCCAAGTAATTTTTGGTTTGTTAGTAATATTATTAAATAATAATATTACTAACAAACCAAATCGGATTAGCACGCAAACGCATTCTAACCTTAAAATTTTCTTAACTAATATGAACCTTATAATATCAGCATAAGGTTGAAATAAAATCTAAATTGATTCGCATGGTATTCGTGTCATTTACCTCTGAGACGACCTTGCAATGTTAACCGGTCACGCGACATTGTGTCCGTCTCTTTCTATCGCGTAGGCTATTTGTATTACCGTTGGTTGCTATCTCTGTCTTGGAAAGGTATTGCAATATTGATAGCTTTGTTGTGAACCGGACATAACCAATTGTTGGAGTGACATTACATTAAAATAGAAACAATAATAATAAATACATTTCTTTGATGATTTACTAAGGTTCAATTATTAACATTTTCTCTAGATATGTATTAATTCGAATGTCCGAAAATACCGGTGTGGGATGCGCGAGCGTAGATCGTGAGAACCGTCGCGTCGAGTGCGGAACTGGCTTCGTGATCTACGATGGGATGCTCTATGTTGGTGTTTAATTTAGATCAAGTTTAACTTGTAAGTTTGGTGTTTATAGTCATCATAATTTCAGCCTGTTACTTAGCAATGCTATTACTATTACTTAGTAAATAACCTACTAGTATGCTAGTTAAGGGTATACCTACCTATTTTCTCTTAGCTTCCTTGGGCTGTAGCGTAAGGTTTTACGAGCGATTTTTTATCGGTTTAATGAAAATAGTACCTAAGTATACATAACTTTTTTATTTATTTTTACTTAATTAAATAGGTAATTAATGGAAGCAACTCCCTCCGGATTTGGTATTTTATTCCAATGAAATCAATTCAGCCATTATGTGTAGGTACCTACAATTTGTAGATATAGGTATGTACATACCTATATCTACAAATTGTAATATAATAAATAGAAGGTAGGAATGAACAATAAGTACTAGCTCTGGAAATGAAGCTTATGTCCATCCATACGAAAGTTTAATAAGGTTTGCTCAGCTGTTTAGCCGTAAAAAAGGTAACAAAGACACTTTCGAATATAGGTATAATAGGTATTGTATAGGTATACTGACTGAAAAATAGGTCAGTAAATATAGGATGTACTGACTTATTTTTGAACTAGTATTTAATCTTTAAATATATATAAGAAAGTCGTGTTAGTTACACCACTTATAACTCGAGAACCACTGGACCGATTTGAATGAAACTTAAAAGGAATATAGTTAGTAACTTGGATTAGGGTATAGGTATTTTTTATCCCGTAAAAACAACGGGAAACGGGAACGGGAACGGGCGGGAAAGCCGCGGGTGGCGCTAGCGCTAGCGTCGTCTCTCAATATTTATCCGTAACTTTGTTAATTTTTGTAATTATTACAATTGTATTTTTTAATAGCGATAAAGTACTACTTCAATATATTTTGTGAAGTTGTAACCGCCTAACGAAGTGGGCACGGGTCAGCTAGTTTAATCTAAATCAGCCGTTTCGTGTCTGGGTCTAGCCATGATTCTGTTCTGTTCCACTTCGGAACAGATAGATACCTAAGATAGATTCGGAACCTAAGATAGATCTTAGGTAAGTTATTTTGAAAATAATTCTTTTCTGAGAATAGAATAATTTTCTTGGCGCGCGTTGAAATCTTTTGTGAGGCAAATCAGTCTGTCAAATATTTTTCCCTACAAAAACACGTTATCTAATGCATTGAAAAGCTTATCTGTTAGTCACACAATAAGATCTGTTCAGAAGTGAACCATCGTTTGAATATGGGAAATTAATCCTTTTCATGCAGTATTATTATCATTTTCTATAGAGTGGAGTGGCACAGCAAATTTAGAGAAGCCGCATCATTCCAGTTTTTGCCCGAAGTCTTCTTCTTCCTATAATGACATTGTCATGATACAATTTTGTTAATATATAGTGATTTTGTTTTGTTATAATACCATCACAAAGCCGCAGTCAATCATTATTTGCCTATTGTAAAAGTCATCGCGAAATGGCCGTCTAGAATTTGCTTGGATTCCTCGTCGTAGAAATCATAACACAAGATTACTCGGTTCAGTGGTCTAGACTTATGTTAAGAAGTCACAATTAATTAATTAAAATTCCACTAAAATAACCTATTAAAATATTAAACGATACGAGAAAAAAATATTAATTGATTATTAGTATGTTAATTCATGATAAATCAAATCACGGATCTTGCCCGTGGTCTTGTTTAACGGTTTTTTTTTCAAATTTTCCGCTGTCCTATTCAAAAAGCTAAATATCGAAGTGACAGCAATTAATGCTTACTTTTAGGTTAAAGTAAGTTTGTTTGGTCAGCTAGTAGCTAACTGACATCGGAATTGAGGCCACAGGTTTGCGATTGTTATAGTAGATTTTAAATAAATAAATAATCCCGGACATTTCACACAGCATCATCAGGCCTCAAAGTAAGCGAAGCTGGTGTAATGGGTACCACATGACTGATATACTACTTGTATACTTTCTTTTTGTAAAACCATACATTATTATACACATAAACACCAAGACCCGAAACAAATACTTGCAGATCGTACAAACGTTTGTCCCGCGGTGGGAATCGAACCCGCAACCTTCTGCGTCTCAGGACCTTAGCCAAAAATAAACTGACAAAATATGACCTTGACTTTAACCTTAAAACAGGGTCAAGCAACATGCACCTAAAATAAGTTAAATGTCAAGTTGTCACCCAAGATCAAAGTAATGAACCAGCTGCTATTTTCCATAACCTGTGGCAGAGGTTGATGACCGGCCAGTATCTCCACATAATAGAGATTAATCTCTAATTTGAATGTACCCATGTTCCCTCAATAGGGACTTTCGGATCCCTGGGACCATGAGGGATGGATATCATCTGTCCGGCCTGAATGGTGCCTTTAATGAATTGATTTTAGTTATGAGAAAAGATTTTTTGTCGATAGAGATGAGCAATATTTTAAATTATAGGTATTAGTTATGTAAATCAACATGTTTATGGTTGTTTAATAATATAAGCTTTAAAACGATCGTAGGTCAACAAACAATGTAATCAGCCCGAAAGTGCCGAAAAGTAGTATTTATTTGACATGCAAACTCTTTGATGCAACTAATAATGTGAGAAAACTAAAACTGATAAGGCTGATTCGAAATTCAAACAAGAAAAGAGGTTTGAACAAATTATCGCAGGACTATATCAAAACGACCGTTCAAAAAGTTTTCATTCAATTCAAATAAATAAATTCTTATGCGTGAAAGAACGTACCTACAGTGTCATCAACAGATCAAGTTTACCGAACAACACACTCATTACGCATCGTTAAACCGAAATGGGGCGAAGCAGGGAGTGAAAAGGGGTGTAGGGGGTGAATAGAAATTCGAAAAAGGGTAAACGAGATGCATAGACATCGGGTTTCCTATTCTACTAGTTTCTTTGTGGTAGATCGAGTTCCTTTTGTGATGTTTATCTTCTATTTTGATTTTAATTTTAATATCCGTGTGATCGTGTGACCTTTCTTCGAATGGCTTTTTTGGTGTATGATTTTATGCTAGGTATTTGTAAATATTCATGAGATTGAGATTCTTGAACCGAATCCAAAAATAATGTGTTAACTGCATGTTGTCACCATTTATTTTTGTTACCTAGTCTTTGGTCTATAAAATGTAGGCCTATAAAAGCTGTAAGACATTAGCCTGAGCACACCTAACCTGGGAGCTGATGCTCAGATAGTAAGATGAATGTCTCACTCTGATGACGTTACTATCTGTGAGAAAATGAAGTCACCTGCGCGAGATATCTTACTTATCTTACTTACTGAGCATAAGCTCGTTGACATATAGTCAGCGCCTCGCGTCGGTTAGAAATGACGTAAGATCCATGTACCGCGGCAGTGGGTTTTGACTTTGTATTTGATTCTTCGTCTGTCATTTCATGGAGTAACATTAGCTCTGCTAATTTAATATTTTTTACCCGTTTTATTGCATGTTTTATTCAGTAACCTTGGCGGAATTAAATGAATAAATTGTGACTACAGGACGGGTATGGATAATTGAATTATATGTGTATTGTGGTGCAATGTGATTTGAACGACGAGGAATCCCAGGAAAATTCTAGCGCCATTCCGCGTGACGTCTAGAATTGACAATTGACCATCGACTAAGACTCTAATAACAAACAGACTATTAACTATAAACACTTGACATTGGCAAAATTGACATTAGTATGTCACAGGCCATTAACAACGAAGAAGAAGAAGAAGACTTTGTACTTGGCACCAAAAGTTCAATGTTATTTTGACATGATTTGATACCAATTCGTCTTTGTAATACTGTGAAACTAGGCACGTGAAGTCATGAAGTAAATTTGTACTCAAAATGTTTTTATAGGACGGAGCTCATTATGCATCCACATTATTTCCATATGTCTCGGAGTAATATTCTTGAGACATTATCCTCGGGTCATAAACCAGTGATCGGGCCTTCGGGACAATAGGTTGTAAAACGGGGCGATTCGTCACATGTGCTTACCAGACAGAGTTTTTACGTCTTCAGTTTGCGATGTTAAAGTTATTGCTAAAATATTGTTATGCACTGGGAAGAAAGGAATGTTGATTAAAAGAAGCCACGTTACCTATTTTACAACGTGTCTTGTCTACATAATCTATATAATAAAAATCAATTGCTGTTCGTTAGTCTCGCTAAAACTGGAGAACGGCTGGACTGATTTAGCTGATTTTGGTGTTGAAATGTTTGTCGTAGTCCAGGGAAGGTTTAAACGGTGAGAAAATTTGTGGCATTGCAACGCATGCCGGGTACAGCTAGTTTTTAATAAATTTATACCATGGTTTATGATACGAGTTTTTAACCGACTTCATCAAAAAGGAGGAGGTTCTCAATTCGTCGGAATCTTTTTTTTATATTTTTTTTATATATATGTTTACCGATTACTCAAAAACGCCTGAACCAATTTGGAAATTTTTTTTTTGCTTGAAATGGTCACTGGTGGTCCCATTTAAATTTTATCAAAATCGGTCGAGCTGACAAATCTACGAAAATCTAAAAATTGTATACATCGATGATGTTTTCGTGTACTTCGATACCTCATTGTCTCTTTGAAGTGGTGCGTTTATTTGGTCTACCCATATTATATACATACAAAATACATCTATTTTCCACTAAAATATATTTTAGGCTCAAATTTCATTCAATGAAGTCGGTTTTCTTTTTAGTTTTTAAAACGTAATTATCTTAATATTGTTTTGGCACGGTTGTATGCGCCATGATCACGGGAAAAACTGTGTGCAACTGTGCCGAATTCATGCAAATATATCATCAGGTCTTTTTAAGTAGCGTAGGAAGCTCTTACTGGTCGTCACCCGTCCAATTGTGGACCTAGATTAATTTTATTGCCTTGATTCTGTAAACTGATAAACTAAAAATCGTAAAATTCGGATGATCAATGTTTATACCAATGTTTAACTGGCCTGTCAGCTCTGTTGGTATGGTACCTAGTATAGTAGCTCTGCCTTGTGCGCTGTAGGTTGAGGGTTCGATTTACTCGCAGGACAAACATTTTTGTGAAGGACATGTGTTTATTGTGTATGTTATAAAGTATCTTATACATTTATTTAAAAATATATAAATATTCTATCAGTTATCCGGTCACCATAATACAAGCTATGTATTATGCTTAGTTTGGGGCTAGATGGTGTTGTGTGCATTGTTCATGAATATATATTTATTGAATGCCTGAATTAGAGAAACATTTTTAAATTACACTTTTTATAAACTAAACTTCCATGTTTTAAAAATTTTTAGATACCATCTTAAAAATTAGATAAACTAATTAAATAATGCAACAACATGATAATTTTAACTTAATTTAAAACTGATACTCCAATTTTGACGTAAGCAAACAGGTCGTTATTTTTTCCAAAAATTCCGACATAATAACAGATTCAAGGTCCTTGTCTACTGTTTATATACGAGTATGTACCACACGAGTAGAGCGAGGAGCAGCTACATAGTCTAAAATCTTTGCTCTGGAAAAATAGTTTTTATAATAAGTCCCTTGACCTCCTGTCTTCTCTCCCCCATTCCAAATGCTTCCAAATTATCATATTAAACAGTTAAGCAGAAGTATTTTAATGTAAAATAGGTGACAGACAAAGGACGGGACGTGGAGGAATTATATTGTTATAGTGATGCATTGATAGGTCTATAGCATGTTTTGGAAATTATAATAGAATTCTCTATTAGGTTAAGATAATCTATTTCTGATAATATTTCAGAAAAAGTAGAATAAAATAACATAGAATAAGTTTTTATTTGCAACAACACATTACAATAGACGAATAGACAAATACAATAACCTATACATTCTAACATAATTAATGGTTGCAGCAAAATGGACCCTAACTCGGCATATGCGGATTGCAGTGTCAACGATCCGCGCTGGTCTTCCGTTAGGACCAATTTTATTTAGCGAACATGAAACGATAAAATAAATACATGAATAATGAACTATGTTACGTAGCCATCTAGCTCTTAACTAAGCAAATTTGTGTCATAGAGGTAGTACTATGGGAACCAGAAGGCTGACAGAAGTTACTCCGCATTTATACTATTTCTTTTTAACACAGACGTGCTCATTTTGAATTAGTTATAATTTCTTTTCATTTCAGTAATTCATGCTACAACGTGCATATACAGCTTAAGTTTACTTTGGATAAGAATTGATACCTCCTCCTCCTTGTGTCGTGTTCTTCATTGCTGAGGGTCGTAACCTCCGCGAATCATTTCTTGGACGATCGTTTTTCAGTTTCTTCGGTCTTCTGCAGTGTGTAGACTTTCGTGGAGGTTCTTGTTGGTGTTGTCCCGGATCTGGTCTGTCCACCGCATCGGACTTCTTTCCCTTGGTCGCCTTCCCTGTATCTTTCCTGTCACTAGGAGCTTTTCTAGGCTGTCATTCTTCCTTCTGGCCATGTGCCCGAAGAAGTCGAAGATCCTTCGGAGGCAGATCGTTGATAGCCTTACGGTGATTCTCACCTCACGCAAAATAGACACATTTGTGCTGTGTGCTGTCCAGGGTACTCTTAGCATTCTCCTCCAGCACCACATTTCAAACGCGTCGATGCGTGTACGTTCAGCTTTTTTGAGGGTTCACGTTTCAGCGCCATAGAATGGATACATAGGAGACAAAAATGGTATTAAACAAAAGTACAGTGGCTATTTTTTTTAAATTTTACAATTTCTCATTACAACTTACAACGCTCATCATTCGTATATTTTTTAATCGACTTTATCAAAAAGGAGGAGGTTCTCAATTCGTCGGTTTTTTTTAAATTTATTTATTATCACCGATTACTCGAAAACGGCTGAACCGATTTGGAAAATTCTTTTTTTGTTTGGAAGGGTATACTTCACAGGTGGTCCCATATAAATTTTATCAAAATCGGTCGAGCTGAAAATCAACGAAAATCTACAATTGTATATAATATTGTATATAATATAATATTCTGAAGTCTATTCCGAAATAATGTTATTTTCAACGCGCCTTTTTCTATTAGTACACCTACGGCTAATTTCATGTTCCACAGAAAAGTGCCTAAAAAATCATCGCGCATAAATCCACAATGCGCGTTATGCCTAAATGGGCAATTAGGTAATATTATTTAATATTATTACACAAACAATAATGTTGTCCATAAAGCACATGCACTTATTCTAAAGAGCCCGTTATATTTCGTAATAGCATTTGATGTGAACTGAGTTCACAGAAGCAACAATAAACTTATCTAAGCACATTAACTGACATTTAACTTATCTGGGACTTTCTCACGTGAGGAATTTTATTTGTCATGCGCAAGCGCAGCTTAAGGATGTTGACCACTGAACTGTTGCGCTTCAGATTGGAATGTAGGTAAAGTGTGGACTTTGCAATCATTCAGCATAATAACTGTAATCCCTACTATAACTGTAAGAGCACCCTTGGCCTAGTGGTATTCTAGTGGCTCCCGCGTTCCCATTGTAAAGTCGTGAGTTCAAATCTTGCATTTATGGAATTTTCCGATTGAAAAATTGATGTGCGCTCTGATTGATGATTGACAATTGATGCCAAACCGCTCTTAAACGGTGAAAAAAAACCTAAAAAGTTGGAAGACAGTCGCCAGTCGCAAGAAAGAAGCCTCTGAAATGCACTTTAATCCATTTAACACACTGGTTTGCCATAATTTGTGACACGATAAGAATTGTAATTACAAATAATTATGTTTTCTCTGATGTTAATATTTTATTATCTACTCTATAAATGTATTTTTGATACTATGGTACACAATGTGCTTTACAGTTAAAGGGTGAAAGCGACTGGACAGTACCATTGTATGATGGTATGATAGATGGGTAATTAAGATGCTGTTTTGAGAAATGTTAGATCAGCTTCTTTAATGTTTGAGAATCATAAATGCAGTTATGGCGGTGTGTTCAATGAGAATGTAGACCTACAGAGAGGCGCGATTAATTGCGCAGCTATTAACAGTGTTGCATTTGGTAATACGTCTTTAGGATAATCTTGTCTATGTAAAGTTGACTTAACAAGAAAGTACAGGCAGCAGATAATTATGTTTTTTTCTGTCTTTGAGATACACTACCTAGAGAAACAGAACGTTAAATCATGCAAAAGGTCTACTTAGCAATACGCTTGTATATAATATTAATTTTTAGGGTGCCAAAGGTCAAAAAGTCTGTCTGTCTGTCTGCCTTTCTGCCCCTAATCAAAGCTCTTGTTAGCAGACTGTAAATTGAATTGTTAAATCGTGATGACATTTTGAATTATGGTTGAAAAAAATAATTTGAAATTAGAATGACATATTACTTTTTTTCTGTATTCGACATTATACGGGCTGCTGCTTATCAATCTGACATTAGATAATTTGCCATAGGAAAATCAAATTATCGACATGCTTGTAGAAAGTACTTTTGCAAATATTGTTTTGTTTACCTATTTCGTAAATATTCAATTTCATATTTTATTGGGTTGCTTTCTGATTTGTACGATAAGGAGAAGGAATCCTAGAAAATTCTAGACGTTCATTCTGCGTTGTTATTTAGAATAAACGAAGACGACTTTGACTCAATAAGAAGAAGAAGGAAGAATTGTCATCAGGTCAGGTGTCAGATGGTTAAAAAACGAGAAGAAATATTCTAAATACTTTTGAAATATTTTTCAGTTGCGTAAAAGACAACTTAGTGCTTCACATACTCATGGCTCTTTATCATGTAAATAGATCTTTAGATAATACAATAGCAGAGATATTTCTCACCGGACCTGCATACCGCTGTCAGCTTAGCGCGGACGGACGGACATGTGGATATCGACTGTAAATCATAGTCATAGGTCACGCGTACTATTTGGGCGAGGAGAAAGGGCTGGGTTATTCTTCTTGTTTAGTTCAACTTATGAACATTTTAATGTACTTACTTATAAACAGGTAATTAGTTGTATACGGAATAATAAAAATCTTCATTAATTTAAATACAACATTTTCGTATTAAGACAGTGCCCACAGCAAATTAACTTTTGTATGAAAACATATTTTTTCCATACAAAAGAATTGTTTTCCGTCTTTTTTCCATACAAAAGAATTGTTTTTCCGTCTTTTTTCCGTTGATTGATGGAGTAAAAGTTATGAAATAAAGTTTGCCTACTCTTCTTAAAGTACTGTTAGTTTTATAATTTTGAATGAATGAAATATGAAATATTTTAAAATTTTCAATAATCATCTCCTGAAGTAAACGTCGTTTAAACTTGCAGCTTACACTTACAGACGGAAAGCTAATTAAAATATTACGCGTTGAACTTTTTTCAGAACTCCTTATTTGAATATTTTCAGATAAAACTGCTTTATAAAACATTACAGCGTTAAATTTACTAATCTAAGTAATTCATTTTGAAACACAATAATCGTGAGTAAACTACGAATTATTTTATAAGATATACGGTTTCCTTACGATGTACATTTTCTAATAGAAAAATCCTGCACGACCAATTATATGTCTGTTACTCTAGCTAGGCCACTGTCTACAAAAGCCACATAATGTATATACTTATGCTTATTTTTGAGAATACCCCTAATCACTAGACCTGCTCCAATCACACATACAAATGCGACACCTCTGACTCCGGCCATATTTAACGTGCGCAATGAAGTCGCGCGCACGTTGATGGAGTATGATTACTTTGGTAAATGGATGGTCACCGTCTGATGTTCAACTCTATTGTTTAGTTTGATTTATACTAGATCATAGTATGCTTGATTTAGAAGTGTACGTACTTAGTTATTATAATAGTTGATAGTTTGTAATGGTGCAATACACTTATGCATTTATACTAGTGGATCTGTGGGCTGTAGACCTCGCGAACATTTTTCGAAATTACTGAAATATAACTTTTTTTTACGTTTTTAAACCCCGTATCTCCGCCATTTTGAATTTTTTTTTTAAACTCTATCGACAAAAAAATATATAAAGGTAGTTAGATATAGAACCTGCACACAAAATTACACGAGAATCGATTGAGAAATACAGAAGACCTGCAGAGGAGAACATCCGAACTGACGCCAGCCGGACAGACAGAATTTCTGTACAGTATTTCTGTCTGTCTGTCTATTGCGTTTTCACACGTAAATCGCTGAACCAATTTTGATGATTTTGATAGGCTAATTTTTATATAGGTACCACGCGTGCAAAGAGGCGGGCAGCAGCTAGTAAAAAAAATGTTAACTTATAAAATTTGAATAACGGATAGCAAGATAGTAGGTAATATAAGTATAGTAATATTGCTTTGTTTGTTTGAACGTCTCACTCTGGCTATATTACCTACGTAGGTTATGTCTCCGGAAAACAAGCGAATATTTACAACATTATCCTACAATCTTCAAAAATCAAAACGACCCAACCTGACCCGCATTATTGTCATGGGTCTTGTATTTGTAAATCATTTTGTATATTGTAATTCTGTCGTCTACGTTGCATTATTCAAGTGAATATTGAATAAATCTGTTACTCTGACCTTTGCCAGACTGTTGCTATCATCATCATCATCATCATTTAGCCCGATTGCACCCACTGGGTATAGGCCTCCTCTTTATTATGCCACTCCAGTCTCTAGCAAGTCTCCAGTGGTTCCCGACAACGCTGACTTATATCATTCGACTATCGGGCGGGTGGTCTGCCTCTTGGCTATTAAGCATCCCTTGGCCGCTCCGTTATCGCCTTTGTCCATTCTTGCCAAGTGTCCCGCCCATTACCTCTTCAACCTGGTGATCTGCATACCCACGTCCACGACTTTGGTCCGACGTATAATTTCGACTGTTGCTATGCATCCGTAATTTTTTTCTCCAGGAACTTGTTTCAAGAATTGTTATCGAACTCTCAAGCCTAATTACTGAAAATAGAAAAGAAACAAAACCATAGTCAAGGTGTAAGTGTAAAAGTACGAGATTTAAAGTCAGTCGGCAGCTGCGCCTGCGCATCTGCGCAAGGTGGCACCGCGTGCGCACGTGTGGAGGCTCCAGTGACTGGAAGTTTGCGTAGGGTTACCAGATTATTGTATTGCGGAGATCCTCTTTTCAGAAAAGTATTTTTGCAAATGATGAAGGAAATATTGTATATTCGTTATCAACGTAATACATATATACATATATTTATATACTTATGGTCATTGTCTAATTATTGCTAGAAAATAGGATACATAGTTTTAAATAAGGATGCCTAGGTTAGTTTTTATAGCCATTTATAAATCTGAACATTAAATTAATAATCTTTCTATGAATTTTTAAATTGGTTTTTGTGATTAAAACAACTTGGAAAAATAACCCTTTATATTCTACGTAAAGTAGTTAAGTAAAGATGATGACAAGATGATGTATCTATGATATATCTATATATCTGAATATTTCTGGCACAAAATAATCTTTACCTTAAAAAATAAATAAATATTGGTAGACAATGCACACAACACCATCTATTTATATATTTTTCAATACATACATATGATACTTGATAACACCCAGACACAGAACAAACATCTACGTTGATCACACAAATGGGAGGGACTCGAACTCTCAACCTACAGCGCAGAAGGCTCAGCTATTACCAATTGAGCTGACATGCCAGTCAAAAAACTATCTTTAATTACTTTAAAAGTATTAACAACGTAAGATGTCCGTTACTGGGTATACTGCTGCGGCTACAAGACCAAGACAACAGTAAAGAATGTCTATGTCAATATGTAATGTATATGTAAGGGAGGTCAATATCAAGTTGTTTCATTTACAACTAACAAAAGACAAAGTAATTTAATGAACAAAACATCGTGAGAAAACCGAAATGCCTTAGAACCTAAAAGATAAAAGAAATGATGTAGAAACTAAAAGTTCCAAGAAATGTGCCAAGTGCACGAAAGGAGCGCAGACGCACTTTAATCCCTTCGCTACACTGGTTTGAAATAACTGGACAAATAATAATTAAATTTTAAAAACTAAAAAGACAACCGACATTGCCGACATTAACATTTTATACATTGAATATAAAAAATATCATCGATGTATAACACTTTTAGATTTTAGAAAATATTTTAAAACCACTTAACCGATTTCGATAAAATTTAAATGCCTGTGAAGTTTAAAACAAAAAAAGAATTTTCCAAATCGGTTCAGGCGTCTTTGAGAAATCGGTAAGTGTAATATATATAAAAAAAAAGTGTGCGTCTTGGGACGCCCGACAGAAGTGATAACTTAACTGGCGCTGTGGGTAGAGTGAGAGAGGGAGGGAGGATCCTGCCTACCACTGCCGTATACGTGAGAGAATGGGAAACCAGATAGACTGGCGCCGTAACGCGTTAACGACGCGGTTTACCCTCCCATAAGAAGTTATCACTTCAAAATAAAAACCTCCTCCTTCAAAGTCGATTAAACTGAACAAGACATCATGTCCTCATATTGTTTTATTAGTTAACGGGGATATATCGCGTATTACCTTTTATTATATTGCAATAATCGTGATTTTTGAACTGATTGGAAGCCTACGGGGTAGCCTAGTTTTTGAAAAACTTGGTCTTCAGGTTACAATAATACCTATTAATACACTATGAATATGCAATACATACCCGTTAGCTACTAAAACACTAAGTTCTGATCACGCCTTGATCATGGTTACAAAATGGTCCCAACTCAGGATAATGTTGGTTGTTACAACGCTGGTCTTCAATCACTCACCAACTTCCTGCGAAGACTTTATGATGCTGGTAACCCTTAAATAAGAAACGGCAGGTGGCATAACACGTGTGGCCTTCAGCCTTACACTTTTATTTTCCACAATTTCACTCCATCATGATTCAGGGTGTATTATCCTGTGGTGATCATGTTCAAGTTTTAGTGTTACTTTATTTCGATAATTTTGCAAATTATTGGCAGGTACAGTACTTATTACTAGCTTCTGTCCACGGTTTCGCACGCATAAAAATGCCCAAGCGCATGTCACGACGCACAGTGATGGCTTCTGATGTAAGTAAAATTGTTTAGACCTGCGTGCCCCATCGTCGGTTGCATCGTCGCTTGCTATCGTTCGTATCGTAGACGAGATCGTTGTCAAACGTAGGTAGATTTATGAAAAAAAAAGTATATTAACCGAGAATGTCAAGTGAATCCCAAACCAATACGCTATCTAGTTAGCAAAATAAATAAAACAATTGATCAAGCGAGCGTTAAGCGCGAACGAGTGTCTCCGTTTCAGCTAAGACAAAAATGCATTCGTACATCTGTCTGTCCGGCCGGCGTCTGTCCGGATGTTCTTCTCTATAGGTCGCATTTCTCAACCGATTCTCGTGAAATTTTGTGAGCATATTCTATAACTATTATAGAAATTTTATATCGATTCAGTTTTTGGAAATTTTTCAATATGGCGGGGATTTGGGGGTTGATAACGTAAAAAAAATTATATTTATTATTATAATATATATTATTATAATTATATTATTTCGAAAAATGTTGATAGGTCTACAACTCACAGAGCCACTAGTTTAGTATACCATGAATGTTTTTTTTTAAGGTTTACAATACAGATAATCTAGAAAAGCCTTATCAGATATTTTTTGTTACATTTTCAGCATTACTAAAATTTTAAAAACATACAGTGAAAATAACAAACAACCAGACAGAACCTTTCTAATTTATAATATAAGCATGGACTATAGATATTGCTCGTAAAAGAAACTTTTTAAAATTAATAACGAAATGTGTTTACCTTGGGTTAATTGCTGTTTAAGGCAAATGTGAAGGGTGTTTTCTCCCAGGCGTGGGATTGAATTCCACTTATGATTATGGTCCTTCGTACCGTACCTTCGTCGTATACGTATACGTGCCTGTTCCCAATAGGTCAACATCGGACCTAAGGCAATAAATGTTTATTCTGCATTTCTCTGTCACTTTATAACCGACTTTAAAAAAGGAGGAGGTTCTCAATTCGGTTGCAATTTTTTATTTAACTTTTTTATGTTTTAAGACGTAATTATGTATTATCTTCCAAATAGAGTAGAATATGGTCCACCATTGTCCACAATTAACATAGCACACGCGAACCAGATCGCTAATATATTAACTTATTTATTTAGATGCCAACTTAAGTTCATACCTATTATGTACTTATAATACCCTGACACAGAACAAGCATAAGGTCTATTTTATCACAGAAAAAAATGTATACGGTGCTTTCGCTGGGATTAAGTTCTTGCCTGCGGATTATGTCTTTATCTACAGTTATACAGGGTGTCCAGAAAATAGTGTTAAGCGAAAGTCCAGAGATAGAACACCCCTTGGGGTACCCGAATAACCCCCCATGTATGTTCCGCGATTTATTATAGTTTTAGAGTTATGAATTTTTGAAAATTTTCAACTTGAACAACCTAAAACATTCTTTAAAAAAAAAGTATTTTCCACCAGATTTTAGCCAAAGTAGCCCATTAAGAACTACTTTTTTTAATGATTATGAAAGCTGAGAGTTTGGAGAATTCTTAAGACTTATTTCAGAACCACTAAATTACTTGTTAAGATTTTTAATTTAAAGTTGAAAATTCGGTGAATTATGACATACATAATTCACCGAATGTAATTTTCTGTCTTTACACCAACATTTTCATAGTTTTCATCAAAGTCACGTAGCTGATTATTTTATGCATAAAAAAACAACTCATAAAAATTCCGTAGCAAAAAAAAATCTCAAGAAAGTTTCTACTTTTTTTTTAAATAATTTCTTAAGTTGTTCAACTCGAAAACTATAAAAAATCGCGGAACATACATAGGGGTGATTCGGGTACCCCAAGGGGTGTTGCATCTCTGGACTTTCGCTTGACACTATTTTCTGGGACACCCTGTATATATCATACGCTGTAGGTAGTAGTAGTTCTTATATAGATTGATCATTGCGGAAACATTTCTCAGAAGATCGTTCAATGAACCTGTCTCATCCAGTCAAGCCTAGGTCGCAGCAAGGTCGCAAAACAGGTATTCGACGTGTTGTGACTTGTCGCGGACGAATTAGGGGCTTAGGGGCTCTTGTGTTCCTACATGAGTTATTATGTGCTCTTGTGTTCTTATGTTCCTCTTGTGTTGTGGTTGTAGGTGGTCTTTGCTAATGATGAGAGAGACACTTCGATAATGGTGACAATTCAGTTGGTTCATTTCTAAAACCTATTCGGTTGGTACCATCTAACTAAATTAGGAATGAAATTACGCTTAATGAAATTAGATAAAATTAAATTAGGATAAGTTGGTAACAGCAGAACACCAAAGTTTCATTTGACAGTTCTAAACCTAATTTTAGCTAAAATGAGTTAGGTTGGTGCCAACAGAATTGAGGCCAATATATCTCTATCATTTATTAATTGATACGGTTATCAAAATGTATTGAATAGGGAGGGACATAACCAATCAATATATGAATGAATTTGATGGAAATATCAACTGTCTGGGTATTACGTTATAAAAATAAGTCATTGTTAAATTACTCATTGGCCTACTTGGCAAGATTGTAATAATATTAGAGTATAATTTTAAGAATTGTACCCTAAAAAAACCTATGACTCAGCGTATAAGTAATGCATTCAACTTTTCAATGCTATCAGTGTCTTAGGAACGTTGCCATTTTGCAGTGATCTGGATCAGTTGAGCTACGGTAACGCTATCTATAGATAGTTTAAAACGGTTCTTATAGCTCAAGCGTTTCACATGATTATTGTTATTATTTATTAAAATCCCGTGACATCCCACCGCAGGGCAAAGGCCTTGTCTTGTCTCCAATCGTCCCTGTCTTATTTTACATTATAAAAGAACCAATTTATTTATTTATTGACTGGCCTCTCTTGTTGCTCTGCTCTCTGCGCTGTGATGAGATGAGCATAGGTGTTTGTTCTGTGTCTGAGTGAAATAAATAAATAAGTTATAAATAATGCCGTAATAAATAATAATAGCATCATCTAGCCCCAAAGTAAGCAGAGCTTTTGTTATGGGTACCACATGACTGAATAATACTTATATCCTTGCTAAATATATCCTTTTTTTAAATACAAACAAACAGATACGAGACAAATACTTGCAGATAAAATAATTTAGATCTTCCATTAATACCTACCATACCTACAACAAGTCACACAACTTTTTGCGCATCGTGACCGTTGCAAGAGTTCAATTTTTCACATAATTACCAGAATATCTTGAACCACATTGCTTCTATATCGTAATTTCTAATACAAAGTTTCTAAGGCAAGTCAGAGGTCTCTACATAACGGGCAGCTGGGGTTGTACGACCAGCGTATTCTGAGCTTTGATCAGGTAGGTTTGTGGTGTGGTGATCGGTCACCTGGATCTGGTGTTTTGGGGCAAGGCGAACGTACGGCCTTGCCATATCGAGACATCTTAGTAGGTGTCTCGTTTGATACCTTAGTTCTTTTATTACGATCTCTTTCACTTATTTTCCTAGCTAGTCTGTTTAGGCTTATATAATAAATATTTTCATAGTAATTTAGAACAAACACATCTAGACATATATTTTTTGCACCATTTTATTTTAATAACTAAAAATAAATCCGACTCATTTATGTTATATACGAATATGAATACAACATACTTTTCCAGCTATAGATTTGAAACCAAACTACTGAACCGATTTTGATTAAATTTTTTATGGGACCAATCGCAAAGTATATCCTTTCATATCTATATTTTTTTGTAATCAGATCATAAATGACAGGTAACAAACATAAAAAAATACAACGGAATTGAGAACCTCTTCCTTTTTTTGAAATCGGTTAAAAAACTTGGCATAGTCAAATGGGTAACCCGTTCACTTCTATAGTCTTTACGTTTACTTCTATAGTCTATAAGTGCATAAATTGTTAGGAAGTTGCCTCAAACTGATGCTCAATTGCACAATAATGTACTTACAATATCACCTAGTACTTATAAGCGAAGAAAGAGTCTTGTTGAAGAGTATCCCAAACAGATAAGGAATGATGATGATAAAGAAAAAATTACAACGGAATTGAGAACCACTTTCTTTTTTTGAAGTCTGTAAAAAACGCGAAAGAGGTTAAGTTGAGTAGCTAGGCTATATTCTAACGTCAATTATCTCGCTTTGTATCAGGTAAATGATAAGGACAATATAAAGGTCTAACAAGAGGTACTGATACAAGTTAACAAATCAACCATTGTTCGCTCAGGTACCAGTTAACACAAAACTCCTGTTTCGTAAACGCGGAACGACATAGAAACCGGGGTGCGGTGTTTGTGATACGGTACCCTAAGTTTACGTGAGTTCCGTAGAAAACAATAGTATTTAAAACTTTAATATCTAAAGATGTGACGAATTTATGACGGAGGCGGTTTGAGGATACGAACAGAAACAATGATCTTCCTGAAGCGACCGCTGTATTATGTTGGTGATATGCTAGTAGCATAGGTATTTATTTAATTATTAATTAAAACGGCATCTTTAATTAATTGACTTACAAATTAACTTTTAATTTTTGAGTTTGAAATGATTTATTTATTGGATCACCAACAAAAGATAATACATACATAATGTAATTAAAACGAATAAGGTACAAGAAATGGTCTCTTCCAATTACAGATACACAGAACAAATAAATAAATATTGCTGGACAATGCACACAACACTATCTAGTCCCAAACTAGTCTATCTAGTGACGACCTCTGTGGCGCAGTGGGCTAAGACCTGGCTGATACGCAGAAGGTTGCGGGTTCGATTCCCGCCGCGGGACAAATGTTTGTACGATCTGCAAGTATTTGTCTCGGGTCTGGGTATTTCTATGTATAATATGTATGTATTTACAAAAAAAATGTATATAAGTAGTATTCAGTCATGTGGTACCCATAACACAAGCTCTGCTTACTTTAGGGCCAGATGATGCTGTGTGAAATGTCCGGAATTATTTATTATTTATTTATTTAAACTAAGCATAGCTTGTATTATGGGTACTAGATGACTGATAGAATACTTATATATTTTTAAATACATACTTATGATACTTTATAACATCCACACACAGAACAAACAACTATGTTCTTCACACAAATGTTTATCCTGGGAGGAAATCGAACCTGCAGTGCAGAAGGTAGAGCTACTACCAACTGAGCTGACAGGCCAGTCAATGTAGCTTAGCTTGTGATTTTTTTATAGACAGTATTTTGTGCCACTTTTACGCTAAATAATGACCGTAAAAACGGCTGCTAGAAACTGAGGCCGAGGAAATGCATTAGTCTCGCTGTTAGAAGATAAGAGTTGAAATGTCGCAATAATGGTTTTATATTTGACTATACACTTTAGGGTGCAAAACAAATCAATTTAGCTCGGCGTGCTGATTCTAACAAAAGATACAACTTCAATGGCATTTGATGTAATGTTTGTTTTGCTTTCTTTCAAATATAATCTATATATATAAACGGCGATGTGTGTATGTATGTTACATACATATGTTCTGTACAGAATTCGAAACAGCAGGACTAATTTTGATGACATTTTTATCAAATCTTCAGTTTGGCCTAGCGTGAAGTTTAAAGTTCCTATGAAGACTTAGGAAGGGCGTGCGAAGCCGCGGGCAGTAGCTAGTAATAAATAAATTGACAAAGCGCACAGTGAAGGCTTTCGAAATCATGTGTATAAGAATAAGTAGTCAGGTCCTGAACCGATTTAGTAATCGACAAAAATGGCCATTTTAAAGCTTAATATTTATCAAACAAATATCTATATAAAAAACTGTTTATGAATCTTGATAGTATTTTTATAAGACCTATCTAACCATAGTCCACATACGGGGTGGTAAATTTAAAAAAAATAACCTAACTTTACGTGTGTGTGAGGTAAAGTGAGGTATTTTTTTAATTTTTTTTTACGCCTAAAAAGTTTTTTTAAGTTTTTTAATATAATATTTCCGGACATTACACACAGCGTCATCTGGCCCCAAAGTAAACAGAGCTTGTGTTATGGGTACTACATGACTGATACACTACTTACATTTTTTGTTTTAAATTCATACATATTATACATAGAAACACCCAGACCCGAGACAAATACTTGCAGATTATACAAACATATGTCTTGCGGTGGGAATCTAACCCGCAACCTTCTGCGTCTCAGCCGGACCTTAGCCCACTGCGTCACAGAGGTCGTTTTATTTCATAACTTTGTAAGAGCTACTCATTCGTATTAACGTTAAAAATTTCATCTCTATTAAATTGCGAACGTCAGTCAGACATGGTTCCTAATTACCGGCTTCTGTGGTTGAGATGAAAATGACCGTCACCCATCCAGGTATTGCACAAATTTGCTTAACTTCGTTTATCTTTATAATAATAACTTTATTATCACACAAAGAACAACCAAAAAACAAAATTACCCAATAGGGCGATTATGGAACTCTTGATACAATCAATGTCTATCAGTTTCGATTAGCAATAGGCATTATTTCAATCAATCATATACGATGTATTTAAATGCTTAGTACGCTAAACTCGGTTCATACCACAATCGTACTTTGTAAATTGATCGAGTTATAGTTTGACACCAACTTCACATTGTAACTAGCGATAGAAGCCGATAGAAATCGCAGCGATCCGTAATACCAATTCATCAATAGTAACTGGAAGCTATTAGTATCAATGTTTTAATAGTATCAAAGTTCCATAATCGCCCCACAGAGCGCTTTGGATCAATAAACTATGCATATTATACATATACGTTTACAAGTATTTTTTATTATTTTACCCACACGATAGTTAGGTACTGGTATAAGTCGGTAAATCAAAGCTCTCGGAAGACTTGTCAGTCGCCAAGATAAATAAATGTTTAATGTGTTCTGTTGTCCCTCCAGCAGTTTCAAAGTATTGAAAACAATTGAATTGCGCTACTGTTCTTACTGCAGGTTGTAAACTTAACCACAACAAAAGCGTTCTAAATTGAATTTTCTTATAAGCAACAATTGCCTTAAAAGATGATCTTATTATCTCTTGAAAGGCGATAAAAATGGATTTGTGGAAATCTGTGGATACCTGTGGATACCTGCAAATTATTATTAAGTTGGTCATTCTATATTCATTCTACATTCTAGTACCATACCTACGGTTTTTGGTTTTCATATGCGTCTAAGTCTGTTGAAGGAGTTTTTTGCGCACATTTTTTGCGCACAACGCATCGGTTTTATTTTTGCGCTGTTATTTTGAACATGGAATCAAACGTATATAAGCGCACTGCGGAAAAAGCCGCGATGTAAATTACATTCCTCCAGAATAGCGTTGTATAAGCCGCGTGGTTTATTTGTTAGTGTGTGACAGACACTCGGAAGCGCTCAGATAAAATGACAGAATCCAGGAACTCATCCACTTGATCTCATAACGAACGAGAGTCATGCAACGACTGCTTCAAAAATATACCTAATGGTTTATATTTATATTTATGGCACCTAAATTCATCTAGTAAGTAAGACGTTTCAAAGTGATCCTTGTGATTGTATTGTATAAAAATATTTTTGACTTTGGTTTGTAAACTTACCATAGTTACTTATTTTCTGTATCTAAATACGAAATTTTCAACTTCTTTACAGAAACCTAACATTGTTTTTTTTAACCATCTAATTTATTACTGGTGTGTTGCCACCTATCTGTTATTGCACCTTCTTTTATCAACACCTTTTATTCCCGTGAAGTATTTAGGACCTCCCATTAGTTTCGGCAGACGAACAAATAAAATTATTTTACTTACATATCGGATTTAGTGGAAACGGCTCAATCGAACCGCTCCTCACCCGCTGATAGAGGCGGCTTGAAGATACAACAAATAGATGCGGCAACAATTACTCACAACATTAATGTTTAAACCATTTTCAACCATATTATCAAGTAGTGATGGTCGAGATGCATTAATAATTACGTTCTCATAAAATTTACAACCATTCGAAGAAAATGAACCTTTAGAATTTACACTGCAGAGTGCAAAATAGAGTGAACGTAAATTGTTCAGTAACAAGGTGTCAACCAGTGATATACAGGTTAATAGAACCACCAACGTTGATTATTAACAAACACATAAATACAGTTTGTTTTAGCAATTTGAACCTTAGCGTAATACAAACAAGGGTTGATAACTTTAGGGTAAGCCCGTCAGTTTCGGGAATGCTCAAAATCTGAACGATGACAGCACATAAAATGTCTAAGGATGCCGGGAAGGATGGTGAAATCACTTTAGCAGATAATGTTTTTCCGATTCTTGTGACCACACGTGTGAGTTCAAATTCGTTCACACGTTCGCTTAGCATTTTTGTTGTAAATATCTTTGAATATCTTTATAAAAAGAATAGATAGATAGATAAAAGCTTAATTTGACACAACATTATACAGACACAAAATAAACTACAATAATACAATAATAAACGTAACTACTAACACTACAAGAAAAATAAGGAAAAAAAATGATAAAAATAAAACCAGACTCGAGTTAAATAATACACGAATAAATAAATAAAATTTATATCACCCAGACACAGAAAACATATTGGTTTATCACACTAATGTTTGTCCTGGGAGGGAATCAAACCTCCATTCTTCATAAAAGTTAGTAGGTGCACTTTATAGCCAATAAGAACCAACTTACGTACAGTCTATTAACCGACTTCAAAACTAGGAGGAGGTCATCGATTCGGTTGTATTTCTTTTTTCTGTTTAGTCTTTTTAGTTTTTAAAACGTAATTTACTAAACAGTTTTAAAAAACAAATTAAAATAATGCTTTCTATATCAGTATTATTTTTAGTTCAACCAAACAAAAATATTACATTCCTAGCTGTCATTTATAAACTGTGGATTTTTTTTTAATAAACACGTACTAGCAACAGATTTAAAGTAGGTACTAACGATCCAACAAAAATGATAATAACCTACTTATAAAGCACAAATATTAAGAACTACCTACATAAAAAGTTACCTATGTCCGTCCTCAAAATACAATGCTTCTGCTTTCCAAATTTTATCAAGATCCGTTCAGCCGTTCAGCAGTGAAAAAAAGAGAGACACTTTCGAGTTTATTTATTTATGAGTTATGGATACGGATGTTATAAATAACCGTCAATGCACGTATTCATATGTCGCAAGTTCAAATAACCCACTGTCATGGCAGTCAATTACGATCTTATTTCACGGAATATAAAATCGAAATACATTTGTCCACCTAAACTTTTATAGTTACTAATAAAACACATTATTTATGGTAAACTGTAGTGCATGTTTGTATGTTTGCACATTCTCTCGGACGAGACTCTGCAATGACTCATAAAGGTGCCGCCTTTCAAATTTACTGACTATTATAGGTGCTTTTACCCTACAAAGGGCCGTCGTGAACTGTGTATTACTGGGAATAAAATTAAATAGCTTACAGTGGCTTGCTCTTTATGTTATTCTGTTAGAAAATACAATTGTATTGTGTTATATTATCCTTATATTTACCCACAACTTAGTTATTATAAATATTTACTAACCCAACAGTGATATTTGCGAATACTTAAATAGGTACTACTTACATACCTTCTTATCGTGTCGCCGTTTGGACTCTGCAATCTGCATATGCTGAGTTAGGGTTCAATTTGCTTGAACCATTTATTAAGTTAGTATGTACGGGTACTGGCCTGTCAGTTGGTAGTAGCTCTGCCATCTGCGCTGTAGGTTGAGGGTTCGATTCCCTCCCAGTATAAACATTTGTGTGATAAACATAAGTGTTTTACATTTTGATAAATACGGGCTTTACTCACGTATTATTTCACGGTTCCCACTGAACTGTACTGCACTGCACTGCACCGGGTGCTAACCAATATATTTCAATTTCATTTCATTTCTATTTAAATCCAGCAAATTCGTCAATAGTAACTGAAAACTGTTAGTAACAATTTTTTGTACCAAAATGCCATAATCGCCTGGCAGGAGATCCATAGATATGTTCACCAAGCCTGATCGTTCTTTTGTGCAACCCCACCTCCAAATATCTGGGTAACCTAGATACGCAGGTATTTAGATTCCAAGTCAAAATCCAAAATATTTTTATTCAATACAATCACAAGGATCACTTTGAAACGTCTTACATACTAGGTTACTTTTGGTGCCAATTCCTCTTAACTCAAGTCCGCTTCTCTGTTTAACCCAGGATTTCTATACCCAATATAATTTTTCTCCATTCGACCCAAATTATATGCCCGTTCAACCCAGTCCAAAAATCTAAGTCACAGTGCTAAACAGTAAAGAAATCTTAATATTTATAAAAAAATAACTTGATGAATTTATTACTTCCAGTAGTTTAAAATTTTTATACCATCATTAATAAGTATTTTAATTGTTATACTCTCCCTTACAAACGAATGCACGTGCAATTCAATAAATCTTTTGGATTTTTAGATTTTTGAATCGATTGGATTACCTATTGTTGTATGCAGACTTATTGTACAATAGTACAATAACCTTAATACACGTACAAGCTGTGCTTAGTTTGGGGCTTGTTATGTGGTGTGGTGGTGTTGTGGTGGTGTTGTGGGGTATAGTATAATATAATGACATACATCTGAATAAGACTAATTTAGTTATTATTTAATAAAATAATTTATAATAAGTATCAACTGTTTTCTCTGCTGACCTTTCTGCTTCAGTGTTTCACTGTGTCATTCATTAGAATTTAAATATATAAATCAGGAATAAGTATGGGTAGAAACAGAGTTCCCGTTTCTTCCCCCTTTCTACCTTGAATGTTTTGGGTCGATTAGGGAAAATGATCTACTGGGTAGAAAAATCTTGGGTCGAACGAGGAAGTCCAAGATGTCCAAGTCCCTTCAAGATGTCTAACAAACCTGGGGATCATAGTCGGGAGCCTTTATTTATTATTTATTTATTTCTGTGTTAACCAACTTGTCTAGACTTGTAGTTCTCAACAGTGATGATTGAGAACCAGTTCCATAGGAGTGGCGGCCAGCTGATCCCGACCAGTTAACGGACAAAACAACAGGTCTTACAAATGTTTGAACCGGTTGTTGCGACCTTTAAAACATGTGTTATGAGGCTATAGAAATTTCACCTTTTTCTGATAATTGATACAAGCTTCCGTCGTACACTGTCACTAAAGTAATGTTAATCGACTGATGACCTCTGTGGCGCAGTGGGCGAAGGCCTGCCTGAGACGTAGATGGTTGCGGGTTCGATTCCCGCCGCGAGACAGTTGTTTCAATGGTCTGGAAGTATTTGTCTCGGGTCTGGGTGTTACTATGTATAATATAAGCCATATAAGGTACCACATGATAAGTAATGTGGTATTAGTACCACATAATCACATGACTGAGCACAAGCTCTGCTTACTTTGGGGCCAGATGATGGTGTGTGAAATGTCCGGCATTATTTATTTATTAGGTCGTTAATATATATAATTACATACTTATTTATATGTATGTATAAACTATAAAAATACGGAATATATATATATATATATATATATCAGTATACTTACGTAGATACTGAATGGGTATAAAAATAAATAACACAAAAAAAAATACAGAAATAAATACATAATTATAACAGCACGACAAATGTTTCATGACCATGTTTTTGAAAATGGGGAGAGTCTTGGTCTTTCTGGTATTTACAGGCAACACGTTCCAGACAACCTGCACTGTAATCAACTTTCGATAAGAAGGTAGAGGAGTGAACGGGAATTTTGAGGTGTTTGATATCTGAGTAGCGAAAAGGCTCAAAAGAGTTTGAGAGATCAAACCGTTCCTTGAGATAAAAGGGAGTTGCAGGAGATAACAGAATATTATAAAGAAGATTGAGAATGTGAGCATTTTGTGGGAAAACAAGCCCTACAGCTACGTGCATTAAAATTAAATGAAGTTTAATGTTTTTATAAAAACACTATCTGTTGCCCACGACTTCGACCGCAACTTCAACAACTTCGTTTTTTTTATGAATTGTAGCTTAAATCTTTCGCTTGCAATTTCGATGCAATTTATCTCCTTGCCAAACTATAAGTTTCAAACCAATCACACCCACCAACCATTAAAAAGTTTCCATACAAACATTCACACCCCATTTTACACCTTTATGAGGGTTATTTTGAAAAATCCTGAAACAGTATCCATTTATTTTGCATTTTAAGTATCCAAACCAAGTTTCTAAGTAATCACACCACCCGTTAAAAAGTTTCATACATTAGTTTTCAACCCTTTTAGCCTACTCTTAGGGATTGAATTTCAAAAATCCCGCCTTGTGGGTGGTTTTGCTAGGTTAAGCTCTTTTATAGGTTTTATCAGGTTAAGCTCTTTTATAGGTATAGATTATCAAACAAAGTCTTAAGAATCGAATACTTGTTCATGTTTATCCAATTGTGATAGATCTCTCGGATCAAAATGATCGTTATATTTTTTCTATTTATCTGGCCATACGTCTGTGAGCGTCAATGTGTTTACTTGAGGCATATTTGTCTCATTGAGAACATCGTTATGTCGTAAATAGCATAGAGAGTTTTTATGGTTGCATTTTATGAGTTGTTTGTCGAAGCTCAAAAGCAAAGTTTAGAGATAAATAGTCCTTTGAGTATTGGAAGTGGACGATTGATTATTTTTGGTCCTCTTGCGAAGCTATCATTGTGCTTATATTATACAGTTTCGGATTATATTTGTGAATTTGACTATTTTATTTAAATAAAATTAGAGTGATAACTAGGGGAATAATTGTAATAATAGGTTTGTGTTGTTTGTGATTCGAGCAAAAATATTCCGTGTAATTATTTTATATGAAAACTTACCATTTTATATAAAACTAGTTGTTGCCCATGATTCCATCCGCATTTTTCCGTTT
Source organism: Lampropteryx suffumata (assembly GCA_948098915.1). Taxonomy (NCBI): domain Eukaryota; kingdom Metazoa; phylum Arthropoda; class Insecta; order Lepidoptera; family Geometridae; genus Lampropteryx; species Lampropteryx suffumata. The sequence goes on along the minus strand of OX402546.1, from coordinate 1,685,319 downwards.
TTTTAAAGCAATTGTAGCTTAAATCCTTCCCCAGGATGCAATTTATCTCCTTGCCAAATTTTATTGATAAGTTTCAATCAATCACACCCACCACCAGTTAAAAAGTATCCATACAAACATTGACACCCCATTTTACCCCTTTGTAAAGGTTATTTTCTAAAATCTTTAAATACGTACATATTTATTTTGCATTTTAATTATTTAAATCAAGTTAAAAGCAAATCGCACCACGCGTTAAAAAGTTTCATACATTCGTTTTCACCCCTTTTCACCCACTTAAAAGTTGAATTTCAAAAAATCCAGTCTTAATGGGTGGTTTTGTTATAAAAGGACTACTAAGCTACTTTCCAAATTTCAGCTTTCTAGCTTCAGCGGTTTCGGCTCGGCGATGATGAATCAGTCAGTCAGTCAGGTTAAGCGCTCTATTATAGGTATAGATAACAAATGACGAACGTCAATATACGACTGTATGATGTCTTACTAAACACATGAATAATCTAAACATTGGCGAAATTGTCATCATTATGACATATGCAATTAACGAAGATGAAAAAGTGTTACCTACTATCTGACTGGCAATGAATACACCGATGCTACCTAAACCCTAGGTAGCTATAGAAACGCTTGTGGCAAAACTAATATAGTGGTTTCTAACTGATTGACGAAGTTATGTAACCTTCTGGTCAGTACTTGGATAAATAACGGCGTGGATAAAAGTGGCGTTTTTATTTGGGCGCCTACTTTTGAAATCGATAAACAATATATCGGGTCACTAATCGTGCAAAACCCTACATCGATTCGACTTGTTTTGAGCGATGGAACGATTGATATTACTTTTGACAACCGATATCGTAATCCTCCATTACAGACGATACGATAATTTGACAACTTTCTATTCGACTCAATTTGAGATACCTTTTAACGTCTTTATGTTTCAATAATATCGAAATTGATTCGCAGACACCCTGAGTGCTTCCGTACTTAGTAGAATCGTACATACATTGCTATCGGCCGCTGGTTTTCAAAAGGGCTTGACGGAGGCCTACGAGCGGCATATTACATACGTAAATTCAACATCTTGAACTGGATAACGGAAATATGTTTATGCTCACAAAATAACTAGTGTGATGTTGCTTTTTTTTATACATTAGTAACTAACGAAAGTCTGTTATTTAATTTGTGAAAATTGCCACATTGATGACAGCTTTCGACTGATTTCTTCGACATCATATTTTTTTTACTAATCATTGGTTAGATCTTTCTCACGACTTGATTTCAGGCTCCATCTTTAACTACTTAGTAATCGATTATTTCGTAAAATTAATCAATCATTTTGTTTTTATTTGTCAAACAAATACCAATGCATTTTGTTTTTTTTCTCAAATAAATAGAGCATTTAACTCGTCAAATTCCAATAAATTAACCGTCAAATTGTTACAAAAGAACAAAATTATACGACAAAAGGCCGGGCGACGGTTACCGAAGGAATGTGTATGACGAATGTATGGAAAAAATGTGTGGCTTTCGGTTGACGCCCCGCGTTCAACCTTGTACCTTGGTATTTATAAACTTGTATTAGTTAGGATGATACTAATAAAAGCATTTAAAACTTATTTTTAACATGTTATTTATGAGTGTTTTATAATGAAGTACCGAATACCTACTAAAACATACAGATAAGAAACCGTGCAATTTGTATTAACGTGCCTAAAAAGACCGTGAGAACTACCCTGTTTAAATCTAGAGATCTGATGAGGTGTAGCTTACCAAGCTTGTAGACTACCGTGATCTTGTTTTGTTTTACTTATCGTCATTATAACAACGTATTCTGCTTGTCCTCAGCCATACATACAAACATCTTCACGTTTTAATAATAAAAGAGTTTATAGGCCTCTTTAGAGACTCCACCTTTTCTTTAACAGCCTTATTTTTAGCTGACTTAAGAGAAGGAGGAGGTTCTAAATTCGGTTGTTTATTATGTTCGTTACGTTAGAACTCCTTAATTTATGAATCGATTTGGTTTTTTTTTGTTTTATACTGTTTAGTTTTATTTCAATTCGAAGAAAAAATACCACCTCTAAGTGTGAAAAAATCAGAGATTTTTTTTTATTGAGTAATGTGGAATAAATACATTTGAAAAAAAAAGCATCCCTAAGTTAAAACAGATGCAATTTTTTATGGGTTAAAATTGTATTTAATGAAGTCGGTTTTTATTTAATTTTTAGAACGTAGGTATTAAATATTTTTTCCATAGAGTCTAATCTACTGACCGTACCATGAGTCACGGCTGTCGTTGCTCCATGTGACATACAGTAACCCAGCAATGACGAAGGTCAGCAAAGAAAACGGGCCAACCTATAGACCACCCTCGTACACAAACACCTTAATTGAGCACGAGATTAGAGAGATAAAATATTAATATTTTATAACCATAAGATCCTGCTGACAATGGTAAGTTACTTTTCTTATTGGCCAGTTAAAAGATATAATGTTAAGGCGATATTGGGTGCGGTATGACTAATTTAATAAGGCGTTAATCATTGGCGTTTTCTTCCATGTTTTATAACAAAATCATAGGAAATGAAATTCGTACGTTTTCTTCATACAAAAGACATAAACGCGCTTTCTAGGTAATCACTTTTATTTTAAAGTTGCTACATTAAAAGATTATATCAAATATCATCATAATCTTATATAGGGCATACAATTGAATATGCTCTTATTATTTATTCATTTACGACTATTTATTCACTCAATATTAATATTAGCTGGTTGGAAATATCTACTCATCTTCTGTCTAACGGAGGATGTCACAATGAAATATTGTTCCAAAATGTGATTCTATATTACTGTACGATCTCGATGATGGAAAACATCGTGAGAAAACCCGCACGTCGTAGAACCTATAAGACTTTAAGACATGTGCCTAGAGCACGAAAGGACCATCTGAGGTGGACTTTAATCTTTTCAACACACTGGTTCGAAATAACTAGTAACACTACACGATTCTCATGACAACCTCTGTGGTGCAGTGGATTAAGGTCCGGCTGAGACACAGAAGGTTCGACAAATATTTAAATGATCTGCAAGTATTTGTTTCGGGTCTGACTGTTTCTATGTATAATATGTATTAACAAATATAATATGTAGTATATCAGTCATGTGGTACCCATAACACAAGCTCTGCTTACTTTGGGGCCAGATGATGCTGTGTGAAATGTCCGGCATTATTATTATAATATATTCACACTCAACACATGTCTTCAAAGTTTTGAGGTTCTACAACATGACGGTTTCCTCACGAGGTTTTCAATGTTTGAGAGTACTGGTATAATAATAATAATCATTTATTTTCAGGCAACAAATAATTGTACTTATAGGTAAGTAACATATTGTTCTATAGATAAAGACTAATATAGACTTAAAGACACGCCCGTAGCACACCTCCGCTGCGAAATACGAGTAGCGAAACCGCTGGATGAATTCCGCTGCGTTTGTAGTTTGTGTAACGGAACTGAGGAAGAGTGACTGGCGTTTGGAGCAGGTTGACGTAACCTCGCGGGGAAAGACATAGAATTTTAGTCAAATCTATGCGTTAGAACAAGCAGTTTCGTTTGGCGAAAATACTGCGGTTCCGCTGTTATGGTTTAGCCGCGGAGGTGTGGTACGGGTGACATGCAAATTAAAAAACTTATTACTACATTACTGATGACATTCTCTCGGTGTCTTGTGTCAGGGATCCGTTGAATTTCCTGAACAAGACACCTTTCAGCTAGAACCCGGTGTTCATGAATTACGAATGTTCATGGTATAGTACACATTTTTCGAATAGAAAATTTCATTAGTGGACAACCGGATTCGAAACCACGATCTTACGATCGGAAGACGGAGCCACTACCACTACTAGACTATTGCTCTCCTGGCTTTAAGAAACTCTGGTGTCTATAAATATTGCTTGTTTTATAACTAACGTGAACAAACAAAGGCATGGCACATTACCGTTACCGGCTAACAGTTATATTATCAGGTAGTTAGTTAATTGTGAGTTATCGCCATGGGAGCCATTGTTGAACCATGGTGGAGCTGAGCAATTATGGCATTGAAGCATTCAGTCTGAGTGGAAATAATATTCCATAGTCTTCACTTCTTTAGGTACCTACTCGTGTTTACCTTTTTAGGGTTATTGGATTCATAGCTACCGCCTGTCTGTTTGCCCCAAAGCTTTTGCTTAAGGACTATGAGTCTTATCGTTATGATAATTGGCACGACACTTTAATGTCGCTATTTTTGATAATGTTCAGTGTCCTTCTCCACTGGTTAAACAGCTGACTAAAAATATCTTATGAAATCGTTTTTCAAATAGTAACATTTTATAGATAATTGATTCAGGCGTGACTTTGCGGAAATCCATTACAAAACATTAAACATTAAACTCATTCTGACGTTGGTCGAAGCAACAAGTCTGCAGAGCAGAGTGTTTTTTCGTCGGGGTGCGGAGTGAGTCAAGTGTTCCTGAGGATGCCTCGTGGAGGGGCGAAACACGTGTCGAATTTCTTTTGGAGGTAACTCTTTAGGAATAGATTGGCGGAATTGTACTAAATATTTGTCCATCTGTTTAATGTGATGTAACATTTTATGTTAAAATGATAAGAAAAACGACGGCTAATAAGCTTTACTAGATGAATAACATATTAATTAATTTTGCTAACGAAATGGTGTTAAATTGGGTTAGAGCCTGACCAATCGCATCAATATTATTGTCAATCTTATTCTTATTGACTACGGAAGTTTTCATTCTGTGTTATAGAGGTAAATATGGGTAATTATAGTTTAAATAAAATTATCAGTCATTTCAGTAGGGTACTGTACTCCTTAAGTTGTAAGCATACGATGATTAAAGCATACTACCATCCTTACATTCATTACGTTATAAAAACGAAAAAGAAAACCGACTTCATTTATATAAAATATACGTTTACTTTACGTTTTACAGTACTTTATCATATTTCGAAATACGTAAACACCACAGGAAAACAAAATATCGATATTTCTTTTACTTGGATGTTTTAGTATTTTAAGCTTTTTTGATTAAAAAAACAAACTACTGAACTGATTTCGGTGAAATTTCTATGGGATCGCTTAATTTTGTTTCTAAATCATACATAACCTAAGGGCCAATACCAGAACAAACTCATACCAAAAATTAAGTATAGATTTATTGGCAGCATTTCATTTAAAGCTTAGAAAATCACTATTTAGTTTAGATTTTTTCTGTTCTGTAAATTTTTTAGAAGTGATACAATAAAGCTTTTTTTGTATATGAGTTTGACCCTAACCCTCTTCTGTCTGGTTTATTAGCGTAAAGTTAACAGTAATAGCAACAGCTGACACTTTGACAGTTGACATTGACTATTGACATTCTATGGATTGCTTTGTCCGCATCTGCCGAAGCAGCTGGCGGGGGCGGAGGCTGTAGTTCTGATCTATTGTGGTTCTAAGGTAGGTGTGTTGTAGAGGAATGTAATCCAATCAAATTATTATTTTTATTATTTATTATTTAATCCTTTATTGTACAAAAAAATATATAAATGTACAATAGGTGGGCTTAATGCTTAGAGCATTTTCTACCAGTCAACCTGCAAGGTTGAGAAAGTAAAAATGCGATATGTGTGTATGTATGTTCGAAACGGCCGGACCGATGTTGATGAATTTTTTAGGAAATCTGTGAAGTTTGGTAGCGATTGGAACAACAAAACGTTTTTTGTATTAATTAAATTTGGTATGGATATACCAATATCTTAGAAACTGACTCAGGCTACTTTTTATGTATGTACTAAGCAAAGAACGCAGGCGGCGAAGCCGCCGGCAGAAGCTAGTATATAATACTAGATGATCCGGTAAACTTTATACCACCTAAATTATGTTCGATCGTAAACCATCCAAGTATAGACCCAAAAAAAAAATTGAAATCAATCGATCCATTTTCATGTTTTTGCGAGATCAACGTACAACAATTAATTTTTATATAAATTAGTAGACAATGCATACAACACTATCTAGCCTCTATAGTAATCATATTACAGATAAAATATATTTTTAAATATATAATTAGGATACTTAACAAATATTCATTACACAAATGTCCAGGAAAAACATTTCTGTGATGAAATACCGTACAGCGCAGAATGAAGAGTTATAGGTGGTGCTGCAGCGTCAGGTCAGGCCATGTTCTAATATCATTGAAGTAACAGGATATCAAATTTCTTTATTTTACTTCACTTTACTTTACCTTAATTAACTTCACTCGTCTTCTCTTTACTTTACTATACTGTTTAACTTAATTCACTTTTCTCTTCTCCATACTTTCATTCATTCACTCTACTTCACTTTACTCTAATTTTTACCTTAATCTACTTCACTCTTTGTTCTATTTTGCTGTAGCTAACTAAGTTGCAAGGCTAGTCAAAAGTTAAGTTAAAAACCTAAGTAATATAATTAACCAAATATTGACAAGCATCGCTAGTAACTACACCACTATGTAAAACTTATAAAATATATGTAACTGATGCAAGCAACGGAAATCAGTTCTTCCATCTATCTGAATTTCATCTAACTGTCCCACTACCGGTGTACTTATGTAAATCTTTGAGTTTTAAGAGAGAGATAAACTACTTTGGTATTAGCAGGTATACAAATAGCCACAAAACCAGCATACACGATTAACCTATAAGCGCTTGCGATACCAGGGCCTCAATCCTGTTAATTTACAACGGTTACCATTCTATTCCAATCCATTTACGTTACGGCTCCAGTTACAGTTCGATAATTAACTAAAAACCTATTCTGTTATATCTATGACAAAAAAAACATTAAATCGATAATTGGCGACTTTGTAAATGTAGCGTAAGCTATTTATTCATTACCAGAAAACACGTCAAGAGCTTTCGCTGCGGTTCGATTCCAATCGAGATTACGGAAATTAACAGAGTTACCTCCAGAGGTAACAAATGCGTGTTTCCGACCTTAAGACATTGATTTTGTCTATTCGCCCCGTAATTCACTTGCTCCAAAATATCCTTCAAACCCAATCACAGTAATGTTTACACACTGCTGCTTGTTGGTTGAATAATGGTACTGTGGTGATCGATCTGGTACCCATCAAATCGGACTCTAACTGGAAAGTCCTAACACCAGGTATGATCGAAATCATGAAAAATTTAAACCCAAATGGTCACGAAATGAGTTATCATCAATTTGGAATCGATAATATTGTAAAAGAGGCTTCTTGTTTTTTTTTTTTCTTATGCATGATTTTCTTTTTTTATTGATGTTATAAAAAACAAAATAAAAGCAGCTTTATTCAATACTAAGGACTTTAAATCGTTTTACATGAATGAATTTAGATGATTCCTCCTAACCCAAGTCCAAGAATTATGCGAGAAACCCGCCTTGGTCAGGACTTCTTTGTGTGATACTTTTTATTTACGAAAAATAGCTTTATTCATAAATAAAAAGTGCGAACCGTGAACTCGAGCGGCAACGAGCGGACCGCGGATCAAACTCACCCTGATGAAGATTCTCTAGATGAATCAAAACATTGTCGGTGCCTCCATCGACAAAATAATACGTGGGTAAAAGTAGTATGTAAAAGCTCAAAGAAGTAAACAATTCAAGTTTAAATCAACATTGGCATTACAGTCCAAACACTACTTCTCTTGCACATTGCCGGATCGAAGCTCAGGTACTGAATGCCTCGTACTTCGTTTGCGCTCGTTTTATAGCCCGCCTGTAAATCACGGGACTTTTGCTAGTCTGGAGTCAAACGAAGTACCAATACATTTTACAGAATGTTACAGTTAATCAATGTTAAATAAATATTTCTAAACAATTTTACAATTAATATTCAGTTTTGTTCATTAATATTACTCTAAAAGTAATGTGGCGATCCAATCGTATCGTTTGATCACAAAGAAACACAAAACTCTCATTCCAATTAGGTATTCACACCCGAGTCTATAACTATAGCGTTATTTAAATAAAATCACCAAAATTACAAATAAACCCGAAATAACCCGGGAACAATAAATAATATGAAAGCAATGTTTACTCCGCAAAACGGCCAAAAATAATCTATCACGTATTTACTTGTAATTTATTTCCGACGTATTGGTTATTGCTATAACCGCGGGCTGTCATACAACAGTATGTAACAAGATATACAATTTATGTATTTAGCGACCGATGTCCAAAGGTTAATAAATAAAAAAGTAGCTGCAATCATGGCGCCATAACATGTCATCTAGTGATGGGCATTTCCTCGATTATGTCTCGGCTGTCACTGTCAACCGAATTATACACTAAGATAGACGCATTTAACGTAGAAAGCTGGTTTTCTGTAATAATTACCTACTTGAAGATGTTAACGTCTGATTTTTTTTAAGAATTGATATTACTTTTAAAATAATCACGGTTATTTACATTATTTGCAATATACAAGGAATATTTATAATGATTGAATAATTAGGTTAAGTATAGGGAAGAAAACACTTATTTCATACTAGCTGGTATTTACGTAAAAGGTAGCTTTTGTCTGAAAAAACAAACTATCCAACATATTGTTATTTGTTAAGAACTATTGTTATCTTATATGCAATTTAAATTTCTAACACAATTATAATAATTGTTAATTAATAATTACGTTTTGAAAACTAAAAAGAAAACTGACTGATATTTATATAAAAAAATCTCTTAATCTTAAACACCACTGACTGGCCTGTCAGCTGAGTTGGTAGTAGCTGTACCTTCTGCGCTGTGGATTGTAGGTTCGATTCCCTCCCGAAATAAACATTTGTATGATGAACATTAGTGTTTGTTCTGTGTCTGGGTATTATAAAATATCATATGTAAGTATGTATTTAAAAATATAAATATAAGTATTCTATCAGTTAAGAATTATTTTGGGTGCACTAATAAGACATTATAATCTAGCATGGTTGAAACCCTACAAAATAAATATATAAGTCCGAATACACATAACAAATTGTTTTCCTACACTTTGTTAAAAGCCGAAGCAGAGATCCCTCACGTCTATTTACAAGTAAATAATACTTAGTTAGAGTGAGGAGTCAATGTCAAGACTTTACAGGTTAAGGCGACAAATGTTTCATTGTCTGAATTTAGATCTAAGTTACTTAAGACAACCTGTAAAGATTTTGTTTGGAAATAAAACATATTATTACTATAGTTATCTAATCACTATCATAGAAGCTGGTGATGGTGTTGTGTGCATTGTCCACCAATATTTTTTTTATAATTATTATTAATTAATGTCACAGGAAAGCAAAATACCTTCATTTACTTGAATGACATATTTTTCCAGTTATTTTAATTTAAAAACCAAACTTCTGAACTGATTATGATTCATCATCATCATCATATCAGCCTTTAGGAAGTCCACCGCTGAACATAGGCCTCCCCAATATATTTCCAGGAAGAACGATTTTGAGCCCTCTCCATCCACCGATTTCCTGCGATCTTTACAATGTCGTCAGTCCATCGGGTGGGGATCATCCTACGCTTAGTTTTCCTGTCCTTGGAAAACGAATGAACGTGATTATGATTAAGATAAAAACATATTTTTTTCAAATCAAGTCTCCTGTTTACCGTTTCTGACATGTTTTGAACCCGCTTTCTACTTAATCTTCAAAACGTCGCTTAATGTCCCAGCCACACTGTCAACGAGCGTAATTAGTTTGTTTAAAGGGATAATAAGGGCTCCTAAAAATAAAAGGGTAATAAGTAGGTGGTTCTGTGGGTACTTAGCTTTGTTTGGTATGTCACTGACAAATTATTGTTTGTAACTGTGTTGAAAGATGTTCATGTCAAACCCTTATAGGGTGTTGGTATGTAAGAACTATCGCCGAAACTCCTTCTTTAACAGTTACTACGGGTCTCTCTTATAACTACTCAATAGTTGTATCCTATTAAATAATATACAGACAGTATTAAATGCTCACTTGAAATATATTTAATGCCGGACATTTCACACAGCCTCACCTGGCCCCAAAGTAAGCAGAGCTTGTGTTATGGGAACCACATACTACTATTATCCTTTTTTTGTACATACATTATGTACATACATAGAAACATACAGACCCGAGACAAATACTTGCAGATATTGCATACAAATATTTGTCCCGCGTCCCAATCGGGCCTTGGCCCACTGCGCCACATAGGTCGTCTTGTAACTATAATTTGCTTATACTTCTCTTTATGTAATTACTTAACCTTACATACTAAGCTTTACGCATACACTAAATGTGTTTGTGAATGCTACCTTTTAAATGCTATCCCTCGCGTCTACATACAAGTGCATACTTAGAGGGAGGTACCCATTAGAACTGGTCCAAGGGTTTTATCACACAACAATAATTTGCACTACCTATATCATGAATAACTGGGTGTTTAGATGTATAATATGTATGTTCTAACAAAAAAAACCCTTTCTAGATAGATCCCTTTCTAGGTAGATCTAAGTAAAGCAAGCAAGACATAAAGTACATAAAATTACATGACCTTAATCCTTAGAAGTAGAGTGCTGCACGAAAGGAGCCTTTGAGGCGCACTATAATCCTTTCACCACACTGACTGGTTCGAAATTGTGACGTAATAGAAAAATAAGTAGAGTCCTAAGAGCTAATACCCACTCCAACACGCGTTATTAGTAGGTTATCTTCCAAAGTTAACAGCCAAAGTCTCACTTATCAATCAATACCCCATCCTTGCATCAACATTACACAATATTTAAAACGTGAAAGTTGAAATCCAGTAGCTCACTCATCCATAAACACACATTTGGCTTATCACAAATTAAAGTTTTAAACTTATGAGCTGTCAGTCGTAAGCACCCAATACTGACAGCCCTAATAAATGTGTCATTGACTTTATTTTGTTTTGTTTCACTTCGATGTCTCCTCACTATTCCATGATTTAATAGTTCCATGCCCTTTCTTTGTTTCGAATTTTAAATTTTGAATATAGAATACGCACGCGCTCAATGGATGTACGTCTGCTTCAGTTGATTTAGGAAACCTCTTTCTCATATCAAGAAAGAGGTTTCTTATATAAGCATAGAACCTATTCGATAAAAGACTTAGTTAATCTTTGAAAGCCAATGAATAATTAGTCTATGATCACTTAGGTTCGTTTAGATATTAGTGTTCAGAAATCAACAAGGAATCTTTATAGTCTCGCTGTGTCCATCTGTCTGTCTGTCCGCCCCTAATCAAAGACCTATTCGCAGGCTATTAGTCTGATCGTAATTAATTTAGCACAGTCATACGTAGTTGTACCCCGTCGTGCGGCTCATCTTTAGATAGGTATTTCAAAGATGTGAAGAGGTTTCTTGAACTTGATCTTGATCGTTTTTCGGTACAGATATTGGATAATTATTAAGCTTTTAGGGCCATTTTTTGATAGAGGACTGTGTGCACCTGTGCTAAACCGCTGCTTGGGGAAACCATCATCATCATATCAGCCCTTAAGAAGCTCCACTCCTGAACATAGGCCTCCTAAATAGATTTCCAGGAGGAACGATTTTGAGCCCTCTCCATCCACCGACTTCCTGCGATCTTTACAATATCGTCAGTTCATCGGGTGGGGGGTCGTACTACGCTTCGTTTTCCTGTCCTTGGTTGCCATTCGAAGACTTTTATTCCACAACGATTATCAGTTCTGCGAGCTATATAGCTTGCCCATTGCCACTTTAACTTGCAAATTTTGAGTGCTATGTCGGTGATTTTGGTTCTACTACGGATTTCCTCGTTATGGATTTTATGACTTGGTGAAACACCCAACATAGCTCTCACCATAGCACGTTGTTAATAGTAATAGTTGGATAAATTATGAAATTACAAGGAAAATTATCATGTAAGACTTAATCAGACTTTGAGTAACAGTCTGAAAAAACCTTAAAAAAAACAACTATACTTTTATTTTGCCAACTAGATGGCGTTGACTGGTCATTGTTATAACTAATGTCGCGCTTGGTCAATTTATTAGTCATTTTATTTACCTACAATCTAAAATTAAACAAATTAAATGGCTCCTTTTCGCCAAAACAGAGTGTTATAAATGGCTTTCAAAAACAAGGTTTACGATCGATTTATATCTAATAGATGTTCAAAATTGCATACCAATATCTAAAACAGACTCAATCATTCAAGAATTATATTCCTAATAGAGAATTTATTGCCTTAACTATGTACCGTATATGGCTTGTATGTCTGTCTGTATGTGTGGGAGTGTCGGCTGTTTGAAGCCAACTCTTGCGCAGGATCCGGGTCGCAACATTGCCCTTAACATTTAATTGTAAATGATTTATCTTCATTTTGTTAATTTGACCCATTTTTAACGTAATTGCTTATTGTACGAATTTTTATCTTAGATTTTATGTAACCACTTATGGAGTAGTCACTTTAATAATTAAATATTTCATGAACTTTAAATACGATATATCTTCATGTAGGTACTTGCTTCTTTAGACTTCTGAATGAAAACAATACAATTTAGAAAAATATGTATTATTTAATTAATATAACCTAACAGTATCCTCATTCACCTGTCACGTATACAAGCGCGTGCGCACGTCCAGACAATCAAAAATAAAATGGCGCCGATAGCCCATATTGTGATTGTTAATAAATGGTTCTCAGTAAACGTGTGTTGGGCCCACGACTATTCCGCTTGTGTAATCTATGAGCTTATTGAAGCCTTCGAATTATCAATGACGAAAGAACGCCAAGGTATAACTAAAGAGAATATAGCATATGCAATAATATGTTTCATGGACCCAGGACTGATAGATATTTGTGCTGCGTCAGTGTTTTATAGTAGGTATCATTTATGCCAACACCATATACATGATTTACGAAACGCATTCGTAACCGAGTTCTAACATATCGACTTATTGAAGTGAAAACTTCTTTTAGCGCGGTACGCATATTTTTAGATGAGGTAAAACCTCTGGATTTGCGACACCGTTACAGTCTGGGGCGAGACAAAGCCGGCTGCCGCGCTTGCCCCATTTGATTATAAACCTTAATTCACATGTTTACAGTCTACTTTTGTATAGAGAAGTTTCCTGAGTTAGGTTCTTTGATATATTATCTACATTCTGAAAAAAATGCGAATTTGATTGGCAGTCACCGTAATTACTGATTTTGAAGTGATTTATTACTAAACTCTAACGCGCCAAAATAAGTTTTCACTTCTGTCGGCACTCCCGGAGTGCAACCCGACTTTTTTTTTAATTTATATTATATTAATATTAATTTATATATAAATTACTTTTTTATAATCTAAGAATATTTTAAAGTTTTAATTATACAGCGTTATGGTGTACACTGTAAGCTTTCAGTTATTCTGATATAAATATTTCTAATTCAAACCATAAGAATAAAAGAGTATATTTAAGTAGGTACTTTGGTCATCGGTTCACACAGTACAAGTTTACTGTGCTGTGTCAATTGCCCAGCAATATTTATTAATTTATTTAATGTTATTAATTACATAACTGGATGGAGCATAAACAAATAATAGGGGAAATTTTCGCTTTATCAAACACAAAGCTGACTGACAGCAAACATAGTTTTCAGCTGATAGTCAGAAGACTGATTACAGATGCAAACAGAATAATCAATAAAACTTTGATCAGAGAAAATAAATCAAGATAACTCATACGAGCTATCAATGCAAACATTTTGATTTGATCATTAACAAAAGATCCAAAATAGCTGACCTAAAAGCTCCATGTGCTTTGAAGTCACTGTTTGTTTTTAAAGTAAGTAGATAAGGCAGATGGCCTAAGATGCCCTACTTATGGCTATATGGGCCCAGTAATCTTGCGAAATATACAAACAAAACGCTTATTGTGATGAAAAGTTTGATTACATAATATAGTAGCAGCTTTTTTATGATAAAATATGTCCATAAAAGCTACTGGAATATTTTTTTTGTAATGTTGTAGTTTGACACCTATTGTTTTTAACTGACAAAAACGGAGGTTTTCAAGTAAACCTGTTTTTTTTTGTGTGGCATAACTTTTTAAGGAATTCGTTTATTATTTTTGTATTGGATATAGTATTCGAAGGTCCCATTTAAATGTAAAACAAAACTTACCTCTAAGGGTAAGAAAATAGAGGTGTTTAACTCATCACCAACTGTGATTTTATTTGTGATCTGATTCTGTTGAAACTTGACACACATATATGTAGTTTTAATGACACTACAACATGACGGAGACTTGAAGTTGATCTGATGACGGAAACAGAAGGCAAATTCGTCGGTTTTTTTTTTGCAAAAGATAATATAATCTTGGTACATAATAATATAACGTGCCAAGGACCAATATGCCGATAGGACCTACATTTATGAGCTTATAAGAGTCGTGACTCTTGTAGTGATCTGAATCAGTTGAGCTATCTATAAATCCTTTTAAACGTTCTTTAGATAGCTCAACTGTTTTACATGTATTTTATATTATTATGTACATTTTTGTATATTATTATTCTGACTGGACAATTTAAACAACAAAATCTGTTCTTTGCTCAAAAAACCTCTTCAAAGATGCCCTAAAAACGTGCTCTACAATTTTACTACCTACATAACAATCTTGCCCTCGAACCGACATAAAAATATACCCTTCGATTATTTGTTCATCTGGTGTTTAAAACCATTGAATGTTCGACGCATGGTGGTGGTCAGACCATATGGAAGACCACTGCTAAATGTATTTATAGAGTCGATTCGTGACACATATGGCGTATTGAAATGGCTCAGATGGCTCGCTGCTCCAAGCAACATGAAGGAGTTACAAAAACAAGCGTGTTATTGTTCAGTTTGTATCGTACACTCGAATGTATTTTGTATTTTCTTTTATTTTTATGAGTTGAACGGCAAAGCTTAGAGATAATTATATAAACACTAATGTATTGGTTACTCAAGCACATACAAACTGTACTGCAAACAGAAGAACACAGAAGTCAAAGTAGAGAAGACCACAGTATTGTGCCACAGTAATAACAGAAGCCTTGACATTAGGAGGTAGCTAGACTAGATTTGTTTTACCTATTTAGTTCTTTGGGCACATAACCCGAAATGAAGACTCAATGGAGCGTCTTGTAGTCCAAGGCAGAATGCAGGACAAGAGATACTGTGGCCGCTCTCCAGATGGAAGTTCTGTTAAAATCTCTTACCAAATCCACGATGACCGACTGCCACAATGTCTAATAGAGCCGAATGGGGACGAATAGCAAGAGCCACCATTCATCAGAAACCACTCATAACCACGACCACTCTGCCAAAAGTACCCGACTGAAAAGAAGACTTACCTACTGATGCCGCGGGCCTAATACGATATTTGAACTGATTAATGTAAGAGGGCCTCGTCCCCCAAGCCAAATTCCCCTGCAAGTGCACCCTGCTGAATTACCGTCGAGGCTCTAGACGCACTAGCCAGCGTGGTATTTTATGGCTAAATTTTTTTATGATAGTTGCAAATATAGTTCCCGGCAGCATTCTGGCAGCAGCTCCGGTTCTGGCGGGGTGATAAGTATCGCCGGCATATTCCTAGTTGCAAAACTACTATAATACTACAAACTACAATAGCCCTACGTTTAATGGAAAAAGTTACAAAGACTGTAACTGAGTGGTGACCGAGGGATGCTCAACGATGAAGAAACAGACCACCCGCCCTATGGTGAAATGATATCGTCAGCGTTGTCGGGAACCCCTGGAGAAGACTTGCTAGGGACCGGAATGAGTGGCGTAATATATAGGTCTATACCCATCAGTTGGTGCAATCGGGCTGAATGATGGTGAATGATGAAAAACTAAAAAGAAAACCTCATCCTTTTTTTGAAGTCGGTTAAAAAAGTTTTTATAGTTTTGTAGTTTTTAGCTATTTAGTAATTTATCATATTTCGAAATTCTTAAACGCCACTGGAAAGTCACTGGAAGTCTGGAAATGGAAAGTAAGCAAAACACGAAACTTAATCTAAAATGGCCTGAACTGGTTCAAGAAAAGGATGGTACGGCCGTGCCGCTTTTTTGCTCGACTTGAATCTGAGGGCACTACCGTGCCCCCAGATTTACTTATATTATATTATATATTTGGATGATATATTTTTTACCAGCTATGTATTTTGATTGAAAACCAAATGAAATTTCTATGGGACCAATCGGGAAATATAACCTTTCAAACTTAATTTTTTTTTTATATTTGTTCTTATATGACGGAGTAATGAGGTACCAAACGTAATTTAAAGGTTAATTGAATGTGAATTATTAAAATTGCAAAAAAAACAGTGATTCAAAACTACAAACTTCGTGAATGATAGATGATTATATGCTTTTCCCACCATAAAGATTAGTTTTATTGTTTCCGAAAAATATCAGCCATTACAATAAATTACCCCTAAAACATCACCCTACAACCCTCGAGGTGAGCCCACGTGTGCCAAACAATAAAGTAGCTCTAATTGCGTTTCTGCTTTTGTTATTTTCTGTGGTAATTATCGGTTTTAAATTAATGAGTTTTTGTAGTTTAGTGGTAATTATTGAGGATCTATTGTGTTTTCTGGGAACCTTTTTAGAACAAAATTCAAATACATTTGCCAAACAATATATAAAATTAGTTAAGTACTTTGAATAGGTACTTGTGTACCTAGTACTTACTATTATTATTATTATTATATATTGTGTTTTGTTCGATGTTTTTTTGATTCTGTGTAGTTTTATATTTATTTAATCATTCAATAATTTCTACAGAATACCTATTTTTTATTCAAAATAGAGATCGCTTTAAGCGGTCCTTAGTTTAACTGTTTCACGTGTATTGTATATTATATTGTACATTACTGTATATAAATGTGAAATTATATTATAAGTAAATAAATTTTATGTAAGTAAAAAAATAAATAATGCCCGACATTTCACACAGCATCATCTAGCCCCAATGTAAGCAGAGCAGAGCTTCTGGGGAATTAAGGGAACCACATAATATGTGATAACCACATAATAAACTCTGCTCTTTTGATATTTTAATATTGGTGTGTGATATTTGTATGTGTTTACAAAAAAATATATTATATATTTTTGTAAACATATACAAATATTATACATAGAAAAACCATACCCAATACAAATATTTACAGATCATACGAACATTTTTCTCGCAGCTGGAATCATAAAAATTAGAAACCATAATCAAATAAAAATATTACAACACGAAATTAATTACTTATTTTTAGAAATCCTGAACAAAGAGCTACGAAATTATTTTACCACCTTTGTCAGTAGCAGGGTGCAATGTAATTAGCTTATTATTAAACCGCCACCGAAGTATTTTACGCTCTAGAATATAATTTACGACATACAGAAATAGTCAATAGAAAATCACACCATTTTCAACCCTACACCAATGTAATAGAAGTGAAAGTTTACAGTAAAGTTCTTGCACTATGAGACAAAGAGTGATATGTACCAATTTTGTAGACGTATTACGATGTTTTTAATAATAAACACCCCTCCGCGAACAATACTTAGGGTGACCATGACTGTTAATGTTTGTGGAGACCATGAGTTTGGTCAACGTTTAGTATGATATATACTACTATGTAATGTATGTACATATGTGTTTTGATTAGGTTACAAATACCCATTTGTAACGTGGTTTTGTTTTTTTTACTTTTTCTTTTTAAAATGCGCGGACAGCAAGTTACTATAAAACTATGTAAGTGTCCTGGATGCTGGGTCAAATAGAAACATTTTCTTTCTTTCTTTCACTATAAAAATATACTTGCCTTTCGACCTACATAAGCGTCATGTCATGAATCAGTGGACCAAAGCCCGCCTGAGATGGAGAACGTTGCGGGTTCGATTCCCGCCGCGGGACAAATATTGATCTGCGAGTATTTGTCTCGGGTCTGGGTGTTTATATGTATGTATTTAAAAAAAATACAGTATGTAGTATCTTGTGGTACATAACACAAGCAACCCATAACACAAGCTCTGCTTACTTTGGGACCAGATGATGCTGTGTGAAATGTCCGGCACTTTATATTTATTTATTCTTAAAGGTCATCGAAATAAAATATGCTCACGTTACTCTTATTATAATATAATAGGGTCTAATCTATAATCACACTAACTTGTGTGTTGTTCGAATCTGTTGCCATATCTATCGATTAACGTTATAATGACAAAGACAAAGCATACTTAAACACCACCCTAGTTATGTGATTAAGCTAATTGTTATCTATTATAGAGATTAAGACTTCACCTAAGAAGTGGCCGTTCAATCCTACTAATAATGTAACTCTGTCTGTCTGTCTGTTACGTTTTCATGCATATGCCGCTGCACCGATTTTGATGAATTTTGGTATAGAAATAGATAGGACCTTAGTGTAGGACATAGGCTACTTTTTAAGTAGGTACCACGCGTGCAAAGCCGCGGGCGGCAGCTAGTACTATATAAACAGTACAAAAAGAAGGCAACATTAAAGGTATTTTTAAAATTGAGTTTTTTAAACTTACGCGATCAGAACACATTATTATAAATATTTACGGGTACCTATTTATCGCGTTTATTTACCTATTTTTCCCGACGTTTCGACAGGTTTACACTCTGTCGTGGTCACGGGATGACTTTTTATAATTGGCTATAAAAATGCCTATAATACCGATTATAAAATATTGATGCTAAAAAACTATGAGTAGATTTATGTTTAGTAAACCCAGCACGTTATTTGCCTTCCGGTGCGGACAAGTTATTGACATCATAGTAAATTGCCATTAACGTAATTATGTCGTCACTTCCCTAAACCAGGGACCTGAGATGAATTTAAATTATGCTCATGGGTTCAAAATATCATATTTCCAAGATGAAATGCAGTAGGAACAGCTTTTGAATGAACTTTAGGACAAGGATAATCTATAAAAGAAAGTCGTGTTAGTTACACCACTTATAACTCGAGAACTGCTGAACCAATTTGGATGACAATTTAATGAATATAGTTAGTAACTTGAATAAGGATATAGGCAATTTTTTATCCTGGAAAAACAACGGGAACAGGGCGGTCGAAGCCGCGGGTGGCCGCTAGCTCTACCTATCAATATTCATCCGTAAGTTTGTTAATCTCTGTAATCATTACAATAATTTGAATAGATATATATTTTTTAATAGCGATATTAGTACTTCAAAATAGAGTACTACTTAAATTAGTACTCTATTTTTTGTGAAGTTGTAACCGCCCAACAAAGTGGGTACGGGTCAGCTAGTTCTTTATAAAAAAAGCAAAATAAAATTGTTTTTTTTATGTAAGGTACTATCGCGTTCCTTTCTGCCTTTACACCACTAGGATGATTTTTCTGTGAAGTGACGGGTTGCCGGGGGTGGCTTGCTCGATTTCTTTTGTTTTTAAAGACCAATAGGAGCTACGTATTTCGTGGGTCTGGTCAAGTACTAAAACCTCTTTCATTTGTTTTCTTATTTTGACTGATCGAAGACATCTGACATCATCATCAATAGGTTAACATCTGTTTAGTTTAGGCATTTTTATCAATGATTAAATAATAACGTTTAGATTCTGATTCTTTGTATATTTGTTAACTAAAAAGGTATTTTAGGTAAGTAGGTATACCTTTAAGGTAATGAGCTCTAAGTGTTCAATAAATACATTTGTGATTTAAATAAAAAAGGTAGGCAAATGATTAATTAGTTGTAGTAGTCAGTGTTCAACAGATAATTTGTATTTGTAATTTGATAGTATTTTTATGACTAATTTTAACAATATTTTATTGATTACTTTGCAATGGAAAAAGTCATTAAAAAGAACCATTACAAAAAAATATGTTGAGCAGATGTTGACTGCCCGGACTCTATTGGTCAAACAACAAAGAAAAGAAAGACAACAAAAGAAAAGAAAGACAACAAAGAAAAGAAGGTGTGGCCTGTAACCCAAAACCAACGCAAGGCAAAATAGTTTCAAACTGGAAAGGCAGAAAGGAACGTGATGGTACCTTAGTAATGTTTTTTTATTGTTAGGTTTTTTTTTGCATCAATCAAATTTGGTATATAGATTGTATCTTAACAACGGACATAGGCTACTTTTTATGTATGCACTGTACTATGCGTGCAAAGCCGCGGGCAGAAGCTAGTTTACTATAATCCTATATTCACATAATTACCTAGCAAGGAGTTAAAGTTTGCTCTGTCCTTGTCATTCTACTGTGGAAGAAAAGAGCTAGTGTGTGTTTATAAGATAAACCCTTTACACGTTAAAAACTTATCGCACCTTTTACTGTGTTTTTTACCTTCTAGTTTTTAACGCACTCACGCTTTTGTAGCTTTAATTAATAAGAGAACCTAGATGACCGAGCTTTGGTCGGTGTAAAACACAAATAAAATAACGTTTTCCAAAAATGAAACCTAGCTAGATCGATTTATCGCCTCCGCAATCCCCTGCATACAAAATTTCATGAAAATCGTTGGAGCCGTTTCCGGGATTCAGATTATATATGTAGTATTATATACACTTATATATATACAAGAATTGCTCGTTTAAAGGTATTAGATTAAATTTAGCCTATTCGTAGACAATATATATCCAATATTTACTAGTATCTTAACCCAAGAACCCCTAGACATATCAGCAAAAAGTCATTACATATTTTCTATGTGTAAAGGGCACAAACAGCCCTTAGAAGTGGCCCTTGTCTTTGTCCGTGCCCTATTCTTCCCTGGCTAGTTTCTATGAGGATTCTTTGAGCAGGGGTGGATTGACGTATAGCAGAGAGATTTAAGAGGAGAGTAATTAAAATTCATTGCTCGTTGTGGGAATGTCAACAACGAAACTATTTGTAGAATCTCGTGTTTGGTTGTAAATGCGAGAGCTCAAAATGGATGGGATACTAATTATAATTACTGAATAATTATAGTGTTGGAAGAGTATTTCATTATTCTATGCAAAACTCCAGAAAATAAAACACAGTATATTTAAAGTCAAAGTTTAAAAGTTTATTTACACTCAAAGTTTATTTACAGAAATAATTACAGAAATGTACAGAATAATATACAATAATATGAAATATACGTGTAACAGTTGAGCTTTCTAAGGAACGTTTAAAACGATTTATAGATAGTTCAACTAATCCAGACCACTGCCAGAGGGCTTCGTGCCCAAGAGACTGGCAGCATTACCACGTTGAATGGCAATTCTAATACGCTGAGCCAGATAGGAGCCAGCTCTTGGGTCACGCAATGTATCTACCAGACGCCGTGAAATAATTTTGAAAACGCGGTGGGCTCCTGTTCCCCACGGGCCCAGGTGCTGAATGTGCCGAGGACCTCAAAAACCGCAAATATGCTGGTTTGGATAAGCCCTACATATTTGAGCCTTTTGGAGCCGAGACCCCGGGCCCGTGGGGAACAGGAGCCCACCGCGTTTAAATACTTATAAAGTAATTTTTATTAACCGACTTCAAAAAAGGAGGTTTCTCAATTCGACCTTATATATTTTTTTATTTAATGTGTGTTCGCGGATAACTTTTATGAACCGATTTTAATGATTCTTTTTTTTTTGGAAAGGAGATATACCAAGGGTGGTACCATGATAAGAAAACCCGGATCTGATGATGGAATCCTAGAGAAATCAAGGTGAACCTTCGAAAATCGTTGTGGCGACTAAGGTGTTTGTTATTTGTTTTAAGTATTTTAAGCCACTACTATTTATGAAGGTCTGGAGTCGATCTGATGATGAAGCCAAAAGACAGTCGAGGGAACTCCTCCAACGGCGTGTTTAACAGAATCAGTCACATAAAATAAGGGAGCCAATTACAGGTTTTCACGTGTAAATAAACACAATTTAAAAAGGTACAGCTAAGAACAACTAGAAAGTATCTAAGTATAAAGTAAAAGTAAATAAGTCTAATAACTAAGTAAGTGTCTTACTTTGTGAACTCGACTTGTCGCCAAAGAATTCCCTATTCAGCCTTTGTCTAGCTGAGCCTACACTAGTGTAGAATAGATCCAAGTCAAAACGCTTACTTAACTTATGTGAAATTGTCGCTTGCTCGCCACAGGAACGTATTTTGTCTGTAGTTAGTACCGACTACAGGGATATAGAGGGGGGTTAAATCTTTTTGATTTGGATGGTGCATAAAATTTAATTTTACTCAGTAGATCTGGCCAGTTAATATTATTGGAAGTGGTTTTTAACAAATAACAGATCGGCGATTTCACGCCGCTTGACGAAGGGGAGAAAATGAAATTTCTGACATAGATGAAGGTAGTTGAAAGAACTGAATGGAACGTTTAAGCGAAAACAGAGGTATTTCATGAACTTGATTTGAATGCGCTCAATTCTATTAATATATTTATTGTAACAAGGACTCCATATTTAAAATGTATACTCAAGGACGATTCTAACAAAGGTGCAATAAAATAAAGGATTGAATGTTTTAGCACGATGAAAACTAGCTGCACTCCTCATTACAATTTACGACATTAATTTGTATTTACAGATGTAATTTGTAGTGATGAGAACTTTACACTTAGATGGGTAATGGTGACCGTCATTAGGGGTCTGATGATGAAGACGGTGCAGTGTATATACATGAAGTCGATAGTATTTTTAGTTTTTAAAACGTAATAATTATAGTAGGTATTGACATTAGTTGCTAAGAAAATTGACAACATACCGGCCGACGTCTTTAAAATGTCAAAGTTAAAAGATAGAAATCTTAAGTCCACGCATTCAATTAATTAATCCGCTACAGTTTCGCATTGAGACTATAATTTAACAATGCCAAGGAGAAACCATTTTACGATGAACTCGTCCTTAAAACTTGAAGAACAGGTTTTTTTGCGTCGTTTCCTCACTTCCCAGTCCTCGAGAAGGGCTGCGGGCGTCAGCTGCGTGCGCACGTGTCTCAGGAAGCGACACGCGATGCGCATGCGCACCCATTGTTTTCTAATTGCGTTTGTTAGTCTTAACTTGGAAACTCTTTTGGAAAAACCATAAAAACCCTTCAAGATCTTTGGTAATGTCTGTAGAGAATGTAAAGGGTAGAGGAGTGCTTTCTATACAAATTATTGAGATCTGAGCAGGCTCTCTGTTTCTTTATCCAATAGTTGAAGTAGTGAATGTATTACTTGTTTGTTGTTTTCTTTTACCAACAAGTTTATAGTTTGTTGATCGATATCTTTATTATGCTGTTGTTTATGTACTTGGCGAAGTCTTAAAGACATTATAATCAATATCATCTTCGCAATTTTCGTACCATTTAGGTTAGTACGTGGTAATCAATATTTACCTAAAAAAATAATTACGTTAGGAATTGCAGAAATTGTTTAACCAGCTCAACTCGCAACAGGATCATTATTCAAATAGAACTTTATTCCCCTTCGCATTGCGAGATCTTGAATGTGTATTTGTGACTACAATAAAAGGAAGTACCTACTATACCTACCTACAAAAGGGTCTCCACCCTCAATGTGTCACGTGCAGTTATTTTCTGCGTTTATGGGGTGTCGCTAATTCGAATGTGCGCTATGGGCTCGGTTTATGAGAAAAAAAGGTTCTTTAAACTTAATTTGCGTATGTTTAATACAAATGCAGAAATAGAAGTTTCAAGAAGGTTGGTTACCTATGTACTTACCTACATATATAAATATATTAGCATAATTATCAGACATCTGGGTCTCATACTAGTACTAGTACTACCTATAAGCTATGCCTAATTTGGAGCTGAATGGTGTTATGTGAAATGTCCACCAATATTTATTTATTATTTATTTATATACCTAGGTAGTTACCTATATGGTTTATCAAAAAGCGCAGTTATTAAATATTCAATAGATAGGTAAATTTATTAAATCATTCGCAAAAATCTTAAAATAAAAACAATAATTAAAAACTCAGGTTGCATAAATATTGTAAGAGTCCTTAATTTTTTTGCAAGCAACGCTTTTATAAGTAGCCGCCTGAGGCCATCGATACGATAAACAAAAGAAAATCGGACCCAAAGCAATAGGTGGCCGGTCCCAGCCCAGCAGCCACACAGATGACATGCATGCAGGCTCACACACACACACACACGCATCATCGAACCCCATCGCTACAGGCATCCCCTCCATACCAATCAAGTCGCAACTTGCACAGGCCAGCCTCAAGTTTTGTTGCCCTCCGCCGTCATTCCTCCGCGAACCGTAGCAACGTGCGTACGTATCGTCCGCTAGAAAATACCGGTTTCAGTGATTCGTGTTGTGCTTATGGACAGTCAAGATGGTGCGTAGCTTATCGCAGTGGACGAAGACTCTCAGCTTTCCGTCAAGATTGTCTCCCAATCGGACGTCTAAGGAGAGCGTCGGAAATGGCCCGGGCTCCCCTGGCGTGTCTCCGACCCCCAGCGCCTCCTCACTCCCCCAAGGGTCCGAGAAGACTATAACCCCTATACCGATCACGGAGATCAGCCAAATTGTAAGTGTTTTTTTAATATAAATGAAATTAACGTTTAGGCACGCAGCTGCATTGCAGTGCGTTTCGCATGTTAAGTACCTACTTCATTATTTATATACAAAATGTGATGGTAACTGTTCGTGGTAGAATGTACTTTGAGTTCGTTTAGCGCATAGATAATGTTTTCTCAGCATTTGTAATTTTGTAACTGGGTATTAGCGGCTACTTGTGATACATTATAAGTGTCCTTGAAACTCTTCATATTTGGTTACCCTACAAAACAATGCAGAGCTAAGATGCCTGTTATTGCATTAGATCGGTTTCAGATTGCAATGACACTATTATGTAATGTTATTATAAAACTTCATGGTCATGAAATCTCAACAATGCAATTGGTATGTCATTTCTCAACACGCTTTTTGGATATGTAATCCAGAACTACCTGAAAACTTTATTGTTTACAAATAAATGATAAGCACCTATTGCCTCGTAAGGTCCCTTTATGGATTAACAGTTAGACCTGCTTTCCTATAGGTCATCATACGTGAGTAAAATTTGAAATGCTTTTACTGCCGACATGCCATTATTGGCGACTCATTATGTTCAACGATATTGCTGAAGGAAATGAATCGAAAACGTGTTTGGTTTCCGACAGATGATATTGATTTAGTGTCGTTCGACGGTTTTGTTTTGATTTCTCGTGGGAGGGCACTAAGCGAGACACCGATGGTTGAGACAGCCGGCGATGGAGCCTGTTTCATAAATGCTGTTTCATGGGTCCGGTAAAGACGGAAAAGAGACCGTTATGTCCCCCTTGTACTCACCTTGGCAAGGCCGCGAGAAGTGAGTTTTTGCAAGACATGTAAGCCTTATGACTTTCACCTCTTGAGACTGCCTTTCTAAAGCTGAAGTCTTCGTTCCATTGGGTTTTAGGTTTCACGTTAGGTATTTACTTTTATTGGGCTGTAACGTAATTCTTGATTTCTGAGAATTCCGTTCAAGTAGGATTTTGTGTACAAACTATTTTGTTCTCTCTCTCTCAAACTGTTTCTTTAGCCCAGTTGTTTGTTTTATTACAAATTGTTTTACTTTACGCTAAGTGGGCTGTATATTGGAGAAAGGAAATAGGTACTTATGTATTAAGTAGGCACATCGACTTACATTACCGGAGACAGAGTGCTCAAGTCAATATTATAAATTTGATTTTATGACAATTATCATTATAAACCTTATCTGGCCTTGTCTGGTGTTAAGGCGGTACTCTCACCTAATGTATGGAAAAAATGTGTCTTCTTTTGTCACTATTTAATGCTTAGGTATCTGTTTATATACTGAAAAAAAATTATTATTTTGCCTCCAACTTCCTCGTTTCAAACTGTTATTGTTAATTCTGTAATTTAATTATAAAATAAGGCGTGATGATTATTAAATAGGTAATTTTAATTCAAAAATCATTATTTTCTAATTGGAACGGTTTAATTTGCGCCTTGTGCTTGTACTCGCGTTGAATTGATAAGAAAATAAAAATTAACCATCCGTTTTTTTTTTTAAATAAAAATAGTGATTTGAGCACCTTCGATACGCGTCAAGGTTATTTACTCAGAACAGCCTTTAGCAAAATTTTAAAATAAATACAAACAACAGTTAAGTACCTATGTATGTTTAAGCCCGTCAATCAAAATGAATCTAAGTTTTTATTTCCCACAATAAAGTTTAAATTTACTATTCGTTGCAAAATATTTTAAATGGTCCATTGTTACGGTCAAAGTAATGTTGATCTTTACGATATACCATAAAACTTTTAACATCTCCAACATCTTGTATAACACTTGTTTTTAGAAGCAGGTCAATATTTTTTTTACTGGCATGTCAACATATTAAGATAAAAATTAAATGAGAGTCAAAAAAAATGTTTGAAGTTCAGGAAGTAAATACCAAATTATTGTAACTAAAACAGATACAAAAACACATGACAAAGATCCATAGAGTTTAGGTCCAAAAAGTTGAGTTTTTTTTATGTCTCTCGTCGTATCTTCTGTATGTTCGTCATACCTTCTTCATTGAATTAAATTTGAGCGCATAAAAATACAACCGAATTGAAAACCTACGCCTTTTTTTTTGAGTCGGTTATAAGGAGACAGAAGTGTGTAACATAACAGTAACATAACATAACAGGCGAAGAAGCACGTGATATTCGATTTGATTTGCTCCAAACCAAGATGACAGAAGAGATAAAGAGGTGGCCTTTGCCCAGTAGGGCGATTATGGAACTCTAATTACAATCAATTTCTATAATTTTTCATAGATTTCTGATAGACATTGATTGTAATTAGAGTTCCATAATCGCCCTACAGGACGTAACGGGTGTAATCAGGAACCAACGTGTCATATGAATAATGTTAAAAAACGAGCAATATTACCAAAATCCACATTACCTTGATTTTTAGGCAGTGATAAAACAGATCAGTAAGCAGATTTATACTTTCGCGGATATTACCGATTGACAGGTAAAGTATCACCATGTCGTAAACATTTACTGTCTCGCATAATTTGCTTTAAAGGCTCATTAAACATCTTGCATCGCTTTTCGCACATGTCCCGTGACCTCATCGTGTTGTAAATTAAAGAAGATATAAAATATTATTAATCGTAAACGAAAGCTATTACACGGCGGCCATGTTGAATTTATGTCTCTTTGAAAATATATTTTGTTGCTTTGAAAATGATTTGAGTGCAGTGTTGCCGTTTTCAAACCAAAGCCTTTCTTTAATATTTCCCCATAAACAAATGTAAACGGATAAACTTTGCAGTTATGTCATGTTATACTTGTAATAGACGTTTTAAAAACTAAATAGAAAACCGACTTCATTGAATGAAATTTGAGCCTATAATACATTTTTAGTGGAAAGTAGATGTATTTTGTATATATATAATATGGTTAGGCCAAATAAACGCACCGCTCAAATGAGACAGCGAGGTATCGAAGTACACGAAAACATCATCGATGTATACAATTTTTAGAATTTTTAGAATCGACCGATTTCGATAAAATTTAAATGGGACCTGTGATGTGTACCCTTTCAAACAAAAAAAGAATTTTCCAAATCGGTTCAGGCGTTTTCGAGTAATACATAAAAAAAAAGTTACCGAAGAATTGAGAACCTCCTCCTTTATGATGAAGTCGGTTAAAAATATGCTAAAGCTATTTAGTTTTCAGTATGGAACGCAGCTGACAGCGTGCCCTACACCTACAATGTATGTAACCGTATGGTTGGGTCGAGGCATGCGTTTACGCATTCTTGGTCAGCCTCATTACCAAGCATGTCGTTTCACGGTAGGCATCTACCCATATAAATTTTCTTTTGCATTAAAAAGGTATCGCGTTGCAAAGATGTTATCTTACAATTTACGAGAAAATGCTCCAAAAATAACAAAGTTTTGTTTGATGATGCTCAAAAATACACAATTCGGATAGCTGTATAAGTAAATCATTGAAAACATCTCCCATGGGTTGTATTGTCACCCTATATGTTTAATATATACCTACAGAAAGAGCTCTTATAGATTTTTTGAAGTAGAAACTTCTTTTAGCGCGGTACGCATATTTTTAGATGAGTTAAAACCTCTGGATTCGCGACACCGTTACCGTCTGGGGCGAGACGCAGCCGGCTGCCGCGCTTTCCCCATTTTGTTATAAACCTTAATTCACATGTTTATAGGCTACTTTTGTATGGAGAAGTTTACTGAGTTAGGTTATTTGATATATTATCTACATTCTGAACAAAAAATATTGCATCATCTG
Source organism: Lampropteryx suffumata (assembly GCA_948098915.1). Classification (NCBI taxonomy): domain Eukaryota; kingdom Metazoa; phylum Arthropoda; class Insecta; order Lepidoptera; family Geometridae; genus Lampropteryx; species Lampropteryx suffumata. The sequence goes on along the minus strand of OX402546.1, from coordinate 1,656,999 downwards.
TGTTCGTTCAGTATTTGATTGGCAGTCGCCATAATTACTGATTTTGAAATGATTTATTACTAAACTCTAACGCGCCAAAATAAGTTTTCACTTCTGTCGGCACTCCCGGAGTGCAACCCGATTTTTTTTTGTCTCTGGCTTTGATTTTGCTTTTGTAAATTATGGTTACCCATCTGGCGTCACAAATTCCGTTGATGAGTTTCCCACAAGAAAGAGTAGGTACTTATGTACTAACTCACGCATGCGCTGATGGATGTCACAGCTTTCATTGCTCTGATACCATTCTGTTGTTTCAATTCCGATTCGATTTCAATTATTCTCCTTCATAGTAAATTATCCTTATTGTTTTTCTTATTTAAGTACACGCCTAATTTATATACTTAGGTAAATTAATACCTATCTTTTAGCAACAAATAAAGAATCATAAACTTTCTTACGTTAATTCCAGTGCATGCATAGCATATTTATTACATATTTTATTGTGTCGGCAGTGGCGGAACGCACATCTGCGTGTCAAATTCCTCAGAGCCATGTGCGGCCGAATGGGAAGCGAACCGTGGCCACATGCACCGAAAAAAAGTTACATTAATTTGAAAATGGAAGCCTGTTGCCGAGTGACTGTTTATTGCATGTTTTGGTTGCGATCACGGAATATTGGTTCGTTGTTCCGTTCGCGGTTTTGATGCCTGGAATCCTTCCTTCTGAATTCTTGCGCATCAAAATAACGAAAGAGAAATGACGTTGAATGAAATAGGTACCCTAACACCTATTACAATGCCAATTCCTTTAATTTTCTTGTCAAGCCATTATTATTGACACAAAAGGATCTAATATTGGCCTTATCAATAGTAAAGGAAGAGGGTGAGTTTTTACAACGTCAGCTGTTGAAACCCTACACCCGGGGTGCACGCACAAAAGCCACACAATAGAGATTTCAACTGATTGACATTCTTGCTAAGTTTCTAGACATTTTTTGAATGTATCTTTTGGCAATACATATATAATATTATATATATAATTTATAGCTTTTGAAGACAAATCTTGAGCCAACTTACTTAGTTAGGATTCTACAACACCAACGTGAAGATTTAGATAAACAGCTCACATCCTTTCACATTTATCTGTCAAACATAAAGACCGGATATGTCATTTTTATCAGAACTTTTTGCCCATCCGCTTTTTAGGGTCGATTCCGTGTCATAATCTTCGCAGTATCACATATCAAACGGATACAAGTTCATTCATGACATTTGATATGCAAAATGGTCGTTGATAATCATGTTCGTTATCTTGCGCAACTTTGAAATTTTGTAATTTAAAATTTCATTTCGATTTGCATAATATTCAACGATTTGCTTAACTTTTTTCCTGTGATTTTAATGGCAGTTAAAAACTACTGTTCGATTTTCAAAAACATACCAACTGTCCAAAAAATCCAAAAACTCCGCACCTGCACCAGCAGATGTTCGGATACATTGAAGTGTCTACTAGGTAGCTACCTAAAGCCACGTTTTTGTGTAAATTCGGAATTTCGGGAGGTTCAAAACGCACGCGCACCGATACGAACAGCTGACATGCATGCATAAAAACCTTTACCTGCGCAGTGAAATTATGGAAACGGTACGATCAGCTGATTGAACAGCTGGTAGTTCTTTTGGGACATTGAGAAACATTTTGCCTGAGCTTAGAGATTTCATTCCAATAATATGTGAAAAAAACTCAATATTGTTAAATACCAGCTGGTGTATTTAATCAGCCACAAAGGCACTTAAATTTAAGGATTCAACTCCTCTGTTCATGACATTTCGTTTGGAATGTGTTCGAACACTTTGATCCTGCTTAGATCTATTCATTTCAATATTCAATGCACTGTCGTCCAAACAGTTTTTAATAGACCTAGCAATATTCAAAGACTCAAGTTTATTTATAAAGGGCCAAACAAAGGGCCGAGCGTCTGTTTTGTATCTGCCCTTCTGTTTATTAGTAGTGTCTAGAGCTCTTTACGGTTCCTTTTGAATTAAATACTGTAAAGAGAATGAGTTATCTAATAAAACCACTTTGTTTAGTTACCTATACGATTGTGGATCTAATACAGACCATAAAGGAGGTCTGTTAGGTTAGTATTAACATAAAATTTTATGATGGTGCGTGATATTGATCCACGAAGATAAACATGCATTTGTTTAAGCAGATTTTGAAATGACAAATGATAGTCAACTTAATCCATGTAATAAAATAAAAACTTGAAGCTAACTTTTTTTGTATTTTTATAAATAAATAAAAATTAGGTAATAGTAGAGATACCATATAAATTACAGAAGACAAATGAAACCCTTTGAAACATTAACTTTGATTTAAGATCGAATACGACGTTTACGACCAATCTCTACGTAACAATTATTCAAAACAAAACAAACGAAAAGGATTCATCATTCAAGACTTTGGGAACAGACAACCCAACAATTTCCAACGATTAGATACATTTAATCAATGATAATAAAACATTAAGTATTACTTATAATTTGAGTGTAATTTATTATATTCTGTAACCGTTTTGAAATATTCTGACTGTCGATCGTTACAAGACAGTGAGATCCGACCAAATTAGAAGATAATTGATTGATATTAGAAGACCCGTGGCTATTGTACTTCATGGAAAGCTGGATAATCATTATATCAGTATAATAGATAGACGATAATTATACCATTTATTATGTCCTTATTATCTATGTACCTAATAGTTAATGCATTATCAATTATAAAACGACTGATATATGGACAACGCATAGCCTAAGCAGCTGATCTTTGGAGAATGTTTTTTTGTAGTATGTAGGCGCGCACTTTGAAAGGTATTTTAGGTTCAGCCTGGAGGTCAAATGTTTGTATGAAATTATAACATTACCGAACGAAGTCCCAGGACATTGTGTAAAAATCCCTGTTTAGCGTTGAGTGACATGACATCATAGAGAACTCTTCAGCAAAACAAACAAAATTCAATTAATTATCAAAACACAAAATGGTATTAAAAGCCATTCATTTCGTATTTATCAGTAATTTAGATGTCCTCAACACGGAAGCCTCAACACAGTTAATTAGTTATCAGATGGTAGCGCCCCTATACCATGTAAGCTGCATGATGATTATAATTAACATTTTGTTTAAAAGAGTATGTTGGTACTTAAAAATAATGAAGTTGGCAGATACATGTTTTATACCGTATCTAATGCAACTGGTGGTATGGTTACACGATCGCATGCCAGGAATACTTAGCGAGTTTTATGATTAGAATGGTGAAATGTGGGCAGGGTGTTGAGACGATTCAACTAAATGGTATTACTTTTGCTTTTAACGTTCATTAGTATAATGGAAACATAGTCGACTGGAACAATCTCAAAAATCTTTAAACTGAAATATATTATTTACTTTACATGGAAAATAAATAAGCGACAACAAGGTTTATATTCACAATTTAAAATGCTCAACAATATAAATCAACTTATCCCATTAATCCCGCCAAGCCTTCTTAATTAGTAAAATCGTCGCTCAATTGACCGGATGCGGCGCCATATTTAAACTCTGATCGCGATCCGAATAATCCAACCGCAGTTGATTTCCGGTGACCTTAGCTATACCATGTTACAAAAGAACCTTTAAGTTCAAGGATTAGGGATGGTAATCCTTTGGACAGTTAAATAATGCTTGTAGTAGGTAAAGTCGTGGGAGAATTTTCTCAAGCGTAAACTATAAAATAATCATACCTATTTTACTTGCAATCTTCAGTCAAAAAAATAGTTTTAAACATGACGTATCACAAGTTTCCTAAATAATAATAAATAAATATTCTAAGAAATATAAATATAGTTCGAATAGAATAATGATAAAAATATCTAATTAATGGGTGGGTACTGGCAGAATATCTAAATTTGCATTTACAGTCCGTAATTATTATTTAGGAATCCGTGACTACTTCCGGAGTTATTACGGCACCTTGTATACCTACATGAAGCATTGATATTACTCATTCAACTATTGAACTAAGTTGTGGGAGAACCGAGAGTCGCAAAGTCGAATCATCGAGATTGTTTAGTCATCGTAATTGTTATGCGCACACGCACCTCTTAATTTATTGAACCTGTACTCGAATTTTAAAATGTATTGCACGAATCTTGTTTTATATTGCTAACTTAATTTAAAACATTCGCAACTTTTTTGCCAAATTGTTTACCTTCATAGCTTCAAAACTTTCATCACATAACGACATTTTTTTATAAATGTAAATGATTTGACCGAACGACCTTAACCAATTTTGCTATCAATAAGTTAAATTTCGAGGTCACATAGCGAATCTTTTAGATTTCTACCAAGGTCGTGCAATGAAATTATAACAATGATTTGAATTACTAATGAACCGAATTCACCGCGAGATTAGTGGCGAAATATCTAGTTTGAGAATTCATCAATAATAATATACATAAATAAATGTTTCTCGACGATTCGCACAGTACCATTTGATTAGTTCCCTACTAAGTAAAATTTGTGCTGCGGAAACCAGATGCCCGAGATTACTTATATAGGACAACCATCTATGTTCATCGCTCAAATGTTTGTCCTGAATAGTGTTCGATTCGAACCCACATCCTACATCGCATAACATAAGGCAGAACTTCTCCTAACTGAACTACGAGGCCGGTCAATTATAAGTTACGTACTTTAATGTGTTAAACAAGATTGCAGTCGACTTATTGCGTAAATAAAGTGGCCATAAAGTGATGCTGATTTAGAAGAAGAGGATGATCTTGCTTTAGATACTGTATCATACGCAACACGTGGATTAATATTCTTTATTTATATAGCATCCGTAAAAAATGGATCTCCTCCCGATAACAGGACCATATCTAAAGCAACCGGTGCGGTGTTCCAAAACTAGTCGCCACTCGACAGGTAATTACATCCGCTATTGTATGTTGGAGATGTAAGTGATGTAGATAGTATAGTAGGTACCTAGTTACAAGTAAAAGCATAGGTTGGGCTCATTTAATTGTACATTAAGCCTATTTAACTACAGGTATTTTAAAATTAGGTAAATCTTGTGAAATGTAAAATGTGAATGTGCATGGTATGCCTCTGGCATTTCCATACAGCTTATCAATTTATATCCCAAACATTTGAAATTGTTCCTCCAGGCGTTTGGCGATCACCCGAATTTTTTGCATAATTACAACTGGCAACCCCGAATAATCGCTCCGATTTACCTAAACCTTTTTTATTGTTCCAACGTTCCCACGGACAGTGCACGCGAACGCGACTACATTTTTGTCTCGTTTTTTTGTAGAAAAAACACATCCGTGCCTCGGGCGTAAAGGAGGCAAGATTCAGAACTCCTTTCATTTGATTCACGTTTGATTACCGGTTGCTGATGCAGTGATAGTCTATCATTACTGTGAGTTAACCGTAGTTTCGGTGCGTAAGCGGTTTTTGACGTGTGTAAGTGACGTGATTTATCATTGTTTATGATGCATCTTCTAGTTAAAGCTCTATAGTGTAACAATTCAGTTGTTCCATATTCAAAAACGTTGCATCATATTTTATTTGTAATTAAGTTTTTTATGAGGTTTGAAGCAATGACCCGACAACTATACAGCCACTGTGGGGCGGGAGACGTCATTTCAAGTATTTACTAAGAGTTTGTAAGCGAAGCGGTATATTTTGCAAGCCTACATTTCCAGACCGGTTTTGTGACGATCCGCGTATCTCTTCGCAGCCCGGTGAACTTTAGTGCTTGAGCGCGAGCTGGCCAGAATGACTGTAGATATTATTGACGATTTAATTGTAGCCGTGACAATTATTTAGCCAACTTTCTAATAAAGAAAAATGTTTAACCGTTTCAGTCGATGCTTTGACAGCTGCCATCATATTTATCTTTTAAATTCAAATTGACTATAAAATGGCAGTACTAATAAGAAACTCGTTGATTAGTTGCCATATTTAGAAGTACAGGTGTCGCGTCTGAAGCGTGGGTGATACGGGTGTGGTAACCCCACATAAACAATGTTTTTATTTGATATTGCCACTCGTTTTATGGACAGTGTGCAGTGAAGTCTAAATATATTTTTAATCATGAGTTTTGTTGAATTTCTTTATGATCTATTGGAGGTAAGTTTGTTAAATTTCAAATGGCAAATTTAAGTCCTTAAGGCGATATAACTTCACTTTGTAACATATTTTGTGTATAATCTTCGCAATATCAGCGGAGTCCCTCAAACGGCGCAAATTTTACAACAACAGGGTTACATAGGTATTTGAGCAGTTTGCAGTTGAGACTTTAGGTCCATGTGAATCAGGGACACACAAATTATACAAGCATCTAGCGGAGAGACTTATAGAGACCATGTGTTACCGCAATGATGGCTTCTTATTCGGTCAGAGAATAAGCATTGCCATACCACGTGGCAATGCTGCCAGAGTTCTGGGCACGCCTCTGTCTGGTGACGACCAAGACCGACTGGTTTATTTATGACATTTTTTCATAAACTATGCAGTTAGTAATTTTAAATAGGTTAGTTTATATTATAATAATAGTTAATTGCAAATTTTGTAATGGATTTTCATTGATAATGTTTGGTTGGAAAAACCTTTTCTGCTTTAATAACCATTATTTTCGCAAGGACCAGTCTGGACTAGTCTCGACTAGATTGGCCAAGTTCCCTAAAAGGGATCGGATAACATTCTTCAACAGGCTTCTCGGTAACATGTCCGAACCTGACGATATCAACCCGAGCTTTCGTGCGAGCGGCATACTAATGAGATGGGAATTACAAAATTATAAGAAGTCGTTTTTTTTTATTTACTTATATGGATATTATAGTTCAATGGAAAAAATTCTAACGTGATATATTTTAGGTAGGTAGGTATATTACTGGGTACTTTGTATCATTAAAATCAACATGAATAAAAAATATATGAAGTAGGAAATTATTAGATTCTTAGTATAAATTAATACCTACCTAGCTTTGGTACTATAATAATATTTCCCAGGTTCTTTTATAGAATATTTTTTAATTTTGAAAGATACCAGTGCAGCTTAACGCATTAGCGACAGCAATGTTACAATTCTGCCGCGTCTCAGATAACTGTGGGAAGTAAGAGATAACGCTAACAAAATGCCATTTGTCTACGATAACTAAGTAATGTACTTACTTAACTAATGACTTACCCTTGGTACTATAATTGGGTATACATCCTAATGCATTTGCGTTTAAGCTTAGTGCGTAACATCTGCGTATTATTACAAATTCTGCATTGATTTTTCGATATGTATTTATTTATTTTCTAGTTCTAGTAGTAACTAGCTGGAACGCACGCAACTTCTTATGCGGGTTTGTACCTAAGTCTGTACTTAACTATTGGTATTAATGTGTACACATTAACATATTTTCCATGTATCTACATATAAACATGTACACTATATACCGCCCACGCCAAATAATCAAATAAATAAATCAAAATCAAAATGTAGGTATTTATTTGGGAACATAAACAAGGATATACAAAAACATGAAAAAGTGATCCTTGTGATTCTATTGAATAAAGTATCTTTTGACTTTGACTTGGAAACAACGATATCATTACGCAGAAGTTAAATTAACTGTGCCGCGAATGTTAATGTTAATGTTGGTATATAGAAATGACATAATATAGGTAGGCTGAGTAAAAGCTTGCGTTTATCAAAATGTATAGAACAACTCATGAAAGTTTTGAAAGTGAAATAACGACTTAGGTAGGTATATAAGCAAATTTTAGATAGGTACCTTGTGTTACATTGTTGCAGTAATCGGTTAGTAATTTTTATGTTTATATATTACGAACAAACATAGAAAAATAATTAGATTAGATGTCTCTTCATTCTAAAACCTTAATAAATTAATAAAGCTCTTAGTAACCTTACTTTAAATGATAACTTTGCTTAGTACCACCCAAATCAGCGCTTGAGTAAAATAGCTACACGATCTCGCGCCAAGGTTACGATCGGGAGATGCGCGCGCGCAAATGATAACGCGCTGTCATTTCCGGCGCCTGCAACACGTACGATACGCGGTCAGATTATTATATTTTTATTGCATTTGCATCTTATTTTATGCAGTAATAAAATGCGGCTGACCATATTTGAAAAAAAATATTGAATTGAACACACACTATTTGGGGAGATCCTTAGAGAAATTATTACGTACGATAATAAAAAAAATATACTCTAATCTTACCCCCAGGCTTGGTAGATTAGACAACTAAATCTCATGTAATTTTGATCTTTTTGAGGGTGTCTTGAAGAGGAAGTCAGAAGCATTGTTCTAACATACAAAAATAATATATACTTAGTAGGTACCTAATAATTTTATATGGATTGTGAGTCTCAACGAATACGCCACAAAAACATAAAAGTAAAAACAGCTGACCTGAATAGCACCTGCTCAACGTACTAATGATGATGGCATGTGAATTGTAATGCCAACAGATAAACAGCATGAATCACGAATTATTCATTTTACTTGAAACTTGACCGGCTCATTGATACATGCGGTTTTTGTAAGAATTACGAAAAAGCAGTGCTCATAAACATTTTCATTTTTAATTGAATTTGACTTTGTCACGATTACTAGGTTCATATGTAGGTACGTGTGAAATAGTTTTTTTTTTTATTTTGACACCTTTGAGACAGGAGGACCTTTGGGAGATCTCGAAAAATATGAAGTTTCGGAAGGATTTGGGGAAACCGTCGCCCAGCAGTGTGACGTAATAGGTTTTATTTAAATCCTATATTTTTAACTGTTTCTTCTTACGTTTCATTAAAAGGTTTTGGTGGTAATAAAACTGCAATATCGGTTTCTTTAAGTTGACCAGACTAAACATTTCCCCGCCCAAATAGCACCTATTTTAAGCGTGTTCTGACGTGAACTTAAAACACCTTGCAGTGGAACAGAACAATAAACTTGTTTAATTACCGAACTATAAGTAGAAATTACGTAAATAGACAGCTTTATATCCATTCCCGAAATTTGACTATCTACCACTCTTTCTTTTTCTTGAAGTTAGAAAGGGAGGTGAATAGAAAATGGCGCCGATGACGTTATTACTGCGACGCCCGTAACGAGCTTTAAGTGTACGCGTTAAAAGACTTAATGCTTCACTTACGGCTTGGATAACTCATTTTATGTGCTTTATTTGCTGTGTGTACATTTACAACGTATCCTGGGTGTATTTTACGATTAATTATTAAACGAATGGACATCAAAGTTTAAGATCAAGTTAGTAATAACCAGTCATCGTAACGATCAGTCAGCTATTTTTACTCATGTAGTTTTTTAGGGTCGTATAATATTTATACTATAGTTCTTTTTAGGCGTTATTTTTTCAAGAAAATATATGAAAAGAAAAGTAAGAATTTCATCAAATCTAGGTAGGTATATAATATAAAACAAAGTTGTGTTAGTTACACCATTGATAACTCGAGATCAGCTGGAACGCTTTTCAAGATTTTTGATTTGTTGGATTTGTCTCTGCTCCGAATAGCAGAATATTTATAAAAAAAAATGCAAAAAAAATAACGATTAAGAATGGTGAGTTCAGTTTGATACAACCTTTGATGTTATATAAAAGAAAAGTCAAGCAACATGTTTTTATGACCTCAGTGGCGCAGCCGGCCAAGACATGGCTCAGACGCAAAATGTTGCGGGTTCGATTCCAGCCATGGGACAAATGTTTGTATGATCTACAAGTATTTGTTTCTGATCTGGGTCCTTCTATGTATAATATGTATGTATTTACAAAAAAAAAAGTATATATAAGTAGTGTATCAGTTACACGGTACCCATAACACAAGCTCTGCTTACTTTGGGGCCAGATGATGCTGTGTGAAATGTCCGGCATTCTTTTTTTTATTGTATACCTACTTTTCATTTCAAAACACGCGGACGCTGTCGTGAACGGGACAGCTAGTGAGAAATAAATCTAATAAATTACATTACGTATAGAAAGTAGGTAAAGGGAGTACTTTTTTGTGAGAACGTGTTGATGAATGTTTAATGAATAAGTAATTTATCTAAGATGTAGGTAGATATGTAGCACATTAATTGCTCATAAACCGGAGATGCGTTCTGTTAACTTTATAAGACTACAGTTATGTAGGTGCTATTATTATTGCAAAAGTGGCTAGGTATCTATTATATTCAAAAGCCCCGCTATTTTACAAACGTATAAAAAACGTAACGTCTGTTTGTAGAAGATAACGTTTTTTATGGCCTGTTCCGATTTCAAACGATGAAACTTTATTTTTTTGTTTTCTACATTTAAATAAGAAGGTCAGTCGCTAAATCATACAAAATATGTCCACAACCCTGACAGCTCAAGTGTTTCAACTGTGTTGCCATTTAAATTGATAAATTCTCCCGCAGCCGGAATGCGTCTATCGATCAATCTGCGGAGCTCGAGCACTCACTCGGGACTCACATTATTCAATTGGCTCAATCGGTTAGTGCCCTATGCCCTGTGGTCCTGGGGTCACACATGCTAAATGGATTAAAGAGCTCAATAAAAAGTAGCACTTTCATTTGTCAAAACCACTTGTTTCAATTGAAAACGTTAATTAATGTGTAGTTCATTATCGATGACTTTATGAGCTGTTTTTGATGTAACATCTTTCGTCTGACTTTCCTGCAATATGTGGGAGCGATTTCGTAAAAAGGGACAAAAGTGTGAAACAAGAATCCGGAGAAGCGCGCGTTATTTGATCTGACCAATAAGCGCACGCAGTATTTAGAGTTGCCCCTCAGATGGTACCAAACCATTTTTCGAGAGATTGGTACTGTAAGCCAACAGTGTGTGCGTGTGTGTGACAGAAAGAGAAGGGAAATAGAGAAGGAAAACGCATCAGCTGTGCGATTAACCTACAGTGTTGTGCATAAAGTGTGCTGTTAAATAAACAAATTCTGGTTAAATGTTAATGTTGCTTATTAACAAGGTGAGATGTCAAATGTTACACATATGCGACTACTGTAAGGCTCGCTCCTGTTTTATAAACATATTGTTTATATATCAGTACCTATCAGTATATTGTGTCATTTTTGTTTTGTAAGTTTAATTATAGGCATTATTAGTTATAATTATATTTTGTATTTTATGTACTTACTAGATTATTAGGTAACTTTTTGTACACCGTAGACTTTTTGTTTTTTGTCTATCCTGTCCATTCAAAGGTTGCCTGGAAGAAATCGCTTTTAGCGATAAGGCCACCCATGGTACAACTGTATTGCTAATCATTGTTTTTTTGTGTGTTCTCTTTGTTTACAAAAAATGTATTTATCTATCTATCTATTAGTATGACAGTTGTTATTTCTCCAAAGTATTATGGTTATTAATTACATACCTATGGTAGGTATTGTAATCATGCATGAGTATGTAAGTAGTTGATAATAAAACAATACAAGAAGACGTTACGAAACGCAACGCCCGCGCACTTGACAGTTGACACGCTGACCTCTCGCGGTTTCCGGTGCCTCGGTATTGATTTATTAGCTTCAAATATAAATACTTCGGTATTGTTTGATGATAAACTACAATGTGATAGCAATAAGACAGTTTAATGTTCCTGTTGTTATATAAAATACCTATTAAAATACAGAAGTAATGTTAAATAGTAGCGCGCAATAATGGAGATAATTCTAAGTTTATGTCAAATCAAATCAAAACAGTTATGTACCTGCTAATAGGAACCACTTAAATGTCTATAAATTTAATTTTTACCTAACGAGTCGCAGCACGCAATCAAATGATTTTAAATCCCTTCATTACGGTAAACGAGAGTAGGTTTATTAGAATTATTTTAAAATGTCATTTTATAATGATTACTTATGTCTAACAAACACAGAAATTACCTAGGCAGTCATTTAGGTGAATGTTCATATTGGTCTAAAATTGGTGGACAAAAACAATGCAAACAACATCATCTATGATGTTGTTTGCATTGTTTTTGTTTTGTTTTTACAAGCTATGTTTGGGGCTAGAACCCCAAACATAGCTTGTACCTACTATGGTGACCAGATGAGTGATATAAAATTCTTATTTTGAAATACATACTTGTGATACTTTATAACACCCAGACACAGAACAAACACCTATGTTTATCACTCAAATGTTTATTTTGGGAGGGAAGCAAACCCTCAACCTAAAATGATTAGGTGCAAAAGAAGAATGTATCACGTTCACGGTTGAACACGGATAACAAATTGTTTATTCAAATTTCGAATCTGTTCCATATTCGAACAGAGAGTAGGTTTTCTAACGGCAAGCAAATTGTCAAAACGTGCTAAACTGACATTTCAAACGCATGCGCACCAATCGCGTAGCACGCATAGTTGTGATCTTTAGGAAGATTAGTGCCAAATAAAAATGTTTTTCTTCTAAATAAAGTTTGTGTTGTGCTTCCACCTCGCATGAAAACTTCCACGTTTCATTCGAAAACATTCTTTCATACTATTTCTGTAAGTTTTCTTGAGATCTTAATGAGCTATCAAAAGCACTTTCGTAATCTGATTCTAGCCATCGTTATGATAAACAAACGAGGCGCAGAATGAAAACAGTCCAACTGGACGAGAGCATGTAGAATTAAAATCAGACGTACTCGTAACACGACACTTTGATGACAGACAAGCTAATTGATATCGCGTTTCATACGCTTTTGGGAAGTTCTTTTATTGTAATCTTTCAAACTGTCGATCTTTTATTATTCCCATTTTTTTTTCAAAAAGAGGCAGAGGCAGCGGAGTTGTCAGACAGATACAGACTAAAAAGATGGTAAATATAGTTTTAATATAAAGAGTTTGTAATTTTAACGCCCCATTCCCAATCAAGAAATCGATTTCAAACGCTACCGATTGACGTCTTGTAAACAAAAACAAAAGATGCATTAGCAACGATGATTAATTGACATTGACGTGCATTGAAAATTTGAAATTCGAACGGCAAATAAACCTCCTCATACCATTACCAGTGTAACCATTTACCACCCAGCTTGTTGGCAAAGTGTTGCCAACCTATTCCGTCAATTTCGTAAAAGAAAGTAACAATAAAATTACATACCGCCATTGTTATTTAATAGAATGAATGGATAACGAGGTCTTCCTGCTATTAGCTAAGCACGCCATGTCCGATGCAGATGTTCATTAAGATTTGATGAATATGCGTTGTTTGTACTTTACTGATTTGCTTAAAAGGGCAAATTGCTAAGCAATTACAACTTTCTATTTTATTCATGAAATACTAATGAATGATTACTCGTAAATGGCTGGGATTGGATGAAAAACAATTAGTTGCCAAATCACTCACTATCCAGAAATGTAAAAGGTCAGATAAACTAACTAAGAGTACCTACATTATATTGAATACAAAATAACAAAACAAGCCCAAAATAAAAGTTGCATAACAATGTTAATTACAATTACATATGCCTCGGTAAGGTTCGCCAGCTGCGGGCATCGAACCCGCTTCCGCTGGGCGCCTACGATAACGATCATGACACGTATTACAAACTTTATTATACGATAAGTTGAAGAGTATTTGAGACGTTTTATTGAAAGAAAAACGGCAAGTAAAAAGTTTTTTTGACAAACTTATTAAAATTAAAATAATTCCGCATATTTCACACAGCGCCATCTGGCCCCAAAGCGGAGCTTGTGTTATGAGTACCACAGGACTGATATACTACATAATACTATTTTTGTAAATAAATATATATTATACATAGAAACACCCATACCCGAGGCAAATACTAGCAGATCATACAAACATAGTCCCATGGGAATCAAACCAGCAACCTTCTTCATCTCAGCCAGGCTTAAGCCCACTGAGCCCCAGAGGTCGTCGACAACACAAACTTTAATAAAGGAATTCTCGATAAAATACTTATTACATTTGCTAAATAACAAAGTACCTAAGATATAATTACAAACAATAAAGGTATACCATTTTTATTATATACCCTTGCTAATGTGTTGTTTAAATATGTTGCCATCTCTATTCATTGACATTAAAATGACAAGGACTAAACATACTTGCATGCCACGCTATTTAATTATTGTGTTTATAGAATGGAGTGTAAGTAGTTGAGTTCTAGAAATATATATTATTATTCGACATACAGTTGCTGATGAAAGCCAGTGTCTACGACCTAACAAGTTACAAAGTACCAACTTGTAAATCCCCAATATATTTCTGGTGTCTTGTTTACATTCCCACGTCAGCGCGTGTCGATAGTTTAACTGATACAAACTGAAGCTTTCACGTGATAAGCGAGAAACATCGCGAATATGAACTCTAAAGTATACGAAATAGAAGCAAATATATACTTTACTTACTGCAAGTTGGTGTTGCTAGCTAAAGCGCAGTCAGATGTCAATCAATCCGGCGTTACTGACTGGAAACAGGAGTGTGGAAGTGTCAAAGAAAAACACGAAATAATGAGCGAAAATAAGATCAAAAACCATAGAAATCCTGGTTCAGGCAGACCTCTTTTACAAAACGATGAAATTAATAAAAAAAAAAGAATCTAAAAGGTATCATAAAATAGTTTTGATATATTTCAAATATAAAAATTCAAACAAGGACAACGCTATTTTTAAAGTCTCTCACACTAATTTCCATAATCAAGTAGGTAGAAGGTACCTCCGGAATATGGCAATGACAACAACTACGACAGAATCATTAAACGTATATGGGATAAAAACTTTATGTAATTACAAGGTAACTCCGTACGCCCACAGACGTTTGCATGGTCGTAGTAAACACTACTATTCCGTTACCGCCCACACGAGACCTTACGGTGGGCCTTGCAGATCCAATGATCCGTAGAAAGTTTCTTATGCAAATTATACTAAACAATTCTAGAGTGTTTCCGAATTTTCAGAGCTATAACAACAGCATATCTTGAAACTAACCATTATATTTCTATATTCGTAGTTTGCCATTTCACCAAATCTATGCCATATAGAGTTCTCAGACTCAATGTCCCATAAACACAATGTGCACGTCAATTTGCCACCGGACACGCCCGTCCAATCAATTCTGAATAAACAATGCTGAAATTAAGAGCTTTCGTGGAACTGTGACTCTACCTCCAAAATAGACATAATTAGCTCAATGGCGGTAGTACAGCAATTGTAGGTAGCTTACAAATTGTTTCGTTAATCAGGCTGAAGAGGATTATTGTCAAAGCTAATTACGTATGAAAAGAGGCTTATTAAAGAAACCTTTGAAGTGAGCTTTAATTTTTGCTCGGATTTTGAACGATAATTGAATACGTTACATAAAATAAGGATTAAATCACTTATATCTGCTGTTACAGTAACTTGAGAATCAAGTTAGCAAGTAAAATGTATTGACGTAGGTTTGATTTTTTGCGTAGGATGCTATTTTTACGTATTTAAATCATAATGTATTGCTTGTTCGTTGTTTTGTCTTCGTTTAATAATTTGTCAGCGTCTTGTGCAATCTCAAATCACCTCAAATTAATTTATAGCTACTTAGCGCTGCACGTAGGTGTATCAAGAGGTCTTAGACCAATTATGGTTTCTTGTTATCTTTGATAGAATTTGAGAGCCTTGTCCGCGATCATTAGAATGCGTTATGTCAACATTATGATGTATTGCTCCCTAAAATAACATTAACTCATATGTAAAGTGTTTATGTAGGCTAACACGTTTTGTAAATTCATGTTGATGTTCTGTTTGATGTTTGCCGTTACTGTGAAAGAAAAAATTGCAACTACTAAAAGATGCTTAAAAATGTGGTCGAGTTTATATGGGCCTCTTACTTATTACTTAAGATTTGGTAATCTTCTTCATTCATTTGTTGACTCGGTAGATGTCTTTCTCCCACCTACTAGTCACACACAGCGGTGTAATATCCCCATTTTGCGTCAATCCTTTTGCCTCAGCAAGTGTTTGTGGTAAAATGTCGTAAACGACGCTTTACTTCTGTAACCTGTTACGTTTTGATCTCGCCATGTTTACGATACGAGTTCTATAATTGACCGATGCGGGAGAGCTCAACACATCGCGGTCCATCTTTTTAGAATACGACACAAATAACATTCTAAATTTGTAAATTTATACACCAGCAACTTTGAGAGGCTATGTTAGCTTAGCACTCGGACGCAACTATCGTCTCTAAACCACCGCGATAGAGCCTAGTTTGATATTTTATGGTAGTTAGTGTATGGCACTTCGTTTAACTTGAATACAATATGGATGGTAAGGTACGTTGCAGCAGCCATGCCGATGACCACATGCATCAGTGTTTGTAAATAGAACACCGCGTACTATAGAATCGATGCGATATTTCACACTATGTTGTTCGAAGCTACTGACGCATCCATCGCTGGTTATCGCTATCGATGCATAACGAAACGTCCATGTCGTTCGTTGTAAATAACGAGCAGCGCCAAGATTAAAAGATCAAGAGAGCTATCTAGTGACATCTATTGAAAGCTACGATGGTTTGTTTACAAACATTCGAATTTAGGATGCAACGAACCTGTTTTCATCTTTTCACAATAGTGCATGTCAACACACTTTGATGTTTAATATTTCGTCGGTTTCAAAGAAAAATTAGCTGAACTGTGTGAAAGCCACACGCTCAAAGGTATCTAAACGAGCGTGTTTGCGCATTCCATTACCCAGCTGGTTTGGGAAGTGAAAAATCACGCTTATCTCCACTAGCACAAGGAAACGGTGGTCCACAGCCAGCCATCTGTTCGTTGCACCCATAAAGATAAGAAAAACGTACAAACGGGAACGCATTCATTTCGTATCAGTTCCTTGTGGAGAACACTACTGCTGCCGTATAAATTACGCGCGAAAAATACAGCGGCCATTTTGCATATTTCTGGACGATGTGTTCCATATTCGAGAGTACGGTGCGTACAGCTCGCGCTTTCATATTCTCTTTTTGAGATGCGGTTTATTTTTAATCGCGTTGTCCTATTTAATCCGTTATGCCAGTGTGGCAAGCGCCCCAATCAGTCTCGGCAGCAAGCGTTGCTCCTGAAGTTGTGTATTTTGTTTTAATATATTCTAAACATTCAAAATGATTAAACTAATTATTGCAAAGATAAAAAAAGCTGTAAGTTCCATCGTTAAAGTTTTTAGTTTTCTGTCGGTTCAGTGTTTGAATTTTTGTATCTTTGTTCCAGATATACCCTGATCCGGACTCGGAGAAGGCGATTATGGGATCGGTGGTGTACTGTATCCATCACAAGGAAGGATGCCAGTGGTCGGACGAACTACGTAAACTAAAGGTAGGTCTGAGAACATCAAATATTTAGATAAGCAAAGTAAAGTAGGTAAATAGAATCGATATATCATTTCTGTGTACCCGCACGTCACGGCTGACACATTTCTTTATCTGTATCTGCCTCCAATGGCTGGTGCGGAGTAGGTTTAATTTATGACACGTGTGAAGCGACGTTGCCAGCGTTGTTCCCATTCTGTTTGTTTAACATGTGGATCTTAATACTACTAATGGTTGTGTATGGGACAGCTCCTAAATTAACTAATTCATCAGTTAGTTTAGTTTAAAATTTAAGAGCTTTTTATTTTTAATTCATGCTATATTAGTAAAACTGATTTTGTATCTTTCCCTTCAGAATTCTGTCGGGTACTCAAAATTGCAAAAAGTGTAAGTTGTCTTACTTTACAACTGACTGTTGAGCTGTTGGATAAATAAATAAATAGTAAATAAATACATATTGAAGGACAATGCACACAGCACCATCCAGCCCCTAACTAAGCATAGCTTGTGTAGTACCAGATGACTGAATACTTATATTTTTTTAAATACATAGGTACATATATAGGTAGGTACTTATACTTTATAACACCTAGACTGTTGGATAATTAGAATACCGTTGTTGAAGCGTCTGAGTGGGTTCAAATTGAACACATCGATTCTACGCAAGTATAGATAATTAGTTATGCTTTGCTTCCTCCCAACAGTGGAAATGTTATTTATGGATGAAATGATTGCAGTCATGCAATTGACTAACTTGATGTAAATTCCTAGGCCCACCTGAACACATGCAAGCACGACGCAGTCCTGTGCGCGGCGCAGTGCGGCGCTATGATCCCGCGCGTGCTGATGCAGGACCACCTCCGGTACACGTGTCCTCGTCGGAGGGCCAACTGCGAGCACTGCCATAAGGAGTTCTCTGGCAGTGCACTCGAGGTGAGACGACACACTCATTACTACTAAGTACCTACTACTTTGGTATGTATTAGGGATTAGCTCTGGTGAAAGATTTAATAGGTCGCCCGCCTATTTGAACCGAGACAGACCGGATATAGGTTCTGATTCCTTCTAAGTTCAAGAAGAATCCGTCAAGAAACTCGTCTGGTCTTAACGCTATGTTAACTCATTGGAATAAGTTCGTTTGAGTTTGAGGCTTCGGTGATGGTGTTTTTAGGTCCCGGAGACAAATATAGTAGTAAATTATGTCTATGGCCTATTACAGACAGGTGGAAGTCATTTCAAAGTCATCTCGCGTAGTTTTGATTTGCAGTAAACTTGTGTACGTTTTATCAGAAGCGGAAGTTCTTTTATGGCACAGTTATAAAATTTTAATAGAGCGTAGATGAATATGCCATCAATTTATCAGCTGCAGCGGTGCTCAATGTAAATTAAGCCTTTTTATAAAAATATGATTCTTAGCTAATCTTAAGAGTCAACGAATCACGACTGCTTCGCAAGGTAGTCAGGGTTAAGCAAGTTAAGTAAAACTGGTACACGCCAGTCCACAAAATTGTTATTTTCAAACAAACTGTTCTCCAAATTCTAGGAGCATCAAGGCAACTGCGGTCACGAGCCGATCTACTGCGAGAACAAGTGCGGTGCTAAAGTGCAGCGGCGTCACACGCAGCAGCACATCCAACAGCACTGCAGCAAACGACTCGTTCCTTGCAGACACTGCGGCCAGAGGTACACTCAGGTAAGAACCAGAATCAAGCCAGCTGAAAGAAGTTAGACAACGCTATAGAAGTCAAGTCAATGGTTAAGTTCAGAATGGTTAGATAATTGATTGCGTGACTTTGCGGGAATCAATTACAAAATATTGAATAGGTAGACAAACATTAAGGACATTCAGCTCTTTTGCTCGTTAAGAGTTTGAAGTGTTGGTATTTTCTCGTTCCTATGCGGAGTAAATTTTTCCTGATGATGCCACGTAGATAAGCGATACACTTGTTGAATTTGTTATGGGTCTAAAGTAGAGTAGATTGGCGAGATGGTACTAATTAGCTATCTACCTATTCATTAAGTCAAGAATCGTCAGATTTCTAGTAAAACTGCAAGAAAAACGAAGGCAGAAAACAGGTGTTGTTTTCTTTTACAGATCTCAGCAAAACTGTTCATTATTGCTCTTGTCAGCAGCATAAACTCATCTGAGGCGCGGCTTAAACACATGCTATTTCACCTAACGCAGGGTGAAATAAGGATAGACTCTGTTGAGTTTGAAACTCTGCAACTCAATCCTAAGAATATGTTCAGTTCTCCTGATTTCCTTCTAAGAGTTTTGTAATTTTGTTGTTTTCAGGACACAGTGTCAGCTCACGGCGCCACATGCTCCCGCGCCCCGATCCCTTGTCCGCAGCGCTGCTCGGCCGCGCCGCTGCCGCGGGACGAGCTGGACGCGCACCTCCGGGAGCACTGCGCCGCGGCCGGCGTGCCCTGCGCCTTCAGAGACGCTGGCTGCAGGTTCAAGGTAACGTACCGATGCTATAGCAGCTGACCGACCGGTAGGGTGTATCCTCGGTGAGTTTTAGCGAACTAGCTGGGAGTTAGAGTCGGATGGTGGGCAATTTACCTTAACGATTATGTACCGGAAGACGGAATAGGACGGCTCCAGAACAATAGACGTTGTAACAGTTGCAGAAAATCCATTGACGAATCGAACGAAGACCGTTGACCTTCGATTTGTGTTCATCTCTCTTTTTGTTCCTCTTTACGATTGCTGACCGATTTTTTTCATTCCAGGGTACAAGACAAGCCGTCGAACGCCACACGGAAGAGAACTGCCAACAGCACCTAGCCCTAGTGTCAGCCCTCGCCACCCGGCAAGCCCGCCAGCTGGAAACCCTCCGAGCGACCGTCTCCCGCCTCTCTAATACCACCAATTGTTCCGGAGCTCTGGTGTGGAAGATATCGGACTGGGCAGCCAAGATGGCGGAGGCGAAGTGCAAGGATGGCGTGGAGCTGGTCTCTTCAGCTTTCTACACCAGCCAATATGGATATAAGTTGCAGGTAGGTCTCTGTCGCTTAAAGTCACATTTGTAGGTCCAGAGCTAATTATTTAGCCTCAAATCACGGTGTTCCATGAATTGTAATTTTGCGAACGGCTTGTTGCAATATTGACGTCGTTCTTCACAGTGGTTCTTAGAGTTCTATGCATCTCGGAAAAAAATATGTTCCATCGTGTCTATTTAATGGCTAAACAACGAGTACTACCCCCGTTTATCTTGTCATTTATTATTTATCGACTTCGAAATATGCGATTCTCAGTAGGTATGTTATCTTTTTTAATATATTTGTTACCTCATTACTCCATCATTAATGAACCGATTTAAAAAATATATTTTTATACGAGAAAGGATATAGGTACTTTCCGATTGAACTACTGAACCGATTTTGAATTTCATCAAAATCGGTTCAGTAGTTTCGTTTTTAAATTCAAAATTTCATCCAAGTAAACAAAATTTCGAAATTTCGAAATCGAAAATTCGAAATTTCCAAGTAGCCGACTTCAGAGGGAGGTTCGCGGGAGGGTTTCAGTACGGTTATATGTTTATGCGCTTATTCATTCAATGAAGCTTTTCTTTTTAGTTTTTAAAGCGTACATTTTTGGTAAAGTACCGTGCTACTAGCCATCTGCTATTTTGGCTGCCTTGATTACTCTACGTAGGGTCTTTAAGGTTGTGATTTGGTGGCTTTTACAGCCTTGCCTTCGATTGATCCAAAGAGTTGAAAGCAACATCACAGCCGCGTGAAATCCACACGCATTGTTTGTAAACAAAGCTCCACGCTTATTTGTTGATGACTAATCTAAGCACGACCGAATTAGCCACGTTACTCACATAGCTGCTCGTAGCATCAGAGAGCGTGTATATTACTCATATTGTGAATTGTCCTATCGTTTTATTTTTGACTAGATAGAACGCCCGCGACTTTGTGCCTAGTTAGTAGTAGTAAGTCTGCTAATTATAATAATAGTTAGATGTAGCCTCACGGACATTTTTGTGGGTATTAATTAGTATTAATAAAATATGGAGTTGCGCACAGCAAATAACGATTTTTATAAGCAAAGTTTTGATACCTTGGGTTGTTACCATATTGCAATTTTCGTAATCACTATTTATTCTAAATGCTTTCTATAAGTGAAATAATTTTTTGATTCTTTTAAAAAAAAAACAAAAAATAATTTAGAAGTTTTTGAGTTTATCAATCACAAACAAACATACAATATACAATACATATTAGTTTAAGACTAGTAGACCCCATCTTCTTCTTCGTTCGTACAACTTGACGTCCCATTTCGTTTTTTTGGATAATTAGCTTATGATAAGTTCATAACATATTTGTATACAAAATTGTCTTGCAAGCGATTCTGCTGTTACGAAATATATTAGTTACAAATATCCAAACATTTAAATTTAGGTATAATATAAGGGTGATGTCCGGACATGTCGGATGATTTGGGAACTTCATGGATTTTATGAATTGTTTTGTTGATTGGATTTTACGAATTGTTTTGTTATAATATAGTTACGATGACTGTTTTATGAGCATTTGTAGATGTATGTATACATATGTATACATAACATATGTATGTTTACTTTCAAAACTTTCGTCTTCTTATTGTATCACTAGTTATTTCGAACCAATCAATGTAGTGAAAGGATTAAAGTGAGGTACATAGGCATTTCGTGCACTTGACACACACAAACGTGAAACTTTTCAGGTATAGGTATATTTTTCGATCAGAATTCCTTATCATTAAAATTGCGAACGTCCACATTTCCACAAAAAATAAAAATGACAATAACAAACACTAACACTAATATCTACGAGTACCTACCTAGGTAGGTACGTCGGTTCGGTTCTGTGAAAAGTTTTAGAGCCATCCATTTTTTTGTACCCGTAATAAAGTAAAACTGCGGAATTTCCAATGCAACATCCCATTCCACATTTCTCCAGAACTAACGTGCAACTTCTTCCAGGCGTCACTATTCCTGAACGGAAACGGAGCCGGCGAGGCGAGCCACATGTCCGTCTACATCAAGATCCTTCCGGGAGAATACGACGCTCTCCTCCGCTGGCCGTTCGCTCACACCGTCTCCTTCACACTCTTCGACCAGAGCTCCTCGCCAGACAGAGCCTGCAACATCGTCGAGAGCTTCGTCCCCGATCCCACGTGGAAGAACTTCCAAAGACCCTCGAAGGAGCCCGACGCGCTCGGATTCGGGTTCCCGAGGTTTGTGTCCCATGAGATGCTCAAAAAGAGAAATTTCGTTAAGGATGACGTCATGTTCTTAAGAGTAAAGGTGGACCCCAGCAAAATAGTTGCCGTTTAACTAAAGATAGATTCAATTTTTATCGCCGTATTCGAGAACCTTAATCTGCTATCGCTCGAACACCTTAAGCCATTCACGACACTTGTTTGAAAGGAGTAGTGTCAGATAAGAATCTCGGCTCATAACCTACTTATATTTTAGAAATTGTATGTATGTAGGTATGTTTGTGGCTAAATCACGCGGATTTGATTCTTGGTATACATGTAGTCTGTGATCTATTATATAGGTCACTTTTTATGATTGTACCTCACGTGCGAAACCGCGGACAGAAGCTAGTAGGTATTTCATAGCTTACTTATTTCCTATACTCTACATAACATACTAAGCAGCTAGGCTAGGTTTTTTGATCCGTTGTCAAAGTAACCAGTGGTATTAAGGATACACAAGTCAGCGGCACAAACTCGTTAGTGGGCGTAGCTAAAATGCATGCTATTTCACCTAGCTTAGTGTGAGAAAAGGATAGACGTGCACCAAGGATAGAGATGAGCAGTAAGAAGATAGCGTGATTATAATTTCGAGTCATATGATCAGATTAATCTATGATTTCTAAATAAAACGATTGCGTAAAAATAATGAATAGACCTTTGGCTCAAGGGTTCTCATGAAAAAACTACTGTATGTAATTATAAAAAAAAAGTTATTTGAGCTCTTGAATAAATAATCTATGCTTGTATAGGAACAATTTTTTAGTTTGCGTACTCCGTTTGTTATTTATTCACACCTAAAGATGCGCTAAAATCAGTGATGAAAATGGATTTTTTTTGAGTCTTGTATCTTTCAAACCCATATTATTTTCACAATTCTGTATTGATACAAGCATAGATTATGACAAGACAAATTTATATCACTTTTAGTTTTGGTTGTTCATCATCAGACGGTGGTGTGATCACCCTTCGACGTTTGTATGGAAAGATAATCGACTTGTTCACTCTTAATGTAATTTATTTTGAGATGTCATAATGTCAAAACTGTCATGGAGAGACATTACGACTTATTATAAGTCAGTATTTATAAAAAAAACAATATATAAGTAGTATGTCAGTCACGTGGTAACCATAACACAAGCTCTAGTATTCAACTAGTAGGTACCTACGTTCCAAAGTGATCCTTGTAATTGTGTTGAATAAAAACATATTTTAATTCCTGCTTACTTTGGCGTTAAATGTTGCTGTGTGAAACGTCCGGCATTATTTATTTATGAGAGCAGTGAACTGCAAAATCTTGGTGATAATATAATAAATATTACAACAGCATCTAGATCTGAAACTAAGTCATAGCTTGTATTATTAGTTAAACCAAATGTCTGATAGAATACTTACTTAAATGTCTGATAGAATACTTACTTAAATTTTTGAATACATATTTAAACACCCAGATACGGGACAAAAACCATTCATCACACAAATGTTTGTTATGATGATGAAGCTATAACCATTGGTTTATTTGACTAAGGGTCAAAAGACCTAACCTTAATACCTACTTTAGGTCCTGTTCTGACTGAGGTAGGTTTAGTGTCTATTCTTCTTGCGTGTCAAAGATAGACAACTAAATAAGGTTTGACTAGAATACTGCCACCCTCACTCCATAGTCCGTGGCGTCCATTAGGTCATCCCTTGTGCAGGTGTAAGGGCACAAGAGGCAGACGAGAAGACGTGACATCGCATCTATAAAGTAATGCACGAAATATATAAAAATGTCTAATACCTGTTTTTGTTCTAAGAGCAATAAATAGCTAAGTAACGTTGTCGAATACGGTCGAAGCTGGGGACAGCGCACAAATTATAAAAGTCATAGATTATTGTAAATATTATAAATAAGTTAGATTCTAAGTTAGACATCTAAGTTGTACATTTACCTGTTTAAAAGCGAATAAGTGGCATTGTTATCCTTTCACTGAAGATCTCTTGTATTTCAATGCCGGAGAGTAGCGATAAACATGCCTTCAAAGACTTGACTTTACTTATATTCTCAAAATAATGTGCCATTTTATGTCGAAAAATTATTAAAGCTACGTATATTTATATATAACTAACATGATTGTCCCTCTACCATTTATGTCTAACTGCAGTACCTTAAGTCTTTAAAAAATTACCACGTCACAACTGATTTTGTTTATGATAGTTGAGGTAAGTATTTGTAATAATTAATGATTCTGATTGAGAGATTGATGATGAGATTCACGTTTTCAAAATATACCCGCTTCAAAGATAAATATAACTTCGCCTAGTTTCAGACTCGCATGGAGCCAACAGGTACTATAAGAGTACGCCTAACAACGCCTCTAGCGGCTATTTCATGAACTAAAATTCAACCAAATAAAGATAAAACGTCACATCATTTTATGAATTTATGTAATATTCAAATTTGTATTAGTTTGAAATTAGCAAATGGTAGAAGAACATGTTATATTAGTAACGCTATAAAAAACGGCTGGCTGAGCAGTCGAAAAAAAAAAGTTAAAACACATTTAAACTGGGCAAAGGGGTAAAAAGTACACACATTTTTACAGGGCTCTGCAAAGATTGTGTGTAAATATCTGGTTAATTCATAGCGTTTTTATTTGCCTTTACTGATTGACTCGAAGGCTCTTTATAAAACGCCGTGGTAATATAAAAATATATATTTATATATCTTTGAGACATGTTTCTTTGTTATATCGGCAGATCTTTGTATATAATTTATCTATTTACTTAATAAACCATGTTGAAAACATAACTGTAGGAGCATTGTCTTAATTGTGTAATTTAATTATTTCTCAGTGTATTATCAAAGCAAGCTTATTGTGTGATGTCATACGTCAGCCGATTCAGGTGCGAACACAACTTTATCTGGGAGTTCATTCTCGCACACTATAGCTAGCTTATTTTTACTCTGAGATATTTCATACTTCTTTTATAAGCTGGAGATAGACCAAAGTTTGATAACTTTGCAGTAATTAATGTAAATTTACCTTCAGCAAAGTTTATCACAACGGCTAAAGCTGTCTGTATTATACAATTATAAATAAGACATACTTTATCACAAGTTTAATATAATTCTAGGCTTAGATAAATTGTTTTTAGCACTGCCCTTATTAGGGGTGTGTAATGTAGTTTTCAAAACTAGCTCATATAATGGCAGTGCTGGACAAAATCTTTTTAAATCAATATTCTGCATTTCTATTTATGCTGTAAATTCATAAATTATAGGTATTTTCCTATTTGAAATATTATTTGGGATCTCTTTATGACGCTTGCTTTTTCTATTGATATCTCAACTGTAAATTGACATTCCAGTAAGCATTATTATAATAAGTCTGGAACCGAATTGCATATAATCCGTGTTCATAATAATAAACGTTTTTTGTACTTAACAGATTGTATTTTAAAGACAACATGCTCTTAAACTATGATTTTTTAGAAAAATTATATGGTAACTTGAACATACAGCTTCAAGTTGAGTATACCACTTTAAATTGTATATTCATATTATAGATTTCTTTACTTTTGTAGAATTACCGTCTAACTAGCAATAGTCTAGTGTCTAGTTCTGTATTTCTAATACTTAGTACCTTATTGTAGCAACTATGAGACTAACATGTATTGCCGCACTCAGTTCTATTCAAATGCCTCTTTAAATGCAATTCTACTTGTACGAGATCACACGGTAGGTTTACAACGAGTTTTTACTTAAAAACTACCATAATTAAATACCAAAGGCATAATTTGAAAAAAAAATAGTATTTTGCACTCCTTCTCTGTATAAACCATAAGTGTGCGAAATTTCATACTCCTCCATCCGCGCAATTTACGTAAAAAGGGGTACAAAGTTTTTGCTTCACATATTAATACCTGTTTTTGTTTCACGTATTAATATATAGATAATATAAGAAATTGACAAATATTGTTATTGTTTTTTATGTAAGGCTATTGGCCATTTCGACATCTTTGTTAACTAACCGTTGGAACTATGGCAAGTGAATACTCGTGGTAAGTCTACCGAGGAAAGTTAATTTCACATTGAAGTTAGACAAAGAATCATTTAAAGGTGTCATTAAGTGACTGAGTTTATGTCTGGTGAATCAAAACCAGTAGCATAGGATTATAACCCGTGACGCTGTAGATTGTAGGTCGCGATTTAGTTTAAGATGGAAATACATTTCTTTTACATGAAAACCTCTTTCATTTTGAGCAAATAGTTCCACTTGGAAATACTGATACAAGATACAACTAAACACTATTTTAAACTTTTTCCTATCTTTAATAAGGCTTTTATGGGGCACTTTTAGCTTTTTCAAAATAATATCCTGTGATGTGACACAGATTAATAAGTAAATATTAGTGGACAATTGACACAGAAAATAGTGTTTACAAACAACAAACAAAACAAAACTACTCAACAGAACAGGTGGGACCTGTTCTGTTGAACTACTTGTTGACTGAACTACTGGGATTTTTTTTCCATTAGTTCTGTGACTTATAAGACTATGCTTTACATCTGGCTTCAATCTCTCATGTCACAAGATTCGTGAACAGAACTACTGGGAATTATTTTCCTATTTCTTTCGTGAACAGAACTAATGGTAAAAAAAATCCCAATAGTTCTGCCAACAGAACTATTCAACAGAACAGGTGGGAGTAAACCGAAAATAGTGCATAATTTGTTGGTTGTCAAGTCAATAAACTGAAGATGGATTGGGCAGGCCACATCTGTCATATGTCAGATAAGTTGAGGTCAGAAACAACAACAAAGTAGATCCCACAGGATGACAAAACCGCGGTGACAGTAGAGAGACAAGCTGGATACAGTACTGGCCTGCACAAGTTCAGGAATAGATTAGAAAAGAGTGTAAGTAAAGGAAAGTCCTTTTTTCCCTACAGTGGGATATTTCAGGCTCATAATAATAATTCACATAGCATCTGCTAGCTTCAACCTAAGCATAGTACCATGGGAATCAGCGACAGAATATTTTAACTCGTAAATACATACCTATGATACTTTATATACACTCATGAATTATTACAATTTAATATCACATTATGTAAACAAATAAAGTTCTTTCACAACTTTTGTGAATTCACTTATTACAAATAATGAAGTGTCTTTGAACTTAAAGGTCACATATTTTGTGATGAGCTCCCAGATTGGCTGAATGTGGAATTGTTGAGGTTTGCAACCGGTGTAGTCTTTTTGGCTTTCTGAAATGAAAAATTACTGCTGAAAATGACCTCTCCCAAGTTATTCTGACTGACATCACTCATATATAAATAATGCTGGACATTCACACAGCATCAGCAGCATTTGGGTAGTAGCCCAAAAGCTAGATGATGCTGTGTGAATGTCTAAAGAGCTTGTGATAGGGGATATCATACCACAAATATGACTGATATACTACTTATATACTTCTTTTTTCATACACATTTTATATATTGTTATATATACCATACATATTATACATACATCAAGACAAATACTTGTATACCTACAAACATTTGTCCTACGGTAGGAATTGAACTAGCAACCTTCAGTGTCTCAGGTGGGCCTTGGTGCACTGCTCCACAAAGGTCATACTTAAATTTACATACAGATGCTGTTATCTAATGCTTTCTTGGAAATTTTGTAATTTCCTGTTATAACGACTGGGGGATGGACTGAGTTTTGTTTTTGATGTCAGTTAAATAAAATGATGCATACCAGCTGTATCCTGAGCAAGTTGTCCATTGCAGCTGGCAGTAATGGCTTCACAGAGTTAATCTCCATCATTGTCAGATGGTCCAATCTGCCATACCCTCTGCCTGTCTTCATTAACGCATCCATAGATGTTCGTAACTTAGACATTCTGATGTCCCAGATGTCTTTGATTACTGTCTTTATTTCTGCTGAGTTGGGGACATCTTCTGAAGCAGCTCCGAGGACAAGTTTTGCTTCCACCATGTAGTGCTCATGTGGCATTTTTGTAAAGAATCTGGAATTATTGTTGCTCAATGTTAGAAGATAGTAAATATAATTAGTTTAAATTAGTCAGTCATCAACTATGGTGATACTTAAACTAATAATATTAGCAGTTTGTTTTGGTGAACACTAGGGTAAGTTAATGGTCTTGGTGATTTCAATAATCAAGCTATTTTCATTGAGTTTATGTTTGCGCTACTGAGAGTTTAATAAATTATGATAGGTATATTTTGAACAACATAGGCCATGAAGCATGATATGATCATATTCTTAGTTAGACATCAATCTGCCTGATTAATATTAGTCACGAGATTAGTCCTAAACCTCCAAAACGTACTACACGCTGCGATTTCCGATAAAATCTAGCTCAAAATTAGGTACATAAAGCTTAGAAAAACTCGAGTTCGGTCAGAACAAGAACAAACTTACTTGGACCGTTTCTCTTCTTCCTTGATAGTCTCCAAAACCTCCAGGTCCATCCAGTCGGGCGGCACGATACGGCACTTTTGTTTCTGCTTTAGCATCATAGCAAGCCACAACGGCACGTTCAACGGCAAACCGGCTCGAAACGGGCCAAACTCACCGCAAATCAGATAGATTTTGTCGTGTGTGAAGTTCGGGATTATACTGATAATGCGGTTCTCGCCGATGAATTCAATCTCGTATGGGTCCATGTTTTGGCTTTTTTCAAACTTTTAGCTGTTTTACAGTCTCAAAACACTAGAATAACATGAAATGAAATTAATATTGATACATAACATGAAAACAAACAAAACAAATCGCGACGTGAACCGCGAAAACCAAAAATGAATGAAATGAAATGTCACTCTATTTGACATTGATATTTGAGATTTAACTGACAGCTAACATGTGCCTTGCCAATAAAAAAGTTAAAAGTTTGTTTCCTATATGCACTACAGATGACGCTATTTTATACTTTAAGTATAACTGATTCTTCGTATTAATTTTGTGATAAATAATAACTTGAAACAGACATTAAACTAAAAGCTTTCGTAATAATTGCCTGTACAGATACTATATATTGCATAGTTATGTAAGTACTTATGCAGGTGTAGGTACCTAGTGTACCTACTACTTACTTTAAGTAGGTACCTTCACCAACACTAGGTAGGTACTTATCTACATAATCAAACAACTTCACTTACGCTTCCTTCACGATTTCAAGGAACACAAACTTAATTACTTCCACTGGCATGAGACTTGAAAAAAAACTACTCGTCAAACCTCCGGAGTAGGTTCTACGCCCGTCTAGATCGATGCAAATCGTTTTGGCAAAGTGCAAACTCCTAATTACGAGCCGTAAATTAGGGTGGCCAGTTGACAATGTCTCAGACGTCTGATATTTATGGAGCTCTCGGCAGGGGTACTTTTACCCCCCTTGGCCCCTGCCCCCTACGTGCTTGTCATAGAGCAAGTTTCGTTATTTAGTGCTTGGTGCTCAAGGATTAGTAAGTAAAATAATGTGGGTTAGATAAGTAGGTACATACTGTGAATGAACCTACGGTGTGTAATATTAATGTTAATAAGTAAATAATTGAGTACCTACCAACACACTTACCTTCTTTCTTTCCATAATATGACTTCTCGCGATGAAATAATCGCCTGTCTAAATATTTTAGCAAAATGCTTTTGTGGAATTTCATCAAATTCAGGCGCTAAATATTTTTACTACTTATTTATAAAAACACCATAATATTAGATACTTAACTGTATTTACGTAATACTCAAACATCTACCTACATATTGAGAAACTTACATTATAACCTGCCTAGGTATTTTATTTATATCTAAAGATATTGCCTGCTGGGAGATGCTGACATCATGGGCTTATTCAGCGTGGGCTCCATCGTTTTGACTTATAAATTTCTCATTAAAACATGCAAAACAGAACGATTTCACGAAAGATAAACCCTAGGCAATAAAAGAAGTGAGAGATTTATAAAAGCAACCTGTCTCGAACGCGACAAATAAATAACGGATCTGTCTGCACGAGCAGAAACACATTGTCTCCTCGCAGACATCTTTCTACTTAAATCTGCATACAAATTCGTGAGATCGCGCGCAAATTCACCCAGTCATTTAAAACCCATTCTGTTTTCTAGCGAAAAAGCCTTTTTTTGGTCGTAAACATGTCGTGGTGTGACACGAGGTGCAGCGCCATCTGTGTCTCATCACCGTAAGCATGTTTACGTAGCCCTCTGATAGATGGCAGCAGCAGGCTGATATTGGATAACAATAAAGTTTTGGAAAGTTTATGGCTTGGAGAATTTGTGATGAAAAACTTTTGAAAACTCAGTCAGTCAACAAATAAAGTTGGAGGTAACCTTGGTAGGAAACTTTTCAGGTAAACACACTTCTTATAAGAGGATTACACCGATATCTTACCTCGGTACACAACATACCTACCTACCTACTAAGTAACCTTATTTTATACCTTTATAGGCACAGAAGTACCTATCTTAGGTAATTGTTTTTTAGTGAAATTCTACGCTATTTGACTTTGAGTAGATTCAATTGGCAATCATTGGCGATTGGGTAAGCTTTAATAAATCCTGTTGGTAAGTACACAAAGCTAGTAGCTACCTCCCCACGTCGTAAACACAGTGAAATCGCAGCAATCGGTGCGAACGCCGCATTACCGTAAACCACACTCAGCACTGATCTAACAGATGAACGTTTAGTTCTACTGCAGGCAGGTACGGCAGTCGACAGTTAACTTAAACCTGATTTTTTGATCTTTTGAAATCTTTAGTTGGAAATTAAAAGAAGTATTGGCATAAAACGGTTAAGATTATTCACATAAAGCTATCAAGCGAAGCGTTAACATACGATATGTTTATAGTTGTGACACCACCAGCTCCGAGGTTCAGTCTGAAAACCGGCGCTGCTTTCATACTTTGTATGGGAGTGGCATAAAGCTGAGACTGGACCTATTTGGGCACACACAGGAAGGGACTGTTGATCGTGGGTGTATGTAAGTAGGTTAGTAGGTGAAGTCTTTGGGTACGCAGCTTCCTAGGTGGGTACTATACTTAATAATAATAATAAATAATAAATTTTGCTGGACAATGCACACAACACCATCTAGTCCTAAACTAAGCATAGCTTCTATTATGATGGCTAGATGACTGATAGAATACTTATATATTTTTAAATACATACTTATGATATTTTGTTACACCCAGACACAGGACAAACACTTATGTTCTTCACACAAATGTTTATCCTGGGAAGGAATCGAACCCTAAACCTACTGTGCAGAAGGTAGAGCTACTACCAACTGAGCTGTAAGGCTAGTATACTTAGGTATACTATTTCGTTTTATATTATTTTTACTGTCTTTACTTTTTTTCTTTTTGTGTGTACCAAATAAATGTATATTCTATTCTATTCTATTCTATATGTCCTGTATGTATGTCTGTATGTCTAATGTCAATAAATAAAGATGGCAACACATCCACTAATACGCGATTACAAGATATCCCGCTTGATTCCTCATTTGTTCCTCATTTGTCAGATCATGAAGTAACACTTCTAAATACATTATTTTTCTTGTGCTATTGCATGTTTTCTGCAGTAATCTTAGCGGAATTTTATTAAATAAATTGTGACATCATAGCACATGTATGGACAATTGAATTATAAGTGTATTATGTTGTAATGTGATTTGAAAGGCGAGGAATCCCGAGGAAGTTATAGACAGCCGTTCTGCGATGAGGTTTTAGAATGACGATCGACTAAGACTTTATAACCAAACATTCTCTTGACACTGGCAAAATTGCCAACCAGGCAGATGCCATTATAGGAAGAAAAAAAAAAAGTAATAGTTAATATCAGAAGATGGCTGGAAGAATACGCTATGAATTAATGAAAGAATAAGCCATTTTTATCCGCAAAGAGGTTTGATTTAAACCTCCAATAGATCCAATTACTCGTCTAATAAGATTCAATAAAAAATATGCAAGTAAAATTATAGGGAAACTTTCAAGTGTTCAAAAACGTCCGCCTTAACAACAAACAGTCTGCATTTGAATATTTTTTCCGAATTTCCGTATGACTGTTGGTAAGTTGAATTATTATAATCACTTCGGCCTTTGCCTCCGAAGTTGGGCTCCTATCTCATGCCTGCAACTTTTCCAAACTTTGTTCAGCTTTTTGTGATTATTACAATGTTTACAGCTCATTAAAGAGTTAAAATTATTAGCGGGGAGCGGGTTAAATATCTTGTCTCGTCTGTTTGTTTTGATTGGACATTTTAATGTCAAATTGGAATGCTCGGATAAATTCTGTTAGTGGTATAACTGATGGTCTTGTCTAGATCGATAATAATGGAGAATATTGAAAAGTTTCATGTTCCTGTTTATTTATTTATTAGGCATATGTTTGTTATGTTCACACAACACAACTTTTTCTTGTGGGGTTTTCTTAATAAGTCGCAGGTCTATGTGAATAAACCACAAATCACAGCGGCCCTCAAAGCCAACATAACCTATGCCATAAGTCAAATTCAGCCTGATTTATGCGCAAAAGTCATGGAAAATTGGATATCTCGCATGCGCTCCACCCAGAGAAGCCGTGGCGGACATTTGAATGATGTCATATTCCACACATAATGGCATCACTACATCTTTCAAATAAATAAATAATTTCGATAATATATCACACACACTTTGTTTTATTTAAATTTAAAGATTAATGAAAGACCCTATATATAGGTAACAAATCACCAAACACATATAATAGGTTGGGGAAAAAGTTTCTTCGCATTTTTTATGAAGATTTAAAACATTTTTTAATATAGTTTATTTACATTTAACTAAAGTATGTAGGTACCATTTTGTTCAATAACTTTTTGCCATCTTGTAACATGATCCCATTGTTATAGAAATTTTGGGACTTCTGATCAAAATACCGCGACAAGTGGTTTTGGCAGTCCTCTCGTGATGTTAACCTGACACTGCCTAAAGTATTCTGAAGAGACCGAAACAGGTGGAAATCTGAGGTGCAAGGTCAGGACTATACGGCGGATGCATTAACACCTCCCAGCCAAACTCTCTTAATTTTTGCTGAGTGGCTAAAGATGTGTGAGGTCTAGCGTTATCATGATGAAAAACCACACCCCTTCTGTTGATTAATTCTGGCCGCTTTCTCTCAACTTCTTGCTTTAATCTCATCAGTTGTTCGCAGTAGAGTTCAGAATCGATGGTCCTGCTTGGTGGTAACAGCTCATAATGAATAATGCCCTTCCAATCCCACCACACACACAGCATCACCTTGTTGCGAGTTAACCTGGGTTTCGTCACAGTCTGTGAAGCCTGACTGGCCTTTGACCACGACCTTTTTCGCACGTTCTTGTCGTACGTGATCCACTTTTCATCACCAGTTATCAGCTTCTTCAATTATGGTTCGGTTTCATTACGTCGTCAGTGAGCTCGTGAGGTACCCAAATATCGAGCTTTTTGTGTACCCAGTTTTTTTCAAATGCGCCAAAACTGTTTGGTAGTCAATTTCCTGTTCTTCAGGTACGTCGTAACTACTGATATTATGCCGATCTTGCTCCACTTTTTCCAAAATGGCATCCATTTTATCCGTAATAGGGCGACCAGAGCGACGTGCATGTTTGACATCAAAATTTCTGGATTGAAAACGCTTAAACCAAGTTTGTGCTACTCTCACAGACACTGCACTAGGTCATTTTTACCTTTTTTGTAGTAAAATCTTAAAATGTATCGAATTTCTTCATTAGATCCACTCATCTTGACAGTACGATAAACAAATAAAAATCACACATTTTCCTAATTTGAATTTGTAATTATGTACTTTAAAATTTAAACTTTTAATGATACCAAAACCAGCCAAAAACAAATAGTATAGCCAAAGAGATTTTATTACAAGTTCATACATACTATAATGCGAAAAGACTTTTTCCCCAACCTAATATTTCAGGGTTTTTCGACGTGACAATGTCTAATAAATCGATGAACGCCGGCTGCATGCACGAAAAAGGATAACTCATTGTCGCGTTACGCTCAATGTAACGTTACGATCGGAGCGAGAGCGCATAACGTTATGACGTTGTCACGTTAAACTGTCGTCCGTAAACCGACTTTACAGACAACCAATTTTTTTGCGTAACTAGTACTCGTCACATATTCCCATATTCACATATTCACATTTCCTCTCTTGCATGCTACAATAATATTTATAATGTATGCTTAGGTAAGATCTATGTAATAACAAGCTCTTAATATTACCTACCTACATGTATTGTTGGTTAGATAATTATGCGGCGTTAGAACATTTTACTCTCTTACAGAAGCTGTAATGGCCCAGCCTCTATACCACCATAAAAATCTCCCGATCTCCACAAAAATCGAACCACTTAAATACACTACAATGGTATTATACAAACTTAACTTACTAGCTTTGTTCATGTGGTACTTAAATAAAAAGTAGCCTACATGGTTTTCTTTATCCAAATTTATCTTAATACCAAGTTTTATCAAAATCGATGCTGTTTTTATTACGCCATACACATACACAATCTTTCAAATTTATAATAATAGTAGGATTGCTAAATTTGGCAAGTACCTATTTAAACAAGTACTTGTAGTTACCGGTTCTCTTGAAATCTTAAGTGGAAGCACATTAAGCAGCCGCACACGGCGCAATTAGACTCCAGGATAGTAACTTAAAGTTGCAAGTTGGCGGTCTATCTATGACTTAATGAGGAGAGGCATTATAGATAGCAAAGAATCGTTTTACTGTGAACGTTTTGTATGTTTTGTTTGTATTGGTAATTGCTACGAAAATTAAGTTAAAGTGTCACAAAATGTGTTCAAAATACCATCTATTTATCTAATTGTTTATTTAGATCTTCTAATTGTTTACTTTGACAGTTCTGAGCCCGCTATTTGGGGCCACAGTAGCTAGATAAAAAAGCGTATTATAATATAAATGGCTATATTATTGATAGGAATGCATGGCCTCATGTTGCTATGCCCTCAGACCGTTTACCGATACATTTAAAATGTATAAACTCTCCTGTATTAGTTTTTCGTAGTTAAGGTAGTTGTAAGATGGATCATGCAAAAAAGCGCTAGGGCCAGGACGAGTTTCTTGCCGGTTCTTCTCGAGCTTGGGTTAGGAGGAATTGGCACCTAAATTCACCTAGTTTGTAAGACGTTTCAATGTGATCCTTGTGATGGTATTAAATAAAGTATTTTTTGATTTATTTTGACTTAGATACACTAACAAATCACAAACAAAAATAAAATGTGTTTGAAATACTAACTTAAGTAATTACAACAAAATACTATTTATATTTATTTATATCATTTATTTGTTTATAGTTTTAATTTAGTCACATATAATAAAAAGCCGTACTTGAACCAATTTAAATAAACATTTTGTATTCAACTCGCTTAGAACTTAGATCTTATGATTTTTGACATTATTACAAATACAAATACAAATTCATTTATTTACCAAGATAATAAAAATACAGTGTTAACAAACTTACTGATGGTTCCCCTAGTGTGGGAACCATCAGTAAGCCAAGCCAAGCCTGTATTGCGGGAGGCCAGAGGCATAAGATGAGCGATTTCCACAAACTACATAAAGATAAAACACATAACATTTAAACAAGGCAAGACACTAGGAGGACAATGCAGAAGAAATAAAATAAATATCTAAAATCTAAAAGAAGAAATCAAAAAACTAAAAGAACACAGTAAATAAAATTACCATATTGACATTGAAACAGTTAATTATGTACTTATTTTAACTTTTATATGACTTGTTTCTAAATTATTGTGTTTTGTTGACGTATATTCTAGGTTATACCTAAGTAGGTATAACCTACATAAAATAACTTATCAATTATACCTATTCTCCAACGCCCTCACAGGGTACAATGTAACTATACTTACAGCATTTTGTGTTAGACCTAAGCTGAATGTACATTGAAGCATAAATAAATGAAATAAAAACTTATAGATTGTAGGAATAGGTACTCAAATATAAAAATAATTCAAACCTATGACTAAAACTTATAACTGTAGTGCGGTCATTGTACACACTTCTCACAATACACTTCACGGTTGTTCTAAATTTGCTAAATTTGCTAAATTTGTCTAAAACATATTTCAAAACATTATTTTGGTTTATTATTGGTTTATAATTATTTTGGTGAATAAGTGATGAAAGTGTCATGTCAATAATATCAATACTACAATATTTGTGAACAATTTCAAACAGCACCGTCTAGCTCCTAACCTCTCCAAATACATAAATACTTGTATATAAGATACTCCATAACACCCAGATAGAAAAATAAACTATGTTCATACACCAGCGTTTCTTTTGTTTCCACTTAGAAAGTAAAACAGAAAGTACAAATACAATTTATTTATCTACAGCGCTTCTGCGGCAGAGATACTACCAACTAAGCTATGAAGTAAAATGATAAAATAGTCGTCATTATGAAACATTATATCTGAAATAAGAATGACAGTATTTCTATAACTAATGCAGCTACGATCTTCGTAATTTCTACAGAAGACAAT
This sequence comes from Lampropteryx suffumata, assembly GCA_948098915.1. NCBI lineage: Eukaryota > Metazoa > Arthropoda > Insecta > Lepidoptera > Geometridae > Lampropteryx > Lampropteryx suffumata. The sequence continues at coordinate 1,619,816 of OX402546.1, read as the reverse complement.
GAAATTACGAGAGTTTCAGCAGAGCGTTTTAATATCTCTCTAAATCTCCAGCAGAAGTAGCATCAAACTCCCTGATATAAGGTTATGGCTGTCAAAAATTAATCGTTCATCGATTCAAAGTCTACAGTTACATAGAAAGCCGGTTTAAATGTAAACCGATATTGCGTTTACATAACTTTGGTACCTATTGTAAATATAATTCCTATGTTATATAGTAATAGTTATATAGTAATAGTATAGTAACTTAATCTTAATACTTATAAGAAGGATCATACAAAAAAGCGGTAATACCAGGAGTTTCTTGTCAATTCATCTCGGACTTGGGTTGGGAGGAATTGGCATCTATATTCATCTAGTAAGTAAGACGTTTCAAAGTGATGCTTGTGATAAAAATGCCGTTTTAGATAAAATTACCCATAATTTGAAACTTTAATTAAAAAAAATTACGCTTTAAAAACTTAATTAGAAACCGACTTCATTGAATGAAATTTGAGCCTATAATACATTTTAGTGGATAATAGATGTATTTTATATATATATATATATATAATATGGGTAGGCCAAATAAACGCACCGCTCCAATGAGACGGCGAGGTCTCGAAGTACATGAAAACATCATCGATGTATACAATTTTTAGATTTTCGTTGATTTCGACCGATTTTGATAAAATTTATATAGGACCGCCTGTATATAGGACCCTTTCATACAAAAAAAGAATCTTCCAAATCGGCTCAGCCGTTTTTGAGTAGTCGGTGCACATACATAAAAAAAAAAGATTCCGGCGAATTGAGAACCTCCTCCTTTTTGATAAAGTCGGTTAAAAAGAGATCATCTATAGACAAAGTTATTTTTGTAAACTTTTGTCAAATATTTATGAAATACCTAGCGGGTAATTTCAGAAAAAAAATGCCTGATTTTTTCCAGTCCGTACCAGTCAAATAACAAAATACTATACTGCATAGATTACTAGGTTTATGTAGTTATTATAGTTTTAACACAACTATTAAGGTGTTTTAATATAACTCCATAAACTTGTTCTAATAAGCAAACAACGAATTTTAATTAAAAGGAATTATGCATTAGACACATTGCTATACTTATAAGCGTCTCTCAATAACTTCTGTCAAAAGTTAATTATTAAAACTATTAAAAATAGTGCCATCCTTTTTTTGTACGATAGTGACAAATAGTGACAGGCGAATCTAATGCTGTGTTCAAGTTAAAAGGCGTTTAAAAGTAAAGCCGATTGTTTCTATGATCTATGGTTGTCAAAAAACCTGCATCGACAAACAGGCACCATAAACCTGCTTTCTTTATTATCACGTCATCGATTCAAAGTCCTGAGTAACGGGCGTAACTTTCATTTGATCTGCTCCGTTTGATTTTAACGGTGATATTTTATTGCGAATGTTTACCCGACTGCGACTAATTGGGTAAAGTTTTGTGTGATGAAGTGTCCTCAGTGACAGTAAATTTTGAGAATGAAAGCTCGATTTTATGGGTACAAATATTTTGGATCTAGGAATACATTTTTGATTTATTTAACTGGAAAACTAATTAATTGCGTGCGTTATTATAAAAAAGATTTTCTGACCGATTTTACAAAAAAACCGACTAAGGCATTTTTACTCTTTATTCTACACAACTTTATACCGGTTCTAGGACAGTTCTTCAAATATCGGAATTAGGACAATTATTTTAAAACATTTGCGTTATTGAGTAAAAAGTAAGGTTAACACCGTCACGACTAAGCTTATTAATGAAACATAACTTTAATAAACACGTATAAATTAATTAATAATATCCATCTAATCCAACTTCGTAGTATGCTACGTGGCTATATGCCGTAGAGCTGCTACGAATTCGTAGCGTCTGCAAACGGTTGCTACGAAGTAGGCTCGAATTTCAGTTCAAAACACAAACTCATCTAAGTTATCATAGATTTTCAGTTCAGTTCAGACAGTTCTAAATAAAAGCTCTAAATACAATATTTTAAGTTCTTTAAGTACGAGATTTTTTCTGGAATACGGTTTGTAAAATTAGAAACTCAGTTACAAAACATTGTTTTGGAGTAGAGTTTTTATCTATCCCTTTGTTTTTAGGACTCGTTCCCTAGTTCAAGGACTATTCTTTAAATACGTATATCAGAAAAACGTTCTCGCAACAAAAACAAAACATTTTAATATCTCCACAATAACATGAGATCCTTATTTATAATAGCAATAACAGTGCTGTGTAATGACGGAGCCCTACTTCGTCACCATCTGAGGCAGACCCCTGTGAAGAACACTGGGTACCAGGCGTAGATATACACCAAGAGAGATAGGTCAAATGTTTTGTACCTTAAATTTCCAATCCCAAACATTTTTACGTAATTTCTTGATTTCACTGACATACAAAGTAGTAATCATCATCATCATTGGCCTTAGATCATCTGTTGAAGATGATTTAGCGTCAGTCATGTTACAGAGCAGTTATTTGTAAGTGAAAACTTTCGTTCATGGATCCACTCCAGCAAGCTGAGGTGGGTGAAGTTTTCTCTCCACTGATGCCGCTCTGCCTGGGATTCTGTTTGATAGTATTAGTAGGTACTTATATATACGTATAAAGTTATTTATGATATCACCCTTCTTCTTCTTATTCTTATCGTGCCACTAGTAATTTCGAACCAGTGTGGTGAATGGATTAAAGTGCCTCAGAGACTGCTTTCGTGCACTTGTCACATGTATTCGAACTTTATAATAATTTATGGTTATAAATACAAGATATGCTTAGTTTGGGGCTAGATGATGTTGTGTTCATTGTCCACCAATAAATAAATAAATAAATAAATAATCCCGGACATTTCACACAGCTTCATCTGGCCCCAAATTAAGCAGAGCTTGTGTTATGGGTACCACATGACTGATATACTACTTACATACTTTTTTTTTGTAAATACATACTTATTATACATAGAAACACCCAGACAAGAAACAAATACTTGCAGATCATACAAACATTTGTCCCGCGACGGGAATCGAACCCGCAACCTTCTGCGTCTCGGCCGGAACTTAGCCCACTGCGCCACAGAGGTCGTCGAATACTTATGTATTACTAATTGCTGCCCGCGGCTTCGCACGCATGGTACCTACATAAAAAGTACATAAAGCCTATGTCCTTCTCCAAAGTCCCATCTATCGCTATACCGAAATTTATCAAAATCTGTTCAGCGGTTTAGACATGAAAACGTAACAGACAGACAGAGTTACTTTCAAATTTATTATTAGTAGGGAACAGCCTAAAAATGTATGCTTCTAGTTCTGAAAATGAAAATACTCTCATAAAACCTTTCATCCCCCTTTACAACACTTTTTTCCAATTAAAAAGTAGCCTATGTCTTTTCTCAGGCTTTAGACTATCTGTGTACCAAATTTCATTTAAATCGGGTCAGTAGTTTTGGTGTGAAAGCGAGACAGACAGACAGACAGAGTTATTTTCGCATTTATACCTAATATTAGTAAGAATTTGATTGGATTCAACTCAATCTCTGTATTCTGCGCTTTAGGTTGTATGATCGACTCCTGCCCAGGAACAGCATTTGTGTGATCAACATTTGTAGATGTTTGTTCCGTGTCCGGGTGTTATAAGTATTTATTCAAAGGTATATAAACCCTATTGTCTGGTTCTCATCGAAGCTTTGTTTATTGTTAGACTGATAGAATACTTATATATTTTTAAATACATACTTGATATTTTATTGCAATCCGACAGAATAAACACCTATGTTCCAAACAAATAGGTGATTTATCAATGCCAATAATAGGCTCTAATACAACAGTCCCTTTTCAGTTCTACCTTCCCCATGTCCCCGGCTCGTTGGTTCTAAGCGAGTCGGGCGTTCGTCGGGATGGTGTCGATTTATCGGCGAGTTAGGTTCGGTTCCCAGGTCACGTCGCGGGACGGGTGTCCGTCACGACCCTGATACGATGATTTGGACGTGTGACGTGCGCATCCCAGAGATTGGATTATTCACGCGATATTAGTTCCAATATCTTAAAGGGACTGTATTGGGTATTGGATGGGAAAATTGCGGAAAATCTTGGAGGATAGGCGGTTCAATATGAGTGGAGATACGTTGCATTTTGTATTAAGAGATAAGTGTATGACATAACTGTCATTGGCATAAGTATATTCTAGCTAGCATTCTTCTCTTCTTCTTTTAATAGCATAAGTCATAATAATGTTAATTGAATCAAAATTAAGTGTTTAGATTGTTTATAGTAAGATGTCACAAAGCCGTAAGTAGTCTTTCGTCATTTGTTATTTTATATAAAATGGTGTATTTTGATATAAAATAGTTATACGATAGTTGTAATAGTTATTATTATTGCTCGAATCACCAAGAAACACAAAGCTTTTATTGCAATTATTCACACCCGAGTCAATAACTCTAACTCTATTTAAATAAAATCATCAAAGTTACTAAAAACCCTGAAATTACTCGGGAAATATAAATAACACAGCCAAAATTAATCCAGCATACATTTTTTAGCATGTTTCAAAATTGTCATTAAAACAGAGGCCATTACAGGAACAAGACTCGATAGTTTTTGATACCTTATTAATGTATTCAATACAATTGAATAGAAGGGAATATTTATTTAGTGCTTAAAAACTTAATTACTAAACAAAATAATGAAAATTTATAATAAAAAAATTGTTTTGACACAAAATCGATATCTGGTATCGAGATAATAAGTGAGGTCTTGTTCTTGTGTCATACATTTATGTCAATTATTATAGGATTCAAAATATACTGACGATTCTGCTCCTAATAAACATACTTTGAAGCGTTTTGTCGGCGCTCAAACAGCTATTCCTTATTGGTTTTTCTTAAAAGGAATGTAAAAAAGAGGATTTTAGACCCCATTTCAAAATTCAAACAGAATAACAATATCATTAAAAATAATTTGAAAGAAATTAACTAAGAAAGGAGTCGGAAAATATTGAAAATATGCACCATATTAAATAGCGGAAAAAAAAACCATTTTTCATACTAAAGGTACTGTTTAAAAAACTATTCATAAAATTCTTATAAAAACACATGAACCTGGATGGAATACTATCCAAGTCCAACTGATCCACTTAAGACAGGTAATGATGTTGTAATGTATTGCAGCGCCGCCACCCCGCTTGCCGTAACAAAACGTTCATTCTCGTCTGAGGCTTTGCATGCTAAATCTGGCTTCAAGAGATTTACTTGCGGACAACGACATAAATATCTAAGGTTTTTTAAACCTCTGGTGTAGGATCGTGAACAATACGAGGTGATTGAGGTTTTAAGTATATCCTGGTATAAAGCTAATCTATTACTAACACAAACTCGAAAGTGCCTATGCTCGTCTGATGTTTTGAGCCAGAAGTTGGCATTGATTTTGTTTTAATATTTTATAGTCTATTAGGTTTTTCAATTGTCAATAAGACTGTTACAAACTAATAACCAAATGTGATAATAAAACATGTAAGTATAATGTTGCTTAGTAAAATAAACCATTTTTGAACACTTTTTGTTTGGTTTTGACCAAAATCAATTATTTTTGTACAAGTAGTCTCATGGACTCCACGGGGTAAATTAAGTGATTTGAGGTCACCAGGTAAACTAAGGGTTAACTATTCACGGCTAAACGGCCGAACAAATTGAAGAAATTTGGTAAGCAGATAGTTATATCATGGTTACGGACATAATTTTTTATGTAGGTACAACGCATGCGAAGCCATTTATCTAGATTCATTAAAAGTATAATCTAGATGATTCTTACAGCGTCAAGTGAAACTTTTTTAACCACTCACTGTGGTGCCTGGCATAGTTTTTAGATTTAGTAGGTTGGCAGCACCTTTAACATCATCTTAGCTTAGTCAGCCGTATACACAGAAAAGACATGCTCAAAACATGAGCTTACTAAGCTACGGGTTTTGAAATTATTGGCATTGGCACAAACATTATCCGAATATCCGAAGGACGGATAGATGTAAGACGTTTCAAAGTGATCCTTGTGATTGTATTTAATAAAGTATCTTTGACTTTGAAAGAAAAATCTATCGGTACATGACCGGGTCAAACCTAAAACCTTAGTATCGGCAGACTTCCTGCCTAGTGTCACTATAGCACCAAAGCTCAAATAAAGTGAATTCTCGGGAGGAGGAGTTGTTACCTAAATACACGTAGCGTATGATGAAGATAATGATGATGATGACACCTAGCGTGAAAGAATATTCAAAGTGGTCTTGATAATTGTTTGGAATAAATAATAGACCGATTCCTAAAGCTAAAGATACAACTGAGGTTGACAATTATCGACCTATTGCAGTACTTTCCGCGCTCGCCAAGCTTTTTGAATCAATATTGCATAGTCTAATATGCCCTCAGATAAAACCTTTTTTATGCGACTCGCAGCATGGATTTAGAGTTAAGCGTTCTGTAAATACGAATTTGTTGACTCTTGTTGATTTTATATCTCTGCACTTGGACAAGAGTAAGCAGGTCGATGTTATATACTTCGATTTTAAAAAGGCTTTCGACAGAGTTGATAATGATGTTCTGCTGAAAAAACTTTGTAATATTGGTTTTTCAACAAAATTACTTAAGTTATTTGCAAGTTATATGCGTGACAGGCAGCAATTTGTGCAACATGGATGCTTTGTTTCAGCTCCCTATCATACACGGTCTGGAGTCAGTCAGGGCTCAATATTGGGCCCGCTCTTGTTTGGTATTATGATAAATGACCTTGATGCTGTTCTTAAACATACGAAATGTCTGTTGTACGCTGACGACTTGAAGTTGGTCCATAAAATTGAACAAATTAATGATTCCATACATCTGCAGGAAGACATTAATGCCGTTTTTGATTGGAGTCTTACAAACAAGCTTTTCTTCAACATGGCCAAGTGTTGTGCTATGACTTTCAGTCGCGCGCGTGTACCATTCCTAGCACAATATTTGCTAGGTATTGAACCCATAGTTAGGGTCAACTCTGTGAGAGACCTGGGCGTTAATTTTGATACACGTCTGAATTTTCATGAGCATATGAACGTACTCGCTGCCGATTGTTATCGTAGGTTAGGTTTTGTTCTGCGGAATGCCCGTGAATTTCACGATGCCGGTGCTATAAAACTGGTCTACTCGGCTCTTGTAAGGAGTAAGATTGAGGCGGCGTCTATCGTATGGCATCCACATGAGAGTACTTACGCCTTGCGATTGGAGAAGATCCAAAAGGCTTTTTTAAGATTTTTGTACAAAAAGACCTATGGATATTATCCTTTCCTTTTCCCCACAATATTTTTACTTGGTGCGCTAGGCTTCAACTCTCTGGAAGCTAGGCGTCACTACAATCTTCTGGTCACTGCTTGTCTGATACTGCGCGGTACTTCAGACTGCCCTGAATTAGTGGCTAGAGTTGTAAGACTGTCTGTTCCCGAAGTGCCTAAATACTCGCTGAGGCCCCGTAGTCACGACTTACTGGCTGCACCGTGGGCGCGGTCAGTCGCGCACGACAACTCGCCTCTTGTTCGGGCTCTAAAATTATTAAATGCGCTTCTGGCATCAACACCTTCTTGTGATCTGTTTGCTGACCGATGGACGAATGTGTGCAGAGAATGTCTGAGGTATTGTGAGACGATTGATAGTAGTAGAATTAGTTCAATCTGTTAATACTTTTTTTTTGTTATTTTTTTAAGTATTTTTATTATTAATTATTTAGTAAAAATATTTTATAGTGTTAAATTTTTCTGTTAAAATGTTATTTCATAGCGCCTTGGTGTACCTACTGTAATGCTATGATCTTATTGTGTAAATAAATAAATAAATAAATAAATAAATAAATAAAACCGTTTCAACTTTGTTAAGTACCTACTTAGGTATGTATAGAATATTATATTATTTGTAATGGAATTAAAATTATTTCTATTATAAGTAAAGTAAATAAACATTAATCAACATGTTTTGTGATAATATTTCTAGATTGATGTTTCAAGTTCACAAAAACAATGCGTGCAATGCCGAGCACATGCGATCCTACCCAAAACACCATTAATCATAATACAAAAATATTTTAACATAAAAACCCGCACCTTACATCCTTCAAGCAGAAGTAGAAGGGGCGAAAGGGGGGTGCTCGCAAAACTATAAATTCCCTTTAATTACCCCGGGGCAGCGTCACATCATGGATCCAGACAGTTTTATGACGATTTACGATCACATTTCGACGCGGGGACCGGCCCGCTTAGGGATCCCAACCGCCCAGCCTACCTTTACATCCCACCCCCCGCTAAACTCTAAGAAACAGTGCCACGACAGAGGAAAGTCAGCTGGAACGAGGGCTCTGGCTCCGCTGGGCGGTATTCGTCACCTTTTACACTGGCGGGGGTTTAAAGGCCTCCAGTTCTTTATGGTAATGAAATCTGAGCAGGGTGACGTGCCGAGGTGATGCCTCCGAGAGTTTTTGTTGTGCCCCCCTTATTTATTGTTCGTTCGGGGAAGAACTTTGCGGAAAGTTCCGAATGGAATGTGTTCTGTGCGGTGTTGATGATATCGCCGAACCGATTGTTTTCGTTCATTTTCTTTTATTTGATTTGATGGCTGAAAGTTTCTCCTATAAAAGAAAACAGATTGTACCTTGTGACTTCCAATTTTCAAATTCTTTGCTTGAAAATTGTCTCAATCGCATGGAAATAATCACGTAGGCGGTTACACCACGCGAGTCGAATAAACCACTTAAAAGAACAAATAAAAACGATTGTGCTTCAGCACAAAATCCACTCGCAATCATAACCGTTTAACTGTCAATTTTATTTGTCGATACAGAGCGCTCCAACGAGAGTTTACAAGCTATAAACGCACAGACAGACGTTTCGGTGTTACATAAAATCAAATCAACAGTTATCCCGCGCCTACATCACAATCAGGTTTAATCGCATATGTGACAAGTTAGCTGTTTGCCTGCCGTGCCCAGAACAGCTAGCTCCCTTATTTCCCCTGGTAACACTCTTGGCGAGCCTGGTTTTGTTGGCAGCAGAGAGGGGGTAGCGGGTCGTATTGAGCTGGTGGGTTCGCAACACGCGCCACGCCAGCGCTATCCCGATATCGCCTTGACTGACGGACGAGTATGCATTCAAATGGGTTACTTTACTTACCCGCCTCTCCCCTCTCGGAATAAACATCTCCGAGTTTCGGATCCGCCGCCAATTTGGTACAGAATTTGTTGTGGAATGCCGAATGCTTTTTGAGGGCTGAATTGCATTTAATTTGCACTAAACAACCTTTTGTTTTGATGGTATTGGCCTCCAAGTGGATGTAAAGCTATTTTTGAAATTGAATTGTTAATTTTCTGCTGGAAGTCCTTTAGAGAGAGTGAACTACTGCATACTAATGTGGGTGTTTGTTCAATTTCAGGGTAATGGCGAGATTATTTCGTTTCTAATGTTTTTTACAAATAAAATAAGAAACAGCTCTACTGACTACTGAGTGCCACAGGAACCTTTTCAACGCGTAAAGAGAACAATCGAAGGTACAAATACAATTTCAAACAGTATGAAAGAGGTTACTATGTTGTTTTCGATTTTATTAAAACATAAACTGTACTATTCTTATTTGTGCTTGTATTTTTATAATTTGATCAGGTAGGCAAAATTCAGTATTACGTTCTTTCTTATTATATTGTTTTAGTATTTACTATAAACGGGATATGTACTAATGGGATATTTGTGTCTTTTCTTTTTCCCTATATTTCGGCACAGTTTCATAGTTTCTTCAATAATCACGCGCTTGCAATTGAACCGAAATCGGGGATAAAAAACTCATCATGATAATATATGTAATATGGTAAAACGTATGTTAATAACCATTATATTTTAAACGTTTGTGAATTATTTAGATCTAAAGTCTTAGTTTTCTAAGGGACTGAGTCCGTCAACTGCTGACAGAACTGCTGCTTTGTGTGGATTGATGTGCGGGAGGCTTTACAGTGCGTTTGCTGCCAGCCTTACTGAAATATGACAGCAAACCGGAAACCTCCAATAAAACTTGACGATCCACAGAATAGCGTTTATTTTAAACAAAATCGTTTGCACGTTAAAATTAACGGAATTAGGTGCACGCGCTGAGCATTCGTGAGTTTGTTCCCAGGCTCACCGGAAACTCCCAAACTGCACTAGGTACAAAACTACACTAAGTTTTTTTTTATCCATTATTATACTGGCAAATTGATTTGTTCAGGTGGCGAAACCGCCTATCGACAACTTTTAAATAAATAGATAATGCCGGAAATTAAACACAGTCATCTAGCCCCAAAGTAAGCAGAGCTTGTGTTATGGGTGCCACATGACTGATATACTTAAAAAAATTATTCATACAAAAATACCAGACCCCGAGACAAATACACATTATACACAAATTTGTCACGCAACGGAAACCGAACACGAAACCTTCTGCCTTCGCCCACTAAATAAGAGAGTATGCGACGGATATGCGAATGTTGCATGGAAGTGTGGAGTGACGAGAATGGATAATACAAGGAATGAGTATACGAAGCCAAAAGTGGCGCCTTTGACAGATAAGTTAAGAAGTAATAGATTAGGGTGGTACGGACATGTTATGAGGGGGAAATGAATGTCATGTGACAAGAAGAGTGTTACATATGATTGTAGATTGACACAAAAGTAGAGTTAGGCCAAAGAAAAGATGGATGGTCTAAATGAAACACGATATTAGTAATAAATGTGTGGAGGAGTCCTTAGATGACCGAAGGAAGGAAAGGAAAGCGAAGGAAGCGTTGGATACGGACAGGGAGATTATGATGAATCACTACAATTTTTTATATTAATTCGAAATAAATATTAATTTAAAATATAAAGTGAACTAGGCTGGCTTGGGAATGTACCATATTTTGCCGTGTAGGGCAATTAGACATATAAATAAATTCGGGTTATGCCCGACAGATGGCGCGCTCGCATCTCGCGATATTCATACGTTCGTCTAATTAGGACAATGTTTTGTTTAAAGGAATTAAACGTTGTTTAATTGGTCAGGAAGATACTGTTAGGGTGTTTAAAATGACTATTAAATCCTTATTAACGTATTCATATTAAAATGGTAGGTACTCTGATACTGTCATATAGAATAATAAAAAAGAATAGAATAATCATAATCACGGTCGACTGTTGCTTCTTGACATTTTATTTCCCTCTATGTTAGTGAACACCTTTATTAGACAACGGTTATCTGTGATCCCCTAAGATTGAATTGCACATGGGAATAGGGACCAACAATTTACAGAGGGAAGTATCACTACCACCGGCAATAAAACCGTACAATTAACCAAATAAACATCTGCAACCGTCCATTTTCTAAATAATCAACGAGAGAGACAAACAAATGCGTAAATCGAAAAAAGCAATAACAATTTGGGCGTCGTAACTAAAATCCTACACATTAGTCCCCTAATTTCCAATTAGCAAGCAGGTAGCGTAAAAAGACGCCATTACAGACACTTCCAGTTTCCCGCCAAAAGGATCCGCCATCTTGTTTCGTTCGGAAACGCGCGCGTGCGAATTATTGTCCACTCTGTGCATATGTTATGTTGTTTATTGAATTAATTTCTGTGCTGGCTATCCTCTTTGCTTGGATCTTTATTTGGGTATTTCGAGTGTCTGTTGGTTAGTGCTCTATTTATTAGCCGATCGTTCTTTTGTACCTACGTTCTGCAGCTTTGTCTGTTCGGAAAAACCTTTGGTACAATTATTTAAAAATATCTAGCCCAGAATACTATAATAGTGAATGATTTTCTAGTAGAATAGTTGATTACACAATAAATACTTACATTATAATGTTGAGTAGGTATTTATGATAAAAAACTAGTAAGAGTAACTTACTCTTTTCATACAGATATACAAAAACTTCGTAATTAAGCTCGATCATAGATGGCGCCAGAAGGTTGCAAAATACGTTTTTAAGATTTAATCATGAAACGAGATAAGTATGTACTGCAATGCTACTTTCCATTACTCTTATCATATTAAACTTTAATCAAAGTTCTGTTGCGAAACAATAACTTCGGTCTAACGACAACGCAACGATAATACTTTGACAAAATTGCAATCACAAAAACGGTTGGGACATCACATTTACAGTAATTAGAAAAGTTTGATACGTTTTGCAAAGGAAAATTAGTATTTTGTGGCGTGACTCGTTTTGTACAGCGATAAAAGCCGTTAACGTGAAACAAGCCGGGTTCGGGCCAGCCCGCCATCGAAACCTGGATTAAGTAGAATAATTATTTAGTTATCTAGATATTTAGGTGTAATGACTACAATTTTTATTAAAACATAATTTTATGACAATCTTTGCTGAAAGTTTTTAAAGAAAATATTTTATTTAAAAAGTTTGTAGAGACCACTTATATTGTATTACAGGGGTAATTTTCATCACTATAAGATTGTATTGAGAAGAGATTGCCTGTGAGCATGAGGTAAGGTATTATAAAATATCAGATTATTTAGACCACAAAAATGCTTTGGCCAAATCTGCTCCAACTCGACTCTACATCTGCTACAAAACTAGCAAGGATCATACAAAAAATCGTTAAGACCAGTCGAGATTTTTACTAGATACTTCTTGAACTGGAGATAGGAGGAACCGGCACTGGTACCTAGTATGTAAGAAGACGATTCAAAATAGTCCATGTGATTTTATAGAATTAGGTAAAAATAACATAATTTCATTCCTTCCAGCGGATGCTCTTGGCATAACTTAAGAAATACAGGATAGTTGAAGTTTAATAATTTATAAAGGGTTTTCATTATGATATTTTGAACTGTAAATGTAAATGTACCTACTCTAATAGGTAAAACTTTACATTCGTTGACAACAATCATTGCGTAATCAAATTCGGTAAAACCCGTCCCTAACCATGAAAAGTTAGCGCAGTTTCCGAAGCTACAGTACTGTCGGTGAGGGCCAGCTCCAAATGGTTTATTCTTAAACACGGACTACAAGCAAACGGATTTTCTGCCTGACACAGGTACCTACCTGCTCGTATACGCTGCCTATAACGACCGTTGACGTACGAGTAGGGCCAAATAAAGACTGCATTATTTCTGATGTTATTTATTTTAATTAATTAAAGTCTATTAAAAATAAGATAAATAGTTTCAGCATATACTAGTGAATATAAATGCCCTGTAGCTTGAGGGCTCTATTCCCTCCCAGTACAAACATATGTGCGATGAACATAGGTTTTTGTTTTAATTTTTTTGTTTTATTTATTTTTTGTTTTTGTCTGGGTGTTATAATGTATCTTACGTATGTGCTTAAAAATATATAAGCATTTTATCGGTCTGATCATCATAGTATAAGCTATCCTTTGTTTGGTGATAGATGATGTTTTGTGCATTGCCTATAATTAATATTTGGTTTGTTGTTATTACAAAATCTACAAAGTTGTTTCGTTGTCAATGTAAGTGGAACTTTAAAAATAATCTTATTAAATCAAGTGCGGAATACTAGAATACCTACTAACTACTATGCAAAATACGAGCACTTGTAAAAAATATGCTTGGATGTGCCTCTGACTTCCTCCGTTAGACATCCTTAAAGATCTAAGTAAAGATCTATCAAGAGGATAAAAGTCATTAGTATGTTTGTTTTGTAAAAAAACGTATTATTTGGGGCCTATTTTATTTTTTCTACAGCTTACTAAATTATTTTTCTTTTGTTACCATCGAAAATCATAATTGATTTGAAGAGCATCCGTTGCTATGTTTTTCAAATACAATTCTATGTAATTTTCACACAATGATATATTGGCCAAGGCCACTACGTACAGATACGTACGGTACTAACCGGAATAAATCCGTCTGCTTATAGTCCAACCTTACTACCGGCCGTTGGTTAATTGCGTAAACCCTCGTCTAAGCCTAGTTTTAGTGACAATTTATTTTGGTCATAACCGCCTATGTACAGGATGTATTACGTTTGAATGGCCTCGTTTGAGGCCGGTGGACCGGTGGCCATCTCGCCTATCTGCTAGATAAAATAGGCATAATGTTGCCTGTTTAAACTTCCGGTGGTAATACGGGACTCTGTGGATGTGATGGGCCACATGTGTACCATTATTATAAAATAATAATATTATGTTTGCCGTGAACTAATATAACTAACATTAAATATATCTAAAAGCCAATTAACGAATGTAATTTTAAATTTCAGTTTTAAAAATTAAATTATTTAATTTTGATACATCTATATTTTTTTTAATGGAAATATTTACAATGATTTTGACAAGTTGTGCCTTTAAAGTGCCTTATTTTTTTGGTACTTAGTAGTAACAATAAATAGGGTAGTAAGATATTAAATCAATAAATTTACAATAAAATACACCCTTTGTTGAACGAAGAGAATAAAATCAAATTTATATGACAAACTATTGTTTAAAATTCAAATGGGACGTGTGAAATCTTGCCTCGGCTTAATTGTATTGACCGAATATGCCCCCCTCATGCCCCCTAGGGTTAGGGGGTCACTTCGTGTGAGGAAATACAATAATATTGTGATGGAGAGCCTTGTACCCGCCTAATGGCTTTAATAAAGGTACGAATTCACGTCTCTTTGTGTTTATGATTTTATTTCGATATATTTAATTAAAACTAAGGTTTGACCGGCAGGCTTTTGCATCCTCTTAATAAATTTCACAATAAATTGTTACATTACATTCGAGCTTGTTCTTTAAGGCTTTTTCTTTCGTTTTTATTTGTAACATTGTAGGTTTTTGTCATTACTACTGTTTGGAACCCTGTTACAGCAATAAAATAAATAAATCTCAAAATAATCACATACTTTTCACTTGCATTTAATGCATATATTATCTATTTTGTTTATCAAAGTTAAAGTCAATTCAATCACAAGATACACTTTGAATCGTTTACATGCAGTGAATTTTGGTGCCGATTCCTCCTAACACAAGACCGAGACTAATCATGCAAAACACAATAATTTTACTTATATTGTAAGTTATTTATTTATTATCTAGAACGAACATAAGAAATACATAAATTAAAAAAAGAACAATAATAAAACATGTACAAAACCAATCAACCATGTAAAATGTAAAACCATATATGACAATACAAATTAAGAAAATGTCAAAGTTAAAAAATGACAATCCTTTTCATCTAAACTATCTTGGAAAAAAAAAGCATGGTGAGACTCTGACGACACACTGAAGACACACTGTATAAAATATACAGTATATTAAATTACCAGGATACATACATATACTGACTTACTGTTACTTTGTACTAGTTTTTCGTAATTAAGCTTAATAATGAGGATCATATAAAATAGCACTAGAACCAGGACGAGTTTCTTGTCAATTCTTCTTGTACTTGGGTTAGGAGGAATTGGCACCTATTAAATTCACCTAGTATGACATACTCGTAAGACGTTTCAAAGTGATCCTTGTCACTGTATTTAATAAAAATATTTTTGATTTGATTTGATTACAATTAGAAATTAGGTATAAAATTACTTTGTACCTGACAAAACTCTTGTTATAAAAATGTCTTCAACAAAATAACAACTACATAGGTATATAAAAGAGAAGGTACAAACATGGCACCGACACATTTTATTCCGATATATTTAATTAAAATTTTAGTGGAGGTCGGTAGCCGCCGGCGCTGTGGTCGATGTCTCCGTAACATAATTTTATTTTTGTTCTAATGGCCTGAAATGACAGTTTTGGGCCCGGTTTATGTTAATTTACTTATTGTCCTACCTTTTTGTTTGGGGAAATTATAATGGGTTATTTTATTGTCAAAGGTTATCGGACAAAATGTTACGAATAATTTATTCTCGACGCAGCTAACTTTAGGTATATACAGGGTGAAGTTAGATCCATTCGAACAGGAATGCTTTTTGGCAAATTTTATGTTCCTGATTTTATTGTCTTAAGGTTTTATACACTTAAAATACCGATCAGGGTCTAGATTACGTGTTACTTTTAAGTACTGACTGACTGATGGCAGGATCAAATAGACTAGACAGCACGTTTTCTTTGTCCATCAAAGAAATTGTAGAATAAAAAAAAACTCTTGGAGGAGGCCTATACCTGTCGAGAGGACAGGTACCTATTAGTAAAGATATAACAATGCAAAAAAAACAAAATAATACAATTTAAATTGCATATTTCGTTAAACTTTTAAATTTTGAGTTAGTGTTAGCCATTTCCTAAGTAAATAAATAATTAATGCCGGACATTTCACACAGCATTATCTAGCCTCAAAGTAAGCAATGTGCTATGGAATCCACATGACTGTTAAACTACTTATACTCTATACTATAACTATATACTTATTTTTTGTGAATACATATTATAATATATAGACCCAAAACAAATATTTTCAGATCATACAAACATTTCCTCCGCGGCGGAAATCGAACCCGCAATCTTCTGCGTATCAGGTGTTTTCGCCTACTGCACCACAGAAGTCGTAAGATAATAAAAGGCGAATTTAAAGTCGAAAGGAGATACCCGATTTAATTATTTCTCGTTATACATGTAAAAAAGCCGGCACTGCTGTTTTGTTATACGTTTCCTTCGTTAATATTCATAAACAGCAATAGATTTGGTCGCAATCGTTCAAACGGGAATAAACTCAAAGTTTGGACAGTAGATGTTTATGGCAGTACATCGATTACAGTAACAGGTGTGCGCTAGTGCCGCCGTGAGTTACTGTTATATTTACACGCTGCATCGATGCAGGTGAATTACTGCAAGATCGTGCACTATGGCACGTCCTGCCTGTGCCACCTTGCTACGGAAATTTGGCATGTTTCCTTTATTTTATAGACATTGAATAATTCAAGATTTTAGAGATACATATGTGAAGTTTATAATTATATGACGACCTCTGTAGCGCAGTGGGCTTAGGTCCGGCTGAGACGCAGAAGGTTGCGGGTTCGATTCCCGCCGCGGGACAAATGTTTGTATGATCTGCAAGTATTTGTCTTGGGTCTGGGTGTTTCTATGTATAATATGTATGTATTTACAAAAAAAAAAGTATATAAGTAGTATATCCGTCATGTGGTATACCCATAACACAAGCTCTGCTTACTTTGGGGCCAGATGATGCTGTGTGAAATGTCCGGGATTATTTATTTATTTATGCGTCATGTCAAAAAAATACATTTTTTGGAACACTTATTGTTTCGCTATGCCTGTTGTTTGTGTCTATCAACTCCTAACCAGAGCTCTCGTTCGCAGACTATTATTAAAAAAATATATATATATTTTTAATATCTCCTCGTATCAAATGTCGTTAGCTCAGGTCAGGTCTTTTAAAGATATTAAGAGGCTTCTTAAACAGATTTTCGATATAGATATTCTTTTTTAAATATAACCGTGTTTTTACCTAATATTTATCAAACATTATTTCCCCGACCTATCCTTAACGTATTCATACTAAAAACCCAATATCACTACATACATTACACTACAGCACATCCGTTTGTTTGCAAAGGACTGCTAGACGGGATGTTGTTCGTCCCAAATCGTCCCGATATCATTACCCTAGTTCTGGTGTAAGTTAATTCAGTAAATATAGGAAAAATACGCATATTCCGGATAAAATTCGACGAAAGAACGCGTCAAAGATGATAACAAAATATACAGGGTGTAAACACGACGTACAAATATTTGATGTTACGAATACGCTTGAATTTATAAAAAGGTACCTTAATTTTTAAAGTTTAGGCAACATAGGCGTTTGGACGGAGTCATCAGAGTAGGCCATTGACACCTACAAAAAATATAAAGAAATTTAAAATAATGTACAATAACCATGGTAAGTTGTAACCAGTTGTAACCAGTTGGTTTGGTTATGTTAGAGTAAAGAAGACAACAAGGCTAGCGAGCAAAGCGAGCGTGTCGAGACTGCGGCCTTCAAAGCGCATGCAAAATGCAGCCAAAATGTAAGGTGTTTAGCCGTAGTAAGTAAAAAACACAGAACCATCAATAGTACAGTAAATAAACGATCGAAATGCATTCGGTATTGAAACGTAGACGGATTGATATAATAAATAAATATTGGAGGACATGCAGATGGTCTAGCCCCAAACTAAGCATAGCTTGTATTATAGTGACCAGATGACTGATAGGACACTTACATTTTTAAATACATACTTATGATATTTAATAACCCCTAGACACAGAACAAACACCTATGTTCATCACACAAATATTTATCCTGGGAGGGAATCGAACCCTTGACCTACAGCGCAGAAGGCAGAGCTACTACAAACTGAGCTGATAGGCCAGTCAATTACATAGAACAATAACCGTTCTAAATAGAAATAGGAACTTTCTTTATTCAATAAAATCACAAGGACCACTTTGAATCGTCTTCTTACATGTTAGTGAATCTAGGTGCCGGTTCCTCCTAACCCCAGTTCAAGAAGAATCCGGCAAGAAACTCATCTTGTCTTAGCACTTTTTTGTATAATCCTTGCCAATTATGTTACGGATGCCGAGTCGTGTTAGAGCAGATACATCCCAAGCTTTTTTATCATCGAAATAATCAGATATTTTATAATATGCTTTAAATAAGTTAGATAAGTTTAAATAAGTGAATACGGTGTCTAATGAAAGAAAAACATATGATTATTGCCTTAAAGTCAGCGATTCGTATAATGACACATGTTAGCGCTAAACAATGCTTAATGCGCGAAACGTTCTAACGCAGGCGGAGGTATTTGTTTAGGACACGCTAAATGGCGACCGTTTAGCGGCTGGTCAGGTAAGAGGTTGAGGACCGAGGCATAAGCTGTAGCGGGGTTATTTGAGGTTTGAAAAAATATGAATTCTCATCTGTGTTGATATGGTTTCTAATTTCTATCTACTTAGTTTTATATTCAAACAATGAATTTAATCTAGATTTCCATTATTTTGACTTTAAAATTATTTTGTTACTAATACTTATTTTACTTATCTTATGATTAATGTAACATATATTGGTTTGTTTTTTGTGCTATATAATGTGCAATATACTCAAGGCATATTTGTTTTATTGTTTATACAGATTACCTCACTTTAAAGCTGTGTTTTGTACATAATAAAACAATGGTATTTACTAACCTAAGAATTTGACATTAAACTAGTATAATAAACACTAGGTTATACTAAGTTGTACTAAGTTAAAAAGCCGGAACTGTTTAAAACAAATAATTATATAGTAATATTAACAACGTCTGTAGCGCAATGGGCTAAGGTGAGAAGGTTGCGGGTTCGATTCCCGCCGCGGGACAAATGTTTGTATGATCTGCAAGTATTTGTCTCGGGTTTGGGTGTTTCTATGTATAATATGTATGTATTTTAAACAAAAAAATTATATAAGTAGTATATCAGTCATGTGGTACCCTTAACACAAGCTCTGCTTAGTTTGGGGCCAGATGATGCTCTGTGAAATATCCGGCATTATTTTTATTATTATTATTATTTAAAAATATATAAGTGTCTATCAGTCATCTGGCCACCATAATAAAAGTCACGCTTAGTTTGGGGCTAGATGGCGTTGCATGAATTAACCATCAATATTTATTTGTTTATTACTTTTGGTATTGATTTTTCAATTTGATAATCATGCAGTTGACATTTATATCATTGACGTAAGGTATATACAACGTGAAACACAGCTTTCGCAAATCTCAGGCACCAGTTTCTAATAAAACAACCGAGCAATCGCCCTATTTTTCATGATACCATTGAAACAAAAGTGCCTTTGGTTCGAAATAAAACTGTTCGTTTGATAGCACTGCCAAAAAATCTAGCGTTTAAAATGATTAGCGGGATACGAAATGTACATAACATATTATGACATATATAACATATATAACATATTATCGTACATAACATATATCGTTTTTGTAAGTAGTATAGCTTTGACGTTTAAATTACTGCGTACGGCCTACAGGTCTCCAATTTGCAATACTTACCAAATACCTTAGTACCCTTGTTAAGAATAATAATAAAAATCTTAATGATAGAAACTAAATCAATTATTATTATTGTTTGGTTGTTTGGTTATTGGTATTGCTTTTTCTCCTTATTCCTGACAATCATCTTTTCTCCCAGGTTAGTTTTAAAACGCTTTAATCTTATGCCTTAAGCATCACCTTACAGGGTGATACAGGTGCGAGATGAAATGGCCGCCGTGTATACAGGGTGTTCATTACGATATTGCACGCGGGTATTGCCGGCGGTTTTTATTAGCCGTCATAACGTTTTGCTTTTTGATGAGAATCGAAAACTCGTGATGGGAGGGCGCTCCATTGTCGTCATTGTTTAAAGCTATTTGTTTTGTTTGACGGCCCTTTTCAACGCTTTGGAATTTGATTACTCGGATATTGTTGGTTTTGGGTGTTAAAGGATTTTTCAGCAAATTTGTTGTGAAGTATTTTTTAACACGTGACATTTTTGTGACCAGAAGATGGTAATGTTTGCGGTTTTTTAACATCTAAAACATGTATGAATATCATCAATATACATGGATGGTATACCAGCATAGCATTTACAATACCTTTTCAAAATGGTGCAAATAGTAATAACTTTGTATAAAAATACACATTAAATGAAACTCATGATAAAAATACACACAACAAGGCACTAAACCCCCATTAAAACTTTTAAACGGAAAAATAAATACAAAACAAGCACTAGCTCCGTGGATTTCCAAAGTCCCGAACTTTCGGAACGCATCTACTCGTATTTTATGACTTCTATATTCAAAAGTTCCCGTTATCTGTGCAATGTAACTTTCCCGCCAATCGCTATCGTCGAACGTCAATGTCTGCGGTGAAGAAATTAAAAGTTTGTCAGTTCGCTTCGGGCGATCGACGCCGCCGGTCGCCTCAGAGCGATAGTTTGATTACTGCAATGTCAGAGAAATTCCAACTTGTCTTTTGATACAACGCTGCAGAGCTGGGAATAATTTTAATTGACAGCATAGAATAATGATTATTTTAGCAAAATCACTTCTACAGGGAATGTTATTGTTTATACCATGTTAAAGTCGTGATTGAAATAAATAATATATCAAGATATATGTTACTCAAGAATTGCTGATGAATCGAACTGATTATTAATGAACAGCACATCGAAAAAAGATTAATTTTTCACAAGAAACGTAATATAAAACCATAAAACTCACCAAATAATAATTATTAAGGAAAACATTTCGTCAAGTTACCTAAAAACCACGAACTTGCGTAATAAATCCCGAATTAACGAGCCCCGTGTTGGGCACCAAAGTGTACTTCTTAATATTCATACGCGAAAAGTTGGAAAGAACCGCGGGAGCTCATCAAATTATAAGTTGTGCTCATCAACTTGAGATTATCCAAGTGCAAAACTGATGTTGAGAATATAAGAAAAAAAACCGTATTATTTCCCATATTTTGTGAAAAACAGCATCCATATTCATAAAGAATAGAGTATTACAGAAGAATCTTTATTGCAAACAATAAATGTAAGGAAGGACTGCTTTATAATAATTATAATAATAATGCCAGACATTTTCACACAGCATCATCTGACCCTAAGGTAAGCAGAGCTTGTGTTATAGGTACCACATGACTGATATACTACTTATATACTTTTTTGTAAATACATACATTTATACATAGAAACATCTCCCTGCAAGTATTTATTATACAAACAGTTGTCCCGCAGAGAGAATCGAACCCGAAACCTTCTGCGTCTCAGCCGCTTAAACAAAATTTAGTAATTATTTTAAGGATATGTTTTCTTTTGTATTTGTATATTAATTATATTTACGTTAACAGTATGCCTGAGGAGAACCTGTATCTCGAGCGGGAAAAGGCTAACAATATTAACTTATTAGCAGGTCGTTCAATAAACGAAATAATCTCTAAACTTAAGTGAAAAAAATCAATAAACATTTTGACAATAATAACGATTATATATAAAAAACAAACAAAGTGAATACCTACTTTTAACTTAAGATTAAAATGTTTAAATACTACCTACCATTTTAAATTTACTCGTCAATTCTATATGAGAACAGAAGCCCGCCGCGTTTTCAAAATTATTTCACGGCGTCTGGTATATACATTGCGTCACACAAGAGATGGCTCCTATCTGGTTCAGCGTATTAGCATTGCCATTCAACGTGACAATGCCGCTAGTATCTTGGGATCGCTGTCTTCTGGCAGTGATCTGGATCAGTTGAGCTATTTATAGATCGTTTTAAACGAACCTTAGACAGCTCAACTGTTTCACATGTATTTTATATTATTGTATATTATTCTGTTCATTTCAGTAATTACAGTTATGAAGTAACAATTATTCTATATACTTTAACATTAATGTTATTTCATCAAAAAGTCTCTGGCTTTTTTTTTTACATTTTAAGGTTATCGGTTAAACTGATCTGGAATAAATTTGGCAAAGAGATCGATTGTATCTTAGAGAATAACATAAGCTTTGTATGTAGGTAGTAAGTACCACGCATGAGAAGTCATGGGCAAAAGCTAGTTTATGTTTGGTTGCTCTGTTGTATAATTAAATGTCAATATACTCTTCATTCGCCATTTAAACTAAAGCAATCTCCCTAACCTCCCACAAAAATGCATTTGACTTTCATTTGGGCATAATCGTATTTTGTTCATTTCATTTGCACGACGGAACGCTAAAGTAGCGAGTACGGAACCCCTGAGAAATCTCAGCGCCAAGACAACGATATGAGAACATAATTGGGCACATTCCCCTTCTCCCGACTAATTGAACCGAGATCATCCTGTGGGCAAACGCGTGAATTTTCAATTTATTCCACCTCACTGTAATAAGGAAGTGCAAATGTACCAAGTCTGCGATCACCCATTAAAATAAACACAGAAACTATAGACCAAAAAATCTAGAAAGTATTGTGTATTTACATTTCTGTGTGTACAAGTACATAACATATTTGATATTTTCACAATTTTTATTATTAGATGTTATAGGAGAAATAATAGGACGAAATAAATTTGAAACAATACAGTAATGTTAACGCTAGGCGGGGTTGTAGTATACTTATAATTTCTCTTTATCGGACTTGAGTTGTAATATTTAAGCGACTTCATAAAAAGAGGAGGTTCCTAATTCGGTTGTATCTTTTTTGTTTGATACCTTGGTTATATTTCCGTCATTTATGAACTGATACACAAAATACATCTACTTTCCACTAAAAATGTATTGTAGGCTAAAATTTCATTCAATGAAGTCGGTTTCTTTTTAGTTTTTAAAACGTAATTATTATATTTAACAACGTCGGTTTTTGGTTTTAAAAACGTAATTATTACAAATTATAATTAAGGCTCAAACAATTTGGTAAAAGGACTGGCGGGTTATTGTAGAAGAAACGTAGGTTCCGATCTATATAATTCTTTATTCAAATAGTCCCACATACAGCAGCCATAGCCAATAAGCAATGAACGTTGCTCCAGTAACAACTGTTCTCTTTTTGAAGTCATTTATAGGAAAAGCTAGCGTTCTTTTCAAAAAAAGAACAGTCGATCAAACCGACCGTAACCGTTACGGAGACTCTCTGATTGGTCGAGAGAGCTCCGTAGATTCGAATAACTGCCGTAGACAGAGGGTGCATTCTGCACAAAGGTACAGAAATATGTGTCCGGTGCTAAACATTAACGATTATGGCCAAGTCACGTCTAATTGCGAATGTGGACGTGGTTGTGCGAGATGCAGCCAGTTGTGCTAAGATTTTGGTGCTGATTTCATTTCTAGTCACGTAACTCGAATGTATTTCGAGTTTATGGTTTAAATTTGTTGAGGACTTAAATACCATTTAGTGTAAAACAACATCATCAAAAGACTAATAAAATAAAAGTAATATATTCTCCTTCTGGATGGATGGACTGACGACATTGTAAAGATTGAAAGAAAGCAGGAAGTCGGTGGATGGAGAGGGCTCAAAATCGTTCTTCCTGGAAATCAATTGGAGAGGCCCATGTTCAGCAGTGAACTTCTTAAAGGCTGATATGATGATGATGATGATTTTTCTTTTTCTTATCGTCGTGTTATTTTAAGTTAAATTATGTCTCAAAAGCTCCTTTCGTGCACTTTTATTAATTTAATAAAACTCACAAAATGGATAATGAAAATCGAAAATTTCTGAATCTTTAAAATACAATAGTAAAAGCGTGTTCTAAAATAGCGTGATATATTTATATGGGCGAAAACAGTTTATTCATAATCTAAAGTTATAAGCTTTTCCAGTATTGCATAAACCTATCCCAGCTAATTGTAAGCGCACGTTATCGCGAGACAAACGCGCTGGCTGCGCAACGCATAACCATTACCGCTTTTTGGTTTCGCGAAATTAGCGCCTTTTTGCATACTCTCATCCTGGTGATAGCAACAGCTATTGCTATTGCGTTTCTTTTGTGTTGCTCCATTCGATATGTAATTGGGAAGTGTTTTAGGTTTTGACAAGTTTTTAAATTATTACGTTTCAAAAACTAATAATTACGTTTTAAAAACTAAAAAGAAAAACAACTTCATTGAATGAAATTTGAGCCTATAATACATTTTTATTGGAAAGTAGATGTATTTTGTATGTATATAATATGGATAGGCCAAATAAACGCACCGCTCCAATGAGACAGCGAGGTATCGAAGTACACGAAAATATCATCAATGTAATTTTCGTTCATTTTTCAGCTCGACCGATTTTGATTAAATTTAAATGGGACCACCTGTGAAGTATACCTTTTCAAACAAAAAAGGATTTTCCAAATCTGTTCAGGCGTTTTCAAGCAATCAGTGAACATACATAAAAAAAAAAGATTCCGACGCATTGAGAACCTCCTCCTTTTTGATGAAGTGGGTTAAAAAGAGAACCGAATTCATTAAATGAAATTTTAGCCCAAAAAATTCAAACGAATTGAGAACCTCCTCCTTTTTTTGAAGACGGTTAAAAACGTTTTTATTTTGCGCGTTTTTGTATGTACCTCCCTAATTTTTTTTTAAATTCGTAAACTCCACTGTAAAGTCACAGGAAAGCAAAATATCTAAATTTCGTTTATTTGGATGACTCTTTTTTTTTTCAGCTATTTTATTTAAAAACCAAGCTACTATCCCGATTTTGTTAAAATTACTATGGGACCAATCGGAACGTATATCCTTTCATATGAAGAATATACCTATTTATATTATGAGGTAAAAAGATAAAAAAATACCATGTAATACCAATAACAAGTTACATGTGCCAAGTCAAAAGTCAAATGATATTTTATTAAATACAATCACAAGGATCACTTTCAAACGTCTTACATACTAGGTGAATTTAGGTGCCAATTCCTCCCAAGCCCGAGCAGAACTGGCAAGAAACTCGTCCTGGTCCTAGCGCTATTTTGCATGATCCATCTTATAACTGCCTTAACTACGAAAAACTAATACAAGAGAGTTTATACATTTCAAATGTGTCGGTTAACTGTCTGAGGGCAGAGCAACATTAGGCCATGCATTCTTATGAATAATATAGTAATTTATATTATAATACGCTTCCTTTAAAAGACTACCCTTTATGTAAGCTTTAAATTTCTTAATAGGTAGATTAGTTGCAATTACAAGTACACAAGGATCCCCTGAGGCGCACTTAAATCCTTTCACCACACTGGTTGACTTAATTAGTGATACGTTAATAATATAATTAAAATACTTGTGGAATTCTATGAATATTTGAATTACCTAAATGACTTGACGTTCTTTATCGGCACCCTTTCGATCACCCTTTTATTTTGTTTTAAAGATTCACCATTCCTTAATTAAAAATGTAAGGTAAAAGTTAAGTTATTATTTAAAATACGAAGCTGTGTGCCATTGGAAAGTATTTCAAAAAAAGATGATGGGCTTGCAACCTGTCACGTGAGGTGTACTAAAATACTTCTGATAAGTACTTTTTTATTAAAAAAATTTGCTTACAAGTGTAATCTTGGTATTGGCTTGGTATATTTTTTAAGTATTTAAAAAATGGGTAGTCAGCGGCATGTCTCAAATATATTTTGGCACATTTCGTACGTGAGAGGTTGCAACCCCATCACCGCTTAAGTGAACGTACGAAGTGTACGTTTATCAATAAGTAAGTAGTTAAAGTAATTGGTGCAAACAGGACAACTGAGAAATTTTAGTTTCATTTGTTCGATTGATTGTACTGGAAATAGAACGAATGAGTATTATCGTTTATAACCAACTTAAAATACCTACATAATTTAAAATACAATTACAAGAACCAATTTGAATCGTCATAAATGCTAAATATATTCAAGTGTCGGTTCCTTATAAAACAAGTTCCAATACTCAATACTTATAAAAATATTTTACCGTTAAACGGTAGAATTCAAACATAGACAGCTCCAGTCTGTATATACAAGATGGCGATCAGTCTGTCTGTTTAATTAACATTCCGACAAGACGCGGGAATTAAACCGATATCACTTCGGCACTTATTGACGGGAGCCGGTGGTGAGGTGTGCCAGCCGACAGGTGGAGATGGAATCTACCTTTATCTTCTTCTTCTTCGTGAATGGCATGTGTCATAATATTGTCAATGTCAAGTTAATAGATGGTTTATAGTAAGCCGTTGATATTTTCGTTTGTCATTTCATGAAATAACATAGCACTAATATGGTTTTCTTGTTTTATTGTATGTTTTATTCAGTAATCTTAGCGGAATTTTAATAAATTGTAACTACATAGGACAAGTATGGACAATTGAATTATATCTGTTTTATGGTGCAATGTGATTTGTACGACAAGGATTCCCAAGAAAGTTCTAGATGGCTATTCCGCGATGACGTTTATAATTGACAATTGACCATCGACTAAGACTTTATTAACAAATAAACACTTGACACTGGTTAAATTGTTGAGAAGACTGATGCCATTATAGGAAAAATAGAAGAAAGAAGTAGTAAGACGTCGCAAAGTCATATGTTGTCGTACGTCATTTGCGCAGAAAGCAGGCCAGTCATAATAAAGATGCTGTCTCTCTATAAAATGTTAAATCTAAAATCGAAACATAGCCATCTTAAGCATTTTTTATTTGTCTTCTTCTTCGTAATATGATATGGTAATTTCTGGTGGCTAACTCAAAGGCATAGCTATTTACAATGAAGGATCGCTTTCGACAAATGAAAATTGTTGACCTCTGTGGCGCAGTGAGCTAAAGCCCGCCTGAAACGCAAAAGGTTGCTGGTTCGGTTTCGTGCCGCAGGACAAATGTTTGTATGAGCTTCAAGTATTTGTGTCTGGTCTGGGTGTTTCCATATATGTGTGTACAAAAAATAGTATACAAGTGGTATATCAGTGATGTGGTACCCATAACACAAGTTTTGTTAATTTTGGTGATAGATGATGATGTGTGAAATGTTCGGTTTTATTTATTTATTTATTGTTTGCTACGATGTGACGTTACTTTAACAAACTATTAATTGCCAAAATGATCATCATTTTGCTCAAATACCATTACATTAATTAAATAAATTCTGATCTCACTTAAATATTTGAGGATGTCTGGCCCAAGCGTAGGCATTGACATGTTATTTTTAAACTTTTTCTGTGTTGACTGCACAGAAATAGACTTCACACGCGTGGTATCTACTTAAAAGTAGCCTATGTTCGTCTCTAAAATACAATCAATTTGCTTAAAAAAAATCATCAAGATTCATTCACCCGTTTAGCGGTGAAAAGGTAACACAAAAACCGACAGACAAATACACTTTAGTTTTATACATAAATAAAGAAAAATTTCACAAAGCACCATCTAGCATTAAACTTACATAAATAAGACTTGCTGTTGTACCTCACCGCGAGCAGAGGCTCCTAGGGACGAGCATTCGACAGACTCCACTCCGAGCTGACGGTATCTCGAACCGTTAATACCTACTGTTCATTACGATTTCTCAGTTTTTATTAATTCGATAAATCTTAGTTTAGATGATATAAAAAATCTAGAAAATTAAATACAAAACCGGATATATACATACTCGTATTATGTTCATTTAATAACCTTGTAACTTCACCATGTGAGTATGTTCTTGGAATTTTTAGATGTAAATAATTTAGCGAAGTGCATGTGACCTCACACAATGAAAGATTTATAAGGAATGAATATTGGTCAGGTCACAAACCAATTTAATATCATCTAGTTAAAAATACAAAAGAAATGTTTGAAGTTTTTTAATTTATTTTATGGTTTACAAACCAAGATGATACACTTAATCTAATAAAGTCTTATTATCCTTGATAATTATAAATGTAATTTTATCATACGTATTTACGACTATTTAATAAAACATTTAAAGTTTCCTAAAACGGATTTAGCCTGGGGGATAATTACCTCTAACGAACATCTGGATCGAAAAACAGTTTATGAAACTTCATAATATTTTTAATATACCTATCCAACGATATGTCACTTTAATAGGGTAGTAAAATAAAATAAACAATTAACCCTACTTTACATGTAGGCGAGGCATTTTTTCAAAGTTATTGTGAAATAACATTTGATGGGTACTTAACGTATTACCGTTTCAAATTTCATCACGATTACATTTATAGACTGCGAGCAAGAGATAAGGCAGATAGACAGACCGACGAACATCGTGAAACTGGTACAAGGTATGGTGGACCTCGAAACTCTAAAAAAATTATGTTAAAAAATATGCTCACGACCAATAAAAAAAAGAATGTAACAGATTTCTTGTAACTTAAGTCCTGGATTATAACAAAAAGTGCAATCAGAGATACGTCGCAACATACCCACACCTTTGATTAATTTAAAAGTTTTTGACATATTGGCCCTGGTACTGATCTTATTATGTTCTCACCTAACTCAATGTTTAAAATTTTAAAATTTTGTGTATTATAACTATAAATATCCATATATGAGTTAGAAATGAAAGAATAATAAACAAATAAAAAATAATTCCAAATTAAATTAACATTCCAATGCGATCACCATAGTGAAGGATATACTGCTGGGATCACTCTACTAAATTATACTAAATTAAATTATATACATTTACATAATTATATTGAATTTAACGTGTTTTAGTTCATTTCAGTCGTCATGTAAATTGGTGCTAAAAATCTAAGTAAAGTCGATTCATTAAAATAACAAAATGACATTGCTATTCATAGTTCGGTTCCCGCCACGGGACAAATGTTTGTATGTTCTGCAAATATTGGTCTTGGGTCTGGGTGTTTCTACGTATAATATGTATGTATTTAAGAAAAAAATGCATTTAACTAGTATATCAGTCATGTGGTACCCATAACACAAGCTCTGCTTACTTTGGAGCCAGATGATGCTGTGTGAAATGTCCGGCATTATTATTATTATTATTATTTAAGAACTTTAATATGGATTTTAATGTAAGCAAAAAAAAATCGTTCGTATTTTACAAAAAGTTCATAGTCCGTAACTACAGATCCACCACCAATACCATTAACATAGTTTTTGAATATAAATAAAATTAATTATACATAACACCGAAATAAAGTTATACAAAGGACAGTAAGTTTTCTTAAAATACAACGTGACCTAGTAATTATATATACATTTGAATATTCATAATTCCTTCCAGAAGCGTTGGGTGGATATATTCAGATTGACGTTTGACCACAGATACTGTAATAGTTTGTATGGTGTGTTCTAAATGTAATGCCATTGTCAAGTGGTATAAATAAAAGCATTTTTGAAGCAAAACAGCAATTAATTTATCATGTTATCTATTTTTTACCTATTTTGTTGTATTTACACGTTACTATCATTTTTATTGCTCGACTATCTTCTAAGTTCGAGCTAAGAGACTAGGTAGACTGAGAACTAGCCCTGCGTAAACCATGTTTGCGCAGATATAGTGCTGAGTATACTTCAATTGCTAAATTACTCCCAGAATAGTAAAAATGTTTTAATACGTGATCCTGTAAAATTTTTTTTAGCAACAAACCTTTTGTTGTGGGGTTGTGTAATTTTGGTATAAAGTGCCCGATTTTTTAGGCAACGTAGCGATCGCCTACGCGGTTCTACGAAGTGCTACAACGCTAGCGTGCTAGCGTCCTATTTAATGCTACGGTGCTACGTTGGCTATGTTTAGGGTTCCGTAATTAACAAAGAACCCTTATAGTCTGTCCGCCTCATATAAAACCTCTTGCTCTCAGAATTTTTAATCTCATTATAGGTTAATTTTGAACGGTAACACATTAGTAGCCTTAATGTTATGAAATAATAACATTTTTTTTTTAATTTTAGTATAAATTAACGAAGGGGTATAAGTATTTCAAAGCTGGTTAGGTTACTCTAACAATATTTGGATACAGATATTTAATTGGTCTATATTATGCTTTTGTTGGCAAATAATACATGGTATTATATTCATAAAAACATTTTAACTCGTAAACTATCACGACTTAACTAGATAAAACCCAACTTGTAAACCTCAAAAAAAAAAGTTGTATTTGCTCGTGATCTGATCATTTGTCTTAAACTAACCGACTTCAGAAGCCTACAGTGCCAGTGGTTCCACACGTGCTTGGCCTATTTATTCCTTATAAACATAAGTTGAAAATATTAGTCCACTGTTAGCGAAATGACAAGGGAAGCAAGGTAGGTATAGATAGGAAGGGTTAATGTAGGTAACAATAGTTTCCTCTAAAAATGTGTATAGTTTAAAACAAAGGCCGCAGCACGTACCGTCCGAAATATTAAAGTACATTTTCCGGTGGACCTCATTACGTATTATCGTACCAAAAACAACGGATGCTGTCACATCTCTTCAATACGACATGCAACGTAAAATAAACTCTATCATACTGATTTAAAATTCAATATTATAATTGAAAGGTTTTCGATCCGTGCGTGGTTTAATTTTAGTTCGCTAAATTGAGCTATCGTGCGATGATTTTAACGTTTCTTTTCGTTCACACGTGTCACAAATTAATTTTCATGATTTCGAAGTGGAGGTTTTGCGTAGGGTGTCGTTTATTCTGTGGCGGAAAGCCATAATTATGAAGAGCGCGCGCGTGTGTTTAAAACTACCCGCGCGCACATCAAAGTCAGATAGCGCTGCCGCTATGAGAAGCCTTGTTTATAGTACGTCAGGAAAGATGCGCGTTCACACTAGGGTAGGTATATGAGGTAATATATTTTTATTTCTTAAATTATTTATTTTATTTTAGAATAAATAAATACCGGTGGACAATACACCATCTAGCCCCAAACTCAGAATAGCTTGTGTTATGGTGACAAGATAACTGATAGAATATTTTTGAATACATACTTATAATAACTTATAAAACAAATGTATATATATGTTAAATATAAATAAATATTTATTTTGTGTTTGAAAACTAAGCTAGTAATATTTGAAATCTAATTTATAATTAACTTGGACACAAAATCAGACACACAGTTTAGTTTTTCTGCTTCTTCTTCTTGTTAATAATGCCTTATTGCAGTGACCAGCCGGGCGATTATGGAATTCTGACAGCATCAAAACATTGATACTAATTAATAGCTTTCAGTTAATTTTGATAATTTGATATTACGGAACGTTGATCATGATTGTCAGACATGCTGTTATACTCGTCTTAAAAGAAACCACAGACCAAATAAATATGAAGACGGAGCACTGCGATCAATCAAAGTGAAGTCTCAAAACCTCTGTGTCCTCGGTGTAAATACACGCACACACACACCCAACCAACTCCTCCAACTCCTTACTCTCAGTACATGTCACGTTGTCGTCCAGTAAACATTGTACAAAGCCTTCGCGCTTTAGGTTAAGTGCGTTCAATGACGTTTCTGGTTCAAAATACCCCAAAAGTAACGATTTATATTTAAAAATGGTGTTTATTTAAATAGGTCAATAGAAATCGTTACTTCATATTAATTAAAGAAAGCATTTGATATTGTTGCTGTATAATTCTGTACATTTCAGGAAACGAAGAAAATTTATTTAAAAATACTTATTCGTCGATTTATTTAAGTATGTAATTAATTCACTAGAAAAGGGTGACCGAGCGAAGAGCTCAGTATTTAGTTTTTTTCCTTTCAATATTTATTTATTTTCGATTCTAACATTGTTTACTGATAAGGTACAGATAAATTTAAAGTTTAATGATAAAGTTTGTAAAATAAGGTAGTGCTCTAAGTATGAACAGTACCCAAAGCTATATATCGGGCGATAAGGCCTTTTGTATCTCAAAATAAATAAAATAGCTTAAATATGTCCGGGCCGGGCACACACCGCCCGCCGATGGAAGATACGCCCGATACGCGTTACACTAAATTAGAGTATGGGTTATATGACATTATATTAAGTTTACATACAGTTTTGTTTTGTTAATATATTTTTTCAAAATTTATAATGTATTGTTATCCAGATATATATTTATAATAATACCAAGTTTCATCCAAATTGTAAGCCTTTAAGGCAACTTCCTGATCGAATGCTTGAATGATCAGAAAATATTCATATAAGGAATTCAGAAAGTTTAACGGATAATGTTTTAATTAGCTTACCTTCCGTCTATTCGTGTAAGCTGCAAGTTCAAACGACGCGACATCAACTTCAGGAGAAGTTGGTTATTGAATATCTTGATAGGACACATGTCCATACATTTGTAGCACCAACTGTTGTGCACCTTTTTTATAGATAAAACAAACATTATTTTATCATTTTTAACCGACTTTATCAAAAAGGAGGAGGTTCTGAATTCGTCGGAATCTTTTTTTTTAATGTATTTTCACCGATTACTCAAAGACGCCTAAACTGATTTGGAAAATATTTTTTTGTTTTAAAGGGTATTGTTCCCGGGTGGTCCCATTTAAATTTTATAAAAATCGGTCGAGCGTTTTTAAAATCATCAAAAATCTAAAAATTGTATACATCGATGATATTTTTGTTACGTGCAGTGCAGAGCAGTGTGTTTAGTTGGTCTACCCATATAATACACGAGTATAAACAAAATACATCTACTTTCCACTAAAAATTTCAAAATAAAATAATTGACGACCTGTGGCGCAGTCGGCTAAGATCCGGCTGAGACGCAGAAGGTTGCGGGTTCGATTCCCGCCGCGGGACAAATGTTTGTATGATCTGCAAGTATTTGACTCGGGTCTGGGTGTTTCTATGTATAATATGTATGTATTTACAAAAAAAAAGTATATAAGTAGTGTATCAGTCATGTGGTACCTATAACACAAGCTCTGCTTACTTTGGGGCCAGATGATGCTTCAGCTACTTTCATAACATTATGTCGTATGGCATTCTGTTGTGGGGGAGTGCTGCTGATATTAACACCATATTTGTGCTGCAGAAGAGGGCTGTTCATGTAATTTATAACATTGGGCCCTAGAGAATCACTTAGAAATAAGTTTAAAGAAATTAATATTATGACAGTGCCTTGTCAGTATATATATACGAAAATTTAATGTATGTGCACAAAAATATTCATTTATTTAAAAAAAAATGCGATAATCATAGTATTAACACTAGAAACAAAAATAAACTCGCTGTTCCCACTGTTAGGCTCGCTAAAGTTAATAAGTCTTTTATAGGGCAATGTGTACGCTTCTATAACAAGGTCCCAAGCGACGTGTTAGATTTGTCGATTGGCAAATTTAAAAACGTAATTAAACAGAAACTGTCTATTAAAGCATATTATAAAATATCTGATTATTTCGATGACAAAAAAGCTTGGGATGAATCAGCTCCAACTCGACTCGGCATCCGTAACAAAATTGTCAAGGATCATACAAAAAAGTGTTAAGACCAGACAAGTTTCTTGCCGGATTCTTCTTGAACTGGGGTTAGGAGGAACCGGCACCTAGATTCACTAGCATGTAAGAAGACGATTCAAAGTGGTCCTTGTGATATTATTTAATAAATAAATTTTGAATTTTGAATTTTTGTGAAATGTCCGGGATTTATTTATTTATTTAATTTTATTATATGGTCTCAAATTTAATCCAATACAAATCCAATTTTTAGTTTTAAAACGTAATTATTAACATTAGCAATTAATTAAAAAACAAATTCAATCGAGGGAGGCAACATATTGAAAATACATATCATATACGGGTATCTTTTATAATAATTATTCCTTCAATAAACAAGCAGACGGCAAAAAAACTTCCTTTTTTTCATACAATAGTTAATTATGAGGACACCGTCTTAATGCGTGATTTACAAAAAAAAAATTCAAATTTATTATATTAGTAGTTAGTAAGTCAAAGTTAAAAGATACTTTATTTAATACAATCACAAGGATAACTTTGAAACGTCTTACATACTAGGTGAATTTAGGTGCCAATTCATCCTAACCCAAGCCCGAGAAGAATTGGCAAGAAACTCGTCTTGGTCCTAGCGCTTTTTTATATGATCCATCTTATAACTACCTTAACTACGAAATTAATACAGAGAGTTTATACATTTCATGTGTGTCGGTTAACTGTCTGCCTCAAAAGCCACAAATATGCTGTTTTAATAGGGTCTACATATTTTGGAGTCGATCAAGTTGTCAAAATTATTTTATGGGGCGTCTGGAAGAATCGTCGCGTGACCCAAGAGCTGGTTCCTATCTGGTCCAGCGCATTAGCATTGCCATTCAACGTGGCAATGCCGCCAGTGTCTTGGAGGCGTTGCCTTCTGGCAGTGATCTGAATGAATCGAGCTATCTATAGATAGTTTTAAATGGTCCTTAGATAGTTCAACTGTTTCACACGTATTTTATATTATCTCTATATATCTCTTCATTCCTGTAATTAGCCTATTTAACTCTAAACCAGTTACATACGTTGTGTAAGTTATACAATATAGCTACACTGGCCTCAATTCTGTTGGCACCAACCTAACTAATTTTAGCGAAAATTAGGTTTTGGACTGTCAAATTAACCTTTGGTATTCTGCTGCTAATAACTTATCCTATTTTAATTTTATCTAACTTAATTAAGCGTTCCTAATTTAGTTAGATGGTACCAACCGAATAGGTTTTACAAATGCTATGACTAACTAAATATATATTAGACAATTCCTAATTTTAGAAATGAACCAACCGAATTGCCACCACTATCAATAAATAAATGAACATTGGTAGACTTCTATTTCTATTTCTTATTTCTCCATAACCAATCATAAACATAGCATGACTTGTACTATGGGACTTATAAGTAAATTAAATAAAAGTCGAAGTCAAAAAGTCAAAAGATACTTTATTCAATACAATCACAAGGATCACTTTGAAACGTCTTAAATACTTTGTGAATTTTGGTGCTAATTCCTCCTAACCCAAGCCCGAGAAAAACCGGCAAGAAACTCGTCCTGGTCCTAGCGCTCTTAACTACCTTAACTACGTAAAACTAATACAAGAGAGTTTATACATTTCAAATGTGTCGGTTAACTGTCTGAGGGCAGAGCGAGATGAGGCCATGCATTCTTATCAATAATATAATAATTTATATAATAATAAGTTTTCTTGAAAATACTATCCTGTATGTATGCTTTAAATTTCTTATTCCCCATAAAAGACTTATTTACTTTTTCTAGTCAAAACGTAGGGATGTATAATTTATTTCTATTCCTAGTATTGATTCTATGAAGGTCACTAGTTTGCTAAACCCATCTCTATTTTCATGAGTATATAACAAAATTTCATATATATATATTGTAAAGCTATTGTGAGAATATTAATTTCTTTGAATATTTATCTCAAATACTATCGTGGTTTCATATACTTTATAACACCCAGACACAGAGCAAACATCTATGTCTATTATCCTGGATGGGAAACGAACCCAGAACCTACAGCGCAGAAGGCAGAGTTACCAACTGATCTTTAAGGCCAGTATACTCCATCCCCCAATAACATACGAAACACCAATATCATAAAATGCGAAAGCTACCAAACTCACAAGAGAAATCTCCAAAGAAACAAGAAAAAACTTCAATCAAAGTTGCTACACCTTGGTTGTATATCAGAACAGTTTAAGGACAGCCCCATACTGTTTCGATTCCAGGGTCTATAACATAAACATGGGCGCACACTATTAAAACTTGGACTCGTTTTGTGAGCCAAAATATTATTCGGACTACCTTCCTTCTATCTTCCGACGTTAGGGTTGCCAGCAGTCTATTTACATTTATATTTTATTTTATGGTCTTGTATGTATACGGAGTTTAATACGGTATACTCGAGTTTTCTCGAGTTGTCTCAAATTTTATGAACATTTTTATAGAACCTTTAATCAAACTACTACGTAAAAGTTTAAACAGTTTCGGATAAACATATTTTATGTTTCTGACAGTTTCATAAAGATGTTTATCATCATCATCATCATAATCATCATCATCAGATGTAATGTTTAACAAAAAGCCCCATGATTTAAATCACGTTAAAACATTGACGTCATAATTCATATCGTAGGTCTCAATCCAGAACCTATTTATTTACAAAATGTGAACGATATTATTTAGCTGTTTTGACGTGTTTGAATAAACAACAAACGTCCAAAAATTCACATTAAACAATACAATATTGGTCAAATGATCCAGATCACTGTCAGAAGCAATTCTGTTGTTTCGCCGGACGTTGATAAAAACTGCGGAAAATAACCGCAGTTTTAATCAACACCTCCTTACGTGATGACTAAATTGAGCTAAAACACGTCAGTTATACGTTAATTTAGGAAGTGCCACTAAAAAATGTTATTCCAATTCAGACTTTAATGCAAAAAAAAATAAGATCGTTTTTGTTTTAGGAAATTTTAGTTACTCTAGCGAAACAACTGAATTGAAGTCTCCAAGACACTGCTGTTACCTAGATAGGCGCTAACTATAGATCGTTTTAAAGGGTCGTTAGCCTAAGCTTGGCTTAAATTAAGATTTAGATGTTTCAAGTGTATTTATACATACCTATATTTATTTATTTAATTGTAAATTAAATAAATAAATATAGGTAGACAATGTACACAACTTCATCCTGCCCCAAATTAAGCATAGCTTGTATTATGGTGACCAGATGACTGATAGAATACTAATATAATAATAAATAAATAATCCCAGACGTTTCACATAGTATCATCTGGCCCAGAGTAAGCGGAGCTTGTGTTATAGGTACCACATGACTGATCTAATACTTTTACTTTTTTTTGTAAATACATACATTTTATACATAGAAACACCCAGACACAGAACGAACACTTGTGTTAAATTACACAAATGTTTATCCTGCGAGAGAATCAAACCCTCAACCCACAGCGCTGATGGCAGGCTACATCCTATTTCCTATTAATTTGAACATTTCTGTAAACAATGTTTGCAATGCTATTAACACTATGACTGCTCCATATAATAAATTTAATAGAGGAGATTATGATTATTAATACATTAGTGAGACGATCATATATTTATACGCTTTATATTAGCTTCACTTGTATGTATGTTTGTATGTTTGTAACCGACTCCATAGGACGCGATTTTGACTCACTTTAAACGGCCAGATTTCATTCAAATTTTGCACACCTGTCAAAGACCGATGACAATGCAATAATTCTAATATAAAAAAAAAGTCTATCCTAAAACTAAAATGTAGAAAATAAATAATAGTTTAAAAAAAATAAAAACTCGCTTTATATAGAAAAACAAACTAAAAATAGAAAATTAGTTTGGTTTGGTTTGGTTTCCATAAAGCGTGTTTTTTAGTTTTTTTAAACTATTATTTATTTATAATTTTATTCTATTTTATTTTATTTTTTAGCGCTGGTTATACATTAAATTTAAAAAGTTTCAACACAGTATTTGAAAAGTTAGATAAAGCGTAGCCCTGGCACAGCGTCCAGCAAGGTTGTCTCATAAACATGGCGGCGTATCAGCGCGTAATCTAGCGGATTTGTCGATCAGCCGGCTATCCAGTGGCCAGATTTGTACGCCCAGATTTGTACGGGGCTTTACCGCCGATACGGCCCATACGTTTTGCTTTTCTTGTCCATGTTTACGAGAGGCAGGTGGAAAACGTTTCTCTTTCGTTGGTTTATGATGTGTGCTAAAGGCAATGGACGGAAAGATACGGTGCCGGGTCTACTTTATAGAGAAGAGGGAGGGAAACTGTTTGGTTTGAGGCAGATGATGCTCATAGACAAATTGATGAAGTTACATTTGTATAGGTATTTATACAACCTCTTTGACGACCTCTGTGACGGTGGAATAAAGCCCGGCTGTGGCGCAGAAGGTTGCGGGTTCTATTCCCGCTGTGGGACAAATGTTTGTATGATCTGCCAATATTTGTCTCTTGTTATATATTATACATACAAACACCCAAAGTGTTTGTATGTATAATATATAATAATATTAATAAATAATCCCGGACATTTCACACAGCATCATCTGGCCCCAAAGTAAGCAGAGCTTGTGTTATGGGTACCACATGACTGATATACTACTTATACTTGTACTTTTTTTTGTTAATACATACAATATGTATGTATTTACAAAAAAAAAGTATAAAAGCCACTTTGGGGCCAGATGATGCTGTGTGAAATGTCCGGGATTATTTATTTATTTATATATTTTGTTATGGAAAGTGAAATGTTTAAAATATATCAGAATACATTACTTATCAAATCAGTTTATAAGTAGATAGAAACAAATCATGGTCTACCTATTATCTATCGAAAAAAATCCTCTTCCAAAGACCCTCAAAACATACATTAAAAAAAGGCTAAACAAAATAAGAAATATTTAATGGTCTATCTTAAAATAAAAAATTAGAATGACAAAGACAGAACATATAATAACGCCACGCTAACTAATTATGTGATTATAGGATAGTGGGTTAATTAAAGGGTGGTGAACCATAATTTAGAGCATAAAAAAATATTAATCTCTCAAAAACGTTAATTTGATTATAAAAGGCATAAATATTTTCAATGTCAACTTAATTCAGAAATGTAAGCCTTTATCGCGAACCACTTGAAATAATGAAATCCATTAAAAACCACGTCTAACTTGAACCCGACCACTCCGCAGCCAGATGTCTCCTCCCATCAAAGCTTAAGACGAAGCGAGAACACTCGGATACGATACCAATTAGACCCCGCAATAACAATAAAAAAACTATAATAAACAATAGAACGAGAGACGCCTGTAAATTCGCCAAAAACAGCCACCGAGCCGATTACTCCCCCTTAACTGGGTATAATTACGGTCATTTTGTGTCATCTTACCCTTAACGAGATCATCAACATGGCGGTATAATGGAACTCGGAATACAACTGTGCACTAGTTCGTACCCGACTGTCCAAAGGAGGGTAATGTTTTTAATTCTATAGCTTTTTGGGTTTATAGGTTAATCTTCGAGGGTGGGAGTTGATTAAGCTCCTTTGGAAATATAAAGCTAAGTAAGTTATCATGATATCAGAACTAGTTTTAACGCAGCAAACTCTCTCTTCGTCTTAGAAAAAACTAGCTCTTGCCCGTGGCTTCGCAAGCGTAGTACCTACATAAAAAAAGCTTATACGCTATTCCAGGTCATAGACTACATTTATAGGTTTCATTCAAATCTTCAAATCAAATCAAATCTTCATTCAAATTCAAATTCGAATCAAACGAAGATCAACTCAAACTTTTGCATATAAACATTTGTAGGTTAGGATTTCCTCATTTTTAATTATAAAGTTTAGTGTAAGTATTTGATTATAAAATTTTCTTGTTCTTATCTCTATAAATGTGAGTGCATTGGTAATCTAGTGATAGTGACCCTGCCTTGTGGGTTCGAATCCGG
Source organism: Lampropteryx suffumata (assembly GCA_948098915.1). NCBI lineage: Eukaryota > Metazoa > Arthropoda > Insecta > Lepidoptera > Geometridae > Lampropteryx > Lampropteryx suffumata. The sequence goes on along the minus strand of OX402546.1, from coordinate 1,579,925 downwards.
TAGTGCAGCAATGGATTTTTTCGTTCGGAAATATACATATACTCTTAAATGGTTTAGGAAAACATAGTGAGGAAACTGGCAAGTCGTAGAACCTGAAAGGCTCTAAGACATGTGCCAAGTGCACAAAAGGAGCCTATAAGACGCACTTTAATCCTTTCACCACACTGGTTTGAAATAACTAGTTATACTATAAGATCAAGGTCGAGGTAAGTGTAGATACCTAGGAATGCCTGCGCTATCAAACAGAATCCCAGGCAGAGTGACGTCTGTGGAGAGGAAACTTCACCCACCTCAGCTTGCTGGAGTGGATCCATGAACGAAAGTTTTCAATAACAATTAACTGCTCTGTAACTTTACTGACTGACTGAATGATGATGACTATAAGATCTTTATAGATATACCATAAAATACTCAGATATAAAATATTGTGATTTTAAAGCGTTTTTTTTAAGTTGCAGAATGTCTTCTCCAGTTTTAGTAGATCCTAAGAAATAAGCTACAAACAATAAATAATATTTTAAATTAATGCTAATGCCGCTGGTTTCGCCTAAATGTTGGGTAGACGGCATAACTCAGAGGGAATGACACGCCGCGGTTAATGTGCGAACCATCTAACATCTACCATCTACCTGCCGAGTATTTATTATGATTACCCTGAGCTTGTGATAGATAAGCTGTTTAGCTATTTAGGTAAAGTAGCCAGTTTTAATATTCAGGGTTTCTACGCTTCATTATTACATAGTATAAAACAAAGTCGCCCCCCGCTGTCTGTCTGTCCCGATGTACGCTTAGATCTTTAAAACTATGCAACGGGTTTTGACGCGGTTTTTTTAATAGATAGAGTAATTCAAGAGAAAGGTTTATATGTATAAAACATGCATAATATAGTAGAGAAACACTGATAATTTTAGAGGTTTTTAATGTGGTGTCGTAAATAAACACATTTTTTTGCGCTTACAATGCAAACGCTGCGCGGCTGAACCCTACGAGAGAGATCAAAATAACGTACCACAGTATTGTACACCTTAAAAAGATCTACACAAAAGTCCGCAATGGTATATGTCTATCTCTTAGCCTATGTTATTCTCTTAGATAACGTTGTATATAAAGACATTCTGTATTATATTTAGTATCAGCATTGCACCCGTGCGAAGCCGGGGCAGGTCGCTAGTGCTATAATATAAGGAGTGTTTTAAATCTGATCAGGCCGTAAAAACGTGAGAAACTGAAAATTCATCAAAGGTATTTGTTTCCGACATATCTGTTACGAGTATGTTTTAATAAAAATAAAACGTGATAAATATCCGTTGACTACGAAATATCCGTTGACTACGAAAACAATAGAATTTCTCACCGCGAAAGTTTAAAAATATGACTAGATATTTGTACTTGAATCTTTATTCTCTCATGCATCGATTAACGTCACTCACAATTCTGCAATTGTGATAATTCAGATTTTTCTTTCATGTGAAATTTGATGATCAAAGGGAATTATCCAATAGGTTTTGATTTACGGGCAAGTTTCATAAATAAATAATTATATAAATATTGCTGGATAATAATTAATTAAATAACTATTATTTTATAATAATCTTAACTCGATACATTTACGATTTTTTTTTGGACTGGGCTGGTCATGTCTGCCGTATGTCGGGAGACCAAACTGACTCCGTGGTCAGTTTGGTCCAAAGTTAGCTTTTTCGAAAAAAAAAGTTTATGTGTAGTATATCAGTCATAACACAAGCTCTGCTTACTTTGGAACCTAATGATGCTCTGTGAAATGTCCGGAATTATTTAATTACACCATTCTTGACAGACAGACAGATTGATTAGCAAGTGACCCTATAAGGGTTCCTGTTTTACGTTTGAGATACGGAGCTCTAAAAAAAGCTTTGTTCACTCGCTGTGGTGACTGCAGACTGACATTAAAAAATAATCCACAAAGTAATGTTTTAGGATGTACAAACTGCCTCTATTTATTGCACAATACCAACATACATAAGCGAAAAGTAACAATAAAAATAACGAATGTCCCACTATATCTGGACGAGATTAATAACGATGAAATATGTGCAGATAAATTTATAACGCATGGTTTGGCGGAGGACTCCTAGAGGGCGCTCAAGTGTCGTAGACGCTGGAGGAGGATACTTGAAAAGTTCTTTCAGAAATTGTTTTGTATTTTGTTTCGTGAGTTAGTAAAAACTGGGTTTTAAGGGTAAATAATCATTTTACAATGTACGCTCGCTTGTATGAAGCATATGGAGGTCATTTTGCCGTTCTTGGAGTATAAATAGCCGCAGTGAATTAAGAATTTTGATATCTTTGCATAATTTTTACCCGTTATGTTGTTTGTAGGTAAATAACTTATTGGAGATTTTAAATCTTTTATATGTGTGCATAGTTTTTAATAGGAAATTTCACCACTGATATAAAATTGAACTTTTGGTAACGGACGGCCATTTTGTGCTCAAGCAGTGGTTAAGCAGACACTGACTTCGCAAAACTTAAGTTCTTTAAAGACTCAATTTGTTGTTCATAACGTACCGCGGCTTTGTTTGAGTCGGAAGTAAATAAAAAGTAACCTGTGTTATTCCAAGTCTAAATTCGTATCTCTGTCATATTTCAGAGCCTTGCGTGATTGATTGACAAACAAACTTGCTCATTTAAAGCATTTATAATACTTGCTGACCCGACCACACGTTGCTCTGGTTCAGTAGTTCTATTACGTTGAACCATACGCTTACCCAACCTAGATAGAAAAAGATGTTGAAGTTAACCTACAATGCCATCTGTTAGAAACTTATGCAACTAATTGTAGGAAATCATTTAATTTGCAAAAAAAATTATTGAAACCAATAATCGAGATAAAAACTATCCAATCTTTTATGTATGAGTAAATTATAAAGTTTATACCGGACAAACATAGTGTCGCGAGATTTTTATATAATAATAAGATTAGTAGATTATGATTAAAATTAATTGTGGAATAGAGGAGGAGGGAGAAGGTGGAGTAGTTAGAGTAAATCTAAGCAAACTTTACACAAACAATCAAAATTATCAAAATCGGATCATCGATCCTCACCGCCACAAATCAAACACAACATCTTCAGTACCTACTTTCGACCCTAACTTGAGTTATTTGCCCAAGTTATCGGCCTACCGTTTATCACAGAAATGTCACATTTAATAATAATTAATGATAATTGCCTTCTAGCTTAGAACAAAGGCGATTGGCCGATTCAAGTAAGTTATTTCAGTTTAACTTAGAACACTTGGAATTTGAGTACGAACTGTATCTTGCTCGGCTTTTGAGGTTAGGACAGGAGCGGCGTGGAGCCTCATTTTGAATATTTTCTTCTCAGACTGGTTTAAAAGAAATCGGTACCTTCATTCACTGCATATACGACCATTTAAGGGCGTTTTAAGGGACTTAAGGGCTGATTTTCGAACAGCAGCTATATCAGTAAAATATCTGTGGAATGGAATGTAATAAAAAAATACTTTCAACAGGACAGGTTTAAAAATAAATTTAAAAGGTCTATTTATTTAAATACTTATTATATCACTCATCTGGTCCCCATATTAGAAGTTATCCTTGGTTTGGGGCTAGATGGTGCATGTGTGTTCACAAATATTGCTATAATTAATTGCAGCATATTGGGGTGCTCGAAAAATGCGCATCGTGCTATGGACGTGGTGCACTTTGGAAACAGCTAATCTTGTAGCAATTGGCCAGCCTTGACCCTTGTCTAAGCTGATGAATTCGTTCAACACATTGATACAACAACTATTAAACCTTTTCCATCACGTTGAGACCCAGAAATGTACAAGTCAAATAGACGCATTACCATGAGCAAGGTTTTACTCTTGATATTTTTTTTGCCATCGACGATATGCCTGGTTTTTTTTGCTTGTTTGATCAGCTGACAAAGATTTTAAGTGTTTAATTATTTTACCTCTCCACAGCGTCCTGTCCCAGCGCGTATTCTTAATCACTTAGCATTGGTAAACGTTCTCGCGACAAGGTAAACAATATGAGTGCGAACTTGAACTATAACTCACGACGCCACTTAAGTATCTGTGCTAAGACTCGGCAAACTACTGCATTGTTTGAGTGTGCTGACACACGGCTTTATTGTCCAACTTAACCTATTATGGGGTTTTGACTGTGTATATAGGCCAGAGCTTGGCGTGGACCTATGTTTGTTCCTGTCGGAGAAGCGGTCTCCCCACCAGCTTTCACTCTGGGCATGGAATAACTATATGTAAATATTGGTGGACAATGCACATAACAGCATCTAGCCCCTAAGCATAGGTTACGAACTAAGCATAGGTTTTTAAAACTTTCACGATCAGAATTCATAATCTCGGCGGCCATTCTCAAAGCATCCGCTAACACAATTATTCAAACAAAACCGAAACATTGGGAATCAATTAAAAGATAATACGCGATAAATACCTACTAATTATTAAAATAACAAAACCATAGCTTGTTATGGGAACTAGATGACTGATAAAAATCTTATATATATAAATACATACTTAAGATACTATATAACACTCAGACACTGAACAAATACCTATGTACTTCACCCAAATGTTTATCTTGGGAGAGAATCGAACCTTCAACCTACAGCGCAGAAGGCAAAGCTACTACAACTGAGCTGACAGGCCAGTCAAGTTGAATACAAAATGTGGATTCAAATTATTTCAAGTACCTACGGCATAACTATTCTTAATTACATAAAACTAAATTATTTACTGTGAATACTTGGTAAATAAATATAAATATGAGACTAATAAATAATGATCACTACATAGTATAAAACAAAGTCGCTTCCCGCTCTCTGTCTGTCCCTATGTATGCTTAGATCTTTAAAACTACGCAACGGATTTTGATGCGTTTTTTTAATAGATAGAGTAATTCCAGAGGAAAGTTTAAATGTATAAAACATGCATAAGTAGAGAAACACCGATAGTTTTAGAGGTTAGCGTATATTGGTTCAACGTATTAGAACTACTGAGCTACAGCAACGCGTGGCCGGGTCAGCTAGTAATAAATAAATGAAAGCCATGGAAAGGTAAAAACAGGCAGACAGGGACATATTCGAAATTATATAAATTATAAGTTCGAATATGTGTCATATTGGCCTCAATTCTTTTTGAGCCACCCACCTAACTAACCCACCTAACTAATTCTAGCTAAAATTAGGTTTTGAACTGTCAAAATAACCTTTGGTATTCTGCTGCTACCAACTCATCCTACTATAATTTTATCTAACTTAATTAAGCGTTCCTAATTTAGTTAGATGGTACCAACCGAATAGGTTTTACAAATGCTATGACTAACTAAATATATTTTAGACAATAAAATTCCTAATTTTAGAAAAGAACCAACCGAATTGCCACCATTGCCTGTGTAGAAAAGTACAATTTTAAGAAACGTGACTACTGTAAGTAACTTTATTCAAGTAAGGCATATTTCCCAAAGCCGTTAATTTACCCCTTCCAAGTAGGTAAAGGTATGTTCGATCCGAGTTGTAATGGAATTTGTTCAAACTCGAGTTAATGGGATGTAAGGGCCCTTTGATAAACATCTCGGAGAGACGCGGTGATGGAGAAGGCATCTTGAGATGTTGAATGCTGAATATTTAAAACGAATTGCAAGAACAGTATTCAGTTGACATAAGTAATTCTATTTAAAATAAAAATACCAACGTGATTAAGGAACCAAACTAGTAGACCTTATGATAGTTCTGCATGAAAATGTATAAAAAAATCAATGCCTGGGTAATTATTTGGGTTTGAGTATTGTTCTGAAATTTTTTTTTTAATAAATTTAAAAAAAAAATCAATAAAAGGTGTCATTTTCTATATGTAAATGTTATTTTTACATATTCTCCTATCCTAGAAATCGTTGTCTATAGGGTCTATATATCCAAAAAACTGCTGCGGGCAGCTGTTAGTGGCATAAAACCTACATAAAAAGTAACCTATGATCGTTCCCAAAATATAATCTATCTCCGTACCAAATTTAATCAGGATCCGTTTAGCCGTAAAAAGGTAAAAAACAAATAAACAAGCAACAAGACAGAAACATTGTGGAATTAGTTTGTGTGTAAATTTGTCTATTTTATCGAATCGTACTTGAATCGAAAATGCCGTCTCCATTTCTTCGGAGTTTGTTGTCCCAATCGTCAGTTGTACTGTATCTGCGATCTCTTTGTCAGCCTCTCATATCGCACCGGATTAACTGGGAATATTCGATACCAGATAAAATAAGGCGCTCAAAGACTTAGAGCTACTAAATCAGACGAAGGTATCTAGGTCAAATAGCACACAAGTGTAACAGCTGAGGATTTGATAGCACAAGCTGTTTCTAGAGGCGAGTTTGTCATTTTTAGTACCTTCACCACACGGGTACAAAACAAGTAATAACACGATAAAAATAAGAAGTAAGTACTTAATACTAGATTTTATAGTTTTCTTTTGTTTTGTTTTTGTTGTTTATCTGCTCTGTAACATGTTTTTTTTGTAATCATGTTTTGCTTAACCGATCTCCCGCAGGCCTGGCCTAGGCCAGCAGTTACTTGTAACCTCTGTGTGAAATATTCTTTTATTTATCTAAATTATTTATCACATCTGGCAGAGACAATCACCGAAATAAATTAGTAGGTTTCGAAAAAGGTTCTCAGTCTAAAAAATGTCTTAATAAAGTCAAGAATTAGGTGCTATCAATATTTATGGTCAAGGATTTGTGATTTGTGAGATGATTTATTTGAGTACCTCTCCTCTACCTCTTCTAGAAAGTTCTAAATCCGCGCTTAATCGGTATTTTGGGCCATTTTAATATGAGTTCGCTGATGTTATTTAGATACTATCAGCGCTTTGTATTGAGGTGTACAAATGAGCTCCCCAAAGTTACGGAGACTATCACCAGCTTTGTTCCTTAGGTACCTGTTTAAATTCAAATTCACCTGTTCAAATGTTGTTAGCATCTGAATTTTGTTTTGTTCGCTTGATTAGCCGGGATTATGAGATTCAGGGAATGGTTTAATGGTGTCTGGGGGATTTGTGAGGGAATAGCCAAGAAAGTGTATCTACTTTTTTAATTAGATAAAAAAGAGGATAGCTATCATGGGATACCCGATAGAAACAAAGTTGAAAATCACAAAAATACTTGAGGTCATTCGGGTAATATAAAATAATAAAAAACGTGTGCGTCTCGGGACGCCCAACAGAAGTGATAACTAATCTAACTAGCGCTGTGGGTTAGAGTGAGATAGGAGGAGCCTGCCTACCGCTGCCTTACGCGTGAGTGAAAGGGAAGCCAGACAGACTGGTGCCGTAACACGTTACGTAACGAAGCGGTTTACCCTCCCATAAGATGTTATCACTTCAATAATTAGTTAGATCAGAGCTTTAGTAATGTCATCACTGATATGTGTGCAAAATTAGACAACAGTGAAAGTCATCGTAAAAGTTTTGTTTTTAAATTTGGAGTTTCGTGTAGGTCGAAATCTTACACGTTTTTGGCCAAACCCTTATTCGCCAAATATCTGTAATGTACGATATATATCAATGTTTATGTACGGTTCGAAGTTTGTACCTTATGTGACGACAAGCAATAGGCTTTAATGTTAAAATCTTTTATAGTCATTGTAGATAATGTGGAACCAGAAATTATAATACATTACTTTATTGACTTCATGATCCTACTGATTTCACAGAAGAAACAATAAACTATATTTAAATATCTTAGACACATGAACTTTTTGGTGTAGCTCGTGGCCATACTGTCGTGTAATTCTAATTCACCTCTACCTCGCACACTCATCGCCCTCAATGAGCTACTAGCTGCCAACCCAGAATGTGATGCTGTGCTTGAGGATGAATGGAAGAGACTAGTGTTGTTGTGCTAGAAGTATTGTGAGAATAGCGGATGATTGGAATCTGACATTAAAATATTTGTATAAAACTAGATTATTAAATATTTATTTATAGAAAAACTGAAATATACAGAATAATATACAATTACTTATAGATAATAAACAGAATTCAGTTCACTGACCTCAGATAGCACCCAAAAGGCTGGCATGTATAAATAAATATTAATAATGCCGGATATTTCACATAGCATCATCTGGCCCCAAAGTAAGCAGAGCTTGTGTTGTGGGAACCAAATGACTGATAGAATAGTTATATATCTACTTTTTTGTATACATAGAAAAACACCCAACGCGAGATAAATATGCATAAATTGCAGATCATACAAACATTTGTCTTGCGGCGTGAATCGAAACCGCAATCTACGTCTCAGGCGGTCGCCTGGCCCATCACCCACTGAAAATTTCGTCTACTCCCACCTGTTCTGTTGAATAGTTCTGATGGCAGAACTATTAGGTTTTTTTCCCATTAGTTCTGTGACCAAACATAACCTAACCCACTGGTTTCGATCTGATTTTCATGTCACAAGATCCGTGAACAGAACTACTGGGAATTATTTTCCTATTATGCCATTAGTTCTGTGAACAGAACTAATATTAAAAAAAAAAACCCAATAATTCTTCCAACAGAACTATTCAACAGAACAAAGGCCTCCAGCTAAAATACATAGCGAAAGAGCCTAGGAGGCGCACTTTAACCCTTTCCCAACACTGGTTTGAAAAACTAGTGATGACGAAGAAGAGGTTAACATAAACTTATCATCACTATCATGCGTGCGGTGGCCGCCAGCTTTGCAAGATAAAACAGACAAAGATACAGCGTCCAGTGTCAGCCGGACATGGGGTGACGTCACGAGACACGGGATGACGTCACGTAATCCTGACTCGATGACATGTCTCTGATATGTCGGGATAAGTCCAAGTGGCGACGTCAGGAAATGTTAAATCTGTTGAACGTGAAAGTGAAATAGGTGAAACGTGAGCTACACTTAAGATAAACAAGACGCCGGCACATTATTTCGTTTAACTTGTTTCGAAATTTATAAGATACATATAAAAAAATTGTAATATGTAATGAAGTTAAACGCCCTTCATTCATTTTAATTTTGCCGCGTACTCTATTTACTTGTTTTGTTCTTCTTCTACTTCGTTATTGGCATTTGTTATAATAATAGCAATTCTGGGAATGTCAAATGTTTATATTGTTTACTAGCTGACCCGGCAAACGTTGTTTTGCCTTATTTAACATAAAAAAAAAATTGGGGTCAGCCACCCTTAACACTTAGGGTATAAAAACTAGTTATAAACCTATTCTCAGACCTATTGAATATACATAAAAAATTTCATCATAATCGGTCTAGCCAAACGGCTTGAACGGAGGAGTATAATCTCGAAAACTGTGACACAAGATTTTTATATATATATTACTAAGTTATATATAAAAATCTATAACTTAGTAATATATATTATTTTACTAAGTCGTATCTTGTCATTCGTCATTTGTTATTTTATATAAATAATGCCTTTCATATAAAATACTATGGGTTTGCTCTAATTACAGAGGAACACAAAGCTTCTATTTCAATTATTCCCACCCGAGTCAATAACTAGCTCTATTTAAATAAAAACACCAATATTACTAATAAATCCGGAATTATCTCGATAAAAATAAATAAAATAAATGCTTCGCAAGATGGCCAAAAATAATCTTATTTGTTTTGGTTATGATTTACTTTCTATACTAACTGACTGACGTTACAAGATCGGTGGTGAATCTGTCATGTCAATGTGACATAAGATAGGAATAAAACCCCTTGGCGCTGAGAAACGACAATTGAAATAGCAAGAAGAATAGATTCTTTGTTTGTCATTTCATGAAGTAACATAGCTCTGCTAATTTAATATTTTTTACTCGTTTTATTGCATGTTTTATTCAGTAATTTTAGCGAAATTTTATTGAATAAATTGTGAATACATAGGACAAGTATGGACATTTAAATGATATATAAAAAGTTAAAGGATATATACGGGACGTAATAGCTTTAAATGTTGTTTCTTTTCAGGTAAGATTATGTAGTTAATCCATGCGTTGTGAAGGTTTAATAAGTTTATATATTATGTTTCCTAATAGAAATAAATACTTACCTTTTTTCAGAGCAACACAATTTCGTTACTATTTCAACTAAATTATCTAATGTTTTTAAGAAATACATTATAATAAATAAATAATGTAAGATATTTAGCCCCAAGTAAGCAAAGCTTGTGTTATGGAAACCACATGACTGACATACCACTAAATTCTTTTTTTGGTGTAAATACTTGCATTATCATACTTAGAAAAACACCCAGACCCAAGACAAGCGTCTCAGGCGGGCATTCGTCCACAGCGCCACAGAAGTCGTCATAAACAAAATATATGAATAGTTACGGAACATTTTTGATCCAGGTTGCAGGAAAAATTATATATACACTTACACAATATACAAAACATAAAACCCTAATTTGTGTACTTTAAAATACATTATACAGTTATTTAATAACACAGCGTGTTTATTATTTACAATACCCTTTATAATAGTTTTTATTTTGTAAATATCTTATGGATAAAGTCACTCCTAAAACACAATTTTTACAAGTTTGACATTTAAAATTAATATTATTTTAAATCGTATAAGACCGCAAATATTTTTCGATCGGTATACCTTAAACATATAGGTATAGGAAGATACCTACTATACAAAACCTACTATACTTTAGTATACGAAAAGATATGTATTTATTTTTATTGTGGACCTGAATTGACTAGGCTGGCTACTTATTATGCGACAAACAGCAGCTTATAAATCAAAAATCTTTGCATATCAAACTTACATCTAACGTAAATTCTAAAATAAGTAGGTACCTATTCTAAAGTCCCCTTACTCAGTGGTCTCGATCAGTACCACCGTACTCACCGATAGTGAACTGCAAGAAAGGTGACCATTAATCATTGCATTGTGCGGACAAGGTGACTGCGAGTCAGGAGTATTGTGGATTTGTTGACAGGGATCACGTCCACGGGACAGGGGGCTTATTCTGGTAGGGTTGGTGAGCTTACACCCGTATTTCAGAACAAGCTCAGAGAACATAGATTTTTGATAGTTCTGAATGAAATGCTGTTATAATATTTTGCTTAGTTTTAGTTTGGTTCTCGAATACGGTCCTTAGATAATAAATATGTATTACATAATACTGTCGTGTATACTAAATATTTATTTAGTACACATAAAAAAACATTTATTGTATTTATATCTAAGTTTATCCAATAAATTTGTCATGGTTTAGGCGTTGAAGTCTTTTTTACGAAAATATTAGGTCTACGAAGATACAATATTCTGTTCTCATCATTTTTCTCTACCTAAATAATGATATACCTGCAGCTAGTTATAATATACAATCAAAACGTAATAAAAACACTGAAAATCTCTGAAAAAATAAACTTTATATACGTCTCGAAAAAGTTTTTATACGTCTTAAATCTCATGCAATTGCAAGTCAAAGACTAGCTCACAAAGCTGAAATCCAGAATAGGCCCTCAAAGGTCTCAGTGTACTGAACAATCGCAAATGAATGGACGCAAGACAAAAGGGCAGCTCCTTTGTGCTAATGAAGAATGGTTGCTCTGACTTGTTGTGGGCATTCATTCAGGGTACTGTGGGTTAAAATGTAATCCGAATGTGCCGCTGTACATGCATGTTCAAGCACAGAGAAGTTAGACAGGGTTAGAAATTAATAAGGATTGGGAATCACGAATCCGTCAATGCGTCAGTGAGAAACGCTGAAGCAATGGCTTATCGAGCAAACTTGTTATAGCTTTGGCGAGTTAGATTATAAATTACCTAAAATATTAAATATTACCTAATCTGATTATTTTGACATATCTACACATTGATTTTTTGATTTATTTTGGCTGTTTGTGTCTGGCTTTTTCAAGGTTACCGGGTAAGGTGGCGTAGAAAATTGTCGTTGATGATGCTGATGGGAATTCAGAACAAAAACCGGCTATTTTCTGGAGTTGGAGTTTGATATTCCTCATGTCTGGCATTTTTGGCAATCGAGAAGAGGCTCTCAATTCAGTTGTATTATTTTTCATTTTATGTTTGTTACCTCATAACTCTGGCATTTATGAACCGATTTGAAAAAATATTATTTCATGAAAAAGGATACACTTTCCGATTGATTCTATAGCATCAAAATCAGTTCAGTACATTTCTGTAAATAAATGATGGTAGATGCTAATTTATAATTAAGTTGATAAACATATGTAAAGATTTCCGTTATACCAATATTCTTATAATGGTTTGTTATCAGTAAGTTGTCTGCAAATACTTTATCGCAAATGCCTTCTAATTACCGAGTTCACCGACTATAGTGCCACGGAAAGGTACCTTAGAATATTCACGGAATCAAACACCGTAACCCAAGAACTTAAGCCAGCTTCCAAGTTATTAGAAGCTGTAAACCTGGCTAAGACGGTATGAGCTCCCACTCCAAGTTTGTTTTGTCATCTGGGTTCTAGACTACATCCGACTAAGTGAAGCTACGCCTTTATAAACGAAGGTATTTACCAAATCGTTGCATTGCTAATATCCTACTAATAAGGTAAAGTTTGTGAGGATGTCAGTACCTGTAGTTGTTGTGTCTTCCCTGCCTGGAGTTGACGACTTCTGCGGCGCAAAATGTTGCAGGTTCGATTCCCGCCACTGAACAAATGTTTGTATGATCTGCGGTGACTTTGTGCCAAAGTCAAAATTCAGTTTTTTTTTTGAAATAATTCCGAACATTTCTTCTGGCCCCGAAATAAGCAGAGCTTGTGTTATTGGTACCACATGACAGATATATTACTTATATTTACTTATTGTAAAAAATCAATACCTATAAAAGAGCTTAACCCGACTGACTGACTGATTCATCATCGCCGAGCCAAAACCGATGAAGCTAGAAAGCTGGAATTTAGAAGGTAGCTTCCTTTTACAGCTAAACCACCCACTAAAGCGGGATTTTTAGAAATTCAACCCCTAAGAGTCAATGATAAAAAACAATAACAGAAGCCTATCACATAACGCCGCAGTTTTGAGTGCGAGCGGCCGACGCCACGCATTAGGTAGGTCATGTAGCATTTTGTGATATTGTAATTATGTTAATTCCAAATTTTATGAATTATTATTCAAAAAAGTGTTTAATTCATTTCTTATGAACTAACGTTTGTTTGTTAGGTAATAATGAACGTTTTTTTGTAGTTTTATGGTTTTTAATGGGATTTTTTGTAAATATTCCATACATATTTCTTAATTCTGTGGGCGCTTTAAATAACCACTATTTAAGAGATATTATTATTATATATTTTTAATTTTCTTTGCTTAGTTCTATGCATTCGCTTGAAAAATTGCCTTCACGCATTTTATTAAAAACTGACTTCGGAATTTTACTTTATATAAATAAATAAGAAAAAACAATTAAAAACGAAGCCAATATAAATGTTCTACTATACAATAAGTTCAAAAAGTTTCGGTTTCTCTGAATAAGAACGCCAAATATAATCATAAAAAACCACGCTCGTAATGTAATAGGCCTTTTAAATTAGTTTCAAACAAAACTTCACTCCATCGTACGTGGAATTTACTTACTGTCTTTAAAAACACGCGTAAAAACAACTCAATTCTCGATCCATCTAAACAAGTCCTTATCTCTGCCTTTGGCTTAGTCACAAACATATCTGCAATGCAATGGCCCGTGCAGCCGAGTCTTTCTTTAGTGGGCCATTTCAGGGTGAGTTGTCCTGTGGCGCACGAGCTTCGGACTTAGGAGATTAGTTTGGAGCTAATTCATATATAGTTGCTTATTTATATTAAAATAGGATAGAATATATACCTACTTCATATACAAAACAACAAATTCGAAGGGTTATTAACCTACCTTTTATCGTAAAATCTCATAAAAAGTTCCAAAATATGTACCGAGTGCACGCCTTTGAGGTGCATATTAATCCGTTAACACACAAGAAAACAGTTAAAATGATCCAGCGTGGCGTTTAAATATGCCCTATCCTTGTCAAATTAATCTATATATATAAAGGGCGATGTGTGTATATATGTACCCTATAGACTCTGAAAATACTGGACCAATTTCGATGAAATTTTTAGGAAATCTTCCGATTGGCCTAGCCGGTGACCATGATTGGTAGCGATCGGATCAACAGAACTTTTTTTTTTCACTGAAGACAATTCTGCTGTCGATCATTGTTTTAATTTTTGGTCGATTGTTTTCATAACACGCATTATAAAACGGTTCATAGTTCATCCAGCGAATAGAGACATTTCTTCAGAAGAAAAGACTTCAATTCAACCTTTAGTTTTTATCTTTGGTGAATAATAGATTTCAGTTTTATTCGTCTGTTAAAAATTTCAACTGCTAGATATCTTAAACAGTGTTTCATGATGTTGAGTGTGGGATGTATCTTATTCTTTAGATTTTTTTTCCTACTATTTGTCCGCACATTATTTTCACTAAGTGTCTCATACTCGTGTATGTTTTTGGCTAGAAAGCTAATAATGTACATGTACAAAATACCCAGTCGGCTAAAATGCTCTCTGCATGATTCTCTTAGAGAGATTCAAACTAAAGTTCTTATACTTCGTTTTTGCATAATGAATGCTTTTTCCAAATTATACCTGTAACTGTTTCCCCAGAACTGAATGCTATACATTATTTTAGATTCTACTAGTGCATAATATATTATTTTTGATTGATCAATGCTGATTTCATCGCGTAAGGTACGTAATGCATAACAAGCAGAAGCAATGGAGTTTTCTATACCTTCCAATTAATTTTTCCAATTTAGGAGAGAGTCAATCTACACTCCAAGGAACTTCACACAGTTAACGCTTTCAATTCTCTCACTACTTACCCTGGTTTAAACCAGATCGTTATTTCTAACCGTAGATTTGAACAACATGATGTTTGTTTTCTTAATATTGATAATAAGTTAGTTTGCAGAAAACCATTTTTGAAAAGCAACCAATGCTTCGTCTATCCTAGTGTTAAAAGACGTCATGTCATCCGAGCTGATAATCGCATTCGTATCGTCATCGTAAACAATTAATTTGATGTCAGTTAAGTTATTAGTAATGTCATTTATTAAGTCATTCGTAAAAATTATAAACAATATTGGTCCTAATATTGAGCCCTGAGGAACTCCTGTCAAAATGTTAGTTAATCTTGATTTATGCACAGATTCTTTTCCTTCATGTTGTGATCTGTTTTTTAACAAACATTGTCCTATTACTTAAATATGACTTAAGTAGATCCAAGGCAGCCCCTCGCATACCATAGTGTTCTAGTTTATTTATTAATATTTTGTGGTCAACGGTGTCCAAAGCAGAACTTAAATCTAAGAAAATTCCAGCTACCTTTCTTAATATATAATCTTTCAACTACGTCATCAATTAGTGTATTCACGGCATCAACAGTACCAATTGAAGTTTGATAACCATACTGCCTTTGGTGTAATATTCTGTTTGAATATAAATGTGGCAATAAACGACTTTTAATTAGCTTTTCAAATATTTTTGATAGTGTGGGCAGTAGAAATATCGGACAATAGTTTTAAGGATCACTAGTAGATCCATTCTTGTATACAGGGACTATTTTTGCCAGTTTGAATTGATCAGGACAGATGCCCTCGTCAAAACATTTATTGAAGAAATATGATAATAATAACGGTCTGGTTAAAATATTTATGTGGTGTTTGATAACAGTTATTGGCAAGTCATCATAGCCGCATGAGTTTTTATTTACCATATTTCTAACTGTCCTCTCTATTTATTTTTCATCAGTGTAACTAACATTCATTCCGGTCTCAATTCTGACAGTATTTTCTTGAATGAACGTAATTGCATTTTCAGCACAAATATCAGACCGACTATTGTAATTAAATCGTTCAGCGAACACATTAGCAATACTCAGAGGATCATCAATGAACTTATTGTCACACTTTGATGTAATATTGCTTGCTCGTAATACTTTTGATTTGTTCGTATGTCTATTTACTACCTGCCATATTTATTTTATATAATTGTTTGCCTTTTTAATTTGTTCTTCGACAGCCATTCTTTTTGCGGTCTTAATTATTTTACGGTATAGACTAATATGTTTACTACGATAAGTCTGTATACTTTCATGTATTTGGTTTCCACTACATGAGCATAAAAACGTTTCATTTTACTTGATGTTTTAATGCCTTTTGTAGCCCAGCGTATACCTACCGTAATTAGGTTTTCGAACAAGCTTCCTAGTAATTTTTTTGTAACAATCTTTAAAATTTCTGAAAACGTTTACAAAAATTTATTTATACCCATTTCATGTAATTTATGTTCAAGAATTTTTTGTTTGAAAATTGCATGATTCTTTTTGTTATATATTCTTTTAGTTATAGTGCTTATAGTTTGTGTTGAACTACTGTGTATTTTGACTTGACCTAACAGAAGTGAACAATATTATGCACCATGGCCATCTGAAAGACCATTGTAGTCAATTTGGCACTGCTCCGATACAGTTTGTTCGTCAAGGTTTGTTAAGATATTGTATAAGCAAGATGTTACGTTATTTCGCATAAATGTCGTTTCGAAAACTAATGGTCTCAAGTTATAGCATTTCAAAGGAGTGAGGAGTTCAGTACGCTGTTTGTTGTCTACGAGCAAATCAACATTAAAATGACCGCATAAGACACAATTCTTTAAAAAAAAAATATATTCAAATACCTCCTTGATCACCTTGGTCACCTTGGTCTTGAGTTTTATATCTTTTCTATTTTTCTTATATTAAGAAGATTCCTTTCCTGGCTCTTTGGCAAGTTCTTATTTTAGTTTTAATATCAGAAACTGAATGACCGAGCTTAGCTCGGTATAAAACACGGACAAAGCGACGTTTTCTAAAAATTATACCTAGCTAGATCGATTTATCGCACCCGAAACTTAGTATGTAGGGGTCTTACTAAAATTTCATAAAAATCGTTAGAGCCGATTCCGAGGTTCAGATTATATATGTACGTATATATATACATATATACAAGAATTGCTTGTTTAAAGGTATTAGATTTGTCCAGGTTTGACATGCGTCTGTTATACTGGGTAGGACAGAAGTATCCATTATTGTCTTTTTTTAGTTTGAGACTGTATTTTCTTTTAAGTAGAAGACTTTGCTGCTTGCCTTTTCTACATCTAGAAGCTGAACAATTATATTAATTATAGAATAATGAATGAAACTGCAATAATCTAATAGAAAAAATCAATAGGATTTTTCAGCTGTTCTTGGATTGTTGATGCAGTAGTTTGTTCAAAGTAGTTAATTTTCTGAAAATACATCATATGCCGCCATTTTGCCGCCACCGCCGCTTAGCGGCATAGTTGGGTAGACTAGATTTAACTAATGAGTGATTGTAAGATAGACACTTATCCTCTAACCTATAATCGCATCATTAGCTAATGTGGCCCTTAAGTATGCTCTGTCCTTGTCATTCTGAAGAATAAAGATGGCTACAGATTTAAATAATTAATTACCTAGTGTGTGTTTATTAGCATTAGTAATTATAGAACAAAGGAATAGGGTCTATAATATTATATAGGTAGATTTATGAATTGTTAGTCAGTCAACATAATTTTATAACGAATTTTACCTCTTTCTGATGGTTATTTTGAAAAACGCTGAAGCACGTGTTCATTTATTTGTTACTAGCTGCTGCCTGCGGCTTTGTACGCATGATACCTACATAAAAAGTAGCCTATGTCCATCTCCAAGTTCCCATTTATCTCTATATGAAAATTCATCAAAATCAATTCAGTGGTTTAGACTTGAAAACGTAGAAACGTCGACAGACAGAGTTACTTTTACATTTAAAATATTAGTAGGAATCAACAGCCTAAATGTTATGCTTCTAGTTCTGAAAATGATATTACTTTCATACAATCATTCATCCCCTTTTTCAACTCTTTACAACACTTTTTTTCCAATTAAAAAGTAGCATATGTCCTTTCTCAGGCTTTAGATTATCTGTGTACCAAATTTCATTTAAATTGGTTCAGTAGTTTTGGCGTGAAAGCGAGACAGACAGACAAACAGACATAATTACTTTCGCATTTATAATATTATTAGTAAGGAATAGTAAGGAGTTAGTAAGGATTGAATGTATCCGAAACATGTTTCAAGCAAATCGCATCTTCCGTTAAAAGTTTCCATACAAATTTTAAAACATTTTACCCCTTTTTACCCTCATTTAACCCCTTTTTGACGAGGACTTTATGGACCAGATTAGCACAGGATCGCGGCGGGTTGTGCAATCTGGGATGCGTATACCCAGCAGTGGGAGAAGTGAGGCTACAGCCTTATCATTATTATCCACAGATAATGATGTGGGCATCACAGGCAACTGAATCATTGTATGTATACTATTGTAGATTGTAGGTATAATATATATGGTTTTCGTTTTTAATTGAGTTACGGTCCGTATATTTATACTGTCAGTACATAGCAATAAATCGACGTCAGAGGTCAAATAAGGCATTTAATCTCATCATCATCTCAACATTTAATTTAGAGGTCAAATTGCTGGACAATTTACACAATATCATCTAGCCCCAAAATAGCAGAGCCTGTGTTATCGGTATCACATGACTGATATAACAACATAAATATTATACATAGTATCTTTTGTATATACATACATATATTATACATAAAAAAACAGCAAGACAACTACTTGCTTCAAACTAGCATTTGTTCCTCGTCGAATCGAACCCGCAACTTGCCTCAGGCATAGATCAGATTATGCTACCACTTCCTCTAGTCTCTTAAACCATTCACCCTAAACCCACCAATCATAGCGACAACATCATGGGAATCCACCAGCTGGCAGACGTGTGGATTACGGCTATTTACTGCAAATTAACAGAACAATTGATGGCCAATGATCGCCTAATACCGCAGCCATTATATTAAATCAAACCGGATTCCACCTGGACAAAGTCCACTTGATTTAATAGCTCCGAGTGTGGGGATTGATGGGGACTTGCGTTTGGAACCAAAGACATGGCCGAGACTATTCATGATCCACCCGAATGTTCCTGTTGGGACTCGATTTACTTGAGTGGGATTGTATAGCTTATTCAAACCATTGCAGGTAATAATGCCCCGTTTAGCACCTGACCATTTTGCGTCTTTCGAATTTTTAGTTCTCGGAATCGAAAACTGGGTAATTGTTTCCGTCGCCATATTGAGGTCGTGTTACGTAAATACGTTCTAAACAAATAGATTTAAATATAAATATTATAAATTCGAAAGTGTTACTGTCTGTTCATTTTTAGGCTTTACACAGCTAAAATGGCTGAATTGATTTTTATGAAATGTATTTTTCAATTCAATTTATTTATTTCAGACAACAAACAGTCCACATTTCATAAAATACAGTTAGTACATAATAATCTAAATTAAAATTAAAAAAAAAAACCATATAAAGTTTAACAAAAATGCCTACACAATAAATTTATAATAACTATTTAGCGCAACGCATGGAGTTGCAGGGCAGCGTTGCGACATGCGTTTTGGTCCAGTGGCTAAGGATCGGACCATCCAACCACTCAGCCACTGTGCCCAAGAGGCTGTTGGGGCTGGCGCGCACCCGCCGCATCAGGGAAACGACTCGCTTACGCATTATTAAGGAGATACTTTGCATTTTGGGGACGATAGGTGACTTTTTATTAGGTACCACGCATGCAAAGCCGCGGAATAGTAATCGTATAGGTGATGTGGTGAGAAAGTACGATTTATCTTTGTCATTTAACAACAGATTTTTACCACCACATTAGTTAATATGGGTTTATAAGATAGATATTTATTATTAACTTCAGGAAACACCCTGCGATGCGCTCGCTAAACTAATTATCCTAACTCTGTGCACTACAATAAACAGATCAGCTCGAAATCCAATTCCCAGAGAAAGATCTCACACGCAAATCTTCCACACAAAGACAATAATTCGATATTAAGCCGCACTCTCACCTGACTAACGGATGTAAGGCAGCGAACACAATGGACTCCTGTATATATATATATATATTTTTGAAATTAAAATGATATACAGAGAACATACTAAGGACGGAGGCATTGCCTGATTAAAAGCTTTTACCTTGGTACTTCGAGATAAAATCATGAATAATTTACAGCCTTAGACAACAATTTCTCCGGCGCAAGAATAGACAAAAATGACAATTGGCAGAAGGTACCTGAACATACCTTTGACGACCTTTGTGGCTCAGTGGGCCAAGGCCTGGCGGAGACGCAGAAGATTGCGGTTTCGATTTCCGTGCGGCACAATTGTTTGTATGATCTGCAAGTATTTGTCTCGGATCCAGGTGTTTTTATGTATGATATTCTTTTTTTTGGTTGTATTAAAAAAAAATTATATAAGTGATATATCAGTCATGATAACACAAGCATACCATAATAACACAAGCTCTGTTTACTTTGGAGCTAGATGATGCTGTGTGCAATGGACGACATTTTTGTTATTATTATTGTTATTATGATTAAAAGATTATACAAAAAACAAGTTTATTTTCTCATATCATGGAACCGGATGGAACATGATAAGCAAATCAAAGGAGAAATGCTCGCTGGAGCAAACATCCTACAAACCAGACTGCCAACCACACACAGCTCACACAGCTCATACTCTGAAGACTGATTGCAGATAAAAACATAGCAATAAAAAAAAAGGTTTATTTTCTCTAAAGAGAGTTTTCTAATACTCGTAGCATGTTTCGGGTGCAGTTAAGTGACAACGCATGTATTCTACATTTCCCAGTGTGTCACTAGCCTATCCCACTCACCTGACTAACTGCCTCTAACCGGCTGTAACCGCCGCGCCCCTCCGATCCGGTTTAATCCGGCCGGAACCGGTGCAATCCGGTGCACAAACTTTGTTCTGTCACGCTTGCTTTGCGGTTAACGCGTTTTGCCACTTCCATGTGAGTAGTTGTGTAAATGATAAAGGATTTTCGGCTTATTGGGTTTTCGGCTAAATAAGGCAGGATTTGGTACAAAGCTATAAATAAATTGATTTTTAAAACTCAAACTGGTTAATATTTGTAAAAGAACCCGAAAATTAGTCGCGGCGAGATTCAATAGGTAATTTAATTTGTTTACAGAAATGTACGAAATAATATAAAATACGTAACATTGAATAGATGGATAAATATTTAGTACTTGTGGATACATATTTAGTCCCTAGAAATATATTCTTAATGAGTTAGACACGATGAATGTGTGTATGGTGAACTTTTTACTAACGCTTTGAATGGCTTTTCAACAGCGGGCGGTGCATGCGTCTGCATCGTGTCTAACTCATTATGAATATTTGGCGGAATTGTACTGAATATTTGTCAAGCTGTTTCATATTTGTAATGGATTTCCACAAAGTCACGGCTGAATCAATTATCTATAAAATACGTGTAAAACGAGCTAAGTCTAAAACAATCTATAGATAACACAACTGATCAGAAAAAAACTATGAATAAATTCTCTGGCAATACTCTGATTGCCAGAGAATTTATTCATAGTTTTTTTCTCACGGCATTTTAAAACATTATCTTTTCTAGACACGAATTAATATTGTGTTCTGGTATTTTCTCAAAACATCGACTGGCCTCACTCACTCTGCCTTTTTCCTAGAGTATAGTCTTCTGTAGATTGCGGGTTCGATTCCCATGATATATGACAAATATTTGTGTGATAAACATAATGTTAAATGATAATGTTCATATGTTAAAGTTTACCTACATGGTATTCATTCATATGCGCTTCTGTCGGTCCCTGCTTTTCTACAGTTAAGCCATGACTAAGGCATTGGACCACTGTCCCATACGATTAAGTAATCTGCATGACTTATTATAAGATTGCTAAGTTTCAGGCTAGATGGCGCTGTGTTAAATTTTCACCAATATTGATTTTTCCTATTTATCTATTTAAAATTAAAGTTTACATAAACAAACGCAATCAGCGCCATCTGTGTACAGTTTATCACTGGCGTACAATAGTTACAGGCGTCGTAAATTGGCGTCTCAATTTGGTGTGTATTGGCAAGACGGAGGCCTTACCACCGGGCCTTATTGATAGGCTGTTGTCGCCCTGAAATATGGCGCAGCAATTTGTGCTAGCACACCGTGAATTAGTGTTAATCAATTTGTAGGGGTGAAGAGAAAAATTACTGTTTTAAAATGAGATTAATTGGTTCGTTTGTTACTTTGTATAAACTTTAGAGTATTAAATGTCGAAAGAGCTCTTTTACTATGCGCGATTGGGTCCTTATTAGCTTTTGCCCTCGGGTATGCACGCTTGGTATCTACATAAAAAATAGCCTATGGATAATTCGAAGTCACTGATTACATCTTTATAAAGTTTCATCAGAATCCGTTTAGCCGTTATGGTTATTTGATTTTAGCTCGTATTTGATAAAGTAAGAGTTGCCACAAAATCGTATCAACACAAGCTTTTACTTCATAAAATATTAGATTGTTTTATGACCATGTCTGGAATTTGCTAACTTGGTGGTATAATTTATTACTAACATATAATTTATTGTTTTTAACCAACTTCGGTTTTTTTAAATGATTGTTACCTCATAATTCCGTCATTTATAAACCGATTTGAAAAAATGTATGTGCTCGTGAAAGGATATACATTCCGATTAGCCCCTTAGAAATTTTTCAATAAAATCGATTTTGTAGTTTTGTTTTGAAATTTAAATAAGTACCTCAAAAACGTAAGTCATCCAAGTAAGGGTAATTACGTGTTTTGCTTTCCTGTGACATTCCAGTGGTTGTTATAAATTTAGAAAAATTATAAAGTAGATACTAAAAAGCGTAAATAAGTTTTTTTTATCCGACTTGAAAAAAGGTGGAGGTTCTCAAATTCGGTTGCATTATTTTTAAACCGCTTTTTTTTTAGTTTTTAAAACGTAATTATGTAGAATGAAAGGGGTTTGTATGTTGTTTGTGTCTATGTTTATGATGTATAATTAGTTTTTTGGCATTGAGATAAGTAAGTTATTTCTGTCTGTAGGTGTGTATTATTATCATAATATTTTGTATATTTTTTTTATTAGTTTATTATGTTACTTTTACTACCCGCCGTCGTTCTGTTTTTGTTTATCCTGTCCATCTATAGGTTGCCGCTTTTAGCGATAAGGCCCCCCATTTCACACTTTTATTTATATTATTTCTTCTGTGTTCTGATGTGTTGTGTATAATACATTTGTACACAAAGATAACATTATTTTTGTATCTTTTAAACACTACTAGCTACCGCTCGCGGCTTTGCACGCGTGAAACTTCTATAAAAAGAAGCCTATGTCCTTCTCCAAGGTCCCAGCTATAGCTATTCCAAAATTCATCAAAATCGAATCAGCGGTTTAGGCGTGAAAACGTGAAAACAGACATACAGACAGAGTTACTTTCGCATTAATAATATTAGTATGTATATTACTTTAGGAATTGAGAAACCTTTGGCTCTACAACACCCTTCCGTACTTTGTATTTGACATTATATGCAGTAAGCTACCCGCCAGCCAAAAAGAGGGGCGATATTTTCAGATGACGTCTAAATTTATGTGCCCGTGCAATACTCGTTCACCGCAAAGTAAGTAAGTTGAAGTACCTCTCCTTAGTTATAAATATTCCGGTAAAAGCTCCCCTCAACCTTCTAGAATAACTCGTGTTAACACGGGCCTCATAAGAGTGAGCGGTAATTAAGGTCCATAAACATGTCCCAGTAATACGGTCCCAGGTGGGCGCGCTTAGATAACGGTCACTGGCTGGTTTATGGCGGTATTTGCATGCGAAGAAAACATTGCAATGGACACTGGCTTTGTTTACCCAACAGCCCAGGTCTTTAAGTTGGAAACAAGTGAGCGATAAGACATTTAAGGTGATTGGCAGAAAGCGAAAGATGGAAGAAGTTACACTATACTGATAAATGGCACGCAAACTTCAAACTACGTACATAGATAGAAGTTGACACTACATTACAAGCACACAATACGGTACAAAAACAAATGACACAGTGGATTCTAGCAAAAATTACGACAAATCTTAATATTTATCAAACGAATTTATGTACTTATCGAAAAACTGTTCCAGAAACTTAAAAAAATTCGTCATATCTTTAAAATTTGATTATTTGCCATAAAATAAAGCAGTTAATAAGAAAAACACATATATGACAAGTAGGGGAGGTATCCCTAGTAACATTTTAAACAGGTTTCATTCAGGTTTTATTTCATAACTTTGTAGGGGCTAATTATCAACACACTAGTTACACTAATAACTAATTAATAACTTCAATAACACGTATTGTTATTACCGTGAACATTTTTATAACGATAAAAGTAATAGTCTGTGAGTTAGAGGTCTGCTTAGGGGCGGACAGACAGACGGACATAATGACAATGGTTTCTTGTGGGCTTCAGAACTCTAAAAAGACACAATTTACAAAAAACATACGAACTAGCTAAGAATCTAGGTTGGTGCAAGGTCTGCGCTGTGGTGGGTCACAAAAAGAAACAGATTCAGATTATTGTCACCCTGTACCTTACCAGTGCAGGTCTGCTGGTTTTTGGACTGGAACTGCTATGTACTGCGCGACAGCAGGCCTCATACTGTTCAGTTTGATAAATTGTTTGAAGTTTTAGTTACTGCCATTTTTTG
The DNA here is from genome assembly GCA_948098915.1 of Lampropteryx suffumata. Classification (NCBI taxonomy): domain Eukaryota; kingdom Metazoa; phylum Arthropoda; class Insecta; order Lepidoptera; family Geometridae; genus Lampropteryx; species Lampropteryx suffumata. The sequence continues at coordinate 1,555,183 of OX402546.1, read as the reverse complement.
GCAGTAACTAAAACATCCAACAGTAACTATCCAACAGCTAACTATCGTTAGTTCTGTCTGAGCCTACATTCGGATTTCATGATTTATGGAATCAGAAATTGGAGGGTATCTTAAAGGTAATCCCTGTATCAGAGCCTAGAGGTTCAGTACTTACTTATTTACTTATCATATCACTAAGTATTTCTAACCAGAGTGGTGGAAGTCACTTCTTTAGTGCACTTGGCGCAGGTTTTCGAACGTTTTAGGTTCTACGGCATAAAAGGTTCTAAGGGTTCAATAAGGGTGCTATTGGGGAATTAAATGACATGAGAATTTTACTAGCAACAACACTGGGACAGCTGCTCAATGTTATGTTTTAAGCAGCTCTAGAAACATTCTAAAATAGCTAATGTCATGAACGAAAATCGACACGCGATCCACTTGGCGAGTGATGATACTAGCTTAAAATTAAATAAAATTAAGCTCTCACCAATCATCCGTAACTCTTACGTTTCTTAAACTTTAGTACCTGGATGAACGAGCTCTGTTCAGTATAAAACACGGAAAAAACGACGTAAACAAAACCTAGCTAGATCGATTTATCGCCCCCGAAACCTAAATTTCATAAAAGTCGCTGGACCCGTTTCCGAGATTCAGGTTATATACCTATATATAAATATCTTGTATCACAGTTTTCTTGTTTATACTCCTCCGAAACGGCTTGACCGATTTTGATGAAATTTAATATGTATATTCATTAGGTCTAAGAATAGGTTTATAACTAATTTTTACAACCCTGAGTGTTAAGGGTGGCTCTCCCCAACATTTTTTTTTATGTTCAATAAGACAAAACAACGTTTGCTAGTATCAGCTGGGTCAGCTAGTTGGTACATAATATATACACGAATTGCTCGTTTAAAGTTATTAGATAGATATATAGATATAATACGAGAACCGTGCACCAAAATCCAAAGCTTTGTTCAATATTTTTCTAACAATAAAAGCTTGACCTGTCGCCTAAAAGTAGCAAAAACAGATGGATTGACATAAAGAGCCACTGAGTAGGTCATTGATTAATAGTGTCGGCCCGATGGGACTAATTACGTCACGGCAATGGGGCCACAATCACTCAGCGCGTTGTGTGGCCCGAAGTTTTGGGGCTACACTCAAATGGTATCAGTTGATTCGATAATATAAGGCTATAGAGAAAGTTGCATCATGTTAATTGTAAAAGTTTTAAATATCTACTAAATAAATATTGGTGGATATTGCACACAACATCATACAGCCCCAAAATAAGCATAGCTTGTTTTTAACCGACTTTATTAAAAAGGAGGAGGTTCTCAATTCGTCAGTTTTTTTTTTTTTTTTTTTATGTTTGTTCGCCGATTACTCAAAAACGGCTGAACCGATTTAGAAAATTCTTTTTTTGTTTGAAAGAGTATACTTCACAGGTGGTCCCATATAAATTTTATCAAAATCGGTCGAGCTAAAAAAAAAACGAAAATCTAAAAATTGTATACATCGATGATGTACTTCGATACCTCGCTGTCTCATTGGAGCGGTGCGTTTATTTGCCATAACCATATTATTTATATACAAAATACATCTACTTTCCATTAAAAATGTATTATAGGCTCAAATTTCATTCAATTAAGTCGGTTTCTTTTTAGTTTTTAAAACGTAATTATATGTTTAACCGACTTTATCAAAAAGGAGGAGGTTCTCAGTTCGTCGGAATCTTTTTTTTTTTTTTTTTTTGTATGTTCACCGATTACTCGTAAACGGCTGAACCGATTTGGAAAATTCTTTTTTTGTTTGAAAAAGTATACTTTACAGGTGGTCCCATATAAATTTTATCAAAATCGATCGAGCTGAAAAATCAACGAAAATCTAAAAATTGTATACATCGATGATGTTTTCATGTGTTTTCATACCTCGCTGTCTCATTGGAGTTTTGCGTTTATTTGGCCTACCCATATTATATATATACAAAATACATCTACTTTCCATTAAAAATGTATTATAGGCTCAAATTTCATTCAATGAAGTCGGTTTCATTTTAGTTTTTAAAACGTAATTATGACAATATATCGTAGGTTGTCGTAAGCTAACAATGACTAAAAATGGAGATAATGATTAGTTATCAGAATATTTTTATTATAAATAGTATAACAGCTTAGTTGGTAGTAATTCTGGCTGTTATAGGTTGTGCGTTCGATTTCCACTGTTACGTGCCTGGCTGTAATAGAGTATCTTAAAGAAGGTACCTATCTATTTAGAGGTATCATAATTTTATAATCGGCCGGCTGGTAAACTTCATACTACTTAAAAATTGATTTGATTGTTAACCAACCCAGTATTGAGGCAAACAAGTCTAAAATAAAGATTGAATCGGTCAAGCTATTATCACGTTTTATGGAAGACTAATGCACAACAACAGATTTTTTATTATACTAGCTGTCCGTTTCGTGACTTCGTCCGTGCGTTTTATTTTAACATTATTAACTGACTTCAAAAAAAGGAGGTTACTCAATTCGATTCGTATAATATATTTTTTTATGTGTGTTCGCGGATAACTTCGTCGTTTATGAACCGATTTTGATGATTCTTTTTTTGTTGGAAAGGAGTTATTCCAAAGGTGGTACCATGATAAGGAAACCAGGATCTGATGATGGCATCCTAGAGAAATCGAGGGGAACTTTCGAAAATCGTAGTGGCGACTAGTGCGTTTGTTTATTTTTTATGAAAGTATTTTATAGCACTACTATTAAATGAAGGTCTGGAGTCGATCTGATGATGGAGCCGGAAAACAGTCGAGGGAACGGGTGTTTGGGCTTGATTCATTTGTATTGATGAGAACTGTACACCTAGATGGGTTGTGACTGTCATTAGGGGTCTGATGATGAAGACGAAGGACAGTCAAAGGAACTCCTCAACGTTTTACAGTAGCTACCTTGTGTATATACATGAAGTCGGTTATCTTTTTAGTTTTTAAAACGTAATTATGTTAATATCTTATTATAAATACTTACGGGTATTTATCGCGTTTATTTACCTATTCTTCCCGACGTTTCGACAGGTTTACACTCTGTCGTGGTCACGGGATGCATCCCATATTTATAATAATGTGTTCTGATCGCGTAAGTTTAAAAAACTTTATGTTAATATCGTTTATTACCAATATGAGATATCAGATGTTACACATCATAATGCGACTATTGTAAGGCTCGCTCGATTTACTCAATAAAATAATCTACAATTAAATTTAAATTATTATTGAGCACTATTCAGGTCTCAGTCAACCCTTTCACTTCGTCAACAAAGAGAAAGATTTATACTCGTAAATTTTATGGTCACTGTTAATTTCTATAAGCTACCATCAAACACGATTTTAAAAGGTAGGTGAAAGACCCTTAAACAAGTGACCATACACATAAACAAGTGTAACGCCAGGTGTCGCATTACCTCACACCTAGCGCTCACCGCGGCGTTTGATTTACGGCGGCTCCATGTCAGGTAGTATGGTAATGTGTTAAAAATTCACGTGTTTTGTGTAAGATCCAGAGGGAGTATGTTTTAACGTGTTGTCGCTGTTACAATGTTGTTGAATTTAATACTCCACTTACCTATTTCTCTTTCAAAACTTTCCCAAGTTGTTCTATTTCGTTAATCACGGGTTTTTACTCACGAATTAGTGATCGATGGATACACCAACACTGTTTCGATTCATCTAGGGAATCTTCATCAGGGTGAGTTTGATCCGCTTGATCCACGGTGAGTATAAACCTGTGTATCTCAAAATAATTTCGCTTATGTATTTCAAATTACTGCAGTCAAATTTAGGATTTGAATATTTTTATATTTGTAGATGTTTTTGTGCATGTTTTCTTTGGTTGATGGTGTTAATACGGCCCATTTTTGAAGTTCACTTTATTCCGTATTTAAAAAAATAATTCAAATTTAGTTCGAGTACATATCGAATCTAATTTAGATAATTGATTCTAATAGGCTTGATTGATATTGATTTAGTATTGATTCTAATTCTTCTTCTTCTTATCGTGTCACTAGTTATTTCTAACCAGTGTGGTGAAAGGGTTAAAGCGCGCCTCAGAGGCTCCTTTCGTGCACTTAGGTAAGCCTTAATGTAAGCCCTCGACCTTGCCGACAGGACCCACAGGAAAAATGAATCAGTACATGCGGTGTCGGTTCGGTTGCAGGTGCATAACAGTTGGCACCGAGCCGGGCCAATAATTCTAATATACTTACGCTAATGCTTAAAGATATACTATTGAAATTTATTATTTTTTGACTTTTTATCTATAATACCTGTGGCCTATAATAAAGCGCCCTTACAAAACATTGTGTTACTGTAACATGTCTCTGTAAGATCTTAGTGTAGAAAAAATTAATAACACGCATAATGCCTACTATAGTTAGACAGGTATATCCTTTCTCGGACTCTTTGTGATGATGGTTTAATTTTTTTTTGCAGAAACCTAAATCTTTCTCTATAATTATGTTTTAAAAACTAAAAAGAAAACAGACTTCATTGAATGAAATTTGAGTCTATAATACATTTTTAGTGAAAAGTAGATGTATTTTGTATATATAATATGAGTAGGCCAAATAAACGCACTGCTCCAATGAGACAGCGAGGTATTGGAGTAAACGAAAATATCATCGATGTATACAATTTTCAGATTTTTGTTGATTTTTAAGCTCGACCAATTTCGATAAAATGTAAATAGAAACCTGGGAAGTATACCCTTTCAAATAAAAAAAGAATTTTTCAAATCGGCTCAGTCGTTTTCGAGTAATCGGTGAATATACATATAAAAAAAAAAGACTCAGACGAATTCAGAACCTCCTCCTTTTTGATGAAGTCGGTTAAAAATAAAAAATAGCCTAAGTTACTCCTTATAACATCTGTTATCTGCCAATAACAGTCCCGTCAAAATAAGTCCACCGTTTCGCAGATTAGTCGAAAAAAACATTATAGACTGACAAAAATATGAATAATTGTTTTTTTGTTATAAGTACCATATATACTTTAATATGCATTTACTAAAAAACTTAAAGTTTCATATTACAGATAAAGACTTCAATTCTAGTTTATAAACTAGTATAAAGTCTTTAATTTAAAATTATCTCATAAACAATAAAATAATATTAAGTTGCATTGTTTGAAGCAACAATTTTTAGGGCATAATATCAGCGAATGTTATTGTAATCACTAGAATTTACAGCCCCTGGAGAAATCCACAGCAGTAGGTAATTAATTAATGAACATAGTCGAACCAATAACGCCCATTTACATACTGGTACATCTATTCCGATACGGCACTTAGTAAAGGCTCCAGGCTCTAAATAACACCCTGCAGTGCTTAAAACATTTACATTTGATGAAATATAAAAATCACTTTTTTTTCATAATCCTTATATGATTTATAAAAGGACTATCCATCGTATTCCATAACAATACTTAAGCTCAGATTAAGAATATGCATAGGTTTTCCTGATATATAAGCCTATATCTACGCTTAATAGCGAATTATTCCTTTAGTGCAGTTTAGTGCAGGTTCGATCTCGACCCGGGACAAATGTTTGTGTGAAGAATATGTTTGTTATATATTTCAGATGTTTGTCTGGGTTTTTTTATTTATAATTGGAATGTAATTGACAGAATAAAAGGATGTAAGTAGTATATCAGTCATGTGGTACTCATAACACAGGCTCTGCTTACTTTGGGACCAGATGACGCTGTGTGTGCTTGGCCAGACTGCAAAGGCAGGCGCATGGCGGGCACGGCGCGGCAAACTCAAACATAAGAACTTCATTATATTATTATTATTATATTATTTATTACTTTATCATTACGTACTTAGGTAAATACATACATACAAGTATCTAAGAAGTAATTTAAAAAATTCTAAGGTGTGTATCTCTAGTTAGTCCTCCAATAAGCGTCTTTGGGCTTTCAACCCATCACGTACGGAATAAAATACCGTGCTATGGGAAAGGCCTATGTCCATCTGAGGACTGAGTGTACTGAGTGGACTGAGTTCACCAGTCTGGTGAGATCGGGTTGCGAATGATGATGACGATGATATTTTGCGCCCAGAGCTCAAACTAGCCCTGTTCCAGAATATCTACAATACACGGGATATCTACTGTTTTAATTTATGAACAAACTTGGGTAGTTGAAGCATGCACATGCAGCGCAAGTTTCGATACTAGGGGACCATAAATTGATAAGCTAGTGTGTGATTTAGTGAGTCTGATGATTGTTTGGGGTTTTTGATTTATTTAACTGATCCCTGAAGATGGAAGATGAGGCAGGGCAAGGCTAGAGCGATAGACTTGATCTGATTGAGCCGTGGGCCGACCAGTGGGCCAAGGTCTGGCTGAGACGCAGAAGGTTGCGGGTTCTATTCCCGCAACGTGACAATTTTTGTATGATCTGCAAGAATTTGTTTCGGATCTGGGTGTTTCTATGTATAATATGTTTTTATAAAAAAAAGTACATAAGTAGTAGATCGGTCATTATGCACCCATAATACAAGCTCTGCTTACTTTGGGACCTGATGATGCTATGTGAAATGTCCCGCATTATTTATATTATAATTTTATTATTAATTAGATAACTTAGACTGATAACGGGATCTCAGACATTTGAGATGATCTTAAATGCTCATTTTCAATTATTTTCATTGATTATAAACATTAACAATATCTGCATAATATTACACCTCACCAATCAATATGGTATACTAATTTATATTAAATTGAATTACCTGCATGCACATTAATTTTCCTAATATATTATATAAATATTTAAGAGTGTGTAAGCGTTCATGTACATATTTATGGAAGGTATATTTTAGCGTTTTGTTTCTACATATTTGTTTCATGTTATATTAAGAGTTCTATTTAAAATTATAAACTGTAAAATAATTATTAATGAATAATTATAATATAATATCATAATAATAATATAATAATTATTATTCCATATTTCTATTATTATTATTAATAATAATATAATTATTATTATTCACGGCGTTTGATAGATACATTGCGTGACCTGGCTCCTATCTGGCCCAGCGTATTAGCATTGCCATTCAACGTGGTAATGCCGTCAGTATCTTGGGAACGCTGCCCTCTGGCAGTGATCTGGATCAGTTCAGCTATCTATAGATCGTTTTAAACGGTCCTTAAATAGCTCAACTGTTTCACGTGTATTTTATATTATTGTATATTATTTTGTACATTTCTGTAATTATTTCTGTAAATAAATGTCTCCCTATCAATATTAATGAATAAATGAAATGAAAATGACAGACGGATCCAGCGAAACTTTAAGAGTTCTTTGTTGGACTTCAGAATCCTCAAAATTGCAGAAACGTCATCTAAGTAACCTTAAAATTTAAGTATAATATCAGTATTTTTAAAAACATGGTAATGATATTTGACTTCAACGTTTGTACATGAACGAAGAAGTAGTTATATACTAATTAAAGAGTACCTTGCTAGTCCCAACTTGATAGTGATTACAATTGACGGCCATTACTATAAATAAAGACATGCACACACAGCAATCGAACCGTCCATGATTGGCGAATGTAACGTATGGCGACACCGCAAGTGAGCACTCGGTCTAATACGGGCTGTGTTCGCACTGTGGCCCGTCAGCCAATATTGATGGGTACTTCACCATATAGAGATACTAGAAGTGAATTTATAATGCATTGGTTAGTTCGGATTTGACTCTAGTAGATGGCGCTGTAGGCAAAAGCAAGAAGTTGGGATATGATTTCAACAATATGTATGCACACCAATATTTTTCTAAAAGCTTTTATAGGTTTTTTAGTATCCATACTTGCATACTTCTTATATTAATATTACTGAACGGATAATGATGATATTTAATTTGAAAAAAAAGTTTTTTTGTATTTTTTTGGCGGACTATACACCATCTAGCCCCAAACAAAGGTGACCAAATGACTGATGGATTACTTATTTATTTTAAAATACACTTATGATACTTTATAACATCCAGACACCAATGTTCCTATCTTTATAATACAAACGTGGATTGCATCACACAGATGGATTCTACTTTTTAAAGTACCAGGTGTGCAAAGCCGCGGACAATAGCTTGTATGTATGCAATGTTTTCTGTGTATTGTTAGTAATAAACATTTTTGTATTATATTGTATTTCGCCTGTTTTCCACTCGCATCAAATAGAGGTCTTGGCAAGCAAAGTGTTGTACCGTTTGTATGACTCTTTTTATAAGATATATATTAATCTCCAGATTGGTTAGCTATACCTATAAAAGAGCTTAACCTGACTGATGGTGATGATGATGATGATGATGATGATGATAATAATAATCCTTTTTTTTGTAAATACTTGTAGATCAATTTTAGCATAAAAATGTGCAAAATGCGATTGGCTCTTATTTCATTTTTGATAAGTAATTCGAAATAAAAACTATCCAGGAACCTAGATAAATACTATTTAAATACAAATAATACAACAATATAGTGGAAATATGCTTGAGTTACAAATCATTTTGGTATTACGTTTGTAGGGCCAATTCGTCCTCCGCTGGCTTCTTAAGAAGCAAACACAACTTTTCAGCAAATACCCTTAAAATGACGAGCCGAAAACGAGCGTAAAACAACATTCAGTGTAGTACCTACAGTTCGAGTGCGTGTGAATAGATGAGTGGAAAAAGCGTATTAGTTTATATTCGTATCTTGTGGTGTGGTCTATTCTGATAGCAGGAGTCTAGTTAACAGAAGAGTCTCACGTGCATGTGGAGTGTAAGGACGAGTGTAGTAAATAATATAATATTTGTAGACAACTGCACACAATACCATCTCTAGCTCCAAACTGACTGACTTGACTGGCCTGCCAGCGCAGTGGGTAGTAGCTCTGCCTTCTGCGCTAAAGGTTGAGGATTCGATTCCCTCCCAGGATAAACATATTTTGTGTGAAGAACATAGGTGTTTGTTCTGTGTCTGGGTGTTATAAAGTATCATAGGTATGTATTTAAAAATATATAAGTATTCTATCAGTCATCTAGTCACCATAATACAAGCTATGCTTAGTTTGGGACTAAATGGGCATTGTCCAGCAATATTTATTAATTTATTATTTAATAAATAAATACTAAGCATAGCTTGAGCTATGGGAACCAGATAACTGATAGAATACTTATATATTTTAAATAAATACTCTGCCTTCTGCACTGTAGGTTGAGGTTCGATTCCCTCCAAAGACAAACATTTATGTGATGAACATAATTGTTTGGTTCTGTGACTGGTTACAGAGCATGGGTATTTATAAATATACATAAGTACTAGCTGCTGCCCGTGGCTTCGCACGCGTGGTACCTACATAAAAAGTAGCCTATGTCCTTTTCCAAGGTCCCATCTATTTTATGACTGGTGTGGCCTTCCAGTAGATCTATATCCATACACAAAAGGCAGGTTGATCTTAGCCAGGTGACGGGTCCGTTAGCTACTAACCGGATTAATTTGTGGGCGTGGGAACACGGCCGCTTGATCGAGGGCCTCTTCAACTTGCCGGGTAATACCTGACCGAATCAGTTTGAGGGTAGTGAGAAAACTTTGGTAGTGTGGGCTAGTTAGTTAGCTCGAGAGATTGATGTCGGTAAAACATTGATGTTGTAAGAAAGAAAGAAATAACTGTTTTATATATACGACACTTGAACTTGCTTTCTTTCTCTTTTTATGTATATGACATGACACACATGATAATTACGTTTTAAAAGCTAAAAAGAAAACCGACTTCATTGAATTAAATTTGAGCCTATAATACATTTTTAGTGGAAAATAGATGTATTTCTTATATATACAATATGGGTAGGCCAAATGAACGCACTGAGACAGCGAGGTATCAAAGTACATGAAAATATCATCATCGATGATATTTTCATGTACATACTTCGATACGTCATACCTTCACCGACACCTTCGTATACAATTTTTAGATTTTCGTTGAATTTTCAGCTCGACCGATTTTGATAAAATTTAAATGGGACCACCTGTGAAGTATACCCTTTCAAATAAAAAAAGAATTTTTTAAATCGGCTTAGGCGTTTTCGAGTAATCGGTGAACATAAAAAAGATTACGACGAATTGAGAACCTCCTCCTTTTTGATGAAGTCGGTTAAAAAGAGAAAGAAAGCAAGGCAAAGAAAGTAAGTACATACCTAAAAAAGTTTTAAAATAGTACACAAGATTGTTTACAAAAAGATTTCGTAGTTATTTATTTATATGCAAATGGGGCTATCGCGAATCTGCTTGTGCCCAATGCAACTGCGGAGCTCCCATCCAAAATCCAAATCTCATCTACTTGTCTGCCCCTTGTGCCCTTACACCTGCACAAGGGATGACCTAATGGACGCCACGGACTATGGAGTGAGGGTGGCAGTATTCTATTTAAACCTAATTTAGTTGTATTATTGACAAGTATGAAGAAGAAGTTATTTATTGCATTTTATTATAAATACAGTACATACCTAAAAAAGTTTTAAAATAGTACACAAGATTGTTTACAAAAAGATTTCGTAGTTATTTATTTATATGCAAATGGGGCTATCGCGAATCTGCTTGTGCCCAATGCAACTGCGGAGCTCCCATCCAAAATCCAAATCTCATCTACTTGTCTGCCCCTTGTGCCCTTACACCTGCACAAGGGATGACCTAATGGACGCCACGGACGATGGAGTGAGGGTGGCAGTATTCTATTTAAACCTAATTTAGTTGTATTATTGACAAGTATGAAGAAGAAGTTATTTATTGCATTTTATTATAAATACAGTACATACCTAAAAAAGTTTTAAAATAGTACACAAGATTGTTTACAAAAAGATTTCGTAGTTATTTATTTATATGCAAATGGGGCTATCGCGAATCTGCTTGTGCCCAATGCAACTGCGGAGCTCCCATCCAAAATCCAAATCTCATCTACTTGTCTGCCCCTTGTGCCCTTACACCTGCACAAGGGATGACCTAATGGACGCCACGGACTATGGAGTGAGGGTGGCAGTATTCTATTTAAACCTAATTTAGTTGTATTATTGACAAGTATGAAGAAGAAGTTATTTATTGCATTTTATTATAAATACTTACGGGTATTTATCGCGTTTATTTACCTATTTTGACAAAAAGCGAGATGGTGCGCCTAGCATGGTATGATAGCAAGTCAAAATAGTCGATTATATCGATGGACTGTAGCAGCAGGTGTAGGACGTTCGACAAGTCAGTTGGTAGGTAGAACTTTTGAATATTTCATAAATATCAGAAACTAATCTAGTCATATTAGATTTGTTCACATCGAAGACTTGGTGGCTTGATTATGGTGGCTTGCAAATCTTGCTAAATTTTTGTTAATAACTAGATGATCCGGTGAACTTCGTAATATCTCAAAAATATTTGATTGTAAGCCAACCCAGTACCTAGGCCAATAAAACAAAATAAAATAAACAAATCGGTCGAGCCAGTTTTTTTGCCAGACTAAGCAGAGCTATTGGTTTTTATAAATAAGATTATTAAAGGCTTGATCACGGATATAAAAAGTAACCTAAATCCTTTACCACGATACAATCTATCACATAACCATATACATATACCATAAATAATTACAGAAAAGTACAAAATAATATACAATAATATAAAATACACGTGAAACAGTTGAGCTATCTAAGGACCGTTTAAAACGATCTATAGATAGCTCAACTGATCTAGATCAGAGGACAGCGGGCAGCGTTCCCAAGATACTGGCGGCATTACCACGTTGAATGGCAATGCTAATACGCTGAGCCAGATATGAGCCAGCTCTTGGATCATGCAACGTATCTACCAGACGCCGTGAAATAATTTTGAAAATCCGGTGGGCTCCTGTTCCCCACAGGCCTAGGGTCTCGACTCCAATAGGCTCAAATATGTAGGCCTTATCCAAACCAGCATATTTGCGGTTTTTGAGGTCCTCGGCACATTCAGCCGCCGCACCAGCCGTAACGGAAGTCCCCGACATATGGGATGCGGCCAGGGTGTCTACGCAAGTAGCATCCCACACTAATGGCTTAGTATATAGTATATCAGTCATTTGGTACTCATAACACAAGCTCTGCTTAATTTGGGGCCAGGTAGTGCTGTGTGAAATGTCCAGCATTATTTATTAAAACGTTACAAACAGACATACAGATACCCTATTTTTTACAATATTTAATATAGATGCACTGATTTAATTTTAAACTGTTTCTATCCTATAATGAAATTGGTGATTAGCTTTTAGAAAGGAAAGTGGCAGCTTTTAGAAAGGAAAAGGAACTATGCCAGTGGCACTAAATTAGCGTAGCATCAATGACAGTTCCCAAATAAATACCTGGGTACTAATACTATTATATGCTGTTATACTATTATAGCTCTGTCTGTCTGTCTGTTTATAACGTTTTCACGCCTAAACCGCTCAGCCGATGAATGATGACTGATGACCCGATGACTTTGGTATAGAGATAGATGAAATCTTCAAGAAGGACATAGGCCACTTTTTATGTAGGTACCACGCGTGCGAAGCCGCGGGCAGCAGCTAGTAAAGTATTAAACAATAACAATTAACATAATGGCTACAAAAAATGTGTATCTATTTAGGTTCCTTTTTATATGAGCTAATGTGACCATAGAATCGCATCAAAACATGTCAACCAAACCAAAAAAAAAACCATAAGCATTACAACCGTCACTTATTTAAAAGGATCGATCATCAGTTTATCGACGAAAACGTCGATACGAGTGGCGTGCGCTTTTGTCAGCACTATTGTACCACAATTTTAGATTGAACTGTCAACTCTAGGTCAGTTGACGAGCATATTGAAAATATAATCTGGACATGTTATGGGGCAGGTTAGAGTGGAGTTGGACTTACTGGTTCTTACTGCCAAGTCGGCCAAGTAACGCAGGAAAAACTATGAAATGCAATGGTTCACACCATACGGTAGGAATTAATGTAGGTACATAAGTAGTTAAGATGATGAGCAGGAAATTACTTATTGTTTAAGAAAAATGTGTTATTTTTTCGCTATTTAGTGCTTGCGTTAATTGAAGGAATAATCGGTATTAAAAATCTAGATGGCTCGATGACATTGTTTACCACTCCAGTATGGACACGAAAAAACGAAAAAAAAAAATTCTAATCAGTCGAGCCATTTCTGAGTTTTTGCGAGATTAACGGATGATTTTTAATATGTACAGGTATTTTCAATATTTTGACTTCAATTTCTATGTTTTAAATAGTTTTTAATGTGATAGTTGATTCTAATGGTGAATTAAGGTTTCAGACCTTAAATAATCGTCTTCTGCCAATGACGTGGTAATTGACGTGGTTCTACTTTGCAGCAACGTATTCCCGCTTATTTTTGTCCCTGAATCTTAGCTATGAACACCTTTCCAAAAGAATAACTCTAGTTTGGGTAAATAATTTAAATAAATCAAAAACAAGAATGGTCCGAGTACTAATCCTTGTGGTACACCCTTTTTTACCATTGTAAGGATCTGGAAATTAAATCTCGTATTGAAATAGGACAGAATCTTACGGTTTTTGCCAGGTTACCAATGTAGCTAAATAAAGCAGCGTCCACACTAATTAGCGGTCACCGCGTGGCTATCAAAAAATGGTAATTGATTTTTTCACGGGCGACGCGTCAAGCGCGAACGTAAATGGCTTACGTCGACCGTATTGAATTAGTGCGTGCACGACGACGTTGTCGCACGAACACGAGTTGAAAGGAGTCGCTTTTAATAACAAAAATACTAATATTGAAATAAATGACATGGACTGAGCTAAAGAAAACAATATCTACTTGCCAGACTTAACAGGTGAGTTGAATAATTTTGGTAGATTTTTAATTACTGTAAAAATACTTTTCAATAATAGTTATGTATGTAAGAAAAACCAACAGAGGTACAATAACCGATTACTCAAACACTATTTGCATTTCAAATGAGATTATTAATATTGGTAAATAAGTAGGTATTTTATAAATCAACGTAAAATAACAACGTTGACTGGCCTCACAGCTGAGACGTCTCTGCCTTGTCAACGCTTGTCAAGGTTGTGGGTTTGATCCTCACCCAGGACAAACATATTGTTGATAAGAATACATAACCTCATGTTGCCCTCTGACAGTTAACTGACAGATTTGTAATCTATAACCTATTGTTACCTTGTACTCGTTTTTCATAAACATATATAATATACTAGTTAAAAACGGGATCATACAAAAACCGCTAGAACCAGGACGAGTTTATTTTTAAAATTCACCATGTATGTAAGATGTTGTAAGACAATATAAAGTGATCTTTGTGTCTGTATTGAATAAAATTGCTTCTGACTTCTTTGACTTGAGTACCTTTCAGATTAAAAAAATACTAAGTTAAATTAATAACATACACAAATAGTACCATTTATGTTCATTCGACTCCACAGCTGTCCAGTTCCGCCAAAATTCACTCATAAAATTAATTAAAAAACACTTCACGCGGGTGATTCCGCACAAATTGATGGAGAGTCACAGGTCGGCCCGTGACGTCACTAATGGAGGCACACTGTTGCTTTTTTTTAATATTTTTCGATAACCGCGTTAGTGGTATGAGGGTAGTCGTAATTTTTTGATGGATCTCAATGAAGCTATAAGAGGAATAATTAAGTTGATGGGACACATTTTTGTATTTAAAGAAATTGTTTTGTTTGAGCCAGTTTTTCATAAGTACTAATAATATAAATATGAATGTGTGTGTGGTTGTTTGTCTGTCAGGTACTCAATCACGCAACATAATTCGTTATAATATATATAGATTACTTAAAACTTGGTATATCTATTTTATATAAAAGGCGATGTGTTCCCTATAGACTGCAAAACGGCTGGACCGATTTCGTCTAAATTCTTAGGAAATATTCAGATTGGCTTCAGATCATCATTATCATCATCATATCAGCCTTTAAGAAGTCCACTGCTGAACATAGGCCTACCCAATTGATTTCCAGGAAGAACGATTTTGAGCACTCTCCATCCACTGACTTCCTGCGATTTTTACAATGTCGCCAGTCAATCGGGTCGTCGTGCAATAACTAGTTTAAATATATAAATAAAATAAAATAACAAAATAAAAATAAACCCTCAGCCTGCAGAAGGCAGAACTACTACCAGCTGAGCTGAGAGGCCAGACATATTAAGAACAATACTTACAAAGCAAGTTACACCAAGATTACCCCATGAATTTTGACAACTAACGTTCCGTTCACACTGGCCAACAAACAAGTCCCGTAGTGTCGCCTGGCGGCAATATTTCAGCAACATTACTGCCTAAACTCGGCCACTGACCACCGTGCAGCTAATTAAACTTCGTGGAGCTGCAGACGTGATGACGTCATACAGTGTGACAATGGTCAGCATTGACTACTGCTTCGTATGAGTAGCCAACTTTGTTATGGCTTAAGTTTTGGAAAGCTGAGACTCACAGCTTATCGTGCACAACGAAGCATGGAGGGTTCAGATAAAAATTCCACCGCTGATCATCCAGGTACTGGAATACATAATTGCTTAACTATGTTGGACCAAACGCAAAAAATAATTTCAGAAAATCGTAAAATCTTAAATCAACTAATATAAATAAAAGCGTACAAGTCAAAAAGTTCGTACATTGTAAATTTGCTAATGAAAAAGATTTGGAGTATTTTACTTTAAAATTATTAACATAACATTACCATTTTTTGATTTTTTGTCTGTCTGTACACGGTTGGTGTAAAAACTACTTGAACAATTTGAAAGTGACTTTAATTGAATGCTAGCCATAACTCCAAACACTAAGGTATATCTCGACGTGTGATGAAACATTTATGTCATCACACCACCGTGCCTAAAAAGGAGAAGTATTTTTAGGGGAAGTTTGACGTTTAGTTTAGATGCAATAATCGCTGAACTGATTTATATTAATCTTTATATAGATATAAATGTTAATCATTATGATCTTCTTTCTATATACAAGCAAAACCACGGGTAGCAACTATGTATATGATATTAAATGAAAAGAAAGAATAGAGTTGTTTTGACAGTCAGAACAAAACGGTAGACATGTACAATGATAACCTAACCTAACAGAAATTGTTTACAGTGAAGGTTAACTTATAGTAATCTAAAATACAAACAAATAGAAAGATTACCTATCCCCAACTACTTAAGGAAGGCCATTCATCGGCGTGATAAAATTATCAAAAAGAGGGTTTAAAGTTTGTATGGGATAGAAAATCGCGCAGACGAAGTCGCGGGCGAGTCAACGAGTAGTATCTCAATAAATATCTGGTTATCTGGTTCAATTAAGGCTGTTCCTTCACTCTGGCGGGATGCTGTTGTGCCTCCACTCATAAATTGACAAACTGTCCAACTCGGAACGAATAAGTTCCTGCTTCCGGTCAGTGCGCGGGATAGTGTGGACACACGGGGAGAAATCACTAGCGTTGACGCTGTTAAATCTCTAATCATCATCATCATTCGCCTTAGTTCATCTGTTGAAAATGATTAAGGTGGCGACAGTAAAGTTACAGAGCATGTTACTTTTCAGTGGATCCATGAACGAAAGTTTTAATTAACTTGTTTCAATTAACTTGTAATTGAAAACTCTCACTCATGGATCCACTCCAGCAAGCTGACGTGGGTGAAGTTTCTTCTTCACTGACGTCACTCTGCCTAGGATTCTGTGTGATAGCGCAGGCCTTCCCAGGTACCCACACTAACCTCTCGACCTTGCCCAAAGGTCCTGCAGGAAAGACGAATCAGTACATGCGGTGTCGGTTTGGTTGCAGGTGCGCATAACGGCTGTTTCAAGTTTTCCTTCTCTATTGCTAGCTCTTCTGTTAGTCAGCAGGGGGACTAATCTCCAATAGTTTGAAGACTATCGCAGTCGTCTCTATTATCAGTCTCCAAGCAGCACTCATCTGGGATCACTTCCATGTAGAAATCCTCACTCGAAGTGTTATATAGTTCATCGTAAAATACCAATCAGAGTTTACAGTCAGATGCCGGCGCTGAGCCATTTTTGATGTTCCTCAACTGAATAAGAAGCAGCTAAAATAAAATGTATTTTTGTAAAAAATAATTTTAAATCTCTAAACTTTACATTATTATTCTCTAATTTATTTATTATTTGGCTCTTCCACTCCTTCCTTATGATCAGATCGTTTTACAGTCTTCCTTTCATGACACTAGTTATTTTGGAACAATGTGGGACGTTGTTATTCATATTGTGAGGGCTGAACTCTTGAATAAGACTAAAACTCAGTCCGATAATTAAGGCGCTTCCTGGAGACAGATACAAAACTTAACACTTTCGGTCACTATTAAGTGGCTATTAACTCGTTAATTGTAAGAATAAACGAAATTTTAAAAATATGTTCTGTATGCTGAATATTTTGTCTTCAAGTTCCTCGTTTAAAATTGTTTCTAAAGTTGTTGTTAATTCTGTAATTTAATTTTGTATTCAACACGAAAATTGGAAATAATTTATCATCTTCTCCTAAAGTTAGCATCACTTAAATTTGCGGTTTGCACTACTAAATAGATATTTTAATAGGTAAATAATTCCTCGTTAAATACTTTTAAAATTGCCTACTTGTAATTTTTCCCAATACAACTTCGAGAAATTTGAGCGAGTTTTGGTGTGGCTGGTAATGCGCGGGCGCGGACGTCAGTGCGCCCCCAACTCTCGGACGTGGAACCCGTGTCGCTCGCATCCGCACCGGCCGGCCGGCTGCCGATGCTTAGTACTTAGTTGTGTTATTTTGTTTTTGTTTATTGTGAAAAGAGGCTTTGTGTTTATCAAGATACCTACCCTACCTCTTTAGTTATATTACCTTTAGTTTGTAGAAGACTTGGTTATACTAGTATTGATTGTGATTTGTGAAACATTTCTCTGAATTACCAACTGCGAAAAGACTCTTCGATTGCCTAGATTAGAGTCGGTACCTAGTGATCTACTTTCATGTGTTTTATATACCTACGTGCCTAAAAAATGCCGAAGTTCAAACAAGTGAAACGACAAAGGCGTCAAAACGCAGAAAGATTGAATAAATTTATGTAAGTACATACCTATCTACCTAATTATTGCTATTTTCATCATCCATACTGCCAAACTATATCATACATAATATCCATAGGTAGGTACTTACTAATATTATAAATTCAAATGTGTCTCTGTCTGTTTACCTGCTTGTTTACTAAGTTACGATTAGGTAGGACCTACCTACTACAGACTTACTACTTGGTTTATCTAATCACCTGCTCATTTACTTACAATGTAGGTAAATACCACAGTAGTTACTTACAAGTACCTAAGTACACAATAAACACAGGTAAGTAGCTGAATAATCTATAATTATTTGTTGTAGACGAACGCGAAAAGAAGAATTATTTGGAACATGCTCTAATAACGGACAAAATAACAATACAACATCCCAATTGAATGTGGATGAAAACGAATAAGTACCTACTTCAGAATAAATAGGTACCTATCTATTAACTATACCTACCATAATACTTACGGTAAGTAGATACTTCAATTTCGATGGTAGGTACCTACCTACTTGCCTGTCTACCTAAGTACCTAAATACTTGTTATTTTGATAATCTGTCGGTAATTAGCAAATTTATAAAGAAAAAAATCACGTGTTAGATAACTAGTAGGTACCTAGGTAGGTAAATCAAACAACTAATCAAAATAAATCTACAATGTTTTGTTTGATCAATAATCGAATCATCGCTGCGAATAGGTAGATACTTCGTCATCGGTGTGCGAAGAAAAATGAACTGTATCTCGCTTGGTTGTGGATCATAATGGAAACACCTAAACGCCTGCTTTGGTATCTAAAATTGCAATGTAGTGTAGAGCATAAAAAATACAGACACGACACTACACGAACGCAAGGGTTTAGGTTGCCGTGTAATATTTTCTGATTGCAGAACTATTTTACATGATTAGGTTCATGCTTTATTTTGTAAGTCGACTCTATTAGAATATTTACCTGCCTAAATAATAAATAATAAAAAGTTTTTTTTTGCAGGATAGGAAAGCGTAATAATCAATAATGAGTAAGTAGATTATATATATATATATATATATATATATATATATAATAATACCACGTTTTATGCTATATTATACATGGTGTTTTTTTAAAAAAAACGATGTTGGTATCAATTATGAAATTTTTCATGTAGATAAAAAAAAATGGCATCCATTTCAAAATCTAAGGAGGTACATTTTAATAAAAAAAATAATGTACCTACGCACATTTGATTTTTTATAAAATGATCCTTCTTATAAACTATGGTATTTAGACGTTTGTTTGTTTGTTACTTACGCAATCACAACGATGCTAAAGAAATTATACTTAAAAAAAAATACATGTGTGCAATTCACACGTAGTAAAAATGAAACCTTCAAAAAACAAACGTATAATACGTACACGTATACATAACACCACGGTTGTTGTGATGCCTTTTCTCAAGCTTTGTAATACGCATGCGCGCACAAACACGTAATAATAAACACGTATAATGCTTCCTATCTCATTTTCTCCCACGTTGAATCTTATGAATTTATGTGTCTGTCTCTTTTTACTGTCGCTTTTTCGTTTCATCGACTTTCAAATCACAACGATGCTATAGAAGTTTTCACTTCAAAATATCTTGCCTATTCAATTCATGATAAATTTATATTTTTTCAGGATGATTGAAGAGCGCTCAGGATCACCTTCACGAGTCATCGAAACAAGTAACAACGAATCCTTTGACGATTATGAAGAGGTGGGTATTATAATTTATAAGGCAAACTCGAGGTCGAGATTAGTCTTGTATACAATAACTTATATAATGGCTTGAGTTTCCAATGTGGTTCAGATAACTTAGTTTTATATTTTTTTTTGCAGTTACAAATATCATACGAGAATGAAACAAAAAACAAGACAGTGACGAGTAGAAGAGGGATAATCGACGTCAGCTATTTTTTATCAGAGCTTAAACGCATATCTACTCATGGGCCGCTCGGATGCAGCATCATCAGATGAACTCAATTTGATTTCAGAAACACAAAGTGGTCTGCAATCGAAATTTAAATTTAAATTTCGTCTCTGCAAAAAAAAAATGTTATAGCAGGTGATAACTTTAGTGACAATTATTTGCCCATTAATACATGCGCCGTTGCCGGTGCAATGGCAATTGGCGGGGGTCAATCTCAATTGGTAGAATTTTTTTCGGCTCTTAACCTGCCTGTTAAATCTGAATTATATGCAAAAAACCATGACATTGTTAGTCAGAAATGGGAGGATGTTTCTGTTGATGCAATGAAAGAGGCTGCAGAAAACGAAGACTATTTGCGATTTCTAAGGACAGGGTCAATAATAATGGCATTCCAATCATCGATGTCATTGCGGACGGTTGCTGGTGTAAACGTAGTTATAAAAACAATTATAATACTCTTTCATACAAAATTCAGGAAAGGTTTGCCACTTGTAAACTATCCTTAATATTATATTATATATTTTGTATGAAATTATGTATAAATTGGCTCGCCATCATTTGTTTGTAATTTTGTTTGATTATAAAAAAGTTTAAATAAAGTTTATTACGTGACAAACAGTTTTTTTTTGTACCCTCAACCATAACCACCTAATAATTAAAAAAAATACATAAGTAATATATTTTCCTGACTTGTGAGGTAGGTAGGTACTTTTACTTCTAACACACAGAAATTTACATGTTACCTAACCTTAGAGGATTCAAGGTATAATCAATAATCTAAGTACCTAGTTTAGTAAACAATTATTTATTTCAGGTCCAGAATTACTTTAGATTGATGTCTACAATATCCACTCGTATAATCAGTAGGTATATTTAATTTTAAAATGCAAAAATACTTATTATAAACATAACTTATCAAAGTCAGTCAAATATATAGTAAGTAGGTAAGTAACTAAATAGTTATCAACTCACAACTTACCGAGCTATTTTGTTTTATTTCACCGGCCGTGTCTGTTACATTTCTAGGGTTATGTTTTTACAAATGAAATCTCAGAATAAGTACACGCACAGAATAAGGACGCTCTGCGACGGCGACGAGCGGCACCGGCTCGCCAGGCAACGCCACCTACGGCGTAATTTTGTCAACTTTCTCGGCCGTTTCTGTCTTTATTTTAGGTACTGGAAGCGCCTTAACATAGGTTTTTGATCGCATTAAACTCAGAACTGTCAGAAACTTTATTCTTAGTTTTCAATTTGAGTGTTATGTTCTAAAATACGGGCCTAATTAAACTACGGGTTTGTAATTTATGCAGAGTTCAAATTCGAAATTATCCGCTAATGGCATCGTCAACTGACCGAATACTTCTGACGGTTGATTTTATTATTTTGGGAGTCGGACTTTGATAGAGCTGCTAGTGTGAGTAGGTTATACCAATTTTTTTAAGTAAATTTTCATTGAAAATATTTTTGCGATTGACATTCACCAGGTCCATTTTGTCATGAATAAAGGTACCTAACTTGCTCTATAGACGATCGTTGTAAAAAACGTCACATATAGATTTGTTACATTCGTTTACGAAATCTTGAAAAATTTACTAACTAACTTAACTAACCATTTCACACAGCATCATCTAGCCCCAAAGTAAGCAGAGTTTGTGATGTGGATGACTGATATACTACTGCTATACATTTTTCTTTCTTTCTTTGTATAATTTACATAGAAAAACACCCAGACCCCCAAAACAAATACTTGCAGATCATACAAAAATTTGTCCCGTGGCAAAAATCGAACCCGCAACCTTCTGCGTTGAGACGCAATATCTCCAGAATACTCAATTTCTCACCAACATACAGCAGAGGTATTATATTTTGGCTCATTGGAATGGTCGCCGAGGAGAGTGATTATAAAACTTAAAACAATATTATAAATACTTACTTATATAGCATGCAGCGTTTTCTTTACACATTGCCCGTGTGTTTCCACCCGGGTCCACGACACTGTGATTTAGCTTCTAACTTGCGCCGTGTCCGAGGAGCCACGGACCCACTGTTTGCCTAATGAACCATGAATTTCTATTTGTTTACCGTCTAGGTAATTAAGTAGGTGTGTTTGTGACGGAGCCTTAAGTCACTAGAGAAATAACCATAGGGGTATGATATATATTTGTTATTTTAAGTTTTGATAGAACATGAATGTGGTCTAAAATTTGATAGTTTTTTAATATATTTCTAGTCGTGGTACTGTACTCTTTGATCTTCGTCATCGATACTGCTATTAATCTTTATTAGACTAGTGGCTCTGTGAGACCTGTATTTTCCGCGAACACTTTTCGAAATGACTGAAATATAACTTTTATAAAGAAAGCATTTTTGCCTAAGCTGAAACAGCGAGACTCGCTCGTGCTACGCGCTCGCTCGGTCAATGATACCTAGTTTTTGGTGTGAATGAGCATTAAACTTATTTATTAAATTAATTATTTATTTAAATTTCTCAGACACAACGGCGATTAATAAAAAGTTCATACAATGAAGATTTATAAAAAGATCATTAAACACAGCATCAGTTATTAACTTCAATAAGACAAATATATTAATATTTTCAAAAACACTTAATTTCAATACATCCTGATCTTTGATCAAACAATAACTTTCCTACGTAACCTAAATATTACTTTAAAAACAATTCACTACTTAAAATTTTAATTAAATAAATAAAAGTACACATTGTACCTACCCGCAAATAGAAGCTTCCTAAACTATCACACTATTACCCACAAACGCTCTATTATTCCAAAATTCAGCCAAGTCTTTAAACCTATCACAGCACTGCCTCTTCCTCCGTGGACTCCTCTTCACCGCTGGACTCTTCAATATAGACGTGAACTTCCTCACCAGGGTCGTGACGGATTCCCTCGTCCGGTCATCATCTCCATTGTTGTCTAGGGTTGCTATACTAGCCATGGTCAAGCTGAGTTGTTGAAACGCCTCATCTATGTAGATGTCTATGTCATCACCATCACTTTTCTCCTTCTCCGTGTCCTGTTTCGTATCATCAAATGAGAGATCAGCTGTTGAAATACTGCAGCTCACGACAGCGGGTAGTATTTTCTTGTTCCTTATAGTGCTGGTAGCTGAGCAAAGTTTATCAACAGATTTGAAAATATCGTCAATTTTGTCACAAATGTCTTCCACCGAAACCGCTGATATGATTTGTCCGTTGATGAAATAGAAGTCTTTTTTCGGTACGTCTTTTAGTTCTTCTTTCTCGAGATCTTGTAGAAAATCTTTATAGTTCAAAGCTGAGCTCTGTGATAAACGCCTTTCAGCTTTACACTTCGCTTTTTTGAACAGAAATGACGAATCAAATGTTGTTTTACGAAGGTCCAGCGAGCTGAACATGGGTTTTATCTTCGATGGTGTATAGTCTTCTTCAGTTTCAAGGTCTATAGGTATCCACTCCTCCTCCAGCTTCATCCACTCCTCGTTGATGGAAAGGATAGCGTCCGAATCGATTAATCGCTTTGACATGTTGAGCACGTGTTAACGTCTCGAATCGCAAGATGTGACTGAGGGTTGACGCGATTTTGTGGGGTTATAAAGCCCGTTTTTACTTAAAAAGCGTCGCACGCGCACGGTAGTCGCTAATGAGAGCGCTGACTCTTTTACAACATTGTTTGTTATTAGCAAATGAGGGATAATGTAGATACCTAATGAGTTCAGGAAAGGTTCAACAAACACCGTACTAAAGTTTTTTGTAGAATTACTGTGATATCAATTAGTAAATTACGTGGGAAAGAAAAATACATTAGGATAAAGTAAAAGTTCTGGCAATTGGTTTATTTTATTTATAATTTTTTATTTGCATGTTGATTTGATTAGGTACCAACCTTATTTTATCTATAAACTAAATAACATTAGTCTACTAGGTACCATGGTGTATTGTTACTTATTTCAATGAATAATTTAGCAACAAGATTCTAATTAAAGCAATAATAATGCGAATAATTGAAAATGCTCACATATTATTATAATAAACATGGCGCCTCTTGTGCTCAACGACTCAGTCGGGTAATTATTGTTTTGATATGAACCTTACGATTTATGACGCAGAGTCATAATTATGCAAGTGTGTGTTTTATGACAGGGTAGTACAGTCAATGTTTACCCATCACCGAAGGGTGATAGCTGGATGTACTGCACTGTGGATGTAGGTACTTAAATAAAAAACAAACTGGTCTAGTCCGAAAGTCACGACTGAGAAGGTATGATGATGATGATGATTTTGAACATCATGGTTATATATTTATTAAAGTTTGCTAACAGATTGAATAAATAAATAAATAATGCCGGAAATTTCACACATCATCAACTGGCCCCAAGGTAAACAGAGTTTGTGTTATGGGTAACTACAATTATAAACAGCTTATATACTTTTGAAGTAAAAACTTGTTTAGGCGCGTTGAGCACTTTTTGGTAACAAAAAAAATGGAACTCGCGTCATCGTCACCGAACGCTTTCCATGAGCTATATGTTTACTGTGTATATATGTTTACTTTTTGGGTGAACAAAAAGCGTAAAACTCGCGTCGTCGTCATCGCATTAAATATAAAATAAATTTATAAAAATTCTGAAGTGTAAACTTTTTTATGTAAAATAATTGCAATAATTGTATACGATAGCACAATAAATTACAATTGTGTATCATCATATACATGATAGTACTTTTTACTGATAAATAAAACAATTCATGCGAAATTATTCCCTAAACATTCTTTGGGGACTGCCGATAGAAGTGAAAACTAAGTATGTAACTTGTAAATTTTATTGTCGAGCTATTAGATTATTATTGGTTTATAAAGAAGTGTTTGTGATCAAGATTAATGCTTAAATTGGTCATTTACAAACCTTCTATCTCTCACTTCTATCACTAGTTTTCACTTCTATCGGCAGGCCCCAAAGACTGCCCTGCATTTTTTTTGTAAATACATACATATTATACATAGAAAGACCTAGACAAATCCGAGACAAATACGTGCAGATCATACAAACAATTTTCCTATGGCGGAAACAACCGCATCGATTTTGATGATTTTTTTATGGGACCAATCCGAAAGTATACATATCTTTTCATATATATATTTTGACAATTAGTTTATAATTGACAGAGTTATGAGGTAATACAAAACATATAAAAAAAATCTAATTGAGAAGAATTTTAATTCGGTTGAAAACACTTTAAAATATTACTCGGTGTTCTCAAAATAGTCTTGTTCTGAAATAATGATTGATGATAAAATAAAAATAAAAGTAATTCGATGCACCTCAAAGTGTAATGTAGACTTAGTGGGATCTAGTATATAATATACCTTAATTTTACCCTTGGATCAAGAAATAACCAAAGATTGGTTACCTAACACCTTTACAATCAGAAAAATAATATTGAATAATAATGAAAAATAATAATAATGAAGGACAATGAACTCAAACAATACCATCTTGACCCAGACTAAGAATAGCTTGTATTATGGTGACCAGATGACTGATAGAATACATATATATTATTAATCACATACTTATAGTAGGTATATGATATGCTCAGTTGATATCAGTTTTGTTCTGAAATAGGAACTTCAGATTTTAACCATGTGGAGGCTAGTCTCAAATATTCTATACAGACAATTAAAACATAAAATTTAAGCAGCGCAAATCTAGGCACCTTAATCTTATTATTTATCGCCGGGTTAAATCGTCCAAGGCAATTAAATGCATCCAACGCCGGCCGTGTATCACCCCGTAAGCTGGGGGACAGAATCATAATAACAAAAAACAATAAAAATAACGAATTACCCCGTGAACTGGCCTCGTATCGGGACAGAGGATTCGCATACGAAACTCTGTGGAGAGGACATTCTAAACAAAAGAAAAATGTTTTAAAAAATAATGTGTTAATTATTTAAATATAGGTTGTTTAAGGACGTGTTTTGACTTAATATAATCAAATTAATAGTTTAGGTAGGTCAATATTCCAGATGTTTATGTACTAATTATTGTTATTAAATTAAAAGAAATTATTGTATTGATACCAAATATATTTTACTACAGAAAATAAATTGCAATGTTGTAATGAGTGAATAATAAGTAAATACATATATATTGGACAGCAATGCACAAAACACTAGCCACAAACTAAGCATAGCTTGTATTATGGCAATCGGCTATTGATAGAAAACTTATATATTTTTGAACACATATTTATGAATAATTTATTACACCTAAAACATCTACGTTCATCACACAAATGTGTGTACTCGGAGCTAACCGAACTCTCGCATAAAGCAGAGCTACTTACTGAGATATTTTTTACAAGTCATTTATAACATTTATAATATTGCATTTCATAACTATACGTGTAGCCTTTGGGTCAAGCACACCAAAAAGTCTTGAAATGCTCTGCGGATCATTATATAAATGAAGTTGGTTTTCATTTTAGTCTTTAAAACGTTATTATGTATTAATATTAACTATGACAAGATACTATGTTATTTTTGGTTGAGCCATGTGTGATTAATATATTTTACTTTTCATTATTAGGTATACAAATATTTTTAGTCCCAACAGCGACTCCACGCTCTAACCGCACACTGTTCCAAATCCACATTCTGTTTGTGCTCATTCTTAATATGGGCCAAAACTGTTGGAAGAACAACAGTTTTTGTTGTATATTTTACGTTCTGTGACGCTATAACTCAACTGTGACAAGACGCCTTGAGCTCGTGATATACAGGGTATAATGTACATGTGATATATGTACTTACTATGTACACCGAGTACTTCTAACATTATTTATGACAGAGCAGTTATTTTTATTTATATTCCTGTTTTATTGGTTTATTCCATCACGGATTGTTGGGTTGCGTTGAGTGGATATTGTATGCTTATTATAGGCGTTTTCCTGGTTGGGGCTGTTTGTCAAGAAACTATCGCAGTTTCTTTGAAAGAACTTCTTATAATAGCTACCTACAATAACTGCTACACTCTAAGGTCTACTTTAAAACCGCACATACGATAATGTTTTATTTAATATGTTGTTGTTTTAATGTTGGCACACCGTAATTGTCATGCATACCAGAAGTGTATCATTTTGTCCCTAATAATGTATATATTTATGATGTGTGTGTGCTTAAGTAAATAAATAAATAAGGGTATGACTGATGACAGGCCTCTGAGCTCAGTTGGTAGTAGCTCTGAATTCTGCGCTGTAGGTTGCGGATTCGATTCTCATCCAGGCCAAACATTTGTGAGATGAACCATAGATGATTGTTCTGTGAGTGTTATAACGTATCATAAGTATGTATTTAAAAATATATAAGTATTCTATCAGACTTCTGTTTCCCATAGTAGAAGCTTTGGGACTAGATGGTGACGTGCTCATTTACCACTACTTTATTTATATACATTTTGATAAACACGGGCTTTACTTACGTATTATTCTGTTGATGGAAAATAATACGTGACTAAAGCCCGTATTTATCGAAATGTATACGAAAGTTTGATTTGTGAAAATTATATATTGAAATCTATTGCTATCTTTATTTAATTGACATTAGAACACTGGTGGTATTATGGTAATGGCCCCGCATTCCGATCCTAATATCATGGGTTCGAAACTAGTCGTACACCAATGCATTTTTCCAATTGAAAATGAATGTGCGCTATATCCGTACTCTAAAACGGTGATGGAAAACACCGTGAGGAAATCAGGAAATGCACGAAAAGAGCCTTTGAGGCGCACTTGAATACTTTCACCACTCTGGTTCGAAATAACTAGTGACATGATGAGAAGAAGAAGAATTGACATTAAAAGAACAAGGACGTAATAAATTATGTGATTGTAATGTTATAGATTATACGAGTATTGGGTAAGTAATTAAGGTAACTCATTGTAAACAACCGGATTATGATTATTGTTTTTCTACTATTCTTGACACGATATCGCAACTTCTGTACCAGTGGGGTTAAGTCGTTACTTAGTATAGTATATTTTTTGTCAAATTTGTGACAAAATGGAGATACTTGGTTACAATTAATGTCTCCGAGTGCAGCTGTATGTTTCTGGAAGTGAACATCCAACAAAGAGTTAAGGGTGGTTCATTTATAGCGTATTGCTATGATTGGTTCTACGGTTAAACTTTGATAAAAAAAAATCTTTGTGTTGTATGAAACATTCAACCGTTAAAATTATAAATGAATAAAATGAATGTTACCTTAATCCATTTTGTATTACGTATAATTTGTTAATTACACATTCACAGAATTACATAATTTTGTATCTGGTAATGTTTTCACATCACCACCGTCAAAATATAGTTTTTAATCGCGCATAACGTAATTTCGCCGATTTATTGCCGCAGGATATATTATC
This sequence comes from Lampropteryx suffumata, assembly GCA_948098915.1. Lineage (NCBI taxonomy): Eukaryota > Metazoa > Arthropoda > Insecta > Lepidoptera > Geometridae > Lampropteryx > Lampropteryx suffumata. The sequence goes on along the minus strand of OX402546.1, from coordinate 1,526,672 downwards.
TGTGCATTATCGTAAATTAATTAGGGAGAAAATAACGCGCCCCCATTACGTGCGGTGTCAACGCTTTACATACAGGATGTATAATGTGGATTGATGGGCTCAATCAGCAGAGACAGTGTCAGAGTTATTGTAAGGCCTACCCTGATCGTTATTTTGAAAATGAAATTAAAAATGCATCATGAAGTTGTTATTTATTTTGGCTTCCCAAAAATTTCATGTTTTCTATTATTTCTTGTGTGAGGTTATTTTCGTGTGTTCGTGGGTACCCAGTTTTTGGACTTTGGACGAGAAATCGGCACCAAAACTCTCTAATCATTTAAATGATTCAAAGTCCTTGTCATTATTTAAATTGGTATTGAAGCTCAGCATATATTGGTATAGGTATTGAAGCATCAGCTTATGCTGATGCTTAAGTCACTTTCAAAACTTTTGTGTGTTGTGAACACACAAACACAGGGTTTACTCACGTATTATTTTGTCGATGGAGGCACCGACCGGCAACGAGCGGACCGCGGATCAAACTCAACCTGATGAAGATTCTCTATAAGATCAATCCAAACAGTATCGGTGCCTCCATCGACAAAATATTACTTAAGTAAATGCACGTGTTTATGAAAATGTGTTGACTATTGACTATCCAAAACCTTGCCAAACACAAAAAATATCTAAATGCCATACATATGCCCACCAACACAACTTAAATTTAAAGCCTATTTGGATGATGTTTCCGTTGTTTTCAACAAATAATTATTAAGGATAACGGGGTCTAAAACTGGTCTCAAATGCTTCAGTATGCATTCAAATAATTCTTGCTCTCAGTATTCGGGCATAAGAGTAATCTAAAGTTTCTTGGTATAGATTCTGAGTGTGGCAGCTAGATCTATCTAAAGGTTGACTTGAAGAGATATCGCTTTAAGCGATAAGGCCATCCATTGTACAATTTTAATTTATGTTATTTCTTCTGTGTTCTCTTTGTATACAATACATCTTGACTGACTGATTCAACATCGCCGAGCCGAAACCGCTGAAACTAGAAAGCTGAAATTTGGAAGGTAGCTTCCTTTTACAGCAAAGGCATCCACTAAGGCAGGATTTTTTGAAATTCAACTCCTAAGAGGGTGAAAAGGGGTGAATACGAATGTTTGTATCTTTTTAACGCGTGGTGCGATTTGCTTGAAATTTGATATGAATAAATAAAATGCAAAATAAATGGAACCGTGTTTAGGACTTTTCAAAAAAAACCCTCATAAATGAGTAAAATGTGGAGTGAATGTTTGTATGGAAACTTTTTAATTGGTGGTCAGGTGATGATTGGTTTGAGACTTACGAGTATCAATAAAATTTGGCTTCAATTCCTTTAAAAAAATGCGGACGAAGTCACGAGCAACAGTTAGTTGTAGATATATCAATCTATCTATCTATCTAAATAATAAGTTCCTGACTTCTTTTTAATTAACATAGAAATACTTTAGAGTATTTCTGAAGAATTTCTAATTTTAAATTTCTTATTTTAATTAAATAAATAATTACGTTTTAAAAACTAAAAATAAACCGACTTATTGAATGAAATTTGAGCCTATAATACATTTTTAGTGGAAAGTAGATGTATTTTGCATATATATAATATGGGTAGGCTAAATAAAGGCCGCTCCAATGAGACAGCGGGGTATCGAAGTACATGAAAACATCATCGATGTATACAATTTTTAGATTTTCGTTTATTTTTCAGCTCGACCGATTTTGATAAAATTTATATGGGACTACCTGTAAAGTAAACCCTTTCAAACAAAAAAATAATTTTCCAAATCGGTCCAGCCGTTTTTGAGTAATCGGTGAACATACATAAAAAAAAAAGATTCCAACGAATTGAGACCCTCCTCCTTTTTAATAAAGTCGGTTAAAAAGAACGATTAATTAATTAATTATAAATAGTATATCAGTTACATAGTACCAATAACAGAATTTATGCTTACTTTGGGGCCAGATGATGCTGTGTAAGATGTCCGGCGTTCTTTATTGTTATTATTTAAATATTTCAATCACCCTGTCGCAAAAGTTTCACAACTTGGACGCGGTGTTCGCATTGATTGCTATTATTCTGTGTCATTAAATCAAAGCAATGAGATTCGCGCTCATTACCACCGACGAGCCATTACAATGGGCTTCGGCCATTACGATGGGCATCAGCCTTTACAACAGGCAGATTGTGTGTGGCGACGGATTATGACGGTCGCTATCAACTGACGAAACAGTTTTGATAATTGTGCCCTATAAGTTGTAATTTTAATAAATAAATAAATTATGCCGGACATTTCACACAGCATCATCTGGCTCCAAAGTAAGCCGAGCTTGTGTTATGACTGATTTACTACTTATATACTTTTTTTGTAAATACATACATATTATACATAGAAACACCCAGACCCGAGACAAATAATTGCAGATTATACAAATATTTGTCCCGAGGTGGGAATCGTACCCACAACCTTCTGCGTCTCATCCGCGCTTTAGCCCACTGCGTCTCTGTTACGCATCAAAATATTGTTTGAATAATCCTAGTAATTACATAATTGCCTGACGTGGTTTTAAAGTATGGTTTGTTCTTGTTATTCAAATGTACTTAAGTAGATATGCAACAAATTTAATTAACACATTAACTAAGGATAGTACGTTTGAAGTTAACAGGTATTTGTTGCAACAACCGTAATTTGAATTTGATGTATTCAAAAAACCTTTTTGTACTTTGATTAGATCGATGGTGCGGAGGCTGATTGGTCAACCAGATGAGAGGAGAGTTGCAGGATCGATTCCTGTCACGAGTAATTTCCCGTAGTTAAATTTAAGATTTGGGTAACTCTAGCTTATTTTATCATTTTTACGTCCACCGTTCAATTTCAGGCCGTTAAGCAACCTGTCACCATAATTTATGAAATAACCCATCATTTTGCTATGAATTTAATCAGTTCCCTACCCCGTTGTTAAGTTTGATTTATGCCACAGCGCCGCTAGTTTTTGAGCTGATTGCGTTCTAGTTTTATGGCAATGCCGCATTTTGGCGATAATTTGTTTTGATAATGGCGGAATAAATAAAAGCTTGGCTGGAACTCTGCTTTGTACTATTGTAAATTAAATTTACCGCTTTTAAGCAAGTTTGTGTAGGCGATGACATATATTTTATTGGGCTAGTTTTAAGAAAACTGAGAGCGTTCATTCGGAAATAAAAGAGCGTTTGATAAACATCCGTATTAAAAAATTGTATGATTTAATAGTGAACTCTGATAACGGAGTTAACAGGGTGCTTGAAAGCCTCCATTATGGCATAACAACATCAACATTATGGTAAAACAACGTAGCACTATTATAACTACTACAGGACTGTCTTGTGCTACGTCAGCTACGACACTGTTGTAGCACTGAAACTGCTACGACACTTTTGTAGCACTGAAACTGCTACGACACTACTGTAACAGTGCATATCCGTAGTTATGCACTGCCACTGTTGGTGCTACAGCGTTTACTGCTGTAGCAGCAATTGCTACGACTGACGCAACTGTAGAATAACGAACACGAATTATCACAGTGTAACAGAAATTCCTATCGAACCGTTCCTATCAGATCTACAAACGAAGGTCGATCAACTGGCATTAGAGAGCAGGTTACGCTATGGGTTTAAAATAGTTGTCAAGCCATGGCAGAGGGTCAATAGGCCCCCTATTAATTCAAATATTAATATGGGGTAGCTATCAAATGTGCAGTTGGTCATAAGACTGTTTAGCTAGCTGTCAGTTGGTCAGTTAATGAATTTAAACAAAGCAGTGTAAAATAACAGCAAACAGAATGGTACTCACGGCCCGACAAGTCTTCACTTTCATATCAAGTTAGGGTGCACACGCAATTTGCATCGCGCGATCGCTCGATAACCGCTCAGTTTCATATCGTACGGTATTAGCATTAATAGCATCGTAAAGCCGTCATCGGCGCGACGGCCCGCGTGATTCGGCTGCATCGGCCGCGATTAGAACGAATTTATATCGCGATTGTACTTTATGCGATTATAGTTTTGTACGCAATTATCCCGGGATTGCTGGGATGATGAAATGTGAAGCTGCAACTGGCTGCTTTTTTGCAAAGAATGTTGTGACTAGTTTATTGCGTCCGTAAAATTAAAACGAAGCCTTATTTTATGAGTTTATAGATAGAATTTACCATTCTCCTGTTTTTCTGAGAATTTGATGTTTATTTCTGTCTCAGAAAAATTATCGTGTCATAAAACCTATGAAATTCTAAGAGATGTGACAAGTGCACAAAAGTAGGCTTTGAGGGCGCTCCTCAAAGGCTGCGATTGTGCCATTTAATGTGCCATTTTTGTGCCAGTTTTGTGCAACTTACCCATTCATCACTAGTTCCAAATTACTAGAGACACTATAAGTAGAAGACCACTCTCCTATACCAGCCGTCATTCATTCATACCCATTTTCATCTTTAACACAATACAACTATCTCTTCCATGATATTTCTACTTTTTTTATTTCTATATCTTCTCATTACAAGATATTCATCTCTTTAGGTCATGTCCATAAAGGTATAAAAATGTATTTCATAGATAAATGGTAGTGAAAAGAGGTTCTTAAATGTCTTATCAGGTGGTAGAACTCTAAAGGAGTCCATTTTGATGGGTAAGTACCAAATAATCATCGTCCAAGCAGTTGGCGCGCAAGTAATAATAATCAATCAAGCAATAATAAAAAATAGTCTCACTGCGCAAAATGATAGTCGTAGTTACTGCGTGTTGTTGGTACTTAAAACAGTTTAAGTGCCAACAACACATGCATATCAAAAACAAAACACACTTCTAGATACTTCGAGTTTTTAACCAACTACAAAAAAAAGGTTTTCAATTCGGTTGGCTTTTTATGTTACCTCATCAAAACTCCTTAATTTATGAACAGACTTGAAGAATTCTTTGTTTTATGTTAAAGGTTGTGTACTTCACAATATGTCTAATAGAGATTTCATCAAAATCGGTTCAGTAGTTCGATTTTTAAATCAAAGTAGCTGGTAAAAGAATGTCAATCAAGTAAACAAAATTTCGTATTTTGCTTACCTGTGACTTTTGAGTAGTGTTTACGAATTTCGAAAATTAGTAGTTTAAAGCGTAAAATAATTTAACCGATTTTTAAAATAATTGCAGGTTCAGTAATATATTTTCAAATTTAATGATGTGGGTTTTTTTTATAGTTTTTAAACATCTTAAACATCGGGTTAGCGGTGAGTATCACAGGGAGTGCGTCGGTAACCACTGACGAACAGGTGGTTTTGATTATATATAAAAAGTGTGTATTACGTACAGTCTGCATATAAAGCAGTTATTCCATAAATCGACGCAAATAACCGACTAATAGGGGCCACGACCCAATGCCGCTGTAAAATACGAGTGCGAAATTAGAATCTCTGGTGATTATTTATCAGGCACTCAATAATATCGCGCGCACGCGATAATGACCACTAAATATGATTTAGTGATAATAATCAGCGGAAGGATGCGCGTGCGTGTCGAATTATTGTGATTAACGGACACTAATTTGGATATCTGTTATTTTGCAGTAAAACGCAATGGTTTTTTAGCTTTTTTCTGAGGTTTTTTTATTACGAATTCGAATACATACGAATAAAACAATGGCACAAATATTGTTATTTTTTTTCTGTCGGTCCCTTTTTATTGAGAACTTTAAACAAAATTATTATAAATATTATAACATACTATAATCTATAAGGGGTAGTTTTAAATTAAGATTTTATACTTTTGCGTTTACCTACCTCGCTTTGTAATTATAGGTTAAGTTTGTAATATGTACGGTACCTACTGATAATCTAAGCATCATTCATGTATTGTATATATTTGCTTATGTGGTGTAAATAGTATAATCTGTCATTGTCATTCATATGTTAATTTAGATTTGAAACGTCACGTTAGCGTGATTTTGAGATGGCCGTAAGAATTTAATTTATGAGCAACAATTTTAAAAGCAATATTCGTTTAAATCAATTCAAATCACAAACACAAACTGCAGTAATGAATACTAAAGTAGAACCATCTCGAATGCAAGCACTAAATCGGCACAGGGTGTCCGAACATACAGGGTGTTCACACAATATACAGGGTGTAGCACGCACGCCGCACGAAGTAATAGGTGCAGCCCAGATATTGCCAATGCACGGGTGCACAGATTTAAGATGGCGGACGTCGACTTGCCTTGTTTTAATTGGTCAGTTTGTTTTAGGAATTTATGGAGATGATGATACCACTGCGACATATTTTTATCTAATTTTATTTATATACCTATCTAAATAGAGTAAATCATGTGTGTACCTATCTTATTACTTACAGTGTGCGACAAACATGAACACTCGTTAATTTTCCCTTTAACTCAATGGTTATAAGGGGATCGAGGTATACTCGCAAGCGCTTAGATTATTCAACTTGCTAATATAATTTGATAGCTTAATATCTGTCGCCCGCGTCTTTGCATGCCTGGTACCTACATAAAAGTATTCTATGTTCTCCTCCAAGATACAATATACAGGTAGCTTACCAAATTTCATCAAGATAACTTCAGCCGTTTTACTGTAAAAAAGTAACATACAGACAGACATGTAGAAGGACAGACAGACAGGCAGAGACTTTTTCGAATTTATATATCAGTATGGATTAGTATGGATTTTTGTATAATACCGTTCTAAAGTTTTATATCCCTTTGAAGTTTTTAAACAGCTTGGATTCATTATTGAATTAATAAGCAGTCTTAAAAGGATTAATGCCTGAAAATTGATTTTTTTTTTTCAATAAAAAAAACATCGCCTATAAATTGTGATCAAAATTCGATAAATTAGGAAACAATAAAAATAATTAAAAATAATTGCTTGTGCTCTTGGCTTAGACGCGTACATCACACGTAACCCCCCCGGTTTAACCGTTAAACCGAGGACAAAAAGTACAACTAACCTCTCTATTAGCAACTAATGTTAAGTAAAATATCCAAAAACAAGGGCTTATAAAAATATGGAACAAAAAAAACATTAATACTCATTTAATATTGTAAGTGGTATTATCAACTTTAGATACTTCCGTCCAGCGGCAACAAACCGCACGGGCCGAGTTACGGCGCGCGGCTGCGTGCGGACAACCGGACCGGCCGTATTGCGCGCACTTTATTGCGCCGATACTGTTTGACAACCCCGGATCCCTGCTGCAATCCTTACGTTCGTGTACATGCGACATTTTGTGTGATGTTGTTGCTTTTTTTGTGAGTTCTTTATACAAAATAGTTACAAATACTGAATACAAATTTACTAATATTTAATTCTCATAACTTACACTTTGGGATTTCACCAAGATGGTTGACTACTAGCGGGAGTTATTTCAAAGCGTATAATATAACTCTCGGTCTTCGTGGCCAACTTTTGTGACGGAGTTACTAGGCCGCTCTAGGCGTCCATCGTGGTCCTCGGTGTAAAAGAATGTCATACTACAAGCTAAATTTATATTAAATGTGATCTGCATAAAATAACTTAGCAAAATAACATTTATCAATTAAATAAATTCACCGAAAAGCATAATGAAATTGAACTAAATATAAAGCAATGGCCGCACCGACCGCGTCGATTCTAATTACCTATAATTACCGGACCGGACCGGATGCAGTTTTAATTCGGCCGTTTTGTTCCGGCTCGTGTGCGCGCTGCCTAATGAGTGTAACTGATGGCATTTTGATAATGTTATTGATATTGTTACGGAAGATGGCGCTGTAATGATTATTTCCCAGAGGAAACTGTTTGTGGGTTTGATTTTAATTAATACTAAGCTTCGTATTTATTTTATCGAATATGGAAAATGTAGTTTTATTGGGAATTTATACATATTGGATCAACTAAGTTGCTAAAAGTACAAGTTTGATTTCCTGTGCGAGATAAAGACAAAGTCAATACTAATACATGGTCTAGTCTAGATAATGGTGGGTAAGGACTTCAAATCTACAATCTTTTAGAAAATCTTTCGATATTTTCTACGTGAAAAGAATTCAATGAAATGTGACAAATAGTTATAAAACCTAATAAAGTTTCCCGCTTATCTTTCAACAAACGACACATTTCAAAAAAGAACGTCGAGTGACAAGCAGCTGTCTAGATAGTGACGGAAACAACCGAACTTGCACTAGCATAACAACAAGCTAAAACCTACCATATCCACCAAACCACATGGCTGATTTTAGCATAAGTGGTTGGATAACTGAAAGGACAGCATTTCATATTCGCAACTAAAAACTCTATTTTCAAAGCACTATAGTCGTAAATCACACACTTTTCATATCAAACGTCATTGTCACTGTCAGTTACTCAGCCAGTGTTCTATTTTAATTCTTGTGGTTGTGCGATAGAGTTTAGTTTACTCTGTTTTGTTGATACTGTCAACTGATTGGGTGACAGGTGCGTCGCTCGCGGGACGTTTTGTAAAAATATGATTCTGTGCGTCCCGACGATATGACTACATCCTGTAAAAAAATATCTAAACGAGTGATTATTTTGTTTTTATATATATAATTGTGAATCGATGTTCTGTATCGTCAAAGGGACATTATAAGTAGGTATTATTTATCCATACTAATATAATATATTCGAAAGTATGTCTATCTGTTAGTTACCCATAAAGCAGGTCTTGCAAGGTATGGAATAAAATAATATATAATTTTGGTGACGTACAGAATATAATTCGTTAGGATTTATTACACTTTTTACAGTTTGGGCGTATGTATCCTAGGACCTAGGATTACTTGAATGAGTCATTCAGAGTTCTGTTCGACCTCTTAAATGTTTCCCCCCACGTGAGTATTGCCAACTATTTTAGTCCATTAGTGATGAGTTTAAATAGATAGTGCAGCGTGATATACAGAATGAGTGTTACACCTTTTCATGTATAAACGGCTGAACGGATTTAAAAAAAAATATCTATGATTGTTTTGAGGAGGCAAAAGCTTCTTTTTATGTAGATACTAAGCGTACGCTAGTAAGTAACTATTCTTAGGCCGTATTGGAACAAAACTAAATAAAAATAAAATAAAATAAATAATCCCGGACATTTCACACAACATCATCTGGCCCCAAAGTAAGCAGAGCTTGTGTTATGAGTACCACATGACTGATATACTACATATATATATATATATATTTTTGTAAATACATACTATTATACATAAAAACACCCAGATCCGAGACAAATACTTGCAGATCATGCAAACATTTGTCCCGCGGCGGAAATCGAACCCACAACCTTCTGCGTCTCAGCCAGACCTAAGCCCACTGCACCACAGAGGTTGTCAAAAAACTCAAACTCAAAACGCATAACTCAAGAGCATTATGGACGATGACAGCCCATGATTAGGAACTATGGAAGAGCCTGGAGGAGGCCTATGCTGAAAGCAAAACGATCCTTAAAAATGCTAAGGTGTCAGATCTTTATTTAGAATATTTCATATAACTAGCAAAAAGTTGTGAATAAGAGCTATTTGAAAATGAAATTGCCAAGGCAACTTCGTACCATCTTAAATTAATTTAATTGTAAACCACCCTAGCTAGTATCTACTTATGCAACAAAACAAAACATATATAGCGGTCCAAACATTTTCAAGTTATTGCGAGACACAGCCATTGATGGATTTAAGAAGAAGAAAAAAAAAGACGCATTGAATTGAACAATCAAGTCATCATATCATACCAGCCTTTAGGAAGTCCACTGCTGGACATAGGCCTCCCCAATTGATTTCCAGGAAGAACGATTTTGAGCCCTCTCCATCCACCGACTTCCTGCGATCTTTACAATGTCGTCAGTCCATCGGGTGGGGGGTCGTCCTACGCTTCGTTTTCCTGTCCTTGGTCGCCATTCGAGAACTTTTACTCCCCAACGGTTATCAGTTCTGCGAGCTATATGGCCTGCCCATTGCCACTTCAACTTGCAAATTTTGAGTGCTATGTCGGTGACTTTGGTTCTTCTACGGATTTCCTCGTTGCAGATTTTATCACGTAATGAAACACCCAACATAGCTCTCTCCATAGCTCGTTGCGCGACTCTGAGCTTGTGTATGAGGCCAATAGTTAGCGACCAAGTCTCAGTTCCATATGTCATCACTGGCAACACGCACTGATTAAAGACTTTCGTCTTGAGGCTCTACGGTATCTGTGACGAGAAGATGTGCCGTAATTTCCCAAACGCTGCCCATCCGAGTTGGATTCGTCGGCTGACCTCTTTGTCGAAGTTGGACTTGCCTAGTTGAATCGTCTGACCCAAATAGACATAATGGTCTACAACTTCGATTATATCGCTCTCAGCATGTACCGGTACGGGTGCAACATGAGCATTTGACATGATTTTTGTCTTGCTCATGTACATTTTAAGACCCACTTGTTCAGAAACGATATTGAGATCGCTGAGCATTGCGCCAAGGTCTTCCAGCGATTCTGCCATGATGTCGGCAAATCGTCGGCGAATCGTCGGCATCGTCGGCAAATCGAAGGTGAGTGATGTGTTTGCCGTTGATGTTGATACCATATCTATGCCAGTACAAGAGCTTGAAAACATCCTCCAATGCAGAAGTGAACAGTGAACAAGTGAATGCAGAAATAACATCTCCCTGTCTCACCCCTTTATGCAATGGGATTGGATTCGTGCTCTGGTCCTGGAGTCGGATAGACATGGTGGCGTTACTGTACAGACATTTCAACACATCGATATACCGATAGTCGATTTGGCACCGCTGGAGTGACCGCAATACAGCCCAGGTTTCGACAGAATCAAAGGCTGTCTCATAGTCCACAAACGCTAAACAAAGTGGCCGGTTATACTCTTCGGTCTTCTGTATAACCTGCTGGAGCGTATGGATGTGGTCTATGGTGCTAAAGCCTTTTCGGAACCCGGCTTGTTCGGGAGGCTGGAAGTCGTCAAACCTACGAGCGAGACGATTAGTAACTACTCTCGAAAACAGCTTATAGACATGGCTCAACAGCGAGATGGGCCTGTAATTCTTTAAGAGGGTTTCTTTTTTTACAATCAAGTAACTACATTATAATAAAATGACATTATTTTTCATTATTTTATAATAAATAAATAATTATAAATAATGCCGTACATTTCACACAGCATCATCTGACCTAATGTAAGTGAAGCTAGTATTATTGGTTCAACATGACTGATGTACAACTTCTAGTTTTTTTTTAATCTATATTTTTTAATCACAGAAAATCTAGAACCGTAACAAATACATGCAGATCATACAAACATTTGTCCCGCAGCGGGCATCGAACCCGCAACACACTACCTCTCAGGCGTATCTTCGCCCACTGCGCCACAAAGGTCGTCACATAACAATATTATGATAATGAATTTAAGTTTTCTGATGTTCTTACAAAAACTCGTGTTAAGGCGGGTTTTTGCCTCAAACCCAAATACCTAATCTGTTTTAAAGTTTTACAATAAATACCTACCTACTATTTTTCCCAAAGCTCTGATAGCACAATAGTCCACAAAAAGGTGTTATCACAGCTCTAATAACATAAACTATAGGTAACAGCAATCCTCCACATTAACATAACTTTATTGTAAGCGATTCCCGAATCGTCCTCCGTTTATGTTGTAAAGGTCGTACCACACTGCGCATTCAAAAAACAAATAAAAACTCACTTGCAAAAGTCCCGCCTGAGAGGTACCGTAATAATAATAATAATCCCGAATATTTCACACAGCAACATCTGGCCCCAAAGTAAGCAGTGCTTGTGTTATGGGTACCATATGACTGATATATTTTTTTATGTAAATACATTCATATTATACATAGAAACACCCAGACCCGAGTCAAATACTTGCCCATAATACAAACATTTGTCCCGCAGCGGGAATCAATCTCGCAACCCACTTAGAAATAAGTTTAAAGAAATTAATATTATGACAGTGCCTTGTCAGTATATATACGAAAATTTAATGTATGTGCACAAAAAAGTTCATTTGTTTAAAAAAAAATCCGATAATAATAGTATTAACACTAGAAATAAAGATAAACTCGCTGTTCCCACTGTTAGGCTCGCTAAAGTTAATAAGTCTTTTATAGGGCAATGTGTACGCTTCTATAACAAGCTCCCAAGCAACGTGTTAGATTTGTCGTGTGTTGGCAAATTTAAAAACTGTAGTTTCTGTAATTAAACAGAAACTGTCTATTAAAGCAAATTATAAAATATCTGACTATTTAGATGACAAAATAGCTTGAGATGAATCTGCTCCAACTCGACTCGGCATCCGTAACAAAATTGTCAAGAATTATACAAAAAAGTGTTAGGACCAGAAAAGTTTCTTGCCGGTTTCTTCTTGAACCCAGTTCAAGTTTATTTGACGTTTCAGTTAGGAGGAACGGAAACCTAGATTCACTAGCATGTAAGAAGACGATTTAAAGTGGTCCTTGTGATTTTATTGAATAAAGACTTATTGAATTGAATTGAATTGAATTCTGCGTCTCAGCCGGATCTGGGCCCACTGCGCCACAGAGGTCGACGAATCTATCTACATACCTACCTACTTTTATCCATCATGATTTTTTTACCATCGGTCCAATTTAGGATAACTACACCGTAATTTGTGTCACATCACGTCATGTCACGTCACGTCACGTCAATTTGTCTCTAAGTTAAAGCATGTTTGGTACATTTAAATATATATAGATTTATAATATAGATAATATAGATTTTAAGTATTAATAGATTTAAGTTGGAGTGAATGACAATTCACTTTGTTTAAAAAAATGTTCCCGTAATAATATACATCATGGTCTTGTTATTATATAATAAACATATTTTTTCTGTAATATTATTTTTTTGCCAAATTTCAACATTCTAGGTCAACGGAAAGTACCCTATAGGTTTTGATTTCCTAGTAATCGTCAACATACGCGTCATACACCTATATTTAGTGTTATATATCCTTTCTATCCTTTGATGTATATAACCTTATTTGTTCTGAGTATGGCCAACTACACTATGTATCCAAATACAAGGTGAAAAATAGGGAGGGATAAGGCTCTAGCTCTATATGTATTTGGGATGTTCTGTTGTAACATCGTCAACCATCGCGTGCTAGCGGAAATGAAGCTGAACGTTTTTCCAGAGAACGTTCAAGGGTGAAGGATGCCGCAGCTGTTCGCGGTGGCCGGTGGAAGGATTAATACTTTGGACAAAGCGCCATTTACGCACACCTTGTACATACTCAACCGAGTTAGTTAGAATATTGACATTTCACTGTTTTCTGACCGATTCGTTTAGGCTACACTGAATATTTAATGTTATTGTAATTAACTGTATACCAGGCCACTCAAAAAGTAACGCGAAAAGCAAAAAGTAAAAAGTTTTCATGTATGAAGCCCTGGCTAATTATAATAATTAAAAAAAAATCATATTATTTACAAGTAACATTGTTTGAATTTTGTATTACCCTCTACATTTTTCTGAGAGCTAAATTGTATTGTCGTATATTGATGAATGAAGACACCGTCTTCCGTTGGCATAACGAATTTAAGCGCGATAGTCTAACTTTGGAGGATGAAGAAAGAAGTGGTCGTCCTTTGACGGCTGTTACTGAGGAAAACGTGGTAGAAGTGAATTTTTTATTCAAGAAAACAGGCGAATTACGTACGAAGAGATTCAACATATATTGCTCTATTGCTTTTGATCCCTAGTTTCTTCACTTTGACGTATCTGGTGTCGACTCCATTACAAAATCAAAATGCCTGCCAGAAGTATTCACTGAAATGAGCAACAAGCGACCGCACACTGGGCACCGAGGGCTACTGCACCACCACGACAAAACGAGGGACTTCCTGGACACCACACTGGTCAAAGTCTTGGGTCACCCTCCTTACAGCCCTAATCTGGCACCGTGTAACTTCTTTTTATTCCCTTATTTAAAAAATCTACTGAAAAGGATATATTTTCATAGCGGAAGATGTGTTAATAGCGTTCGAGAAGGCCGTAGAAAAGGCCTGGACGGACTGTACAAGTGTTTCGAAAATTGGTTCAGACGCATGTTGTATAGAGGTTGGTGAAGAGTTCTTTGAAAAGCTTGAACAAACATATTGTATCCATATAAGTTGATTTTCAATATCTCAAAACATTCTGAGTGTCCCACGTATGTTGATGGATTTTTATTGTGTTATTTTGACAATGCATTATGACTATTGTTATTTTGCATTTGATTTTTTAATATTATTTTTATTAGACATAATTTGTATTTGAATTTAAATAAGTTGACTACGCTTTTGTATTAGGAGTATCTTGTAATGATAACTGAATTGGAAAATAAATAAAATAAATAAATAATCCCCCACATTTCACACAGCATAATCAAGATGCTGTGTGAATGATGTGTGATGATGGGGCAAGCCCCAGGATTTTTGTAATTTCATACATATTATACATAGAAACATCCAGACCCGAGACAAATACTTGCAGATCATACAAAAATTTGTCCCGCGGTGGGAATCGAACCCGCAACCTTCTGCGTCTCAGCCGGACCTTAGCCCACTGTGCTACAGAGATCGTCAAATAACAGTATTGAGGCTGTATTTTTTGATTGGGTTGACATAGAAGCTTAGTTTTTTGTTACCAAGGGACTGTATAGACCTAAGTATACGATAATCATTTCAAATTGATACCTTCAAGCTTTGTTGAGAAAAAGGGTCTTAACATACAGGCAGACAAAGAGACAGACAGACAGACTGATAACAAAATGATCCTATAAGAGATCCTTCTCTATCTATTTTGATAAACACGGGCTTTACTCACGTATTATTTTGTCGATGGAGGCACCAACATCGTTTCGATTCATCTAGAGAATCTTCATCAGGGTGAGTTTGATCCGCGGTCCGCTCGTTGCCGCTCGAGTTCACGGTTCGCACTGATTTCCTTCTCTATCTTTTTAGATACAGAACCTTAACAAGTACCTCACGTTTGGGCAGCTAGGAAAAAAATATACTCGAACGAACTACGACGTATTTAACCAAAATATGATGGAAGTAATCAGTAGGGTTACCTAAAATTCATAAAATACAAAATTTACGTGTGAAATAGTGGGATTTATCTAATATCAGACATATCAGCGATACTCAGTCCTTCAAATAAAAAAAATATAAAAAAGTTCACGCTTAACTAACTCTAAAGCATTACGGTTATGTATCGGGCCATTTTTAACTTTTAAAAACACAAATTAAAATCTCAATTTTACACATATTTTTGTTTTATAGAAGTTTATATTCTGTGCTTAAAAATGGTGATTGAATAGTTTTATTTTATTAACATTATTTTATACGATACGTGAGTTTAGGTTACATCAGTTTAAACCCTTATTAAGGCCGATAAGAACATATAAGCTGTATTTGATTTTTACAAATACCTTATGTGTTGTTTAAACTTTTTGCCATCTTTATTCATTGACATTAAAATAACTTAACTGTTACTTAACTGCTAGTATCTTATAAACAACTAACTTTGTTTATAAGATACTAGCAGCTGCCCGCCGCTTCGCGCGCGTGGTACCTACATAAAAAGTAGCCATTGTCCTTCTCCAAAGTCCCATCTATCTCTATACCAAAATTCATCAAAATCGGTTCAGAGGTTTAGGCGTGAAAACGTAACAAACAAATAGAAAGAGTTACTTTCACATTTGTAACATTAGTATAGGTAAGTTTAGGCACTAAAGGAGCCAGTGTGGCAGCACCCTTACCACTATCGATATATTGCGGAATTAAAAATACATAAACAGTACATGTTTACGGTAATCACCGCGGCATGCACGTCCACTGTTCACGTTTGCTTTTAACTTTAAACTGTTTAAAGTGACAATTGCTTTTGATGACTTCGTTTTGTTGTGTTTAAATTAATAAAAATACGTTTACAACGTATCTTTTAATTACATAACTAGCTTTAGGTATGGGTTGTCTGTCCTTGTCCAAATGTCAACGAATATTGATAGCAACAGTTTTAAGCAATACATAAGTTAATGGTTATAAGATAGATAGAAAATATATATACAAAGTTGATGATACCCACCTTCTTCTTCTTATTGTGTCACTGGTTCTTTAGCACCGGTGTGGTGAAAGGATTAAAGTGCGCCTCAGCGGATTCTTTCGTGCATTGGGCTCAGGCCTTCAAACTTTTTTGGTAAAGTCAAAGTCAAAAGATGATTTATTCAATACAATCACAAGGATCACTTTGAAACGTCTTACATACTAGGTGAATTTAGGTGCCAATTCATCCTAACCCAAGCTCGAGAAGAATTGGCAAGAAACTCGTCTTGGTCCTAGCGCTTTTTTATATGATCCATCTTATAACTACCTTAACTACGAAATACTAATACAAGAGAGTTTATACATTTCAAGTGTGTCGGTTAACTGTCTGACGGCAGAGCGACATGAGGCCATGCATTCTTATCAATAATGTAGTCATCTGATTTTATGAAGGTCACTATTTTGCTGAATCCCATCTCTATTTTTATTTGTGTATAACAAATTTTCATATATATATTGTGAAGCTATTGTGAGAATATTAATTTCTTTGAATATTTCTCTCAAAGATTCTCGTGGTTTCATTTTATAAATGGCACGTATTGCCCTTTTTTGAATTACAAATATTTTACCAATATCAGCTGCTTTCCCCCAGAGAATGATGCCGTATGACATAACACTATGGAAGTAACTGAAATAAACTAGTCTAGCTGTAGCTTCATCAGTAAGCCACCGTATCGCACGAACTGCATATGCAGCGGAACTAAGCCTACCAGCAAGTGTTTCAATTTGTGGTCCCCACTGTCGTTTTGCATCAATATTAAGACCTAGGAAGATCGTGGAATTTACAAGATTCATTGCCTCTCTATTTATTTCAATGTTTAACGGGCTATGAATAACATTTGGCAAAATGAATTTGATACATTTAGTTTTTTTTGAAGTAAGCAAAAGATTATTTACAGTGAACCAGTTAAGAACTAACGATAAGGATTCATTTACGTTATCGCAAATACTGGTTTTACCTCTATCAACTTTAAAAATTAAAGACGTATCGTCTGCAAATAAAACTATATCACAAATATTTTTTACAAAAAAAGGTAAATCGTTAACGTATACTAGGAATAAAAAAGGGCCTAGTATTGATCCCTGAGGTACCCCTATATCAATAGTTGATCCCGAAGACCTCTCACCACCCACGTCTACTTTTTGGACTCTATTGGATAGATAAGACCGTATGAGGTCAATCGCCCGGTTTGTAATGCCATAATATTTTAATTTTGTGATTAGGGTTGCATGACTCACACAGTCAAAGGCCTTAGATAGATCGCAGAATACCCCAACTACATCCTGTGACTTCTCCCAGGCCTCAAATATATGCTTTAAGAGCGCTATACCTGCATCAGCTGTTGATCGACCTTTAGTAAATCCGTATTAATTACTATGTAGCAGGCCGTTAACGTTAAAGTGGTATAATAACTGATTAAGAATTATTTTTTCAAAGATTTTACTTAAAGCAGGTAATATCGATATTGGTCTATAATTAGCGAGATCACTTTCACTTCCAGACTTAAACATAGGAATGAGTTTACTGTGTTTCATGAGATCGGAAAAACTCCCTCGTCGATATCTCTATTAAAAATATAAGCTAAACATGGTGCAATATCTAAGATAATGACACCCAGCACCTTTGTAGACATTCCCCAAAGATCTTTTGTATTTTTTATACTAATTAACTTGAATGCTTTTACAATAAACAAACAAACAAACAACAAACCTCGTTAATGTAGCTAAAACTAAACTCATTCTTACATTTTGCAACACTAGATTCTAATAGAACGGAAGCTCTGGAGGCTGAAGAGTTTCACGATTTGGTCACTATTTTTGGTATATCTGAGAAAACACTATCAAATGCATTCCCAACATCCTGTTCTTTAGTCAAAATTGTACCATTTATATTTAATTTGAACTGTATATTGATTTACCTGTTTCATTATTAATTAATTTTCAAGTTGCTTTAATTTTATTTGTTGAATTTTCTATTATTTTTCTCAAAAACAGTGACTTAGCCGCATGACAAACTTTTTTGAAGACTTTTGAGTAATTCCTAACATATAAGATAAAAACTGGATCATCTAACATTGTCTCTCTGGTAGCATATAATTCATACAATGTATTCCTACTTCTATAAATACCCGGTGTAGCCCAGTCGACAAATCTAGCACAATTTTTTGTTTTGCATGTTTTTACTGTAAATATATCAGCATGTTCTTTAATTATTAAATGAGACAATGTGGTGAAAAGATCATTTGGATCATCAATGCATTGTAAAAGGGAAACTTTGTGTTCAATTCTACTTTGAAATGTTTTGATGCGGCTCTCTGTAATAGGTCGGTGAGTAAAGTTCTGAGCTTCAACTAAACGATCACAAGAAAAGGTGGCGCAGCGACCGTAATGGTCAGAACTAAAATGTTTTAGTACACACTTATGAACTGGTGTGCAACTGCAATAAATGTTATCTAGTGTGGTGTAGTACAAGTGGCTGTTGTTAGTGTCACTCTTGTAGGTTCATCAAAAAGAGGACTTAAATTGAAACACTTAAATATGTTTAAAAGTCTTTCAGATAATGGATTAATAGGAATATTTATATTAAAATCACCACAAACTATTATGATTTTATCAAAAGCTATTTCTTGCAATACTTCTACGACGATGTACTACGGTACTACGACGATGCTGATTTTCGAGAGGCTCCTTTCGTGCATTGGGCACATGTCTCTAGACTTTTTAGTGTCTAGGTCGCTAGGTCTAGGTGGCTATTTACTTTTGTTAATTAAAGTCAGCAGTGATCTAGATACGGGTTATTTCTAAATCTTACAAAACAGACTTTGGATATCTGTGATACAGAATATCTAACTATTGGCATGAACGTTATTCGGTATACGTTATAAAGGCCCCATGGGCCCGATTTAGAAATCAAATTTTTATATAATTATTTATTTAAATGTTAGGTTCTAACACTAAAGTCATATTCTTTAGGTTTTTCTTTTCACGCTTATAGTTCTTATTATTTCGGGAATTCATTTATATAATTAAATATAAATTATACCTTACAATTTTATTTACTTTATTTATGTACGTACAGTCAGGTGCATGGCTTATAATGCTGAGGCAGCATTAAAGGGTCCTAGGGATTATTGAAAATGGATAAATAAATAGTGAAGCACAATTCAAATAACATCAAGCCCCAAAATAAGCATAGCTTGTACTATGAAGACAAGATGACTGATATAATACATATATATTTTAAATACATATAGAATATCTTAAAACACTGATAGCCACACTTAAAGTCCTTCATGTTTCTTCTGATTTTCTTTGTCATATCGATGAATACAAAAGTATGCAGAAGCTCACGAACAGAGGCTTCATCACCATGTGAACGTCGAGGCAATCCAGAAAAAGCCATTAGAGTTAGTGTAGTTTAACAATAGTGAAGTGATAAGTAACTATATAAAACACAAGAAACAGGTGTCGTTCTCTTAACAAGAGACTGTAATAAAAGTGCTATTGGCCACATTTTTAGGTATAATTTATTTTATAAAACTATGTCAAAGCAAACTTACTCATTAGTTTATTTCGCTAGATTGTAATATTATTTAGAGTATGATAAATATTGTGGACTAAAATAATAAAAAAAAAATATCGATGAAGGGGCGACTTAAGGAAACTATTAAAGACTGAGTACGACTATTTGAGTATTAATTGAACTTTTACACTTAGGGTACGCAGAGTTTTAAATTTATTAGATCACTCTTTAAGTACCTTAAGTTCAGGAAAAAAAACTCTTTTTATTGTTTTTTTTCAGAACTAATTTTACTACAGCTTACGCTTCATCTCGTGGGGCGTATCAGATATTGTTTTCAAACACGGGACAGCCTCATCGCTTCAGAAAATCAAAAAGGTGGTTTTAGGTGCCATTCAACGTGGCATTGCTGCCAGTGTCTTAGGAACGCTGCCCTGGTAGTGATCCGGATCAGTTAAGCTATGTATAGATCATTTAAACGGTCCATAGATAGCTCAACTGTTTCACATGTAATTTATATTATTCTGTACATTTCTGTAATTATTTTTGTAAATAAATATACATTTATATTTATATATACTACCAGGGTACAAGAAATAAGTAGAAATTGTAAAAATCTCTACATAAATAATTCTTCTTCTCTAAATAATTAAAAGAAGGGACCATCCTACAATGATATTCTTTCCTTATCGTTTGTTATAGTACAAGTACCATCCAAGCAGCATCATCTGAACACAGATAACTCAGATTTTTGTATATAAGTTGTTCGAAGCCTTGTGAAATATGATTTCGAGTGGCGCTCACGAGCATAGTTTATTGTTAGGAACAGCCAACATTTCCGCTACGCACACAAATAGTTATAACATCCAAATTCAGAGCCATCAATACGTAGTACCAATAAAGTACGTACCCTACGAGGACCATAGGGTATAAAGTACCGTAATAGTGAAATGCTGATTTTGAACAGCTGGTGATCTCGGCCAATCATTATTATTTACTTAATCTTTATATACAGGGTGTCCCGGAACAAGTATTTTAAGCCTGAACGCGGTGATTCGGATCATGGAAACGAACAGATACGGGGGTAAAATTCTTAAGAAATCCTAAAATAATTTTAAAATTTACATATATATAAAAACTTGTTATTTTATATTAAGAATTAAAATTAACATCCCTAGTTTGTCAACAATGTTTCTTAGCACGTTATTTTTTATTTTTAATAGATACTACTTTATTGATGACACCTGTCGTCGTTTTTACAAAAATAAATTTTATTTTATATGTTTTTTACTTTTACCATCCGCTGTACTCCATAACGATAAGCTGAGGATCATTAAAAATGGCTCAGCACCCGCATCTGACTGTAAAATCGGGTTGGTAATTTTCGCTGAACTATATAACACTTCGAGTGAGGATTTCTACGTGGAACTGATTCGAGATGAGTGCTGCTTGGAGACTGATGATGGAGACGACAGCAATAGTCTTTAGATTTTCGGGGGTTAGTGACTAACAGACTCTCTTCCAGCTCTTCTGTTAGTGCTGACTAATAGAAGAGCTGGCAATAGAGAAGGAAAACTTGAAACAAACTCGGCTCGGCTAGCCGTTATGCACCTGCAACCGAACCGACACCGCATGTACTGATTCGTCTTTTCTGCGGGTCTTGTTGGCAAGGTCAAGAGGTTAGTGTAGGTACCTGGGAAGGCCTGCGCTATCAAACAGAATCCCAGGCAGAGTGAAGTCAGTGGAGAAGAAACTTCACCCATCTCAGCTTGCTGGAGTGGATCCATGAACGAAAGTTTTCAATTACAATTGCAACTTTACAACTGCTCTGTAACTTTACTGACGCCACCTAAATCATCTTCAAAAGATGAACGAATCATTACTCATTTATTGACTGACTGGCCTGTCAGCTCAGTTGGTAGTAGCTCTGCCTTCTGCGATGTAGGTTGTGGGTTTGATTACCTTACAAAATAGACATATGTGTGATAAACATAGGTGTTTGTTCTGTGACTGGGTGTTATAAAGTATCATAATATATATATTAAAAAATATTAACAAGCTTTGCGTAGTTTGGCTAAATGATCTTGATTTGTATTATCCATTAATATTTATTTATTTTGTTATCATAATTTATATGTGGTCCCCATAACACAAGCTATGCTTACTTTGAGACTAGATGATGATGTGGGAAATATCTAGCATTTACGTTTTAAACGGTTCTTAGATACTAATAACTGTTTCACATGTATTTTATATTGTTCTGTACATTTCTATATCTGTAATTATTTCTGTAAATTTGCTATATATAGCATAAAAATTAGTGGCTGTTTACAAAAAAAAAGTCAACCCTACTCTACATTATACTAGTTTTAAACTACGGCATCGCGGGCCAAAGGCTCAACTATAATTGAGTTTTGTTCTAATACTACAAGCTGAAGAATGAGGCAGGTGTTATCTAAGGACTGTGGTAATATCAGGCGGCCTGCTCGGGTCCGATACCGGTCAATCCTACCACTCCGTGTCCATCAGCCGGTCCTCGTAAACTAGGGCTCAACTGCGGATTTGTTCGCGTCTAGTTTGTTTAAACGGATTTCGGCACGATATGGTTAGATTTTGGACAGTGTGGTCATTTTAATAGTTAGAGTTAGCGACACTAACAAAATTTCGAGTTGTCTGTTTCGTTCTAGAATTAATATAGTTTCAAGTCCGAATTTTAGAAAAACTCTCTAAAACTAGAACTAGGTATAGACGTTTAAAATTTAGAATTATCTAAAAATTTTCTAAGTAGAACTGAACAAAGTCTCAATGTGAGTTTAAGTTTTAAAATACTGGTCTCAATAATAATAATAATTGAGTATATTTGACTGGTATCAAAAAAATAATACATTAATACATAATCATTTCCATACCATTACGACTGTGATACATGATCGCTCTTCTGGATTTGTCTCAGTCTACCACCACGTTAATGACTTTATTATTTTGCATATAGAAAAAACTATGACTTGAAATAGGATACAAGTTACTTTTTAAGTAGGCACCTTCTTAGCTTAGACGCAGACAGAGCTAGCCTATTAAGATCTACGAAACCCGTAGAGTCCGCTACGCCGTAGCTCCGTAGCTCATTACAAGTAGAACAGTTGATATCATAAAATTTAATTTCTCTTCTTTACGATAACAAGAAAACACGACAAATTAGTAATAATAAGAGACAAAGAACGCTCAGAGTTGGATACTACGTTCAAATCAAGCCAGCATACACATTAAATATAATAGCTAGCTCTGCGCCTTGAGATGAAAACGTACGATCATTGTGGATAAGACGAATATTGAAAAAATGAAGTTCAGTTTCTTAGTTTTAGCTTTTTTCAGATCGATTGAAGCGGTCCTTTCCTGTTTACATGTATTTTATCTGAACATTTCTGTCAATAAAGTGTCTCATAATTGAATAGAAAATTTAAATCATTTTTGCATCTTCTAATTTAATGTAACGGTCACGGACTTTAAAGCTAATACGAAGGCATACGTCAATGACCTTACTTGGTACTTGGTACTTGGTGTGAGGTCGATTTTCCGCAACTAGGCCTTTGTTGGGCCTCTTTTGCGTGACTGGTGGAGGCTGCTATTCCAGCCACCCGATGTCTTCCAGGAAGGCCAGCAGCTTACTGATCCCGGTGCATGCCTCCCTGGGTGTCCTTGGTGAACCAAGATGCTGAGCACGTTGAGGTGCCACACTACTGCACTCTAAGAGCATGTGTGCGGCTGACCTCAATGGCCTTAAGAACAGAGGTAGATAGTGGGATCGAATAATTTCTGCCTGTATATTGTAGGGTAATATATCTTTAATTGTTTATTATTATTCATTATAATTTTATTAATGTCAATCACCAATGAGTAAGTGTCAGGTAGTTTTAAACGCAAACGGTCCTTGCGTCATCTTTTATAATAACCATTTATAAGTCGCTGCAAGTCAATATAGCAATCGGTTTTTTATGGAACTCGCGTAACCCTCTATCCTACATATAATCACATAATTAGTTAGAGTGGTGTTTAAGTACGCTCTATTCCTGTTATTTTAATATAAATGAATGAAGATAACAATAGGTTTAAACAACTGATTAGTTGTGTAATTTTAAGGTAAACAAAAATACCGAACGATGTTAAGAGATAAGTATTTTTTTTTAATTTGCATAGCTTTACATGAGGTGAAAGATGCTGTATCCTCCTAAGCTAAATCCTTGAAGGTAGATCTCATTCCCCGTTGAATATCAGGGCGCATCCACTCTATCTTGCTCCACAGCAGCACAACAGCACCAACAAATTCCCGGCTCATTTGTTTTTTATTCATCCACGGCGGTATAATCGAAAGTATAAATTCGTTTTAACTGCGCGAGCAGGCCTCCGCCGGCCGATAACACGCCCCTTGTTAACTCGGTAATAAGAAAAATAAACTTAAATTATATTTAGAAGCGTGAAATATCAAAGTTTAAGCGGATTGTGGGTAGTGTGGCCGCGGTGCAGGGTAGAGCCGGCACTTTGGTATGAGATGGAAAACTTTACCAGTATTTTTTTTCACATCTGCCGAAATAACTATACTCTTAAAAAACTTTGAGAAAGTAAATAATTAAGTACCTATGTTACGATGAAAAATATAACTAAAAATATAAAACAGAATATGTGATTATAGTAATTAATAAACAAATATTTGTTGACAATGCACACAACACCATAGGTAAGCATAGGTTGTATTATGATGATCCGATAACTGAGAATACTTATATATTTTTAAATACATCTTTATGGTACTATATAACAACTAGACACAAATCAAATCGAATAGGAGGAAATCTAACCCTCAACCTACAGCGTAGAAGGCAGAGCTACTACTAAGCTGACAGGCCAGTCATTTGCCGTTATATATAATGGATGTAATAATTACATAAATGTACAGAATAATATAAGTACAATAATATAACATACATGTGAAACTTTTGAGCTATCTAAGAACCATCTAAAAAGAAAAAAAACACTCGATAATAAGTCCTTCATTATTTTTACCTAATTTATTTGTTATTGTGTGCGTAAATTTAAGCAATAGTTATACCCAATCCATAGTGCGTCCACTTAATATTTATAATAGTGAATAAATAATGTATGTTCACCGTAAAGTGAACCCCAATCGAAAACATAAAAAAAATTGACGCTGTATAAAGTATCTCGAGCGTCGAGTGCTTGGAACCAACTGTAGTTTGAGAAAGCCTCTTAAACCGGGAAGAAAGTTAAAAAATAATTAATGCTTTCGTAAATATTCATACCTTGGACGAAGTTTAGAGTTAACCCTCCACAGGTGAAAATAGACGGGAGAGTATTGCATACCATATAGTCAGTCATTGTTTACATTGTATTTATTAATCTTTTGTGATCACAATTCATGATTCTGTATTTTCACCAGACTAATTAATATTTTTTAAAATACGAATAACCTTATGTTGTTTGTTTCATGTCTCATGAATTTGAATTCATGTCAAATTGACATGTGGTTTACTTGTTTTAGCTCACTTTAATCATACTGTAACGAGGTATAAAGTCAAAGTCAATTCAATAAAGAAACAAAATTGCATTTTTAATATAAAAATGTAACGATAATTTGGACTTAGGTAAAAGCAAAATAAAGATCGATCGTATTTTGCGAAATTTTTGCAAACTCTCAATCTATTAAATATATCAACTTTAATAATAATAATAACTATTATAATAATCATTCATAGCCAAATAGCAAGTATGCAAAAATATATAAAAGTTAAAGTTTCACACGTATGTATCTGTAACTTTTTTGAATCATATCACATAGGGCGCGCTACCACGGCTTCCTGTTACGCACTTCCATCCCGACACGAAATCACTTCCACAAACGAGAGGAACGGTTACATATCAGAAATATACAAATCGGTTGAGCCATTACTAAATTAAGTCCGAGTAACCCACAGCAAATTATTTATATATAAAAAAAAAGAGTTGTGTACTCGTATTGAAAGAAAGTAAATGTACTAAAATTGCAGCGATAGTCTCCGAAATATCATTCCGTATGTTTCCGAAAGTGAAGGGTTCGTCGAAACGACTCCGATTTAATTTAAGTCCAGCGTTATCGCAGGAACCCATTGTTTTTCTTTCTTGAAATTTTACGGTCAATTTGACGTGATTCCCTTTTTTACGATTAATTTGATTTTAATTAGTTCTGCGCATTGTTTTCGAATACGACGCCTTCTCGAGCGTCATTCTCGGAAAGTAGCTGGAGTGTGTTTTCAAGAGATGTGAGTTTAGGTTGAAATGGCTGATTGCATTTAGTTTTCATGGAGTTGTTTTATAGATGAAGCATCATAAATAAACAAAACTATAAACTCCTAAATGTACCTATCTACACTACTTGTATGTATCATTGGATTTGCATTAGTTTTATTTTATTATTTAACTAATTACATTATTAAATGCTTTTCTACTAAGAACTTCTACTACCTACTATCTGCAAATAAACTACATAAAAAAAAACACTGTTACTTTATATATTCTTAAGCTCGTTGTCTTAACTAATGTATCTAAAATTAATTTGATGTTGAATAAACTTGTGCTAAATAATGGCTTACCTTACCCTCATGCAAATCTACACTTAGTGACGCACAAGAGTTTGACAGTCGCGGTCACAACGTCGACGCGTCAGTTCAAACGCAGCTTCACATAGATCCATTCAGAGCTCATCAGATACCGGCACCGAACGGGAAACAGCAGATATCTAACCCTCACAATGCTCACATAATAAAGCGAAAAGCTTGCTGGATATATTGCCGGCGATAAAAACGTATCCATCCAGATATGCCTACAGTAAATCACCACTTAATAGTCGAAGAGGCCGTAAATATGTCAACATACGCCAATATCTAAGGATGTATAGATACTTTTTTTAGAGACGATCTGGGTTCTGGCTTTTGGTGGTAATAATTTTGAGCAGATGCTCTGGCTTTGTACTTGTCTTATCTTTTTACGTTTTTGTTGACAAAGAAGAATAAAATAATAATAAATATTGTTGGACAATTCACACGATGCCATCTAGCCGCAAACTAAGTACAAGATGCTTGTACCATAAAAATGATATTGTATACTTATATACTTGTTTGACTTTGACTTTGACTTTGAGCTGTGAGGCCAGAATAAGGTGCCAATGATGCTTTGTAGAGTAACATTCAGCTGGTTATGGATGTATTTGTATTTTCAAATGAAATGTAATGTAAATCAAATGTAATAACAACAGTATGTCGGTTATATAATAGTACAGACTTTCAGCGACATCTACCGTGCTAATTGGACTATTACTTCAATAACTTTTATGCATGTGACACTTTAATTTTGTCTCATTCACAAATTTGATTACGAATCTAGATCAATAAATAGATTCGTATTAATTTTAGTTAAAACGTTGATTGTGATCTGTTTTGTAAATTTAATAATAAACAAAAATAAAAAGTAAATGAAACTGAGAGAAATGAGATTTTGTGACTTGTCTATTCACTTTAAATTAGCAAAATAGACACCATAAAAAGACAGACGACATTATTGGAAGAGAAGAAAAAGAAACATTTAGAAACTGATATGATTGAAAAACATACAATTCAATATTTTTAAATACATCCTAATTATTTACATAACCCAGATTTTACGTTAAATTGTAACGTAAAAAAACTTTACAAAGATCTTTTATTTTCGTGGCTATTTCTTCTGTGAAATTCAGATCATAAACTATTCTCCTCTGACCGACTTAGTTAAGCCTTTCTTGAAGCCTTGTCCCAAAGACAAAATAAGGGCAGTGACGCTAACAAGTTAATACAACCTTAATCTATGCTCTATGTTATGTTTACTGTCATGATGGGATTATCATGGGGTGTATGCAGGGATAATGTAATTTAGTTAAGTTAATTAACAAAATGTGATGAAAATAAACTTTAAACAAAAAATATGACATGTCTTATTTTCATTAGTGGTAAATTAAAGTTAATAGAACCATTTTTATAATTTAATAATGTAATATTATTTTGTTAGAAGATTCCGCATAAATTTAGACACCTGAACACAAACTCAAATTTATTTGAAAACTTTTTTCCAAAATTTGACTCAATTTTTTTTTTGGAATATCCAATGGGTTGTCAGACTGGTCCAATTGTGCTTCACACACTATAGATTAAATCATAGTCTGTCCACGTTTTTGTTAATAAGACTTGAAACAAAGTTAATAATTTACCTACTTTGAACATAATTACGAGTCAGTAGGCACGTAGAACTAGCTATGCTGAAAATTAGCATTCAAAGTTCCAGTTGATGTTTTCATGGTAGTAAAAATATACCCGAGACAATCGACAAGAGCCCAAATACCTGTAGTGTAAACTAAGTTCTGCAGCGTTTGGCGCGGTTACCATTCGGCTGTTTCTCCATGGCACTGGCTAATCTGCAGCCCAGTGGAAGCTTTTGATCCTGGCTCCAGCGCAAGTCAAATATTCGAGTGTCAGTCCACCAGGAGGCAGTGGCGGAGGCGGAGGCGTCAATAGTAATCCGGCACGCGACAGTGGCGGCCGGTAACGGCGCGCTGTAACCCTTAATGCCTTAATCTTGAGATGGTGGACTCAGGCTGGAAGATTTGTATGGATAAGACCGTTTGGAAAAACTCACGAGGGCCTAGACAAGATTCATTTTCTGTTTGAGTTCACGCCTGCGGGAAGAACACATTATGGGGAAATTAATGAAATAATAAATAATGCTAGACATTTCACACAGCATCATCAGCCCCAAAGTAAAGTCATTTTTACACTGCATCATATAGTAAATAGTTACATATTATGGAAGCACCCAGACCTGAGACAAATTTTGCAGATCACACAAACATTTGTCCCGCGGCAGCGACTATACCTATATGTTTTCCTATTTCTGTATTTCTGTATTATTAAGTATTCCGGGGTTTCCATTGTACATTTTGTTTAACTTGGGACTAGATTTTGCTGCGTGAACTGTACAATATTTATTGAAGTAAGTATTACATTTTATGCGAGGTACGCCATCTAAGCTTGTTACTAGTTTTTTCATACTACGAGTATAAGCTTCCGCTCGCGACTTTACACGCATGTTACTCACATAAAAAGTAAGCATTTTTTTATCGAAATCCGTACAAACGAACATATTAGCACACAAACACCCACACAAGTAGTGATTGCAATCCGGCGTCATTTTCAGTCCAGCCGGATCTGACCGGACTCCCATCGATCCGGTCGGATTGATCAAATCAGGATGATTTTCGCTTTTCGGTTCAAAATGAACTGTTAGTAAGTTAGTCAAGAGTCATTGTACTTAATATAGGTAGTTCCAATCAAATGTTAAGATTAGACAACGAGCAAACAATTAAAATCTAGTAGTGTAGGTAACTAGTAAATTTCTGACAATTTAACGAGTAGCTCAGTCTTCCTTGATTTAACTTACACAGATAGATTAATTATTTTAGTAACTTTATAAAATCTAATAAATTAACCTTGCGTAATTTACTGAGTTGAGATCACAATAATTATTAAAGTATTTGAAAATGCTAACAAACAAGTCTTATATATATGACAGACACCATCTTGATCATCATCAGATTTGCTGAATCTCTCTAATGAATGGCACAATAATCACAATAATGAGTTTGTATTATAATTACAATTCTTTAGTAAAATCATATAAAATATCATAATATAATATAATATAATATAATATAATATAATATAATATAATATAATATAATATAATATAATATAATATAATATAATATAATATAATATAATATAATATAATATAATATAATATAATATAATATAATATAATATAATATAATATAATATAATATAATATAATATAATATAATATAATATAATATAATATAATATAATATAATATAATATAATATAATATAATATAATATAATATAATATAATATAATATAATATAATATAATATAATATAATATAATATAATATAATATAATATAATATAATATACAAAATACAAAGTTACAAAATAATTATTATTAAGCGACAGCAAAAAATGACACCACTCAGCAAAATTTCACAGTGGTGTATACGCCATTGCGATGCTGATCTTCCGTGACGCCTGAGTGTGTGGTGGCAGCAACTGTGGTACACAACGTTTACCATTTCGATCATTGTACATGTAAAATTAAATCATGTAGTTATTTACTCTTAATACAAAAAGAAAAAGAGCCCAATAAATGAGATAAAATATACAACATTTTTCTTTAAAACAATAAAATTTAAATTTAAATTTAAATAAACACTGGACAACAACCAATCAATAAGTACAGATCATTACTGTACCTAATATTAATTACATATTTTAACAAAATTTAACTATTTACTTAACCTAAGCAAAATCTAAAGGTTCTGAACGACTACCTATGTGCAATGGTTTCTGGGAGTTCAATAGGAATATTTTTAATGAACTTTTAAAAGACCTTTTAAATGGACTTTAAATTTCTCATCGGTGAAAGTAAATTATTCCAGCAATTCGTGGCAGCGTATCTAAAGCTACCACGTAAGGCAGTCGTTCTGTGACTGGGACAGACCAAGCGGACAGCAAAACGTACAAGGCAATCTGAGAAACGAAGTTTTTCATACAGATATATTGGCCGCTGGTTTCTAATAGCACCGAAGAGTAGATAGATAATTGATTCAGGCGTGACTTTGTGGAAATCCATTAGAAAACATTAAATAGATGGACAAATATTTAGTACTATTCCGCCAATCTATTCCCAAAGAGTTACCTGTCATCAGTCATCAGTCTCAGCCTCAGTCTCAGTCTCGTCATCAGTCTCAGCCTGACGTTGGTCGAAGCAACAAGTCTGCAGAGCAGAGTGTTTTTTTGTCTGGGTGCGGAGTGAGTCAAGTGTTCCTGAGGATGACTCGTGGAGAGGCGAAACACGTGTCACACGAATTTATTTTGGAGGTAACTCTTTGGGAATAGATTGGCGGAATAGTACTAAATATTTGTCCATCTATTTAATGTACCGAAGAGTAGAGTAGCAAAGTGGAGAGTGTGGCGAGACGACATATTTAGTAGACAATTGGTATTATATAAGGAGAAATGAGCGCTCGGCGCGGAATAGGGAGACAGAAACAAACGCAGTTCTGTATGCTCTGAATATGTTTTTTGGTACGAGCTAGCAAACATCCCCCAAACACATTATCAGCGTATCTTACCTTAGAGAGAATGAGCGAGTCACATAGCTGGATTCTGAAATCTGTACTTAAATGTTCGCGCATTCTATAAAGGAAGGCCAAGCGGTAAAAACTATTTTTTACTGTTTGTAGCACATGTTTTTCGAAACGCAGCGAACCATTCATGAGTAGACCCAAATTTCGAGCTTCGGTGACGCGGTCAATAGAAACCCCACTAACGTACACTTTGGGATCTTGTGAAATCATAGTCTCAATTTGATTTTTAGATCCAAGAACCAGATACTTAGACTTGGCAGGGTTCAAGATCAAACTATTTGACTCACATCATTCAACCACTTTCTCTATGTTGAGATTTAATGCATTAACTACCGTATTTATTTCAGAAGGCTTGGAGGAAACATAGAGCTGTAAGTCGTCTGCGTAAATGTGATGTTTAGAATTTTCTATTTTCAAAATTGCATCTGCACAATATAGATAATTGTCTTAGTATTCATAATATATTATAATAAAAACATTTTTTTTTATAAAAGTATCGTAGAAAACATATAGTTTTAATTGTGTCATCTGCTAGTCGATTTCTATTAGCCTTCGGCCGAAAAGGCCCTTTCAACTTCGACATTTGTCGGTTTTATTGCCAGCATATAATCATGAATAGCAGACAAGTATTCTCCTCGAACTCCGTCATTTTATCAAGATCTTTCTCTTTTTTACTATGTATGCCATAACATTTGGTTTTTTGCTGGTTTTGTAATTGTTATTCTTCCTGTAATGTCAAATCTTTCTTTAGTGATGGTGAATCTAAGTTCTCTTCTCCTATTTCTTCTATGTTTTCTTTAGAGTTATCATCTTGAATAACTCTTTCTAAGATTTTTCTCATTTTTAATCGTAAAATTACTAACACAGGATCCGGTATAGTGGTACCGGATCCGGTAAACGTTTAATGATGCCAGATCCGCCGGATTACCGGATCCGTTTTTCCGGATTGCAATGCCTACACACAAGCTTTCATATTGATAATATTAGTGTTGCAGCGTATCCGCACAAATCCAACTCAGTCGAACATCACCTTAAAGGTGTCTCCAAGAGCTATAATTCTTAACGGCGGCCCCGTCCTCGCTGAGGAATTATTATTATGCGAATAAATACTCCGAATGTCACGACTAAATGTCCCCCACCCCTGGGTAATCCCGGGGTAGGGGGATGAGGGGCGAAATATGCTATTCGACTTGGTGTTGTTTTTTGATAGTTTTAATTATAGATAAGTACTAATAGTGCCTTCGTGTCACTTGTTATTTCAAACTAGTGTGGTGAAAGTATTAAAGTGCGCCTCTAAGGTCAAGTAATAATTATAGAAGAATGAGTACTCATTCTTCTGTCAAGTTGTCACCAAGACGGATTGTTACTATGGCTGGCTTTTTTGACCCCTAGTCAATGTAACTAATCGTTAAATATCCTATATTTATGTTTTTCTCAATTATGATGAATCTTTAACTGTTAATTGATTTGACTTAGGTCAAACAACCCAGCCTAAATAGACCAAAATGAAAACGTACTGTTAATTTAATGTGGGTCCGTTAGTTAGGTTTTTTAAACAATCTTTGTTTATTTACAGAATAAATGAATACATGTAAAACAGTTGAGCTATCTAAGGACTATTTCAAACGATCTACAGATACCTCAACTAACTCAGATCTCTGTCAGAGGGCTGTATTCCTAAAACATTGTTGACAAAAAACATATATATGTAAGAACTATTTTATTCGTTGACAGAATTTTGTAAAATTAATAAAGCATGTTTCATAACAATTTGACAAACAGAAATAAATTAAAATGAAGCCATGCGTTCAGTTGCGTAAATTAAAACAGTAATTACGCTATAAGCGTTTCGTTTACCGCAATCAAACACAGAGTTGCGCATTAATGGGCCTGGCACACGATCAACTTTTAATCGGTCCATAGTTTCTTGTAACTAGTCTGTTTAATAACATTTTAAATATCATATAAAAAAAGGCGACAAGCAACGTCGTCCATGGAGTCTTTTATTAAAAGCCTGTCATATAATCACTGGCTTTATAATAAATAAATAAATAATCCCGGATATTTCACTCAGCGTCATCTAGCCCCAAAGTAAGCAGAGCTTGCGTTATAGATACCACATGACATATACTACTTATATACTTTTTTTAATACATACATATTATACATAGAAACACCCAGACCCGAGACAGATACTTGCAGATCATACAAACATTTGTCTCACGGCGGGAATCGAACCTTTACATCTGATGTAAATTTTTGATACGACAATGAATTAATAAACATGAAAATTTCAAAGACAGAGCATTCTTTAACACAACGCTATCTCAAATATGTGATAACAATTATAGAAGGTAGAGGATTACAATAGTATAATAAATATTTGCTGTGTATATTTGGTACTTGTATTTCGTATTTGTTATATTTTGTATTTTATTGTATTTTCAATAAAATAATTAGCACTGTATAAAAATTTATTAAAAACATAATTTATTTAATACTTGTTGTACCCGGCATGCGTTGCAATGCCATACATTTTCTCACCGTTTAAACCTTCCCTGGACTACGACAAACATTTCAACACCAACATCACATCAGCTAAATTAGTCCAGCCGTTCTCGAGTTTTAGCGAGACTAACGAACAGCAATTGATTTTTATTATATAGATATATTTTATTCAATACAAGGACCACTTTGAATGGTCCACTATGCGGTGAATTTAGGTGCCAATTCCTCCAACACTAAGTCCAAAAATTTCTAAATAAATGCTGAAAGTCGCATAGTGTATCATCCCCTCGAACAATTATTAATTAACAACAAAAATGTGTATTTATTCGCGACAACACCGCAAACGTCACGGCAACGCGTCGCGGTGCCTGTCACTTACCGCAACAACTAGATAATAAATACGGACAAGAGCGAATAGGACATTATCCCTTAGGTTTTTTCTCGGAAACGGAGAACTTTTTAGTTTCCGTTCTTGTTTAAAAGTGTCGTAAAATACTAACAAACACTTTTAAACAATTTGTATTTGATACAATGTGACAGACTTATAGAGTATCCTTCATTTATATAAGAATTACCTACATTTGGTGTTTTTTATAGAAAATCCATTGATTTGTTAATTCCATAATCAACTCACAAATGATCCTAAAGTGATCAAAACGACAACACAATATAAAAAATACAAAATATGTATTCTCTAAACTTAATTATGATACATTATATGTTTGTGGGATCCCTTTTTTGTATGAAAATAAATGCATTAGAAGGTCTCGCTCTTTCGTAGTATAGGTTTACGCAACCTGCTCGTGAAAAGTGTCCATAACTTTCCAGGAAACTTTCCGTTAATTAAACATAGAGTAAAGAATAAATCAAAATCAAGTCCCACCCCTATCGATGGCGATAATGAAAACAAAGCGGTTGACAATACAAAATGGCGGACACGCTGTTTATATTATCGCAGACAATAAAATCGGTCGCGTTCTAAATTTTGCCAAAATTTATTTATTTATTGCTTTTATAATACGTCCGAGTATATATCACAGCCTGTCATAATGTTGGGCGATAATGCAAAATTTGCGGTATTGGAAAGGTGTGGAGATGGTTTGTGCTAAAGATATTTGAGCTGATATAATGATTAGGATAATAATATATTATTTATGTCTGTCCGCGCATTTATAGGCACAACACAAGCCAACTCTGGACTCATAGACTAAGATTCTGTAGGAAAATTGTAGCTCATGCTACTAAAATTAATCTTTCTCTTTCTTTTTTTAAAAAGAGATCAGATTTGATTAGATTTATCAGACAAAATTTGCAATAATGTAACCTAAGGTATTAATAATTTGCCTATATACGTCATTATTTAGCGTGCGCTGCGAAAGCTGTTGATGATACATAAAATAATGTACTACATATTATAGTAGGTACTCATCATTACCTTCAAAAAAATACGTGAGACTATGTGTATAACTATGATAGTTAAGTCACTGTAATCGCTTTTTAGGGTGGAATCGAAAGATGATAACTGATGAATCCTTATCCAACTGTAAATGTTGTTGTTGATTGTTGTTGACCAATGTTGAAATTACAACTCTATATTAAACAATATAGAGTTGTAATTTACATGTCAACATGAGTGCGAAAAGTCGTGCGAAGTCAGGACGGGTCGCTAGTTCAGTATCCTCCCTGGCTTGTAATGTTATGAGCTCTACCTGAAATAGAAGACATACAAAACTACTAGTTACTGCACAGATGTTTTTTATATCTAAAGCGTTTCCCGCGACTCCAGGGATCCACAGTGCCAGTAGCGCCGCCAGCGTCGAAGTGTGCTAGTATGAGAGGCGTCACAATAATTCTCCCACATGACAATGCTTTAATGTGCGTTTGATTCATTCCCGGCACAAAATGAGGTTATCATTTGCAGGACGCATCGTTATAATGAATTTCGGCATTGTAGCAGCTATTTTGCGCGTTTATTATCGTAATGCGACAGTCACAAAGAGTTCGGTTCTGATTCATTCGGCTGTTGGATTTATTGGGGTCTATTGTTATGTAATTTTGGTGGTACATCATTGGCGCTTACTAGGGCAATATCTAAAGCTTGGGCATCTATAGTACTCACATGTACAATTTTCCTGATACAACCAATATATAATTATGTATTGATAGAAAGTGCAAGGTCGTCAAGAGCAGAACTGCGAAATAGTTCGTTTATCAACACAAATAATAATAATAATAATGCTGGACATTTCACACAACATCATCAGTCCCCAATATACTGCGCAGCAGTTTCTTAGTACAAGAATGTGCTACAACTGGAATTAACTGCCAAATGAAATGGTTATTACCTTTACAATAAATGCATTTAAAAATAAACACGATAACTAAACTTCATTTATATTATCTTTATATAAATTTTATATATATAAAAATTTATATATAATTTTGTTGTAAGAATAATCTTCAAGAAATCAGCACCAACAGATATAATAAGTAATAATACTGTAGCTGATCCACTCCTGATTTCACGTGTTTTATAATATCGGATATATATTTATTATTATGAGAAGCAGTAGAAGACTACACAAGCAGTACAAGGTAAGTGGATCCAAATATGGAGCTTTCTCGAAATGTAGAGCCGGAGTGAAAAGGATGATAGAGGAGGCTCAGGTGCAGCATCAGAAACAAGTGGAGCATCGTCTGACGGAGGATCCGAAATCGTTTTGGAATTATGTGAGGGCAAAGCGAGGGTCCGTGAACCGAAAGCAAATCTCCCTGAATGGAAGAACTCTGACAGAAACAGAATGTGCAACGGAATTCGCAAAGTACTTTCATTCGATTTACGGCACTTCGGTTGCTCACCTGGACGTGGCAGCGGCGGAGGCGATGAGTCACGCCAGTGCCGCGCGTGTGCACGTGCCGCGCCTGGCGCTGGCCGAGGTGCGCGCGGCGTTGGCGAGGCTCAAGCCGAAGCGATCCGCAGGTCCGGACGGGATCCCTGTCTATATTATGAGAGACTGTCGGATGTCTCTGGCCGAGCCACTCGCTTATATTTATAATCGTTGCCTAGAGGAGTCACATTTTCCAGAACGATGGAAGATAACAAGAGTTATTTCTAACCTAAGGGCTCCGGAGCAGATGTGACCGAATTCAGACCAGTGGCCATTCTGTCGACGGCGGCGAAGATCTTCGAGTCGGCGGTGCAGCGCGGCATGCAGGAGCTAGTGTCGTCACGGCTATCCGATGCGCAGCACGGTTTTCGGCCGGCTCGTAGCACCTCTAGTAACCTCCTTGACTCAATGAACTTTATGCTACCACGGGTCGACGCAGGAGTGCAAGTCGACGCCGCCTACTTCGACTTCAAAAAAGCATTCGACTTGGTCGATAATGACATACTGCTTCAGAAGTTGGCGACGATCGGCTGCACAACCAAACTGCTGCGGTTCTTCGCAAGCTACATGAAGGATCGGCAGCAATACGTCGACTACGCGGGATGCAAATCGGAGCCTCTCTCTACCTTAACTGGAGTGAGCCAGGGAAGCAATTTGGGGTCTCTAGAGTTCATTATCATGGTCAACGATCTCCCGACAGTAGTCAAGGACGCGAAATGCTTGTTGTTCGCGGATGACCTCAAGTTACTCTTACCGATAACAGACGAAGAGGACTGTAAACGCCTTCAACGTGACGTAGACAGAGTGGTAGAGTGGACTGCTATGAACGAACTACAGTTCAACGTCAGTAAGTGTTCCATCATAACTTTTAGTAGAGCGAAAACACCAATCCACCACAATTACCAGTTGAAGGGTTCACAGTTGAAGAGAGTCGATTCGGTGAGGGATTTGGGGGTTCGCCTCGACACGGAAATGCAACTTCATTTCCGTGTACATGTGGCTAACATCTGCAAGAAGGCATTTAAGACCCTAGGATTTGGACTCCGTGAGACGAACAACTTTACAAATATTAAAGCTGTAAAGACTCTATACGACGCATTGGTGAGAAGCCATTTAGAGTTCAATGCTGCGGTATGGGCACCACACGAAGCCAATTACAGTCAAATGGTGGAGCGCATTCAAAACAAATTTACCAGATCTCTATACTTAAAGATTTACGGCATCTATCCGTTCTTCCCGTTGATGTATCCAACCTTGTTTGTTATAGGCATGGTTGGATACAACAAACTGGAGGTGAGGAGAGATGCAGCGCTCGCTCTGTATTTGGTTAGGATACTTCGTGGGATGATCGCCAACCCAGGCATTTTAGAGGAATTGCGGCTAAATGTGGCGGATGAGTTTGTGCACCGACGGAGTCGGCCCGCTCTATTGGCTGTACCAAGAGGAAGGACCAACCTCCTGAATAAGGCACCTCTAACGCGTTCCATCCACACGCTCAATCTAGTAGCGGAGAGTGTCGATCTTTTTTACTGCTCCCAGAGCGAATGTCGCAGGACTCTGTTATTTATTCTGTGCTATTATGATTAGATTTGACATTGTGTAGTTATTTGACATGGTATATTGATTGACGAATTTTTATATTTTATTTGGTTTGACTTTATGTAATTTGAATTTATTAATTGAAGATTTTTACGTATATTGTGAAATTATTTGACATTGTACTCGTATATTGATTAACAAGATTTTATTTTATTTCTTTTATTTGACATTACGTTATTATTTTTGACATTTTGACATTTGGTTTGACATTATGTAATTCAATGTTATTAATTGAAGAATTTTATGTTAATGTGTACCTTTAAATTTTTAAGTTCATGTTCATTGTTTAATTCTTTTATTTTTCTTTACACTATTGCATTAGGGGCCCCTGTAAAAATAGTGTAAGTACTTTTTATAAATAAATAAATAAATAAATAAATTATATAAGAACATTTGTAAACTAAATCCTATATCACCAGTTTAACTATTCTTATACGTAACTACGCGAGATAACGATGAAGAGCTCAATTATCGGTCAATATTTGGAAATACACGACTTGGTATCAACTCAACATTGCCCAGAATCGTGCTGTGAATCATGCCTACCCTAGCCTAAGGTGTAAATGCGTCTGGACTGGTTCGCTACAGGACCATAGTGTTAAGATATACCCTCTAATAAATTGTTTAGAAAAAGGACAACAAGAAAAACGGACCCTTAGAACCAATAGACTAAATGACCCAATCTCAATAAAAGTGTAGCTTATAAATCTCACATGCTAAACTAAGACAGGCATGTCTCACTCGCGACAACTCAGCGAGCCCTTATCAAGTGCCCGCCGTTATTTACGGCCCACCCTGAGTTATGGCCAATTTACAGGCAGTCATTAGGGCCTTAATGGCCTCAAGGTGTCTGGGAAAGAGGCCCGGATAAGTTCGCGTCGCGTCAGCTCTCTGACGGTAGTGAGAGAATTAATAGGGAATTCATTATGATGGTCTAACCGAGACAAGCCGGGATGTACGACACGGTTTAGTAGCATCGTAGATCAGGGTAATATAGACCGCAAAAGGACCTACTATCAAAATCCTCGCAGTATAGTTAAGTAAGTCGTTTCTAACAGATCATGGATGACCTCTGGTCATTTTCATCTGGTGTTTTCATCAGAGCGTTTTCGTGCTTCGAAGGAAACTGAGTTGTCAGACTCGTGTTTTCGGAAGTTTTGATACTTAACTGACAGATTGGCATTGCTTATACAAAATAGATATTAGAAATAAATAATATTAACAATAAAATATTAGAGGACAATGCACACAACACCATCTAGTCCCAAACTAAGCATAGCTTGTATTATGATGACCAGATGACTGATAGAATACTTAAATATTTTTAAATACATACATATGATACTCTACAACACCCAAACACATAACAAACACCTGTGTTCATCATAGAAATGTTTATCCTGGGAGGGAATCGAACCCTTAACCTACAGCGTAGAAGGCAGATTTACTTTCAACTGAGCTGACTGACTGAATGTACTTACACAAATTACCTAATATAATGACTGGCCGTCATTATAAATATTAGGTAACTTGTGTAAGTTCAATAGTTTTAATTTTCGTAGATATGGTAAGTCAAATGGTAGATTGTATGTTGTAGGTATGATGTCTACTACATCATACCTACAATATACAATCTTAAAGCGCTAAAAGACGAGTCAAAGTCAAGTCAAAGTCAAAAGATGATTTATTCAATACAATCACAAGGATCACTTTGAAACGTCTTACATACTAGGTGAATTTAGGTGCCAATTCATCCTAACCCAAGCTCGAGAAGAATTGGCAAGAAACTCGTCTTGGTCCTAGCGCTTTTTTATATGATCCATCTTATAACTACCTTAACTACGAAATACAAATACAAGAGAGTTTATACATTTCAAGTGTGTCGGTTAACTGTCTGACGGCAGAGCGACATGAGGCCATGCATTCTTATCAATAATATAGTCATATATATTATAATAAGCTTTCTTCAAAAGACTACCTTTAATGTATGCTTTAAATTTCTTAATAGGTAGTTTAGTAGCATTTTCAGGAAGCTTATTATAGAAGCGCACCGTGTTCCCCATAAATGACTTATTAACTTTTTCTAGTCGAAACCTAGGGATGTATAATTTATGTTTATTCCTAGTGTTGATTTTATGAAGGTCACTATTTTGCTGAATCCCATCTCTATTTTTATGTGTATATAACAAATTTTCATATATATATTGTGAAGCTATTGTGAGAATATTAATTTCTTTGAATATTTCTCTCAAAGATTCTCGTGGTTTCATTTTATAAATGGCACGTATTTTTTGAATTACAAATATTTTACCAATATCAGCTGCTTTCCCCCAGAGAATGATGCCGTATGACATAACACTATGGAAGTAACTGAAATAAACTAGTCTAGCTGTAGCTTCATCAGTAAGCCACCGTATCGCACGAACTGCATATGCAGCGGAACTAAGCCTACCAGCAAGCGTTTCAATTTGTGGTCCCCACTGTAGTTTTGAATCAATATTAAGACCTAGGAAGATCGTGGAATTTACAAGATTCATTGCCTCTCCATTTAT
Organism: Lampropteryx suffumata; assembly: GCA_948098915.1. Classification (NCBI taxonomy): domain Eukaryota; kingdom Metazoa; phylum Arthropoda; class Insecta; order Lepidoptera; family Geometridae; genus Lampropteryx; species Lampropteryx suffumata. Next base: position 1,486,154 of record OX402546.1, on the reverse strand, counting down.
TTCAATGTTGGACGGGCTATGAATAACATTTGGCAAAGTGAATTTGATACATTTAGTTTTTTTGGAATTAAGCAAAAGATTATTTACAGTGAACCAGTTAAGAACTAACGATAAGGATTCATTTACGTTATCGCATATACTGGTTTTACCTCTATCAACTTTAAAAATTAAAGACGTATCGTCTGCAAATAAAACTATATCACAAATATTTTTTACAAAAAAAGGTAAATCATTATCGTATACTAGGAATAAAAAAGGGCCTAGTATCGATCCCTGAGGTACCCCTATATCAATAATTGATCCCAAAGACCTCTCACCACCCACGTCTACTTTCTGGACTCTATTGGATAGATAAGACTGTATGAGGTCAATCGCCCGGTTTTTAATGCCATAATATTTTAACTTTGTGATTAGGGTTGCATGACTCACACAGTCAAAGGCCTTAGATAGATCGCAGAATACCCCAACTGCAACCTGTGACTTCTCCCAGGCCTCAAATATATGCTTTAAGAGCGCTATACCTGCATCAGCTGTTGATCGACCTTTAGTAAATCCGTATTGATTACTATGTAGCAGGCCGTTAACGTTAAAGTGGTATAATAACTGATTAAGAATTATTTTTTCAAAGATTTTACTTAAAGCAGGTAATATCGATATCGGTCTATAATTAGCGAGATCACTTTCACTTCCAGACTTAAACATAGGAATGAGTTTACTGTGTTTCATGAGATCGGGAAAAACTCCCTCGTCGATACATCTATTAAAAATATAAGCTAAACATGGTGCAATATCTAAGATAATGACACCCAGCACCTTTGTAGACATTCCCCAAAGATCTTCTGTATTTTTTATATTAATTAACTTGAATGCTTTTACAATACTAGCCTCGTTAATGTAGCTAAAACTAAACTCATTCTTACATTTTGCAACACTAGATTCTAATAGAACGGAAGCTCTGGAGGCTGAAGAGTTTAACGATTTGGTCACTATTTTTGGTATATCTGAGAAAAAACTATCAAATGCATTCGCAACATCCTGTTCCTTTGTCAAAATTGTACCATTTATATTTAATTTGAACTGTATATTGCGAGCCCTTGATTTACCTGTTTCATTATTAATTAATTTCCAAGTTGCTTTTATTTTATTTGTTGAATTTTCTATTATTTTTCTCAAAAACAGTGACTTAGCCGCATGACAAACTTTTTTGAATACTTTTGAGTAATTCCTAACATATAAGATAAAAACTGGATCATCTAACATTGTCTCTCTGGTAGCATATAATTCATACAATGTATTCCTACTTCTATAAATACCCGGTGTAGCCCAGTCGACAAATCTAGCACAATTTTTTGTTTTGCATGTTTTTACTGTAAATATATCAGCATGTTCTTTAATTATTAAATTAGACAATGTGGTGAAAAGATCATTTGGATCATCGATGCATGGTACAAGGGAAACTTTGTGTTCAATTCTACTTTGAAATGTTTTGATGCGGCTCTCTGTAATAGGTCGGTGAGTAAAGTTCTGAGCTTCAACTATACGATCACAAGAAAAGGTGGCGCAGTGACCGTAATGGTCAGAACTAAAATGTTTTAGTACACACTTATGAACTGGTGTGCAACTGCAATAAATGTTATCTAGACAAAGTGGCTGTTGTTAGTGTCACTCTTGTAGGTTCATCAAAAAGAGGACTTAAATTGAAACACTTAAATAAGTTTAAAAGTCTTTCAGATAATGGATCAATCGGAATATTTATATTAAAATCACCACAAACTATTATGATCTTATCACAAGCTATTTTTTGCAATACTTCTTCCATAGTGCATTCATATAACCCAAAATCAGCATTGGGAGGACGGTAAACGCTCACGACGACATGCCGCTCCAGCTCGACACACGACACCTCAATAATTCTTTCAATAGAAAGATTTCTAATATCCTTACGCTCCTTGCATTTTAAGTTATTTTTTACAATAATTAACGAGCCACCACGTATTGCGCTCTTGCGTTTATAGCTGCTGACAATATTGTAATTTTCGTAGAGAGGAAGTACCTCAGATTGTACCATCCAATGGCCAGTGATACACATAATATCTACACTGAAATGATTTAAAAATAATTCACATTCTATTACTTTGCTGGGCAGGCCTTGCATATTTTGGTGAACTACATGTAAACTGCCTGTTTTTCCCATTGTCGACTTGGTTAGTTTAAATGCTGATCAGTTGGCCCTACTACATTTTTTCCCCCAGTACTATTACTAAATATGGGGTTGTCATTACTCTGTGTTATAGTTCTAATAACAGAATCAGAAATATTAAATGCTAACAATTTAGCAATAATTAACTTACTACGTCTACAAAGGTATACATTACCTTTTGTCAAATAAAAATTACTAATAAAATTATTAGTGTCTAAATATAAAATGTCACTATGACGACATGTCAAATTGTAAGGTATTAAATTCAAATTGAATATTTTGTCATTGTCTTTAACACTCAATGATTTTGAGTAAGGGAAAGCACATAAAATTAGTTTCCCTAGCCCAAGATCTAGCTTTTCTAACAGGGTCTCAATTAGTTTAATTAAGTCTAATCGCTTGACACCACTACTTTCACCTAATTGAACAATCAAGGTAGTGTCTTTGTCTAAGAATTTATCATTTTTTATTCTATCGATAAAATAGTCCATGGAGACATCTGTGTAACAGTTATTTTTGACTGCCTGTTTCATTAGTCCACCAAGAAGTAATCCCATGCCAGTACCTAGACGAGTTTCTCGTCAGTTCTTTTCGAACTTACCTGTAAGATACCTGTCACAAAGTGATCCTTGTGATGGTATTGAAAATGAGTATTGAATTTTGAACTTGAATTTGTGATATGACCGATTGCCATTTTTGGCTTTTTGAGTCCCTCACCAGAGACGGCCAACAATGGCCTGAATCTGTAGTTTCGCCAGTAAAAACTACAATTATTTCACGGCGTCTGGTAGATAAATTGCGTGACCCAAGAGCTGAGCTCGTATTTGGCTGAGCGTATTAGCATTGCGATTCAACGTGGCAATGCCGCCAGTATCTTGGGAACGCTGCCTTCTGGCAGTGATCTGGATCAGTTGAGTTATCTATAGATCGTTTTAAACGGTCCTTAGATAGCTCAACTGTTTCACATGTATTTTATATTATTGTATATTATTCTGTACATATCTGTAATTAACGAAAATCTTAATTTATTTGCACCAAAATCTGAATTGTAAGATTTTGAAATGACACTTAAATTTATTAAATTGACATGTGATTGATCTGTTTTAACACATTTAGTCATAACATTATGACCAAAATGCGGTGTTGATTGAAACTGTGGAAAATCCTAAGAAAATCAATTCAATAAAGGAATCAAATGACAATTTTAACTTTAGATATCTAATTTGATCTTTGGCGCAAGCAAATAAGGGTCATTTAGATTTAGGAATAGTAGTTAGTCTGGTGAAACTATTCATTAAGGGACGATTTAGTTGTTAGTTTAGTTATTGTATTTAGTTACCACGTCACAGCAAGATTATACATGCATCAGGTGGGCCGTATACTTGGTTGTCTATAAAACTTGCTGTAATTGCTACGCTTGAGCACGTTGTTATGAATACCTACGCCAGGTTATGAAAAAATATTTTGATAATAATATGCATATGCCTGATGGCGTGTGATTTCAGGTGCTCAAATATTGACCAATGACTGTTGATGCAGCTATTAATTAACGCACTGTTATTTTGTGTGTATTATTGCAGCGCGCATGCGCAGGCGCAGAGTGACACGACTCTGATTGAGAACAGCCAATCATTGCATCTTAATCCATCTAAACATAGACTTAATACGATATAGATATGGCATTTAATATTAACAATATTAATAACAACTTAAGTGACGTGCAACTATGAGTAATGTGATGAGAGTGCGCAAAAGAAGTATGTCGGGTAGAAATCTGTAGTCTCTAGCTACCTCGTCAGGAAACAGGCCTGTTTTATGTATATTGTAATTACATAGCTTTAAGTTTTTCCAAAACGAACAACATAAATATATAAAAAATAATAACACGACCAACTGTTATGATAGAAATATATATGTTTATTTAAATGAAAAAATTGAAACTAAGCAACGTTAATTAAGACATACAAACGAACTGAACATAAAGGGTTGATTTCCTAATTTCAAAGTAAAATATACCCTTGTATGTCAGATGTAAGATCGACATCAGAAACTTTTATTTGAATTAATAAATATTGGTGGCCAATGCTCACAACACCATCTAGCCCCTAAGTAAGCATAACTTGTATTATGTTAACCAGATGACTGATAAAATACTTATATATTTTTAAATACATACTTATGATACTTTATAACACCCACAAATAGAAACACCTATATTTGTCACACAAATGTTTATTATTTATTGGAATTATAACTCTCAACTTACAGCGCAGAAGGCAGAGCTACTACCCACTGAGCTGACAGGCTAGTTAAATTGTAATTAAATATGCTATTTGCCATGTCTATCATAAAGTTGTATCTGCATACAGAGGATCGATGAGTGATTCATTCGCGCGTTGACGAATTGTTGAGCCGGGATCTCGAGAACGTAAACACCGACACAACTGTGCCGCGGGTAGGGTGACCATAATGCTAGTATATATACGGACGTTTTTATATACGAAATAATTGACTTATCTTGTTTTATATTCAAAACATTCGTGAGTTAATCCTTGTTTTTCTTGTTGAAGGCACCAAATCTGGTCCGATTCATCTTTATGAGGGTGAGATTGATCGCGTTCGTGATTAGCACTCATTTAATATCATCGTTTCATTGTTATAGCTTGTGTTATGGGTACCAGATGATTGATTTAACACTTAGATACTTTTTTTGTGAATACATACATATAATACATAGAAACACCCAAACCAGAGACAAATACTTGCAGATTATACAAAGATTTGTCTCGCGGTGGGAGGCGAACCCGCAACCTTCTGCATCTCAGCCGGATCTTAGTCCACTGTGCCACAGTGGTCGTCAATCAACAATTTGTTTTTGTTTTTAGACACAAAATAAATACTTTTTACTATCATTATCATTGTTAATAACTTGAGCATGTCCATTTATAAAAACTAATCATTTTAGACTATAATATAGACATTATATTATAATTTTATTTATTGCCTATTTATTATATAACACTTTGTATAGGTTTTAAACCTATAAAAAGTTATAAAGTTTCATAAAGTTTTTAATTTAAACTGTGGTTCTAATAATAATTTTACATTTTAATCAGTTCCTAAAACAGCTTTATATAATTTGTAGTTACGATTAGTTATGCGGAGAAAAAGTTTTTCAACCTATATTTATTTATCTTCTATGCTATTATTACTAAATATTATACTTCATGTAAAGTATAACGCGTGGTTACCACACAGTATCTCGCCCGTTCTTGATTTAAATCCTACAACAAAATATGTACTGTTTTACACGGAGCCAACGACGGATTTATTATTTGAAACGACGTGATTCACGGTACGTACACACATAACCTATAAACACATAAATATTTGTAAGGTTCCCGGCTGTTTCTATGGCGTATTACGAACAAATAAATGCTTGACCTCAGGTAGCGTGAAAGTGGACTTCCGGGCGAGTAAGAAATTTTGATAATATCTAAACATTGATACTAACATCTTTCAGTTACTATAGATGAATTAATATTACGGAAGGTTGATGTTGCTTGTAACATATGCTGTCATATGTATATTATATAAATCTAAGGTACGTAATTACAATAATAATAATTATAAAATAATTAATAATAAATAATGCTAGACAAGATATTATGTATTATAATTTGAGTACTTAAACTCTAGATTTGCCAGAGAGCAATGAAGCGCAGCGTTCTCGGATTCAAACGCACCGACCGAGTACGTAACATGCACTCTATTACTGAAATTGCTGATGCGGCTAATAAAACGGCCTGGCTTAAGTGAGATTGGGCAGGTCACGTGAGTCCCATGCATTCAGACAGATGGGCAAACATGGTAACACCCTTGCAGCCCGATGGACAGCGGCGTCGCGGTCGGCCGAAAAAGCATTGGAGGGACGATTTTGATAACTTTGAGAGAGGATGGTGGGCGATCTCGAAAGATAGAGCTAGTTTGAAGGATTTGGGGGAGACCTTTGCCTAGCAGTGGGACGATATATGTTAAAAAAAAAATGACAGTAAATAGAGGTTATAATAATCACATGATTAACATAATATTATCTCTCACAACTATGTACTTGATTTTTTTAATATTTACATAATCATCCATAGAAAAACACCTAGAAGCAAATATTTGCAGCATCTACTCATACTCACGAGTATGTACATTTTTATGGGAAAGATTCTCCTATCTTGTCAATTATGTGCCATATCAACGATGGAGTACTGGACACATAACCCATAGCTTTAAACATTATAAATATTTGTAACAGACGGCGAAGCATGTTACAATGTTTGCCGTACAGCCGGTAGAGGCGCCACTATCTACAGTCAAGTCAACGTTTTTTTTAAAGTTCATAATACAATTGAAGGAACTCGGATTGAACCCAGTTGTTTTGTATGTATTAGTATGTAGTTATCTGGTTCCCCTAGTACAATCTCTAGTAGTAGTTTGGGGCTAGATAGCATTCAGTATCTGTTCGTCAATATTTTAGGTATATAAAAGACTTATTGCTCTATATAATACTATAATACTATATAATAAAATAATATCTATTAAACGCAGAATACTGGGTAGCCCTAACAGTCCACTTAGGGCCTTGGCTGGTCGGCATGACAGTACCTTTCAAAGGTACTGGATGTCGGCTCTAATTAATCAATTCGCTAGACAAATTTATAATATTAATTAAATGTGTATTTTATTAAGATTATCTTATGTGGCTTGTTGTACCTACCTATATTTTAGTTTTATTTTATCTTGATATATTTTGTATTTTTGTTGAACTCAGGTATCGATTCGTCCTATATCGAGAAAAATCAGTCATCCTAACAGTCGAACCCCATCCTAGTCCTAGCGCTTATAATATTGCTTCTTTTGTTACGCCAACAAAGTACATATACTAGGCTAGACTAAAACTTAAAATGGTCTCGACTGAATAGCAGTTCCGAAAACGGCGGGTGTTTTACACGCTGACTTTAATATCTGTTTAGCTGCGTCGCTAAACCTCTTATAATTCTAGCGACGCCACGTCGTAAAGGTTCTTGCAGTTTTTGCAAGCGTGTGGTCACTGCAGTCTTAAGGGTAGGCAAAATTCATTACCGAAAATTTTTACTTAAGTTTATTATTTGTCAAAACCCAATCAAAGTCATCAGATGACCTGATGAAATTTATTTGATTAAAAACAAACCCAGTAATGACCCTCAATTACAATAAAACAATCTAATCCATCGAGCCATTTTAGAGGTTTTGCGAGACTAACGTACGGCTACAAATTTTTATATATGTAGATATATTTAATAGGTAAATGAAAATACAAGCTTTAGGTGACCTCTTGGTAGTACAGAGTTCCTAGTGCATGTTCCTATTCAAGCAAGAACACTTAATTTGGGATAAATCTGACTGTTTTAGACTCAGTATTCCCAGTAATAGCGGCCAATGGAACAAATTAAACATAATGAATATAATTTATTTTATATTTTTATACGCGTATTTAGGTTAAAAATATAATATATAATAAATATATAAAAATCGGGTTATAACACTTCGAGTGAGGAATTCTACGTGGAACTGATCCTAGATGAGTGCTGCTTAGAGACTGATGATGGAGACGACTGCGATAGTCTTCAAATTATTGGGGATTAGTCCCCCTGCCTAGCAATAGAGAAGGAAAACTTGAAACAAGCCCGGCTCGGTGCCAGCCGTTAGTGTAGGTAGGTACCTGGGAAGGCCTGCGCTATCAAACAGAATCCTAGGCAGAGTGACGACGGAAAAGAATATTCACCCACCTCAGCCTGCTGGAGTGGAGTGGATCCATTAACGAAAGTTTTCAATTACAATTAACTGCTCTGTAACTTTACTTGCGCCACCTAAATCATCTTCAACAGATGAACGAAGGCCAATGATGTTTTAGGTTAGTCTCATTTGTCCTATCAATTGTACTGAAAATGATTAAACCTGTGGGTCTTCTTCTTATCGTGTAATTTTTATTTCCCACCGGTGTGGTGAAAGGTTTCAACTTTTAGAGGCTCCTTTTATGCGAATAACAAATATAATAAGAACAAACTCACTCTGATGACGATTCTCTAGATGAATCTTTTTTTTTATCAACAATAAACCTACGTTTGACCACGATCTTAAGTTAAGCGACGATGTGGCCGACGATGTGGCCGACGATGGGGCACGCAGGTCTAGACGACACCTATTTACTCGAGACTTGAAGAGACCTAGATTGTAGTTTTCAGGAAAGACAGACGATGGCAAAGCATTCCAATCCTTGGCTGTACGCATTATAAATGTGGAAGCAAAGCGCTTTGTTCGTAAGGGTGGTAGGTTGACAAGGTATGGATGGTATTGAGCGGTACGTCTGTTTGTCCTGTTGTGAAAAGGAGAATCGAATCAGTGTTGGTGCCTCCATCGACTAAATAATACGTGAGTAAAGCCGTAAAGTATAATTATATTAATACTAAATATTGCTGGACAAAGCACACAACACCATGTAGTTACAATGCACACAACAACTTAGCAAAGTTTGTATTATGGGGATGACTGATTGTATACTTATATTTTTTTAAATACATACTTATGATACTTTATAACACCCAGACACAGAACAAACAACTATATTTTTTTACACAAATGTTTATACTGGGAGGGAATCGAACCCTCAACCTACAGCTACTAATACTACTTATTTTATTACTTCCTCAGTAATATTATAAATTTGAAAGTAACTCGGTCTGTCTGTCTGTCTGTCACGTTTTCAAGCCTAAACCGCTGAACCGATTTTTATGAATTTTGGTATAGAGATAGATGGGATCTTGGAGAAGTACATAGGCTTTTTATGTAGGTACCACGCGTGCGAAGCCGGGGGCAGCAACTAGTACTCAATAACTACTAATACAATCATTATTTACAAACCTTCACAGCATGGCAAAAATCGGGAATAATCTGATTTTAATTATATCTCACAACAAACTGACACGCAGAGCGCGGGTTCTATTCCCGCCGCGGGACAAATGTTTGTATGATCTGCTAGTATTTGTCTCGGGTCTGGGTGGTTCTATGTATTTTACGCATGAATAGACAAAAAAGTATATATAAGTAGTGTATTAGTCATGTGGTAGCAATAACACAAGCTCTGCTTACTTTGGAGCCAGATGATGCTGTGTTAAAAGTCCGGCAAAATAATAAATAAATAATAAAATAACATGAAATCTACCCCTTAACAGTCGCCCAGGTATTTAGCTAAGTATTTATAGGCGTGTGTGTAAGAGGCTTCCGATCTAGGCGCGATATTACGCCGTCCCCTAGATACTGTGCATTTAGAGGAATTGTGGACTTGTAGACAACGTGTAGCTCCGGCTTTACTGCGAGTTTTGGTGGACAATGTGGAAAGGACTTAATTACCTTGTGGTTGAGGCTGTTAAGCTATGTTTTCTTCTAATATTTTACTTTACACACTACACAAAACATTGTTTTAATAACTGTTGATATATTGCGAAACAGTGAAAATAAACGGAGAAATTCACACAACTATTGAGAGGTTAACTTGCGAGCGCGCTCAGAGATGGCAGCACTAGTAACTAATTCTCATTTCATAAAGTTTTTACCACCATGTTCGTATCAACTGAGAGATAGTCGTGCGTCTACTTTTAATGTTGTGTTGAGACATTCATAACTAATACAAAATAATTTTAAAGGTACATATTGATATAAAATTCAACATTCAATAATTTATTTAACCTTATAAAATATGGTTTACGCTTTATTGGAATAATGATCGGAAAAAAAGTTAGTGCTATTTTTTTGTGCATTGAAGAATATATTTAAAAACAAAGCATTCCACAAGCTATTCACAATCTCGTTTAAAGAGGCACCTTAGAACAGTGCATTGTCGCCCTGATCTACGCGACCGACTCGCCGTAAACATCTCCCGGCTTTGCTAACCGTACCTGGTACAGTTTAAAAGTTGTAAAGTCAGCAGAAAAAGTTTCAGATTGGAGTTGTGAACTATTGCTGTATGATTGTAAGATTGTGAGCTTTTATACATTGGTCAAAGTTGGTTCAAGTTTGTTCAATTAGTTTTAAGTTAAGGCCGGAATTAGCAGGTATATGAACTCGTAAGTTCATATACACGTATTTTTTATAATCAGCTATTTACCTACAACAATTTTAGATCTTCAATTTTAGATTTATAATATTTTACTAATTACGAAAATGTCTTGAATCTTCATAGAATAGCCAAGAATCATTTCAAATTTTATAAGAATAAAATTTTATAAAATTACCAAATTGGCATTGATTCCGTAGTTTTGCCAGACTAATTAAAAATTTCCTTAAACACGATCTTATTTTGTTGGCATTAACGTCTAAATTTGAGTAATATTTTTAAATAATGTTAATAATAATGCCGGACTTTTCATACAGCATCATCTGACCCCAAATTAGCAGAGCTTGTGTACAACCAAATTGACAACTAATGAAACTTCTTATTTAATAAATTCAAGTGTGACTAACGTGTGTTAGCTGGTTTTATCATGTAAAGAGGTGTTGATTAAAACTGCGGAAAATCCTATGAAAATCATTTCAAAAATGTATTTAAATGTCAATGATAACTAATTTAAGAACTGCTATTTAAAATCGTTACTCTAATTTGGACTTTTGTGTAATGAATATAGAGTCGTTTGTATTTTAGGAAATATTAGCTGGTCTAGCGAAATACTGAATCAGGGCCATTATCTGAAGAAATTAGAAAAATACTGTTTGAAATACTTTTTTTTTATAATATTGGCTAAACATAAACATAATTGACCTTACTGATAAACGTCCCTCAACTTAAAAACGGCCTAAAGACTATCTTACAAAAAGAGATGGCACTATTTTAAGCAATGATTAACTTCTGACAGAGATTCGTCGTTTGTCATTTCATGAAGTAACATAGTATTTCTAAATTAATTATTTTTCCTCGTTTTATTGCAAGTTTTATTCAGTAATCTTAGCGTAATTTTAATTAATAAATTGTGACTACATAGCACAAGTATGGACGATTGAATTATAAGTGTAGGTATTATATTGCAATGTGATTTGAACGACGTGGTATCCCGGAAAATTTCCAAGTGACCATTCGGCGATGACGTTTAGACAAATGACGATAGACTAAGACTCTTTAAAATGACGATCAACTAAGACTCTCTTTGACTCTTTAACCAAACAATCACTTGACAGGACAGGAAGAAGATTATTTTTGGCCGTTTTGCCGCGTAAACATTTTGCTTCTATATTCTTTTTTCGGGGTTTATTTGTAATTTAGGTGATTTTATTCAAATAAAGCTAGAGTTATTGACTCGGCTGTGAATAATTGGAATTAGAGTTTTGTGTTTCTTTGTGATTCGATCAAAAATAATCCGTATAATTATTTTATAAAAAGACACCAATTATTATAAAATAACAAACGACGGACGACAACAAATTCGGCTTTGTGACGTCTTACCATAAACAATCTAAACACTTAACCTTGGAAAAATTGTTATCATAAGACAAATGCTATTAACGAAGAAGAAGAAGAAGAAAAGAAAGAAAAATAACTTTTGACAGAAGTTGAGAAACGTAATGCCGTTTCTTGTATGTAAAAAAATCCGTTAAAATTACATTACAAAATATTACAAATATGTCTTTAAATTTTTTGCAGTTTTTTGCAAGCGGTACATGGAATCTGCGGCGCGCACAGTATCGGAGATATCAAAAAGCTTACGGCCGCGTTAGGGCACTCGATTAAACCCCTTGTTTGCATCCCGCCGACTCTGCTGACCGTACACACTAACACTTTATGGTAATTAATTTTTTTGGCAACGTTACTTCGGTGATGTTTGGTTTAGATAGATGAATAAGTGTTTATGTCGAAGGAGCGAACCAACAGAGGTTAACGTGGAGTCTTCCTTTTTATTTATCCCATATAATAACAATTTTTACCTTTTTAACGAAGGTGTATTGTTTATTTACGAAGAAGATTTTTAAGTAGTTCAAGTTAAAGGATAACAGTTATTCTCAACGGATAAAAATTCAATACTTTGGATTTTTACTCGTGGTCTCTGAATTTTGTCTCGTTATAATAATAATAATAATACATATATAATTATACATGTATATAATTATTTAAGTATTTTTTCTATTCAAAATTATTTCACGACGTCTGGTAGATACATTGCGTAACCCAAGAGCTGGCTCCTATCTGGCCCAGCGTATTAGCATTGCCATTCGACGTGGTAATGCCGCCAGAATCTTGGGAACGCTGCCCTCTGGCAGTGATCTGGATCAGTTCAGCTATCTATAGATCATTTTAAACGGTCCTTAGATAGCTCAACTGTTTCACGTGTATTTTATATTATTGTATATTATTCTGTATATTTCTGTAATTATTTCTCTAAATAAGTTGCATGTATAATATAATAATAATAAAACCGGACATTTAACACAGCATCATCTGACCCCAAAGTAAGCAGAGCTTATGTTATAAGTAGGTACCAAATGACTGATATACTACTTATATAAGTTTTTTTTTGTAAATACACACACATATTATACAAACACACATTATGAGATCACGAGATATAAATGTTTCACGGGGTCCCATTGCTTTATGTTTTTGAAAACTTCCATCCTGTTTAAGATATAAGCTCATAAAATACGAAATTTTACGTTACTTTATACAGAATTTTATAATCTATCAATTTTTTTTTCTTATTATGTTATACTAGCTGTGCCCCGCGGTGTTACCCGCGGTAACAAATTAAAAAAAAAGATATTTTCCCACCACATAGGCTACGTTTTTAGTAAAACGTAGCCTATGTGTTAATCCAGGGTGTCAGCTAACTCCATACCAAATTTTATGAAAATCGCTCCAGCCGTTTAGCCGTGAAGAAGTAACAAACATAAACACTCACACACTCCCAAACTTTCGCCTTTATAATAGTGTGATTAATAACGCTGTGTTTTGAGTGGAAATCTTACTCTGGCATTTTCAAATATGTGGCACAAATGTTTGTGTGATCTGCAAGTATTTGTCTCGGGTCTGGATGCTTCTATGTATATTAATATAAATAAAAGTATATACATATCAGTCATGTGGTACTCAAGTTCTGCTTACTTTGGTGCCAGAAGATCTTGTGTGAAAAATTTTCGGCATTACATTATATTCAAGCCAACATTACGTGTATAAATAAAATTAAATCCGACATAAAAAAGTCGAGGATTGTAACAACTCATTACGGTGTAATTAAAACATTCTCGGACTGATTGATTCTCATTATGCCTTGTACGTGGTGTTTTTAGCTAATTTTACTCGTACAGCGTGTTAGCGTATTACGAGTAAATATGTTTCATGTTTCACGAGTACAACATTAAATAAATTATTACGTTTTGAAAATTAAAAAAGCAAACCGTTTTCATTTATATAAAAATAAAATAAAATACTATATTTCATTTTATTGATTGACATATTTTTTCAGATATTTTGATTTAAAAAACAAACAACTAAACCGATTTTCATTAAATGTCTATGGTCGGAAAATAATCGGAATGTTTTTTTTTTCACATAGAACATATTATTTTAAATCGGTTTATAAATGACTGAGTTTTTTTAGGTTGTTTTCTACAACCTAAAAAACAATCCAACCAAAATGAGAACTTTCAAATTTTTTTGAAGTCGTTTAAAATATAATAAAACTAACGAAAAACAGGATATTAATAAGATAATAATTTTAATTCAAACTTTATTTATTTGTTTAATTTCAGTACATTATTTTATCTATCAGTGATAGTTTTCGCAACGCACGCCAAATAATTACTTTATAGGTATTTTTTTATACATTGAATTAAATTATTGCTTTATTCTTAGGTATCTCTATTTTCTTGAAATTAATATATAACCGATGTTACTTGCTAATAATGAAGCTAATAATACAAGAGTTTTTTTTTAATCGCTTTAGACGTTTTTGAGTTTATACATTACCTGCTATATAAAAAGTAATATCCATATTTTTATAAAATTAGATTTAAACATATTTTTTGGAAATAAAATATTTCACACTAATGGTCCTAGCGAGGTTCAGTCTGTTGGCTAAGCTCGATACATTGCCATCCTAAAGTCTGTTTTACAATATTATAGCCGCTAGACGATCATTCCATCACATGGCACAAGACAGTAAAAAAGACAGAAAAAAATACTTATATAAATTAATTTACTAAAGCGCCGAAAATGTACAATTCCATGTCCAAAATAACTTAAACTTATCATCGCCAGCAGCTAAAAGTCCTCAAAACCTACACCACTCCACATAAAACATCGCACGTCAACATTCAAATAATAAATCTGTGGCCCACTTGACGCCCACTCTGGCCCAGTGTACCCCACTATACCCTACTGTACCCCACTGTACCCCACTTGCCCCAGAAGCATACAGTGTCAGGGTATGATGGACGGCGGGCCGCCTGACGAGACGACTCGTCGGAATGGCCCTATGGAGCCCACTATATCACTTTTATTATATGCCATCTTCATTTTCATATTTCATATTTGCATTTCTGTACCCCCTTTGACCCCCCATTTGACCCCCCTACTAACTTTTAAGCGTTTCGCGCGTTTTTCTATGTAATCGGGCGCTTTGTGCGGACGACGTAACGAGAGGCGTCAAAGGAAAGTTTTTATGTTGGTATTAGCTGTGTTTTGGTTTAGATTGAGGGTTCCGTCCTTAAAATATTCTAGTTTGATGAAGTGGTGGTTTGTTTTATGTCCTAGGTTGTGCCGTGTGTTTAAAAATCCAACAGTTAACCAGTTTGTTTATGGTATTTCAATTTCAAAACCTAATGTTTCCAATGCAATATAGATTTAGAATAAACTTAAAATTACTAATAGGAGTATATATTTTTACGGTTGCCAAAATGCTCAAAAACTGATTTATGTTAATAATAAGTATTTCTGGCTTTAATTTAGGCAATAAACGTTAAAGGATTTTATGTAGTATTTTTTGTATTTTTTGTACTCGTATTTTAATTAAAATTATGCAAGATAATAAACCACTAAAATAACTGACTATGACTATTTATCAATCAAATGCAACTCTTAACTCCTATGTCCATACGAAAGTTATAAATTTGAGTGTTTGTTTATCTTTAAACGGCTAAACAAATGGTGATATTGGGTATAGATAAGTATCAAAAGGTTGCGGGTTCCATTCCCGCCGCGGGACAAATGTTTGTATGATCTGCAAGAATTTGTCTCGGTTCTGGGTGTTTCTATGTATAATATGTATGTATTTACAAAAAAAAAGTATACAAGTAGTATATCAGACATGTGGTACCCATAACACAAGCTCTGCTTACTTTGGGGCCAGATGATGCTGTGTGAAATGTCCGGTATTATTATTATTATTATTATTATAGATAATTGGAGATAGATTGTATCTCGAGGACGTCAACGTACTAGCTGTTCTCGAGCGCAACGGTCTGATACGTGATGGTTTTAAGACTCTTGTCTCTTGAGAGATGGGTAGGGTATACCAGTATGCATAGTGGCATACCAGGGTGTCTAACACCTCGACCGCATCCCAACTGTCAGGGACTTCCGTTAGAGCTGGTTCGGCGGCTAAATGTGCCGAGGACCTCGAAAAGCGCAAATATGCCGGTCTTGATAGGGCCTTCGTATTTGAGTCTTTTGAAGTGGAGACTCTAAGAACGTGGGGAAAGGAGCGCATCGCATTACGTGACCAAGAGCTAGCTCCTATCTGGCTCAACGTATTAGCATTACAATTCAACCTAGCAATGCCGTTAGTGTCTTTAAGACGCTGCTCTCTGGCAGTGTTCTGAATCAGTTTAAACTATCTTTAGATCGTTTAAATCGATCCTTAGATAGCTCAACTGTTTTATTTATATTATTTACAGAAAAGTACATAATAATATACGATAATATAAAATACATGTGAAACAGTTACAGCTATCAAAAGACTGTTCTGACGATCTACATAGCTCAACTTATCCAGATTACTATCTGAGAGAACAACGCTCCCAAGACACTGGCGGTATTGCCACGTTAAATGGCAATGCTAATAAGCTGAGCCAGATAGGAGCCAGCTCTTGTTTCACGTAATGTGTCTACCAGACCCCGTGTTATATTATTCTATAATTATTCCATACATTTTCATATAGATTATTTATACAGCGCCAAGTATAACTTTATACAAGATGACTAACTTTTCAAATTTAATAGGTTCTTATTACATTGCCAAGACGGAACCCTAATAAGTAATGTATCGCAAAGTTCAGGGCCTGTTGTGACGTGTTCCGGTAAAGGGGCTACTTTCAGCTTTATTTACCTTGTTTAACGTGTTTAAACGTACGGAACGATAATTTTCTCGTGTCGAAAGTTCACTTGGAATTGAAAGCAAAAAGTACCCCCACCTGCACCTACAAGGGTTAATACGTGCCGATTTATGAAAAGTTGTACATGCCACTAGCAGTTACCAAGATGCAAGGCCGTTAAACATTGCTTAAACTTCATTGATCTAATGATTTTGTAAGTTATAATCTATATCATGAGCACGAGCAATAATATACGATAATATAAAATACATGTGAAACAGTTACAGCTATCAAAAGACTGTTTAAAACGATCTACATAGCTCAACTTATCCAGATCACTATCTGAGAGAACAACGCTCCCAAGACACTGGCGGTATTGCCACGTTAAATGGCAATGCTAATAAGCTGAGCCAGATAGGAGCCAGCTCTTGTTTCACGTAATGTGTCTACCAGACCCCGTGTTATATTATTCTATAATTATTCCATACATTTTCATATAGATTATTTATACAGCGCCAAGTATAACTTTATACAAGATGACTAACTTTTCAAATTTAATAGGTTCTTATTACATTGCCAAGACGGAACCCTAATAAGTAATGTATCGCAAAGTTCAGGGCCTGTTGTGACGTGTTCCGGTAAAGGGGCTACTTTCTGCTTTATTTACCTTGTTTAACGTGTTTAAACGTACGGAACGATAATTTTCTCGTGTCGAAAGTTCACTTGGAATTGAAAGCAAAAAGTACCCCCACCTGCACCTACAAGGGTTAATACGTGCCGATTTATGAAAAGTTGTACATGCCACTAGCAGTTACCAAGATGCAAGGCCGTTAAACATTGCTTAAACTTCATTGATCTAATGATTTTGTAAGTTATAATCTATATCATGAGCACTATTAGTGAATGTGGAGTTCGTTTTTTTTTAATATGGCTTTCACATACACGTACATAATATATATTCTCCAACACAACTTTGGCTAAATATTGTGATTTAAGATAGAGGCATTATAATAAAACTACTGTTTTAAAATTATGGATTAAATCCAACGGTAACAGAGTCAGTCGTTAAATTTATAATTTGTACAAATGAGTTGGTACAGAGCTACCTACATTATTATCCAATCTAAATAAACTCGTAGCATATCGCGTAGCAGCTGTAGCTACATCCGTAGCACACGTAGCCACGCCTGTAGCTCTCGTAGCACACAACAAAATTATAAAAGGGTAAATAAAACAGTAAGCTTACACAAGTCATAAATTTGATTTATAGAGATTAAAAAAGGCGCTTTAGAAACGGCTCGAACGAAAATTTTCGGTGGGACGAATCGGGAGACGAGTGGACGGTTCGCAGAAAAATAAGACACTGACACAAATAATTCACGTTTTAAAACATTATATTACACTAGCATGTCTCGTGGTTTTAAGCGCTTATAACATAAAACTGCGCCATAAAATCTAGTTATCTTTCAGTGATATTATTTTTATAATCGGTTTTAAAAAACTACAAGCTTTACCATTTTTATAAAAGATATACCAGTATTTTACTTTGTTTTTTTTACAAATACATATATATATATATATATATATATATATATATATATATATATATATATATATATTGATCTACATATTTATAACACGATTATTTTTGTCTTTTAAAATCTGTGCAACAGCAAAATAATGGCATTGATCCATGCATTTCTTTTTTATGTGTAAAGTTAAGTATAGTAAGAGTTGTTTCAACTTACTATACAAAGAGTACTCAAGTTATTCCAAAAAACTTAAAGACTTTTTAACCTAGAACTTTTTAGAAAAAGATTTTAGTAGGAAATTTTAATAAATACATACATATAACCGTAAATCAGATATATCATTATTCCATTTCTAAGCCCACTAGAACACACATAAGTTTTCTACACTAGACTAGACTTACTACTTACACTAGATTACAACATAGGTTTAGTTGTCGCTTGGAATAAATTATCAAATAAAATGTATTGTATTTGAATTTGTTTTGCTATCTGTATTCGTGTCAGCGCGCTGTCGAAGCGCCGCCCGTCAGAGGGGGTGCCGTAAGAAAATTTACAGGCACCGCCGTATTTCACCCGCTTTTTCTGCTAATCTACCCTCTTAATGTGTCGCTTTGTTTACCTGCGCTGCTGACCGTACATTCGCTGTTTGTTTAAGTGTGATTAGCCTTGTCTTTTTTAAAGTAAATATATAGTTTAACAGTCTATCTCATTATCACTTATTAGCTAATGTGACGTTATAATCTTCTGATTCTTCCTATAATGGCATATGTATTGATGTTAATTTTGCTAATGTCAAGTGAGCCTACTCTCTTGATTTCTGTTATCATAAGTTGCTATCAATGTACTTAAATTTGACAATATAAACATAAATTTGTATGTAGACTTGTATGGTGATACTTTGACTCCTTCTGATAGTCCCGTGACGAATATATTTAATACAAAAATAGTACGATTCGTAATACGATTTAAAGAACGGAAAATAACCCATATTTACAAATCGTCCACTCATTATTCTTCTAATAGGTACATAAAGATAAAAACTATGATCAGTATTCTCAAACAAAACTGAAACTCAGATCAATAAAACATTGATCTTAAGACAGTTTTGATACACAATGAAAAACGGTAAAAATTCAAACTCTGTTGTAATAGTAGTAATATATATTTGTCCATTCGCAAGTAACAAACGCGCATCTTTGAATGCTTTACATAAAGAGCATCCAATTTTAGCAAACACTTCAAACATGTATGAAACATCTGGTATGAAATTTTCGGTGAAAGTTGACGAAGTCATAAAATATGCTTCCCGACTTGTTTAGTGATAGCCAATATTAGAAAGTAAAATAAATAAAAATGGCATCTGAAGGAATTTACATAAGTTATTAGAGTATAAGTTTATTTTTGAAATAAGCCACACTGTCTGTGTCCACACAAATTTGAAAGTTCATTCTCCAGAAACTTATGATTGAGTAGTCGTGAATCATTGCAATTTATATCTTATGTTATTGACATAAAGGTTAGGCTAGTACTTTTCTCTTAGCATGAGTACTTCAGATACTTACGGCCCATGGCCCGAAAAGCTCAGATTTCGATTTGGCAGCCTCTCCACTGATAATACGGTTTTTGTTCAAATACAAAACTGTACGATATTCACTGCTGACTGTATTAGACAGTTATGAGATTTTCCATGTAATTTGTTTTGGAAACTGTACAAGTGTGTGAGCCAAGCTGTTGTGTTCAGTTTAGTATCTCGCTTAGGTTACTCATATATATTACGGTTTTTTTTTATATATTTAGTATATTGATTTTATTGACAATGAACCCCTCAGTTGACTATAAGTGGCTCAAGACCGTTTGTCGTAGCATTTAACCACTGATGTATTGGGCAGATACATATTCAAGAATAAAATTCAAACTCAGATCGAGAACAATGCATATATTTTATAACAGTACAAAGATCTATGCTCCGTTATATTTTTGCCCTGTAACAAAGCCAGTAATGAACACTGGACAAATATTATTTGACCCGTTGCGGGAATCGAACCCGCATCTTTGATTTAGCCCGTTAAGCACACCCGTGGCCTTACATAAAACACATCTAATTTCAGCAAACACTTCAAACCTGATATAAACAGTATTAACACTCCGTTCTATAGGTTATGTAATGAGGGGGGGCTAGGAGGGGGTTATAATCGACCCCCCCCCCCGATGCAGACGGATCAGGGGCGCACAATCCGGGCGATAGAATTTTATGAGACCCCCGGATGCAGCGGTAAGCAGTAGTCATAAATAGCTGACGGGGAGTTGGATAACCTGGATGTGGTAATGGGTTTGATAATTGTTTTTGTAGTCATGCGGCGCAGTAGGCAAAGACCCGTGTGAGACGCAAAAAGTTGCGGGTTCGATTCCCGCAGCAACACAAATGTTTGTATTATCTGCACATATTTGTTATGGGTAAAATAATGTTGAATAATGAATATATGAAAAAATGAGATATTTATAAATGTATTATTATTGACGACCTCTGTGGCGCAGTGGGCCACGGCTCGGCTGATTTGCAAAAGGTTGCAGGTCTGATTTACGCCACGGGTCAATTGTCTTCGGGTCTGTATATGTCTTTGGTGTTTCTATGTCTAGTTTGTATGTATTTAATAAAGAAAAAGTATATAAAAAGTAAATCAGTTAAGTGGTACTCATAACACAAGCTCTGCTTACTTTGGGGCCAGATGATGCTGT
This sequence comes from Lampropteryx suffumata, assembly GCA_948098915.1. Classification (NCBI taxonomy): domain Eukaryota; kingdom Metazoa; phylum Arthropoda; class Insecta; order Lepidoptera; family Geometridae; genus Lampropteryx; species Lampropteryx suffumata. Next base: position 1,465,301 of record OX402546.1, on the reverse strand, counting down.
GTGAAATGTCTGGCATTATTTACTATAGCCACTCGATGGAGCGCAGCATCATCGGAGTAAATAATAATTAAATAATAAGTAAATATAGATCGGATTCGCAAATGTGTCAAGCTAAACTAGCACTGGGCTGGTTATGTCGGCTGCATGTCGGGAGACCAGTGGGCCAAACTGACCACGGAGTGGTGCCCTTATACGGTACAACGAGGTCGCTACAGACAGCTAATCAAGTGGAGGTACGAGCTCATCAAATACCGTACCGACTGGACCAACTCAGCGTGGAAGAAGGATAAATGAAGAGAATAGGGGGAGGCCTTTGCCAAGCAGTAAGACAGCGTGAGTTGATAATAATAATAATCATTATTATTATAGCCACTTCCAGGTAGCCCAGTAGGTCTGCAACGATGCACATTAATGCACTACGACTGTACGTAACTATTACAGAGTGAGTTGTGGATTTGTTTTGCCGGTCCGATAGTCGGAAAATATGAAAATGAGTTTCAAGTTCCCTGAAGAAGCCACGGACAACCATTTTTATGGAATAAGCTGGTTTTACTACCGTTTTTATCGGATTATTTGGACAACTAGTGCTCGAGCTCAGTTTGGATAGTATTGTGCGACATGAAGTGGCTAAGGAACTAGACTTTGGGTGTTTAATAAAAAAGTCACACCAAAAGTAAAGAAAAGAAAACAAGAAAATAGTACTGGGTAGGTATGACTAGAAGATGGAAACTAGAGATCTATGAGCATGTCTGAGGAATGTGGTCAGAGATACGTCTGAACATTACAATATCATTGATATTATAAACAAGATGTCGGTTTTTGATAATGTTTTTAATGATTTTAATAAAATAATATATCCATTTTGTTAGTCACAAGAAAGAAAACCTGTGTTTTAAATATCAATAACTCTGGCTTTATTTGAAAAACTTTACCAAAATCACCAAAATTGTTCAATAAAATCTATTCAAATTTGAGCGTTTGTTTTTTGGATTGTCTATACAAGATATCCGACTTTTATTATCAACTACCTCCTAGCTGCAGCTGCGCACGCTAAGCACCTACATAAAAAAAATGCCTGTATATTAATCCAGATCACATCATTGGCAGACTGCCAATGATGTGTTCGGTTCCCGCCGCGGGATAAATGTTTGCAGGATCTGCAAGTATTTGTCTCGGGTCTGGGTGTTTCTATGTATAACATGTATATATTTACAAAAAAAATAAGTATGTTTATCAGTCATGTGGTACAAGCTCTGCTTACTTTGGGGTCAGATGATGTGTGAAATGTCCAGCATTATTATTAATATGCATACACAAAACAAATATCTGCGCTAATCAGCAAGCAGACAGTCAGGCAGACAGACTAACAAAGACACATACTTATATTTTATTGTTGTGTGCACATAACACATGTCTATATTAAACATCAAGATAATCACACGTTTTACTCACTTAGTATTTTGTCGATGGAGGTACCGACACTGTTTTATTTTCAGAGAATCTTCATCTGGGTGAGTTAGATCCGCGGTACGTGAGTTGCCGCGAGCGTTCATGGTTCGCACTGAAGGTGAGAACCTGTTTATCAAATTGTATAGTACAACTCACGAAAGATTTGAAAGTTCATCTATGTTTATCACTCAATGACCTGTCCACAACAAGACAAAAAGCAGAGTTCCTGAGCTGTGAATTCGGTCAATTGTTGGTCCTGGATTGAATCGAACCTACATCCCAAATGGCAGAGTTACTACCAACTGACCTATGGACCGCTGTGTAGTCCTTTATCCCTCGATCGATCTCAGAAAACAAAATAAAAGATACAAGCGTACAGTTCAAATGTAGTATTGAGTGAAGACGGCGGCGGGTGACGCGAGACGGACAAAGGTGGCGAATTGCAGTCCCCACCCCTTAAGGGGAGGTGATCTACTGTTATTGTTAAAAGTTAAGAGGTGATTCGTTTGCAGGTAGGGCTCGGTGCAGGCGGGGTGCTAACGCGCTATTTATGTTATTATGCAGTTTTTCAAATAACAATATTTTTTGTTGCAAAATGTTAGACTACGAAAATTAATCAGAAAACGCAGAAATAACTCGGGTTCTAGAGTCTACTCAGTATGAATGATGTAGTGTTGATAAGTGCATTTTTATCTTACAAACATAAATAAAAATATATTTCACCTAAAATTGTATATTACAGTGATATGTGAGTTTTTCTGGATTCCGATATTTCGGCACAGTTGCATGCGCCACGATATCGAAATAAACCATAATCAGTTTCGGTACAAAGAACTAGGCCTATTTTGAACAGATTAATTTAACTTGGATGTGTCGCTAATAACCTAACCTAACTTTTTTTATTTCAGAAGTATATTGATAAAACTTAACGTTAGAAGAGCGACCCAAATTAGAATTTCAGTTGATCTTGTTCTCATGTACGTAGCATAGTTAGTTGTTTTGAAAATAAAATTATTTTAACGTTAACCTAAATTATTTCTTTGGACGGAAAATTAGCAATATTTATATAACTTTTAAAACTATCATGGTTTTGCACATAATTTTCACTCAAAACGGGATATTTACCATGATATATGAGTTTTTCTGCTTCTCGATATTTCGGCACAGTTGTATGCGCCATGATCACGAGATAAACTGAAGTCTTTGCGGGTGGATGTTATTGGCAGACAAAACGGTCTACCCTCTTTCTCAGTCTTTTACTGCGAACATTACCCCTACTACCGGTTTCACTGTCACTAACAACTCGATCACGATTGCGACACACAACACTCACGGTATCTGGACGCATAACTGGTACCTCACTTTTACGATTTCCACACATCCTCACCACAGGGTTCCAGGCTCCAGACAATTGAAAACCGTCTTCTCGATTGAAATTCCTGTGTTTGGTAATCTCTATTGCCTCTTGTACCAATCTTGGGATGTAATGTTTTTCAGTTGAGATTACCTGTGGATTGTGTAACTCGATCCAGTGGTATGAGCCAGATTCTAGTAGATGTGTAGCTATGGCCGACTTTTGTGTGTCCATATTTTTGACCGCCCTGATGTGTTCTGTCACTCGACAAGCTATGGTACGTTTTGTTTGGCCGATGTAAGAGCTCCCACAGCTGCAGTCAATCTTGTACACTCCTGTTGTTTGAAGAGGAATCTTATCTTTAGGTGAGCGCAGGTAGTGTGAGATCTTCTTTAAAGGAGTAAAAATTGTTTTTATGGACAATTTTTGCAGGGCTTTCGCAATTTTGTCCGTCACTCCTTTGATGTACGGTAGAAAAGCAGGTTTTCGTTCTACTATACATCTGTGGGGCTTAGGCCTTTGTCTAACTGGAAAAGATCGAAGCTTATATCGATTTTTACGTAGAACATGCTGAACATGAGCTAGCTCACTCTTTATGGAGTACTCATCACATAGGTCGAAAGCACGGTTCGTGAGAGACATTACAACCGAGTTAAGCTGCCAAGGGTGATGGTTTGAATTAGCATGGAGATATCGATCCGTATGGGTCGGCTTCTTATAAACCGAATAGCCTAAATTACCATCATCACGAATCTGTACCATCACGTCCAGGAAAGCCAAGCTTCGATCACTTTCCATTTCATACGTAAACCGCATCTTGGTATGTACGCCATTTAGGTATGCCAAAAGGAGTTCAATCTCATGTTTATTGCCTCTTACAATACAGAACATCATCAACGTACCTTTTCCACAACTTCATTGGCAAGGGGGCAGAGCATATAGCCAGGTTCTCAAAATACATCTTACATACATCTTACACCGGCGAAACAAAACGTACCATAGCTTGTCGAGTGACAGAACACATTAGGGCGGTCAAAAATATGGACACACAAAAGTCGGCCATAGCTACACATCTACTAGAATCTGGCTCATACCACTGGATCGAGTTACACAATCCACAGGTAATCTCAACTGAAAAACATTACATCCCAAGATTGGTACAAGAGGCAATAGAGATTACCAAACACAGGAATTTCAATCGAGAAGACGGTTTTCAATTGTCTGGAGCCTGGAACCCTGTGGTGAGGATGTGTGGAAATCGTAAAAGTGAGGTACCACTTATGCGTCCAGATACCTTGAGTGTTGTGTGTCGTAATTGTGATCGAGTTGTTAGTGACAGTGAAACCGGTAGTAGGGGGGTTCGCAGTAAAAGACTGAGAAAGAGGGTAGACCGTTTTGTCTGCCAATAACATCCACCATGATCCGTGATCATGGCGCATGCAACTGTGCCGAAATATCTAGAAGCAGAAAAACTCATATATCATGGTAAATATCCCGTTTTGAGTGAAAATTATGAGCAATATTTATATCTATTTCTCTGATGTAAAACCACCAATATTCTAACTCTTATTTTTTGTTTTTATAGTCAAGCAACAACTTCTCCTTAAAACGATTGCAGCGGATTTCAAGACGGACGGACGGACAGGGGTGCAGGTAAAGGGGTCAAACGTCATCGATCGCCACCACCCCCACCCCAGGGGTCTACTTCGACCTCCTGCTTGCAAGCATGTGCCACTTCATGACAGCTTTCGTTAAAAATGAATCTTATAACGCGTAATTAAGATTCGATTTCACTGAACTGCGCATTGCGGTTATAGTTTTCATTGTGTCCAATATAGTCACATGCTCAAGAATGACAATTTTGGCAGATAATCTGTATTCAATTATTTCATTAAATTTAAATATTTATTTCCTGTTACTGCTAATCTCAACTATATATTATTTATATATAATATTACAAATGCGAAAGTAACTCTGTCTGTCTCTCTGTCTGTCACGTTTTCACGCCTAATACGCTGAACCGATTTGGATGAATTTTGGTATAAAGATAGATGGGACCTTGGAGAATGTAGGTACCACGCGTGCGAAGCCGCGGGCAGCAGCTAGTAATATATAAAATATTTTATACAGACTATCTTTTATTCTGTTAACTGTTCAATACAATAGAATGTAGTTATTCTGAATGATTCCTTTGAGAAATATTTCGTATCCAAGGTACATTCTCCTGGTACTTACCTGCAAGACTACATTCTCTTAATCAACTTAAAATTGTAAAGTGTTTTTTTATTTGAGAAATAAGCTACGCAAAAACTTTTTATGTCAAAAAATATATACATTATATATTATGCAGTAAAATCACAAAGATAATTTCGAATGATATTTATTACATGCTATGCATATATTACATGCTAGGTGTATCTATGAGTCGTACCTCCTAGCCCCAGTCCAACAGCAATACGACAAGAAACTCCTCAGTACTCGTTTTTAAAAGTTCATCATCATCTACCTATAAATAGTTTCTTCGTGTCTGACTGTCTAACCTTAGTAAATGATATTGCGCGCGGACTTTTAAGACTAATAGTCTGCGATAAAACTATCGTTATAAAATTTTGCATAGTAGTACGTATTAGTGACTCAACAAAGTTTTGTGTTTATTTTGGAATAGCGCACGGGTGCAATGCTTATACTAAATATACTACAGAATTTCTAATGTGATTAGAAACCTCTAAAATTATAAGTGTTTCTCTACTGTATTATGCATGTATTATACATATAAACCTTCCTCTTGAATCACTCTGTCTATTAAAAAAATCGCATTAAAATCCGTTGCATAGTTTTAAAGACCTAAGCATACATAGGGACAGAGAGACAGCGAGAAGCGACTTTGTTTTATACCATGTAGTGATATACTTTTTTCGCAGTGAATGAGAGAGTCTTCTACATTAATACTGTTACGTCTTCTGCAGCAATCCTGTGTTTATTTTGTTTATATTGGCAACGAGCTTTGACGGTAATGTCCATGTCATATTGGATTGAGTGGAGTGGACTTTGTTAAAATATCATGTTTTCATAAAATGGTTTTGTCTGGTTTTATTTTGACTGTATTTTATTTAAAAATACAGCTTTCAAAGTGAACATGAATTGTCACGTCACCACTAGAAAGCTTTTTCATTGACATTAGTAAATTTTTTGTTGGTTCTTTAAACTACGAACTAACATTTAAATCATCGTAGAAAAGGACATACTCAAATAAGCACATAATAACAAAAAGCACATTAATTTTCCCAAAAGCGCGAAATGCTACAGGATTATTTTTAGGAGATTTAATAGCGAGATAATAATTGATTTTCTCAAAAGAAGGATAAGTTACTCAATAAGCACGATTATTATTAGAAACCCACGACAATTTTCATAAAAAAGTCGATAATTTATCTACCATTGTTGCAGTCTTAGCCTATAGTGTCCCTATGCTGTGCAAGACCCTTGATCTCACAAGTTATCCACTCACATGTTACTATGGTAATAATCGTTCCAAACTAAATATTTCACCACCAATTTAGCTTCTGATTCGTTGCCACCTACTTGCTTTGTTGGTACGTGTTCTAGTGAATACCAGCGACTAATTTCAAGTGCATAGCGCGACTTAGCACCTTACTTACTGCATTAATGTTTAATGGCGGTCACTTTGAGAGGACACACGTCGGTCCCATAGGGCGGGCTTTTGAAAACTGGTGTCGGGGTGTGTCTCCATTGTACTGATAAATGATAAATTATGATTTATTAATATCGCCCCAAAAAAATCCGGTCTTAGAACTTATGACTAAGGCTGTGAGGTAGTAGTACGATAATTACCTAATTATAATTATAAGTATACTTAATAAAGTATAATACTTATTAAAAAAAACTTTTCTGTGATTACGCTTTTTCAGCTTGTTTGTATAAAATAGTTAGCTGGTGCCCGCGGCTTCGCACGCGTGATACCTACATAAAAAGAAGCTTATGACCGTCCCCAAGATATAACTTATTTTCATGCCAAATTTCACCAAAACCCGTTCAACCGTTTAGCTGTAAAAAGAGGATTAAACCAACAAACGAACAGATAGAAAGAGAGACACTTTCGGATGACCTCTGTGGCACAAAAGGCCAAGGCCCGGCTGATACGCAGAAGGTTGCGGGTGCGATTCCCGCCGCGGGACAATTGTTTGCATGATGTTTGTAAGGTGTTTCTATGTATAATATATACGTTTTAAAAAAAAAATATCAAGCATGTGTACCTACCCATAACACAAGCTCTGCTTACCTTGGAGCCAGATGATGCTGTGTGAAATGTCCGGGATTATTTATAACCTAAGTCTTAAATAATACTTCTTTATATGAGCCGGTGGTTGAACTCTACTGATGTTTGAACTTACTCATTTGAAAAAAGAACTAGGTGCCACGATTAGAAGAAAATTTACTTCTAAGCAGAGAACTTCATATTAACGGCCTAAAGCAAGAATGCGCTCTTACTAAAGTACAATGGGAAATTTGGCAGCTGGATAAACATATGACATTCTAGTACCGTGTTCGACCATGGACACACTCCACACGTGCATGCCTCGCGCGTCCCAACAGTCTTACTGCTTTATAAAGGTCTTCTCAATACGACCTGCATATTTCACTGGCGCGGTCACGGCTCTCTTCGTAAACGCTATCTCTGGTCCACCCACCACATTACACTTGCTGCTCTGCCATTCGAATTTTCACTTTAATACTATGTATTAAAGTTCTCGATGCACCTATTCAAGTTCTATGTTATAATGGTAAAGATGTAAAGGCATTGGACAGTCGCTCTTGAGATATTAGTAGGTTCTGCCGCAGAGATAGTTGTATTTAAGGGGACACCTGGAGTCGTACGTGAGATATGGGAAGTTTGATAGCCTTTGAGATTTTACTACTGAATTCTGATAGGCTTTAGAAGTGATTGGTGCATTAGGGTAATGATGAATTGGCTGATTAAATGATAAGGGTGAAACGAAACGTTACGGTTCGTTTTTACCGCATAGAAACTAACTGAAAAGTTCCTGGGGGATTTTATTTTAAATAAAACGTTGCAAAAACAGATTCGTTTTTAATATATAAGGTAACAAAAGTTACGTTATAAAGTATTATGAGAATATTATTTTTGTGCTTCCGAAACAGCAAATTGACGTGAAGGAGTAAATATTATTAGTTATCAAAAATTATAAAATCAAAATAAAGATTATTGTGATTAAGATTTAGATTAAGATTATTGTTATAAGATGATATGTTTTCATAAATTATCCAGTTTGTTACTAAAGAATAAGTTTATATTATAAAAATTTGTAACTAGATAATTAATAAGTTATCAAAGAGACTGGTGGACAAGACCAATGATCAAAGGGCTGGTGCTTACCTCGGACAAAGGATTAGTATGGCTATTCATCGAGGTAACGTTGCTAGCATTTTGGGCACTCTACCTGCGGTCAGTGAACTGAAGTGTATTTTTATCTATAAGAGTTTGAGTTTGAGTTTATTTATTCATAACAAGATAGTTACAAGTCAGTTAAATTCTTATAAATTTTACATAATATAAACACACAGTAACAATAATTATAAATAAAATTAATAATAAAAAATCTCTTAATAATAAATAATATAACACAATCAAATGAATTTATAAATTACATAATAATAATAATATAATTAAGTAATAATATATAATAATAATTAAGTAACATAATAATATAATATAATAAATCATTTAAAAAATTCATCAATATTATGGTATGATTTCTGAACGAGTATCTCTTTAAGTTTATGCTTGAAAGATTGCGTTGTTTGTGAACTCGTAATAGCCACTGGTAAGCGGTTGTATACTGACGGCCCTAGCACGTGAACCAACTTCGACGTTTTAGTGAGGCGCCTCGGTACGACTCTCAGCTTCAGAGCGTTCCGCGTCGGGTATCTGTAACTATCACCCAGTCTCGGGTACTCGTTCAGATGTTTGCGCGCATACGTAGCTGCTTGGAAAATAACAAGGGCTGGCACTGTCATTATCTTTAGAGAGCGAAAGATTGGACGAGCTGGAGTATCCCAAGCTACTCTAACTATGGCAGGTACTGCCCTACGTACTAGATTTTTATTTGACAAAAGATACTGCATACCTTAGTAGGCGTAGTAAGTTAATTATTGCTAAATTGTTAGCATTTAATATTTCTGATTCTGGTATTAGAACTATAACACAGTTTCATGACGACCCCATAGTTAGTAATAGTTCTGAGGGAAAAAATGTAGTAGGGTCAACTGATCAGCATTTAAAGTGACCAAGTCGACATTGGGAAAAACAGGCAGTTTACAAGTAGTTCACCAAAATATGCAAGGCCTGCCCAGCAAAATATTAGAATGTGAATTATTTTTAAATCATTTCGTGATATAGTTTTATTTGCAGAGACGATACGTCTTAAATTTTTAAAGATGATAGAGGTAAAACCAGTATTTGCGATAACGTAAATTAATCCTTATCGTTAGTTCTTAAATGGTTCACTGTAAATAACCTTTTGCTTAGTTAAAAAAAACGAAATGTATCAAATTCTTTGCCTAATGTTATTCATAGCCCAACCAACATTGAAATGAATGGAGAGGCAATGAATCTCAATTTAAGCACTTGCTGGTAGGCTTAGTTCCGCTGCATATCCAGTTCGTGTGGTACGGTGGCTTACTGATGAAGCTACAGCTAGACTGGTTTATTTCAGTTACTTCCATAGTGTTATGTCATACGGCATCATTATCTGGGGGAAAGCAGCTGATATTGGTAAATTATTTTTTATGCAAAAAAACGCAATACGTGCCATTTATAAAATTAAACCACGAGAATTATTGAGAGAAATATTCAAAGAAATTAATATTCTCACAATAGCTACACAATATATATGAAAAATTGTTATACACACATAAAAATAGAGATTGATTTCAGCAAAATAGTGTCCTTCATAGAATTAATACTAGGAATAGACACAAATTATACATCCTTAGGTTTCGACTAGAAAAAGTAAATAAGTCCTTTATGGGGAACACGGTGCGCTTCTATAATAAGCTTCCTGAAAATGCTACTGAACTACCTATTAAAAAATTCAAAGCATACCTAAAATGTAGTCTTTTGAAGAAAGCTTATTATAATAAAAAATGACTATATTATTATTGATAAGGTTGCACGGCCTCATGTCGCTCTGCCGTCAGACAGTTAACCGACACACTTGAAATGTATAAACTCTCTTGTATTAGTATTTCGTAGTTAAGGTAGTTTAAGATGGATCATGTAAAAAAGCGCTAGGACCAGGATAGTTTCTTGCCAGTTCTTCTTGGTCTTGGGTTAGGATGAATTGGCACCTAAATTCACCTAGTATGTTAGACGTTTCAAAGTGATTCTTGTGACTGTATTGAATAAGGTATCGTTTTACTTTGACTTTGGCTTTGACATCAGTGCTACAGAATTGCATAAAAAAATCCTAGTTTTAGAACTTTCAACTTGAATATCTCAACCCAATGCTCGTTAGACAACTCGTGTTAAGGCTAACTTTATTGCTAAGAAAAAGATTTATTAAATTTTTCAAGATTCATCACGCAAACCTCAAAAATAACGCCACTATTAACCAAACTCCTTTTATCTTCAAGTATTTAAGTCGCACATTACTATTAAAATTTTTGTAAGTGGAATTAGCCTTTTTCAGAAAATGTAAATGTTAACCAACGTAATATCGGAGGATGTTCCCAAGAAACTTAAATTATTTTTTTGTATTGGATAGGGTATAAAATTTCGAAATTGATTCATTTATATATGAAAAATAATCACCCCCAAGGGTAAATAATTGGTCTTCCAGAACTATAACCACTGATTCCAAGGACATCACTGCGGGCATTCCAATTACTCACTCACAGTCTAAAAAAACAAGCGACTGATGTGTCTGCACTTCTGAAAGCCATTGTTTCGGAGTCGCGAATGAGCTCACGTGACGTCATACTACATGTATTTTTGACAACTGTCTGCGTGAAAAAGAACGTATGATATAGTGGTAGCACCCTGGACCACCGATCATAAGGTCGTGGATTCGAACGTAGTCGTGCACCAATTGATTTATCCATTCGAAATATTGATGAGCGCAATGCACTGGCATTTGTAAACGTTTGTAAGCTCTGGCTTACAAACGTTTGCAAGTATTGACCTAGATTGAGCAACTTTAATTGCCCGTGTAAGCGTATCCTAGCAATCCAAACTAATATTATAAATTTTAAAGTATCTGATTTTTTGTTACATTTTTACGTTTCAGATCTGAACGAGATTGATGATGTTTGGAAAGGTGATAAACTGTATCTTGGCAAAGGACAAATACAATTTCTTAAGGTCAGCTACTATGCGTGTGAAGCGAAGAGCAGCAGCTACTTAATATATTTTTTGTTGCTTGAAGATGTATTAGACCTAAATAATTGTGAGAGTAGAAAGCCAGCCTAATAAAACCGGGTGCACTGTACCGCCGTCGAGCCACTCTTCAGCTGGAAATGAGCTGCATATCACTGTACTGCACTCTGTTACAGGGTGCTCTAGTTTGGTAGCAGTATAATTAATTATCATAGAGTTTTATGAGAGTTTTAAAGAGTATGAAGTGGATTAAAAGATGTTTAATAAGTATCGTTCCATAAAACGTACATTAAATCCACAAATGTCAACAAGATTTATTTTTTTAATGGATTCGTACGTTAAAACCGGAAAAAGATCACTTCGATGATGTTTCTATGTTTGTATGTTAATAACCTTTTTCTCAAGCACGCGTGGAGGAGGTATCGAGTTAAAATTGATATCAAATAATAAAGTCTACGGTCCCTTGGTAAACCATCCCTCATCCCTGTAAACCAAAGCAACTTTCTAAGTCAACGCAATCAAAAAATGCGGACTAAATACGGTCATTTATACCGCATATGTTGGTGATCGGTAGTAAATCAAAACCTATGCGGTGCACCTAAAACCTACGGGGTAATAAAGTAGGCTATAACAATTTTTATAACAAGGTCCCAAGCGACGATTTTTGTCGATAAGCAAATTTAAAAAATTAATCAAACAGAAACAGTCTTATAAAGCATATTATATAATAACAAATTATTTAGATGACAAAAAAGCTGCTCCAACTCTACTCGGCATCTGTAAAAAAATTAAAAAAAAAAATTGATAAGGCCAGACCATTTTTTGCCAGATTCTTTTTGAACTGGGGTTAGGAGGAACCGGCACCTAGATTCACTAGTATCTAAGAAGACGATTCAAAGTGGTCCTTGTGATTTTATTGAATAAAGAATGTTTGTTTGATTGATTGAATGATCTCTGGCGCGACTCTCGCACTTCATTATAATAAAGTACCTGAGTTCCAAAAAAATTATGTAGACTTGTAAATTTACTTACATAATATACTTAAATAGCAGATTAACTGCGACTATCCGGTCTCTTTTAAAATAAAAGGAATACTGATCCCTGAGTTCCGGAATGCTATTTTTTAAGCGTATGTCACTAAATAAAATGTTTGCGGTCACGTTTTCTTCAAAAATGTAATACAGAGAATACCGGAATCGTCTGCACTATGTAGTCTCTAAATTAAGTAGCATTTCAGAATGCTCGCATGCATTTACTCTAAATTTTAAACTGTTACTAACGCTGGAAACCCAAAACGCTACTTAAACTTTAAGGCTCCTAAGATGACGTTTCAGTCACTTTTCTTATACAATTTTGAATGATAACGGAAGTCTTCGTTTGTCTTTTTATGAAATTAGAGAGATAACTCTTCTATGCAAATTCGCTTTTCTCGTGGTATTTTATGTATTATTTCGTTTGGATATTGAGATAAGATTGTGACTTTTTAGCACATTATATAGACAATTTAATTATACGTGTATGATTTTTATTTGTGACACAATTCACGACATGGAATCTGAGAAAATTCTGGACGTTCATTCCGCGATGACGTTTAGAATAAACAAATGACGAACGTCCTCGACTTTGTGACGATATTTTAACAAAACAAAACAAAATTACTTATCATTGGCTAAAGTGTCATCAAGACAGAAGCCAATGTAGGAAAAAGAAGGAGCAGGGTCTCAAGCGTATGAGTTATTCTTAATAAATCTTACATATGAAAAACAAGGTACAATTTTGACACACGCTGTATCAATGTCTTACCCAGACTATCTCCTCGGTAGGGTTGCCAGGCGTAAAAATTAAAATAAACAATAGCGCGGCCCACACCCGGAGGCGGCCTTTTGTCCTAAGATTAGCTTTTAAGAAAGCCTTAATACGGCCCTGTGTGGGGCCTACCCGACAGCGCGCTAATGAGAGTTTTGTTTTAACCACGTCGTGTCGTGTTTTTAGTTTTGTGATTATTTTGTAGACATAGCCTTTATGATCTTTGTGAAAACTAGCTGCTGCCCGCGGCTTTGCTTACGTATGTAAATATTACGTATCCATAGACATACGTACGTACGTATACGTAGTACGTGATAGTAGCCTATGTTAATACCTAAAATATTGGTAAAATTAAAATAAATTGCAACCGCGATATTTTTAAATTAAACTAATAATTACCCAATTTATGAAATATATTATCTCACCAACTCATGTAACGTAGAAATCTGTTTTTATTTTTTTCCAAGGTCTGGAACCAATTGCGTTTGACGATAAGACCGCGTATTTTACATAAGGTATAAACGTCATTAAATGTTATTAGACGTAAAACAATAACACATGCATTGCAGGTTTAATTGTTTTACAAACCATATTAATAAAAACTGAAAAATAGCATAAACTTATCACAGCCAAACAGACAAAATATTAATAACCAAACATCGAAGTACCACTCGCCGCCGTGAGTGACGTCAAATCACACTGGCGCACTATAGCTTTAGTTTCTATTATACAATCAACGTAATACGACGTCCGTTAAAGACAACATTTAAGAAATACATTTTATAATAAACACACATATAATAAACTGTCTGCGATGCGCAATGTTAAAGATCATCATATAACGTACAACGTAGATTTTGACATGATTTTTTAACATGCTTCCGACTGCGGCTTCGCACGCGTCGTACAAACATAATAAATAGCCCAGGTTCTCCCCTCCCTATACTTTCTACTAACTTATAAATTATTAAAGATAAATAATTTATAAGTTAGTAGAAAGTATAATATGAGTGTGGATGTTTTTCTGTGAAGTGGTTTTCCACAATGACTCCACAAGGTAGTTTATTTTATCTCATAAAGTTCTAGCCAGTGGTATGTACAAGTTTTATTGGACTGGCATATCAGCTCAGTTGGTAGTAGCTCTGCCTTCTGCGGTGTAGGTTGTAGGTTGAGGGTTCGATTCCCTCACAAGATAAACATTTGTGTGATGAACTCAGGTGTTTGTTTTGTATCTGGGTGTTACAAAGTATCATATGTATTTAAAAATATAAAAGTATCAGTCATCTGGTCACCATAATACAAACTATGCTTAGTTTGGGGCTAGATGGTGTTGTGTGCATTGCCCTTCAATATTAATTATGTGTTTTATTATTTAGGGATAATAAACAGTTAGAATATACATTTATCTTGTTAGATAAATGTTAACTTATTTAATAACAATATCTTACTCCATCATACACATAATGGAATACAAACATATATTTAGTAGTGATAGCACGCCTATAGAGACTTTTATAAAATAGTAGGTCGAAAACAATTTGTTTTAGAAATTAGGTATCATAAAATTTTATAAAATAATAGGATCCTTATGATTGTATTAAATAAAGTATTCAAATTCAAAATTGAAATTCTTTTCTTCTTATAATGGCGTCTGTCTTGACGATAATTTAGCAATTTTGTATTTGTGATTTGAGCAAAAAAATAATGCGTATAATTATTTTATTAGAAAGATACCATTTTATATAAAATAACTAACGACGAACGACAAGATACGACTTTGTGACGTCACTACATAGTATAAAACAAAGTCGCTTCCCGCTGTCTGTGTGTCCCTATGTATGCTTAGATCTTTTAAACTACGCAACGGGTTTAAATACGGTTTTTTTAATAGATAGAGTGATTCAAGAGGAAGGTTTATATGTATAATACATGCATAATATAAAAGAGAAACACTGATAATTTTAGAGGTTTCTAATGTGATGTCGTAAATAAACACATTTGTAGTATATTTAGTACCAGCATTGCACCCGTGTGAAGCCGGGGCGGGTTGCTAGTGATACTATAAACAATGTAAACACATGACACTGGAAAAAATGACAATATAACATATTTTATACTGTGATTTTTTTCTATTATCTTGCTATTATCGAAAAAGAAGTAGACAAATAATTCCAAAGTTTCGCCAGACTACAAAAAAAACACATTTAATAGAAGTGTTAATTAAAACTGTAGAAAATCTAGAAATCTATTGCATAAAATAATCAAATATCAGTTTTATTTCCGTATCATTAAGAAAAGGTTATTCTAATTTGGACTTAGGCGAAAGCAATATAAGGTCTTTCGTATCTTAGGAAAACATAGCTAGTGAAAGCTACAAAATCAGCCACTGTCAAGTGGTCGTTTTTGAATATAATTTTGGTCACAAAATCTATTCTAAGCGTCATCGCGGAATGGCCGTCTAAAATGTTCTTAGTTTCCTCGTCGTGCGTGACAGAATAATTGAAATTATACTCGTAAGAATTCAATAAAAATCCACCTGTCATTCAATTAGTTCACAGCTAAAAACACAGATGGTGTTTTGATAAACAGTCAAACAGTTTTATACTTATATTATTATTTTATGGTTGGTTTAAATTAACATATGCTTTAATAAATATTATTGTAATAAAAATGATTATACCATCACACACATTTGAGAACGAAATTAGGATTTCAGAACGAAAGTATCCAATGATTGTTATATATTGTAAATTTAATTGTTCGATACATACTTTCTTACTATTTTTCAGTTATTAATTAGTTTGGATTTATTAACGAATGTTTCACTTTATTATTTTCTGTTCTCATTATTCTGATATTTACAAGTCCTTCATTTGATTGTTTACTAAATCGGTAAATTCGTTATAATTCTTTTATTAAGACATATATAGCAAAACTATGAATCCATTGTTTCATGAATTATATTTTAACATCTTTTTATTGTTATTAAGTAAATAGCTCTCATTATTATACTTGGATTCTTAATAGGCTTCTGTGATTGGTTGAATAATGAATATGGTGTGATGTTTTGTATATATTTCAAAAATGTATAAAAGGCGAGGTTAAAGCCTAAGACGGGTAGATTGGGAGTGACCACCGAACTAGAAAGATAAGTGCCTTGCAATAATATTGTACTAAAATATATTTGTGTGTATTTAATATGTGTACCGTTAACTTTTTGTGTTATTCTCTGTTTGGTTATTTGGTAACTTTAAAACTATATTATCTTTGTGAACTACATACATTTGTATCAGTTAATTATTCTGTCATTGTTTCCTTATATTCCTTATGGTGTTTATTTTGTAGGAGGGTACTTGTGTTGTGTAAAATTGTATAGGATCACACAAAAAAGTGTTAGGACCAGACAAGTTTCTTGACGGATTCTTCTTGAACTGGGGTTAGGAGGAACCGGCACCTAGATTCACTAGCATGTAAGAAGACGATTCTAAGTGGTCCTTGTAATTTTATTGAATAAAGAAAATTGAATATACTATGGTAAATTTGTTATTCTCTCTTCTTATTGAATTTATCCTTGCTTACATTTAGCTTTAATTCCTCATGTGAGAAGTAGGTATTTAACTTCAGTAATTTTACTAACTTTCATTATAAACTTCTAAATCTTGATATTAGGTGTAATAAATTATACTAATTAGAGCAGGTATTTATATGAATCTAACATGCGCATCACAATGCAACATAATACACTCATAATTTAAGTGTCTACACTTGTGCTAAGAATTCACAATTTATTGATTAAAATTCCGCTTAGATTACTCTACATTACATGATATACCACTTTAAACTAAATTAATTTAGAATAAATTTTTAAACGACTTCAAAAAAAGGACGAGGTTCTTCGGAATCTTGTTTTTTTATGTATTTTTACAGATTACTCAAAGACACCTGAACTTATTTTAGAAAAATATTTTACCAGGTGGTCCCATTTAAATTTCATCGAAATCATTCGAGCAGTTTTGAAAAAATCAACAAAATACAAAGAATTGCACATATTTATGATACTTTTTTATATTCCAACATGAAGTCGATCTTCTTTTGAGTTTTTAAAACGTAATTATGTAAAATGTCTTACGAAATTAACAAGAGAGTCAAGAAAACCTTCGTCGCGGCTGCCATGTTAAGAACTTCATATGACGTTTGTAACTTTCTAGGAAGCTCTAGCTAAAGCGCGTTGAAAAACGGAAATTATCCTCTGTGCGGACGCATTTTTCCATTTATGTCATTGTGTCATTTGTGTCGGTTTGATGCACGACAAGTGCAACGACAAAGGACGCCTCAAAGTCGGAAATGTCGGTTTGTTCATCGTCCTTTGTAATTTTTAAATTATTTTAAGCTGTGTTGGATGAAATGGAGCTTTGTCAATATTTGTAATTGACTTTTATTAAATTTGGCGGAAGGAACACCAATAGACTAATACTATTGTAATTGTATTGGTATAACCTGTTTTAATAAAGAATCGTACTTTAATTGGTTTTTTAACTTTAAGTCAAGTCCTCTTATTTGCACAATGCACATGTCTTCAAACATTCTAATTGTAGTGGTCCCACCTTCTGGCCCAAAAGCCTTAGGTTCTTGCTCGGTCGTGCACCTTTTTACTCCAATACATGTGTACTCTAAGAGGGCGATAGAAGACATCCATAAATATAAAACATTGACGACCTCTGTGGCGCAGTGGGCCAAGATCCAGCTGAGAAGGTTGGAAGGCAGAAGGTTGCGGGTTCGATTCCCGCAGCAGGACAAATTTTTGTATTATCTGCAAATATTTGTCTCGGGTCTGGGTGTCTCTATGTATACTTATCATTATGTATGTATTTACAAAGAAAAATAAGTATGTAAGTAGTATAGCAGTCACGTGTTACCCATAACACAAGCTCTGCTTACTTTGGGGCCAGATGATGCTGTGTGAAATGTCCGGGATTATTTATTTATTATTATCTATTTATTATTTGTCCTGAGAAAACCGGAAAACCCTATATAAAACGTAAAAAAGTTCGGAGACTGCCAAGTCCACAAAAGTAGCTTCTTAGTTTAATCCTTTCACCACACTAGTGCGTTAGAGCTAGTGACATGATAAGAAGACCACCAGTGCTCTTACAACTAGAAGCAATCGTCCAAAAAGCACTCGCATCACTTAAAAAACCCTGAAGACTCAACAGTAACATTTTCGTCGCAAGGCTAACGATTTCCAAGTGAGCTGCCACATAAATCAGGCCAGCCTGATTGATACATGGCTGCGGGTTGACGCCCATCGAGTAATTTAGTGCCGCCGCCCGCCCACCACCAGATAGCGGGACTTTTGTTTTGCATTAATACCTCCTCGGCTTGAGATGGAAAAAGGCTTTTAAGGCTTTGCTTCCGATTACGATCTGTCTGTCTGGTCCATCACAATCTGACATAGCAACATCATAATGGCATTACTACCATCAGCTCTGAAGTTCTGAACTGCAGTTGCCATGAGGAAATGAGGCTAGGATATATATAGCCTATAGCCGACTTCTACTTTCGTTTGCCTCAGTGGCCATAGAGTATGAACATAGTCATTGTCATGGCCAACTCTGGAGGTGGAATTAATAGGCATTCCAAAGGCTCAATGATTACAAGTTTTTAAAAAGCCGGGACCGACTTAACGTGCACTCAAAAGTAAGGAAGCGTTCAGATGGAAATGGGACTGCAGTCACTCATCCAGATCGTGGATCTTCTAGGAATGACTAGGAATACCACGAGCGCTTCTGTAGCTGACTGAGGTGGACCAACAGTGATCACTAAAGTTAGACTAAGTAATTCAAGTAGTTATACCGGTTACTAGTACTGGACATAGAATTGGATCTATCTCAGTATGCCTATATACTCGTAGAATAAAAGAATGGAATAGAATAGAAAATACTTTATTGCACACCACAAATACATTAGACAGTTATAAGAAACATAGCGATCTCTACCAGACAACCTTGGGATGATTAGAAATCAAATAGGGAATGGGTGAATGGGAAAATAATATGATTTATGATCAAACTTTATGTACATACATATTTACAAGATAACAAAAAGTTAAATACCTAATATTAAAAAATAAATAAATACAGTTAAATACAATATGATAAACTAAATAAACGAATACATACTTATATAAGTATATACCAAAATAACGCAAAGAAACAAGCTATAGTTAACAACACTCTACTCGGAATTCTACCTGTAGCAACTTTTAAAGTTAAACTTGGTGAAAGCTACGTAATTTTGACAGGAATCGTCTGTCTGTTAGCCCTAGTTTGACCACAGAACTGCATAAGGTCATCTTCGTAAACTTAACAAAACTTAGGAGGAACTGCTTGTTTTTCTATCCTAGTAAATATGTTAACCTGTTATAACCCAGATGCCATTAATGGATAATAATGCAGGTTTTGAAAGATCTGGTATTTCAACAAAGTACTGTCTCTGGTCTGGTCTACACTAGTCTCCTATATATAGTTGGAGATCTCAAGCCTCTAGTTGCTTTGGTGTTTGAGAAAAATGGAAATGCATTATAAATAAATAATTAATGCTGGACATTTCACACACCATCATCTAGCCCCAAAATAAACTGACCGACCGACCGGATCAACAGAACATAGGAACGGACGTAGGCTACTTGTTATGTGTGTACTATGCGTGCGAAGATGCGGGCAGAAGCTGTTATACATAGTAAAACACCCAGAATTGAAACAAATATTCGCAGATCATACAGACAATTGTCCCGCGGTGGGATTTGGCATTTATATGTATTACTTATGTATTACTGAAGTGACAAATTGCAAGCCCATGTTTATAAAGCCAAGTATATTTCAATCAGAACTAATGGGAACTGACCGGTGCAAGTGCACGTGATTGCATTGTGCAGGTCATTCAGCACAAGAACCCCATGGAGATGTAGCACCAGATAAAACAAATCAAGACACAGTATAATCAAAACAGTATACCAACTTATAAAAGAAATAAAATTTATAATGACCATTTCCTAAGCGAATGACCTTGACGCATTTTGACAGCGATTTGATCGCAACTTTTTAAAATATGTAGTGTTTTAATAATTTTGTTATCTAGCTATTAGTATAAGCTGCAAGTTAAAACGACGCGTCGTCAACTCAAAGCCAGGATAGTAATAATTAAACATTTAAGAGCTTGTTTCATAGGTAAAGAATTAATAATAACCTTAAAAAGTATTTGAAACAATGAAGTTATAGAAACAAAAGAAAATACATACCATATATTTGAAAAATAATATTCCTTCTATTATCAAGCAGATAGCCAGTAAATATCGAGAAAATATGACAAATTCTTTCCATAAAAAGATCAATTGCTGATGTTTCCGCCTTAAACAACAGAAGTAGCTTACATACCTCTAATAACCCACCGAGGGTTGCACAGTATCCTAAGATATTTAAATCAATCGACATAAACGCCATAATTAGGTTTTAAGAACTAAAAAGAAACCGACTTCATTGAATGAAATTTGAGCCTATAATACATTTTTAGTGGAAAGTAGATGTATTTTGTATATATATAATATGGGTAGGCCCAATAATCGCACCGCTCCAATGAGACATCGACGTATCGAAGTATATGAAAACATCATCGATGATGATATACAATTTTTAGATTTTCGTTGATTTTTCAGCTCGACCGATTTTGATAAAAATTATATGGGACCACCTGTGAAGAAGACCACCCTTTCAAACAAAAAAATAATTTTTCAAATCGGTTCAGCCGTTTTCGAGTAATAAAAAAAAAAAAAAAAGATTCCGACCGATTGAGAAACTCCTCCTTTTTGATAAAGTCGGTTAAAAATGAGTAGCTTGTAAAAAAAATTGTCAAATGAATTTCTAAGGTGTTATAGAATATAATAATTTCATATCATTTATGAAGTAATACTTTTGGGCTTAATGTTTACTGTGGTGATATATTCAATAAGATCGTGGATAAATCGTTCATTATTCGAGACACAAGATAAGGAAACGTCCTGACCGTACGCATAATTTGCCCGCGGCGAGTAAAGCCTCTCACTTCAGTTGGTAGTAGCTTTGCCTTCTGAGTTGTAGGTTGTTGGTTCGATTCCCTTTCAGGACAAACATTTGTGTTATGAACGTAGATGTTTGTTCTGTGTCTATGTTATAAAGTGTGAATGAAGATATGAATGATAAATATGAAGTAATGTGAATTTAAAATATATATGTATTTTATAACTCATCTGGGATCACTCACTCACTCACTTATACAAGCTATGCTTAGTTTGGTGCTAGATGATGTTGTGTTTCGTGGATTGTCCACCAATAATGATTTATTTATTTACAGGTGATACTTCTTCTTAGCATGTTATTTACAAGTGATTGACTACAGTTGACTGAACTACTGAAACGTTTTTGTCTCCGTAGTTCAGTTAGCGGTCATTTCTTGGACAACTGGGACAAAAAGTCTCAGCATCACTTATTTGCACGTGCTTGTATAGAGCCTTCTGGCTAAAGTCTCGTCTACACTGTGGCCAGCAGCGATAACGATACGATTGCGTAAACACGCCACTACCCGCACCTGCGTTGTATTTACGAGACGCGGCTGCTCTGTGGATTTATCGCGCTGATAATTTTTACTTTCCATTTTTAGGGTTCCATAGCTCAATTGAAAAACTGAAACCCAATAAAAGGTTTCCTTTAATAGTAACTTTGTTTCTTGAAAATTCTGTACAGTTAAATATGTGTCACTGGTGTCAATATATTAATTCTGTAAGTTAGTAAAGTTTCTTCTTTTTTTTATTCCTATAATGGCATCTATCTTGCCGACAATGTTGCCACTGTCAAGTGATTTTTGATAATAAAGTCTTAGTCGATGGTTAATTTTTAATTCTAAACGTCATCGCGGAATGTCCGTCTAGAACTTTCTTGGGATTCCTTGTGATTACCATAATACACTTATAATTCAATTGTCTATACTTGTCCTATGTCACAATTTATTCATTAAAATTCCGCTAAGATTCATATAACATGCAATAAAAATAATTTAGACGTGCTATGTTACTTCATGAAATTACAAACGAAGAATCATAGTTAAGTTTACTTTATAGAATAAGGTTTTTTGTATTTAATAGACAGTAAGGTTTGATTGAATGCGAAATAGTTTCAAAATACGACTAATGTGTATACTTAGACATTTATGACCTTAGTTATAAGCACCTCTCAACCTGCACACTGCCTAAACATTGATTGTCACTATTATCACTACCTTACAATAAGGAGTGGCACTAAAATTATTATTGGTCGTCTCGCGAAGCAAACATTGCCCTCTTATATAATTTATTTTTAAAGTTATTTAGGGTTTTATTAGTAATTTTGGTGTTTTTATTTAAATAGAGCTAGAGTTAATGACCCGGGTGTGAATAATTGGTATAAAAGCTTTGTGTTTTTTTGTGATTCGTGCAAAAATAATCCTTTGTTATTTTATATGAAAGGCACTATCAATACAAATATTATACTTGTGAAAATAACTCTATCTGTCTGTTTGTGTGTTACGTTTTCACGCCTAAACCGCTGAACCGATTTTGATGAATTTTAATATACATGGGACTTTGGAGTCGGACATAGGCTACTTTTTATGTAGGTACAATGCGTACAAAGCCGCGGGCAGCAGCTAGTTTTGTATAAAATTTATTTATTTATTTTTTTACACAATAAGATCATAGCATTACAGTAGGTACACCAAGGCGTTATGAAATAACAGTTTAACAGAAAATTTAACACAATTAAATATTTTTACCAAATAATTAATAATAAAAATATTTATAAAACATTAAACAGATGGACAAATATTTAGTACAATTCCGCCAATCTATTCCTAAAGAGTTACCTCCAAAAGAAATTCGACACGTGTTTCGCCCCTCCACGAGGCATCCTCAGGAACACTTGACTCACTCCGCACTGTAACGGGACAGAAGGTCATTCCGTTATAATTCACAATTATTATGGTATGCTTGGGTACAAACCTTATTAATATCACGTAGGCATACATGGGTCATTCTTATCAGAACAGATTTACCAGCAATTCTATCTCAGATCTTTAATTATTGAATAAAATAGTGCGTAATTCATTACAATGTAAATAAACAAAGCATCTGTCATAACAAACTATACCATAGACGGATTATGGCAGATGTATGTCATTGTCAAGATCCGTGAGTGAAAGCTAGCAAAAAGTAATTAATACTAAGTTTATAGACTATGGTTTAGAAATATCTTACGACTCATAGAGTATAATAATAAATAATACTGGATTTGAATTATTAAGATTAAATAGAATTTGATTCTATAAGATAGAATAATCTATCCTTCTATTAATATATTATTGATAGAATGATTTGGGTCGGGAAGATCTCTAAGGAGGTTGAATTCGAAAGAGTAAACAATTAAATAGCTATATAAAAACAATATTAAAACTAGAATACATAAATTAAAATCTATTTATGTTAACGATATAATATATAAATCATGAAATAACTACATAAAGATAGAAATAAATTGAAATTTTAATTAATTTAGGGCTTGAATTAGTAAAGAGGTTGTTTAACCACGGTAAATTGAAATAGAATCGAAATTTCAAATGTGTTTGAAAATGGCAAGAAAAAGAAAAAAAAGAGATAAAAAGGAAGATGGCGGATTTTGGCATTCTAGATAGGAGGACGCATGAGGCTGGCCGAGCGGAACGCTTGCGGTAGATTTTCTCTCGATGGTTTCCTACAATTACATGGTGTCTTGTCGTGCGTTGTTTCTGTGATAAATTTATTGTGTGAGTTACGTAATAGTTTATCCGGTCGGTAAGTCGGAAAGAAGACAAGATTCGCCAAAGTGATTGTATGAGGCTCTTACACGGCATGGTCTGTGGGTCAGATGGAAACCTAGCGGTGTTATACTCAATTCTGGCTTTCCCACCCTGTTAGGAGTTCCCCCAGGACCTCTCGGAACGAGCCTGGAGCCAGATTTTACCTCTCCTGAGGATCGGCTTAATGGTTCCCTATGATTGGTTTCATTCTGTGTAAGGAAGGTAGAACTGGACTTAACTGAAACAATCGACATAGTCTATCTTTATTTATTTATATATTTGCACATTATAATGCCTTTAATCTACGGATGACATCCCAGGACTTCGGTCTGTTGGAAGTAGATTGTAGGGACGTACTAGGGGCTAGGTACAAAGTCGAGGTTTACAACTCGCTGTCCCCCAATTAGCAGCTAGGTAGGTCATCATTGCACCCTGATGAGTGACATACACAATTAAATGTACGTAGCTTGCTTCCAGAATTGCGGATTCACACACCAGATTAGGTTAGGTAGGACATCAGGTACACAACACGTTTCGACAAGTTTGAACAGGTTGTCGAATTACTATTATCCATACCTATACAGTAGTATAAATCTACTTATGGATTTTGTAGGATTGCGTAGTTTATCTGACAACACGTTTCGACAAGTTTGAACAGGTTGTCGAATTACTATTATCCATACCTATACAGTAGTATACATCTAATAATGGTTTTCTTAGGATTACGTAGTTTATCTGTATACTAAATCGGTGCGCAAATCAGTGGGGAAACTATCATTGACTAAAGATTTAGCTGAAACATTGCACTAGATAATAAATGTCTAGTTGAGGGTAATTATAAATTCTTATGAAAATGAATAATGATTACCTACACCTTAAATTCAAATGTTCATTATTTGTACTTTGTGATATATATTTAATGGAGACCTTATAAATGAGTCTTACTATTGATTTATCAATAATCATATTAGATAAGTTCTATGAAACTCTTGAGGCGAAAGACCTTCTAGCTTGCTTGAATCTATGGAAAGACTAAAGCTGCTATCGACGAAGAGTCAGTATGAATATTACTGTTGATATAATTTTATCTAATTCAGACTTTTACCTAGTAATAGTATAGAGAAATATCTCTCAAGGCTCTTTCATATTATTTATGAAATTAAAGTTAAACTATTCATATAATTGGTATATCTATCACACATTATCAATCTTCTTTACTCTACGGACCTAACAAATAAAATCACAACATATTGTATTAGATAATAATCTGTATTAGGGTCGAGTAGGGTAAGATTCTTGTGTTGTAGGATTAGGGAACTTCGCCAAGTAGGATAGAAGTTAGGCAGGGCTCTTCTATGTATCCAGTTGCATTCTAAGATGCGATACTAGAAGGTTAACCAGTGGATGGATGGTATGTGAGTTGCCTGCAGACAAAAGTAAAGTAAATGCCCTTGAATGTGTTTGACTGACCTACTACATTGGACGATTTGATAGAAGATTAAGTCCTCTGATACCCCTTTGCTGAACTATGACAGACATACTTATTACTGAAGTAACTGTTTTGTTTGCTGTCGAAATTAAAATTAGAGTTCCCTTGCGACATGAAATTGTTCATTGCGGAGGAAGGCTGTCCAGGTCACATGAAAAGAAACCTACTATAGCTAGCGAGGAGGGGCTAGTGATCTAAGCCGCAATAAAAATATATCAATGTAGGACTAGAATGACATAAGCTGCTATTAGGAAGTATTAGTATAGAACAAGAATGGTTACCTTGCTTAACTATTGAAACTACCAAAACTATATATTATCTATATTATATTAACGAGAAGGTGACTATGTCTGTCTGTCTGTTACGTTTCTCGGCTGAACTGATTTTGATGGATTTTGGTAAAAAGATAGATCGACTTTAGGGAATGATTTAGGCTGCTGTTTGTGTGGATATCACGCGTGCGGAGCTTGATATTATACAAAGTAACAATTCATGACAAGAACTAATATCGTATTAAAATTTTGAAATAACTTAAACTTAACTTATAATAAGGTTTCACAGTAATACTAGATTGGATATAATACTTATTTACTTTATGCAGTTTATAATATCACTAAAGGACAATAATTAATATAATTATAAAATTAAATATCGAACCACAGCGTAGGCAAATCAAAGATATTCTTCATGATAGAGGATGATTACTTCTAATAATAAAGTTTATAATATTCTAAATACATATCTCAACATAATTTTCTTAAAGAATCAGAGTTACTATATTCGAAACACAACGTAGGATTTTAATCACGACTACTAGACGAATCATTGGCCAAGTGAATAATAAATTATAAATTATATTAATAATTAATAATCAAAGTATGTTTAGGGATTTAAATTATATTATATAATACCTTTTAGTTATTTGGGGTTAATTAGGTACTTTTAATTAGTAGAGAAGGCGAAAAAAAAAGGTTAGGTGCATCGAGTACTAGGTAGTAGGGGAGGGGGCGTTACAGCACCACGACGAAAAAACTCTCTGCTCTGCAGACTTGTTGCTTCGACCAACGTCAGACTGAGACTGGTCAGTCTCACGTCTCACGTGTCGAATTTCTTTTGGAGGTAACTCTTTAGGAATAGATTGGCGGAACTGTACTAAATATTTGACCATCTGTTTAATATTTTGTAATGGATTTCCGCAAAGTCACGCCTGAATCAATTATCAATATTTATAAATAAAAATTTCTCAAAAAATTAACAGATTGAACTAATTCTACTACTATCAATCATCTCACAATACCTCAGACATTCTCTGCACACATTCGTCCATCGATCAGCAAACAGATCACACGAAGGTGTTGATGCCAGAAGCGCATTTAATAATTTTAGAGCCCAAACAAGAGGCGAGTTGTTGTTGAGTTGTTGTGAAAATAATAAATGACGAACGATAAGAAACGACTTTGTGACATACTATAACCAATATAAACATCATTATTATGAAACATGCCATTAACGAAGAAAAAGAAGAACAAGAAGAGTGGCACAATTTTAAACATTGATTAACTTTTGATTGAAGTTTTTTATGTAATCCTTTCTTTTTCATACCTACCTACATTACAGCTTTCTTAATATTTGTTTTTCTATAGCAAAGGCTTTTATAAGGTCTTCGGTATACATCACGATTTTTATAAGCAGAACCCTAGTCTTGGAAAGGTTTGACACGTCTTGGGTAGTTTTATTTCAGCGCGTCATTGATATACGCTTATTGATTGAGAAAATTATTTGAGGTGATAAAATGGTGGTATTTTGAGAAAAGAATTATTTCGCGATAATTTGAGGGGACTTTAAGGCTTTTTAATATTTATTAGCTTTCAATAAGCTTTAGTTATTGCATCTGAATCGATTATTTCTTATATGTCTGAACCGTGTTGAAAAAATCATACCTTAAAAAAAGACGAAAGGCGTAGGAACGAAGTTAAAAATCATAAAATGATGGACGTCAACACTCGGGTTATATAAAATGTCATATACAATTCATTATACATTATTTAGTACAAAAAACGTAGCACGTAGGGTTCAAATTGGGAGCTCAGTATTGATAACTGCTCAGCTACAATGTTCAGTAATTTGTGTGTGAACAGCTTAGTCCTAAAACTTTACTCTATATATCATAGCAATGGTTTTTTTGAATCTTTTATAATGTACTTGGTAAAATTTTATATTAACTTCAGTTTTTAACGAATTTCTTCGTAAGTGTATTTTTTTCAACCCTTGACTATATTAACAAGAATTATGAATAAAACAACAAAAAACCTTTAATTCAAGAGTCGCGATTAGCCGCCTTCAAGGTACAGTCAAGAGATAAAGTACAGTGAGGTACAGTCGGAGATAAGCGGCTTTCATTACTGCCGCGTCGCGTCTACAATGGATGGCGACATCAACAAATCTAGCCGCTTGAGTTATTTGTAGCTCTGGAGGTTATGTCACTGACTGTACCCTGTTCGTTGTCGCTTTTCGGCTTACAAGGGGTGATTGTGCGAGACACGGTAGCTATCTTTTGTTTTGTTTATGACGCTTTTGTGTCAGAACGCAAAAAGGTTCATATGTCATAATCTGAACAAGGAAAATATGTACTTAATTTTTTATAGGATAATATTTAAATGATTCTAATTCATTGAAATTAAATTATGAAAGTTTGGCAATGCGCATGTGATGCTCCTAGTGTTGCAGGCGTCCATAGGTTTCGGTGACCGCTTACCATCAAGCAGGCTGTAAGCTTGTTTGCCACGACTGTAATATAAAAAAATACTCAGATTAATTCATGAGTAAACTATGCGACTTAGCTGCATCTAAATAAATTGAATCGAAGTAAAGAGATAGAAGATAATTATATTTTTAGTTTGACTCTACCACAATACAGCAATACGAGTATTGGACGAAAAATCCGAATTTGAAAAGAATCAATCAAACACATATTTTAAAGTGCTTAATAAACGCAATAACAGTTTATGACAACCGATTATGGGTAAAAGCACTTGACAAGCACGGCCGAACGTGTCAAACTATAAGTGAAAATATTTATTAAATACAATCACAAGGACCACTTAAATCGTCTTACATGAGGTAAAAATCGGTGCCGATTCCTCAAAAAATTATAAATATTATATTTAATACACAGTACTTACATTAAATAAGTTTTACAATCTACATTCCATACTCATCTATACAAAAATACACATCTCAGGATGTTCAAAGGTTATGTCCAGTGGGGTGTGCGCTGGGGTGTGAGGGGTTAGGAGGTAGGGGGTGGTTTAATTATCGGTCACTAAATTAAGCTGGGACCGAGTTCTGCTGTCTTGCACTTTCTGGACGTGTTTTGTGAGAACGCTTCGCTCGCAATACGGAAGGATTGAGGGTCTTGTAAATGAAAAAGATTGCTAATATGATGGATGATTCACTGCATCATACAAATACAAAGACCTATATTAAACAAAGTTTACTGGGAACCAGCTGATTGATAGATTACTTACAAACTTATGAATACATAGATAGATAGATAATACTTTATTGCACACCAAATATACAAAAATGTAATGTAAACTTTGCCAGTGTTTATAGTATGATGACTATGATGACAAAAAGTCGTATCATGTCGTTCGTTATTTGTTATCATTACATAGTATAAAACAAAGTCGCCCCCCGCTGTCTGTCTGTCCCGATGTATGCTTAGATCTTTAAAACTATGCAATAGATTTTGATGCGGTTTTTTTAGTAGATAGAATAATTAAAGAGGAAGGTTTATATAGATAAAACATGCATAAAATAGTACAGAAACACTGATAATATTAGAGGTTTCTAATGTGGTGTCGTAAATAAACACATTTTTTTGCGCTTACATTGCAAACGCTGGCTGAACTCTACGAGATAGAGCAAAATAATGTACTACAGTATTGTACACCTTAAAAAGGTCTACACAAAAGTCCGCAATGGTATGTGTCTATCTCTTAGTCTTTGTTATTCTCTTAGATAACGTTGTATATAAAGACATTCTGTAGTATATTTAGTATCAGCATTGCGCCTGTGCGAAGCCCGGGCGGGTCGCTAGTTTTATATAAAATGATGTCTTTCATATAAAAAAATTATACGGATTATTTTTGCTCGAATCACAAAACTTATTTTTCCAATTATTCACACCTGAGTCAATAACTCTAACTTTATTTCAATAAAATCACCAAAATTACAAATAAAATCCGAAATAACTCGGGAAAAATAAATAATATAAGAGCGATTACGGACAAAATGAATCCTATTACCAATATCGTTATGCTAATCATATTAACTGCGTATTTTTTGGCACCGTTGTCAGTTAGGAATTGTCCAAACCAAAAACATTTCCGTTATAATGGTGAATACGTTGAAAAATCGAGCGATTGCCGTGTAGATTATTATCCTTATAATGTAGAGTCGTGAATCATATCAGTTTGTAACATATGTTTTTGACATAAATGTCATTCAAGCACTCTTTCCTTGCAAACATCAAGTGTACCTAAGTTAGGTAAGATGATGATGATGATGAACATTATTTCATTCAAAAACTTTATTTTGCGTAATTGTGAAAAGCGGTCATGGCTAGGTCAAATCTTTATTCACAAGTAACACATTGAAAAGTGAACAATAAAATTGCTGCTTAAATAAATAATCTATGGCCTCGAAATAATGTAGTGGACAAATAGTTTTCTTAGTACTTACTAAGTTTACCGCATTGTACTGATTCGTCTTTCCTGCGGGTCCTGTCGGCAAGGTCGAGAGGTTAGTGTGGGTACCTGTGAAGGCCTGCGCTATTAAACAGAATCCCAAGCAGAGTGGCGTCAGTGGAGAGTAAACTTCACCTATCTCAGCTTGCTGGAGTGGATCCATGAACGAAAGTTTTCAATTACAATTACATATACAATTGCTCTGTAACTTTACTGAACGAAGGCCAATGATGACTAAGTTTAGACATTGCATTCTATCAAGTACTCGGCAATTTACTAGTTTATATTTGATTATTTAACAAAACAAGCAATTGGCTCTTCTGAAGCAGAGGCGTTGCCTTTCCTAAACTTAGTTATTCAGATCCTATTATTTTAAGGCCCAGTAATATTTTTTTTTACATTACAGAGCACTTTCTTCAAAGCTTATATTAGTTTTTGAATTAGTAGAAATGATAATAAAATAAAGCCAGTAAAAATCCGTGACAGATTTTGATTTTTTCAATATACTCTAAATCAAAACCTTCACCTTGATAATGAGGCTACTACCGGCTGCGCCACACAAGTTCTTGGTCAAAGCCTAAAATGCATTACACGTTCAATTTGATTTAATTACTAACAGTAGTACCTACTTCAATATCGCTAGTATTGATAATTCCTTCCACAATCAGGCTTCTACATTCACGTCACGAGTGCGGCAGGGGCTGCCAAGTTCTGTACGAGGATTTATATGTACAGTATTTATTGAATGCGCTATCTTATTCTTAATAATACAAATACTACTTTTGTACGTGTCACTAGCTTGCTCTGATGAAAGTGTCGATAGACCGCCCGATAGTTATGGCCAGCATAATAGCTATTGAAAAGGTGTCATCCGAATCTGTGAAGCTAGCAGATGTAAATCCCAGATACAGACCGCGCACAGCGTTTCTTAACTTCATTGATCTGATTCCTTGCTTTGTATCAATCATGTAAGTAGGTCCTTCGAATCAATGTGATGAAAGAATTAAATTACGCTTCCATCTTCAAAGAGAGGGTCTTTTCGTGCACTTGGGACATGTCTTGGAACTTTTTACACTAGAATAGAATAATTTTAGTCACGCCGCTTTCCTCGTGACGTTTTTCTTTAAGGTTTTAGACTTTAATATTTGAATTTTCATCAGATAAGAAAAACTAAGTTAGATAGGCTACGAGCGCTTTTTATTCTTTCTGAAGAGAAAAATAGCTACAGTAGCGGTATGATGACCTTGGTCAAAATCTCCACCTAGTGGAGTCATAATATAGCAAGGTGTCGTGGTCGTAATAAAATGAGATGCCAATATGATCTCATTAGACTGCTGTAACAGAGCTTAGGTCCAATGGCACAAAAGAAAAGACTGGCAACATCAAAGGGAGATTTAACCAGCAAAGGAAGACAACAGACTCATCGTAAATTCACAATTACTGGTTCGTACATCGCAATTCGCAATTAAAATTCCTAAATCCTAGAGTACGTAGCTCGGGTAATACTTGCCAATTATGATGGCAACATTCAACAACTGTATACGAGTGAATATACGAGTGGATCTCGCTAAACCATAAACACTATACTTATGGAGCAATTTAAGTTAACTTGTTGCTTTGTATTGATACATAAATAATAAAAAAAACATTACTTTCATATTCATTTATTTGTGCATTCAAGTGTTACAAAAGACAGGTGTTTCTTAAAATTAGGAATCTCTGAACCCTGCATACAGCATACAAACGTTTTGGGTGTAGGTAGGCTAAAATTAACAAAATCATTATAAACGAAAAATATATTACATGGTCCAAACTATACAAATATTGTTACAATAATAAATACTAAATATGGTCACTGCATTGTAAATAATATTGCGGTCATACAACCATTCATTGACATTATATTACGCTTTTCTCAATAGTATTTCATTTAACTCTATTAAAAAGCATTTTTTGGTAATGATCGAATGGATGGCGTGCGGTACCTTATTCTTATTGTATATATTTGGTGCCATGAAAACTACACTAGAACGTAGCAAATGTGTCATACAAGACATATCCACTGAACAATATACTCTTTGTCTTATTTTTATTTTGTAATTTCGTACGTATTATACATAGAATAACACCAAGGACTGAAAATATTTGAAGATCATACAAACATTTGTCTCGTGGCGGGAATCTGAACCGCAATCATCTGCGTTTCGAGCGAGTCTTCGCCCACTGCGCCACAGAGTCGCAGTACTAGTTGCCGATCAATTATTGCAAATAAAATGCATATGTTTATGTAGATATTTCTATATGATTTTTCCTAATTATTCTTTGTTCTTCTGGTCAGCTTTGAGTGATGGTGAAAGCTAGTTTTTATGCGTAAATAAAATCAATTGAGCCAACATTTGAATACTGTGGGAAACATTGTGAGATATAATTTGAGATCCATCAGAAAACAATAGGTCATTTGGTTAGGCAATAGTGACGGTAACGGCGTATTGTTTAAAAATGTTAGGTTTGATTGATAGGTCGATCAGATCTTCCTCAATTCTTTCATAAGAAGATTTCGAAAAAAAAACTAGAGCAGAAGGCTTTCTGCAATGTTTGTTATTCAAAAAAGGGCAATACGTTCTATTTATAAAGTTAAACAGCGAGAGCCTTTAAAAGATATATTCAAAAAACTAATATGCACACAATAACTTAACAATTAATTATTACAAGAAAATTATTTTACTCATATATAAATAAATATGGAGATGTTCATAGAATCAATACTAGGAATAGAAACACATTATACATCCCTAGGTTTCGACTAGAAAAGGAAAATAAATAAATAATAAATAAATAATCACATTTCACACAGCATGATGATGCTGTGTGAAATGTCCGGGATTGGCCCCAAAGTAAGCAGAGCTTGTGTTTTGGGTACCACATGACTGATACACTACTTATATACTTTTTTTGTTAATACATACATATTATACATAGAAACACCCAGACCCGAGACAAATACTTGCAGATCATACAAAAATTTGTCCCGCGGCGGGAATCGAGCCCGCAACCTTTTGCGTCTCAGCCGGATCTTAGCCCACTGCGCCACAGAGGTCGTCAAATAAATAAGTTCCTTATATAAAAACTGTGCGCTTTTTTAATAAGCTTCGTGAAAATGCAACTAAACTACCCATTAAGAAATTCAAAGCATACATAAAGGTTAGTCTAGTGAAGATAGCGTATCACTACATAGTATAAAACAAAGTCGCTTCCCGCTGTCTGTCTGTAGGGACAGACATATATATAAATAAATAATAAATAAGCATACATAGGGATTCTTTGCTTTTTTTGCTTAGTTTGCTTAGATCTTTAAAACTACGCAACGGATTTTAATGCGGTTTTTTTAATAGATAGAGTGATTCAAGAGGAAGGTTTATATGTATAATACAGGCATAATATAGTTGTAAAACACTGATAATTTTAGAGGTTATAGTAGAGCGTATATTCGTTCAAGGAATAAGAACAACTGAGCTACTGGCCGGGTCAGCTAGTTATGAAATATAAATGACTATATTGTTGATCAGAATGCACGGCCTCATGTTGCTCTGCCCTTAAACAGTTATCTGACAGATTTGCAATGTATAACCTTGTGTTACTGTAACCTTGGTTTCGTTTTCAAAGTTAGAAAAACGAGAACCAGTTTTGAGTAAATTCTTCTCAGACATGGTTTAGGAGGAATTGATACCTAAATTAACCTATTATGTATAACGTTTCAAAGTGATTCTTGTGATTGTATTGAACTAAAAAAAAATTCAAATATTTAACAGACGGACAATGAAATGAGCCTATGAGGGTAAATTTTTAGGGTTCCGAAGTATACAAAGAACCCTTAAAGGTCCGCTATATTTATATAGATAATCTATTTAATTGCCCCTACAAAGTTATAAAAGAAAACGAAATAAAACGAATACCTGCTCTACATGTAAAGTGGGATTGATTTTTTAAATATTTTACTACCCTATCGTGTGGCATATTAAAGATACTGGTGGTTTTTTTTAAACAGTTTTTTGATACAGATATTTGTTGTGCTCCGCTACCGGCTGTACTGGTTTTTGGAGAAACCTAAAATGTTTTACAAAATAGTTGGATATATAATTAAATTACAAGGAAAATTATCACGTATAAATAGTGAGACTTCACTAGATTTTGAGTTACACCCTGATTTGTAAACCCCAAAAAAAAAACAAATAGGCCATTACAATTGCGTGGCCATTGCGTGGTCACTTGTTCAATTTATGTCCCTTTGCGGTACGGAATTCTAAAAAAACGCCAAAAGACTCCAAAAAGTTCTACTTACTAGCAATAATTTAAAAAAATTGGTATCAGATTTGATTGATTCGGAAATCTTCATAAGATCGAAATGACACTATTTTATTACACTATTTCAAATAATAAAAAAATCAATTCAAATCCCGATTCGACTGATTTTAAAAATCCATTATCACC
Source organism: Lampropteryx suffumata (assembly GCA_948098915.1). NCBI lineage: Eukaryota > Metazoa > Arthropoda > Insecta > Lepidoptera > Geometridae > Lampropteryx > Lampropteryx suffumata. The sequence continues at coordinate 1,430,652 of OX402546.1, read as the reverse complement.
TCGCCAAAATAGACCGACCCGGCGGGAAAAGTTAAAATTTTTGTCTAAACTAAAAAAACAATAAATTTGAATAAAAAGGGGTCTATAGCTAAAATGGGATCAAACTGCGATGCGAACAGACAATTGCTTTTATTTATTTTTGCAAAAAACACCGCCTATCAATAGCGCTATTATATTAACCTTGTCAAATTCTGATAGCTTCACAATGCAAAAGCAATGTATCGCTCACAACTCTATATTTACGATTGCGAATACGGAATTGTGAGCGATACATTGCTGGCTCGGTATCTGGATCACAAAAAGTTGAGTCACTGGCGAGCAATGGACGCGAGTGGAACGTAAAATGTAAATAAGTCATTTTTCGGTAAAAACCCGTTGAGATTTACACCGAAGGAGTGTATAGTTCGTAAACGAAACAGAGTCACGTCGAAATCGCAGGAAATTTTGCATTTATTGCTATTGGTTGATTTTGTATATTTTATTTGAATTAATATAATTATGTTTCACTACCTGCTAAATAATAAAGAATGGCATTTAAGCTAACCCCTTGAACTGCTAATTAAGTATATGCTACAAATAAAACATTTTAGGTACCCCTAAACAGCGGTATAACCAGTACGGGGGGGGGAGAAGGGACTCTATGACTCTATGACTCAAAAATGACGTATCGAAAACTGCTATAGTTATCTCCCTTTTATCTGGGTGTTTCTATGTAAGTATAATAAATATGTATGTACAAGAAAAAAAGTAGGTATATAAGTAGTATATCAGTCGTGTGGTACCCATAACACAAGCTCTGCTTACTTTGGGGTCAGATGATGCTGTGTGAAATGTCCGGTAGTATTATTATTATTATAAATAAATATAAATATAAATAAATAATCCCGGACATTTCACACAGCATCATCTGGCCCCAAAGTAAGCAGAGCTTGTATTATTATTATATTATCTAAAACATACCTATTCAACACCATGACATACCATGGGGTGTCAAATTAAAAAATATAACTTTATAAACTCACTTTCCAGGTTTAAGATTATTTAGTTCTCATAAGAATAAATTTACATAAGAACACAAAGGTATAAGTAAATAAAGGCTTAATCGTAGACAGGGTAAACAACATTTTAAAACTATTAAAAACTTAATCGTAGTTAGACAAAAAGAGCTTTTTCGGTGTGACATGCATCCGTAGCTACAAATTGCCGCAAATTGTCACTTGTATCCGAATACGTTTCGGACGCCGAAGTTTTATAGTAGGGAACAAAAATAGTAACCTTCTTATACTACAAGTATATGCACTACCTCTATCGTATAATCACACTATTAGCTATCGCGGCGTTAAAGTATCGTCTGTACTTGTCATTTTAATTTCAATGAAGAAAACCGGCAACAGGTTTAAACAGAATGTAGGCTAATGTGTAATAAGATGGGCACACTATATATTCGTAATCATGTTAGACTTCGATATTTTGCCAGTGGATGTAAATCATAAAAAAAAACATTATTTCAAATTGAAATAATTAACAAAAGCTATTTATATATCTAAGCACTTATTAAAATAAAAATCTAACCAGCCAAAGTTCAAACCAGGTGTTGTGTGTGTTGTCCAATATTTATTTATTACCGAAATGAAGCTTAATTTGCAATAATTGAACACATGTAAAACAGTTAAGCTATTTAAGAACCTTTTAAAATGATCAGCTCCAAGGCACTAGCGGCTTTCCCACGTTGAAAGAGTCATCTTTCTCTGTTGATGTACAAAAAACTTCATCTTAATCATCTTCTTCTCTGTTCCAATAATGTCATCTGTCTTGTCGACAATTTTGTTAGTGTTAAGTGATTGTTTGATAATAAAGTCTTCGTCGTTCGTCATTTGTCTATTCCAAACATAATTGCCGTCTCGAACTTTCTCGGGATTCCTCGTCGTTCAAATCAAATTGCACCATGAATTGCTTGTCCTATGAAGTCAAAATGTATTAATTAAAATTCCGCTATGATTACTGAATAATACAATCGATTAAAAATAATTAATTTTGAAGTGCTATATTACTTCATAAAACGACAAACGAAGATTCCTAGGTAAATCATATTTTGTGGAAAAGCACGAGGTTGACATTTTTCGGCTTTTCAGATGTCATTTCCCAACCCTAAGCTTGACAGGTTAGATACTCATCGATGGATGCAGCTTTTAAAACGGCTTATTTTTTTGTTCCCGTCCACCGCATCGGGTGATACATCTGACGTTTTGTCAGATATATATCTGATAGGTTAGCACTATTTTTTGACGCCATCTAAACGATCACAGTCAGCTAACCGTTACACTTAGCAAGGCTCTCCTAGGATTATTTTTGTCCGTCTTGTGAAACAAACTATATTATTTATTCTGGGTTTTATTGATCATTTTAGTAATTGCTTTTTACATTTTTATTTGATTTTTTCAAGCTTAATTGACTCAGATGTGAATATGTAATTGGAATAAAAGTATTGTGTTACCTTATGATTTTAGCAATAAATACGTTTTAAAAACTAAAAGAAAACTGACTTAATTAAATTAAATTTGAGCCTATAATACATTTTTAGTGAGAAGTAGTATATATAATATGGTTAGCCCAAATAAACACACTGCTCCAATGAGACAGCGAGGTATCGGAGTAAATCATCGATGTTTACAATTTTTAGATTTTTGTTGATTTTAAGCTTGACGGATTTGGATACAATTTAAATGGGACCACCTGGAAAGTATACCCTTTTAAACAAAAAGATAATTTTCCAAATCAGTTCAGGCGTCTTTGAGTAATCGGTTAACATACATAAAAAAAAAGATTCCGGCGTATTGAGAACATCCTTCTTTTTTTGAAGTCGGTTTAAAATTATCCGTGGGATTATTTTATATAAAAAGTCTTATTTTTATATAATGACCAACGACAACATACGTCTTTATGACATTAAAACAATCAAATCAATTGACATTAGCGAAGTGCTCATCAATATGACACATGGCATTTATTTATTGTAGGTTTCAGGTTCTATTCAAGAGGGCATTGGTGGCAATTCGGTTGGTTCATTTCTAAAATTAGGAATCGTCTAAAATATATTTAGTTAGTCATAGCATTTCTAAAACCTATTCGGTTGGTACCATCTAACTAAATTAGAAACGCTTAATTAAGTTAAATAAAATAAAATTAGGATGAGTTGGTAGCAGTACAATACCAAAGGCTAATTTGGCAGTTCAAAACCTAATTTTAGCTAAAATTAGTTAGGTTGGTGCCAACAGAATTGAGGCCATGAGTGCAGAAGGAGTACATGCAATTGGAGACTGTGCGTACCGACCGTGCGAGTAGAAGGTTCCTGGAACATCCGGTGTTGTAACAGCAATAATAAATAAATAATAATAAATAATCCCGCACATTTCACACAACATCAATTGGCCCCAAAGTAAGCAGAGCTTGTGTTATGGGTACCACATGACTGATATACTACTTATATACTTTTTTTTGAAAAAACATACATATTATACATAGAAACACCCAGACCCGAGACAAATACTTGCAGATAATAAAAACATTTGTCCCGCGGCGGGAATCGAACCCGCAACCTTCTGCGTCTAAGCCAGACCTTAGCCCACTGCACCACAGAGGTTGTCGAAATAGTTGTTCAGAACGTAGAATAGAGACTATTGTTTTATTGCTAACACAATTTATAATGGTCCTGGTGATTATAACAACTTTTAAGTTTGGCACAATAATTACACACCGGTTCTAAGACTGATAAGTAATCATATCATTTGTAACAGTCTTGCTCATAGTATGATATTGTCAGACACCAGTGCTATAGGCCTGCCGTCTGTTATCTTGTCCACTATGGAGCTCGTAGAGTGCAGTGTCTGTCAATATCGAAATGACTAACAGACGTCATAGACGGCCAGTTATAGACCATTTTATTTTACTTTCATTTACGTGAGTTGTACTATAAACACTGGCTTTACTCACGTATTATTTTGTTGATGGAGGCACTGACACTGGGACATGGGTCAGCGAGCGTGGACCGTGGATCAAACTCACCCTTAAGAAGATTCTCTAGATGAATCAATCGAAACAGTGTCGGTGCCTCCATCGACAAAATAATACGTGAGTAACGCCAGTGTTGATTAAAATGTATTTTAAGTAACATATTAAAAACAGTAGAAGGTTCTTAAATGCTTGACTACAATTTTTTTTGAACGAATACTACCTACGTATTTAAAACCTGATTGAACCTTTGAGATGCATGAAAAGAGCGCACTCTGGTAACAGTTAATTACGGTAATGCGCGTAGGCTAACTAATATTTCTAACACAATGATTCACTCCATCAACGGATCAGACCCAGACTCAGACCCTCGGACTTTTAAAGCCACTCCTTAAACCAACTCTGAAAGTTATCTCAATTATCTCAATTGTTTGATGGTTTTTCTGAAACAAATCAATTATTCTTTCAGAACTTCACCTCACGACACGATATGATACTAAGTTTATAAATATAGATAAGTATAAAACGAATACTAGAGAGCTTAATTATTTCAATAACTAATAAATTTAATATGTTTTTTGAAAATGTCGTTCGGTATCGTGCCACAATAAGCCGGCACACGACATTTGTCACCGACACGTGCCCTCTGGCGGTGCGTATAGGTATGACATCTTTGATCTCTGTTGACAGATTATAATAGGGTCTGGTTATTTATTACCTGATGACAAAAAATAATAGGTCGTCTAGTTGTTTAATATGAATCGGTTGTGACGAACTTTATTTAAGATTTTTGTAAATTAATATTTAGGTACTGTTGCAAGCACCTATCCTTAATTGCATGCTAATCACTGATTTCAATTTAGGTAATATAGTGCAAAGTTTAACAAATTGACAATTTGTAACGATTCCAGAAGTCATTTAATTCATTAACACTAATTTAATAGCAACAAACTACGTATTGTAGTTGCTGGACATCTGGCCGCAAAGTAAGCAGAGATTGTGTACATGACTGACATCCTATATGATATGACATACTGATACACTACTTATATATTATAACGCGAGAGAAATACTTGCAGATCATACAATAGTTTGGAATCGAACCCGCGCCTTTGCCCACTGCGCCACAGAAAATCGTCAAGTGATAAAAGATGATGATTTTACTTTTACGTTCAACTAAACTAAGGACGAGTATATATTACTTTAGGCTTGGCAAAGCTTACTTCAGACAGGTAGAAATGACACATCTCATATCACAGATCTGAAAAGTCGAAAGAATTTCCTCAATACAAATTCACCTCTCTCCAGGAACGCAAGTGATCACCGACTTGTTTTATATTACCTAAATATAAGCTTCTCGCTGGGCATGAACTCCCGTGGCTATTGTGGAAGTGCCTCAACAGATTGCGAGTTCAAGTTGGGCGTAGTAGGAGTAATCTTAGCAAATGGGGCATGATTAGCGAAAACGACACTCGGTGTCATTGTGGTGCCCAGGTGCAGTCTATGTCACACAAACTTGTGTGTCCATCTTGCCCCAACTCATGCACTATGGTTGATCTAATGTCCTGCTCGGATAATGCCTTGGACGTGGCTACCTACTGGTCAAATAGGATATAACAACGACACGAATGAAGAAGAACTTCACAGATACCAAAGCCATCTGAACAGAATCTCGGTTCCGATCAGCAACTTATGTTGAAGACGTGTACAAACAATAAGCATAACACAAAGTAAAATCATAATTACGCATTACCCCGCGGCGGCGGCGGCGGCGGCCCGCACAACCTTTGTTCTGAAATATATATTTTTCATTCAATTAGTCTAACGTCTAGATATATCAGTGAAGCGAGCATGAGTACGATTTTTAACTCGCTTCAAACAAACCAATACTATTTCTAAAGACTTTTAGACACTAGAGACATCTAGTGTCTAAAAGTCAATAAGATATATAGAGATATATAGGCAGAGCGAACATGAGTTAGATTTTTAACTTGCTTGCGAGATTAACAATACTATCTCTAAATGATTAGGTCCGATTCGAGCTGTGATCGTTTAAATACTATTTCAATGACACTAGCAACATCTAGTTGGAATTATATATTTTTCTTATTTTCAAAAATAAGTAGTATTTGCAAGATACTTGTATATCAGTAAAGCTAACTTGAGTTTAATTTTTAACTCGCTTGCGAGATTACCAATGCTATCTCTGAACGATTAGGTCACTTCGATCTGTGACTTTTTAGACAATAGTTGTATTATGTTATCTGTGACAATAGATACATCTAGTGTCTAAAAGTCAATCAAAGTTTGTATGTATGTTTGTTACTCTTCCACGCAAAAACTGCTGAATGGATTTTAATGAAACATTACAATAATATAGCTTATACATCAGAATAAAACATAGGCTATAATTTATAAATATATATATTGTGAATTGTCCAAAATATAACGATAAGTATAAGTAGGAAAAAATGGGATCTGCGATCTGCAAGCTATTCTGGCGTGCGCTGCAAAAACCGTTAGAATTACACGAAGTACTAATCCTGCGCAGCCGTGTCGTGGCCACCAGCTAGTAAGATATTTAGAGATATATGAGCGAACATGAGTTGGCTTTTTAACTCGCTTGCGAGATGACCAATGCTATCTCTAAATGATTAGGTCCCCTTCGAGCTGTGAATTTTTCGACACTATTTTAATGACATCTAGTTGTAATTCTATATTTTTCCCTATCTTTAAAAATAAGTTACTTTAATAATATATCAATAATATATATATATATTAAGATATATATATATAATAATATATATATATATATATATACTTTAATAAAATAAGTTACTTTAGTAAAGCGGGCATGAGTTGGATTTTTAACTCGCTTGCCTCGGATGACCAATATTATCTCTTAGTGATTTGGTTCGCTTCGATCTGACATTTGAGATACTATTTTAATAATATCATTTTATATACTATACTATTCTATATTTTCTACTATTTTCACTACTTTCAAAAATATTTTGAATATACTTATTCGAATTAATTTTGTACCTATTCATTTGGTTAATAGGGCATCACAATTTTCTTGCCCTTATACCACTAAGTGGGGTCGGCACAACAGGTTCTTCTATTCCACTCCTCTCTATCATCCGTCGTTTCAGTAGTAACTCTATTCTCACTTATATCATCTTTCACACAGTCCATCAATCTTTTCTTAGACCTACCTCTATTACTACCTTATGTCCATCCACATTCAAATCCATCACCCTTTTTGACTTTCTTGACCCAGCATGATATGCCCATACCACGGTTTTATTATATTTTTCCATCACTGACGCTTCTTTCAAACTTCGTCTGATATTAACCGATTTCAAAAAAAGGAGGAGGTTTTCGATTCGGTTGTAATATTTTTATATGTACGAAACATCAAAAAAAAATTACAAATCTACCTCATAAATTCGTCATTTATGAACTTCCCGATTGGTCCCATAGAATTTATAACAAAAACGGTTCAGTAGTTTGGGTATTAAATCAAAATAGCTAGAGTATATATGTCATAGAATAAAATATGAAGTAAATAATAAAATATAATTCCAATGATATTTTAACCACATTTCAATGTTGTTTTGTTCGCGGGAAGGGACACTTATTATTATTATTAATATTATATTTTATGCATAGTTTTATAGTTTTATTTCTTTTTATTCTAATGTGTTTGTATCAATTTCCCCTTGAAGCTTAGTTTTAGTCCGTTTTCCGCTCTTGTGTTCTTGTATGTTTTCGTGTGTGCTGAATAAATGTTTTTCCTTCTTTCTTTCTTTCTTTCATAGTAGTATGTAAACGAAAGTAACGAAACTTCGATATTTTACTTTCATGTGACTTTTCGACTTAAAATAAAGGAGGAGGTTCTCAATTTGGCTGTATTTTTATGGGCTTAAATATCATTCAATGAAGTTGGTTTTCTTTTTAGTTTTTAAAACGTATTATTTTATCAATTCTCGTTTATAGGGCAAAATTTCATAAAAATAGCATACTACAAGCACGAATTTTTTAACATGCAAAGAACTCGCTACTCAGTTTTAAATGGTGCTAACGATACAAAGTATCTTTTAAATCTTATACAATTTCTTTGAATGTTTAAATAAGTCGGAGATTATTATTTTATCGTGTGTTTGTTAAATATCTAAATCTATCAAATACCTACGCAGATACTTACGTTTCCTGACTATGTATCTACTATTTAGTTTGTACACCGTACATTAATTACCAAATAGTCTCTTTTTCTAATAAAAGAACTGTGTTCTTGTCGGACAATGATGCAGCTATTTCCATCTGTTCCTTTCCAGCGCACAAGCAACGCAAGATGCAACAAGACAGCTATGTTATCCTTAACATGACTCAAGTTGCTGATCTTTATTACTTGCATTCCTTCAACATGCCTTTCTATGACTATGAAATATTTTATGTTTATTAAACTGCCGTGCTATCGATAGGATGAAAGGTGACCAATCATTTTCCATATTCTATTTTCAATCAATTTCAATAGGTTTATTTTTTCTTTAATTCTACGTAGAGTTTCTTTAGTACATGTAGATAGTAAGAAAGGTTCATAATCAACCTTTTTATAATTACTGCCAGTATGTATCTACAGATATGTACAGAATAATATGCAGTAATACAAAATACAGGTAAACATGTTGATATAAGGACTGCTCAAAAGGATCTATATAGATAGATAGTTCGACAGATCCAGATCACTGCCAGAGGGCAACGTTTCTAAGACACTGGTGACATTGCCTCGTTGAATGACATTGTTAATAACTTCCACATTTCTTACTCTTTTTGTCGAGTTAACCTTTTCCATCCTTCTCCAACACCACATTTCAAATAAATAAATAATAATAATAATAATCCCGGACGTTTCACACACCATACATATTATACATAAATGCAATTTATCTCTCTGGGTAATTATCCAGAATCAGTTTTTTCTCATCTACGTAGATGAGAAAAAACTGATACTTTATTTTTAATTTCTTATAATAATAATATTCACATAACATCATCTGGCACCCAAGTAAGCAGAGCTTGTGTTATGGGTATCACATGACTGATATCTGGCGACACGTCATCGGCAGAGCCCCCAGTCTAGACCCCGCCTAGTCGAGCAAAAAAGCGGAACGGCCGAACCATTCTTTTCTCGAAACAGATCAGGCCAATTTCGACCCCCTACAACTTAATGTAGATAAATCTAGAAGTCTGAATTTTCAGTATACTTCTTTTCCTTAAATACATACATATTACACATAGAAACACCCATGATGTTGCCGGCTTAGCTAAGGACAAATCTTTTTAAAAAACTATTAAGATGTTTATACCGCCGAATCTAGGTACTTATACTACGTATATAAATAAAATAAATAAATAATCCCGGACGTTTCACACACCATCATCTGGCCCCAAAGTAAGCAGAGCTTGTGTTATGGGTACCAACATGACTGATATACTACTTAAATACTTTTTTTTTGTAAATACATACATATTATACATAGAAACACCCAGACCCGAGACAAATACTTTCTGATCATACAAACATTTGTCCCGCCGCGGGAATCGAACCCGCAACCAGTCTGCGTCTCAGTCAGAATATGGCCCACTGCGCCACATACGTAGTTCGTCAAATAAATATTTTTAATAAATATTTCAGTTATTATGTAACCAATTGTTTTAATATCATAGGTCTCTTAGACATCCTCAAAGGCCTAAGTAGCCTAGATATCTGAAGTGTCTACCAAGACTAGGGATACATTCGTATGTTTTTTTGTTTTTGTTTTTGCGGTAGGCTAATTTAAGTGACCTTTTTAAAAGATAATGTTGATGTAAAAGTTTACAAGTGCATTTGCCTTGACCTGCTCCTACTCCATAATTTGACCGAACATGACCATTTATAAGTAAACTCGACTATAAAGTATGTTGATTTCCTTGCGTTTTATAACATGTGGATTGGAATTTCCAAAATTTAAGTATTTACATACAAAATATAAGTGATTTTTAACTACAGCTTGAAGATGCTTATGGGTTTAGGTGTTTTTCTTAAAGTGCAAATGTAATTGGACTTATTTTTGGATTGTACTATTTTATAAGCATGGACACATTTTTTTTCACGGGTCTTTATTACTTATAATTTTTTTTCACGGTCTTTTTGCCTCATAAAAACATATAACGCATTTTTTTTAAACACTTGAAATAATAACACTTAATAATAATTAATTAATTAATAATTATAATTATCTTTTAAAAATACGTTAATTTTAGATTATTTTTGCACTATGGTAATAAAATCCGCTCAAAAGGCCCAAATTATGTATCAAATTAATTAACGCGAAATAAAAGGAACAAAATGAAAGGCCAAAAACCTCATTCATGTAAGGTTAAAGCACAAATGATTGTACTGACATCTCATTAGCTTAGCGGGAACGATACGCCTGGGGCGGAATCGGGCTACGGCACGAGTTATAAGCGGACGCGAAAAGTGCACGTACAAGTTGATTCTTGTACAAACCTATTTCAACAAAATACTTTATTTAAAATGTAGGCTTAGAATAGTCTGTTCTTGTCATATAAGAGGTACCTACTACGAATATATGAATTTGAACAAATATTGCCATGTGCGTGACTGACGTAGCTATTATTAGATATGCACTGATTAATATCAGCATTGTTATTATTATTAAATACAAATATTTATAATATCTTTATAAAAATTAGTGGAAACTCCACACAACATCATCTAGCTTCAAACTAAGCACAGCTTGTACTTAATATGGGAACCAGATGACTGATAAAATCCTTACTAATATTATAAATGCGGAAGTAACCCTGTCTGTCTGTCTGTCTGTCACGCCAAAACTAGTAAACCGATTTAAACTAAATTTGGTACACAGATAGTCCAAAGCCTGATAAAGGACATAGGCTACTTTTTAATTGGAAACAAGTGTTGTAAAGGGTTGAAAAGGGGGATGAAAGGTTGTATGAACGTATTGTAGTTTTCAGAACTAGAACCATAAAAATTTAGGCTGTACTAATATTATACTAATATTATAAATGTGAAAGTAACCCTGTCTGTCTGTCTGTTACGTTTTCACGTCTAAACCACTGAAACGATTTTGATGAATTTTGATATAGAGATGATATAATTTTTAAATATGCTTATGGTACTTTATAACACCCAGACATAACAAACGTCTATGTTTATCGCATGAATGTTTTGTAGTGGGAGAAAATCAAACCCAAACAACCTACAGCGCAGAACGCAGAGCTACAACTAATTGAGCAGTCTTTTTTTCTATTATACGTTTCTGTTTTAGTGGTAATTCGTTTTTGTCAACCGGCCACCCGCGATACAGGCTAGCCCTAGCCCTAGTGCGTGAAGAATATTGTATTTTCCTTATATAGGTTTTTGATAAATAAATATATTTGTATTTGTATTTGTTTTTATAAAACCAGCCGCTGTCTCCTCAGCCTTACGCCACATCATAAGGCACGGTACACACTACCACCACACATCTGATTTTTGCCGATCAAAGGATCTATGTGCATGACATGCTTTTGAACCGGTAATCAAATTAGCCAGGCTTCCTTTTCTAGGGAAGAATGTGTCTATCAGAACCATTGTTGAAGATTTTAAATTAATATTTTTCTTTGTGTTCGTTTTGTTTGAATGGGGGCCTTTGAATTGTTTGTTATAAATATTACGTACAAATGAAGTTATCTTTTCTCTAACAGCTAATATTTTACTAGCTGTTGCTCGCGACTTTGTCCACATTTTTTTATAGGAATTGATGCTTAAATCCTCCTCCTTCATCCCCAGGATGCAATTTATCTCCTTAGCAAATTGTATTAATAAGTTTCAAACCAATCACCTGACCACCCATTCAAAAGTTTCCATACAAACATTTTACTCCTTTAAGAGGGTTATTTTGAAAAATTTAGAAAAACGTGTTTATTTATTTTGCATTTTAAGTATCCAAACCAAGTTTCTAAGAAATCACACCACCCTGTTAAAAAGTTCCAATACAAACATTGACAGCCCATTTTACCCCTTTGTTATAGGGTTATTATGAAAAATCCTGAAACACGTGTCCATTTATTTTGCATTTTATTTATTCATATCAAGTTTCAAAAAATCGCACCACGCGTTAAAAAGTTTCATACATTCGTTTTCACCCCTTTTCCCCCTCTTAGGGATTGCTTAAATCCCGCTTTAGCTGTAAAAGGAAGCTACTTTTCAAATTTCAGCTTTCTAGCTTCAGCGGTTTCGACTCGGCAATGATGAATCAGTCAGTCAGTCAGTCAGTCAGGTTAAGCTCTTTTGTAGGTATAGATTCAAAACATGACTGGTCTCACAGCTCTGTTGATAGTAACTCTGCTTTCTATGCTGTAGGTTAAGTTCTTGATCCAGGATAATCATTGGTGTGATGAATATATGTATATGTAAAATGTGAAATGTGAAATGTGTGAGAATATGTAAAAATATGTGAAATGATGGTCTTTGCAGATCGTGGCAGCTTCCCCAGTTTTATACCTCCCAGTATCTTGATGGCAATAAACGGTCTGTTGTTTCTAAATTTCGGTACCTAGGTCACGAGGTCACTACGGATTTAAAGGATGACTGTGACATTGAGAGGGAGCGTAGGGCTCTGGCTGTGCGTGGGAATATGCTGGCTCGCAGGTTTGCTCATTGCTGAGGTAAAGTTAAAATCACTCTTTTTAAATCATTCTGTAAATCGTTCTACACCAGTGGTCTATGGGTCAGTTATACCAAAAGAGCTTTCAGCGCCTTACGAGTCCTATATAATAATTTGTTCAGAGAACTGATGGGGATACCCAGATTCTGCAGTCCGTCTGGTATGTTTGCCGACGCACATGTAAATGACTTTAACGCTATAATGCGAAAGAAAATAGTATCCATTAAGAGTAGAATTCTGGGTTCCAACAAGATTCTTATTGCACTGGCTGGCAGATTTGACAGTTCTCTGCAAAGACACTGGGTGTCTGCATTAATTAACCCCTATGTGAGACAAATATATTATATTAATTAATTAGAGACTACATTATACAATACTGACATAATTATACATCATGTTTTAATTTTAATTAAATTAACTTAACATAATTTTCTAGATATGCGACTTATGGATCATTGTTGTCTGAATATATATATATTTTTTAAATAAATTATTCTATATATGTAAAGGGTCTTCCAATAGGCACGTCCGAACTTTGACAGTTGGTAGCGGCCATCTTGTTTAAGCTACATCTGTCAAATTGGTTGTAATTTATTCATTCTGTTTTGCCAAATCATCATGGATAGCTATAGCATTCAAATGATACGTGCAAATGATAAAATTGTTTTATCAAAATGAGTGTTCTGTTCGGGCAACGCACCGTGCGCTTCGCCCATTTTACGGTCGCCATAATCGTCCTACCGAGAGGACTATTCGTCGTGTGGTGGATAAATTTGAGTTCACTGGTTCGGTAAATGATCGACCAACACCCGTACGTCATCGAAACACAAGATCTGCCGAAAACATCGCCGCTGTCCGTGAGAGTGTGCAGGAGAATCCGAGGCAGTCGATTTCGCGTCGCTCACAAGAACTCGGCCTTTCACAGACCACAACTTGGCGAATTTTGCGTCGTGACTTGGGCCTGCATCCGTATAAAATTCAACTCACCCAGGAATTGAAGGTAAATGACCATAGACAAGGACGTGTGTTCGCTGAATGGGCACTGAAACAGTTAGCAACTGACCGTAATTTTCACAGAAAAATTATCTTCAGCGATGAGGCCCATTTCTGGATGAATGGGTACGTAAACAAACAAACAAAATCGTCGAATTTGGGACGATACCAATCCACATGAGATCCAAGAGCGTCCAATGCATCTTGAAAAAGTTACAGTTTGGTGTGGGTTTTGGGCTGGCGGCGTCATCTGGCCATATTTCTCTGAGAACAACATTGGCCAGGCCATCACTGTCAACGGCGAGCGCTATAGGTCGATGATTACCAACTTTTTTTGGCATGAACTGGATCATCTGAACACCAACGACATGTGGTTTCAACAAGACGGCGCTACGTGCCCCACAGCTCATGCCACATTGAATATTCTGCATGAGAGATTTGAGGGCATGGTCATCTCACGTGGAGCTGATGTGAACTGGCCACCGAGATCTTGTGACTTAACCCCGCTAGACTTTTTCTTGTGGGGTTTTCTTAAGTCGCAGGTCTATGTGAATAAACCACAAATCACAGCGGCCCTCAAAGCCAACATAACCTATGCCATAAGTCAAATTCAACCTGATTTATGCGCAAAAGTCATGGAAAATTGGATATCTCGCATGCGCTCCACCCAGAGAAGCCGTGGCGAACATTTGAATGATATCATATTCCACACATAATGGCATCACTACATCTTTCAAATAAATAAATAATTTCGATAATATATCACACACACTTTGTTTTATTTAAATTTAAAGATAGGACACGCTTAATGAAAGACCCTATATGTATTCCATTACATTCCATTTGGTTTGCATACAACAAGTTTTGTTTAGTGCTCAAATCAACTCAATTCATGGTCATTCAAAAATGATGATACTAGATTATCCCCCAGTAGTTTATAGAAACAAACAATACCCCCAACCCCATCACAAATACCGATCTAACTAAACCCTGTCCAAATAAACCATCATTTAACCAATCTTCTCGTATATTCTGTCTGCCTATCACCCATAAAGCAGGGCGTGATGTTACATGCGAATGTTCTACCTACTAACGTAAGCCCCTATAAGCCCTAAATTTTGTTGCTTACTGATTTAATGACGTCACACGACTCCCTCTATCGAATGTCAACTGGCATCGTTTAGTCCTAAGAACCACTAAGCAACATAACAACCAAATTCACCAAACGGATTTTAAACTCTAGAGAAGTTGTATAAGATTGAGTTTCCCGTGTAGATGATGAGGCGTTTGGAGTGTTTAGGTTTTAGGATTACTGCATAGGTTAGATATTTGAGTCACGAATCCATTTTATGACTAATTCCATAACTTTGTATGTGAATTTCGGGATCAGGTATAGATCGGGTGTGTTTACATAGTCGTATCTCTGGCGGGATCTCGTGTGGAGAGCCCTTAGGGGTCTGATTTAATAGTGTGTTCGTGTCCTAAGATTGATTTGGTCTGATAAAAGCTGGAATAATTGGTTGGAAAGTTTAGATGTCGCAGATATTTTCTGAAAAGCGATTCTCTTTAGTAAAGCATCGTGACGACAAATTTAGCATGAACTGAATATATTTATCATTCAGGGTCTGGGAACCTCTTTTTATCGTATCGCTAGTTATAGTCGAGCTAGTATGGTGAAAGGATCAAAGTATCAGAGGCTTACTCAAACTTCAAGGTAAAATTTATACCATCTCTTATTCAATATTTTTTTATTAAATAATTAAATAATAAATAATGCCGGACATTTCACACAGCATCATATGGCCCAAAGTAAGCAGAGCTTGTGTTATGGGTACCACATGACTGATATACTACTTATATATATTTTTGTTTTGTTTTTAAATACATACACATTATTAAACACTAGCTGTCTTCGCGCAGCTTCGCCTGCGTTTAAGATTTTCCCGGGACAAACCAATTTTCTCGGGATAAAAAGTAGCCTATGTCACCCGGGGATAGTGTAGCTTTCCAAAGGTAAAAGAATTTTTAAATCGGTACAGTAGTGTCCGAGCCTATTCAATACATACAAACACACAATCAAATCTTTCCTATTTATAATATTAATATAGATAGACCCGAGACAAATACTTGCAGATCATACAAACATTTGTCGTCAATTGTATACTTTACAAATATAAAAGAATTTCGTGAAAAAATTGAATTTCTTAAGAAAATAACATATATGTTACATTTTTACTTATAAAATGTCATCTTAAAATGCCGCTATTTCAATTGCTTACTTTTAAATAAAAAAAATTGGAGCTACTGTACTGATAACTGGTACTGATAATTTAAGATCGCTATGACAATCTAGGCTTAGTCCCTGCGTGGATTGTAGATAACTTTTTAACATTATCACATCTGGGTATATTATAAACCATTTTATTGACCGAGCGAGCGCGAGTGTCTCCGTTTCAGCTTAGGCGAATATGCTTTTGTCCGTCCGGCCGCCGTCTGTCCGGATGCTCTCTACAGGTCGCATTTCTCAACCGATTTTCGTGAAATTGTAAGCAGGTTCTATAACCATATTTTTGAAGTGAGAACTTCTTTTAGCGCGGTACGCATATTTTTAGATGAGATAAAACCTCTGGATTCGCGACACCGTTAACGTCTGGGGCGAGAAACAGCCGGCTGCCGCGCTCACCCCATTTGATTATAAACCTTAATTCACATGTTTACAGTCTACTTTTGTATGGAGAAGTTTACTGAGTTAGGTTCTTTGATATATTATCTACATTCTAAACAAACAATATTGCATCATCTGTGTTCGTTCAGTATTTGATTGGCAGTCGCCATAATTACTGATTTTGAAGTGATTTATTACTAAACTCTAACGCGCCAAAATAAGTTTTCACTTCTGTCGGCGCTCTCGGAGAGCAACCCGATATATTTTTTGTCTATTCAGTTTTTACAAAATTTTCAAAATGGCAGAGATATACGGGTTGAAAACGTAAAAAAAAATGTTCGCGAGATCTACAGCTAGCAGAGCCACTAGTTTTACTTACAATACGTTGTATTATATTGACATTTAAAAGTGTAATTTTGTGTCTAATTGATGTATTAATTGATATTCTAAAAGTTCATGGACACAGCAAATTATGTGAATGTAGATCGAGGAATGGTCTACTAACATCATTAGATAAGTGGTTACATTTTTGCACATCATAAAAACCTTGACCACATTTACAAATTAAGATGACCACAAACACAATCTTACTAATATTATAAGAGGAAAAGTCTGTGTGGATGTTCAGGTTTTTATTTGAAACTCAATCACGCAAACTTCGGTCGATCAAACTACATATGTGCTTGTTTATGAGCTGGAAAAACATATAAGCTGCTTTGTAACCGACGTCAAAAAAAGAGGAGGTTCTCAAATGGTGTTTTTTAAATGTTTATTACCTCATTACTCTGTTGTTTATAAACCGAATAAAACAATAATTTTTCATGTGAAAGGATATACTTTCCGATTGGTCCCATATAAATTTCATCATCGGTTGAGTAGTTTTTTTTAATCAAAATAGCTGGAAAAATATCCCATCCAAGCAAACAATATATTTTGCTTTCTTTTGACTTTCCAGGGGTATTAACCAACTTCAAAAAAAGGAGGAGTATAAAACTTCGGTTGTATTTTTATAGGCTAAAGTTTCATTCAATGAAGTCGGTTTTCTTTATAGTTTTTAAAACGTAATTAATATTGATGAACTACACGAAAAAAGCTGCGGGCAGAAGCTAGTTTTATACAAATTAATTACTGTAATACTATAATGGCGACATTATGTTAATACTAATGATTAAATTTATTGTTTGGCCATTTTTGTGTCAAATGCAATTGGTGACATCGTGTTTGACCCCCGGCTGTTTGCAATGCGCGGGTAGAAGAGGGGTTATGGTATTGACATATGGAATTGTGTACAAAGTGAGAGGTTTTTGTATTGTCACAAACAGGAGATCCAAAATGGTGACCATCGTTTTTCTTAGTTGATACCTATATGTTTTACCGGACTAGTCAACATTTCGAAAAATATAACTATTTCTAAATTATAACTATTTTACCAAATAACGATCTCTCACCAAAGTCTTAACAAAATTTACGATTTTGATATTTAATTATAATAAGTTGAAATGGACATTTCGTTCTTTTAATGAATTTATTCCCAGGATTTTCCACAGTTTTATTTTACAATAAATTACATGGCGTTTATTCATTACTTTAGGATCCTTCGTGTGACATTTCAAAATGTAACATAGTTCTTCTAAATTAATTCGTTTTTCTCGTGTTATTTCTTATTGAGTAACCTCAGCGGATTTTTTTATAACTGTGGCTTCTTAGCAATTTAATTAGAATGAAATTATATTCCTCTGCGATTTGTATGTCGAATGATTCAAGGTCGATCCGCGGTGACGAATGGATAAATGACGATGGACTATTGTCATCAAAATAGATGCCATTATAGGAAGAAAAAGAAGAAAATTACAATACAATAGATCCCAAGGGTCATAGAGGAGCAAGATGATGTGTGAAATGTCCGGCATTATTTATTTTATTTATTTAGAATAGAATATATTTATTTAACACATAACAAATACAATGCGAATATAACATAAAGTAGTATATATACCGTGACGAAAAAAGGCTACCATTTGGCATAATGATACAGAAGTGTGAAAGCTGCTGTATCGCTGATTTTGAGTGGCACCATCTTGAATAGAGCAGCAGCTACATGAGTGTACCACACACATTGTGCTAACTATAATTAACAGTTAAAACAGGTAAAACTCTTAGAACTGAAGAACTTACAAATATGTTCTTAATATTGCTTTTTGAAGGACTGTATGTAACTTCTGATGGGAGGAAGAATATTGTTCCAGCATTTTGTGGCAGCATACCGGAAACTGCCACAAAATACGGTCGTTTTACGGCTTCGACAAATTAAATGAATTACTAAGTGAATATTACAAGTAAAGAATGTTAATTTTTCTTACAAATATATTGGTACCTAGCTTTATTTATTGACATCATCATTTAGTCATTTAGACTTACATTAATAATTACGTTTTAAAAACTAAAAAGAAAACCGACTTCATTGAGCCTATAATACATTTTTGCCCTGAGACAGCCAGATGGCGCCGTGGTAGACCCAAAAAAGTGAATCGAAAACTTATTTTGGCGCGTTAGAGTTTAGTAATAATTCATTTCAAAATCAGTAATTATGGCGACTGCCGATCAAATACTGAACGAACACAAGTGATGCAATATTTTTTGTTCAGAATGTAGATAATATATCAAAGAACCTAACTCAGTAAACTTCTCCATACCAAAGTAGACTGTAAACATGTGAATTAAGGTTTAATAATAATAATAATTATAAATGTCGCGAATCCAAAGGTTTTACCTCATCTAAAAATATGCGTACCGCGCTAAAAGAAGTTTTCACTACAAAAAGATTCCAACGAATTGAGAACCTCCTCCTTTTTGATAGAGTCGGTTAAAAAGAGACATGATCTCGACATCAAGAGCTTAACCTGACTGACTGATTCATCATCGCCGAGCCGAAACCGCTGTAGCTAGAAAGCTGAAATTTGGAAAACAGCTTCCTTTTACAGCACAACCCCCCACAAAGGCGGGATTTTTTGAATTTTTTTGAAAGAGAGTGAAAAAGGGTGAAAACGAATGTTTGAAACTTTTTAACGCGTGGTGCGATTTGCTTGAAATTTGATATGAATAATTAAAATGCAAATGGACACGTGTTTCAGGATTTTTCAAAATAACCCTAATAAATGAGTAAAATGAGGTTTCAAAAAAATCCTAATATATGAGTTATGTGAGGTGTGAATGTTTGTATGGATTTTTTTTTATGGTTTTTATGGTGGTCTGGTGATTGGTTTGAAACTTATCAATCAAAATCAAAATTGGGAAGGAGATAAATTGCATCCTGCAACTCATATTTCGCAATAAATTACTTTGATTTGATACCTTAACCCCACGTTAGCTAATTATGTGACTATGAGATGAGACGTTCAATAAGTATGATGAGATATACATTCGATAAAATTAAGTATACTGTTATGAAATGTGTGCCCAAACCAACGATTGCACATCCCAATGAGTACAGTCATCGACAGATTTGCGTAACTTATTTAGGCTTTCATTTAATGGATCACTTAAATTAAATTATTACCTACTGTGTAAGTGAATTACTTCAATGCCATTAGCTTTGCCATTAAAAAGTGATCTAAGACATTCGCATTATTCGTTAGTGATGCTTCGTTGGCTATATTCATTAATAACTGGCATTTTAATCAATCTCCATGTTTTTAGGGTTCAGAAGTCAGACAAGGAACCCTTATAACCCTTACAAGGACGACCTCTATGACGCAGTGGGCCGGCTGAGACGCAAAAGGTTGCGGGTTCGATTCCCGCCATGGTACAAATGTTTGTATGATCTGCAAGTATTTGTCTCTGGTCTGGGTGTTGCTATGTATTAAATGTATGTATTTACAAAAAAAAAGTATATAAGTAGTATATCAGTCATGATTGTGGTACCCATAACACAAGCTCTGCTTACTTTGGGGCCAGATGATGTTGTGTGATATGTCCGAAATTATTATTATTTTTATTATTATAGTTTCGTTATGTCCGTATTTAATCAGTGCTCTTGTTTGCAGACTATTAATGTAACCAGGATGAAAATTTGGAATCAAAAATATATGAAAATTTATGGAATCAGATCATTGAAAAAAATATATTTAGGAGTACCTTCATGTAAAGTGGTGTTGTTTTTTTTATTTTACTACCCTTTCATGTGTTATATTGTTGGATAGGTCTTTAAAAGAAATTACGTTTAAGAACAGGTTAAAAATTCATATATTCGTTTAATAAATACAATATACTAAAAAGGTTTAAAAATAGTGGGACAATATGAATAAATTATAATAAATGTATTATGAGTAATAGCCTGTTTTGTAAACTTAACAAAAAAACATGGAAACTTTATAGTAAATTATTTTATTTTGCCAACTTGACGGGGTTGAACTGGATTTGGAACTGACCAATGTTTACTAACATTAATATCCATACTGGCTTTGGAACCCTTCACTGTGTGCGTTACACGCGCTTGACCAATGTATTAATTACTGACTAGATTTGAAGACCACTAGTTGTGGAGTTGTAACCCTTGTAACATTAAAAGGAACCGATTTAAATTTAAATCATTTTATTTAATCAATGGTCGCAATTCGGTTGGTTCATTTCTAAAATTAGGAATTGTCTAAAATATATTTTAGTTAGTATATTTTACATAGCATTTGTAAAACCTATTCGGTTGATACCATCTTACTAAATTAGGAACGCTTAATTAAATTAGAATAAGTTGGTAGCAGCAGAATACCAAAGTGAGATTTGACAGTTTGAAACTAATTTTAGCTAAAATTAGTTAGGTTGGTGCCAACAGAATTGAGGCCAATAACTTTGAATCATCTTACTTAATAGGTAAAAATTAGGTGCCCATTGCACCTAACTCAAGTCTAAGATTAATTGTTAAGAAACTCGTCTTGGCTCTATCGCTTTTCTGTGATAAATAAATTAATATTGGTGAACAATGCAACACCATCTAGCTCCAAACTATGCTTAGCTTGTATTATGGTGACCAGATGACTGATTTTTAAATACATAATGATACTTAAAACCTAGACACAGAACCAACTTCTATGTTTGTCATACAAATGTTTGATCTGGGAGGGAACCGCACCCTCAACCTACAGCGCAGAAGGCAGAGCTACTACCAACTGAGCTGGCATGCTAGTCAGTGATGCCTAGTATGATTCTTCTTGCTACTAGCTAATCTACGATTGAACCAATACAGGATTTTACATTGCAAATCTGTCAGTTGTCAGATTCTATTGGATAATTCTGTCTGAAGTTGTAAACTATGTGAAAATAAAAACTTTGAGACTTTGTCTTTGAAGACATTGACTGTGGAATGGGTATTTTAAACTTTCTTTATTATAATTGACAACCTCTGTGACGCAGTCGGCTAAGGTCCGGCTGAGACGCAGAAAGTTGCGCCGCGGGACAAATGTTTGTACGATCTGCAAGTGTTTGTCTCGGGTCTGGGTGTTTCTATGTATAATAAGTATGTATTTACTAAAAATAAAGTATATAAGTAGTATATCAGTCATGTGGTACCCATAACACAAGCTCTACTTACTTTGGGGCCAGATGATGCTGTGTGACATGTCTGGGATTATTTATTTATTTATTTATTTTAATTCATATTGTTATAGTAGTGAACGGATATTTATTGTATATAAGGGACTATTTTAATTTATTCCAGACGTTTCGGTTATGTTGCAATAATCGTAGTCGTCGGATGACTCAAGAATCATAGCCCCAGGAGACTACAGTCGTGACTGTGTTTTGTTTGTGCTTTCTTTTTTATTTTAGTATTATTGTGCACTTAGATAAGAACTCTTTGGTAACCTCTGTTGCACAGTAGGCGATGGTCTGCTTAGACGCAAGGGTTCGATCCCCACCGCGAGACAAATGTTTGTTTGATCTGCAAATATTTGTTTCTGCTCTGAGTGTTTTTGTATGTATAATATGTATGACCGTGGGTGCCGCTGCTGCTGCGGCAGAAGACCTCAAGAGGCGGAAATATGCATCCATTGGCAATGGTTATATATTTCTGCCTTTTAAGTTAGAAACTTTAGACCCGTGAGGACCTGAGGCGTGGCTCTTATACAGAGAGTTAAGAAAGAGACTGGTGGACAAGACCAATGATCAAAGGGCTGGTGCTTACCTCGGACAAAGGATTAGTATGGCCATTCAACGAGGTAACGTTGCCAGCCTTTTGGGCACTCTACCTGAGGTCAGTGAACTGAATTGTATTTTTTATCTATAAGTAATTGTATTTTTTTTTTCGAGCAATGATAAATAGTAATGATTCAAAATTAAAATAAAGTAAAGATATATGTATGTATACATATATTTACAATAAAAAGCATGTCAGTCATGTGGTTCCCATAACACAAGCTCTGCTTACGTTAGATAATGATGTGTGCAATGTCCAGCATTATTTATTAATTTCATGAAAATATAGTTTGAACTACAACTATTAACAAATAAGATTGGATCATTTATGAAATAAATAAATAAAATATCTGTTGTTCGTTTTATTTAAGTTTGTTTTAACAGAATTCATAGACTCGAAATAATTATATTCTTAATTATATTGCTTTTTTAAAGTTATGATATTTGTCGAGTCAATTACATATCTACCTTAATTTCATAAACAATTAACAAAAAACCCATAAACGAGTTGCAATAAGGACTCATTGATACGGAGTAGTATCATCATATACGGTATCAAAATAAAATAAATTCCATCTTTAAAACTGACGGCACTGAAAGGTTATTTCTTCACCTTTAAAATACCTTTAAAATTACTATAAACTTCCAAAAATTATTTGCGTAATGGCGTACGCATTGTCGCTCAAATAATTCGGTCAGTCTTACCGCCCACTCTGACCATCAAATTACCATTCTTGTGTGATCGTGTTACATAAAAATTGTAAAGGAGTAGCTTCCGTTTGCTAATTTGCTTGTGTTATTTAAATAATTTCCCTAAGAGGAACTATTTCATAATAATCCATATAATTATTGTTAATTCACAAGTGTGTATATCTGGTTATAACGTTTTCACGGCTAAACGGCTGTACAGGTCTAAACCCAAATTTTAAAAGAACATAGATTTAATCTTACTAACGGATGAAGGTTAATTTGTATGTCTGTAAATATAGTATACAGCTAATATAAAGTAAAAACGATGTATATCTGTTTATTTCTTGTTTTTTTATTTAAAATTAGTCACAAATATTTTTTAAATAATAATAAACAGTTTTTTTAGATTTACCTAATTTAGGTTGTTTTAAAATGTTATACATACGATTTCGGTCAACATTGGCCTCAATTCTGTTGGCACCAACCTAACTAATTTTAGCTAAAATTAGGTTTAGAACTGTCAAATGAAACTTTGGTATTCTGCTGTTACCAACTTATCCTAATTTAATTAAGCGTTCCTAAGTTAGTTAGATGGTACCAACCGAATAGGTTTTACAAATGCTATGACTAACTAAAATATATTTTAGACAATTCCTAATTTTAGAAATGAACCAACCGAATCGCCACCATTATCCATATTAAATCGCAGTAATAAATTTAAATATAAATAAATAAATAAATATAAATAATCCCGGACATTTCACACAACATCATCTGGCCCCAAAGTAAGCAGAGCTTGTGTTATGGGTACCACATGACTGATATAATACTTATATACTTTTTTTTTTGTAAATACGTACATATTATACATAGAAACACACAGACCCGAGACAAACACTTGCAGATCATACAAACATTTGTCCCGCGGCGGGAATCGAACCCGCAACCTTCTGCGTTTCAGCCGGACCTTAGCCCACTCCGCCACAGAGGTCGTAATCATTCTAGACCACATATCAAGGATACTTTTCACGTATTCTTTAACAAAGCCTGATAGAAACAGATTCAGTTCACAATTTTGTTTCGAATGTTTTTATGATCAGTATCTTTAAATATGGAAAAAATATGAATAAATATTAATGGAAAATCCACACAACACTATCTAGCTCCAAACAAAGTATAGCTTGTATTATGGGATCTATATAACTGATAGAATACTTTATACACCTCTATATACATACTCAGTTTGTTTGATTTTATAAAACACTTATTCATAACCAACGTATATGTTCATTACACAAATATTTAACCTGGAAGGGAATCAAACCCACAGCCTACAGCATAGAAAGGTACAGCTACCAACTGCGCTGAGATGCCACTATAACCATCACTCCTTACCGAACATCACATTTTGTCTGCCTTATTAGCAGTAAATGTATTATATCTGGTACAGTCGTAATTTTAAAACGATACCATCGTTACGTCAGAAGGCATATGCAAGAGACCATCCAACATGGAATCATTATAGCGGATGTACATTTTTGGATAACTTCAATTTGTTTGTGAAACCGAAATCATTGAGACCTCCGTGGTGTAACAGAGATTAGAGAAGCTACTTCTTAAGATGACTATGAATAATTAAGTGACACGTTATTTCACGATGAAGTTGATGTCAATGGTGGTCTGGTGTTCGAGAGCTCGGCTGAGATGCGAGAGGTTCAGTGTTCGATACTCACTGAGGGACAATGTTTGCATTATCTACAAATATGTTTTAAGGGTATTATTGTTACCTACTTCTAGTTGGAAATACTTCCGGCTGTAGAAGACGACCACGGATTCAAACCTACAATATAATTTCCCTGATAAAGACCGTCTTTTCATACGAAGCGACAACTTTATATGTAAAAACCTATTAAGGTAATTTCCACTGATCTACATAAACTCTAGCCCAAGGTACCCCATCAAATTTACCACGACCTCTAAATCTGCAATAGATGTCTTGCAATTTACAAATCACCATAAAACCACCATCAAAATTCTACTAAACTAATACTATCGACACATTGGCAGTAACTGTCAGTTGATCTGTGACATCAATGCGGGTCAATGGCACACACTAGTGTCATACATTAAAAACATTGGTTTGGGTTGCTGTTGTAGTGTATGCGCGAAAGCGATTTATCAAACAGGCCACTGAATTCAAGCTTTCGCGAGTGTATGAAAATATATTACACGCGACTCGCGCCGCTATGTAAACAAGCAAGTTAGTCGCAATAAGATCGCAAAGAGACAAATAAATGATTATTATTATTATCGTTTTAATAGTACCACACCAATATGCCAATTAACTGAAACTGGTCAGTTAATTTATAGTCCAGTCAATCTAGAGGTTGCCTGTCAAATATCGTTGTTAAGGCCGAACATCGTATTTCCTATTCAAAATTCAAAATTCAATATATCTTTATTTAGTAAAATCACAGGGACCACTTTGAATCCGGCAAGAAACTTGTCTGGTCTTAACACTTTTTTATATGATCCTTGACAATTTTGTTACGGATGCCGAGTCGAGTTGGAGCAGATTCATCCCAAGCTTTTTTGTCATCTAAATAATCAGATATTTTATAATATGCTTTAATAGACAGTTTCTGTTTAATTACGTTTTTAAATTTGCCAATTGACAAATCTAACACGTCACTTGGGACCCTGTTATAGAACCGTACACATTGCCCTATAAAATACTTATTAACTTTAGCGAGCCTAACAGTGGGAACAGCGAGTTTATCTTTATTTCTAGTGTTAATACTATGATTATCGCATTTTTTTAAAAATAAATGAACAATTATGTGCACATACATTAAATTTTCGTATATATACTGAAAAAGCACTATCATTATATTAATTTCTTTAAATTGATTTCTAAGTGATTATCTGGGGCAGCAGCACTCCTCCACAACAGAATGCTATAAGACATAAGATATTAGATTCAATTCCTTTGTTGATTTTTGCAGCGCCAACATCATGGATCGCAGAAGCATGATTTAAATTCTCATATGGAATTAAAGACGGTTTCCTAGATTCCTTAACGCGATAACCATAAGTATTTTGCTGGGATCAACAAATGACTTCACAAGTCACGTGCAGAATAGCGTTTTATTTAAAACGCTACATCTTATTAACACAACCTTACCATAGTATTTAGAAATATTATAATAGTTACATAACTAAATGGTCTAGATACCAACGCACGTATCTTAAAGTACAGTGTCTCAATCCACGAGGAGATTAGCTGACTGCGTATTCAAATGTGGGTAATGCTTCCGCAATCACCTCTGAACCTACTTAGTATTGAGAAGGTACCAGTAAACGTAGTAAAGTATGGTATCTCCTTGTCATTCTAACAACAAAGAATAAAAATGGTAACAGACTTAAACAACCAACTAGTATATGTGATTGTCAGATAAATTCATAATCTTTCTTTGTATTGCAGTGCACAACCACATTAGGACGTAAAACCACTTTCTATATCTACTGTACCTAGGTACCTACACCATAAAATGATGATGGTTTGTTCGCAACCATACGTTTTTGTTCTCATAAAAAAATCAGTCATCTACTTAGCTACAACTTACTACATAAATTCAACACTTTTGCTTTGCTTTGCTTTGCTGAGCTTTTTCTTGGACTTGGAGGTACCTAGTCCACAGAAAAGACATTGAGTTAAATAAGCAGTGAGATTCCTTCGAAGATTTTCATTGACCACATGAGGACGCCGAGTCTTGGACTGGTGCATTTTATTTTATATATAAGTATATTGGAGGACAATATTATAGCCCCAAACTAAGCAAAGCTTGTATTATGGGAACTAGATGATATAACCCTTATGTACTTTAAAATATATACTTTAATAACACCCAGACACAGAATAAATATCTATGTTCATTGCACAAATATTTATTGGGAGAATCGAACCCACAGCCTACGGCGTAGATAGAAGAGTTACTGATCTGTGAGCTGAGCTGTGAGGACAGTCGTTTCGAAAGTAAGAATTGTGCTCTGGCACAAGGAGTCAAGGGTCCATACGCTGCAATGTCCGTTCGAATAATAATTCGGATGTTGGTGTCTGATGATGACGGAGATACGGTGCGATAAACAAGTTAAATCACTAGAATCAAGTTTAGTACCAATTAATTATAATTATAAAGTAAAGCAATTGGTCTAAATAAAATATGATGAGTTCATTAAGGGTTTGTTGTTTTATCATTTATCTATTTTACCTAACGATCAGAAGTCTTTTATTTTACCGCTATAGGTAATGAAAGAAAATGACATTGAGAAAAAATATGTCGAGTCCACGTTGCTTGCACCAACGAGTGTCAGATTTTACGTTACCTTAATAACATTTATCTTAATTTTTGGAGCATAACCTCTGAAGATAAAAGTAGTACCGATTAAAAGAATAAGTTAAAAACATCGTTATATGAGTTGGTGTGGACATCACATCGCTCATCTTGTATTGCGATGATTAAAATGTGTTACAAAATTATGAAACCCAATGCAGGCGATATGCACTAGATAGCACGATATTATAAGCACTAATGAAACGCCAGTGACTTTGTTTATATGTTATATCTAAAAAAATTAAAACCACACTAACATTAAATAACCCTACGAAAATATAATTTTATGGATGGACTGTGTTAAAAAATGTCTGTAAGAATAATGTGGAGAAAAAAGATGCTGGACTTGCCGGACATTTCACACAGCATCTGGCCCCAAAGTAAGCAGAAGAAGATATGTTTGGAGAAAAAAGATAACATCAGGAAGATTATTAGTAACACTACAATGCACCCAGTGGACAGTGAAGTATTTTAGAGACCACAGAGATCTCATGCTGATATACTGATACACCATCACTACTAAACCCGGTAGACGACAAACGGCATCAAGTTTTGGCGAAAACTGATGTTTACTAAAGTCCCTTTTTACATCGCATAGATTACATAGAATTATATTAAAATTAATGTGAATTTTAACTGAATTTGAATTTTACTTTAAATCGCGTATTTGACGTTTTCTCTACCAGTGATACGAGTCTACCGTCTGTTTAATTTTTTAGAGCAATTGTTTTGATGTTAGTGTTTTCTGCCCGAGTTACCAGGTTTATCAAAGCCTTAAATCAGTCAGATATTAAACTAACAGCTTCGTAGTACAGACTCTTTATAATATTTAAATCTTTAATCGCATTGGGAAATCAACTTTTAAATTATTGCAAGCTGCATTTTGTAATTTTATTCAGAAAAATATAATTTATTATTGTGTTCACCTTATTTTGATATTGAATTTATTAGTCTCTGCAAATTTTATTTCACACCGATCCGCATAACGCGGCGTATACGAGTACACGTTAAAGCCATACACAAAAACGTGCGTCCACGCGGCTGTCAAACGAAGGAAAAAAACGTCATAGGGACTAATTTAACTATATTCTGTGGCTTGACAGCTGCTTGCTATATCACGTGGTTTCGCGTAATGTCCTTCGACGGAGGGTTGGCGCCTCGGTGATGATCGTGTTTCTGAATTAGTACAATTATGCAACCTAAGTTCAGATGTCCCATGGCTCGTGACGGCTTGTGCATCAGCAGCGTGCTTCAAAGCCGGTAGCACAAGCGGTTCCAGAATTTGGATGTATATAGAGATATTAATACTTTTAGTTGTCATTGTCATTGTCACTGCAATTTACGTTAAATTGCAGTGTTTAGATGTATTTTCAGAATAAATTTCATAAATAAAAAAAAATGCTATTTAAGCCAGTTTTTTTAGTTTTTGATTTAACGCAATTGGGTTATGCCGTTTTTATTTTATTTTTCGAACACTTATCATAATTTTACGGTAACACTAAAAAATGTTTGGTACGTATTTGTTGTAACTGTTCTAGATAAATATCACCATCGGGCGTTCGTATATCCGATGATAAACGAAATTTGCCGAGGCACCAAGCTTATATTTTACTTTACTTACAAACAATACTACTTGACCGCGAGTATGCGCGATAGCGTTGTTTGTGTAAGAGCTATAAATAAAAATGTTTTTTTAATAGTGTCTGTTTTTTTTCGTCCTCAAGTGAAAGTAACCAAACGAGATGAAATCACCGATGTCTAGATAGTAACAGACGAAGTTGCGCCACTATGATAAGTAAAGCTAAACTCAAGTCGAAGAAATATATATCTCTATTATTATGTACCTAGTCAGTATACTTCCGGTTCGAAACGTGTGTCGTGAGACTGAATAGTAGATGATTACTGGTTTCAGACATGTTTCTGTTCAGAATAAGACTAGGTTACTGTCATCAACAATTTTTTTTAATTACTAGTAGCCGTTCTACCCGTATATTCATTTAAGGTCGCCATTGTAGCATTGTATATCAAATCGGCAATCAATGTCAAATAATATTTATTGATTTTGATGAAATCATTTATCAATTCTATTGCTAATAATGATGACAATCATGCATTAATGGATTTTTTCTTTCGAAAAATTATGTGCGCAATGCCAGAGCCGTCAAATGGGGTAGGAAAACATCGTGAGGAAACCGGCACATATAATATATAAAAAAAACCGACGATGTGTAATCTGTTAGTATTTCTACAAGCAGCGATGTGCTTGCAACCCATCACATACGGTATACTTACTACTGTGCAAAAATGAAAGCATGTGCAAAAGTATTGTTTGAACATGCCTTTGACTACTCCCTTACACATTGTAGTTAGGATAGTTATAAGATGGATCATGCAAAAGAGCGTTCGTATGTAAGACGTTTCAAAGTGATCCTTGTGATTGTATTGAATAAAGTTTCTTTTGACTTTGACTTTGTACTAAAATTTAGACATGTGTCAGAATATGGTTTGGAAGTGCTTTCTACTACTCCCTTAGACATTTTAGTAAAAATAATAATAATAAAAAAATCGGTAATTTCACACAGCATCATCTGGCCCCAACGTAAGCAGAGTTTGTATTATGGGTACCACATGACTGATATACTACTTATATACTTTTTTCTTGTAAATCAATAAATAAATATTGTTGGACAATGCAGACAATGCAGATGCTTGTATTATGGTGACTAGATGACTGAATACTTGCAGATTATACAAACATTTGTCCTGTGGCGGGAATCGAACTCGCAACATTCTGCGTCCAATAATCAATGATGAATGACTAAACACGACTTTGTAACGAAACTTTTATCAAACTATTCATTTGACACTCGCAAAAAAGTCTTTGAAGACTAATGCCATTTAAATGAATAAGAAGACTAATTGACAGTTATTCGTTCAGAACTGTCATTAATTAGCTTAGTGTTTCATATTTTAAATCAATAATCCTCTACCATTCACAAAATAAAGACTTTGATACTTTGTAGGATTGCAAACGTGTTTACATAATGTATACATAATGTTGCGTGACTGCGCGTTGTTCGTGCAAACTAATCTGCAAGTTCAAGTTCCATCCCAATTGGTTAAGCACAGTCCGCTTGAGTAACATACACACATCAACACTTTCACTGACTTTAGTATTTAATGATTGTTAGATACTAAAACCAATTCTCTCTCTTTATTAAAGTAAGCTCATCCAATCGCTAATTAAAATTCCTCACAGCAATTAACGATATTGCTGCGAATATATCTGTCTAATAAAGGCAGGTATTCACTAGGCGACGAAATAATAAAAAGCAATAAACTTCAACAATAAATTGTTGCTCTATACCTACTCACGGGTCAAGAAATCATGATACTTTTTTCCCAAAAATTTCTTTCAAATATATCCTTCAAATATTAGTCGCGCAATGAATACATGGCTTTAGGCTAATCTACTTTTTAATAAATAAAACTAAATGGAATTTCGCGCTTTACGCAACAGCGAATACTAACTTGTGGATAATCTGCGGGTGAACGGATGCGCCCGCGCAGGTCAGCTGGCTATGCTAGTTAGTGATTGTTTCCATTGTTGAACACGATTCGATAAGTATTTTTAAGCTACCACACATACCTAAGAGCGTATGGAGTATTTTCACGGTAATTGAACGGCTGATAAAAATAATTTAATATCTAATTATATTTGTCATCATAATCATAATCATTTAATCATAATCATTTATTGTTTGTGAATCCAGGTGTTACAAAAGACAGGTGTATCTTAAAATTAGGAATCTCTGGATCCTGCATACAGCATACAAACATTTAGTAGGTTGGTAGGATAACATTAACAAAATCATTAAAAAAAATATTACAAGGTCCAAACTACACAAACACTATCAAAAAAGTTATATACTTACAAAAAATGCTTACTAAATTCTTAATAATATTACGGTCATACAAAAGTTCATTCGCTACGCTTTTCTCAAAAGTATTTCAATTTACTTTAGTATATAACTATTACGACGTCTCTAGCGCAGTGGACCATGGTCCGGCTGAGACGCAACAGGTTGCGGATCCGATCCCCGAATCCCCGCGGAACTAATGATAGTTTGATCTGAAACTATTTATATGGGGTCTTTGTGTTTCTATGTATAATATGTATGTATATACAAAAAATAAAAGTATATAAGTAGTATATCTGTCATGTGGGGCCCACTACACAAGCTCTGCTTACTTTGTGGTCAGATGATGCTGTGTGAAATGTCCGGCCTTATTTATTATTATTATAATTCAAAAATTAATTTGTTAAATTATAAAAGCAACTTTTTTTTTATTGAAGCTACATTTAATCTGACACTGAATTACCCAAACGACTGGATATTGTCTTCTTGTTAGCGACATTCAAAAGTAAATCATTGTTTCAGCTTATGCAAAAAATGCTTTCGGGTCTGTCTGTCCGGCCGGCGTCTGTCCGGGTGTTCTCCTCTACAGGTCGCATATTTTAATCGTGAAATTTTGTGAACAGGTTTTATAACTATGTATATAGAATTTTTTGTCGTTTCAGTTTTTGGAAATTTTTCAAAATGGCGGTGATATGGGTGTTGAAAACGTAAATTAAATTATAATTCAATCATTTCGAAAAATGTTTGCAGGTCAGCTCACAGAGCCACTAGTTAGCAAAAAATGCTTTCGTATGTCTGTCTGTCCGGCCGGCGTCTGTCCGGGTGTTCTCCTCTACAGGTCGCATATTTTAACCGATTCTCGTGAAATTTTGTGAACAGGTTTTATAACTATATATAATTTTTTGTCGTTTCAGTTTTTGGAATTTTTTCAAAATGGCGGTGATATGGGGGTTGAAAACGTAAATTAAGTTATAATTCAATCATTTCGAAAAATGTTTGCAGGTCAGCTCACAGAGCCACTAGTTAAGTTTTCTATATAGTACCGTCAGACGGTTCAGAAAACAATGGACAAAACTAGTTAAAAACGTTAATGGTAAAATCATGCCTTTCTCTGTCCATCATATTCTGATATAAACGATAGCTCATCCATAACTGCTCTCAACGTAATATTAGTTATGAATGAAAGGTATTACTATATACGTGTGTGTACGTGTATACGTGACAGTTTATACGCAACTTTAAGATAGAGTGGGTGGTGTTACATGTATAATCCGGCTTTTGTAATCATGTAAAAATTTGTATTATATCTTGTTACGTCACTTATGTTTATGGGTTTATTTAAATGTTGGGTTTATCTGTAAGTTATTCATTAGTGGAAGTCCTCGCGGTTTTATTAGCGATATGATTTTTTTTTTATTATTTAAACTTAAAATAACTAATTTTGTTCTCTTTGACGCTTGGAATTCGGGTCTAACCTAAAGAGTCACCCAAACTTCAAGTTTCTATGACTAGCTTGGACTAGACTGTATTGCCTTTATGTCCATCATTCAGGAATTTGATTCTTATTGTTTGTTGATGAGTAGGCCCCTATGTACATCTCGTACATACATATCTATTGCCAATTTTGTCGAGTCGAGTTGGACTCGGACAAAATCAGCAAGGATCATACAAGAAAGTGATCAGACGAGTTTCTTGCCGGATTCTTCTTGAACTGGTGTTAGGAGGAACCGACACCTAGATTCACTAGCATATAAGAAGACTATTCAATATGGTCCTTGTGATTTTATTAAATTAAAATGTTTTGACATTGACATCATTACATTGACAAAAAAGCTGATCAAAATTCTGCTTCAATTCGGCTCGGCATCATTCGTAGCAAAAAGCTTTTAGAGCAGACAAGTTTCTTGCCGGATTTTTCTTTCACTGGGGTAAGGAAGAACTAGCACCTAGATTCACCTAGTATATCAGAAGACGATTAAAAATGGTCTTTGTGGCTACCATAGTCTATATTATGGAGGAAAACTTTTATATTGTGTTACTTGCTGCTACGGAACCCTTCATGGGCGAGTCCGACTCGCACTTGGCCGCTTTTTTTGCTTATTTGTCTGTTTGTTTGTTACCTTTTCACGGCTAAACGGCTTGATGCAATTTGGTTAGAAGATAAATTGTATCCTCGAAAAATACATAGCTACTTTTAACGTAGGTACCATGCGTGCGAATCCGCAGCAGCTTATACAAAATTACAACAAGTAGTCACAAAAAATGAGTTCTTTTAATAATGAACCAGGAAGTTGTGATCTATAGTTAAGTTAACTAAGTACTAGAAATCTTGATGTCAGCTTCAGTTGTTTTTTTTTTTTTATATATCTTCATTATCTGCCTACCCTTATTCCACTTTAGATGGAGTTGGTAGAACATAACTTCCACTTTCTTCTATCATTCGTTATTTCAGTATTCATTCCTTTCTTACGTCATCTCTCAGGCAACCTATCCAGCTTTCTTTAAGGCTCCTTCTACCCTTAAATCCCTCCATATTCATACTTCACATTCTTTTCATCGCATGACATTCATCCCTCTGCGTGTCATAACTTGCCTACTACTTCTCAACTATTTTTGTTAATTATCTAATTTATTATAATTTGATTTAAATTATTAGTTCGAACAAAGTCTATAAAATAGTTGTGTCCCCAATATTCCCATTTCAACCTGTTACCTCACATCGATCACGTAACATTTTGTGACGTCATCAAGTAAAGCCTCGCGTGCCAATGACCCTTTGACACTGACAGCTGACGTCACGCAGGGCTGTCGTAAATCTGCAAACCTACCATGTGTCACAGATGGGTATCGTGAAATATTTTGTAAATTATTTAAAAAGAAACATAATAACGTAACACAATAGTTACATAATTGCTTTGGGTTTACTAATTTGGAAATAATTATCATGTTGAAAGTTTTTGAAAAAATTATTTGCAATATGCGAAACTATGTCTTGTCTGTTTACGTTATCAGATGGGACAGAAAAAATAAGGTGGGTTTGTAATAATTGAGCCTCGTCATAATACGCGATACACTTTGTCCAAAATATATTAAATAATTATATGATATTGCTCAAAATTTTAATAATAATAATTTTAAGGCCAGTATTCTTAAACAAAACTTATATTCTAATAGTAACAAACTAGACAAATTTTGAATACAATGTTAATTCAATTTATTTACACATATGTACATTAGTACTGATTAATTTTCAAATAATACAAAATACATGTAAAACAGTTGAACTATCTAAGGACCGTTTAAAACGATCTATAGATAGCAACGGTAATTACCTCATTAGTATATTTATTGAGGTTCTACAATAATCCGTTCTCTTAAAGCCTAAACTTTCACTTTCATCCTTTCCTTATTGTTATGTCATCATATTAATCCTTATTTATTATTTCGTGAGCACTAAGATCACGCTAAGATTTTGTGACAAAAGCGTAATTTATATTTTCGTTTGCAAAATTCCGTGTAATTTGACGTACGTTTCTTTTAACTTCATAATCTAGAGCATTTTGAATGGGAAATTCAACATCTCAAATGTGCTATTATTTTGATTTCGTGAAGGCTTTATTATAACCGAATATTATAACCGAATCTAACTCGTCAAAATCTTAGAGCACTGTCACACTCTTTAGAAACTCTTTAAGAAGGTGAAAGCCATTAATCTAGGTATGCGAAAATTATGTTTCGTGCCAACCCTGTGTAATCTATGTACGTTTGGTGTTATGCGTCTTGTTGACACGCGGCATGTGAACTTGTACTTTTTGCACGAGCTGTAGCCTTTGTTTGTAGAACCTGTCACGAACGTTGTACTAACTGTGCAAAAATATGGGCATGTGCCCATAATAAAAAGATTTTTATTAATAATAACAATAAAATGCGTTTATAAAACAAAATACAACAGTGCACTGTACAGCACTGATCTTCTACCGAACGTGGTAAGAACGTGGTTGCCAAATTATAACCTTAAAGACCTTCAAAGCCTTAACTACATATCTGCAGATGTGGACCAAGCCTATTTTTAGTCTATAATTACAGAAATGTACAGAATAATAATATTACAATGATATAAAATACACGTGAAACAGATAAGATAACTAAGGACTGTTTAAAACGATATATAAATAGCTCAACTAATCCAGACCACTGCTAGAGGACTTCGTCCCCATGACACTGCGCCATTCCCGGGTTGAATGGCAATGCTAGTACGCTGAGCCTGATAGCTCTTTGCTCACGTGATGTTTCTACCAAACGCCGTGAAATAATTGTAAAAACATATATATTGTATACATTTATAAATATATATATATATTTGTATTAACGACATGTGAGTGAGAGAAGATATCTATATGACACAAGAGGTGCTGGTTGATTCCCGAAACGACACCGAAGATCGTAGGAATTGTAGTTACTAATAAAGTATTCGTAAACTCTGTCGAAGATAGATAAAATTTAAATTCTATGTAATGGTTTTTTTTTATTATCGATAAATCTAAGTTTGACCACGATCTCGCCTGATGTTAAGCGACGAAGTGGCCGACGATGAGGCTCGCAAGTCTAGAAGACACCTATTTACTCGAGACTTGAAGAGACCAAGATTGTAGTTTTCAGGAAAGACAGAAGACGGCAAAGCATTCCAATCCTTGACTGTACGCATTATAAATGTAGAAGCAAAGCAAACGTCTGCTAGTTGTGTTATTTATCTTCGCTTTTATTTCCCTTTTTAGGGTTCGGAAGCCTACCAGGAACCCTTATAGTTTCGCTATTTCCTTATGTCTGTCTGTCTGTCCATCCCTAATCGAAGCTCTTACTCGTAATACGTATTAGTGGCCCCTACAAAGTTTTATAATAAAAACATTCAAAAAGGTTTTTAATTATAACTTCCCTAGTGTATATAGATCTTCACATGATAATGACAAGGACAGACTATAGTTTTACGGCTACCTACCTATTATGACCTGAATATGAGATAGACCTCTAAAGACTTAAGGGTCCTCTAAATACTATAATTTTACGCTTGTCACATCTTTTGAACTTCACCAGGTTAATGTTTTGTGTTTAGTCATTAACCGCACTTGAATATTAAGAATCCATTATTACTAACTCAATCATCATCATCATCCACAGCCTGACTTTATAGACGTACTACTGGGTATAGACCTCCCTGAGATTGTAATAACCACCGCGATTCTGTGCAAATCTTGAAGAAATAATCTTCGTGTCTCAAGCACACACAATAGTACAGACGGAAATATATATTGCAGAACAAATAAAATTTGAGAAGAAGACAGAGAGCATTATGTATCTGTGTGCCAAAGTACCAAAAAAGGTCTCAGCATAATATGGCTTGCCACTTAGTGTAGACGCTGGTATTCTGTCGAAGCCTTCTTGTCCATTCGCGATCCATGACATTGACTTCATCATCTTGCCAAGGACGACGTTCCTATAACTATTCAGTAATTGCCTATCAACAATTAAACCGATGATTTTTAATATTATTGTGATGAA
Source organism: Lampropteryx suffumata (assembly GCA_948098915.1). Taxonomy (NCBI): domain Eukaryota; kingdom Metazoa; phylum Arthropoda; class Insecta; order Lepidoptera; family Geometridae; genus Lampropteryx; species Lampropteryx suffumata. The sequence goes on along the minus strand of OX402546.1, from coordinate 1,393,499 downwards.
CAAAGAACCTGATTTGTATGTTCTAAAACTAAAAAGGTATTCGCATTTATTATAATTAATTAATAAATATTCCTAGATATTACATACAGCTTCATCTAGACCCAAAGTAAGCAGATCTTGTGTTACTCACTACCTATGTGCTTTTTTTTATTATACCATTTTCATAGAAATACTTAGACAAACTCTTGCAGATCATACAAACATTTGTCCTGTGACGGGAATCGAACCCGTAACCTTCTGCGTCTCAACCGGGCCTTGGCCCACTGCATCCCATTCCTAAACCATTGTCTGGAAAGAGTAAATAGGACGCTAAAAAGCCTCCAAGTAACAGAGCCCGGAAAATTGAAAAAATACAGGTTAAAACTAAAAAGAATAAATATCTACACGATAAACAAAGTAGCGTGCGTAACATTAGCTCATAACTACTGTTCATTAGCCTGTATGAGCTTAGTGTCAGGGTTAAATTCATTAGTTTCGTGTGTATTAGCTGCCCATGACTAATCACGCGTGGTACTTATATAAAAAGTAACCTATGCTTATCCTCAAGATATAATCTATCTCCGCACCAATTTTCATCAAAACCCTTTCAGCCGTTTACCAGTGAAAAGGTTGCAAACAAGCAATCAAACATAAACACATATATATTACAGAAATATACAGAACTAGCTGCTGCCCGTGGCTTCGAACTCGTACCTACAAAAAGAAGCTTATGTCCTTCTCCAAGGTCCCATATACCTCTATATCAAAATTCATCAAAATCGGTTCGGCGGTTTAGGCGCGAAAACGTAACAAACAGACAGACAGAATTACTTTTGCATTTATAATAGTAGGGTTAATATACAATAATAATATAAAACACATGTGAAACAGTTAAGCTATCTAAGAACCGTTTAATCGATCTATAGATCTGGATCATTTAAATTTTAAATGTATGTATGGATTTTACTGGTTCACCCGCGCGAGACTGATAATATTATGTACACTAACCTTGACAGCAGTAGCTTTCAAGTTACTGTTTTTGATCCCAGCAATGGGAAGTTAAATGATGAGCCCCTTCTCTACCTTCGCAATAATTTCTATCAATTATGTAGAATAACGTCTGAAGATTGCATAAATGTATGCCAAATTTGCGACCTCATTGAGTCACAATGTGATTCAAATTTACATTTCAAGATGTTACAGCATTTTTGATAAACATAATTAATACGATGTAAAGTAATTAACCAGACATCATGTAATATGATTATACCTTTGGGAACGTAACAATTTGTAAATTTATAGGTCTGATACCATCTTGTAGACCACTTGTTTTATCAAACTCATAGTTAAAGCATAATAGTTATGATAATAAATTTAAATTCCTATTGTTTGTTAGATTATGGGGTGTTTGGCTTGCAGTAAGTACAGATTTGGGAAATAAGATGCCCAAGTGAGATTATTGTAAATTATTGAGACAAGGTTTGATTAAAATGACCTTTTCAATTACGAAATACTCTATTTTATAACTTGACACACTCTTAGCAATTTGATGTGACCTCTCGCTCTAATCAATTTCATTTGAAAGTCATAAAACCACAATCGGATGGACAAAAAAGCTTAAGTCTGTTCTAAATTAACCAAAAAAACTAGATTACGACACGCACACATTTGCCAAAACAAACCAAAATAAAAAGAATCTTCATATTACGACCTACTTGAGATGCATTATTTAAAACAGTTCTAAGCTCTAATTTATATACAATTGAATAATAAAACGCCCAAACAAACATCACTTACCAAAACAGCAAAAAATTTACAAGTAAAAACCATTCAGCCCACTCAATAGCAATATAACTACTTCAGCGTTTAAATTAACATTATCCCATCTAAAACCCAAGAGTTCAATTAAACCATATCAACCAGACCACACCTACCCGAAAAATAGTTAATTTGTAACCCGCTATCGTCCTCGTTGGTCCAGCAAGATAACCCAAAGTAAAAGTGCCGGCAGAGTTCCCCGTATAAAAGCCAACTCGCATGCTCCAAAGACATCACACCATCTCAGACGGTAGAACACGCAACATGGCCAAGTGGAGCATTGTAAGTCCTAGTGTTGGAGTGCAGTGCAGTGACAGTGAAAGGTCCAGTGGTCATCAGTGAAAACAAAAATCGGATTTCAAAACGGAATTGCAAACCGAACAAGGACTTTTCGGAATTCGCAATCAAAGTTCCAATTAACATCAAGTGCAAAATTTGATCTTGATTTTATCTGGTGAAAGATTTGGTAATGAGTGATTGTTGATCGACTACAATCACTGTTACAAAATAATCATCTATAATTTTAAATTTAAATTGCAAAACTAGTCTCAGGATTTTGCGCCTGGTGTTGATCTCCAACTGACCACTTTCAAGTCAAAGTTGAACGGTTACCTTTCTCCGTCACTGCATCTAATACATAACAATATTATCCTCACTCTCTAAATAAATATTCAAACTCTAGAACCTAGAACTCTATAAAAACTATATCTACATAATCTATATATAAATAAAATTCCTTACTTAATTATCTTAAAATATTAATTTATTTTTAACGTTTATCTCCGCAATTATTATTATATTAAAAACAAAAATTCAGAAAACCATGTACATACAAAACTATTTCTATTAAATAGCAAAAAATATTATCGCTCATAACTTGAAAACTACTTAAACAATTACCGTTATTGTATCTCGAAGCACTGAGCTACGGAAGTGTGCGAAACTCAAAATCATTCAGTTTCAGAAAAAATATATTTGAGATGGCAACAACGTGTTCCAATCTATAAGTTGCCTTGTAGTTCAATGCTCATCATTCGGTCCCAAAAGTTCTGCTGCTGTAATAGAACAGGTCAAGTAATTGTTTGTTTTCTGCAGGTCGCCCTCGCCCTCATCGGCTGTGCCGTCGCTGAGCCCCCAGTCGGCTACTCATACGAACCCTCTTCTCTTTCCATCTCCGGAGGCCTCTCCCACGGCGGACACTACTCCTCAGTCCCCATCGGCCACCAGACCTCAGAAGGCTACCATGTCGACCCTCATCTACTAGAGAAAATCAGGCACATAATCCTGAAGGACGAGATCCAGAATGAGGCGTACCGCTCCTCCTCTGGACATGGATCCCACGGAATCTCCTCTCACTACGGAGCCCCTGCTCCTGTTTACGGAGTGCCTCATGAAAGGATTGTAGGCATTGAGCTCGACCATATCCAGCAAGGCATCCAGGTCGCGCAGTACCACCAAGCTGAGGAAGGTTACGCGTCTGGCTATGCTGGTGGTTACTCTGGTGGCTACTCAAGCGGCGGATACTCTAGCGGCGGACACGGTGGATACTCCAGCGGTGGTCATGGTGGATACTCCAGCGGTGGTCATGGTGGTTTCTCCAGCGGTGGTCACGGTGGATTCTCCAGCGGCGGTCACGGTGGACTCTCCAGCGGTGGTCACGGTGGATCTTCCATCTCCTACCAGACCATCGGTGTTCCCTCCGGTTCCTACGGCATTCCCTCCCCCTCCTCCTCATACGGCGCCCCTCACCATTAAAACAGTCATCTCATTAATGTAAATCATGTGATCACATCTTAGATGTAATGTGTATTATATTATTGTAAGTTTCTGTAAATAAACACCTGTTTTTATAACGGCTCCTTCATTGACGTTATCTATCTACCCATAATAAGTTCAGGTACACCCTTCTTAGTTTACTTGGTCTTTTTTGGTCTTCCCAAAAAGTTATATAGAATATATAGAAAAAATTCAACAAGTACCTAGTACAAACTTAGCAAAATCTTTAAGTAGGATAGAAAAGCCCACACTCAGAAGTGCTATTAATTATTCTATGCTCGAGACGCAATAAAGTTTGACGCAATACACCTGCAATTTACAATAACGTAGGTGTATAGGTACTTATACAGTTAAGTGGAACTTCAAAAACGCATTACCATGTGATGTCGGGGCTGCGCCATAAAATGGAAAGTGGTGACATCAGCGATCCACATCTCAGCGAAGGTAGACTGGACCATAACCCGATTTGGTCGGCATTGTTTTTACCCTCACTTTTACTTTCGAGAAGCCGTGCGCCTGCGCGAAATGATTCAGGTTTGTTTCAAAATATCGTAGGTACAGTCAAATGCTTCATCTTCACATTACATCTGTGATGAACATAGAAGTTTGTTCTAAGTCTGGGTATTAGGAAGAATCATCAGTAGGTATTTATTTAAAAAATGTTTAAGTATTTTATTAGTCATCTAGTTCTCATAGCTTTGCATAGTGCTGTGTGCAATTGTCTTGAAATATTTATTATTATTATCACAACTTCGGTAAATACAGTTCAGAGAAGTATATTTGCTTGACCTCTGTTTTGACCTTAAGATAGCAAGGAATGAGCTGCTTCACATACTTCCGAAGCATTTAAGCACTTCGAGGTCACATACAAAATATCTTAGTTAATCGGTCAGGTATTCGGAATACAGCAAGCAAATCGGTATTTTAGTTTCAATATCTATAAATATCAATTGTTATTGTTTCAAGGTTACTAATGAAGTCGACTGTACCAAATGACCAGTCGACCGCAGATGTGTGAGAAACGAGGAAGCCGAGTTGCAACCTAATTCTCTAAATTCTCACCTTATTCAGATCATGACTAATTGTTTGCTGATAAATTATGATGTGCTGAGTGGTGTGGGTTTGATGCTTCTACTATTCAACCAGTACCTTCCCAAATTACACTGTTATTCTACATTAAAACCACGATTCTCTAACAAAATCGATGACCAATGGCACAGATACTTTACAGAAATATACAATAATAAAATATGAAAAAAAAAAATACTACCTCTATAGACATTATCTTAATTAACAGAGAGCAGCGTCCTCATAGCGTCCGCGTTACTGGTGACATTGCCACGTTAAATGGCAAAGCTAATACGTTAGTCCTGATAGGAGCCAGGTCAAACGATGTTTCCATCATTCGCGGTCGCCCCGAAATAATCTTCAAAATTTAAACTTCCGTTTCCCACATGCTCAGGGTCTCGACTCCGGTAATTATGTAGACCGGCATATATAATTATGATTGAATGATATTGCGCAATAAATTAGCAGTATTAGAGATTTAGCGCTCAATCCATACACTTGTACTTTCTCCTGCATCTGCGCGGGCGCAGTCTGAATCTTCTGTTGCGCAATAGTACGTGTACTGGATTACCGTGCGGTCAAGGAAATGTTACTTGGGTTAGCACTTAGAATAATAAGTTTCATTTTTGGTTTTATTTTTGAAGACGATTAGGTAATCTTGGGTTTTGTTTAGACGCTTCGATAATTGTATTTTAGCTTGCATCATTATTATACGGTTTTGTTGTAGTAATATTTCATCATATTTAATATTAATAATAGTAATAATTATTGGAATATAATTTTTTGTTTGTGGGTCGATAATCTTTGTTAAGTATAATCTGTGACCTGGTATATAATACTACTTATAAAATAGATAGAAAGTCGCGGACAGATACTAGTTTCTTATAAACTGCTAGCAAGATAACTGTAGAAGAATTATTTTATTAAAACAACAATTTCACATAACACATTACATAACTCGAATGTAGGAAATCAAAATAATACGTTGATTGAATAAGAAGGTAAATTTTGTACCTAACTAACGAAACGTCCGGTTTGTGAACACCTTTGGAAACTCTACAACTCACTAAACGTCATATGACGGTCGTTACGCACATTTTTTTTATAATTCCGCACCTTGAATGTAAAAAATTACAACTTCTAATAAAAATTATAAGATTTTGTTGTGTCAACCAATATTTATTTATTTAATTACTCATGTACCTTATATTTATTTTAGAACTAGTTGCTGCCCACGGCTTTGCATGCGTTAAATCTACATAAAAAAAAGCCTGTCCTTCTCCAAGATCCCATCTATCTCTATACCAAAATTCATCAAAATCAGTCCAGCGGTTTAGGCGTGAAAACGTGACAGACAGACATGTAGAGTCACTTTCAAATTTATAATATTAGTAAGGATTCTTTATGATATTGTATCGTAAATTGACGTCAATCTCCATATTTTCCCCGACGTCTACGTGACGACTATGACGTTTACTATGACGTCTGCCGCTTCTTAAAAGGCGAAAGCTCAACTAATATTCTTGAGAGATAATTCCTGCGCGAGCGCATTGTAAAATCGCAAGTCATCCTAACAGAGTTTAAGTATTTAGATTCAGTTTGTTTTATTATGTATGTTATTTTTAACCGACCTTATCAAAAAGGAAGAGGTTCTCAATTCGTCGGAATCTCTTTTTTTATGTATGTTCACCAATTACTCGAAAACGGCTGAACCGATTTGGAAAATTCTTTTTTTGTTTGAAAGGGTATACTTTACAGGGACATGGGACTACCATATACATTTTATCAAAATCGGTTGAGCTGAAAAATCAACTAAAATCTAAAAATTGTATACATCGATACCTCGCTGTCTCATTGGAGCAGTGCGTTTATTTGGCCTACCCATATTATATATATACAAAATACATCTACTTTCCACTAAAAATGTATTATAGGCTCAAATTTCATTCAATGAAGTCAGTTTTCTTTTTATTTTTTAAAACGTAATTATAATATTGTCTATTAGTGTTTTATCAATTTTTGAATTTTTTGTTCTTTTTTCTGCAACCCAATTCTCGTTTTCTATGCAGTTCAGAAAACTTGCAGCGAATGGAAATCACACTGTCACGAACCTAAATATGACGTCGTCTTCAACAACTTCTGACTTAAGCATTACCTTCACGTTGCTTGTTGTAGAATACAAGAAATCTGCTACTGATCTGTTTTTCGATCACCTCAAAAATTGGTCAATCGATCATATCTCATAACGTACTGTGCAACTTTCGGCCATTTAGATTGTAGTAACGCGGGTTTTTGGTTCAAGAGTGTGATGCACGAAATCGTTTGTCAATGGAAACTCTTACACAGCAGTGTTCATTTAAAGTAGAGTGATGGGGTGCCATTTATGCCAATGAAATAGGCTACAAAATGCAATGATTTAGGACTCTTCTTATTGAAACAGACTCGCGTGGTCAAGCTTTCTTGAGGTCTTGATTCTTGACTGAACAGACCTTCGAGCAACATTTATTTTTAACAATGGTGGCTTCTATCTGGCCCAGCATATTAACATTACCATTTAACTTAGCAATACCGCCTTTGTGTTGAAGATGCTACCGTCTGGCAGTGTTCTGGATTCGTTAAGCTATCAATGAATCGTTTCAAACGGTGCCGAGGACCTCAATCAAAAGGCGCAAATATGCTGGTTTGTATATGGCCTACATATTTAAATCTTTTGGAGTCGAGACCCTGGGCCCGTGGGGAACAGGAGCCCAACGCGTTTTCAAGATTATTTCACGGCGTCTGGTAAACACATTGCGTGACTCAAGAGCTGGCTCCTATCTGGCTAAGCGTATTAGAATTGCCATTCAACGTGGCAATGCCGCCAGTGTCATGAGAACGCTGCCCTCTGGTAGTGATCTGGATCAGTTGAGCTATCTATGGATCGTTTTAAACGGTCCTAAGATAGCTCAAACGTTACCCATGTATCTTATATTTATGTATATTAATCTGTACATTTCTGTAAATAAATGCCCTTAGATAGCACAGCTGTTTCATATGTATTTTATATTATAGTATATTATTTTGTACATTCTTATGTTGTGTTGTTAAAAGCAGTTTTGATACCACTGGAAGACTGCATGATCTTAAAAGATGTTGCTCTTAATCTGGGAAAGTATTTTATAGTATCTACAACGTAGCAGGTCGTGGATGAGAAGACCTGAAGGGCTCAGAGGCGCACCTTGAGAGATACTCGCGTTTAGCCATGGACTGCAATAGGACGCTGATAAAAGGTAATAAACTTTATTATTATTTTTGACTTCTATATATTGACTAAATGGGTAAAGCCCATTCAGTCAATATATAAAAGTCAAGAATTGACCAGGCCCCTTACTCTTTAGAAAAGGGGGATGATTACAGCTGAACAAGTTAGCCATGGGATATTTTATTTCGTTACCGACCACTTCCTCATTCGGTCTTGTTACTTAACCGAAATGCTTTTACAAATATATTTTTTGTCAAACACATAACTAAAAGCCATTATCAATATTTAATCTATCATGGCGACTTTGTTCCAATGTTGTTACTATCCGGATTATCACATGGTGATGTCAACTTCTGCGATAGATGATGATGACGATATTAAACTACCAAATCATTTGCAAATAATATTATAGAAACTAGGTAAATCATAACATTATAATTCTAATTCTAACATTCATCAGTTAAACTAGAAACTCCTAGCGTCTCAATAAGCTCATCTATTACTTTCCTGACTTGGATACGATCATTCCTATTTGTCCCATTCCTAGTATAGTTAATGGGACCACTAGGTTTCGACTAAAAAAAGTAAATAAGTCATTTATGGGGAGCACAGTGCGCTTCTATAATAAGCTTCCTGAAAATGCAACTAAACTACCTATTAAGAGATCTAAAGCTTATAATATGAAGGGATTTTTAAAGAAAGTGTATAATAATATAAATGACTATATTATTGATAAGAATGCATGGCCTCATGTTGCTCTGACAGTTATTTGACAGATTTGAAATGTATAAACTGCTGTAATCTTGTAATATTCTTTTTTAGTTTAGCTTGTTATATGATGGACCATACAAAAAAGCGCCAGGTCAGGGCAAGTTTCTTGCCAATTCTTCTTGGACTTGGGTTAGGAGTAATTATCAGCTAAACTCACTTAGTATGTAAGAAGTTTCAAAGTGAGCCTTGTATTAATTAAAAATATTTTTCTTCAACACAAATCAAAAATAATCGTCTATTTTTAAATTTGAAACAAAAAAGTCTCAGTTGTCACGTTTGCTGCCATTACTTTATTCGTTGTGCATGTACATATAAGTTCATTAAAATTGTATTTGATTGCTGACATTACAATCTCGTAACCTAAACAAGAAGCACGTAACAAATAAGATGACAACCAAATAGATTTTAATATTCATATTTTTGAAAGTTCAGTCCTTGTTGTAGTATGTATTTAGAAAGTTTAGCTGCCTTCCAATAGTTTAGTAATAAAATACATATTAACACATCTGATAAATGCTTACGAAACCGCTATTCATAATGATTAAGAAATTAAACGATGATAATAAATTGATTATAATTCAAACACTATTATTAAATTCTAATTTTTATGTCCAACCATATAATATCTACCCACAAAAAACCCACTGCAAGTTGTTACAATAGCTGCGGTTAACACCAATAAGCAAGTTTTTTTATAAGTCAATGTCAAATAAAAATTGTGCCTGGGATAAGATTTTATGAAAGGGATATTATAATTTTAAGTTTTCAGCCGTTTTTCAGAATCATACTCAAACTTAAATTGGATGAGTTAGTTGGTTATGTATATTTGAATTGAAAACCGACAAATAATACTTATTTTTTGGTCTATTTTTTTAAATCAACTAACGGTTATGTTAAATTTTATTTTATAAAAATAGGTCAAAATATGGCCGGTATGGCTGTGACGTAAAAATGTCATTGTGAGACTATAATTTTGGAATCTTGTCCCAGCGTAATCGTGCATATATGTTGTGCACCTGCTAGTCAAATTTTATTTTCTACTGTTCGTGAACCGTCGTAAGTAACCGACCGGATAATCTCATTTAAACAATAGGGTATTACAAAAAGGCGGAAGGCGCATCTAGACGGACAGACTAACAATGAGCCGAATTTATGTTAATTATGTAGGTAAAGCTAATAAAACGGTGTTATGGCCGCTTTGTTTATGCAATGCATTTTAATTTGCATAAATTAAGATTTGATAATTTGATTGAATTCTCATGGCGCCGGTCAGACCTACTTGCCAAATATTGTACGTATAAGTAGGTGAGCCACTGGACCACAACTGTATGCATACAAATAAATAAATAAATAATGCCGGACATTTCACACAGCATCATATGGCCCTAAAATAAGCAGTGCTTGTGCTATGGGTACCCCATGACAGATATTGTTTTTGTAAATAATATTATATATTATTTACACCTAGAAAACCACCCGAGAAAAATACTTGCAGTTCATAAAAATATTTGTCCCGCGGCGGGAATCGAACCGGCAACTTTCTGCGTCTCAGTCGGGCCTTGGCCCACTACGTCACAGAAGTCGTCAAATACAAGCCTACTAATATTATAAATTTAAAAATTTGTTTTGATGTTTTTATTATAAAATTTTAAGTTACTCAATCACGCTGTCTAAACGGATCTGGATGAAACGTGGTATACAAGTAGTTTGTAACCTGGTATGCATATGGCATTTTATTAGTAACTAGCTGGCCCGTGCCCACTTTGTTAGGCGGTTACAACTTCATAAAAAATGCTAATGTTATAATATAGCTATTAAAAAAAAAGATAGCTATTCAAATTATTGTAATAATTACAGATTAACAAAGCCACGGATAAATATTGATATATGGCGCTAGCGGCCACCCGCGTCTTCGCCCGCCCCGTTACCGTTTCCGTTCCCGTAGTTTTTCTAGGATACAAAATAGCTTGTATCCTAATCCAAGTTACTAACTATATTAATTTTAAGTTTCATCCAAATTGGTCCTGTGGTCCTCGAGTTATAAGTGGTGTAACTAATCTTTCTATAATTCTTTTTTATATATATAAGATAACGCGTGCAAAGTAGCGGGAAGAAGATAGTTATTAAAATGTTCATCCTTGATCGACTATTGTATAATTTTAAGGGAAAATGATTATTTGTTAGCTAATTTGTACGATAATGTTATTTGCCTAAGCATTTAGCTAAATCACATGGGTATGTAATTTTTAGATTTGTCCCTGACTTTTGGAGGTAATTCACCTTACCGGTGCTTACATAATGATATACCAATGGCTTACTACCCACATGGCCTCCGTCTTAGCAGTGACCGAATATTTACAATTGACCCATTTCCCATCAAATGTCCCAAGTGTTGTACGTTTTTGCAACATGTACCTACAATCGCAGCAACATGTAACCACAGCGAAATATTTTTTATTTAATTGTTGTTTTATTATACAAACTAACAAGTTATATAAAAGTGGATTGAACAGTTTTGCTGACTCATCACGAGAACTCAGCAAAATTCATGAAAACATATTATTGTCTGTAGCCTAATCTCCGTCTAGTCAAAGAATAGGTTAAAGTAGCTCATGCACTTCTTTTTTCTGGTTTCCAAAGCTTCTATATTTTTCTCTCGTAATTACATAACCTTATTTTTACAAAATCTCATACTATCCAAAGATATACAACTTTTTTGCAATTATTGTACAATCGCATCATGATTTATTCATTATACCCACAGGTAATTTACATAAATCAAACTTTTAATTATAGTCTTGCGTTGCCAAATTCATAAATGTTTATGTAAATATGTTTATGTTTACACACTAAGTACCTACTTACCCTGAATCTTATAATAACATAATTAGCGTGGCATTAAAGTATGGTCCGTCCTTCTGATTCTAGTCTCAATTCATAAATTCATTAGCTAATTGAGATGCAGCAGGTTGCGGGTACGATTTCCGCCGCGGGACAGACGTTTGATCTGCAAGTATTTGTCTCGGGTCTAGTTGTTTTTATTTAATATATGTGTGTATTTACAAATAAAAATTATTAAGGCAGTATTATCAGTCATGTAGTACCCATAACACAAGCTCTGCTTCTTTTGGGGCCAGATGATGCTGTGTGAAATTTCCAGCATTATTTATTTATTTAATTCGTAATTATTACTAGTCTCTATGGTCTTAATGTATCAAATGTTTCATACACACGTTTTCTTAAGGATTCTTGTATCAATAAATAGGTAAGTATGTAAAATGGCTTCTATTATTGCTCAAAAGTGTAGAAGCCTTGCAACAGGTTACATAAGAAACACCTGTTTAGCTACAAAACAAGGGCTGGCTGTGCATGGACTTACGCGTAAATGGATGGCGTGGAATACTTACGAAATACTAACACCAATATTAATCTTACATATATATATATATAAAAGGCGATGTGTATATGATGTATGTTTCCTATAGATTCCGAAACGGCTACACCGATTTCGATGACTTTTTTAGGAAATCTTCAGATTGGTCTAGCGGGTAACCCTGTGAAGTTTGGTAGCGACCGGATCAACATAACTTTTTTTTTGCAGCAATCAAATTTGTAAAATACATAGATTGTATCTTAGGAACGGACATAGGCTACTTTTTATGTTGTGTACTATGCATGCGAAGCTACAAGCTGAAGCTAGTTATAAATAATACAAGAAATATCAAGGTACATTCCACTAATATTTTTTATCATGTGGTGTATGTTTGTTAGGATTTTCGTTTGTTACTCTATGAAGCAATTATGAATAATAATAATAATAATAACAAACATTTATTCAAAATTCTAATAGTACAATAATATAACAAAACAAAATCCTAATTAGACAAAGGTAAATGCTTAACACGAGCCTGAACTAGGTAATCCTGTGTTTCAGGTGATAAGAGCATAAATAGGATCTAAAAATATTCTCTTACTTATTTATTATAATATTGAAAACAATTAAATGCATAGTTATTATTGTAAACAAGGTAGACCTAATTTATATTAAGAACTCATTAAACTTAACCAACTCTAAAAACTAAATTAATTACAATTAATATGTATTTACACACAATTAACAACTTCTCTGTATCATCGTCAGACATACTTTGAAGGGAATCTTTAAGGATTGTCTTACAATTACTGTAATTGAGAGCATAGATATTGACCAACGCATTCAGTCTATTATAGAGAAGCGGACTAAGGAAAATATCAAATTTAGATGTAAAAGCATGTTTAGAGCCCGTTTGTTGAGGGCAAACTATATCCTTCCGTCTTTTATTAGTAAGTGCAGTGCTATATGGAAGGGCTGTGTGCTGCTTTAGTACTATGCTCATTATAAATAACTGCCGAACTGTTAGTACGCTACAAGATTAATAGAGAAGGCTAGTGAGAAAAATGAAAGGGTGGAAAGTAACCACTTTGAGTATGGCTCTTTGAGCTCTCTCAGTAGTTAGTAACAATGTTTTACCCGCTCCACCCCATGTGGTTATACAGTAAGTTAGAGTTGATTGATATAGAGCAAAGTAAACATATCTTATATTTTTTTTATTTACAATATAAATTAACTTTTTTAATACAAATACTATGAAATAAAACATACTATAAATTTACTCGTAGTTTGGGAACTTTAATAACATATATAGGCTACTTGTTATCCAAGTACTACGCGTAAAAAGCCGCGGACAGCAGCGTAAAAAACTCGCAATCATCATCTATATCACAGTCGAAGTATTAACTCGTGTTCTCATTTTGTCAAATATATAAGAAAAACGTTATAAGAAGTCGTTCTTAGCAGATCAACGAAGTTAAGCAACGTTGTGTGCAGTCACTCTAGGCAAGCACTGGTGGTTTAGTGATGGTGGCTCGCTGATCGTGGGTTTGAAAACAATCGATTTATCTGTTCGAAAAATGTATCAGTATTCTTAAACGGTAAAGGATAACATCCTGAGGAAACCGGAATTTTGTATAACTTAAAAAGATCGTAAACATGTGCCAAGTGCACGAAAGGAGCCTCTGAATCGCACTTTCATCCTTTCACATGAGTGGTTCGCAATAATTAATGATACGATAAGAAGAAGAAGACGAAGAACCAGGATAGGAGACAATGGCATTTTGATCTAAACGCTACCACCCTTCGAAGGGCTCGTTAAGCTGTTAGTCCTAGCTTTTAAATGTGGTTAAGCCATAACGCTAGCATTCTAGAGGCCTCCGAACTCCGAAATACCTCATTAATATGTATATATTTATATTTGGAACATCAACAGCTAAAAATAAAACGTATTACTAAAAAAGAAACAGAGCAAATTACAGGTTTTCACTGATGGAAACATTGTAGTCATAGGTGTAAACACTAATTCATTTATTATCGTGCCACTTAGTTATTTTAAACCAGTGTGTTGAAAGCGTTAGGTAAAGATAAGATGGATTTTTCATTTAAAAAACGTGTATTAATAAAAACTAGACGTTTGCCACACAACACTCTGGCCTCATAAAATCCATTAAGTATTTTGTTAGCGACTGCTCTGGCTCTCGTAAGGTACAATGTATGGTACAGTCGAGCGCAGAATCGCTAATAGCATAACACTGATGGTATCTGAGTACATTCACCGGTGACCGTTGCACTTCCTATTTACTGATGATGAGTTAAGAAAGTCATAGAAGCGGCAAAAATATAATAATATTGTTAAATAGCTACACAGAGGCTGCTTTAGAGAGGAGCACATGGAGATAGCTGCATCAGTTACGCCAACAAGAGCAGAGTTCTTAAATTAATGATGATAATGACGAGTTACAGCCCGTAGCTTACCACGCATAGTATCTACATAAAAATTTGCCTGAGATCTTACCCAATTTCATTCAAATCCGTTCAGCCATTTAGTAACAATGTAACTTTTCCATTCATAATTTGAGTTTGAATAATAATTATAAAATGCGCATAACATAGTGCATTTTTTTTCATTTATGACGTGTTAATAATAAATAATATAAGTTATGATAATTTTAAAATTATAACGTGTTAGTAAATTTCAAATACATCGGGAGGTTATTAGAGAGCAAAACTAACTCAGAATCAAAGAAAAAAATTTTTTTTTGACATAATTTTATACAAGACTGTCAGAAACGTACATTTACCTAGTTCTTGATCTGAGTTTTAATTGTATTCTGATACAAAGGCCTGACTGACAGAGAAGTCTGATAGAATGTGTTGTCATTTCACATTTGTTCTAACTCTATGTGCGTAAGGTGAACGATCAATCTTGCGCGGGCGCATAATGTCCGCCTCGCTGGTAAGAGGCATAAGTGACAGACAGTAAGCGGTCTAATTGGTTACAATTGTTTAACCTTTGTTTTGACAAATGACATACATTTAATAATATGTTTTGTAAGTTTGTTGAAATAACGTGATTATCATTAGACATAACTGGCACTTTATGTATTTTAAAAGCGAAGATTTTTAAGCATTTTGTGAATTATTTATTTTGTTAGAATAATAAAATATTGTAATAATTAAATAATGGAATAATTATACATTTTAAATTTTACTTTTTTAAATAAAACTCTAACCATAGCTTGATTTGACAGGTAAAATATAATTTTAATTTAAAAGCTGCGATCTTGTCAGTGATTGATGTTGCTGTTTTCACCCGTTCCTCAGTTCCTCATACGACAAGATCTTCATTAGGCTCATGTAGCTTATTCGTGGCGATTAAAAGACGTACCCCTCAATATTCAAAGCAAACACCAAGTATTTTTATACAAATACAATACAAAACATTCTTTATTCAATAAAATCACAAGGACCACTTTGCATCGTCTTCTTACATGCTACTGAATCTAGGTGCCGGTTCCTCCTAACCCTAGTTCAAGAAGAATTCGGCAAGAAACTCGTCTGATCTTAACATTTTTTTGTATGATCCTTGACAAATTGTTACGGCTACCGAGTCGAGTTGGAGCAGATTCATCCCAAGCTTTATTGTCATCTAAATAATCTTATAATATATAGTAGACAGTTTCTGTTTAATTACGTTCTTAAATTTGCGAATCGAAAAATGTAACACGTCGTTTGGCATAACTAAACTAAGCAGCAATATAAGTGATATATGTAGTATATTGATTAAATGTCTTCATCAAAAACTTTAAATAGTATTTGCAAAACCTATTGTTGTAGGTTACAACCTAAGTTGTAAAAATAGCACTATATTAATGGTCAGATGGTGATTTTCAAAATGTTATGTTCCCATCAGTTACGTTAATCTCGTGGTCTCACCATTTTATTACGTCTGTTGTGATCTCACATACCTAATAATTATGTTGATTCATACATACATAAGAGGTACATGTGAGTAAAAAAGTGTTGATTCGTGCTTCTTTACTATTTGGGTACCAGCACAGTGCCAGGTATTTTAAATCCAAGCAGTAGTGTGCAAGCGTTATGGTTGGTAAGCGTTTAGCGAAGGGCACTGGAGTGATTGACAATTACTGGGTGAATAGACCAATTATATACGTCTTAAAGTCGACAATGCGTTTTTGTTACCTCTGGTATAAGGTGCTAATTTATTACGGAAGGAATGGTTACCTCTTGCCATCAGGTAGACCATGTTTGCTTGCCAGCCCGATTTCAAAAAAAGAATAAACTCCGCTAATTTTATCTATTTTTAATTTATGTAGGTAGACTAATATGTAATCTTAATAAAAATAACAATTAAAAACTTTTATTAAATAAAACGATCTCTTGGCTTTGGAACCTGAATATTGATATATAATATACATTAGTATTAGTTTACAATTTATAATTTATTTTATTTGGATTTTTATAATGACCTAAGTTTTATAGATTTTTGTTTGTTATCGTAAGAAACGCCTATGTACAGTCATGCGATTAAATTAAAAATTAAAAGCATATAAATATCAAACCACCACTTAACATAGGGTAAAGTTGATGATAAAGACTCCGGTCAAATATCAAGTCAAGGCTAAGATTCAAAGCCAAAACTAAGCGTAAACATACGTTTCTATGCATCAAAATCCATTTTGACATACTCTCTCTATAGCCTTAAAACGCCCAGTAGCACTTGTCACTCAATAACGCCCAGGCTGAATTAAACACTTTCCCAACTCACTGTACACGATGTGTACGTGTACTACACATGCATCAACGTCCGATTACTCGCAAAAAGCATCATTTTTTGTCTACAAGTAGGAGTCTGCTGTTTGATTATGTCATTATTATGTCAATGCTTGGATTACGCGTGTAGTTGGAGCTTAATTTTAGTGGTCATGTAGATGGGGCCTAATTTAGCGTTTCAAATGGTGTGGCGTGTATCTAATGGTAATATGGCGTTGGATTTAGTACCATGTAAAAAGCAGTTATCTTTATAGGTAACACTGAATCTCTTACTTTATATTTAAGGAGTCTTAGCTGAAAAGAAAAATATTTTATGTAAGTTTATTGCTTTTCTTTAGTCCAAAATATATAATGTCATATTTCATAATTGAGTGCACCTCGACCAACCTTCAATTCAAATTAGGCTCCTTTCCACTTAAAGGTTGTCTGGGAGAAACCACTCCCTTAGCGATAGATAAGACCGTCCATTATGCGTTCTTAGGTTAATTTATCAAATTGTTTAATATGTAGTTAAAGTCTATTACAATAAAGTCTTTGTCTCTGATCTGAACATTTTTCTGTGTAAATATGTACGTAAAAAAACACATTAGTAATATATCAGCCTTGTACCTACAACACAAAATCTGCTTACTTTGAGGCAAGATGTTGCTGTGTGAAATTGCCGCCATTTTTTTTTTTTTAATTTTTTTTTAATACATTTTATGGTTTTTGTGACGTCCGTGTACAAAATATATAAAAGGCTTCATTCCATAATAGCCTATGCAGGTTACTTTAGTATTCATCACATACAAATACCTGACACACATTTTATAACTCTCATTATAACAATAACTCTTATTCCATCGCAATAAGAGCTAAATTTGTAACTAGAGACTGGTCAACAAAAAACATGGATCTAATTTCTGAGTAATACGGGTGATATTCGCGTAGTATTGAGCAATCCAACATTACGTAACAAGATGGACTTCTAGACATCAGTATAGAGGTAACCTAACGCTTTTCTAATCTTAGACCGGTTTAGACACCTTCGGTCAATAATATATAGTATGTTCAAAAATATATCTGGCCTAACTGGCCTGTCAGCTCAGTTGGTAGTAGCTCTGCGCTGTAGGTTGAGGGTTCGATTCCCTCCCAGGATAAACATTTGTATGATAAACATGGGAGTTTGTTCTGTGTCTTGGTGTTATAATATAGTATCTTATGTATGTATTTAAAACTATATAAGTATTCTATGAGTCATCTGGTCACCATAATACAAGCTATGCTTAGTTTGGGGCTAGATGGTGTTGTGTGCATTGTCCTCCAATATTTATTTATATATTAAAATTTATATATTTTTAATTTTTTAATGTGAAGTACTTGTACGGAGGTATTAATGTCGATTTATCGTTTTTTGATTCTATATAGTTACATAGCACTTATAAATTAGTTTTTCTTGTAATATCTCATGTTTCATTGGATAACCTTAGCGGAATGCTAATTAATAATTGTATACATGTTACCCTACTTAGATAGCAAAAGATGTTGAAGTTAACTGAAACTGTTATCGTGATGTGAGATTTTAATTTATAAAAATATATTCAATACGATAGATGTCTAAAAATTGTTGTCTGTAAAGTCGGTTTACGGACATTAATTTTACGTGATAACTTCATAAGAAAATATTAATGAAAAATTGCATACTTTTAACCTAGCGTCACAAGCCGCTTAGGCCGATCGTGCCTCTCTATCGCGTGTTCCGCGCTCTTGCTTGCACGCTCGGCTCTTGTGAAACGTGAGTATTTTTCGTGCGTGCAGCCGGCGTTCGTTCGATTTATAAAACGTTATCCCGTAATTTTTTTTTTTTAGATAATATCTGTTTGTATGTGGATAAAAGAAAGTGTTCAGTGGGAGTAACAATATAAATTATAATACACCATAAAACCATGAGATACATTATAGGATAAGCATTTCTATCGCAGTTTCCTTATTGAGTTGCGCAGTCGGGTAAGCATTGGAGCGCTCCCATATTACACAATTTGATAACTATGGATGTTGCTCCTAATCTTAATAATGTTATAAATAAGTAAGGATGTTTGGATATTTTTATGTAAGATCAGAATAATATAAAACATTTAAAACAGTTAAGCTATCTATGGACAGCTTAAAACGATCTATACATCGATCAACTGATCCAGATAACGAAGAGAGGGTATCGTCCCCAAGACACTGGCAGCATTGCCACGTTGAATGACAATTCTAATACGCTGGGCCAACGTGTTATATTTTATTTTAAGTTTGTATAAAAAAAATATGGAATTTGTTTTCTGTTTATTATGTATATATTCATATTAGTCGCCAGTGAGCTACTCGTATCTATATATCGTCTCACGCGGACTTTTTAGCTCTATTGTATATTATGTAGTCATATCTGTAAAAAGTATTGCTAATAATATAAACCTCCTTGGTTTTACCATTGTTATAATATATGTATTTAATTCATTTATTCACTTATGATTATTATTATTGTTTATAGAAAGTTATTTGTATGTGTTTAAGTTTATAGTGTATGTCGATTAGCATCATTACAATTATATTTTGTATTCTAATATTTTTGTATTACTATAAAACAGAACGACGGCGGTGTACAAAAAGTTACTTAAACTTTTAGTACACCGCCGTCGTTCTGTTTTTGTTTATCTTGTCCATACAAAGGTTGTAATCTTGTAGATTCCACGATCTTCCTAGGTCTTAATATTGATGCAAAACTACAGTGGGGACCAAAAATTTAAACACTTGCTGGTAGGCTTAGTTCCGTTGCATATGCAGTTCGTACGGTGGCTTACTGATGAAGCTACAGCTAGACTAGTTTATTTCAGTTACTTCCATAGTGTTATGTCATACGGCATCATTATCTGGGGGAAAGCAGCTGATATTGGTAAATTATTTGTTATTCAAAAAAGGGCAATGCGTGCCATTTATAGAATGAAACCACGAGAATCTTAGAGATAAATATTCAAAAAAATTAATATTCTCACAATAGCTTCACAATATATACAAGAAAATTTGTTATACACACATAAAAATAGAGATGGGATTCAGAAAAATAGTGACCTTCATAGAATCAACACTAGGAATAGACATAAATGATACATCCCTAGGTTTCGATTAGAAAAAGTAAATAAGTCCTTTATGGGGAACACGGTGCGCTTCTATAATAAGCTTCCTGAAAATGCTACTAAACTACCTATTAAAAATTTAAAGCATACATAAAAGGTAGTCTTTTGAATAAAGCTTATTATAATATAAATGACCATATTATTGATAAGATTGCATGGCCACATGTCGCTCTGCCGTCAGACAGTTA